>CM073456.1:27003437-28314268 GCA_037074485.1 Delonix regia
AGCTAGAGAAGTTGCCAGTTTATTTTCAATACTTTCATTACTTGTATATCCACATTTGCTGTTAATTCTACTTCAGTTCCTCATACTGGGTAAGGATTACTGCCACCTATATGCATAAATGATATGCAGGTTGTTTCAGGTTCAATCAATTGGTATCAGAGCAAAACAATTCCATAGGAATGGCAGAGGCACAGTTGGAAGAAAGAGTAGAAAATCTGGAAAGAAATATGGCTACGTTGAAGAATGGCGTTACAACGTTGAAGAAACTTATACACTACTTATTTAAAAAAGTCAATGCACAGAGGAATTAACATTCTAGCAGACAATATATTCTTTTTAACCGGGCAGCTCATGTTTCCAGCTAATATAGCTATATGTATCAGTTCCTTCCCAAAATAATCATCTCACTTACATAGCTAACATGTATGGTCCCAAAGTTTTTAATGAATGTATCATAGTAAAAATGTCATTTACTTTTTTATGGGTGCACACAACAGAAATATTAGTCTGAATTATTGAAAAAAATGAATAACAGAGTTACAACAGAAGTAGCTTCCAACCTCATTTGGATCAAAATAAGTTCTAACAAGGAGATGTTCAAGCCGCAAATATCTTTCAGGCTGCTCTTGCTTCATGACACCCATCACCTGTGTTTGCCTTAAAATTGCACGTGCAGTATCCAGTTCTCGAAGTTCAATCATTTCTAATACAATCTGCAAACATTTGAATGAAAATTGAACATTTCTTGGACTGAAATAATTGACAGTAGACTGTTATAGAGACCCAAGGATAGAGATGACTTAATGGAACCCTGACATATTCAATGGAGAGCTTCTCCTTGTGTGCTGCTCAATAGACTTTATATCCCTTGGACAGGTATGATGGAATTAATAAGCAAAGCTAGGTACTCTTTTTTATTCAGATTTTCTATATCTCTTCTGCAATGTATTACCAGATAATATCAAATTTTGCTCCACCTGGTACAAAGTTTAGCTCTCAAGTATTTGCTAATTAAGTTATATCTTACTGTTATAAGTATGTGAAATTTTAGGATTGACCTTCTGTTATGTTAACTGTTATAATTCACTTGTCTACAAATAAAATTGATGGCTGATTAATAAAGTCACTAACTCATTAGTTTTTTTTTCTCTTTTCACATTCATAAATGAAAAGTGAACTCTACATAATTATAATGTTTTGACGGCAAAGTTACCTATAACATGGAAAAATAATTATTTATTCAGTTAATATTTGTTTAATCTTATAAGTTGTTGGCAGCAATAAAGGCAACCCTGCGTAAGTTAGTCATAAGGATAGCAAATGACAATAAAATTAGTAGCAATAAATTGCTAACCATTGTGGAGATTAAGGCAATGGTTTCGCTGGCATCTATAATTGCAATAATGGTAATTATTATGGTAGTAGAGGAGGTCATAGTACTGAAACAATAAAGATAAATCCAATAGTAGTAGAGTTGAACTCTGCAATCATGGAGATGATAATAAAGTGATATCAATAGTTATATTCACTGTTGCTTGATGAATTAATGACAACAGTGAGGGTGATATAAGTTGAGCGGCAGTTTATGGGTATGTGTAAAGGTGATAAATGTTTCATATATACACACACATACACCTTCAGAATGTGTATGTCAAATATACTATGTGGCCAATACCTTTAGAATGTAAACAGAAGACTTCACCTTAGGAGAAACAAGCATGAAGACTGGATAAGATTTCATCTATGAACAAAGCATAGGAGAGAAACTAAAAGAACCGGAGTCAAGCCAGTAAGACTCTCCAATACCTTCGTTAATCCATAACCACTGGGAAAAAAAACCATGGGCCAAACACTGGAGATAAGCCAAATAAACAATTGTCTCCAAAAGTACTGACGCAGCAATTTTTTAATTGACCACCGTACAGGAAAATTCACAAATCTCTACAAAATGTCACCTTCTTTTCTTTTGCCAAAAAGTTTCTGGATAAAGAGATTCTCAACTATACTTTGAGGGACACAACCTCCTCAATAATATTGAAAAGAGCATTCCACATAGTCCAAGCCACAGGGAGATGCAAAATAAAATTACTATGTCTCTATGACCAGATTTGGGAACTAGCTTAACTGAATTTCATAAATTAAGAAAAAGAAGAACACGCCTAAAAGATGAAGTTCCAATTTTCCTACACTTACCTGGTTAATATTGACCTAGATTCTGTCATTCAATCCATTTTATTGAAAAACACACAATTATCTTATCCCACTGAGAGTTCGTCTCCAGATGAAAATTCTACACCCAGATTTGAATCACTTCTTCTCGAACATAACTAGCTTCTGAACTAAATAGGTTATACTTCTCAGTCCCACTAAATGGCATCATTACACTACCGTCTGTTTGCTCTCCAACAGCACCAGAAAGCTTTTCTCACTCACCTTTCAGTCAAATTAAATTACGCTTACCAGCATATGCATCGCAAAAGCTAAGTCATTGATCTACTTTTGGCACAAGTGATTTCCCCCTAGCCTGTGAACTCTTCTCCCCATCACCATTTTGACATTCTCCAACCACTACAGCACTACTTTCACTGCTTTTACTGCCTCTTTTTTGTCCTCCCTCCTTTCTGCTCCCGACATTTTCACTCAAGCTCAGTGCCCAGCTAAAACTTCTCAAACGAATGAGAGGCTTTAGAAGTCATTAACAAAATAGAGAGTCAATAACCATCATTTTGGTTGGCGAGGAAGCCACAGAGGGGATATACAATTCATTCTATCAATCAAACTAACCCACATGCAAAATACCTGCTCATATAAATCCTCTAATTTATTCCTGGGAAGCTTAAGTTGAGCCACTTGAGGCAATATCGCATCCCACCTTCCACTATTAATATCAGCAACAAACGTCTCTATGCTGTCTACAGTATTCAAAGAAACCTGGCACTCATTCTGTAATGTCTGAAATGTCTGGTGCAGGGAATTTTCTTTGCAAAACTGAAGCACGATTTTGATGACACTGCAAAGGGGAAAAAATTCTTCTCACGTAACTGAAAACAACACAACATAATAAACAAAAATTCTGGCCTAGAAGCATGAAAACTCCATGGGGTACAGAGAATCGTGAAAACCGTGGATTTAGAAAACGAAACTTACTCTCGAGCTTCGATTTCGAGAGTAGACATAACTTCTATCGGTCAGAGAGGTCCACGGTTCAACCCAGAAACAGAGCGAGTGAGCGAGTAGGGTTTTATGCTCAACAAATGTAACGGAAAACGGAAGGCAAGAGGAACAGTTCGGATGGGAAAACCCGAAATCGACGGATACCCGAACCCGACTACTAGTTCTTGAATTCGATGTGATAGTGAAGGAGCAAGCCAAGAAAGGTATAAAGAAATTTACGTGAGTTCACAATTCACATAGGATAAGACTTCATGATTTTATTTTTACATTTAATGCTCTATTAAATTTTGTTATAGAATTATATAGATTAATAAAATATATATAAATTTGATTTTTTGCCAAAGTATTCATTTAGTTCTCTAAAATTAAAATATATCAAATTAGTTTATAAAAAAATAAACTGAGTTAGTTTTTTAAAGAATTAAATTGATATTTGAATAACTTTTATTTGTAAAGAGTTTTATTTTTTAAAAACTATTTTAATGTTTTTCATTCTCAAGGGACTAAATTATTCTCATAACCAAAAGTGAAACACTAAAATTGTATTTCTTTCATAAATTATTCATTAATTATATAACTTAATTTGAAAAAATGCTATTTTAGTCCCTCATTTTTGCTTTAGTGTCAAATTTATTCCCTACAAATTTAAAGTACCAAAATGGTCCCTCAAAAATTTAAAAAAGTAATACTTCATTGGGTTAGTCATAATCCTAAACTACCTTTGATTAATATTAAAAAATTTTAAAGACTATTTTAGCATTATAAATTTATGAAATAACCAAATCAACAATAAGACAAAAAGTGAGGGAACCGAAATAATCATTTTATCAAATTAATTTTTAACTATATGTTTATATTTATAGAGTTACATATTATGAAAGAATAATGTTAATAAATGAGAAGTATAAGTGTTTTAGCCAAAATAAATAACTAAATGTGAAGGATACTCTCTTTTATCTTCTCAATTTTTTTCTTACTTTATATTTTTTTATTAGTTGTATAACACTTAATATTGTTATTGTTGTTTTTAGACTGAAAAAACATCAATTTTGTTTTTTGTTCTTTTTTTGGTTGAAAACATATGAGAAAAATTAATATTTTGTTACTAGGGACTTCAGTCTTTTGGTTTGGAGCCTTTTTAGGCTATTGTTGAATCATTTATGTCCAAAACAAAATAAGGAGTCCGCTAATTTTGAATTAAAATGAACAACTTAAATTTTAGTTAAAATTACCAATAAGAGATCATGTAATATTAACATTTAGATTAGCTCAATTAAATTTCCATTAAAATTCTGTTTTAATTTTAAAATCCAATTGAAATGTAATATTTTCATTTAATCTAAAGTTTATGAAGTAGTTTATCACAATTTAAGGTTGATGTATAAATTTTATTATTAGAACTTAGTTTTTTATTCTTCTTTATAAAACAGTTATATTTCCAATAAAAATTAAATAATTTGTCTAGCACATTTTCTTTTATTTTTATTTATAAAGATTATTCTTAGCTTTTACATTTCAGAGAAAAAAAATCAGGACGTGTATTTATTTGGTTTTCAAGAATAGTTTTCAAGCAAAACTTTTAAAAAGAATTAAAACATTAAAAAATATTCTTTTAAAACTCAAGTATTAAAAAATATATGAATTATAAATTGAATAATAATCTTAATATTATAAACAAAAATAATATAAATGATTGGTTAAATTAGTTTTTACATTTATTCTAAAACTATTTTCTTCCCTAGTTTTAGAGGGGAAAATAATATAAAATAAAGAACAGCTCAAAAATAATCTCATTAACCTGTTCTAATATGAGGGGGGAAATAAACAAGATTTGATAACAAAAAATCATTTCAATCCTGTTTGTGTTGATCATTTGGTTTTAAGAACATAAAATTGACTTTGAAATTAGAACAAGATGATCCATTTATTCTACCAAAAATTTAGACAAAAAAATTGTAAGAAAAAATAATCCAAAAAAAATTCAATTATCAAGCCAAATATTTTAATTCTAATATCAAAAATTCATTCATGCTTTATATGGTGGATCAAATATTGAATATTTAAAAACAAAATAAAGATAAAAATTACTTATAATTAGACCTAATTATAACTTAAAAATTATGTCTGGCTTAAAAAATAAAACCCAAACAAAAAAAACTTAATTTATAAAATGGACAATTCGAGTTTGAAAAGTTTGAATAAATATTTTTAATAAAAAAATTATTATTTAAAAAAACATAATATAACGTCAGATCTTGGTTAAAAAAATAAAAATTAATACTTTTTATTTAAAAAATTTATATTAATATAACAATTCATTTATTTTTACAATTTCCATATATATAATCTTATAAATAACAAATTAACTTATTTATAACATAAAAATATTTAATTAACCCAATTGGTCATGTCTAAAAAAATATAAATAAAAAATTAAATAAAAAAATTCAGCCTAATGATTACAAAACCTCCTAAGTGAATTGGTTTTAGTACAGTGATTTTAACACTGTAAAACACTTGATCTGATTCCCATCATCATACATATAATATTGGAATAAAATCTTCTAATCGCTACTTTATTCACAAATCTTAATGATTGGATTGATATAATCTACAAATGTGACTGTCACTTGTCACCAAACATCCAATTTTCGGGTATACAATCAGAGTTAGGGGATTTTCTCCAGTAGGGCTAGATGTAATGGCCCAGAATTTTTTATAAGATATAAAAAAATACAAAAATAATTGTTTTATAAATAAAAATATATTAATATTTTAGATTTTTTTCATACATAATAATATTTAGTTAAAAAATAATAGACTTTAAGATATACAAAATAAATTGTGAGATATTAAAAATAGTTAAGTCATTTTATTTTCTGAACTAGATATCATTTAAAAAATAAAATATTAATATATATTTATTTATAAAATAATTATTTTGTATTCTTTTAAAAATATATTTTATAAAAAATTGAGGACACCATCACTATAAATTCCCTCCAATAATACACTGGAGGGGATCCAAACTCTTAAAATCATGGTATGCCTTTGAGGTGAATTTAGGGTCCTATATTGATGGGAAGTGAGAGTGTATGTTAATATATAATTTGTTAACACATGACTAAAAACATTATCCACATTAAGTGATTTTGTTCCACTATGGTCCTTAAAGAAAAAAAAGTGACATGACAAACTTTTAAATGTAATTGGACTTATATTATTGGATTGATAAAACGAGAAAAATTTTATTTTAATTATCTACTTTTGAGTTTAAATTTATTTTAGTATTGCACAAATTTTGAAAGTCTCAAAATAGTTTTTTAATTTTAAATTTAGTATTGTATTAATTCTCTACAAACTGAAAGTCTCAAAATAGTTATTCATTTTTCAATATTTAACTTAAAATAGTCTCTTTTTTAAATAGATTAAGGAAGACCTTACCTAGTCAAATCTTGAAAAATGTATGACTCAATTTAACACTTTTAATTAGTAGTGGAATAAAATGAGATTATATTTAAAAATATAGGATCATTTTAAAACTTTCAAATTATAAAGAATTAAAATAAAACTAAATTTAAAAGTAGAAAACCAAATAGTTTTTTTCTCTTAATAAAACTACTACTATTTGCTTCATTTAACATTAACAACAACTGTTACGATTGTTGCATAGACTGTTTGCAAAGGAATTTGTCACAACATGATGCGAGGACTTTTATGTCATTGAGATTCTTGAAGCAACCTTATATGTTAACATTTACTTTTAAATATCAATCCACTTAGGTTAATTATGTATGATAATTAATTATATAAAAAATTAGAATTCCTCTCCATTATACAGAAACATGATCATAATATAAAAGATTCATCAGACTCACTAGGTCTAATACGAAAATTAAAGCCCAAATTAAAAAAGAAAATTTGATTAGAAAAGCCCTTTTGTAATAGAATTGACTTAGACTTTTTTTTTAAATCTAATAAAAAACTTGATTTGATTTTTGTTAATAAAAAAAATTATTATTTTAAAATTTTTAATTTGATTATTAAAAGAATATGACACTTGAGATTTAAGATATTAAAAATAAAATTATCTTACTTTTAAATATATGAGATGTAAGTTTGTTTGTTAGATTAAGTTATATAAAACTATATATTAATGTAACGTGATATTTTAATAAAAAAATAATAATTGATATATTTCATTCAAAAGATTTATGTCACCATAACAATTAATTTATATTTATAATTTTTTTATATGTAATTTTACATATAATAATAATAATAAATTATATAATCTATTTTAAACTTGAAGTAATAAATAACTTTGATCACAATTTAAAAAAATTTTGCTTAGTATGATCCAAAAAAAAATGGATACATGTCCGGATTAAAAAAATCTAATTAAAAAAAAAAGATTTGGGCTGATTTTTTAATACATCTCGATCCATTTTTTTATAAATTCCATCAAATGATCAAGTCTAATTATATATATATATATATATATATATATATATATTAATAATATTGCAACCAAACCTAAAAATACTTTTACTAAATAAAACATGAAAAGGTACAGCATTTATACATAATGCATGACATATATATAATGTTGTACATGACTGTGTACACATGAAGCAGCCACCATTAACACATTATTCATACAACAAATAATGTTGAAGTTTGGTCATTATTTTGCAACACACCACAATATATATATTATTTTAATTCCTTATTAAAAGTTATATCATATTAATTAATATTACAAAACAAAGTCACTTCCTAGAGATTAAATATTTCATCTTGTATAATTACTGGGTAAGTATCAGTAGCAAATGGTCCAAAGTCAGTGATTCCTGTATTCTCCACAATCTGAAAAGAAAAAAAATTAATGGTGTGCATTATATTTTTTATTTGGATAATTATTAATAATAATATAATTATTATATAATTTAATTTCAATATTATACAGTTATTTGCAATTATTATAATAAAGAAAAATACACTTTTCGTCCCTCATTTATAACAATATTGCCATTTTGGTTTTTTATTCATTGAAATGTCTAAAATAATTCCTCACTCATAAAAATATGTCATATTTGATCCTCACTTTTCAAAAAATTATCAAATTTAGTCTCAATATCAAAACCTAAACTTTAAATCTATGGGACTAAATATGATATTTTGATGAAAAGTGAGGGATCAAATGTGACATTTTTCAATAAGTAATAAATCATTTTAGACATTTCAATAAGTGAGGGACCAAAATAGTAATTTTGTAATAAATAAGCGACTAAAAGTCTATTTTACTATATTATAATACATTTGTCTTAGTCTAATTGAAATATCATGTAATTGTCATATTTCAATTAGATATTTCAATTAGAAAATAACATAACAAAGATAAACAAAAGTATTAAATTGGTTCTCTATTTTTACATTTCATGACAATATAATATTTTACAAATTGTTCGTTTCAAATCAGTGCCTCACAATTTCTATTTTATGCAAAATTAATCCCTCTATTGTCTTGCCTATTTATAAATGAGAGATTAATGAAAAACTAGATTTATACAAAATAGAAATTATAAATAATTGATTTAGCATGAACAATTTATAAAAGATTAAATTGTCATAAAGTGTAAAAACAATTAATTGATTTTATATTTTTCTCTAACAAATATATAAACAATGAGAAAAATATAATTTTGGTCCTTCACTTTTAGCCTTAAGATCAATTTGGTCCTTTAAAGATGAAAAGTATTAAAATGGTCCCCAAATATGAAATTTTTCAGAAAATACAGGTCACCTAAAGATCAATTTAGTCTCCCATAAGGACTAAATCCATTCACTTTTTCATCTTTGAATGACCATTTTAATACTTTCTATTTTTTGAGAACTAAATTAATACTTTAGACAAAAGTGATGAACTAAAATTATATTTTTCTCTATAAAGAACTGAAATATTTATTTTTCCAAAAGTATACTTATGCATTTCTTTCAAAATAAAAAATACACATTGACATCTCATAATTACCTTATCTTGGAGATACATATTTGCAGTTTTGAGTATTCCCTCCTTCAAAAATAACAAAAAGCCAATAAAGTATAACAGCAAGTACAAATGCACAGTAATTATATTCCTATATCTAATTTCTAACATACATATATTTGATTATTTGCACAAACATAAGAAAAAAAAACTTTGCAATTTCATAAAACAGTAGGAGTATCTTTCGAAACTTTCTTTGACAGAAATTGAGTAATCCAACAATCCTTTAAAAATATATGATACAATCAGTATTTTATTTTATTAATGATCTCATTTCAAAGAAAAATATAATTTAGGTCATCACTTTTGGACTTAAAATCAATTTAGCCCTTCTAAAATGACTAAATATCAAAATGATTATTCAAAAGTGTAATCAAATTAGTTTACTTTTTTTTTTTTTGAAAAAATAATTTAATATATCTTTGAATGACTAAATTAATATTTTGTCTAAAACTGAGGAGCCAAAATTACATTTTTCTTACAAATTTTATTTGACACTTAATGAAATTTATTTTTGCAAAATAGAATTAGTTTTAAGATTTCTTTTGATAAAAAATTAGATGCATTTATAGTTCTATTTTGGGTTTATGACTCCTTACTCCCCTAAAAGATGGCTTAATTACACAATCATCTTATTATCTCTTATGAAAAGCTTTATGGCCCTCCTTTGAAATCTAAATATTCCCTGTAACTGAAATTATTTCAACCAAAATACCCAAGTTTATAGAGTATCTACTTTTCTAAAATTTTTTAAGATTTAAAATCACTTAGTAAATTATAAACAATCATTAAAAAACAAGAAAAACACGCAAAAATATTTATTTTTCAAAGAAATTAATCAATTAAAATTAGAAAATAGTTAATAAGTATAATTTTAACATTAATGCTTGTATTATGTATATTTATTATCATTACAAACACTATCACAAACATGATGAAATGATAAAATAAATTTATTGTTTTAACACTAAATAAACAACACCAATATAGAAGGTTTACGAAAATATTTTTAGTAAATAATAATTAATCTCATCCATAAGAATATTTTGGCTAACAAAGGCCGTGTAATCATGTCATTTTTCAAAATATGAGAGATTATTAATTTAACCTTTTACTTAATACTGATAGAGGATTGTTATATTTATTCTATTAATTTATATTATATTTGAATTTTAATATATGTAGTCTAACATCCATATCATATGTCAGTGTAAAAGATATTTCCATTAATAATCGAACATTCTGTCAAGTATCACGTTTAAAAAATGACAAAAACATTGTTTTGGTCTCGTACATTTTGATATTATTTCAATTTAATTCTCCATATTTGTTCTATTTTAAAATGATCATTCACATTTTCAAACATTAAGAAAATCAGTCCCTCCTTAGCAATGAATTCATCCAACTTAGTCTTTGGTAAACTAATGGAAGGACTAAATTTTTCTACTGTTAGAAAATGTGAAGAATTATTTTGCAAGTTCAGAATGTGAGGCACTAAATTGAGATAAGATCAAAATATGAGGAGCCAAAATAAGATTTTGCAAAAGAAATATCAAGAATCTCGTGGGTCATGCTCGAAATCAACAAGAATTAAAAAGATTAATTTTCAATAAAAAATAAAACATAAAATGTCATCTGATTATGAATATATAACTATTCTTTGAGTAATTAATTTTGATATATAGAATATTTATAACTTTGTGCTTGTCGTTCTATTTAAAAATAATTTTCTGATGAAACTATTTAGAAAAAAACTATTAAGTCCATTTCAATTCAAGAAATTTATTAATTATAATTAAAGTCTCACAAGACTAAAATGAGTAGAGTGAAATATCTTTTTGATCCCTTACTTATCACAAAATTATCATATTGGTCCCTTACTCATTGAAATACCAAAAATAGTCCTTACTCATTGGAAAATGTCATATTTCGCCCTTTAAAATTTCAAAAAAAAAAAAAAAATTTAAATTTAGTCCATTGGATTTATAATTTAAGATTTAGTAAAACGAAAAATTTTGATAATTTTCTAAAAGAAAAATATGGATGATCAAGTGTGTTTTTTTTTTTTTATGAATGAAGAATTATTTTAGATATTTTAATGAGTAAAGAACTAGAATAATAATTTTGTGATAAGTGAAGGACCAAAATAATACTTTATCCAAAATAAGTACTTCAAAGTTTCATGCAATCATGCTAACCTTGTGCTTCAAAGTCTGTATTTCCCGTAACATGTTGTTCGTCTGTAAATCATATGCATAAATTAAGTCAAAATTCTCACTAATCAAACATATATAAATGAAGAGAAAATTAATCTTTAGTCCTTATATTTTACCTCAGTTTGTAAATTGGTTCCTATACTTTTTTTAAATTACTTATTATAATTTTATTTTTTTTACAATCAACTCCCTATCATTATTAGAAAAAAAATATAGAGACTAATTTACAAATTGATGTAAAATATAAGGACTAAATGATCAATTTAAGGTTTATTTAATCAAATATTTAACTAATATGTAAGATTATTATTGCATACCTTCATTGAACGAATTTGATAGATCCACATTTCAAGATGCTTCTCCAATACTTGTAATTCTTCCACTGTTGTTGTTTCAATTCCCCCTCCAAACAAATACCTATTAAGAATGTAATTTTAAATTGCATTAATACTTACGTGAAAGATTAAAAATATTTATGTAAATTTTTCTAAATAGTATGAACAATATCCAATTAATTTTTCAGTGCAAGAATTCTCTTTTTTATTATTATTATTGTTATTATTAAAAAAATAGGAAATGCATGCATCAATTAAAAGTTGCAGACAGCACATAGTATTCATTATTGTAAAATCAATAATAATAACAATAAATATACACCTGTACCTAGTATGAAAGAAAGACTCCCCACTTTCATATGTAATTAATTTTATTTTTAATTGAATAAATTAAATATTTTTAAATTATTATTCTGAATTGGTTGTTTTTATTTTTTTTTAAATTGCTATTATTATGAACGTTAACACCAAATTTTTTACCCACAAAACCTATGTTTGTCAGTTTGGCATTAGGGTCGACGTACTATTTTTTTAATTTCAAAATAAATCCTCAAATTTAAATCTCATTAATTAATTATAATTTTTATCTATTCTTTTAAAAATATATATAAGTTAGGTATTTTCAAAAATTCATAAAATTACCCATAACTATAAACATAGTTTTTATTTAAGATATGTAAATTGCAATTCATGATTACTTATATATATATATATTTACGCTTTTCAACATAATTTAGCTTTAAAATTCTCTTTCAGTATTATCTTGGGTTGCTTTGGCTTTTTTAAGGCCTATGCATTTTGACTGAAGAACATTTTGCGTTAATGTAAATTTTCTGGAGTTTTATAATAATCATTATACTCTATAATATAATTATCTTTTAAGCTCCATATATATATATATATATGAACTCTATGGTCAAACTTTTATGAATATATGCATCAATTATGTGTGTTATTGAAGCACTAAAAAATTAGGAATTCAAATGATTTGAGTTTTCACGTATTGGTTTCACCATATTACTAATACTACAATTAATTTTAGAAAAATAAAATATATTTTTTGTTAATTACTTATTGCAAAATTATCATTTTTGATTCCTCATTCTTTATAATGCCCAAAATAATCCATAATTTATTGGACAATGTCACACTTAGTCATTCATATTCTTAAAAAATATCAAATTTAATTATTTGGTTTTAGATTTAGGGTTTACATAGAGGGATTAAATTTGAATTTTTTTAGAAATAAGAAACTAAATATGAGACTATTTTAGATATTATAATAAATAAGGGACTAAAATAATATTTCTACAATAAGTAAGAGACTAAAAAAGTACGTTACTCATTAGTTGAGTTCCATTAAGAAAACTTAATCATATAAAATAATTCAATGAATTCTTTGTTGATTTGATTCAAAACTCACGTATATACATCACTATCTATGGATTTGAGACATAACACGCATTGGAACAAAGTCTTTAAATCTTTCAAAAAATAATGAAAGGAATTAAATTGGATGTTAAATACCTGAGGCCCTTTTGCAAAGTTCCAATTTCTTGATTTAGCACATCGATCTCCTCTTTGGCATCCTGGAGAGGAAATATGTTATTTACTATCACATTAACTAAAACATGTAAAGATAAAATTATTATCGCATCCAAACATAAGCATTAGGGTTCTGATTGGTACATTGTATAATATTATATTGTATAAATTTATACAATATAATTTACTTTAATCAGTTGTTTAATGCACAACCTATATTAAATAAGTTTATACATAAACTTTAGTCAACTCCACTAAATATAATTTATCACTGTATTATAAATAAATCTTTCTTGTCACGATTAGACTTGATAGTATAAAGAATGAACGAAAATTTTGTAGTTTAATGGGTTAAACATTATGTTAGTCCCTTGTTTTGAGTCTAGTATCAATTTAATTTCTCACTAATTTTTAATATCAATTTGGTCCCTCACTAATAAATTTAGTCTTAATTTAATCTTTTACTTATGAGCCACTACTCAAATTAGTTTATCACTAATATAAATATATTTGGTCCAAATTTAGTTAAGAATAAGGGACATAATGTACTAATCTTCATATTAGTGGAGGACCAAGTTGACTCTAAATTGAAAAGTCAATGACTAAATTAAGACTAAAAATTTACTAGGGACTAAATTGAAGCTAAAAATTACTTAGAGACCCAATTGAGACTAGAAATCAATAAGCAATCAAATGGAGACTAAAAATTAGTAAGAGATTAAATTGAAATTAGAAATTAATAAATGACCAAATCAAAGTTAGGCTCATAAATGAATAACTAAATTAAAGCAAAAAGTTAATGAAGGACCAAATTGAGCTCAAATGATAAGTAAAGGACCAAAATAATATTTTACCTATAATTTTAATCCTATGTTAAGTCTCGTCCTCTCTCTACACCAACTATGCATAGAATTAAAATTTTATCATACTTTATATCACCAAACCTTATATCTGACTTTATTTTATACAATATATCAAATGTGCCCTTATGCCCTATATAATAATTGTCCTATCCAGAATTAATATAAATAAAGAATAGCTATAAGCTCTACATAATATATAAATTTAGGTCAGGTTTAGTTATTAGAATCCAGATTAAAGAATGGGAATGGGAACCATATTCCCATATTTGGTTGCTTTTAATTTATAATATTTCCATTGTCTGAAAAATTAACTCAATGTTTTTTCAATTCAATTTAATTTTAGATCTATATCCTTTTCCATTCTCATTTCCATCCCTTCACACAAATTCTAATAACCAAAGGGCCTAAATGTATAATTTAATTACCAAGTCAAGCAGTATTTTGCTTTTGGCAAATGATTACTTACTAATATTTTGCTTGTATTGTAATGCAATTTTCATCTGTTTATTAGAATGTTGTGTTAGTTTGAGAGTTTAAGCATGTGGTGTCCGACATCAATTTAATTTTACCAAAAACTTGTAATGACATCAAGCTTAATTATACTTTTTTAAATAAGTGTAAAATATCTTTTTGATAATTCACTTATTATAAAAATATTAGTTTAATCTCTTAGTCTTTATAATACTTATAATGGTCCTTCATTTATTAAAAAATATCACACTTAATCTTTAATTTTTTTAAAAAAATACTATATATAATCCCTAATAGAAAATTTGTTCGAGAGATTAAAACAATATTTTTTAAAAAAGGAGGCAAAGTACAACAATTTCAGTGAAAAATTATTTTGAATATTATAATAAGTAAGAGACCAAACTAATAATTTTATTGTAAATTAATGAAAAATACAAAAAGTATTTTTCTCCTTTAAGTAGCTAATATATAGCTATTGTCATTGTTATTATTATTTTGTTGTCTCCATGTTACAATTACTTCAATAAATCGGGATCATAATTACATTTCAGACCTCTGATTTATTAAAAATTAGACAAAAATCCCCCAGAACTGCAGTCAGTTAGCTATATTAAAGAGAAAACACGTGTATTGAGAAACAAGAACTGTCAAAATAGATTCAATACCTTGCTATTTTTGACAATTTCAAGTAAGATAATTGATAAAATATTGTTTTTATTTTTAAATAATTATTACATCATAATTAAAATTCATAAATATGGAGGTTGTTCCTAACCCGACAAACTCACTTTTTACCAACTCATAGGTCTATATGTAATATATCCATGTGACCTGAGGGAATTGAAACCAATTAATCTAGATAAAAAATTTATTTTGGTTTTCAAAAGATAATATATATTATAATCATTAATAAGATATTTTATAAATTTTTACATTTTTTAATACATGATTCCAAATCTTCGTTAAAGGATTGGGTTTGTTAATTATCATTTTAATATCTCATCATGGAAACAATAGATTCTTTAAAACGACATTTTATTCTGGGGATATTAATTAATTAAATTGGTACAAAAAAAAAGTTGCTGGCCATTAACTTTCTATTTACACCAACTTTTGATTTTTTTTTAAAAATTTAGTTAAAAGAAAAAGGAAATTTTTTGTCCTATTTTAATTGTCGCCGTACGTGACAGGCGAAAAGTTTCTACTACACATGATGCATGAGTGACAAATAGTTTTGAAGATTTGGGAAACAAAGTAAATTCGGAGAATCCAACAAAGTATTCCTTCTTTAATATATATATATATGAAAAAATATCTTTCAAATTTTTTACTTATCACAAAAGTATCATTTTAATTCTTAACTAATACCAAAAATGGTCCTTCTTAGTCTCTCACTTTTTATAAAAATATTATATTTAGTCTCTTTAATAAACTCTAAATCATAAACCGTAAACTTTAAATCAAATGAACTAAATTTAGTATTTTTTTAAAAAGTTAGAATCAAGTTTGACATTTTTTAATGAGTAGAAAATCATTTTGAATATCACAATAAGTAAAAAATTAAAATAATAATTTTGTAATAAGTAAATATTTAAAAAAATATTTTATTCATATATGCACGAGAGAAATATCCTTTTAGTCATTTATTTATTAATTATTATTTTAATCTCTTACTTATTATAATACCCAAAAGAGTCATTTTTAGTTCCTTACTGTTACAAAAAAAAATCAAATTTATTTCTTTTATTAAAACATAAACTCTAAATTCAAAGAACTAAATTTAATAAAAGTGTGATATTTTTTAATTAGTAAAAAATTATTTTTGGATATTATAATGAATGAATGAATGACTAAAATGCAATTCTATAATAAATGGGTGACCAAAAAAGTATTTTTATTCTTACAATATAGATATATATATATATATATATATATATATATATATATATATTATGTGTGTGTGTATGTTTGAAGATTTCTTATTGCTATCATGTTGGTGGAGGAAAGCAAAGAAACAAAAGACTAACCCATTATTTTATGTTAATTTACTTACTATCTAAGCAAGATGTCGTGCTAATTATAACTCATAATAAATTAAGAACTAGCTTCATCACAAAGAATCTAGCTACCCAATACGTTTCATCATTTTGATGATTAATTATACTTTACTTATTATATATATATATATATATATATATATTATTTTATTATTCAATGATAGCACAAAACAACATAAAGCAGCATCTGATCCTCCTCATTCTTTTACATATATTATAATTCATGATCATTAAGATTCGATTTTTTTTGGTCGACATAATATATTGATTATCGTTCATTCCTACTCTTTTCCTCCAAGTTTACACTATTTAAATAATAATTTATAAATAAAATATGTTTTTGATCCCTCGCTTATTTCAAAATTATTGTTTTAGTATGTTATTTATTATAATATTTAAAATATTTCTTCACTTATTAAAAAATATCACAAATTAGTCTCATATTTTTTAGAAGAATATTAAATTTAGTCTCTCAATTTTTGGTTTTAGATTTGGATAGATGAACTAAATTTGATTTTTTATTTAAAAAGTAAAAGACTAAGTGTAATATTTTTAAATAAGTGAGAGATTAAAATAATAATTTTTTAATAAATATAAGATCAAAAAGATATTTTATTTAATTAAATAATTAACTAAAGAAGAAAAATGTTATGTTTAATCCTATGCTTTTAAAAAAATTATTAGATTTAGTCATTTTATTAAATATTAAGTCCAAAATTTAAAACTAAATTTAATATTTTTTTAAAATGAGAGATTATGTATAAATTTTTCAAAGAATGAGAATCTTTTTGAGCGTTTGAAGGAGTAAAGGACCGAAATTACTCCTATTAACAAATTAAGAAAGAGAGAGAGAGAGAGAGAGAGAGAGGAAGAGAGCATACTAGAGGATGTGCTTCAGTTACGGCTGTTTCAGATCCAGGCTGAGCCCCACTGGTGAACTTCATGTACCTCTCCATCAGCCCTTGCATTGTTCTTAAAAGAGAAAGAGAAACAGAAGAAGTTAATTAGGTTCAGAATTACATTCTTCATCTTCAGAACAACAATAAATCCAAAGTGCAAATTCAAGAACTTTCTGCAATTAGAATTTAAAATATGAATCCACATACTTCGGTCTTGCGTACGTTTAGGTCCTTGGATCACCCCAGACAAAATGCTGTCTCAGTGATTCAACAACCCAAATGTACACAGCAACACCTGTCGTAGCTATATTACGTTTAATTCATTAAAAAATTAGAATAAAGAGATGGGTAGAAAGAAAGAAAAAAAAAAGATGAAATAGAGAGAGAGAAATCACCCATTGGTGGCTAATTCATAGAGCTTTCCATGGGCGGAGAAAATGACAACGCCAATTTCAGCATCGCAAAGCACAGAAAGCTCCTTAGCCTTCTTCAGAAGCCCTGCTCGGCGCTTGCAGAAGGTGACCTGTCTGTGCACCGGGTTCTCGATTCGCTTCATCTGAACCTTTCCACGAGCCATATCTAAATCTTCACCTCACTTTCCGACACTATAATCCGATCAATCAATCAATCAATCAACCTCAGTACAGTACCAGACCGATCGACTTTCTTCTTCTAAGTTTGATGTTGTAGAGTGTGCGTGTGTGTGTGCGCTTCTATGCACACAACCTCCCACTAGTTTGAACTAGCTTCGAGGTTGCTGCTGCTGCTGCTAACAGTGATTTTCCAGCGATGGATACCATCTCATTGTCTGTATCTCACGGCCTTATATAGGGTTAACTAGTGATTGAGTTGGTGCGTATATAGCTAGAAGGTGAAGGGAATCACAATACTATAATTATATGTACTAAAGAAAAAGTTAGCATTTCCATACTTTACACATCACTAAGTTTTGTCTAGCTACCTGGCTAGGATTTCTCGATCATATTCATCAACTTTTTCCCCACTTTGATAGTAAATCACATCAAAGCATGTGATCCCAAAGTTGATCTCAAGTCATTTCAATCACACACGACTAAGCTATATATATTATTTGTGTAAAATATCTTTTTGTCTCACACTTATCTTAAAATTGTCATTTTGGTGTTTCATTTATTAAATATTTAAAATGATCTTTTATTTATTTGAAAATATTACATTTGATCCCCAATTTTTTTTAAATATTAGATTTAGTTTATTGAATTTAGGATTTAATATTTGATAAATGGATTAAATTTGATTTTTTTTCCTGAAAGTATGAAAATAAGTGTGATATTTTTAAATGAGTGAGAGATCATTTTGATCATTTTACTGAGTAATTGACTAAAATGATAATGTTATGATAAGTGAATGATTAAAAGATTATTTCTCTCTCTCTCTCTCTTTCTATATTTATATATTATTATTATTTGAAATTATCTTTTTGGTATTTCATTTATATCAAGATTGACATTTTAGTTCTCCATTTATTAAAATGTTCATAATGGTCCCATACTCAATGGAAAATGTCACACTTAATTAGTCCCCCAATTTTCAAAATAAAAAAAATTAGATTTAGTTATTTGAATTTAGGATTTATAATTTAGTAAATAAACTAAATTTAATATTTTTTTATAAAAATAAGAGACTAAGTGTAACATTTTCCAATGAGTGAGAAATTATTTTGGATATGTCAGTAAATAAAGAACTAAAATAATAATTTTGTGACAAGTGAGGGACCAGAAAAGTATTTATTTATTTCACTCAAATTCAAAAAAAAGAATATGCTGTGTTTATATTAAATCTTTGGCTTCATTCCTACATGAATTAATGTTGTCTCTTAATTTGTCTTGGAGGTCAATACATGAGATAAACTTGAACATATATATATATATATATAGTGCTTGGCGAACCTCCATCAATCATAAAATTGATGGGATTGTATAATTTACTACAATAATTATTGATCAAGCACAAAGTATAGAACTCTCTAAGTTGCTACTTTTCAATATGGTGGGGGATAGTAATATTGAGAATATTCCCATTTAATTGCTCCTAGTTTTGTGTATAATTAATTGCTTAATTTATTTATGCATCTAAATGGAGTAAAATTCTTTTTTGGTCATCCATTTACGAGAAAATTATCATTTTGATTCCTTGTTTATTATAATATCCAAAATAGTTTTCCACTCATTAAAAAATGTTACACTAGATTACCCATTTATTTAAATAATACCAAATTAGTCTCTACCTAAATCCAAAGCTGAAGAACTAAATTTGACATATTTTGAAAAGTTAGGAATGATCAAGTGTGATATTTTTCAACGAGTATGAGATGGTTTTGAACACTAATGAGTGAGGGAAAAATGATAATTTTACGATAAATGAGAGACAAAAAAAATATTTTTCTGCATCTAAGTATGAACACTCATGGCAAAATTGTCATTTTGATCCCTCGCTTATTGAAATATTCAAAATAGTTTTCCACTCATTAAAAAATATCACATTAGGCCACCTATTTATCTAAAAGGTACCAAATTAGTCCTCACCTAAGCCAAAGCTGAATAATTAAATTTAACTCTTTTCTAAACAGTATGGGACAACCAAGTATAAAATTTTTTAATGAGTATAAGATTGTTTTGAAAACTAAAATAAGTGAGAAATTAAAATAGTAATTTTGCGATAAATGAAAAATAAAAAACTCATTACTTTGCATCTAAATGTGCTAACTGTATGGAATTTGATCACTTAATTAATCTCTCAACATGATTTTGGGTTAGAAATTAGATATATCCAATGATCTATCCTATTAAGTTCATACGCAATTTCAATGGTCATTCTCTCTCTCTCTCTCTCACTCATATGAATCTTTTATATATTTTTCCCTTCTGATCAATCCTCGTCCTTTGTTATTGGTCCTCCTCTAAAAAAGCAGTATCAGGGCCTATTTTTAAATAATTTTTAATTTAGTCACTTTATAATTCATGATAGAAAAAGACACTTCCATGGACACTTCGTTCAAAAGGCTACTCAATATGCAGCCTTTGCACACCCACTTGCTCTTTCATTGCTTGGTGAGCCAATGAGCTGTTCGATTTTATTGCTTGGCTTTTTCCACCATTTTCTTCTCTCTATTCCTTGGGCTTTAAACTTTGTTTTGTACTTTTGTGACATAAACCCTAATCTACAGGTTCTCATCGCTTTCCTTGCTTCTTGCTTCTTGATCATTTTTATATTTTCCACTAGCTAGCTAGCACTCTAATTTAAGATTATTGTGATTGTGATTTACATTTGCAATGAAATATATAACTTCAAGATGGCTTTTATGCAAGGTTCATCGATTTGTCATATTTATATATATGTAAGTTACTCAGATATAAAATTATAAAATAATGTAAAAGTTATGCCATGCTATGTCCCAAAAATTAAATTAAGGCTGATTGTTTATATTTTCATATATGTTGCATTGAAATAATCTCTCAAGCGTCACTTACGTAATATCACCAGATCTTACTAGAATTTTTTGTTTGTGTTGTGCGCGCGTGTATATATATATATATATATATATATATATAAACTATGATATGTTGAAATAATTTTTAATTTATTTGTGGATTAATATTAATTTATTATTAGTACATTTTTGTTGGCTTAATAATTAGTTAATCAGTCTTTCTTTAAACCATGAATAGATTGAATCTATATTAATTATGAGTAATTAGTGATACATTAGATTATTTATAATTTTATTAGATAGAGATCTCAACCTGCACCATAAAATTTGTCAATAATTATTCTATCGAATTATTCACTAGAATTAAAAGAGAGATTTAATGCCCATTGGTAATTATTCAATTAATTATCAATTTCAAAGAGTAAAAAGAAGAGGGGAGTTGTTTGATTAAAAAAACAAATATTAATTATTTTACATATTTCATAAACGAGGAAGTATATATATCCTATCCTAATTTCCCATTCATGTGTCTCTTTGAGTCTTGGCTTAGGGCTCTTCTCTCCTCTCTTGTGAATTCTCTCTAGAGTAACTTGGGTGTTGCAGTTTGCTAACTCTAATGAACATGTATTTGCTGTATATTGTCTGTATTGTGTAGCTAGTTCTTGGATCCAGACATCCACTACTATTCACAACCCACTTCAAATCTTCAATATATATACTTGTTCATCTTAACTTTGAAGAAAGAATCTTGTCAAATCGAAAGCATTAATTTGAATAGAAACTTTAATTTTCTCTACGACATTGCCACGTAAATATTCTCTTCAAAGAATGCCCAGTGAATCCATTTTTATTCCTTTTAAATGTTCAAAAGCTTGATTAGATTCCACATACAAATATTCTTGCTCTCATCAATTAGCTAAACTCTTGGTTCATAAAGATTCTCTCCTCAATACACAGTTCCTTTTTATTGTCAAAGAATATAACCAGACAAAATTAATGTAGATGATAACACAAATGATATCTTTAGTTGTGTATTAGTTAATAATATACTCACAACACACTCATTTCTACCGATGTAGTGCATAAAGCCACCACAACGGCATGCCCTAGGCAGCACGGTATCCACTTCCCACCTTGATTTTACCTCTCGCACACAAGCTTTTTTTAAAATACACAGTCCGTTTGGTTCCTCATATATATATATATAGAGACATATGCCTCTAGCTCACAAGTGCTGGGATACGTAAATTTATTATGATAAGATATGGATGTTGATGCCAAAGTGGAATATCACAATGACATATTATAGCAATAAAATCCCTTCTTAGTTATGAAAGAAAATAGTTAATTTATTTTCCTCCATTAGCATTGACCTTATCCTCATGGTCAAACTCAGGATACGTTGTACGAAACTATATCTAAGTCTTCCCAAGTTTGTTCTTCTAGGCCAACATCCTAGCGTGCCAATATTAATTTGGGGAATAAAACGAGTGCCCTTTTTTTGATGGATCTGAGTAATATGTATGAGACTGGTTGCAAAACTGGCCCTTCTTCTAAACTTAACTGGGCCAACAGGACGTATATATAATTTAGGGTTTACGGTTTTAGGTTTAGGAGCAATGAGACTCATACATGGTCACCTGAAGATTTTTTTTAAAGCAAAGAAATATGAAATATTGGATGAATTTAATGGTAATTGCAATTTATGGCAACATGTGCAATTTTTTCTGTCATCGGAAAAGAACTGAAATACTTTCTAAGAAGCTTTTGGTTTCTTCTTAGTTCAATGTCGGTATGGTTGAAGCTTGACAAACACATGATCTCCCACTTGAAATGAAACATCAGTCTGTGTTGCATCCGCCCGTTTCTTCAAAGTAGCTTGAGCCCGAGACAAATTTTGTTTAAGTTGATCAAGGATGTCTCTCAATTGTTGCTGAACATCGATTGGATAACAATCTCCAGTGGCATAATGAATTAGCGAAGGCGGGTCTCTACTAGTGGCGGAGTTAGCACATGAGGATAGTGGAAGCAAAATTTTTTTGCAAAATAAAAGACAGTAAATAAATCATAATAACTAATATTTAAGTGTTAAATTGGGTAAAAGTTTAATTTCAATATATATATATATATATATATATATAATAACTAAATATCATATTTTACAATTGTTCTATACGTGATTTCATATTTTGAAATTATTATTGTTAAAAACATGTCTCTCAATATAAAATACTGAGCAACCATTCATCCATGGAAGGAAAAAACACAACAAAACAAGCCAATACTATTCTTATTTATACCTGTAATCTTTTCAATGCAAAATAATACAAAATGAACCAAAAGAAATCATATTTAAGAAAGTGCTAGAATGGGTGGAAAAAATAATACAAAAAAATTGGGAAGGAAAAAACTTACATTTTATGTTTGGACTTTATAACTTGCCTGGAATAAAAAGTGAAAAACTGAAGTATAAGATGAAGTAAACTTTGAAGAGAAGATATGAAAGGGCAATGATGCTTTTAGCAAAAAAAGATTAGAAATGAAGAGGCTTCGTAATATGAGGGAGAGAGGCTAAATGTTATGGCCAAAATTATAATAAATAAAAAGATGTGAACACACACACACACACACACACACACACATATATATATATATATAATACATGTGTGAGTTTAATGGATTCAAGTTAAAATATTAAATAAGGAAAAATTAAATAAGATTGTTATAAATAAATAGTGTGTCCAATAGGTTCAGTATTCTGAATTACTGGGAGCTATGACAAATGAAATTTGACTTGAAACCTATAAGTCACTCTTTTTTTTTTTCTTTCACTTTTAGGAAAATATTGGTTCATGTGATTTGGATTCCAAATGTATGAGCTATCACTTGTTTAGTGCATATTGCTTTGTTTTGGCTAGTGCTGGAATTTTATGGTTGAAATTGTTCTTATTATTATTATTTTTTATTGTGTGACTTACGTTTGTGATTTTCAATTTATAAGCTCCAATTAACCATGTTTAGTGATGATGTGTATTTATATTTTCATTAAGTTGATATGGCTTGAATTGCATGTTCAAAATAAGTGATGAGTGTCAATTGTTCATTCTTGCAAAAATTTGTTATGTTCCATACTTTTGTATTTTCAATTTTTTTTAATTTTTTTAAAATTTTCTTTGTGGGTTTTTTGGGGTAAATTTTTAAAGTTATATCATACCTTTTACATTTTTTATTTCTTTGCTTGTAAATTTTTATTGTCGTTTGAATTTAGTTTTTTATTTTATGTTTGAGGGAGAAAAATCTTTAGATTAAAACAAAAAAAAGTAGAAAAATGCTAATTATAAATAGTCTCATACCTAATGTCATTGAATTTAGATAGCCATGAGTTATATTCCACATTAAATGACTGCGCGAGAGATCATGTAGGTTATTATACTCTATGTTAATGATCGAAAGGCTAATATAGTCTAGCTTCCAGACTATAAAGAGAGCATTAAAGCCTTAAGCTGCTCTATTGTGACCCCCAAAGTCTCATTAGTTTTGAAACTCTAGGTCATTTCTACCTTGTTCCTTATTTTTCATCTTGCTCTTTCCTTGAGTGATTTTAAGTTCTAAAATGTTGAGTGGGTTAATTCTTCATTTTTACTTTTGTGTTGAATTTGTTTTCCCTTTTAAACTCTTTCATACGTGTAAATGATGAAGCAATTCTCTATTGAATGAAATGTCTGTGTTCATAATGCAGGGAGTTTCCTCTCACCTAAATATTGAGAACAATGTTATTTTAAGTTTAGGGGGTAGATAATCCAAATTAGAAATTTGAATTATGTTGCTTTATTTGTTTATATATATGAGTGTGTGTGTGTGTGTGGGAAATCAGGAAGTATTATTGATATATCTATTTGCTATACAAGTAGAGTATACAAGTTTTCAATAAACTCCCATCCTAATCCTAATATAAATAATCTACTAGAACCCTTACAATTTAGGGATAAGATAATCTCATCTAATCACATATGAAATACATTTAAAAATTGAAATAAATATAAATAAATCAATATTGGGATCTTTAATTAAGCCCACTAAACTAGTGACTTATGGCTCTAATCTTATACTCCCCTTTAAGCTGGTGAGTGGATATCTTCCATTCCTAGCTTGCAAACAATATTATGAAAAATAGTGCTAGGCAGTCCTTTTATAAATATATCCGTAAACTGATCTGTGGTTGGTACAAATGGAGTACAAATTAACCCATTATCTAGCTTCTCCTTTATAAAGCGCCTGTCAATCTCGATGTGATTGGTTCAATCATGTTGAATGGGGTAGTGAGCTATGCTTATAGTAGACTTGTTGTCATAGTACAACCTCATAAGTTTTTCTTTCTTTGTCCTCAGATCGTTTAGAATTATTTTTAGCCACAATAATTCACATACCCCCAATGCCATTGATTTGAATTCTGATTCCACACTTGACCTTGCTACAACATTTTGTTTTAAACTCCTCCATGTTACTAAGTTTCCTCCCAAGAAGGCACAATAACCAGAAGTCAACCTTCTGTCTACTAAGGACCCAATATAGTTTGCATTGGTGTAAACTTCTGAGGCTAATTTTTCACATATTTTAAACAAGAGTCATTTTCTGGGTGAACCCTTTAGAAACCTCAATATCCCATTAACTGCCTTTAAATGACTTTTTTTTTTAGGATTATACATGAATTGACTAACAACACTTATAGTGAATGCAATATCATATTTAGTATGGGATAGGTAAATCAGTCTTCCTACCAACCTCTAGTATGAAACCATGTCAATTGTTGGTTTATCGAGAGCCTCACATAACCCATGATTATACTCAATGGGTGTGGTTGCTGGCTTGCACCCTGACTTCCTAATTTCTTTGAATAAGTCATAAATATACTTTTGTTGAGAAATGAATATTCCTTGCTTGGAATGTGCCACTTCAATACCTAAGAAATACTTCAATTTCCTATGTTCTTGGATGTCAAACTCCTTAAGTAAGCTCGTTTTTGGGTCCTGAATTCCTGTATCATCATCACTAGATATAATAATATCATCTACATACACAAGTAGAATAGTTAGCTTCCTTAACTAAGAATGTTTCATAAATATGGTGTGATCTTTTTGGCTTTGTCAGTATCCTAGGGTTAACATCACCTTTGTGAACCTCCCAAACCAAGCTCTGGGGGACTTTTTGAGTCCATAGAATTCTTTTTTAAGCTTGTACACTTTTCCCCTTGGGATTTAAACCTAGGTGGAACCTCCATATATATCTCTTCTTCCAAATATCCATGTAAAAAGGCATTTTTAACATCGAATTGCTACAATGACCACCCAAATACTGCAGCTAAGCATAAAACCATTCTCACGATGTTCATCTTGGCCATAGGGGCAAAAGTTTCAAGGTAACCTATGCCATAGGTTTATGTGTAGCCTTTGGCAACTAGTTATGCTTTATATCTCTCCACCGACCCATCTGATTATACTTCACAGTAAATACCCATCTACATCCCACCAACTTCTTATTTTTTGGTACCTCTACCAATTCCTAAGTTTGGTTCTGTTCAAGTGCTTCCATCTCTATTCTTATAGCTTCATTCTATTTTTTATTTCTTAATGCTTCGACAAAGTCCTTGGAATAGGTATTGAGTACAGGTTACTGATTAAGGCTTTATGTGTTGGTAAGAGGTTGTTGTAGGACAACAATAGATATATTGGGTGTTTGGTACAAGTTATTGTACCTTTTCTAAGGGCTATGGGATCAAGGTCATCATTAGGTTTAATTGTGGTTAGGGTACCTGGTAATTTAGGATGTGTTTTTGAAGGTAATGCTAGATGTGCATCATTTTGAGCAGAAACACAATTAGATGAATGAACCTGGATAGGAGGGACCTGGTCTCCTTTTCTCCTAGAATAAACCTGTAACTTTTGAGCACTATCCAGATTTATGTTATGGTTTATTTTATTGGGAATTAACTTAGGCTCAGGTATGGAAACCGACTCAGGTTCGGGTTCAGGTGTGGGATTACCTAGAGTGGGGTTTAATGAAGAGTCACTAAAGAAATAATATTATTGAGAAATTCATTATGAGTGCTAGAATTATTCCCATACTCCCTTTAAGGATGAGATTCACCAAAGAATGACTCAGACTCAATAAATGTGACATTAGTTATGATAGTATTTTTGTGTGGGTGGGTGGTAGCATTTATACCCCTTTTGTGTCTGTGAGTAACCAATGAATATGCATTTGATAGCCTGTGGATCTAGCTTTCCCCTTAAGTGAGAATGAATATTTGAAAAGGCTAGACAACAAAAAATTCTAGGTGGTAAATTTTTTTATGCATAAGAATATGGATAATGGTCTTTAAGGGTATCAATGGGAGATTTGTTATCCAAAAATGTTGAGGGAATCTTATTACTAAGGTAGGTGGTAGTTAGAACGGCTTCACCCCAATAACTCTTCGCCATGTTTGTATGAAAGAGAAGGAATGAGTAATATTAAGCAATAAACCCATTCTTCATTCTATTACCCCATTTTGTTGGGGTGTGTGAACACCCCATCCTTAATTACTTAATTATTTAATTAATTAATAATTAAGCAAATGAGAAAAATAAAAATGATAGAGGCTCAAATGACATTCTTAAGTAAAGGCAATTTAAAATTCAAAATGAATAACAGGGGAATTTTAAGAAAACAAAAACCAAAATTTGAAAATAAGAATTAATTAATAATAATAACAAATCAAATAAAAAATATAAAAGACACAAAAATAGAAAAATCCAAAAGTAAATATTAATAGTGATGATGACAAAAATTAAAAAATAAATAAATAAATAAATAAAAATATAATAAAAAAGGGGTTAATTAAAAATAAATTAAATCAAATACCAAACATATATAATACAATATACATGGCTAAACATGATTATCTGAGGATATTTTTGACGGTGGTTTCGGCAAGTTGACGCTGCTCTGTAAACGCTGTGGCTGCCTCTTTTCTGCAAGTTGCCATAGCCTATCTGAGGAAGTGATGGGCAGCATAGGAGAGTTAATGATGACAGTGGCTGAGAGCAGCTGGAAGAGGTGAAGATAAAGGAGAAAGGCCGAGAGTTTGCTTAGGAAAAAAAGAGAAGAATGTTGGAAAGGAGAGAGACCGAGAGTTTGCTTGAGAGAAAAGAGAAGAGTGTTGGAAAGGAGAGAGGCTGGGAGTTTGCTTGATAGAAAAAGAAGAGTGAAGGAAGTGAAGAGAGACCGAGAGAGTTGGAAGAGAGGCAAGGAAGTGAAGAGCGAAGAGAGGAGAGTCTGAGAGTTGTTGAAGGGAGAGAAACTGAGCTGCAACAGACGAGCAAGACAAGGCAAACCGTGACGAGCTGCAACAGACGAGGTAGATTGTGACGAGCTGCAATAGTCGAGCAAGACGAGGTAGACCATGATGAGCTAAGCCGAGTTGCAACAGACGAGCAAGACAAGGTAGATCGTGACGAGATGTAGTAACGAACAGAAACGAGAAGACAGTGATAAGTTGAACCGAGCTGGAATCGAGAAGCAAACCAAGCAAGACCGAGCTGAAGCCGTGAACGCCTTCCCTATTACAAGCAGCGTGAACAAGGGCGAACAGAGGCAAGCAGTCCAAGTTGAGAGCAACCATGAAGGAGAAAAGAGGGAGAGAGTAAGCTTCCCTGTTTTCCTAAAGCTTGCTCTCCTATTCTATAATGCTCATATATATTATTACATGTGCTTATATATATATATATATATATATATATAGATGCATATAGGTGTATATATATTATTACTATCTTTGTGTCAATATGAGATTAATTTTTGGCTTTATAAACAAAGTTATGAGAAAATTATCGTGTGAGAATATTGTTCTCTTCGATTGCATGAGATTATGTGAGATTTTAATCTCCTTAGATCCCTAAAATTAGTACACATTTGTCTAAAAAAATAATTAAATATTTACTTTAATTAAATATTCTCCATTATTTATGAAATTATCGTGTGAGAATATTGTTCTCCTTGAATGCATGGGATTATGTGAGATTTTAATCTCCTTAGATCCTGAAAATCAATACATATGTTTTTTTCATAAAAAAAATGTATAATAATAAGAATAATACAAAAAAATAAACACTTTAATATCCTCCATTATTCACGAAATCATTGTGTGAGAATATAGTTCCTGTCGAATATTTGGGGTCGTGTGAGATTTTAATTTCCATAAACCATAAAAATTAATACGTAATTGTTTTAGAATAATAATAACAATAATAATAATAACACAAAAAATAAATATTTTAATTAAGTTTTTTTTACAAAAAGATTAGTTCTTCCTTCATAATCATTTCATTTAAATTTCAAAATAAAGAATTTAAAATTCCAAAAATAAACAAAAGAATTAAAAAGAGAAAAAAAATGAAGAGATCAGGAGAGCGAGATTAATCAGATTGTCGTAAATTAAAGCACAGAAATCAAATCTCAATTCTGTTTTGTTTACGAAAATCTATTTAATTTAAACCTTCTTATTCTTATCACAAAATTTACAAATCATCAACCAATAAACATGTCTTTTGGTCAAACTACGTGGACTTTGATCCTTATCACGGGGTACGTAGGCCCTAGGCTTTCATCCTAGGTCAAGTTCACCCTTTGTAAATATCTACTCGTTTGCTTCTGCTATTGTCATTTTTGTCTTCCCTGTTTAACAGGTATGCATGTCAATAAAGGGTAATTGAGATAAATTTAAGGCCATATTCTATTTTAGTTGACTAGTTTAAGGTAACCGTCCTCATGGACGGGTGTTATGGGGTGCCTAACACCTTCCCCACACTCAAATAGACTCCCGAACTCATATTTGATTTCGCACACCATATTGCCTTTCTCTTTTTATTTTAAATTAGTTTTCCAAAGTTTTCTGTTAAAAATTTTGGTGGCGACTCCAAATAAAATGACTTTCAAGATTCGTTTTTTGGGAATCAATTTAAACTTTTTTATTTCTCCTCGCCAAAAGGTCGGTTACGACAATTTGGCAACTCCACTGGGGACAGTTCGAGAGTCAAGCCTGTTTAATTAGTTAGTTGAAATAATGTAGCTTTCTATTATCTTGATTTCCCTTGTCATGTTGTGGCTTAATTATTTATTCTTCTTCACTGTTTTCGTGTTTATTTATTTCTTGTAGTTACATGTTATGCCTGTATGTTCTTATATATTTGCCATTTATTTTTGCTATTTGTATAGGTATATATCTTCATTTTTAGTCATATAACATGCTTTAAGTTCCTCTTTTACCATATAATTTTGTTAGTTTATTTGTAATACATGTGCTAGGATAGATAACATGTGGAACAAAACCTTAAGGTAGATGACTCCTATCTGTATTGTAAGTTTTTGGTTTCTCTTGCGGTTTATCTGTTTGACAGATTCTCTTGCAGTTTATCTGTTTGACAGATGACGGTTGGGTAAACCATAGGTTTAGAGGTTTGTATGCTCCTTTCACACACTTAGCACATTCACGTTGTACCTCACACACCTTTTGGGCTCTATACACAAGTCCTTGCTCGCCTTAGGTTAGTAGAGGTTTATATTGGTTTCTCTGTGAAACTTCTCGTTTCTAGAGATTACCATAAAGACCTCGCTCAGGTTGTATCTTATTATGTGAATTTGACTAAAGTGGGATTCTGTCCTCTTTTAGTCCAATTCATGTTGTGAGATCTTCACTCTTATGAGTGGGGCCAATCTAGGAACCAGTAATTCGCTAAGAAATTAGACCTATCCTCAGAACTATGCACATTAGTTAACCGAACCTAATAGACAACCTTCCTAGAGCCTGTCATCTTTAGGGTAACTTTTTCCTCATTTAGGGTTGACCCAGTTAGGACACCAAGGGAGCATATTTCACTCTTATTTTGCATGTTATCATATCATTCATGGCATAGTTACATGTTTTTAAAATAATTTTTTTTAGTTGGTTTTAATTATCAAAATGTCTCCATTTGATGCATTATTAACCTAAAAGATGAGCTAAGGTTAAAAATATGCTCTGTGTGGAAGTTTGGCCTGATGATGCATTAATGGAGTTGGTAATTTTTAAAAATCAATAACTTCGGCAAAAACGATATATCAATAGATTATTTGATTCACTTATATGAGCCTCGCCCATGTGAAGACCTACTTTTCCTTGTGTTAAGAGTTTATCTATTACTCCCAATGAATCATTAAGGCTCTTGGTGATTAATAGTGAATAAAATGCTAAATAATCTATTGATTAAAGAAGTTTATGTGCCCATCCCACTTTATTTCTAGCCAATGGACTTGTTACAGCTTGAATCATCATTTCTATTGATTGGCATAAAGATATGATGGAATCATCGGACACCATACAACCTCAAGATATAAGTCCAACAGGGATAATTTCAACTGGGAAGAGATTTAAAGTGAAGGTAGAAGCTGAATCAGTTGAAAGCTTAATTACTATGAGTAGGAAACTCAGAGGGGAGCAACTCCACCATTTTCAAAAGGATTATGGAGACATCTTAGATTCATTATCAATCCCTATCCAGCTTGAGGCACTCGTAGTCCTAGCCCAACATTGGGACGATTCATTGAGATGCTTCACATTTCCAACCTTCCAGCTTGTACCCACATTAGAGGAATACGGAGGCTTGAAGAAAATGCCTGTTAACAGAGATACTCCTGTCTATTTGTACCCTGGATATCTCCCTTCCAAGCACGTGGTGGCTCAAATTCTGGGGGAGGAACCTACACGAGTACAGTTATGTCGTTCTGGGGCAACAGAAGGTTTATCTAGGAAATATTTAGAGAAAAGGTTAGAGGCATTAGCTGAGAAAGGCAATTGGGTTGTTTTCAAAAGAGTCCTTGCCTTGGCAGTATATGGGTTAGTATTATTCCCATCGGCAGTGGGGGTAGTTGATCTGGCAATGGTAAGTGTCCTGTGGATGGTAGAAAATCACTAGGTGAACCCAGTGCTAGCGCTTTTAGCGGAAACATTTCTATCATTGAGTTTCTGCCATAAAGTGAAGAAAGGAAAATTGAAGTGTTGTTTACCACCGCTGAATATATGGTGGGTTAATCATGTCTATGGTAGGGAATACTAACTCGGTATGAGATTTGACACCATCCATCACTTGATCCAAGATTATCCATGTCGTGAAGGGTCAATTCCACTACAAGCAAGAATAAACCGCGATAAGTGGATCAAAAAGATAGAAGAGCTTGAAGATACCACCGTTTGGTAGAAACTCTCTTGGTAGGAAAGCGAGGATATCATTTACTGCTGTGGGAACTTCCCTAATGTTCCCCTTATGGGTGCTCGAGGATGCATTAACTATAACTCCACAATTGCGCATTGCCAATTTGTATATGAATAGGACATCCTGTCTGAAGAGGCTGTGCAAAGAGTCAATTTCTATTACGGTGATCTGTTGAAGGTAGAAATGACTCATAAGATAAGAGATGCATGGAATCATGTGGTGTGTAAAGGGAGGTTCAAGCTAGGAAAGCGCACCGTGGCAACTACGAAAGGATATGAGGCTTGGCTCAAGGAGAGGATTGGTAGGACCCATCCACCCCTGGGGCCTCGCAATCCCTTGTTGAGTAACAACCTACAGGAGGTTAATGAATATCTGGCCAACCAAATAGAGAGTAAAAAGGCTAAGTTGCAAAGTTTGGAGGAATCAAGTAAGAGGCACTTGGAAAGCTTAGCCAAGTCACAAGAAGACGAGAGAGCAAAAAAAAGAAAAGAGTTAGAAATGAATACTAAGCTGAAGAGATTGAAGGAGGAAAATGACAAATTGAAAGACACAGTAAGGAGGGTTCAAAGACAAGCTGAAGAAAGCAACAAGAAGGCCCTTAATTATCAAACTCGATTGTTAAAGGCTGTTAAAGAAAAGGATGCTATAATGAGGGAGGAGGAAGAACTTAAGTCTCCTAATGACCTCTAACGAGAAATCAAAATCCTCGCCAAATGGTTGGAAGAAAAAACGAGAGAGGTGGCTAGTGTCAATAGTGATAATGTGATAGCAGTACAAAACTTAATTAAATAGATCAACCATCAAGCTGAAAAGGCTCGGTTTTGGGAGACTCGCCATGAAGAGCAAGTGATTGAGAAGGAAGTATGGCTAGAGCGCTTCAGAAGGATAATTCTATTTGCTAATGATGCCATTCTTGAATTCACGTATGCGTATAGACAAGCTAAAGGGCACGCCATCCTCGTAAAGACCCTTGCAGTTATAACTGAATTTTTCACCTTGTGTTATAACCTTATGGAAGATCTGAAGATGTTGATAAAATCTTAGATGAGTGAGAAAGGGAGATGACTTCCATATTTCGTAATATGAATTCATAGGTTGGGTCACTTTTTGATTTATAACCTCAAATCAAATAATGTAATCAAACATTTTGTTCTTAGTAAAATGCACGGCTTCTTCTTCGGGTTATCAGATATGTTCATTACTCATCTATGGAGTGGCATAAATCATGCGAAGAACGAATGGGTTGTGTGGTGCAAAACAGACCAACGCATGTGGACATTAAACATCCCTTGCCTTAGCCGTTAACTTTGATTCATTGAGTGATACAATGTGTACCCTCAAGGATTCAGGGGTCCGAGATTCCTATGCCCTTTAGGCCAAGTCAACGTATTAACAAATGAAAATAAAATAAAATAAAAACCTAAGTGATTGCTTTATTATTAAAGTTTGTCATTTCTTTTTTTTTTTTTTCAAAATGTAGGTAAGAAGCTAACATTGCCCGAGGGGTAAAGAATTCATCTAACCAAGCTCAGTCGTCAACCCGAACATATCTGACCTGGGCACGTGTCAAAGCTATGTCTACTGAAAATAATCGATCAGAGTCTGAGCAACGGTTAGAAGCCAAAGTGGGAGCATTGAAAGATCAAATGGGGACCATGCAGGCTCAAATGCTAGAAATGATGAAGTTGTTGTAGAACATGAACTCAAGTGTGGCTGCAAATAATATTTCGCCAAATGCCACTAACACCACGAATGCAGATCATGAGGTCCCTAATTCAAGTGTTGAGATACCGGGAGTAACTTTGGGTAGTCCCTCAGCCACAGGAGTGCCAGAACCGACATAAAGGCCTACAACGGTAAGTTGACCCCCAAATCCCCAGACTTTAGGAATGGAAGGACAAGGGTATCAGGAATGGAATCAGGGGGGCACTTTCACCTATAATATCCCAAGAGGAGAACCGGCTGTTGCGTTCATTGGTCCTACCCAACCCACTGCTAATACTTGCCTCAAGGTGAAAGAGGATAATGAAAAGAAAGACGAGGAAGAAGATATAGCGGAGGTGAAGGACAGGCTGCGAGCTTTACAGGGGCCGACTAACTGGAAGTCGATGGAATTGGAGGAGTTATGCTTAGCCCCGGAGGTACCAATTCCTAAAAAATTTAAAGTACCTGAGTTCACTAAGTATGATGGTAGTGGAGATCCACATTATCATCTAAAGTCATACTGCACCAAAATATTGGTATGGTCTAGGGGTGAAAGGTTCCTTATAAACTTCTTCCATGAGAGCTTGACTGGCGTAACATTACATTGGTTCATGAAACTAGATCACTCAAAACTAAAGAGGTGGAGAGATCTTACTGATGTGTTTATGAGGCAATATAGGTTTAACCTAGATACAGCTTCTACACGAGACCACTTAAAGGGGTTGAAAAAGAAAGGAATGGAAACTTTTAAGGAATATGCCCAAAGGTGGAAAACCACAGTAACTGAGGTTCAACCACCACTTATGGACTCAGAATTATGTTCCTATTTCATTCGTCCCTTAGGGGACCCTCATTGTAAAATCATGTTAGGGACCCATGTGAATGAGTTTGCTGACCTTATCCAGGTTGGGGAGAGAATAGACGCTAATGTACGTGATGGATTGTTTAAAAATACATCCACAGAAACCAGGAGGCCTATAAGCAATTGAAAGAAGGAAGGGGATGTCAATAACGTCCACGCTGCATACTAGCACCCTCACCCCATGCGTAATTAATATCCACAAGCACCGTTTCATGGCCAGAACCTAGCCATGGCCTACCAGCTGCGAGGTCCAACTATGAGTAGTCATATGAGTTACCCAATACCGCCACAATCCCATCTTGGACCACAATAGATAATGGTCCAAAATAGAGGGTTTAGGCCTACTCAACAGCCTCGCGATGATAGGCCATTACCTAACTTTAATGTAAGTTGATCTGAGCTTTTTCACGACTTGGTGGCAAAAAAAGCTTATGGGTCCTAAGCCTGTTAAGCCACTTCAACCACCATTCCCTGGGTGGTATGACTCCAATGCTACATGTGAGTATCATATGGGAGCTACTGGGCACAATATTGACAAGCATGACAGCTTCAAAAGGCACGTTTTGGCGTTATTAGATAACAATCATATTGGTATAAAGGCGGGTAATGACCCCAAATTGTCACTAACCCTTTGCCAAATCATGATAAAGGGATATAAGTGTCCATGATAGACAGAAAGGAGCTCAGCTTGAAAAACTTGACGAACGTGTCGTGCACCATGCGACAGTTATATGAAAGCTTGAAGGACGCTAACTATATTTCCACTTAGGATAAAGAGCAGAACATACCTAGAAGGTCATAGAACAATTACTGTGAGTTTCATAAAGGAGAAGTAGGGCACGACATTGAAGACTGTGGGCAATTTAAAGAGTTAGTACAGAGAATGATGACATTGGGAGTTCTGACACTCAAAAAGATTCAAGAACCCACTGAAGGGAACATGTGTGTCATAGAGGAGGATGGTACCAAGACCAAAGGATTGTCTGGCACCACAAAATCCAAGAGCTCTTTCCTAGTGGTTAATAAGCCAGTCTACGAAGTTAAGGAGGTCATTCCAGCCCAAAGTAATTGCGACCTGCAAACTACAATGAAAGGATCTTTGCTTGTTATACCTGTGCTGGTGCCCAACAAAAATCTGACCGCTGTCATCTATGTGCCGTCTCCATTTTCGTATCAGAGTAATCACGCTGTACCATGGAATTATGGTCTAAAAATAGAATATTCACATGATAACGAGGCATTGGGAGAAAGACATGTCATAGAAAAAGGGCATGCGAAAATCATAGGAGGAATCACTCATAGTGGTTGGGTATACTCCAAAGATGTAAAAGGAATTCCAAACCTGAACCTAGAAGTAGGTGAAAGTTCAAACCTAAGAGAGGCCCCCAGGAAAGGAGAATGAGAGGAAGTAGAGGAGTTCTTGAAAATTATGAAGCAGAGCGAGTATGATGTGGTTGATCAATTGCGAAAAACATCAGCCTGAATTTCAACCTTGACCCTTATAATGAATTCAGGGGCTCACCAAAATGCGTTACAGAATGTGCTAGATGAAGCCTATATGCTTTCTGATATTACCCCAGAAAAGGTGGCGAACATGATAAATGCAGTGAAAAACTCCACCTTGATCGCTTTTTTTTAGGACAAGATACACTCTGTGTTGGTCGAAAAGCCCAAAGCCCTCCACATTACTTTGAAATGCTATAGGTATGTGATTGCTATAGTACTCATTGATGGAGGGTCGGCTCTAAACATTCTACCCTTATCCACTTTAGGGCAGTTACCAGTTGAAAAGTCATGTATTGAGTATAATGACATGGTAGTGAGGGCCTTTAACCACAAGGAGAAAAGTAATTGGAAAGATTGAGCTCCCTGTGAAAATTGGTCCAAACCTATTTACAGTTGAGTTTCAGGTCATGGACATCGACGCGGCATATACGATGCTCCTAGGAAGACCTTAGATTCATGCGGCTAGTGCAGTCCCATCAACCATGCATCAAAGGATCAAATACATTGATAAAGGGAAACTCATCACGGTAAAAGGTGAAGAAAAGATGATTATCAGCAAACCGAGCGTGGTGCCCTACATTGAGAATGCCAAACAGGTTATAGATAGCTCTTACCAGAGTCTAAAGGAGTTAGAGGCTGGAAAATCTACAAAAGGTGCTAGCCGAAACTCATTAGGAGTTGGGGAATCTACTAAGGAGGTCAACCAAGTAGTGGCCAAGATCATGATGAATAATGGGTATCAAAAAGGAAAAGGATTGGGCTCTAAGCTACAAGGCATAGGAGAACCAATTGAGTTGCCCAAAAATTCGGGACGGCAAGGGTTAGGATATGAGCTGTCTATGGAGACTCACGGGACGCGACAGAAGGAGTGTAAGCTGAGAGGAAAAATGGAAATGCCCCACATTCGAGAAACATTTCCTGTTGCTATTGAGATAATACAGTCGAGCGACCCAGTTGTAATGGTGAGTGAAGAAGAAAGAGATCACACAAAAGCCATGTTGATCCAGCTGGATGAACTAGGAGAAACACTTAACAATTGGGAATCAGAAGTATTATCGAATGTCATGTCATTAAAGTAATATTTTGAATATCATTTCAAGAGTTTTGTAATAGCTAACAATTTGAATTTTATTTTGAATATCGAATGGATGCAGTAATTTCAATCTTTTTGCCAAAATCTTGTTTATATCCTATCTTTTCGTATTTATTCTTGCCTTTTCTACCCACTTTCTAGGGAGTTTGAATCCTCGAAACTCTTGTCTGAAGTAGAAGCACCTGGGCATTGTTTAAATGAGCCACATGTTATTTCGGATACAAATGACTTAGAAACTGATAATAATGATGATTTATCTCAAACCTTCGCTTAAATAATAGAATCTTTGGAAAAGGGAATGACTCGGCATAAAGAAATCATCGAAGTAATTAGTATGAGGACCGAGAATGACAAAAATGAGTTAAAAATAGTGGATAATCCAGAAAGGGAAGAAATGATCAATTTGTTTAAAGAATATATGGATGTGTTTGCATGGTTGTACCAGGATATGCCGGGAATAGATCTTGAAATTATTACCCATAAAATACCTTTATACCCTAATGTGGCGCCCAAGAAACAAAAATTAAGAAAGATAAGCCCAGAGATGTCCCTCAAAAGCAAGGAGGAAGTAATGAAGCAATGGGAGGTTGGTTTTCTAGAAGTTGCTAAATACCCTCAATGGGTTGCGAACATAGTCCCCATACCAAAGAAAGATGGGTGAGTGAGAATGTGCGTCGATTATAGAGACTTAAACTGGGCTAGCCCAAAAGATGACTTTCCTTTACCTCACATTGATGTTCTAGTTGATAATATAGCAAAAAGCTTCAGATGCTCCTTCATGGATGGATATTCTGGCTACAATCAAATTCCCATGCACCCTGATGATAAAGAGAAAACCTCTTTTATCATTCAATGGGGAACCTTCTGCTACAAGGTAATGCCTTTTATGCTTAAAAATGCTGGAGCCACCTATCAACGCGTGATGGTAGTCCTGTTTCATGACTTGATGCATAAAGAAATAGAGGTATATGTGGATGACATGGTCACTAAATTAGTCGAAGGGGAAAGTCATGTGGTTGTGTTGCAAAAGCTCTTTGAAAGACTGTGGAAGTACAGACTCTGTTTGAATCCTAGTAAGTGCGTATTCGGGGCCATATCAGGGAAACTTTTGGGGTTAATCATCAGTAAGCAGGGAATAGAAATGGACCCCAATAAAATTAAGGCCATTCATGACATGCCGCCACCAAGTACGGAAATAGAAGTTAGAGGTTTCTTGGGACATGTGAATTATATAGCTAGGTTCATTGCAAACCTAACTGCCACTTACGAACCAGTATTCAAATTATTGTGCAAGAATTAACCAGGGGAATGGGACGAGACTTGTCAGCAGGCGTTTGATAGGATAAAAGAATACCTCTTGAATCCCTCTGTCTTAGTACCACCTACGCCAGGGCGGCCCCTTATCCTTTATCTGATGATCCGACCGGGGTCCATGGGTGCTGTGTTAGGACAACATGATGAGTTGGGGAAAAAGGAGCAAGCGATTTATTACCTAAACAAGAAGTTTAATGAATGTGAGTCACGGTATCCATTAATTGAAAAGACCTGTTGTGGCCTTGTGTGGACCACAAAGAGACTGAGGCAGTACATGCTATATCATGTTACACGGCTGATCTCTAGGATGGATCCAATCAAATACATCTTTGAGAGTCCTCATGTATCAGGAAGAGTCTTAAAGTGGCAGGTGATACTCTCAGAATATGACATAAAGTATATGACCAGTAAATCAGTCAAAGGGAGCATTATAGCCGAGCATTTGGCGGCTAGTCCTTTGGATGAATACCAACTGCTGGATTTCTAGTTCCCAGATGAGGATATCTTAACAGTAGAAGAAGATGAACCAAAGGAGGTCAAGTGGACAATGTATTTTAATGGGGCTGCCAATCTACACGGTAGTGGATTAGAGGCTATTATAACATCGCTCGAAGGTAAATAGTATCCAGTGGCAATCAAGCTCAGTTTTGACTGCACAAATAATGTGGCAGAATATGAGGCTTGTGTCAATGGCCGGCAAGCTGCCTTAGAGTTAGGTGTTAAATATCTTGATGTGTTTGGGGATTCAGCCCTCGTAATTTATCAAGTAAAGGAAGAATGGCAAACTAAAGATCCCAAACTGATACCATACCAAAGGTACCTAACGGAATTGATGTTAAAGTTTGAGGAGATAAACTTCACACATCTGACTCGTGACAAGAATCAATTTGCTGATGCATTGGCTACCCTTGCAGTAATGATCAAGCTAGACTATGGAGTTAACGTGCTACCAGTGCAGATTGAGACCCGGGACACCTTAGCTCACTATCTAAATGTGGAGGAAGAAAACGATGGGCAACCATGGTTTCATGACATAGAATACTATGTCCAAAGTCAGCAATATTCGACTGGGGCATCTGAGAATGACTAAAAGACCATTTGTCGATTAGCAATGAGTTTCTTCCTTAGAGGAGAAGTGTTGTATAAAAGATCATAGGATAACACTTTACTCAGATGCGTGGATGCATCAGAAGCACGAAGGATAATGACAGAGATTCATGAAGGGATATGTGGAACTCATGCTAACGGCCACACCATGGCTAAGCAAATTCAAAGATGTGGGTACTTTTGGTTAACCATGGAGAAAGATTGCATTGACTATGTGAGGAGATGTCATGAATGTCAAACATATGCCAACAGGATCAATGCTCCACCGCAACCCCTATACTACCTAGTGGCACCTTGGCCATTCTCGATGTGGGGAATCAATGTGATTGGTCCTATCAATCCAAAGGCATCTAATGGACACTAATTCATTTTAGTAGCCATCAACTACTTCACAAAATGGATAAAGGCATGCTCCTTTTCCAATATTACCCAAAGGGTCTTCCTTCAATTTCTGAAATCAAACATTATATGTCGATATGGTATACCGGAAAGGATCATCACTGATAACGCCCCAACCTAAATGGAGCTGACATTAAGAAGTTATGTGAACAATTTAAGATTAAGCATCACAATTCTGCACCCTACCGGCCACAAATGAATGGGGCAGTTGAGGCAACAAATAAGAACATAAAAAAGATCATCAGTAAGATGACTATCACTTATAAAGACTGGCACGAGATGCTTTCATATGCTTTCCATGGTTATCGCACAACAATACGTAACTCCACAGGGGCAACTCCTTACTCTTTAGTATATGGTATGGAGGCAGTCACCCCAATTGAGGTCGAGATCCCTTCTCTCTGAATGTTAATGGAATCCAACCTAGAGGAGAGTGAGCGGGTAAGGACACGATACGAGCAGCTAAATATGATCGAAGAAAAGTGACTAGTAGCTATGTGTCATGGGCAACTATACCAGAAAAGGATGGCAAAGGCTTTCAATTAAAAGATTTGTCCTAGAGAATTCGAGCCAAGGGAGTTGGTTTTAAAAAAGATCCTCCAAAATCTGAAGGATAATAGAGGCAAATGGGCACCTTCATATTAAGGTCCATATGTGGTGATATGAGCATTCTCCAGAGGTGCATTGGTTCTTGCTGATATGGATGGAAGAGAGCTCGAAAGACCAGTTAACTCATATGCAGTAAAGAAATACTTTGCTTAAAAATGGGAACAATGAAAAAAGAAGAAGAAGAAGAAAGAAAGAAAATTTTACAATCGAGGCTTGTTAAGTAAAAAACCTGAAAAGGCGGTTTAAGCAAAAGTTAGGGCAATAGATGATGAACAAAGGGAGGCTGCACAAGACTAAATCTCCCACTTGGAAGGATCCTTAGAGATTGTCTTCATTAACCAGTTTTGAAATATGTGTATCCAAGGCAACACTAGGCTCAAGTGACCAGTGTCATCTGGAGCTGAAAGTTAAAGTCGTCCTAGTTGCTATTTTTGCTCTTCTTTGCATTTGTATCCAATTTATCACCTATTTTCCTTAGGACCATGTGATCTATTTACAAAAGTCATTTACTCATTTAAGAGACTTGCTTCCTATTACTCTTTTTCTTTCTACATAATCGTATCGCCTTTATAATTGCTCCATTCATTTAAAATGCAAAATAAATATTCAAGTGAATAATGTCATTCAAAATATTGTTTAATGATACACATTTCAGAAACACCCATGATTTTTAAATAAGTGCTTCTACGCAATTACTGGGATGAAGCTTAAAATGCGGAACATATACATGTTTAGGCATTTCTGTTGTTGTTACCGGGTTACTTCGTACAGAGAGATTGAAGCATTTTCAACATCCCTTAGTCTACCGTAAGGAAAGGAAATTAAGCTTACTAGGTGTTGACTTAAAAGGATGAAGTTATAGGGACCATCGACTGTTGAAACGACAAATTAAAAGTCACGATAGGAGAAGCTTGGTTAGACAATTTTTTCACTCCAGGCAATATGGTTTTCTTTCCAACCAGCATAAACTATGACTTAATATGTCACCCCTCTAATTTCCAAAGTATAAGGTAGAAAGTCTACGCTCACGTAGCGTTCTCTTATTTCTAATGCCTAGGGTATAAGCATCATTTTGGAAATGTATCAAAGTAAACAAAATTTTCATTATCCTTCAAAAACCTACATGTCTCATGCATACATGGTTTTCCACGTTCATCATATATCTAGCTCGTGCATCTACCACACGTGCAAAATTGATGTTTTAAAGAAGGGAAAAACATATGCACCATGCATTTTACGCACAAACACGTGTTATATCACATCTCATGAATGTCCAAGAGGTGCTTTTAAAAGAGTCACACCCTTCCTTGTCACAAGTATTTTTATTGTTCAAGAAAATTCATCTTGGAGTTTCACGAGATAACGATTCAAATGTCGAGGGCAAAAACTCGGCGGAATTTAGATCTATTCACTCCTAAGGAACACCATGGTCATAAATATGACAAGCTTAGCAAGTGGTCAAATCATGCTACAGTCTGAGCATGATGGTATGTATCTCACATAGGTGCATGCATTGCACTGCGTGATAGCATATTCCATACAAAGTGAATACCTCTTTTCAAATCAACGCCCAAGTCCTGCATCGTGTCCAGGGCAATTTACATTCCTGTCAAAAGTCCTGCATCGTGTCCAAGCAATTTTCTTTCAAAAAGTCCTGCATCGTGTCTAGGGCAATTTACATTTTTTGCCAAAGTCCTGCATCGTGTCCAAGCAATTTTCTATCAAAAGTCCCTGCATCGTGTCTAGGGTAATTTACATTTTTTTCAAAAGTCCCTGCATCGTGTCTAGGGCAATTTACATTTCTGTCAAAAGTCCCTGCATCGTGTCTAGGGCAATTTACATTTTTTTCAAGAGTCCCTGCATCATGTCCATGGTAATTCACAATTTCTATCAAAAGTCCCTACATTGTGTCCAAGGTAAATTTACATTTTTGTCAAAAGTCCTGCATCGTGTCCAAGGCAATTTTACATTTCTGTCAAAAGTCTAGTTAATTTACATTTATGTCAAAAGTCTTGCATCGTGTCTAGGGCGATTTACATTTCTGTCAAAAGTCTTGCATCATGTCCAGGGCAATTTACTTTTCTGACAAAGTCTTACATCATGTCCAGGCAATTTACATTCTGTCAAAAGTCCTAGATCTAATCCAAGTGATTTATCTTTCTGCCAAAGTCTTGCATCGTGTCCACGCAATTTTCTTTTAAAAAATCTTGCATCATGAGGAGACAACTTACTGTCCCATTCGAACCCGGATTTACATAAGGTCCCCTTTTACTGGTTTTCCCTCAACGTGAGGAATGGTGTGTTCACGTCTTTGCTTGCTCTTAAGTTGGGTCATCTCTTCATAATTTTTGCATCCTTAACTTAAGGGACAAGCAAAGAGGGGCAATTGTGAACACCCCATCTCTAATTACTTAATTATTTAATTAATTGATTCGCTAATTAATTAATAATTAAGCAAATGAGGAAAATAAAAATGATAGAGGCTCAAATGGCATTCTTAAGTAATGGCAATTTAAAATTCAAAATGAATAACAGGAGAATTTTAAGAAAAAAAAACTAAAATTTGAAAATAAGAATTAATTAATAATAATAACAACAAATCAAAATAAAAAAAAATCATAAAAGACACAAAAATAGAAAAATCCAAAAGTAAATATTAATAGTGATGATGGCAAAAATAATAAATAAATAAATAAAAAATATAATAAAAAAGGGGTTAAATTAAAAATAAATTAAATCAAATACCAAACATATATAATACAATATACATGGCTAAACATGATTATCTGAGGATATTTTTGATGGTGGCTTCGGCAAGTTGATGCTACTCTGCAAATGCTGTAGTCGCCTCTTCTCCGCAAGTTGCCATAGCCTGTCTGAGGAAGTGATGGGCAACATAGGAGAGTTAATGATGACAGTGGCTGAGAGCAGCTGGAAGAGGTGAAGATAAAGGAGAGAGGCCGAGAGTTTGCTTGGGAAAAAAAGAGAAGAATGTTGGAAAGAAGAGAGGCCGAGAGTTTGCTTGAGAGAAAAGAGAAGAGTGTTGGAAAGGAGAGAAGGCTGAGAGTTTGCTTGACAGAAGAAGAAGAGTGAAGGAAGTGAAGAGAGACCGATAGAGTTGGAAGAGAGGCAAGGAAGTGAAGAGCGAAGAGAGGAGAGTTTGAGAGTTACTGAAAGGAGAGAAACTGAGCTGCAATAGACGAGCAAGACGAGGCAGACCGTGACGAGCTGCAACAGACGAGCAAGACAAGGTAGACCGTGACGAGCTACAACTGACGAGCAAGACGAGGCAGACTATGACGAGATGCAATAACAAGCAGAAATGAGAAGACAGTGATGAGTTGAACCGAGTTGGAATCAAGAAGCAAACCGAGCAAGACCGAGCTGAATCCGTGAATGCCTTCCCCTGTTCCGAGCAGCGTGAACAGGGGTGAACAGAGGCAAGCAGTCCAAACTGAGAGCAGCTGTGAAGGAGAAAAGAGAGAGAGAGTAAGCTTCCTTGTTTTCCTGAAGCTTGCTCTCCTCTTCTATAATGCTCATATATATTATTACATGTGTTTTTATATATATATATATATATATATCTATATATGTATATATATAGATGCATATAGGTGTATATATATTATTACTATCTTTGTGTCAATATGAGATTAATTTTTAGCTTTATAAATAAAGTTCTGAGAAAATTATCATGTGAGAATATTGTTCTCCTCAATTGCATGGGATTATGTGAGATTTTAATCTCCTTAGATCCCTAAAATTAGTACACATTTATCTAAAAAAATAATTAAATATTTACTTTAATTAAATATTCCCCATTATTTATGAAATTATCGTGTGAGAATATTGTGCTCCTTGAATGCATGGGATTATGTGAGATTTTAATCTCCTTAGATCCCAAAAATCAATACATATGTTTTTTTAATAAAAAAAATGTATAATAATAAGAATAATACAAAAAAATAAACACTTTAATATCCTCTATTATTCGTGAAATCATTGTGTGAGAATATAGTTCTCTTCGAATACTTGGAGTCGTGTGAGATTTTAATCTCCACAAACCATAAAAATTAATATGTAATTGTTTTAGAATAATAATAACAATAATGATAATAACACAAAAAATAAATATTTTAATTAAGTTTTTTTACAAAAAGATTAGTTCTTCCTTCATAATCATTTCATTTAAATTTCAAAATAAAGAATTTAAAATTCCAAAAATAAACAAAAGAATTAAAAAGAGAAAAAAAAATGAAGAGATCAGGAGAGCGAGATTAATCAGATTGTCGTAAATTAAAACACACAAATCAAATCCCAATTCTGTTCTGTTTACGAAAATCTATTTAATTTAAACCTTCATGTTCTCATCACAAAATTTACAAATCATCAACCAATAAACATGTCTTTTGGTCGAACTACGTGGACTTTGATCCCTATCATGGGGTACGTAGGCCCTAGGCTTTCATCCTAGGTCAAGTTTGCCCTTTGTAAATATCTACTCGTTTGCTTCTGCTATTGTCATTTTTGTCTTCTCTGTTTAACAGGCATGCATGTCAATAAAGGGTAATTGAGATAAATTTAAGGTCATATTCTATTTTAGTTGACTAGTTTAAGGTAACCGTCCTCATGGACGGGTATTGTGAGGTGCCTAACACCTTCCCCACACTCAAATAGACTCCCAAACTCATCTCTAATTTCGCAGACCATATTGCCTTTCTCTTTTTATTTTAAATTGGTTTTCCAAAGTTTTTTGTTAAAAATTTTGGTGGTGACTCCAAATAAAATGATTTTCAAGATTCGTTTTTTGGAATCAATTTAAACTTTTTTATTTCTCCTCGCCGAAATGTCAGTTACGACAGGGTGTATGCACACAGGAAGACTCATGAATCTCACATTCCCTTTGAAAAAAAGACATTAAGTTTTAATTTAAGTAGTCCCTAGCATTGTTTGACTGAAATTTTTTAATTGAGGTATTGAATTGATTTTGGATTATTTTGATAATATTAGCAATAATAGTATGAGCACCAGATTTTTGTTTTAGTAGGTAAACCCATGTTACTCTCTGGTAATCATTAATGAAATATATAAACTATTTTGCACCAGAAATGTTGGGGATATTATAGGGGCCCTAGATATCACTATGGATAAGTGTGAAAGGAAGGGTACTTCTTTTACTGCTATTAGGAAAAGACAAATGTCTATTTTTGGCAAGTTCACAATCACTGTAATAAAAGGAATCAAAATCTAAATTTTTGAAAAAAGAGGGAAACATTAGCTTGACAATTTGAAATGATGGTTGACCTAATTGCCTATGATAGAACTATAATTTTTCTTGGTTTAACATGGCTAACTCAAAGAAAAGGGACCTGGATAGTAAAAGTTGGTCATCCAGGTAGTAAAGGCTTCCTTGTTCTTTAGCATACCAAATCATCTTTTTCAGTTTCTGCTCCTGAAAAACACAATGAGAAGGAAAAAAAAAGGTTATTTGGCAATGTGAATCTTGGGAGATTTTACGAATAGAAAAAAGATTAGTAAGTAAGGTAGGGACATGAATGACATTTTTAAGTGTAAGGTTATTTAATTGGATATCTCTAATTCCATAAGCCATCTGCAGTAGTTATCTTTTTAAAGCTAGAACAAGGTTTATAAGAGGAGAATAGTTCATGGGAAAAAGGCGTATGATCAGTAGCACCCAAATCAATTACCTAAATAGATGAGTTCTTTATCATTACATTAGAAACAAAAGGTAAGGAACATATACTTGAGAATGTAAGAGAACAAGTACTTTAAAAGGAAATAGATTTTTCTAAAGAACTTAGCAAACATTTCAACCTTTCAATGCCCTCCTTACTAAATTGTGGGAAGGATTTAGCTAGTTTTTACATGTCCTCAATGTGAGAATGCAACTGGAATAATATAACAACCCTCAACAGAACAGAGCACTAAAAAGTAGAACAAAGGGAATATATGGCGACTAACACTGTGAAGAATGCCAATCAGAGGGTGGTGCACTTCTTAACATGAGGATACAATTAAGTGGCAAAAAACAAAACAAGGAAATGTGGAGTATGATTAAACTAAAAGTTATAGTAGCAACAAATTAACAGTGAATAACTTGGTGAAAAGGAAATAGATTAGTAGCAAATTTCAGCATCGATTTGATGTCATTTTGGCACATTTTGAAATGTATTATGCAAAGAAAGTTTTTGGATATGCATCTGATACTTATGCAAGTGTATCGCATTGCATATCATATTGACTATTGATATGGATACGTTTCTTATTTTGAAGTATCCATGCTTTTTAGGTTTTTACTTTAGCAAATTGAACATAATAACTAGAGAAGATCAATAAAAAAAAATCTCTTCTCCTTTGTTTTAGAATTACATCATAAGGAAATAGTGGATAGTAGGATTTGGATCCTCTTCATTTCTTTTTATCAGTTTCTCTATCAATTTTAGAGAGAGATAGACATAGAGTAAGTGAGACCCGTAATTCAAGTGAGTTTAATCTAAATGGGTCCCACTCACTCTGTGTTTATCTCTCTTTGAAATTAATAGAGAAATTAATGGAGAGAAATTAGCAGGTTCTAAATCTGTAGAGAGCATTGATCCAAGACAAACTACTAAATAATATAGTTAGATATGCTGAACCCAAAGGTTTTAGGGAGAAAAACCTAGGCCTTTATTTTTTTAATGGAAAATAGAGACATTAAAATAAAGATGAGCTCCTAATATATTTATAATTATGTAAATACATAGGAGGAAGTTGCATTATAGAAGAGAATAAGAGAAGTAATGTAAGCAATAAGATATAAACACAGGTACAAGGAGTTAAATAGGATTAAAGAAGAGATGGGAATTGGGTTATCTGGGAATTTTATAGTTAATATGGTACCTAGCTTTTAGGAAATCCAAAGGCATAGGCAAAAGTAGAGATTATATAAGAATTCTAGGAAACTGAAGTAAATATTATGAAAATGAAAAGAGTATCAAATCAGTACCCTATTTCTATATTTTGTGATAATCTAGTCCGTCATAGATTATCCATGCCAAATTAGAAAAATACATTTTTTGTTCATCTCTTATTACAAAATTGTTATTTTGGTCCATCATTCATTGAAATGCCTAAAATGGTTTATATTTGAACATATCACATTTAGTCCCTTATTTTTCAAAAATAAAATTCAAATTTAGACCTTCACCAAACCCTAAACCCTAAATCTAAATGACTAAATCCAGTATTTTTTTAAAAAAAGTACGAGACCAATTTATGACATTTTCCAATGAGTGGAGGACCATTTGGCATATCTCAATGAGTGAGGACCAAAATAACAATTTTATAATAATTGAGGAACCAAAAAGTATTTTACTCAGCATATATTTCTCACCATATAGTTTAGATAAAATGAGACGTCACTCACCATAGGTGTGCTGCCTATTGATGACATGTCAAATCTGCACAGTCTTTGTAGCATCTAGTATGGTAAGAACCCAACCAATGTAACACTTTGAAAAAATAAATTTTAATTTCAAATAATTTCATACAGTCTTTGAGAATTAGGCATTATAATAGTGAAATAAGAGCTTTGATAAAATTAATTTTTTTTTTAGAAAAAAAAAAAGAGAAAGAGAGAATCACCAAGAACTTAAACCTAATCCTCTTAGCCTTTTTCTCCTAATGCCTACATTCTTGATGGGTTTCTTTGAAGCTTTCTTCTTTAGATAACATCCCAATAGTTTATGCTTTTGGCTCCACTTTTTTCAAACTTTATATTTTAATTTCTTGGAATTTTATTTCATTTTCTTGAAAGGCTTGGATTTTCCACTTTTGAACTACCTTATTTCCTTTGTGTCAAAGAAAATATATTGAGTAGAATTTGAAACATCTGTGGAGTCAAGTGGTAAATATTTAAAGCATTTAGAGTATTAATTGTATAAAATAAGTGTGCTTGTGATCGTTATAAGATAAAAAGAAGTACTATTGTATTTTCAGAATGATTAGTTAGGGATGTTGGTGGCTAACAACAGTCCTATTAGCCCTTGGTGCACTTTAGATAAACCAAGCTAGTAGGGTGAAAGGAAATGCTAACCCCATGTGATGGCATCACACGTGAAAGGAAGGATGATGTAGCACAAGCTGAGACTCATGATAGTTTGGTTAGTCACCCTGGAAACTTGTGTGCCCTTAATGAATTATGATTTCTTAATGGTTTCTGTGTCCACGACAAATGTATTTTCATTCCACGAAAGTCCTTCCACTAAAATATTTGTAGTTAATGTTTTCTTCCCATTTTTTAATGCTAATGTTGCTTTCATTTATATTATTTACTTTAATAATTATGATTGTTTAAGGTGATTTTGACATAACTTTCTTTAGAGGTATGGAACTTTTGATTTAAATAATCTTTTTAGAAACAATTAAATTTTTATACTCTTATCATTTCTATTCATCACATGCCTTTCTTTTGTACTTATCAATAGGATGTTATTTACTTGGTGAATTTGAAACCCTCATGTTTTAGAGATGAGCTAGAGCTTACGATAGCGTGTCACCCTTAATGATCTCTTAATAGGCCTTGCATTACTTCGTGAGGTCTATTTACTTTGTTTCTCTCTTTATGGTATTTGCAATTATATATTGTGATATTCTTAGAAATCTAGATATAATTCCACACTATCCACAAGGTACCCCCATGTAAATGTTGTAATAGTAGCATTTTATTTGCACTTGAAAGTGGAGCTCTCTTTATCTTATTTTATGAGCTGATATAGGGAAGACTCTACTAAAATTTTTTCAAGCCTAATGTTATAGCTAAATGTATACTAAAGAAACAAAAAGTCTTTTATAAGTTAGCTACCTTAAAGTTTCTTTGTTTACATGATTTGCAAAGTCCTACGGAGTTATGGCTTAAGCAAATGGGATTCTTTTATAGTTTCTGCACCAATCACACTTCAGGATATTTTGGGTGTGATAACCAACAATTAAACATTGGTAAAAATCCTAACATAGGCAACATATATTTCTTTAGGGGTAAGGCTTTCCACCTTAACCAACTTTGAATAAATTTTCTCAATTTTTCCACAAATGTCTACAATATGTGACATGTTATCAATGGATGACCATAGCTTCTTTGTGGTGAATTAGATCCCATGGTCCACATTGCCACTCACATCCGTAAACAATCTGATAAACAATTCATCATTGGTCTTGCCTAGTTCACCACCTTTTCCTTGATCGTGATGATGCATTTCCTACATTTGTGATCGGCAACACATAAAAAGGCATGTTAGGGTCATATCCACTTACTTGTTTGATATCACATTCATCCTATAATCCAAGACATAGTGTCCCATAGTCTAGCTCCCAATTAATGTCCTAAGTTGATTGGGCATCTTTCTAACAACACGATATTCTTTTGAAATTTGGGTAAGTTCATCAAAGTGGCTTACTTAGTAGCCTTTTTATGTGTCTGTAAAAAATACAAGACATAAAGATTTTGTACATATGTACAGGCAAAAATATATTAGTAATGCAAGTTTATTCCATTCATGCTTTTATATATTCATCCCATACTTATTTATCAATTGTCATATACTTTTTGTTTAGGCCCTAGCCAAACATTTCAATGTTAATGTCATACACCATGTCATATACAACTTGCTATCTATTCTTGATTATCCTCAAATGAGATTGTATATGTGATAAACCCTTTAGTCTATATCGTGGGGCTTTATGGTTCAATTGAAATTTTGTACGAATAGTTATCGTAAACTATTCAGGCAAGATTCACATAATATGGCCTTAATCTCATCTTGAGTACCTGTATCAAAACACATGCAAACAAAAAGGAGAAATTGGAAATGAAATTCATTAAATGAAATAAATAAAACAAAGCATACTTACAAGGGGTGGACTTAATCTAAGATAAAAGTCTAGGGTTTATATATCCAGCGATAATGATCAAAGTCCATGTAATTAGATATAAGAATACATAATAATTGATTGGTGTCTTTTATTTTACTTTTTATGAAATGAGCACGACAACATAAATTAGTTTGACTTTTGTAAATAAAACAAGCTTGAAATTTGGTTAGCATGTTTTAATTATGAAAACAACGTGACTGCACTCTCTAGCTCTCTTGCTTTTCTCTCTTTTAATTTTCTTTGTATATTTAAAGCTAGGGTTCTTAATTTAATTTTGGAATAGGAACAAAATTATTTAGGAAAAGTATTTTTAGGATTTTGGAAACTATAATTTTCTTAATTTAGATTTGAAAGATGAATGAAATTACTGATGAAAAGGATTCTTAGGATTTTTTGAATTTTTTTTTTTGAATTTTTGATATTATGATTTTTATTTTTATTTTGAATGGGGAACGAAATTAGTGATGAAAATGATAAGAATTTTGGATTTTGTTTTCATTTCTGTTATTTTAGAAATGAAAGGAAATTTTGTTGTCTTAATTTTTGGAACCCATGATTGATTGCAGGCCATTGGAATGTGAGATTTTATTAACTAATTTAACTAAATGAGGCCATACCGGCGTTGGGTAAAATTTAGAGACACTAAAAGTCATATATGACCTCTCCAATCAATTTTCTATTTGTCTAAGGAGATGTTAAATCTCACTCAGGAACGTCTAGCTAGAGACAACAAATAAAATGAAATCCAAATTAAAATATAGAGAAATACATACATATGCAATACTCGTGGGTGTATATGTGTTAAGGCAAATATCATATTATCCCACTATTGTTCTTTAAGCACTTGTAATAGATCTTGACATATGTTTCTCAATCATTTTCTACCTCCATTTTAAAAATTTTTGTTTTGCTTCGTTTGTTATGTTATTATCATTTTTTATACGAAAGAAATCATGTGAGCAAGGGTTTTATTACACCACATTGAATACCAATGCCATGAATCTCCCTTGAAGGATATTCAAATTGCCAGCAAAATAAATAATAATAACAAGAAATAAATAAATAAAATAAAAGCAAAATCTCTTGTTCACACCCACATAAAATCCATTCTAGGACAATTTATTCCGTTCTAAGCCTATTCTTTTCTTTTTGGTTTTTTTTCCCAAAGAAGCACAAATAGTATGATATAAGAAATGTACTGATATTAAATACGTATCAAATACGATATGCAATGTGATACACTCGATTACCTAGCCAATGCGTATCGAAAAACGTTTTGTATTAAAATGTACTGAAATGATATGTAATCGATGTTGAAATAATTTTATCCATTTATTTATTAATTGTGACATTCTTTATCATTTTATTTTTTATTTTGTTATTTTTTATTATATTTCTATAAATTCTAAAAAAATTTTTTGTCTATGGTCTTCATTTTCATAATCTTCCATCATTTACAATATACACACATTAATACATATACTTGTATTTTAAAATTTTAAAAATTATTATATTTCACATATCGTATTGTGTCATATCTAATACTTATATCTGCATTAAATTTGTTAATTTTTTCATTTTATTCAAACTCCCATCCTTTTTCCCCTCTATTGTCATTTTCTTTCGACCTATAAAGTTCTCCCACTCTCTCAATTGTAATAGTTGTTTTGTTTTTGAAGTTTTTAAAACCCCTATTCGGTAGTTTGGTTTTCCAAAACAATGATGGAAAATAATACTCTTAAACAGTCTTTAAAATTTTTTTTTTCTTTAAGTGATTTTGTAGATAAACCTAACGAAGGGGGATTAAATTAGTTTAAGTTGGAACAAGTGTGCCTACAGTGTTCGACACCATAAATGAATAAATAATACTAATTATGTATTATTTTATAATATTTAATTTATTTCTTGTTATTAAACAGTTTATTATTATTATTGATATCGGTGCCTTGGGCAAGTCTTTTGTTCTATTTTATTTTTTGAATCTAGAAAGTGAAGTTTGGAATTCTCTGGGCTATTGAACTATTTGGACAAATTGATAATATTCACAACTTCATTGTTTTTTTTTTTTTTAAACTATTGCTATCTCAAAAATCTAATTTATCATTCTCATGTATAGAAAAATTTATCTTATCGAAACTTTTGCACTAAAATTAGTTAAAATTCTCTGTCATGCTTATGTTTGCAATTTCTCTTCATTGATCACTTGATAGTGTTCGAGTTCCATATGACATGTGCAATTTGTTAACAGATTTTATCATGTGTTTGAATTGTTGTAACATTTTAAAATTAATTTACTTAATTTGCCACTTTTCCAATTTTTATCCTCTTTTATATCTAATTAGGAATACATATTTTAAGAAAATTTGTCACATTTGATACACACACACACACACACATATATATATATATATATAAAACAATACATCACCTAGTGTAAATAGGCTTATATAATATAATTAAGGTGTCATATTTTTTATGCAACTATAAAATTAGTTGTATCACTGTAATCATTATGTGGTATACTAAAAAGAATATATGTGATAATGACATGTAAATGTATGTTGATTATATGTTAAAGGGTGTTCAATGGTTTAGTCAACTTGGCTTGTCCAACTACATTGGATCAAGTTGAGTTGGGTCAAAATAAAAATATTTACAAATTTGACTAAGTTAGGTATTAGGTTCATATTAGACTTGATCTAGATGTTATTTTTATTTTATTTATAAAAAGTTTTAAATTATTAGTTCTATTCAAAATTTAATCATTTTTCATTCCAAATTATAATTTTCTTTTTATTTCATTTTTAATTCATTTCAACTATTAAAATTTTTAATATTTCTTTTAAAAATTGGTTTTATTAATAAAAATTTATTTTTAGAAAATAAAAATTAAAAAATTAATATATAAGCTTGGCTATTAGCCCAAAACTATGTTAGATCGAGTTATTGAAAAATTATAAACTAATATTTTTATATTTGAATTAATAAAATTATAAACTAATATTTTCATATTAGTTATTGAACATAAAAAGTAGAGGGAAAAAATTAAAAAATTCATAAAAGATTTGGATTCATAAATAAAAGTTAAAAATAATAGATTTAAATGATAAATACGAAAAGTTATTTTAAATTGTTATGCTAATAATATTAAATGTCATTGTTATATACCTTTATTCCAATGTATCATATAGTTGTTATACAAATCCAATCAATTTTATAATTGTATCAAATAACTTACCTATAAATAATGATGTGATTTATGATAAGTGACTAGTTGAATTTGCCGCGTGTATTTTAATTGCGTTACGAGGCCCATTTATGGTATAAGCCCAAGACATTTAAGTCCACATTATCAAGCCCATATTTATAAGGCCAACTACAGAGTAAAAGAAAATTGAGTCTTAATCGACGTGGTGAACAATTTCTACATTATTTTCAAGAAATAGCAATCTTACTAAAAGCACCATTGTATGCTAGCTGCTATAGACAGCCCACATTTTTGTATCTCATACATTCTAAGCAATACATTTGAGAAACATATAATTCTACTCGTTCATTTTTTTTTTGTTAATGTATCAATTTGGTCTTCTAAAAATAAAAAAGTAAAAAAATGCTCTAAATATAAAAAAGTGAGTGGATTTGATCTCTATTAATGATATTTTTTTTAAAAAAAAATTTTAACTCTGAAGGATTATTTTAATACTTTTCATCTTTATATGCTAACTTGATTTTAAAATTAAAAGTGAGAGACAAAATTATATTTTTGTCCAATATATTCCACTCTTACTAAATTAAAAGCCCGTTTGGTTGCTAAAATCAAGACGAGAGAATGAGAATGAAAATAGGAGATAATGTTTGGTTGATAGATTGAGTCATCATTCTCATTCCCTAAGGAGCTTGCTCTCCCTTATAAAAGAGAGAGTTATCTCCTTAGTTGAAGTTATGGAATGAGATTGGTCTCCTATGAATGAAAATATGTTTAACAAAAGTGTTTTCATTTATAATAATTTTTAGACAAAAATACCCCCATCAAAACCCTAATTTATTATTATTTATTATTAAATTATGATTTTTAATTTATTATCATTTATTTAGTTTATTATTATTGATTAATTATTTATTATTAAATTATTATTTTTAGTTTATTATTATTATTTTATTTTTATTAATTTAATCTATTATTATTTATTAATGATTTATTATTAAATTATTATTTTTAATTTATTATTAATATTATTTATTAAATATATATTATTATATTATTATTATTAATTAATAATTGAAAAAGATTTTTGCCTTTTTTCTTTTTGATTTTATGATAAGGAATAATATGATAAAATATGCACACTACGTAATTGATTTTCATGTTTAATCTACTAATTGAACAAAGTAATGGAAAACATACTCATTCTCATTCATTTCTAACTAAACAACATTTTAATATTTTCATTCCCACTCCTACTCATATTCCTATTTCTATTTTCATTTTTATTATATCAATTCTAACAATCAAATGGACCTTAAGCTTCCTTTCTCCATTGAGCACCTCAAGGTCAACATTTGATGCACCAAGTTGAGACTATAAGGGTATTGTTTAAATAGTCGCAGCCATATGTTTGATGATCATGATGCCTTATTTTATAAATAATTATTTTTAATAATCTATTTATTATTTTTTATATAATAAAAAAATTATTATTGATCGTTAACAATCTCGTGGACTAGAGAAGAAATATTAATAAACTGAAGAAAATGGACCACGAATCTTGTAATAATGATCAGTAGGATGTGTACATAAACATAAGACCCACAAATAGGTCATTTTTTATGCCAAAAAATGTATCACGGTCATCAAACATACGGCTATGATTTAAGTGAAATTATTGATATATTCTCATTCGCTTGGCAATATTTCTTGTTTAGTCGACAAACTTGTTATCAATAAATAATAAAAAACAATTATTGTTTAAATAACAAAAATATATAAATAGACGATTAAAAATTATTATGAAGAAGATAAATGTCAATTGCGTGCATTTTCATGTGATAAATGGTAATTGTTTTAATTGTATATCAAAATATATTTATATTCATTTGAAAAATATGAGGATTTTTTTTTTTTTTAACTTTTGCACTGAAAATATGATTATGTTACTTATGAGTGTATATATATATATATATATGGTCTAATTGCACATAACCTGGACAATGGATCCCAAACTTTAGTTTATATGCAAGTAACCTTTGCTTGTCAAATAGTATGTTATGTTACTAGTAGAAGGGGTTATTGATATGTCCATAAGTAGTATGATTTTCATGGGTATTTATAGTGTGTTTAGATGGCAAATTAAAGATTCTAAGCTGGTGCCATATCAAAAGTGCTTGAGTCAATTGATTGGGCAATTTAAAGTTTTCGCTTCATGCATATGACTCAACTCAAAAACCAGTTCACTAATGCCCTAGTTATTTTGGTAGTAATGGTCAAGCTTGAATTTGGGTTTCATGTCCAACCAATCCAAGTTTAAGTTAAAAGCACTCCCACATATTATTCAAGTGTAGAGGAACATAATGGGCGACGCTAGTTTCATGACATAAAGACTTATATCAAAAGTAAAAGCTACTTGACAAGTACCATTGAAGATTATGATTGAAATCCATGAAGGTATATGTAGAACCCATGCAAATGGTCATACAATGCCCAAACAAATATTAGATGTGCAGATATTTCTAGTTGACTATAGAAAGGGATTATATTGAATACGGTGTCACAAATGCCAAATATATGTACTTAACCCACCACAGTGCTAGTGCATAATTTGGTGCCTCCATGGCCTTTCTTTATGTGGGGAATCGATGCTATTGGTCCAATATGTCTTGAAGCTTCAAATGGACATAGTTTCATCTTCTGGCCATTAAACTTCACAAAGTGGGTAGGAGTAAGCATTTTCCCAACTATAACCTAAAAGGTGGTGCCTTGTTTCTTTCAATCCAACATCATTTCTTGAAATAGGCTTCCTAAAAGAATCATCATTCACAATGCCCTTAATTTAAATGGCTTTAAAATCAAGAAATTGAGAGAAAAATTCAAAATTATACTTAATAACTTAGCACCACATCAATTATAGATGAATGGAGGATTGAAGTTACCAATAAGAATATCAAAAAAATCATTATAAAGATGACAATTATGTACAAATATTGGCTTGAAATACTATTGTATGCTCTTCATGGGCATTGAATGATTGTATGTACTCCATTGGGGCAACACCATATTCCTTAGTCTATGGTATACGTCACACCCTAGCAAGTATGATACTTAAGATATTACTAAGTTTGAAAAACTAGGAATCTAATTAAGTAAAACACAAGGAGGAAAAAATTGTTAGAAGGATTTAGTATTTGAAGATAATTAGTATTTAGGGGTTCAATTAATTAATCTGCCACTATCCTAATTATACAAAGCTATTTTTAGTTATTTGTAACACTACATGGCTATTTTGGTTACATATAAATTTTTTCCATGGTACTTTTCATAATTATCTCTATGGTAAAATAGATACTTGGTCATAAGGGTTAAAGTGATAAGTATGCCTAGTATATTTTCCTAGCATGGAATAAGGAAATTACTATTTTGCCATTTGTATAAGCACTTTCCAAGTGGGAACAATTAGGAGGCTAAGAAATGATGGAATGGAATGGTTATTAACTTATTCTTTGGTTATTGGAAAATCCTGAAGGAAATGAGAATGATGCTTGTTTGTTAAAAGAGATATGGAATCCCTCTCTCTTTAAAAAAGTTTCTCCCATAGTTATGGGAATTTTTTTCTACCAAAACACAGATGGAAAGTTGCCTTCCCATGGGAAAGAAATTGGGCGTATAAATTTTGTAACATATCTAATTTAGTGATTTTAACATGAGCTGACTTAGATTATTTAGAGGGAAATTAGAAAGTATTAAACAAAAATAAATATATCCAGTTGAATCATTAAAAAAAAAAAAAGTAACCTATAACTTAATTTTAAGACATAAGGCTATAACTTAACCTTATGACATAAGGGTAAAATGGTAAATTCACAAGGCTAGGGGCAAAACGGTCATTTAAAAAAAATGCTAAGGGTAAAATGGTAAATTCATAAGGCCAGAGGAAAATGATTATTTTGAAAAAATGCCAAGGATAAAATGGTAAATTTCTAAGGAAGGGACATGCGGCACTACCCCAACCTTTACGGCCCATATTCTTTGGTCCCACACCCAAATCTTAGATATTTTATGGTTTGAGATTAAATCATAACCATTGGATGAAAAACATGTGGTTAAATTCTAACCATCCAATTCTCTTTAAATACCCTATGCCCTACCCAATTTCTTCACAACACATCCTTCCCCATACTTACTCTACTCATACTCACCTCTCTGCACTTAGATCAAAAAGGAAGGAAGGAATTTTAAGAGAATTACAAGACATGGGAGTGTATCCAGATAACATGATTTAGCATATTCTAGGTTGTTCTATTCTTCTCTTTTCTTTATTCTTTTTCTTCTTCTTGAATGGTTTTCATGTTAATGCAAGGGTTAAAGGGTTAGCTATGGTGTGGAAATGTAGTTGAACTTTAAACACACCATGGTACTGCATAACTAATCCTTTTTGGCCTATAGTCATTTATCTTGAAGTTTTGTCACCATGACCTTCCATGAACCCATTCAATGTCTAAGAAAGGTAGAATTAGATAAGACTGAGGCTAGATAGATATTTTAAAACATGGGAACTATTATGTAAAACATAACAACGTAAAACATCACAACTTTAGGCTAAGAATTTTGATGTGTAGATTTTCTTATACATTATGCATCCTTACATGAATATTTTCTTATTCATGCACTATAATTGTCTATATTGTTATGCATTTCAACGTATAATGGGGTGACAATGTGGTAGTTTAAGAAAAGAACTATTTTTTGTGAGATTGAACAATTCTTGTATACTATGTACTTATAAATAGTTTGGAATCCCATTTGATAATGGTTGACTATGATGCCTTAATATATATTAAAAACCCTATGAATTCCCTAGCATGATATTATATCCCATTAATCTTGAAATCTATGGCATGTCCTACTGCTTAAATGATTACAGGAAAAATAATGTTATTACACTTCTTTAGTGACAACTTGAATTCTGATATCAATGGCAAACCGTGTCATTTAAATAGTCTTAAGAAATCAGGAGAGGAGAATAATATATCCTTGCTAGAAGCATGTTAAACTAAACTAACACTAAAGTGATTCCTAATCATCATAAGAAAATCAGTGTTCAAAGGATTACAAAAGAAATATTAATAGTTCTCTCTCAAACTAATCTAATCTTGACCACATATGACTTGGATGACATATTAAGATGGAGATTATATTGCCTAACTTTGTCTTGGAACCTATTAAGGGACACCTCAGCTAAAGGTGGGATCAAGCCTACCAGTCAAGTGTCATACGCTAAGATTCTTTAGACTTGATTACCTAAGTATGATGTTCATATGCTGGGGTTCGTGAGATTCCAATAACCCAAATATGATATCCCAATGTCTAATGGTCAATGACATTGTCTACCTCAGTTTGCCATATGTTTGCTAATGCATATATACAAGTTATTTATATGATATTTGACATGCATACATATATCATTAAAATTATAGTTCTAAGTCATATTATATTCCATGGATATTTCAAGAATCATATATGCTTTTTCATGTTATTGAGAATCTATACTCATATCTTTATTGTTGATGTTTTTAGATGACAAGTTCTCAGCTTAATCATGAGGTGCATTCTAATTAGGTATTTGTTCTACCTATTAGATAAGTACTCTATATAGAAAGGATTGTGATTGTGAGTTATGTCATGGCTCTACAAGTCATTCCTATTATGTTCGCACCAATGGATAGCATAAATCCCACAGGCTTTCCAAATCCATAAGAAGAATACAATTAAGGCTCTTGTGGGAGTTATGGAGAAAGTAAAAAAAAGAGTTATCTTTTATGTAAAATAAATATTAGGCCTAAAACCCCTTTTCCCTGATGTACTAAGTTTTTTATGATTATATTACTATGTTTTAGATATTCTAATGCATTTTTCATAATTCTCACATCATAATGATATCAATTAAAATTTATAAATAAATAGAATGGGGTTTACGAATTTGCTCCTCAGCATTATTGTAATCATATCAAGATTAACTAAAAAAAAGGAGAAAAAAGCTTTACATTTGACGTCATTCCTAACTCTGTTGTTGATGACAATAAGTATAATGGGTCAAATTGTAGTAAAAAGATCTAGATATCTAGTATGGTTTCAACGAGGATAATGTGTTATCTTTATTATTCTTAGGATTGAAACATTTTTGTTTTTATAAAACATGCAATTTATACAATAGGTTAGTGTAACTATTTACAACATATACACTAATGGCATAAATAAATCCAGTCACTTAAAAATGATTCAAGTATAATAAATATAAATAGAACACTTAAGCTACATTATGATACACTAGGGCCTGAACTAAAAATAAAAAGACTAAAGACACCACACTAAATGAAGCTAATTAGGATTTTTTATAAGAGACAAAGTATAAAAAAAGAGAAAGACACAAATTAGGTAGTTAAAGTATTAGGAGAGGTAAATGATGCCTTTCTTATTCTGTAATGATCCTTCCAAAATGGTCTCAGCTCTTCAGAGATGATTCTAATTTTTGTTATCAGGAATTTGTTGCACATCTGGGAGTTGTCAAGAGCAATCATTCGAAGCTTGTGCTTGGTTCCATAAGGAGACTTAAATCTCCTATAGTTAGGAGGTGTAGTGAAGAAGACTTGAATATCATGTTGCATAGCGGAGGCCATTGATCCTCTACTATTATCTAGTAAAGGATCTTTTTCATAGTTATACCAATATAGTATTTCTTATATGAGATTCCTTAGAACTTCCAATTATCCTGATTTATCAGCCACAAGTAAGAAGAAGCCAAGGATGAGCAAAGAAGGTTGTGGATTGCTAAAGTTTCAAGTTTTAAGTACCATAGACCATTTGAAATCCTAATTAACCTTATATACATTGACCAGCCTGACCATGGGGTTTAAAGATCCTGAGATGGTGTTGTTATATTTCCAAGTCAAGGAAGTCGTGGAGGTTAAGTTATGAAAGGACATAGGGAATGATTGTTATATAAGATCTTGTTTCTAATGCTCCAAATAATATATAGAGTAACAGGTAAAAAGTTAGGAAGTGATTTAACTTTTTCTAAATTCCTTTAACCCATAGACAACTAGGGTTATAACCAGTGAGAGACATCTTGATTGTTAAATCTATCAATTCTAATACCTAGAGCTGAAGCAAACTAAATGGCCTTAGCAAAGTGACATCATATGAAAAGGTATTTATTGATTCTTCCTCTTCATTGAAAAGGTAACACATGTTCTAAGTACTGATATAATGGTCACTTAACATAACATCAATTGGGATTGCCCTATTTAGAAGCCCTTAAATGAAGTTAATAACTCAAAATGGAAGCTTAATCTTCCACAGGGTTTTCCATTTAGTGAGAACATTGTGAGAACCAACATTATCTATGAGGGACCTGTATCCATCCTTGACTGTATATATGCCCATTATATTTCTATTCCAGATTATCTGGTTTGGAGCTCTTACGAACAAGATGGAGATGGTGAGGATTTTTTGGACCTACTCGTTTAGATGATAATGATTAAATTTGATGGGATCCCAATAAGTCTTTTCAAAATTTAAGAGATCTACCACTTTAGTATTTGAAGTGTCTATACCCTTTTTGACTTTCCACTGTTGGCCATTGTTAATGTTGATGGGGCCCTTGCTGCCAACATTCCATTTCAACGTAGGTAGAATTAGGTCCTGAGCTTTTTGTATTCATTTCCATATCTATAAAGAGTTATATCTTTCAAAAATCTAACAACCTTTAGGATCAAATTACTATATAGGAAGGGTTTTCATATTAGATTGGATTAGGTTCTAGCTGAAATAACCTTTATATCTGCTTAGCTAAGAGAACTAGGTTAATGAGTGCGTATTCTTAATGTTCAATCCTCCTTTGTGAGTAAGCTTGCATAGTTCATTCCAATTAAGGAGGTGCATTCTAGGTTTATGGTTATTATAGAAAGTTGTATTCTTGGAGTTAATTAAAATGTCATACTTTTATGGCAAATGCATGTAGGATAAGTCGTTGACTAAAACATGAGTTAATGATTGATTTAATTAAGGTATGCCATCCAGATTGGGAAAGGAGTGAGGACTTCCATGATTGCAATCTTTAATCAATTTTATTAACCAAAAATTGATAAATTATTTTCTTATTACTCCCTAGATCCACATGATACCCAAGGTATTGTATCTTATCAACATATTTGATTCTAATAGTGCAAGCTAAATTCATCAAGAATTTTGCTTGTAATTTGACGTCCTTCACTGCTTGCTTTAAAGAAAAGTACAACATTGTTTATGTACATTATATGTGAGATAGACTTTGATGATCTGCCAATTTTAAGGAAAAATTAAATTATTAAGTTCATTATTAACCTTGCACCAACATAATTCAAATCCACTTCCAAATAATTTAATTCATTAAAACGATAAGCTTGCTTCCAAATGTTATCTTAATTTTAGTTCTAATTGCACTTAAAGGTTGTCTAGAATGCATTAAGCTCAAGAGTTAAATCATCAATCTTAACTTACCCAAAGGTTGTTTTCAAACATCTAAGGAGAATTGCACTAACTCAACCATTAGTCACCCTTAAAGGTTGTCTCTAAACATTTAAGTGTTTGAAGCCCTTGGAAACTATTGAGAATGCAGGTATGAATTTACCTTACATGTTGTCTCCAAACATTCAGTCAAATCTCAATAATGCATTTCATCAAATACCTTATTGGCATTCAATTCCATGACTAGATATTACTAATAAATTCAACAAAACAAATCATCCAGTCCACTTGCAATCATCTCAATTACTAAATTATATGTAAGCCCCAGTTAAAAAGTAATATACATTTATTAATCAATACTTAATTATAAGATTATTGAATTAACCTTAATTAACAATGTGGGTACAAAGTCACCAAATCCTTACTCAGTATTTTCAAAAATACATCACAACAACTAACAACAAGCTTAAATATTGACTAAATTAAGGAATGAAATGAAGAAAAAGGAAAACAAATAGAAAAGGAGACAAGTGAAAGGAGACCTCTATGGAAGAATTGTTGCTTTGGACATCCCATAGCTTCTCCTTATAAGAAAAGACTTTAAAATACCAATGTGGAGCTTTCCCTTATCTTCAGAGCAAGTTATCTAGACTCCTTTTCTCCTCCCTAGCTATTCTAACTTAAAAAACCCTTAAAAGCCACTGTTTATATCTCATAAAAATAAAACTTTGCATTTTGCATAAATTTGACCTTTTTGCTTTTAGTTATTGGTGCCTAGGCAATCAAAATGGGGGTTAATATCACATTTTTTGGCTCCTCAAAATGCTTCAATGATCATCTTAACCCTCTAAGAAGTTTGTGAAGCCTTTCAATGCAATCTCAAATCTCTTATTCCTTACTCCAAATTCTTGCATGCCTTAAATCAAAGAAATTTTCTTGAAATTATCATTAGAGCAATGCAAAATCACTTAAACTCACTATAAAAGGCAACCAAATGATACATTATATAAAACATAAAAAATTAATATCTATTGGTCTCAATTTCCAAAGTGTTTATCTAAAATGCATGATAAGTCCCAAGTAAAACATGTATAGGTGTAACACAGTTGTGAATACTATAATTTATCCAAGCAATGTGAAATACTAAGAATTAAGGGAACACTAAACAACTAATTAAAGAATGGGGTCAAAATAAAAAAAATTAAAAAAAAAAAGAAAAAAAGAAAAAAGAAAATAATTTTAAAGTAGCGAAAAAGCTAAAAAGTCAATTTAAATTCATATGAATATGAAAAATAAAAAACAAAAAAAATGAAAATTAATTGGTGTGGAAAACATGTGGAGGTGTAAAAATGAGATAAAAAAGGAAAAATAAAATAAAAGGGAATATACTTGAAATTGGGTCCAAAAATAAAAATAAAAATAAAACCAAACAAAAAGGGATCTATTTGAAATAGGCCTATGAGAATGGAGCTTAAAGATCCAAAAGCCTACTCAAATCAAGGATGCTCTTTGACCCAACATCATGACTCATACCATGAACCATAACCCATGATTTACCTTAAATCTATCTCCTTTGATTTAATTTTTCAGAATTTTATCTCTCATTTTTTACACCTTACACGTGTCACCTCATGCTCTTTTCTCGTGTTATTTCACTTGCATTTGATTTAACTTTTTAGAATTTATGTTCACTTTTTTCTCACACTTCACATGTGGCACTCTCTCCTTTTCTTTCCCAATTTCATTTGTATTTGCATTTTATTATTTAATTTTTAGATTTTCATTTATCACTTAGCACATAATTCAAGCCGCATTCATTCTTTGCATCATAATTTAATTTCATATGCATTTCATTGGCATTTGGACTTAATTTTCAGATTTCCTATTCTTCCCTAGCTCATTCACACATTACCCTAGGCCCACTTAGATACTTATACATCATTTTGGGATTTCCTTTCATCATCTCTTCTCTCTCAAGCAACATTAGAGACAAGTAGAGAAGGAGGCTATAAAAGGTGTTAAAGATCAATAGAGAAAGGTAATCATCTTTCACTTTTTTTCATTTCCTCTTTCTTTTCCATTTTAGTTCTTTACCTAGGGTTATTTTCAATCCAATTTTGGTTGATCAAGTGCTAAATTTCGTGTATATCTTCCCTTGGACTATGGCATGTTCTTTTACTAAGAGACATTGTGTAGGGTAGTGTTTTTAAAGGCTAGACTTTGTATGTATTTCCCTCTTGATTATGAATGTTTCTTTCCTAAAGTATGAGGTAGAGTGACATTTCTTTAGAGTTGAAATTTTTATGTGTTCATGCTTAAATTATTGGTCAATTTTCATAGAAAAAAGATTTCCAATTCATTAATTGATGCGTGCTAAAAAATTATATGGCATTTAGATTGTGTTGGTAAGGTGTTTGATAAAATGTTGCTAAGAAAATTTGGTGATTTATTTTGCTGCATTTGGTCTTTCTTTTAATCTAATGATTTGTGCCCCATTTGTGCTTAATTACAACTTGTATATATTATTCATTTTGTGTCACAAGTGTACCTCATTTTAGCGTTAATATGTAATCATGATTATGTCTATTTTTAGCTTAATCTTGCTACCCATTTTTGTGCTTCATTTGAGCTAATATATGCTATCCACATGAAACCTTGAATGCATCTCACATAAGCTTAATTGGGCTGCCCTTTTTAGTCTTGATTGTGGCATATTGAAGCTATCATGTGTAGTCCAATTTTGCTTGAATTTGATGGAGCATTTTGAGTCATATTTTCCTGCCATGATATATGCTAAATTTGTATGTTTTTCCCCATGTTTTTGAGACAAATTTGTCGCAACTAGGCATTACCTTTGGCTATCTAGGTTAGGTTAAAAATTGCATCCACATCTCATTCATTTTGCTCTTTAAACTTATGGCATTGTTAATGTGTATTGCCTAATTTTTTCTGTGTGTATGTGTGAGGTGTGGCTGCCCAAAATAGTTGGAAGTCTGGCTATTTGAAACATGGATGTTGTAGCTAAATTATGGCCAAATCAAGGGGTAAGGAATAACCTAAGCAAAGGTGACATGAAATAATGGTAAAGCTAGGAAAAATAAATTTTATGGTTGTGCAAAATTCATGTAATTGGTAAAATTTTTGGTGTTGTAATGATACATATTGAATATTAAATTGGACACCAATACACACAAATACCAATATATGCTTTTATTGAAGGTGCCATGTGTGGACTAACACCTCTATGAGCATTTTTGCTTTGGTGTTGGAATGTGATGTCCAACGCCTTCATAAGCATATTTTATAAATATTTATGGAATTCAATATTAGTGTTACCATGTGAGACCAATGTCTTCATAATCACCAAGTAATTCACCCATTAGGCTTTGTGAGATTTAATGACTCTATAGGCATTACCAAATATTTGATGCATACGTTTAGAAGAAATTTAGGGTTCTAATGACCCATATCTTATCACGTATGTTTTCTAAAAATAAAGTTAGCTTTTAAAGACCTAAGTTCAATCAATGTTTTTACCAGAAAAAAAAAAACCAAAATTTAAAATAATTAAACGAAAATAAAATCATTTCTTCTTAGTAAAAATCATTTTGCCAATTTCTTATTCTCTTTTATTTTAATTCCTATTATTATGAAATCTAAATAAAGCAATATTAAAAATAAACAAAATTATCTCGTAATTTTTGTGAACTTTTTTCTCAAATAAAATATTGGTTACAAAGTTTTTTTTTATTTTTTTGAAATTCATTTCTTAAATAATTAAAAAAACCAAAAATATATGCTTGCATTTTCGAGTCATATTTCCAATTAAAGGTGTAAATAAATCAAGTTTTCCAAATTAAAAAAAAAAATTGCAAATGAAGAGAGCAAAGAAGTAAGATTATGCCATTTTCGAAAATTGAAACAAACTAACTAAATTCAAATTGCTTTGTTTGTGAAAATTTGTTTAATTTCAACTATTTTATTTTTTTTGAAAAATTAAAAAAATACCAACCCATTTCCATGCATTTCTAGTTGAACTACATGGACTTTAATTTGTATCGCAAGGTATGCAAGACTTAAGCTTATATCTTGGGTAAAGTTTACCCTTTGTAGATATCCATTTTTTATTGTGTTTAATCATTTTATTTTTCTCAATTATTTTCATGCATGTTTTGATTTGAGTAGTTAAAATAAATTATATGTCATATCCCATATACTTCGATTGACTAATTGAGGGTAACCGTCATTACAAATTGGTGTTGTGGAGGTGTTTAACATATTTCCCACACTTAAATAGACTCTCGAATCCATTTCTGGTTACATAGACCACCCTTCCATTTTCATTTGGTTTTCTAAAATTTTCCTTTGAAAAATTTTATTTGCCACTCTAGTGAATTGATTTTCTAAATTTGTTTTGGGAATCAATTTACCTTTTTTTTTTTTTTTACTTTTATGCATGACTTTAGGTATGACAACAATTAGGAACTTATCAATTATCCTCTCCATGAAAAATTAGTGATTGTACAATGTCAAAATGACCTTAAAGAGCAGTTGCTCGCAATAAAGATAGGAAGAAAGGATCTACTACAGTTCCCTCATTTTCTTCATTAAGTAGGTTATTTGATTATCATATTTTTTTGAATCAATAGTAAATCTGATTATTTTTGTATAAACCTCATTCTTTTTTTAATTTCTAGACTTAAAGGGATAATAAATGTCTTTGTCATCAAGATTTGTTGTTGTGTGCATTCTTTTGCTTCATATTCCCTTCACATTATATAATCTTTCCTTTGTTGAGATTTGTTTGTTCGCATTTTTAGCTTATTGTTCCCTTCGTATTACAATTCTAACTCACTTAATTTTATTAAAGATAATGAGTTCAGTATTATTACTATAAGATGACTTAGAAGTTTTAATTAATTAATACATTTCTCATATGTATCAATGAACAAATGGTGTAATGTGATGTTCTTTTGGATAATCTGGCACTGTTACACTTAAAAGAGGTGCAAAATTGCAATTTGACATAGTCACTTTCTTACATTAGCTAGATAATTTGACATTACTTACAAAAGCTTTAATTGAATGAATCATTTTAGTTACTCTTGCCAGGTTGCCTGTGTCCTAATTAAGAAATATGGTGGTAACATTATGGCCTAGAAAAATGATGCCAATTGCACTGTTATAGATTACAGTCTTAAATAGATTCACATATTTGTTTCGATTAATAACATTCAAGTTTTTGTTTCCTTTGTATATGGACATACGAAGCCTAATTGGAGATTTCACTATGGCCCTATGGCTCTTAATTGGATATGTCAATTAAGCTTATATTGAATATGATAAATTAAGCAATTGTTATTCCCTCATGGAGGCCAAAGAGTATAAAAAACTCCTTAATGACTGCTACCGCATTGACTTTCAACCTTATGGGCAAAGATTCTCCTAAACTAACATGTTAAAAGATCAAAATGTTTAGGCCATAATGGATCTAGCTCTCTGTAACCCTCAATGGATCCAATTGTTTCCTTCCTCCATTCTAACCATACTTTCAATCTTCACATTTGATCACTTTCCTTTACTACTTCGTACCACCTTCCCTCCATACAAACCAAAGCAAAATGCTATAAATTTGAAAACTTCTGGACAAGTTTCCAAATACAAGAAGATTGTTCAAGACATCTAGAACTTAAATATCTTAAGTTCCCCATGTTTTATTATTCACAATAAGCTGGCTTTTACCATGACAGCTTATTGCAATGGAATCAATTGGTAATTAGAAATTAAAAAACAAGATAAAGGAACTAGAATATAATCTATAAGAAATCCATGGCAATGTTAACCATATACTTTGTGCTTAAATGGAAAAGGATGTTTGACACAATTTAGAATTCCTATGTGATTGTGATGAGATGCTTTAGGCCTAAAGAGCTAAACAAATATGGATTATCTAGGAAGATGGAAACACTAAATATTTCCACACGTTGGTTTAAAAAAAGGTAGCTAAAGAATACATAGATTAAGAAATGAGTAAGGGAATTGGATGGGGGTAGAATCTCTCATAGAGGGCCTATTGTAATCGACCTTTCGGTGAGAAGAATAAAAAGGAGTATAAATTGATTCCCAAAATGAATCTTGAAAATCAATTCACCAGAGTTGCCACTAAAATTTTTAACAGAAAACTTTGAAAAACTAATTTAAAACAAAAAGGGAAGGTAAAGTGGTCTACAAAAATAGAGATAAGTTTGGGAGTCTATTTGAGTGTAGAGAAGGTGTTAGGCACCCTACAACACCCATCCATAAGGACGGTTACCTTAACTAGTCAACTGAAATAGAATATGACCTTAAATTTATCTCAATTAACCTTTTATTAACATAGATGCATGTTAAATAGAGAAGACAAAAAATAACAATACTGCAAGTAAACAAATAGATATTTACAAAGGGCTGACTTGACCAAGGATGAAAGCCTAGGGTTTACGTATCCTATAGCAGGGATCAAAGTCTACGTAGTTCGACTTAAGAACATATGGTAGTCGGTTAGTGGTTTAATTTTTTTATTTTGTAAGTTCCTCTTGGAATTTTGGCCTTTATTTTAAAGCTAGGATGTTTATGTTAAATTCCTCAAGGGTTTCAACTTATAATTAGTAGGCGAAGTAAATAATTATTAATCCCTAAACACCTAAAAAAACTGGGGACTCGCATGACCTTTGTGATTAATTCCTAAATGTTTGTGGAGACTAATGATCTCACACAATCTTTAGGAATTATTTGGCTTTTATTACTATTTGTTTACCTATTTATCTTGGAAAAACATGTATTAACTTTCAAAGCTAAAGGAGCTTGGGAATCCTACACAGCCTCTACTCGTAAATACCAAAGTGCCTAAAGAGGTCAGTGGCCTCACACAACAACTTTCCAATATAATGCCTATATAAATTTATTTATTTATCCTTTTATTATCATTTGTTATTAAGGTGTCTTTATTTTTATTATTGCTATTTTTCTTTTATTATTATACTTGTTATTTTTTGAAAAATTATCAATTTTAGAGTCCAAGGAGACAAAGGTCTCACATAGCCTAAATGTCCGAGGAGACTGATGGTCCTACATGGTAATCCCCTTTTTTTTCCCTTTTCTTTTAATATAATTTAGGATATATCATTTTTACATATTAAAGTTATTTGATATAAAATAACTATGCATTAACTTCCTAAGCCCAAGGAGACTAAGATCTCACATGGCCTCATATTAATTTCTTTTCTGTGCTTGAAGAGACTAATAATCTCACAAGGTAGCTTCTAAAATAAATTAAATAATTAAGTGTTGGAAATCATCTTATTCTTGCATTATAGGGGGAATTTCCATTTTATTTGGAATGTATATATATGTTTCTTTGCATTTTAAGGACCCCATCAATTTTGTGAGTTTTGGAATTATTTCATTTGTTCTCTTGCCTCATCAAATAACCTTCCTAATGCTTAAAAGATGAAATGCCTAACATAGATATTTTAAGTAAAATAGTTAAACAATGAAACAATACTAAGAAGAAAAAGAAATTGATGGATATGATAGTAACAACTACAATAACATGTATCCAAGTAGCTTAACTTATTTAACATTCAAGGCTGATGGAGCTCGTGATTGCTAACATCCAAGATCATGCATGTAAACTTCCTAGGAAAAAGAAAAACACCTTCCTCTTGGTTCATCTTTTTTTCTTGGCCTTATATATACATACATACATATATATATACATATATATAGATAGATATCATTCTTGTATCCAAGTAACTTAAACCATCTAACATGCAGGACTAATGTGAAGGCCATGCACGTGAGCTTCCCTGGGAAAAGAAGAACACCTCCACTTAGTTCATTTTTTTGTTCACCTTATACATATATATGCCTATATATATATATATATATATAGATATTATTCTTGTATCTAAGTAACTTACCATCTAACATGCAAGACTAATGTGAGGGCCATGCATGTGAGCTTCCCTAGAAAAAGAAGAACACTTCCTCTTGGTTCATTTTTTTTTTGTTCACCTTATATGTACATATGCTTATATGTATATGTATATATATATATATATATATATATTCAGATATCATTCTCATTTTCTTCCTAACTCTTATCTTTAGTTATTTCTTTAGTAAAACATTAGTTTGTAACCAAACTGAAGACACCCACTTGGCTTCCCTCAACAACAACTCGACAGTTGCATGGGATGGAGACTGCAGCAGTGTTTCCATGACAGATGAGAGAAGAGACGTGCAGCAACCAGGATTAAAGCTAAGAATAGAAAAAAGAAAAAGAGGCAAGGTTGTAAATTGAGGAACTCGATAGATATTTCTTGCGTTCCTCTTTGCCTCTGTTTGCCTCTATTTTGATGTGTGTGAGAAGGGGAGTTTATTTCGGTGATAATAACTCTCACACGATATGGAAAAAGAAGGTGAAGAGGTAGGAGAAACCATACTTAACAGTAAAGAAACCTCCACAAAATAAAACAAGAAAAAGAAAGAAGTGAAGGAGGAAGTGAGCAAAACGGAGAGAAGGACTAATAAACATGAGATAAAAAAGAAACCATGTAGCTGCCATATAAGATATGAACCATATGTGTATAGACTAACTAACCTGGTGGGCCAATGAAAATGGCTTGGTAATGGTGCGACTTCTGCACCCTTAATGCTTTCACGTTGATTCCTCAACTTCTCCACTCAAGTTCTTTCTTCGTGTTTTCTGGTAGGTGGCATGGAAGTTCCTTTCTCCTCTCCTTGTTAGATTGTATTCATGTTTTTCCTCTCACCTCAAACTTCAGTCCTTGTTTGCCTTCCTCTGTTCCATCCACAAGAAGAAAACTACTACAAACCACCTAACAATAAGCTCTTCCTGCTATAAGTAGAAACTAGCAAGCATACTATACGACTGAGACACGTATAGTTAACAATGAGTTGATTTGAGATGAGTTTATGTGTATATGTTAGAGATCTCAAGCTGAGCTTCTGGTACTTGTACTTGGACTTGTCGATGTGTATCCCCTTTTTTTGGAGCTCGCTTTTCTGCGTTTCTTTTATATGCACCTTGGCCATTATCGCACATCTTCCATCAAGTCCCTTCCATCAATAGAGCTGACTTGCAGGAGGTGTGTGGGTTGTAGCAGAGTGGCTTGGTGGCAACTTGGCAGATAGCTACTTCCTTCTCTTCCTCCTTTAGTGGGTAATCTTTGATGTATGCACTTTGCTCCCTCCTTTTTTCTATAACTTTCCTTCATTTCCGTTTTACTTTGATTTTCATTTTTTATTTTTTATATTTTTTTCGTTTTTTATTTGTTTTTATTTACACATTGATTTTTTTTCTATTATATTTTTTTTATTTAAGGTTTTCTCTTTTGATTTGATTTTTATTTTTGACTTTTCATGATTTCTCTATTTTTGTGTTTTTTCTTCTTTTTTGATTTTTTACTTTAATTTTTTTTATTTTTACTAATAATTAATTTTTATTTTTGGATCTTGATTCTGCTTGTCTTAAAATTCTTCCATTATTTATTTATTTATAATTTCAAATTGCCTCTACTTGAGGATGTCATTTGAGCCTTTGTTATTTTTAATTTTCCTCATTTGTTTAATTATTAATTAATTGGTGAATCTATTAATTAAATAATTGGTAATTATGAATACGGTGTTCACAGGGCCATATTTGGAGACACTTCGTCGAAGTATACAAGGATCATAGTCACAATAAGGAGTGCATTCTTGAAAAGATTAATCAGTTCACCTTTCCTGAGCTTTCTACATAGCATGTTTCCTTTCTTGATAAACCTCATAGAAAATATGATATTTAGTAACATGTTTTCAACTTTAACCTGGATAGCGCATTGGACCTTGATGGCTATAACACTAACTTCTTTCAAAAGTACTAGGATATAGTTAAATGAGACACACTCGACATGTGTTAATGCCTTATTTAAAAAAGGAATTTCTGCTCCATTCTTTGAACAAGACACTCATAGCTCTAATTCTCAAAACTAGCTGCCCGAAACAATCAAGGATTTTTAATCCATTAGCTTAAATAATATGCCTTACAAGATCATTTCCAAAGTCCTTTACAGTAGACTCAAGGAAATCCTAGATAATTACATTACCCTTTTACATAGTGGATTCATCAGAGGAAGGCTTATATCAAGCAATGTGCTTGTGTCTTTGAAAAATTTAAATGTCAAACATGATGAAGACAAAAAAAAGGAATTGTGGCTTTAAACTTGATATTGAAATAACCTTTGATAGCATTTCTTGGCAACTCTTAGATGATGTCCACATAGGAATGAAATTTCCTCTGAGATGGATTTAGTTAATCCTACAATGCATATCCACTATTTGCTATAAGATCCTCATTAATGGAAAGCCATCCTACTATGTTCACCCAAGAAAGGGGACTCAAGTAGGGAGATCTTATCTCCCTATTCTTATACATCACATGTTATAATATGCTATCTTGCATTATAGTAGAAGAAGAAATGAGAAAAACTTAAAAAAGAATAAAAATAGGGAGGATGATGGGGCCAATCTCTCATATGATGTATGCAGATGACACCATCTTATTTTTTAAAGCTAGTAGTGGGGCTTGCTTGATAGTCAAGAAAACACTTGATAGCATTCGCCACCTATCAAGTCTCAAGGTAATTGAACAAAAATCAACCATCATTTTCACCCATAATACCCAAAGAAAATATGTAAGAAAGTCTTAGCTAGTACACTTGGGATCAAATACTCTAGTTCCATTGGGTCTTACTAGGAACTTAAAGTCGAGAAGTAAAAAGAAAATCTATCAATCCTTAGTAGATAAGATTGAGGAAAAACTCTAAACCTAGAAATCATTTTTCCTCTCCTAAATAGGACACTTCACCCTTATTAAATCTATAGTAACTCCTTCTAATATGTGATCTCTTATCCATTAACTTCTCATGGAAATATTGTAATTTGATTGACTTTAAACTAACTAACTTCTACTAAGGTTACAAAGATCAAAAGCTAAAAATGCATTTGGTAAACTGGAACACCATTTATTTCCTAAGCGATAAGGAAGACTTAGTCTAAAGCACACATATGCTTTTAACCAAGCCTTTCTAGCTAAATAGGTTTTATAGTTAATTAATTCAGAGAATAAATCGTCATTGGCAAGTTTTCTTGCTAAAAAGTATTACAGCCTAGATGGAGGCAAGCTCTTTTCCAAATCTAACTCCTCTTAGATTTGGAAGGGAGTCTTTATAACAAATCGCCTCATAGCCACCAATCTTCAATGATGAGTTGGCATAGATAATTTAATTCCCTTAGATCATCACCTTTGGTGGAAACCCATGGAAGAAGTAGGAATTTATGGTATGAAAGTTGTATATTTATAGAACACAAACAAAATAGAATGGTATCAATGAAAACTTGGAATACTTATATACAATACCTATCTCCTTAACAAATGCACTAAGTAAGCTAATTTGGATAGGAAGCTTTTTAAGGATTTACACAGGTAAGGATAGATATGAGTTACAAATTTAGAGTGAAGCTAGCTTAAGTATATTTACAAATTGTGAAGCTTTATGGAGAGTTGAGCTTCCTTATCAAATTATAAACTTCATATGGAAACTCATATCCATAGCCATCCCAATGGGAGAGGTTGAAGAATTAAAGCCTATGACTAACTCCATCCTAGTGGTCCTCTATGTTATATAATGCACTAGGAATTGTATGATCTATGAAAGACATGTCTTAAATGCTGAAGCAACCTTGAAAGAAATTCAAAGGATAATTCAAACGACATTGTTCGTATGGAAAAGGGTTACAGAAAAGGAGAACATTGTCCTTACAAAGATTGACATTCCCCCTTACATTAGCTCAGACTGGTCCTTAGTTTGCTGGTTCAACAAAATTAAAAAGCCTAGGAAAACTCTTTTAATAATGGTTAACATTTCTCTTAATGGTTACCATGTCAGAAACTAGAGTTGGAAAACATCATATAACCACGACAAGGAATGCTTTATCAAACTGGCCCTAAGGATGGTTCTCCTCTTGATATTGAAAAAATGGAGAGTGGAAAAATTGTATAGTAGGATCTAATTTATTTTCTCTCTCCTCCCACTTCTTCTTTCTATCTTTTACTCAATTCACCTCTTGCATTTTGTAACTAAATGCAGGGGATCAAGCTCGAATGAGAAGGAAGGTTGATGAAATGGAATTTTGAGACTTATAATTGTGTTTAATATAACATAGAAAGAAATGATAATGCTATGCTTTTTCTACATTTGGTTGGAAAGAAACAATATAGAAATGAAATAAAAAATTGTACAAATGACAAAAATAGCCTTGGTCTAAAAATGTTAAGATATTTAAATATTCATTTTAAAAGTGTGTAATACTAAATCAAAGGAATCTTAAAATAAAAAAAAAATACTAAATTAAATACAAGGTATTATGTTCAAAATCCAAAACTTGTCTTAATATGATCGCCTCACACATTTTCATCTTAAAAGATGAGCGAGATAATCCAATAAACTAGATCAGATCAAATGAAGAAAATCAAATTTTTGTACTTGAGATAAAATATGTTGTTTTCGCCACCTGTCAAGGTAAAATTAAGCCAAAAATACATTTCCTGTAAGTGCTTGAGCTTTTATGTATTTTGAATTTGGTGATAAAGCCATCCACAAAAAATTTTAAGATGAAGTTAGAAATTTTTTTTAAAATATTTATATTATTAAAATTTTCACTAAAAATATAATATATCATAAAAGAATTAAAAAAAAAATAATGCTATGTAAAAAATATAAAATTGCATATTTGGATTCACACATTTTATAAGAAGCACTGATAAAAATATGAGTATCGGATACGACATGATATGACATGTGAAATATGACAATTAATCTTTAAAATTTATAGGCATAGGTATAGGTATATATGTGTGTGTATAATTCTAGCAATTAGAAACTTTTTACCTCTGGTATAATGTTGAATTTGATGAATAAAGATTATAACAGATGAAGGTAGAGGATGATGATACACATAAAAAAAAAAGATTTAGTGAAACATAGCAAAAAGAGATGATAAAACGAAATATAAAATAATATAATGATGTCACAAAAAATAAATAAATGACATAAATATTTCAACACTGATTTAATGTCATTTTGACACATTTTGAAACATACCCTGTCATGCCTAGGACTACTTATACTATTACACCATTAATTTACAACTTAGTTACATAATTAATCATACATTACATCAACACTATAGAACATAGGAAGCTAAAATTTTTTTTGAGGAAAATGAGTTCATTTCTATAAATAGTTTAATTCCATTCAAGAAATCAATATAACTCATGCTAACTAAAATTTTGACAAATTATTGTAAGTTTAAGATTAAATTTGTAATTAAACTTTTAAACTACTCCCTTAAATTAGTCTCTAATTTTCCCTAATTTTGAAAATACCCAAAGCAACTTATAAATCATCCAAAAACTCTATAATTCTCTAGATTTAAACTTTTATATGTCTAAGTAGTACATTTAGGCTGTTTGGTTACCACCTATGTTAAATGGTTTTATCCTTGAACTTTTGGCCCAAAAAAATAAGTATTGAGTGCAAATGAGCTTGTTAAAAATAGAGTGTGAGAGCACCTGGTCACTGGCTTTGGGGGCGCCTTATGGATGTTTTCAAGCCCCACATCGGATGAGTTTTAGCATGCGTGAGTGTGTACAAGTAAGAAATTCGAGCAATTTGGATACCACCTGCATTAGGTAATTTTATCCTTCAACCTTTGGTCAAAAAATTTTTTTATATGTCTAGTTCATATTGCAAAAAGCTAGACCCAGAAATCTTAATAATTGAGCCTTTTTCAAACCCAAACTCAAAATTGTGAAGTTTAGTCCCTATTTCTAGGACTGTTTTATTTTGAATTATTTGGCCAGCCAAATCAATTCAGATAGCTCTCAAATTTGATATGGAACCTCTTATATCTATTTTGAATGTACCAAGGAAATTTCAAAATAAAATTCTTTTTTCTACTTGTTCAATTTCAGAAGTTCCCAAAACTATTAAGTGGAGTTCTAAAATCTTTTATTGTTTTGCTTTGGGTCTTTTACTCAACTTTGTTCTTTCATAATTATTTCAAAACTTCCAGAATCAAATAAGAATCTATCCAGAGGCTTCATCTCAACTCTTAGAGAAAAATAATGCCATTTGATATTTTATCCAAACCAAAACGCATAGTAGACATATTTAGGAAAAACATATTATGGTTCTAGCATTCATTCATATATGTCATGCATTATAAAATTCATAATACTACATTCCTCCATATTAACTAGGCTATAGCAGAAGTTCAAACACACATTTTCTTAGACAAACATCCATAATGGAACATAGATCCTCAAATCTACTACACAACTTGCTTGCCTTTATCATCTATTACACTTTCACCTGTATAATTATTAATTTAAACATGAGTGAGACTATAAATCTTAGAAGTCAAGTTTCTCATTCAAAATATATATAATTATTATCATATATGCTGTAAGAATTAGGATTAGTAAACATAGACTATGTAACTTAATGCATATATGCATATTTGGTTTATTTTGTAACCATAAGCTTATACTTGTGGCTATATCATCATTGTCATCGCCATTATCATCATCATCATCATGACCATCATCATGTTTAAATATTAGCCAATATATCATCATGGTGAGTTTAAAAACTCAAGATTTTGATCTATAATAAGAATTATCTTGTGGTAATTTCATAAATGAACATAGCTAACTAAAAGCATACATAGCATGATATACCAAAGCATATAGATAATTTAGTTTTAAACAGGTATATGGAGAATAAGAAACTTAACTACCTCTTACGCAGTCCAAGCTTGAGTTATCTCTAAAGTGCATTTCTTCTTTAGCTTGTAGTAAAATACAATCTAACATTCAAAATTTCAATACACATGTAAAAGCATCATAATATAACTCATGATTTCCTTATTAATTTTCCAAAATAACATTGCTATTTTTCATATTTGCTATCTAATAATTAATAGAAAAAATTGATTTATTAAATTTTACAAATTCTAAGGATTTCTAAATTTATACTTTCAAGTGTCTTCTAATAGGTAGGAAAATTTGGGTTAAAAACTAGGTGATTTGACACTTAAACCATGCCCACTTTCAAAATTATTCAAATTAGTCCAATTGCCAAACTCTATTGTGTTTGGGCTTAGTTAAGGGAAGCAATCCAAATTTCATGAAATTTAATAGAGAGCTTCCCCTATATCTTAATAACTTCTCAAAATTTAAATACTAGACTCCAAGTTTTGGCCAGTGCCTGATGCTGTCATTGTCTGACAGTGCACGTATTGTTTCAAATTAAAAAAATCATGTCAACAAAGTTCCAAACTTTCTATAACTTTCCATATCAAAAGTTTAAGATGTTGAGGCATCTCATACCAAATTTCATCTCGTTTTTAGGCAATTTGATCAATTATTTGGTCCTATTCCTAAAACTATATAGAAATGACTCTTAATGTAGTTAATTGTGTTTCTAATTTCTTAAACAATTCATGAATTCTTTTCTTTGTTGTCACTAGAGTTTTTTTTTCTCCCACCTATAATAAAGATAAGGAGCTTAACTTTGTAGCTAAACATTACTTCCTGTTGTTATTTCCTTTTTTTTTTTTTACTGCATCAAAATACACATACACTGGTCTACACTTCTTCTACTTCTCTTTGGTTTCTTCTAGATATGTTTACTGGTGCAAAATCAGGGTAGAGCTTTATGGTATTTATAGGTAAATTTACTTCTTCGTATTGCTAACAAAACTTCCTCATGTCTTTCAAAGATTAAGCTTAGTCATTACTTTTTCTTTCATATTTTGCCATCTAACCTTTGAATGTATCTCTTCGCATATGGTTTCTTCTTTACTCTTTACTTTGGCTTCTTCAACAAGTAATATCATGGGTCTTTCATCATGTGGCCACAAATTCTTAATGCAAGCATACAAATAAAATAAGGATGATGGAGCTTGGTTAACATGGATACAAGAGAATTTCCTTTGTTCCAAATTGGCAGATTTGGATGCCACACTTGAGAAATGGTGTAAAATTATATGGTGGAATGAGGTGCAACATTTTTTTGTCTTTTCCTCCAAATCACTAAATGCTAAGAATTATATAAATAAAGGTTTCTTCAAATATACTATAAAGTCACATAATAATATCTTATCAAAATATATACATTTTAAGATAAATATCCAATATGACTCTCAAAACTAGAACACTATAGTTTTCGTTTTAGAAAATCTATTTCTTGCTTGTTAGTCCTTGTAATAATTTTTTGTAATTCTTCACATAAAACTTAAAAAAGTATGTATCATACAATTTGTTTCATTTACCAAAGGTGATTCTTATCGCTTAAAATTACTACTATGATCATTTTCTCTTGCTAGAGTTATCTTAGGATGTCACATACCCTTCAAAAAAAGCTTTTCAATATATATCCAAGTGTATTGCATTATGTATCTTATCGAATATGTATTTGATACAAGCATGTCTCTCATTTTGGGGTATTCGTGCATCTAGTGTCAATAATCTAGAAAGCGAGAGAGAGAGAGAGAGAAAGGGAAGGAGAGAGAATATAATTAAAAATAAGAGGGCATAGTTGTAGTTTGAATTGTTAGGTTATTTCATTATATCCTTAATCTTAATTAGGAATAATAAGAAAAATTAGATTTTGCTTGACAACAAAGGATTTTAAATTCCCATTCTGTCTAAAAAAAAGCATACAAACCTACCTTAGCAATTCCACATTTTAAGGATGAGCCTGATATATGAAGAGTGGATAATATTAGAAATTTGTATCTAAAAATTCACTAGTTTTATTTTTATTTTGGTTATATTTTAATTTTAGAAAGATTTGTATATTTACTTTTTATAGTCTTAAAGTAAAAGAGATTTTATAATTGAAGCATATAATCAAAACTTTTATTCAACTTCTAAACATTGAACTATATCTCTTTTTAACTCCCATCTATTAAATTTTATTAATCATTATTTATATTAACTATTTATTCTGGTTGTTTTCAAACCTTACAAACAAATCCTACATGCATGATTAGGAGGAAGATGTTCATGTGGGGTAGGTTGATTATCCTAAAGTTTTGATTAATAGTTTAGAAGCCAATATTTTTAAAAGGTTAACATTGCAATTGCAATGTTGAAAGATTCATTTTGTAACTTTTAAACTGAGGTGTGTTATACTTCCAATCAATGGATTGAGTAGTATACCACCCTTGGAAATTTCACTTACTAAATATATTATTTTGATTTAGCAGAAATTTTTAAGGGCTTGTTTGACATATTGTCTAAGGTTTGATAGAATAAGTTATGACAATATAATACCATATAAGATAAGGCTTAATAGGATAAGATATGATATGAATTTAAAACTATGTGGTATTTAGTGTGACACTATATAAGCTACTGTTTTGCATAAAATAGTGTCATACTTGACATCCTGTTGAGGGTTGGAAAAGAGAGAAAATAAATTGATTCTTAAAAATAATTTTGAAAACCAATTTACCAAACTCGCCACTAAAACTTTTTGGAAAGAAAAATTTTAGAAAACCATTTTGAAAGAATAAAAGGTGATCTGCTTAACCAAAGACAGGTTTAAGAGTTTATTTATGCAATAGGGAAGGTGAGAGACACCTTATAACATCCACTCATAAAAACAATTACCCTAAGTTAACAACGTAAAATTTATAGCCTTAAGAATTATTTTAATTACCTAGATCAAAACGTTTGTTGGAGAAGGAAATAAAAGGAATCAATGCATGAAGATATATGTAACAAATTAGATAAAAGAAATTAAAACAAAACTAAATATTTACAGCATAAAAAAGTCAACAATATTAATGTAAAAGGAAAAGCTAATTATTTACAGAAAGGAAAAAAAAAAAGGAAATATTTACAAACATAAAAGTAAATGAGATTTAATATTTACAAAGAAAAATAATTTAATCAATACCAAAAAAATAAATTTTTACATGATTGGACTTGACTAAGGAAGATGACCTAAGGCCTAGATACTGTAAAATAAAGATTAAAGCCTATGTAGTTTTCATTGGGTAGAAAACTAGTGTCATTGAATTAGTGTTTTATATTTTTGGTGAAGAGCAAAAAATAGAAAATAACTTAATTTCTCAAATAATTTAAGAATTGATTAAATTGTTATAATTTGTAAATCAAGTTAATCTCTCTCTTGCTCTCTTACTTTCTCTCTTTCCTATTATTTATTTATTTTTTTTTTAAAACAAGATTTTTATTATTTTACATTTGAAAGAAGTGACCTAACACACTTTCTAAACTATAAGAACAAAATAATAATCAAAATAACACTAAATGAAGTAAAATAAATTGAAAATAAAAGTAACTAAAAAGAAACAAAACTTAGAAAAAGCCATTGATAAAAGAGGCAAGTTATGGCAATGCAATAAGGGAGTTAAAACTATCACCCATAATCCATAAAAATGGAGCCCGAGGTTTGAAAATTTTTACCTTTCATTCTCACCAAATGGCTAGTCATGAATTATGGAACCAAAACATCACCTTTAGGACTAAGTAAACTTTTTGATAAATGTCAAGGTCAATAAAAGAAGAGTCATGGTGAGACTTAGACTCTCTATAAAACATGCATTCAATCAAATTACTTTCCCATGTTTAAAACAAAACCCATTAGTTTTAAGGACTTTTGCCTCTTTCAATCCCATCAAACAACATTTGAAATATAAAAAACAATATTACCTTTTGAAATAGGAAATTTTCAGTGAGGTAAGCATCGTAGTTTACTAAAAATAACGGGGAAGAGATAACCAAATTACTTGAAGCCAAAAATACCAAGGGAACACCTCTCTTTCTTATCTAGAAATTGGCTTCATGTTCCTCTATAACTCTCTCTTTTTCTCTCTCTATCTCTCCAACCTTCTCTTCTATAGTCACAATTCTTATAGTAAAAAACTAGGGTTTTCCTAAGAGAATTTCAAGTTGGCCATTAATTCTTCTCCATTTTGTTTCCTTTTCTTTTTTTAATCATTGATTTTTTTTTTTACTTGCAAATTTCTCTGTTAGGAGTTTCCTATTTTTGTTTTTCCTTGCTTCTTAAGAATAGATGAGGGAGATATTTAGTCTATCCTTTCATTTTATTTTCCTTTGTTCTTTTTTTTCTTAATTGACTTAACAAAATTAGAATTAAAAAACACATGATTATGCTAACTCAAAATTAAATTAAAATAATCCAAAAGTAACAATGACTCAAAAATAAAATTAAAATTAATTGTGACTCAAAAATTAAAACAATGACTAAAAATTACCTTTGGCTCAAATGATAAATTTGACTCAGAAATCAAGGTGAAGTTAAATCTAAATTATTATCTATAGAAATGTCTGGACAAAATACAATGTTCACATATAGTATTATTGTATTTTTGGTGACACACTATTCTTGTCACATTTGATAACTTGTTGGAGGATCAAGCACGACGTAGATGGTGCAAAATAAAAAGAAATAAATTGGCTTTAAAATTAATTTAAAAAGTTGATTTATTAAGAAGTTGTTATAAAAATTATTAAAGAAAACCTTTGGAAGACCATTTTTAGAAGAAAATAAATGAAAAAGGTGGTATGTGTAAACAAAATGGTTTAGGAGTTCACTTGTGTGTAAGGAAGGTGTTAAACATTCTATAACATTAGTTTGTAAGGATGATCACCCTAAACTAGTCAAGTGAAATTAACAAAATATGACTTAAAATTTTTTTTTATTACACTTAACATGAAATATACAAACAAAAGGAAAAAGAAAAAAAGAAATTCATTAAAAAATGGATATTTGCAAAGGGCATATTTGACCTAAGTTGATATCTTAGGGCTTATGTACCTAAAATAAGTATTAAAATTCACGTAGTTTGATGTAAAAATGTGTGACGAATAGTTGATGAATTTTAATTTTTATGAAATGAGTAAGAAAGTAAAGATCAGTTTGATTTTCGTAAACAAAACAAATTTGAAATTTGATTAATGTGTTTTGATTACAAAAACAATGAAATCTCACTCTTTGGCTTTTTTTTTTTTTTTTTCTCTCATTTGAATTTCTTGGTTAAAATAGTGGCTTTTTTCTATAACTTTATTTATTGTTTTAAAAAGGTCCCTCAACTTTGAAGTATTTTAAAATAGTCCTTTAAGTTTCTGAATTATCCTTAAATGGTCCTTTTAAGTAAAATCTGTTGAATACATTAACAACGTCAAATTTAATGCTAACGTGGTAGTCACATATTTTTTTTCTTATAACTAATATGAGGAAATAACACCTAATTAATATTTAACCCACTCATAATAAATACAAAAATGTGAATACCCCAAATAATCCTTTCAGTTGTTGAAGACGTATAAAATACATTTGCATAATTTCAACCAAAAGAGTCAAGTAATTGTTAATTAACAGATTCCTTTTCCATCCGTTTATAATCATTGTATGTTCATATTGTTTGTTGATTGAAAAACCAAAACCCCCATCATCATAGAAGTAAATCCATACACTTATGCTTTGTGCCTCTTCTTCCATTAAAATTACTACGTAGTTAAACCTTTTAGCTTCTCAAATCTCTTTATAAAGGTACACACTAAGGGTGAACATGGAACCCGATAGCCCTGTTAACCCTGTTCACCTGGTCATATTGGGCTGGGTTAGGTCGAATTAAAATAAAAAAAAATTGTAAATTTTATTAAGTTTGGCTGGGTTGCATCACCGGGGCAGGCCAGGTTTGAGTTCACACACGACTGGGCCTGTGTATTATCTTTTTTAATTTTCTTAGTTTTAATTATATATATAATAATTTTATTTATAATAAATATTTATGATATTAATTCTTTTCAAATTTAAATCATTTTTTATTTTAGATCTTAATTTTATTTTTATTCAATTCAAATCTTAATTTTTTCATTTATTCATTAAAAAAGTTTTTATTAGTAAAAAAATTATTTTAATAAAATAAAATAATTAAAAAATTAATTAATTAACCTGGTTCGTCCCAGCCACTTATCGATCAAAATTGGGTTAGGTCGGGTCTTGGGTTTGAAAAAATAGACCTGGATTAAATTAGGCCGGGTCTTGGGTCAAGCAAAAATCTAGCCTATATGCAGCTCTAGTGCCCACAAAAAACCAAAAATCCAAAGCTTTGAGGAATCAATCCAATAAAGTCTAAGCTCCAAAATCCAAAAAAAAAAATTATTTTTTCTAGGTACAAATTCAATAAAATGAACAAGAAAGCTTTATGAATGAAAACCCAATTCCTAAATTCAAAGCAAAAGAAGTTAAAATGATGTTCCTAATGACTTGGCAACAACCTTTTTAGTAACACTGCAGCTCGTGGCTATGGAGAAACTAATGTGACAACGTTTTCTTACAAAGCTAAAGCCTCCATTGTTTTGTAGAGAACTATGGCCCTTCCTACCATAAATCCAGGTATAGTGACATGTGATTGAAAATCTAAAAACAATTGAAGGGACTATTTGGGCCATTTGCTTTTTTATCTTTATATATTTATGGGTTAAATGTTAATTGAATGTTCATTCATTATTTAAATTATAAAAAAATGTGTGGTAGCCATATTTTGACAGTGTTAATGTATTTGACAGATTTCACTTAATAGAAATTTTTTTATAGGATAGTCTTAAAACTTAAAGGACTATTTTAAAACAATAAATGAAGTTAAAGACTAAATCTCTATTTAAACATAATTTGGTTTTGGAAATTTGAGTTTAGGCTTTTTTTTTTTTCAATTTTGGAAGAAAAACAAAATTATTCAAGAAAAGGATTTTTGGGATTTTGAATTCGTGTCTTTGCATTTGCAAAATAGAATTTTTTGTCTTGATTTTAGGAGAGAAATTAAATTGTAAAGGGATAGGATTTTTGGGATTTTTTAATTTTTTTAATTTTGAATTTGAAATGTGGAACTTTTTATTTTAAATTTATTAGGGAAACAATATTATTAAGGAAAATATTTTAGGATTTATATTTTTTTTGTCATTTGGAATTAGGTTTTCTTATTTTGATTTTAAAAAAGGCAAGGGATTATTAAAGGGAAATATTATGAGATTTTTAGGTTTTTGGAATTGGAGTTTATTTGCATTAGGTGAAGGATGTTTTTGTGACCCTAAAATGGAGTAAAGCTCTATAAGCAAGGCTCATTTATTATTACAAGAATTATTTGGAAGAAAATTATAAGAAATGTTTTTTTTTTCTAATTTTATATCTTTTAACTTAAATTCATTTTACTTATGTTTTTCTAAATAAGATATTAACTTATGAAATTTTAAAGAAATTAAATGTTTTACATAGCCTTCATTAGTTAATTTCTAAGTGCTTAACAAGTTAATATGGCCACTTTTCAAATAAACACCAAAATAGACTATAATAAATTCTTTTTTATAATTTGGACATTATCTCATTTTTGCATTTTTAAAAATTTGATATTAACTTTCAAAACCTAAATAGATTATGGATCTCACATGGCTTTTACAAGATTATTCAAAAGTGTTTGATGAAACTAACATACTCACATAGCTACTTTTCAAATAAAGACCAAAATAAATTCTTTTTTATAATTAGGAAATTATCTCAATTTTTCATTTTCAAAAATTTGACATTGATTTTTGAAGGAAATAAATGTACATAAATATATGCATAGATTCAGAGTAGAAGACTTACATAGATCTCCTAATTATTGAAGAACTTTGGTTGGGATCACAGATTGAATGAGATAACCACAGTGTATTTCAGGTTTTCACAGCCTAAATCCCTTCTCGAATGCAACTACAGAATACTTGCAGGTATTCCACTCAGAGCGTCTTAAGTCTCTCTCTTAATAAGTTTTTTAATTGTATAATAGTCTAACCTTATTTATAAAAAACTAGTTAGGGTTAAGGTTTAGTAGTAAGTCTTATAATTACTATTTTACTCTTATTTATTGAACACCCCTTATGGGTGGACTCAGTATAATATCTTAACATATTTAAACCCTAGATATTATATGATATTCTAATATCTCCCATTCACACATAATGGAAGTGCTCATACGCTTTAAACCCAAAAAACATATCCTTGGTAAATTAAGAGAACAATTTCTCTTTATAATCTGCAGTCATTCATACAGGGAAAGTAGGCCATGCAACTAGCATACGAATATATAGTCTCTCGTCGAAAATGCACATGCATGTAGATCATAAAGTATGCATGCACCCTAGATTATAAGAATCACATTCAAATATTTCTCAATGATATAATATATCATAATATCTTGTATTCACAATCATGACACATAAGTTATAACTGGTATATCGGTGAATACACAATAATGAGATTCTCTTTATGATCTTCTTATACTCACGATCCTATCAACATAAACTTAGTTCGCTTTTCTAGACATGTCCTGCCAGACTGAATTATTACACAAAGTCCGTAGGTAACACGCTAAGATAGCAAACACCAAGCTGTATCTTAAGTACCTGATCCGAGTCCAAGGGTATAAATATAGAGCCAGCGTAAAGGCTCAAGGGTCTCACATAATCATGAGTTGAGATTGCACTCATGTTAACCTATATGGTCGGCATTTGCACACATGGTTTGAAACATATGCTACAACATGCCTCCTTTTCCCATGGAGTGTATTTCTATTTCATAAAAAATATTGTACAGGTGATATTTTAGACACCACAAGTCTAAAATTGAGTTCCTAGATCTACACAATGTCTTGAACTCACATATGGCAACTAAGGTAGACTAGAAATAATAAACTTAATTCATCAAATCAATTTTAATGACCCTATGTCATCAATAAAGTGACTTATATATTTTAAGTATAGTTGCTCTCAAATTATGCTCATGATAATTTAAGTATATTATATGATATTCTAACATTTCGACACTCAAGGTTTGACTTGTGCGAATAGAAGTATCAGCAGGTTATAGCTTTCCATACTAAAATGTTTTAAAACCTTTTTAATGTAATTCTCTTGTGAGAGATACAAGAGTTTCTTAAAACGATTTCTTGAAATCTTAAATCCAAGAATGTATGTAGCTTCACCCATATCTTTCATCTCAAAGCGAGATGATAACCATGTCTTTACCTCATTGATCAGCTCCATATCATTTCCAACTATGAGTATGTCATGAACAGATAATGTCATAATCAGATACTTGTCTTTAGCTCTCTTAGTATATACACAGTTGTCTTCACTCATCATAGTGAAACCATTAAAGATGACTGCATTGTGAAAACAAATATACCACTGCCTTGAAGATTGTTTAAGGCCATAGTTAGACTTCAAAAGTCTACAAACTTTTTCTTCTTGGCCCTTTTTAATGAAACCCTCAGGTTATTCCATATAAATCTCTTCATTTAATTCTCCATTGAAAAAAAATAGTCTTTAGATCTATCTAATGTAATTCAAGATCTAGACAAGCCACTATAACTAGAAGTAAGCGAACAAAGGTAAATCGTATAGTAGGAGAAAATGTCTCCTCATAGTCAATTCCTTCCTGCTCTATATACCCATTTTCCACTAGTTAAGCCTTAAAATTTTCAATCGTACCATCAACTCTTTTCTTGATTTTAAGAACCCAATTGTTCCCAATAGCCTTGTGTCCCCCTGGAAGATTAATAAGTTCATAAACATTGTTGACTTTCATAGACTCCATTTCCTCTTCCATAGCTTTAGTCTATTTATCCTTAGAAGGGGATAAAAGAGCCACTTTCAAATTTCTCAACTCATCTTCATTTTGCAAGAGCATTGTAAAACGTTCATCACCTTCAATCTTATGATTCATTGAATCTTATTTCATTGTTCCCATTTAGATCAATATTACTCCTACTTGGATCAAGAACATTGGTCTCACTCTAACATGGAATGAGATCCATTTGGTCACTCTGACTTGGAGCAACTGGCTCAGGAACACTCTCATTCACATCAAATGATGAAGAATGGTTGCTGATGAGAAACTAATTCATCATCTACTATAATCCTCCCGCTGGAATGAAATGATCCTAATGCGTTCAGATCCTCTATCTCAAATAAGGATAGGTCTTGACCTACCTCACCCTTTTTCGAATATTCATTCTCTAAGAATGTGACATCTCTATATATGAATTCAGTCAGGCCCCCACTATTTTGCTGACCTATAAACATATAACCTTTTAAGATTTCTAAGTATTTAATAAAGATACTTTTCTTTCCTCTCGAGCCTAATTTCTAATACTTATGAGAGGAATCATGTGTATAGGCAGCACATCTCCAAGGTTTCATAACACTTAGGTCAGGTTTTTGCCCAGTCTATAACTCATATGAAGTGATTGCAACTGATTTCGTAGGCAAATGGTTAAGTACGTAGGCTGTTGACATCAATTCATCGCCCCAATAAGTGATTGGCAAATTAGCTTGCGCCATCATGGACCTAACCAACTCAATGAGCATTTTATTCCTTCTTTTCATAACACCATTTTGTTGTGGAGTACTTGGAATAATCAACTAATGAACTATCCCTTTCCCATCACATAATTCATTAAATTGAATTGACAAATATTCTCAGCGTCAATCGGTTCGAAGAGCCTTAATCTTCTTATCTAATTGATTCTCAACTAAGTTCATATAGTTTTTTAAGTAGCTCAATGTTTTTGACTTATGAGAAATCAAATAGACATAATTGAAATGAGTATAATTATTAATGAATGTGATGAAATAATTTGCTCCATGTCGGGCCCTAACATTCATAGACCCACAGATGTCAGAATGAACTAACTGCAATGGAAAATCGGCTCTGCTTACTTTACTGAAAGGTTTTCTTGTAGATTTTCTTACTAGACAAAATTCACAAGTAGACAAATCCACTCATTTAATGCTAGGAAGCAAACCCTATTTTTCTAACCGTTGCATTCTCTGTTAGCCAATATGACCAAGTCTAGCATGCCATATGTTTATATCGTGATCATAATCATGCATAGAGGAAAAAATGGAAAAACTAAAATTATTATTAATATAAGATTCGCCATCCAAATCCATAAAAATAAAACCTCCGGTTACAAAACCAAAACCATAAAAAATTGAGTCATTACTAAATTTAACACAATTGTCATGGAAATACAAATCATAGCCTAGATAAGTAAAACCAAAACTGAAATAACATTCTAACAAATTTGAGGCACATAAAGGACATCACGTAAGATCAGGTTTCGACCACCACGCAAGACTAACTTGCATGTTCTAATCCCTTTGACAATAACCTTAGTGTTGTTGCCCATATATATCCAGAATGCTCCGTAAGGAACTCGCCGGAAGTCAACATAGGCATCACGGTCGTGCGTTATGTGGTTCGTGGCTCCTGAGTCTACAATCCACACAGGGCATGATTAAGTAAGTATAATAGAGCTAGAAACACAAAGTTCACTAGTATAAGCAGTGTAGGTTACCTTTTTAAAAGGCTTCAGGCAATCACTCGCATAGTGTCTTTTCTTTTGGTAATTGAAACACTTAATTTTTTCTGTATTCACCTTTCATTGCTTCTTTTTGCCTTGCTAATTAGTTTTTGGATTTTTCTTAGGTTGAGCTGGTTTTTTGTTTTTTCCCCAGCTTTTTCTCTTTGAACCACGTCTTTCACCTGAAGTTGCCATTTATAACTCAAGTATCGGCTTGGCTAATTCAAGCCTTTCTTCCTTGAGTTCGAGGAGTCTCTGGACATCTTTTTGAATCGTGATTCTGTCATTATGAGTGAGATGCATCTTTATATGCTCCCATGGACTAGGCAAAGAGTGAATGACAGCTTGGATCTGCTACTCATTTGTTAAGACATTACTAGCATCTTTTAGCTCAACGATCATATTTGACATCAGCCTTATATGTTTTCTCATTTAATGTTTTGGGAGTTTCTTATATGAGCCAAATTTGATCGTTAGAGAATGCAATCTGGATACGAATGTAGTTCTGTACCGTGTTCTCAGATCATTCCAAAGCCCTAAGCACTTTAGTGGTCCTTGAACTCCCTTAGGATGTCATCATCCATAATGCTCAGCAACATAATGTGAGCAGTAAAGTTTTTTTTTTCTTCCAAGCGTCATAAGCTTCACAGCCCTGCCTATGCTGGGCTGTGTTTCCAGCTTTTGGCTTTTCTAATAGATACTAGACTTTCATACTCCTGATCTCATAATTGTTGCCATTTAACTTCATCCCCTTGTTGAGCTTAGTAACAATATTTTTGGAAGCTGTAGTCATTTTTTACATAAAAAGAAAGACCAACATGAATCAAGATCAGATTATCTAAAAAAACATGCATGATTAAATGTTCACCATGCTTACAAATTACGACACTAAGTATCATATGATTAAGCTAATTAACCCATGTATAACCTGGAGTTGAAAGAGCACGAAGTGCCAATCATCGTCTTAAGGTTGTATACGAGCTATAAATCAATGAAATCAAAACACAACTAAGTGTCCTAATCATGTTACAAACAAATTGTAAATCATGATTTTTCAAATGCTAAACAAATTAACATTTGTTAACTAATGTCTTAAACTAATCAACACATTAATAGATTAATTATGTAATGCTAAATTAATTAACATTAATTAATAAACATGTTAAACTAATTAACATATTTAAATGCATATTGTTAAGCTAATTAGCATTATATGTCTAAATTTTCTATTGGAAGAAAAATGACATAAAAAATGTTAAACTAATTAACATAATGATAAATAATTACATATTACTTGACTGAAATTTATTGGGATATAAAAAATTAATTTTTCCCAAAAAAATTTATTATATTTATTTAGGGCTAAAATATAAATACACAATATATAGTTTTGAACATATCTAGATGTTCATTAATTAGAGATTTAACAATTAGGCCTTTAATTATTATTTTTGGATGGGCTACAGGCCTAATTAAAAGAACAAGGCCTAACTCTTAAAGAAAAATTAACCCAGAAAAAACTTTTTTAAATGCCTTATTTTCTTCAAAATTTTTGAAGGCTCAAAACAAATTTAGCAATGAGCCTAGATCAAACCTTAAGCTCATTTACCAAAAATAATTTTAGGGTTTCAAATCCAAAAAAAAAATTTAGTATTTCTAAAAATTTATTTTTTAATTTTCAGAATTTTCGATATAATCTTTTTAATTTTGAAAAAAGATACTACAGCACTGTTCCTTCTTGTTCTCCCCTTCCTCATTCCAACCTCACCGCCTTCAATCTGTAGCTCCCCACTGGCGACTTGCGTTTCCAGCTAGAGAGGTGACAGATGTCTCTAGCGGCCTTCAGTCGTTGCGTCATGCTACCAGTAATCACAGCCACCGATGACCAGCAGCTCAAATTAGCCAACAACAGAGGGATGTGTTTTTTTATTTTATTTTATTTTTTAATTTTTGAAAAATTGCTTCAGCCAGCCCCCTTTTTCCCTCTTCTTCTTCTCCTCCCTCCCCACTTTCCTATTGCCACCATTTTGATGCTCGCTGGTTGGTGACTGTAAGCTCTACCAGATGAGGGAGTGTCATCAGCGACTGATAGAGAAATTGTTGTGAAACACTGAGAGTACTCTCTCTTTCTACTTCTTTTTCTAGCTAGGTGGTTGTTTCTAACTACATAGTGGTCGCTGACGGTTTCCCATTGTCTGGGAGTGCCAGTGACTGCTGTCGCAAGCAACAGGCATGAAAAGGAAGAGAAGCTATCGAATCTTTTTTTTTAGCATTATGAAGCTTGTCGACTGAGATATTGGCATTGCAATTTTTTTTCAAATTTTTTATGTGTGCAATGGCAGAGAACAGAGACACCGGCGACAAATGTTAGCAAGGGGAGTGTCGCTAGTGGCAGTGAGGAAGGATGAGGGAAAAGTATGAAACGCATAGATAGAGGCTCATCGCAGAGGAACAATGTGAAAAATTCATCAATTTTTTTTTTAATTTTCGAAATCCTAATTAAAATAGCCCCAAAGAAAATTTTATATCCCAATAAAATATTTAAATGATTAGAAAACTAGCCTATGCCTCGGATATCAATGAAGGGAATAAATGAACATAAATACATTTATAGATTCAAAGCAGGAGACTTACATAGATCTCCTAATTGTAAAAGCTTATCGAACTCTAGCTGGGATCACTGATCAAATGAGATACTCATAGTGTATTGGGTGTATCTCGGGTTTTCATAGCATAAATCCCCTCTTGAATGCAACTATTGAATACTCACAGGTATTCCACATAGTGCATCTTAAGTCTCTCTCTTAATAAGTTTTTTAATTGTATAATAGTCTAACCCTATTTATAAAATGTTAGGTAGGTTTAGGGTTTAGTAGTAATTCTTATAATTACTATTTTACTCATATTTATTGAGTACCCCTTATGGGTGGACTTAGTGTAATATCTTAACATATTTAAACCTTAGATATTATACGATACTCTAACAATTTTCAAATTCTAAGGAGATTAAGAATCTCACGTGGCTTTTACAAATTAATTTCTATGCACGTAAAGAGACTAACAAGCTTACATAATGGAATTTCAAATAAATGCCAAAATAAATTATTTATAAATTAAAATTTTATTTCATTTTTTACAAGTTTGAAATTATGATATTAACCTTCGAAGTTTAAGAAGATTAAATATTTTACGTGACTTGAACAAATTAATTCTTTAATTTTGAAAAGACTAATGAATTTATATGATAATTCTAAAATAGAGTAGAAGAAAGAAATAAACAAAAACTAAAATAAAGAAATGGAAACAAAAATAGAAATAAAATCAAAGAATACACATAAGGTCTTGTGATGCTGAGGCCGTGTTTAGTCAAACAAAGTTTAGTATTTTGTAAGACCTTGCAATAAGGTAATGAAAATAAAAATGTAAAAAAAAGACCCTTGGTCTCTAATCTTCTTTGATTCTCCCCTTGCAAACTTTCATCAATTCTTAATTTATAATTTTTAACAAATACTCAATAGCTCCCATTCCTCCTCACTTCCTTTCAACCATTACAAGCACTAAAAGGTTTAAGAATGAGTTATATCCAAAAGATTAGGCATATTTTTGCACATTTTCTAAACATGAAACGTATATATGATTTCATCTTGTTCTCACTTCTAAATCTTCTTCTCAGATTTATTCTAGTTCTTCTCCTCTTCTTCTTCTTGGTCTCTAGATATCACCCTCTTACATCATTCCCTTTCTCTTGGTCTCTCCCATTGTTTTTTCTGCTTCTTTCACTTGGGAGTCTTTTGCCCTGTACAGTCATATCCCGTTATTGTCTTTTAACTAAAACGGAGCTTTGTCTCTCCTTGGTTTCTCACGTCTCTCTCCATTTGTTCTGTTTTCTTCTTGGTACATTTGCTCTTCTTTGTGCTTCTACTCTTCGTTCTTTGTTCTCCCTCTCGGCCTCTCTATTCTCTCTCACGTCAATCTTGGATCTCTCTTTCTTTCTCAACATCTCCTTTTTCATACAATAATCATATGGACTATTAGATTTAAATCCAAACCTTTAAACATTAAACCCTAAACCTTAAACCCCTAAATCCAATGATCTAGAAATTTTTATTAAAAAATTTAATTTTTTGCAATAACAAAATTGAACTGTTGGATCAAAATATAATGGTTAAGATCTACTATTGTAGAAAATTGCAAAGAAAACAAAGTCCCCTTTTCCTTTGTCCCAGATTCTCTTAATTGTCCTTTACATCCTGTTTGTATCAGGATTGATGAAACAATAACTATTTTTTATACTTGATCATCGGGTCAGACTTTTAAAAATTGGGCTTTAGTTCCGGCTTAAAGAAAGCTTAAGCCCTTTTTTATCAGACATTTATTTATGTCGTTCAAGTTAGACCAATCGAATTTTTTTAAGTTATGATCAAGTCTATTTGCTACTTAAGATAAATAACATTGATAATTGTTATTATTATTGGTAACATTATATATTGGGAAGTCGTAAATATATGAGTTGTTGATTAGTATAAATCTTTTGAAAAGGGGTATTAGTTTTATTTCTAAACTAAGATGTCACATTACATTAAGTTTTTTTTAAATAATAAGTTTTTTTACTAAAAATATTCATTTCAACTTTTCAGGCTTGGGCTAGGCCTTTTGAAAAAGCCTGAGCCTAGGCTCTTTCATAAAATGAAGTTTTATATCAGACTATTTTGTTCAGACTTTATTTTTTTAGGTCGAACTTATATGGTAAGACAAACTTTTTAAGCTCTAAATGGGTATACTATTCTCTTTCCCTCTTCATGTACGGTTAGCATGGATGAAGAAGGCAATTGGAAAGGTTTCTTTTTTTTAAGCATACCTAACTCCTATTTGGTTTTCTTTTCTTGTTTATAATCAATTTCCTTCAATTTTTTGAAAGCTGACTTTGGTCTATTCTTTTTTTAAATTTTGTATTTTTAGTTAGTTTTTAATTTTGGTTTTACAATTAATTTAAATCAAATTGATTATTACCATTAAGCATAATATGAATAGCTCAGTGGTAGGGTTCCTCATATTCATTTGAGTGGTATCTGGCTCAAATCCTAATGAGGATAGCTATTATGAATTATGATATAATAGTGTGTTAAAAAATTGATTATTATTATTTTTAATTTGGAAATCACTTTTTAATTCTTAAAAATTTTTAATTTTTAATTTTTTTTGTTGTTTTTAAATTTTAGGGTTGAGTATTCACAATACTACACTTTATAGGACAAAAAATGAATTATACAAAAAAATGCCTTTTACTTAAAAGTATTTATTCATCAAAATGTTAAAAAAGATTTTGATATATTTTTTGACACTTATACATATTTATATTATTAGTAATATATTGACACACATTTAAGGTGAGATACAAGAACAAAATTTGAAATAAAAATAAATATGTAAAAATTCATTTTGGTCCCTTATATATGAAGTATTTCTCAATTTGGTTTCTCATAAAATTATTTTTTCAATTTGGTCCCTCTCATAAAGATAATTCTCAATTTGGTTTCTCATAATAAAATTATTATCAATAACATCTTTTATATTTTTTAAATTAACTTATTTTTGTGGATATTAATGATAACAATTTTATGTGTGAGAGAAATGTCCATTTGTGTGTGGGAAACTAAATTGGGAAGACAATCTTGTGGGGGATCAAATTGAAAATATCTTATATGTAAGGGATCAAATTGAAAAAAATATTTGAGATCAAATTTTTTAAATTCGTTGAGGAAGGCTAGAACCCAATAAGGGGTAATTTGGGTTTTATAAATATTTGTAACTTAAAAACTCCTTTAAAGAACAAAAACAACATAATCAAATATATGCAGAATGTAAAGGAGTAAGAATAAAAGCAATGACACAGAGATTTATCCAAGTTCAACTTCTATCCAAACCAACGTCTAGTCTCCAAGCAACCTCTTGAAATTTTTACTATCTCAAAGTATTAATACAAAACTCAAGAGGAACCTCTCATAATTCCCAAGCCTCACAGCTTGACACCTTTAATGAACCTCTTTGAATTCTCTCTTTTAAGGATATACTCCCCCTGAACCCAAGCTTTATCTAGCATGACTCTCTTAAGGAATCTCCTTGAGTTTATCTCTTAAAAGAAAGAATTACAGATAAAAGAAACTCTTTGAACAGAGTAAATAATACAATGAAGTACCAATATAATATAGAGTTGATAAGATGATGAAAACTTATGACATAATCACTCTTGAATGTTTCTCTTTCTCTTTTAGAGGTCTCAAGTTAAGTTTTATATAGATTGAGGTCTAATAGATTGGTTAAGAGTGAGTGGGAAATCAGAGAATTCAAAATATAAATGTTATAAATTCGTTATAGCTTCTTTGTCACTAACTAATTCACTGTTCACAACTGGCCAATCGACTATTGCTTCATTCCTTCCCATATTTTTCAAATTTTGAACCTCGACAGTCAACTGCTCACTTTGGACTAGTTGACTGGTCACTCACAGAGAGCTCCCAGTCGATGGTCTCAAGGCTAGCAGTTAATTAATGCTTGATCTAGGAGATGACCAGTTGACTACTCATAGTGGCCAGTCGATTGCTTCTTCCAGAGAACTCCCAATTAATTAGACTTGGGCTGGCAACTAATTGGTCTCATTTAAGAAAGTGACCAACCGACTGTTCACTCATAAAGAATGCCCATTCGATCAGATTTTAAGTGGACAATAGATTGGGGGCTTCTCAAAAGGTGACTAGTTGATTGCTAGCTAGTGGCTAATCAACTGTTCACTAATAGAAAGCTCCCAAATAAGCTTTTCTCAACCTTTAAGACTTGAGATTAATTTTCCATTCATTTTAATTGATTCCTATTAGCTCAATACTATTTATAAAGATTCCTAAGACATGATTAAACATTGAAAACACCTAGAACCTAAGTATTACATAAGAAAATTTTTCTTCTTGTGTTGTTATCATCAAAATATTAATCTTTAGCAAATGAGCTCAACAAAATTAACTTACTTTTTAATAATATTATCGATAATAATTTTGTTTGTAAGAGATTACATTAATTAATGTAAGGTGAGACACCAAGGTGATTGGAGGGAAGGAAGTGGGATATCGATATGGCAAGTATAAAAAAATCATTAACAAAAAAAAATTGTAATTAAGGATAACTAAAATATTAAACAAGTGAGAATTTGAAGTTAATTTAGTATATGTTTGGATTATAGTTGGGTAAAATTAATTTTATGCTACATTAATTTTCAAAATTAATTTGGACTAAATGTGATTTTTATATAACAGTTTGGAAACTCTCATATCAAAATTGAGTTTTATCATTAATATTGTATTTCTAATGCAAAAACAAATATTTTTTTTTACGTTTTTAGTAAATAGGGTTTTGAAAGGAAAAAATAATTTTGAAGTTAAATGCCAAATGCAACAAAATTTGTTATAAACAAAAGTAAAGTAAATTCTTTTAAATGTGAGAGTTTTTGGTCAATGAGAAGACTATGGTGATTATACCCTTAGTTCCTTATGCGATAACTTTTCACTTTTCTTAAACTTGTTTTCAGAAATTTTTGAAGGCATAAAATTTTTGTATTTGACAAGAAAAATAATAAAATAATTAATTTACAGAAATTCTTTATAGTCAATAAAAAAATAATGTTAATGAATTAATTAATCATCTCTTAAATTATAAATTTTTAAAATCTCAACATTTTTAATTTTTTAGAGTTAACGAGAAAATTAATAAATTATTCTTCAAAATTTAAGAATTCTTTAGAGTAAATGGAAAGATTAATGAACTAATTAACCACTTTTTAAATTGAAAATTCTTTGAAATTTGAGTTTTTTTCAAGTCAAGAGAAAAATAATGAATTAATGAATTAACTCTATTGTAAATTTTCTTATAGGTAACTATAAATATAATTTGATTTGTTTTAAAATTAAAACCAGAGAAAATAACATATGATTGAATAATTTATGATGATGTCTTTTTAATAAGTTTATTGTCATTACATCTTTTTCACTAATTTCATATAACAAATTTTATAAACTTTTTTTAATTTATTATATTTTTTAAATCACAATATATTATGAAATTTAATTTTTTTACAAATACTTATAAATGCCATTTAAATTGATATATAATAAAATAAATAATTTTTAACATGTGTGATCAAATTAAATATATATTTAGATTGATATTGAGCTAACGTGATTTTAAATTAATTTAATTTTTAAAATTAATTTCAATTCAACGTGATTTTGCATCACTGTGATTTAAATTTAAAAACTTTAGTTTGAAAACTAATTTTTGCTACTAGTTCATTAAACACAAAGTAATTATTTTTATTTCTATACAAATAAAATTTTAAAAAATAAAATTAATGTTAAAAAATATTAAATACTAAAACAAACGAGAACATTTATAAAATCAATTTAAATATACAAACAAAATTTTTAATCTTTTTGACATTATTCCATCAACTAATTATTTATAATTGACCCTCGCATAAATTTGAAAAAAAAAACACTTTTAAGTTATCTAAACTTCATTGCCTGAAATTACCAAAATAGTGAACGATATTTTCTTCGTTTCTTCCCTTCCTCGCGTTCGGGTCCATGTGAAGGAGGATGCACCTTGCCATCCTTTTGCCTAGATTTCTCCATCAGCCGCGTTTGAGGGTGAGCGTCTGTCATTTTCGACGAGTTTTTACGGCACTGGAAACCTACGAATTTCCGGCGTGAATCTCTCAATAATCCCATTTCGGCGTTAGGGTACGAGGAAGAAGGCACTAAGGCGAGATTTGGTGAGTGTTTCATAAAATTCCTTTGGGGCTTTTCTTATATGATAGATTTCGGCTCTTTTCCCTCTGATTTTGGTGTTTAATTCAAGGTTCGGCTTCAGATTTCGAAACTCAATGCGAAAAACGTGTTGTTGCTGATAAGTTTGGAAGTTTGTGTTCCATTTCTCATCTATAAACTTCAGTAAAGAAGGACTTAGGTGGATAGAAGATTCAGTGATATAATTATTTTAGTTAGTGATTAAGTTTTTGAATTAGGATAACATAATTTTTTAAGTTATTTGATGAAGTTATGCAACTTTTGGTTATGTAAAAATTTCACTATGATATATATCTATATATATTTTGAATAACAAAACGTACCTTATAAACCAAAAATAGAAAAAAAGTGAGAAAGGGGAGAAATTACCAATGACAAAAATATTTTTTTGATTTTTTATTTGTCACAAAATTATTATTTTAGTTTTTTATTTATTAAAGTGCTCTAACTAATCTTTCATTCAATAGAAAAATTTATGATTGGTCCCCCACTTTTTAGAAAAGTATTAGAGTTAGTCTTTCTATCAAACCTTAAACTGTAAATTTAAAATATTAAATCTTATTTTTTATTTTAAAAGTGAGAATCAAATATGACATGTATGTGAAAAATCATTTTAGATTTTCAGTAAGTGAATAACCAAAATGACATTTTTATGACATGTAAGGGTCCGTAAAAGTATTTTACTCAATTACTAATCATCACTAGAAATTGGAGGTGCGAGACCTTACCTTTGAAATTGAGAATTACAATTAAATAAAGTAACGACACACGCCCTTTCAAATATGCGAATAACAATGACTTTTGAGTGGAGATGATTTAGCAAATAATTCATGGGAGATGGGAACTATAATAAATAAATGTGTAATGAGGTGACATGCATGGGAAGAATAAATAACCATGATGTTAATAATAAATAAATAAATTGTGGTACTCCATATATATGTATATATATATATATATATACATATATATATATATATATATATAGTTAATTATGGTGGCTCATGGGGGAATTTAAATCTTAAGGCTTGAGAGCTTATGAAGTTTAAGTGTATTTTCCTAAATGTTGGAAGTAGGATAACTAACCCACTTGATGAAATGGGCTTCGGTAGCCCATGGACCACTTAGGTTTTGTGAGTAAGTTCTATTTTATCTATTTACTTACCGATCCATTGATGCCAACCTTTAATGCTTAAAATCCTTTATGGGAATTACGTGAACCTTTAAGAAAGGAAAAGTAATGAATGAGATAAGAGATCATTAGAGGAAATGCTAGGTACTTGGTAATCAGACAAGTGTTGGGTTAGGCATTAGGCCTATGGGGACTTTTTGAATGATTTCATTTAGGGTTTAGGATGAAAGTGTTTTGTTGAAAATTCATCCTGTATTGATTTTGCTAGCAACAGCTAGTGTTTGTTAATTGTTGGTTTTGTGAGATATTTTTCACTTCTGTTTTTTTAAACTCATGAATTTTGAATGCCTACTAGTATGATTTGTTTTGTAAGGTATCTATGGCATAAGCCTTGTGATACATATAATGTGATTTATGATTCCCTGTTTGGTCAATTTGGTCAATTTTCATATATGTTAGCTTGATGTGTTTTGGATGGAAAATGATAAGGTTTTGAAAAACTCTAATGGCCTTATCTGTCCCCTCCTTAACATGGTTAATAATACTTGCTTATTGAGTGTTTGATGGGCTCGAGCACTATGCGCCTAAGTATGAGAAGGGTAATCTAAGGAGGAGATAGAAAAAGAATTTGAGGAGGGATGAGCTGTCCTTGCATAACTAATTTGGTATATTAGGGTGAATGTGTTGTGGGGAGGGGGAAGAGAAGAGAGAGAGAGGAAGCTATTGGTGGGGCATAAGAGCTGAGAGGTGTGAGGAGTGATGATACTCAGTAATGCTTAGCACTCAGATCAAAACGTATTATTTGAACAATTCACACATATACAGATACATGAGCTACTCTTTTATAACAACTCTGAGTAAAGTCATTATTACTAACTACTTTTAATGGAACAACTCACCCAACTAATACAACTTGACGTGTAACAACTACCCCCTCCCTTACAACGTCCTTGTCCTCATGGATCAATAGGTGTTGAAACGTCAAAAGAAGGCAACTGATGTTCTAGAGCTTGCAATGACTCCCATATGGTTGTATCAGGTCCAGCATGTTTCCACTGGACCAACACTTGTGTGACAGGTAAATCACCTTTCCTAACCAACTTCCATGCTAAAATTTTATCTGGTTCCAGTGCAAAATATCCTAAGCCATCAATCTCAGGTAGTATAGTTGAAACCACAACCTCATCTCCAAACTTTTTCTTGAACATGTTGACATGAAACACAGGATGTATCTTTGACTGATTGGGAAGCTCAAGATTGTTTGCAACTTTCCCAATTCTAACACTTTATAAGGTCCATGGTAATAGTTTATGAAATGAACTATTAGTCAAGGAGTTTCTTTGGAATGGATGTAATTTGATGTACACCCAATCATTGACTTGAAATTCTCTATAACTTTGCCTTTTGTTTGCCTATTGTACCAACCTATTCTAAGCATTCTGCAAATTAGATTTATGGGATTGAATCACCGCCTATCTACTCTTCAACCCTTTATCAACAACTTGTTTGTGTGAATCACCTGCCATATAAGGCATATGGACCGGAGGAAGAATATCATAAACCGCTTCATAGGCAGTCATAGCAATGGAAGAATGGGAAGATGTATTATGCTAAAGTTCAGCCAAAGACAACCACTTACCCCATTTCTTAGGATGCTCCTTTATCATACAACGTAGATAGCACTCAATTGTTTCATTCAACACCTCAGATTGCCCATTCATTTGAGGATGATAGACAAATGAGTACAACAGTCTAACATGTTGAAGTCTGAATAATTCTTTCCAAAAGTGACCATAAAAAAGAGGATTCTTGATTTGTGACAATTGTTTGAGGTAACCCATGCAACTTGACTACATTATCCATGAAGACACAACCGGCATCAGCTATTGTATATGGATGGTGAAGGGCCATAAAGTGAGTTGATTTAGTTAGATGATCAACCATAACTAGAATCACCTATAAAGTCCATAGCCAAATCTTTCTATAAAGAAGTAGGAATAGGCAATGGCTGTATCAATTCAAGAGGAGTTGTGGTCTCAGACTTAAACCGTTGACAAACTAAACATTCTCGGACAAAGTTCTTGACATCCTGAGCCATTCCCTTCCAATAAAATACTGTTGCCAACCTTTTGTGTGTTGGGTGCTACTTGGGTGACCACCAAAAGGGCTGTTGTGGAAACACTTCAACAATTCTTCCCTTAATTGAGTATTTTCTCCCACTACTATCTCCCCTTTCAAGTTAGTGTACCATTAGTCTAAGGATACTTGGGTATTGACATTGGGTCTTGCTATAAGTGAGTAATCATGTGCTTTAGCTTATCATCTTCCCCCCAAGAATCACGTACTTGTTTGTTTAAAGCAGAGAATGTAGTTGTAACAACTTGACATTCTCCTTCCTCAGGTTGTTCACGACAAGATACTGCATTAGCAACTACATTCTCCTTTTCCTTTCGATACTCAATTGTATAATCAAGCCCCTCACAACTTGTGAATCCACTTATGCTAATATGGTGAAATAACTTTTTGCACTGAAAGATGCTTCAATGTCAAATGATTTGTCTTGATTATGAAATGTTGTCCTTGAACATATTGTTGCCATTGTTTACTACAAAAATGATAGCTAGCATCTCTCTCTCATAGGCTGAAAGTTGTTGTCTCCTATAACTAAGTGCCTTGCTTGCATTAGCAATTGGATGATCTTGTTATGAAAGTACTGCACCTATTCTTGTTTGTAAAGCATTTGTTTTAATGGTAAAAGGCAATGAAAAATTAGGTAGAGCAAGGACCAGAGTAGAACTCATAATAACCTTCAGCTTTTGAAATGCTGCTTCCTCATTCCAAAAAGATTCTCCATCTTTCTTAAGTAATTTTGTCAAAGGTTTGCAGATCAATGCATAGTTCCTTACAAACCTCCTATAGTAACCAATGAACTTTAAGAAGCCCCTAAGAGCCTTGATATTCTTAGGTGTTTGCTAAGGAACTATGGCTTCTATCTCTAGATCAGCTACTACTCCCTCTTGTTAAATCACATGCCCAAGATAGTCAACCTTCCTCAATGCAAATCACACTTACTCCTCTTGTTATATAATGAATTTTCTCTCAATCCTCGTAATGCAATCCGTAAATGAGATAGATGATCTACCCATGATGAACTATAGATCAATATATCATAAACAAAGTAGAATGAATTTATGGATGTAAGCCTTGAAAACAAAATTCATTAACCCTTGGAATGTTGCTGGGGAATTTGTAATACCAAACGACATAACTGAAAATTCATATAGCTCTTCATGCGTCTTGAAGGTTGTTTTATGTGCATCAAATGGTTTCATCAATATTTGATGGTAACCTGCCCTTAAATCCAATTTAGAAAAATAAGTGGCTCCATACAACTCATTAAGTAACTCCTCTATCACTGAAATAGGAAGCTTATTTTTAATAGCCTAATTATTAAGTTGCCTATAATTGACACAAAATCGTCAAGTATTGTCCTTCTTTTTCACCAATACTACAGGTGTTGCAAATGAACTGCCACTAGGCCGTATTACTTCATTCTCTAACATCTCCTTGGCCAAACTCTACATGGTAGATTTTTTGTGCTGGTCCAATTGATAAGGCCTTAAAGAAATGGATTTTTGTTCTCCAAGGGTATGGCATGATCAAAATATCTGGATGGAGGTAATTGAGTGGGAATGCAAAAAAAAATCCTTGTATTCATCCAAGATTGCCTGCAACTCCTTGTTAACATATCGTTCATTCTTACTTTTTGATTATGTTGCTATCAATTGCACCATTACTGCTTCTTTAGCCTTCAGTGTTTTTCCATTTACTATCATGGTTTGTAACACCACCCCTGCATTACTGTCACCATTTAGTTCGAAGACCCATTGAGAGTAAAAGACATAATTTGGTGTTGCATGTCTAACATGATTCTCCCCTAAGTAGCCAACTGTAGAACACCTAAAATGACATCATAACTCCCTAACTACATCACCAAGAAATCTGATAAAAAATTGTATCCTTGCATACTCCATTTCAACATAGTGCACTTCCTTTCAATCTTTATTTGTTGGCCTCCTGCTACTGAAACTTCAATCCTGTTAGTTAACTTAGTTGTTAATCGCAACTTCTTCATTAGAGTGGAGTCCATGAAATTGTGTGTGCTCCCTGTATCAATCAAAATGGATACCAATTACTTCTTTATACACCTGATAATTTTCATTGTAGAAGAACTTGTAATCCCTTGAATGGCATTCAAAGAAATTATTGGACGTCTATGTTGCTCCACACACTTTGAAGATTCCTCAACTATCTCTTCCTTATCTATAGTCTTCTTGAACCAAGATGACAAAGGCCTGAGATCCCCCACACTTATGGCTAGAGGTATATTTTTCAGGACACCAATAGCAAAATCCTTTTCTACGTTTCTCCTCCAGCTTAACCCTTACTAAATTTCTTAACAAATTTTTTCATTCAAATTAAAACTTACTGAACTCCTCAAAACTTCAGAATTGATCCTAGAACTATCCATTCCTTACCAGAAGAAGAATGAGACGATCGAGCGGAAGTAAAAGAATGCTTAGTATAACCTTTTCCTTGACTTTGTTCTTGAATGGAGGAAAGAATAGTATCCTGTAATCGAGCAAGATACATTGTATGAGTCAAGGTTGTAGATTTGAACATTTAAACTAATGCTTCCATTTCCTTCCTTAGACCTCCTAAGTAATGACTAATGGCCACTTCTTCTGGTAAGTCTGTCTTAGCCAACAGAGGTTCAAACTTAGCTTGATATTTGATTACCGGCCCATCGCCTTGCTACAAATTCTTCAAATCAGCAATAGGATCAATCTTGAGTAGTTCTTGAAAATGTACTCCCATGTCTGCCAAGTAATCAGTCCACAATAATTCAGTAAGCTTCTTCCTCTTTATGTAAGTCTGATGCTAGTGTAGCATTGATCCTTCCAAATGCAAGCTTATCAACTTATTCCTTTGTTCAATAGGGGTAACGACAATCTTAAAGAATTGACGACAACCGAATGCCCACCTCTTAAAGTTTGTCCCATTGAACCAAGGAAATTCAACTTTGGAATATTTGGTCGGCAATGAATATTCAACTCATGACCCTAAGGGGAATTGGGTGTTGGATGGAGTCAGACAAGTTAAGTAGGGAAGAGGCCCAAAGAAGGATTTGGAATACTGACTTATTAGACCTTCCAACTTATCAGAACTTCTTTGAGAAAGCCTAGCAGCAATTGTTTAGCTCAATTGATTACCTTACCCAATCAAACATAACCCACGACACATCTTGGAAAGAAGATGGGTAAACTTATGTGGATGCTCCCAACTTTTACCTTTGTGAAATTGAAATGGCGTTTGCGTCTCTTCTTTGGTGTAGGGGTAGAGAATGGAAGGAAAACATGGATTTATCACCACGATGGAAGAAAAGGAGATGAAGAAAGCATGGGTGCTTTGTGCAAAGGGGTTGCAATTGAGATCCAATATCGCATCACTATTCATGTCATATAAGGTGATGTGGAATTCAAGCCTAGAGACTAAAACACGAATGCATACTTGATTCATGCAACAACCAAATCTAATCTTCTGCCCTATTGAACCTCCAAGAAACTTGTTCTTAGAAATGCATATAATAAGGCTTGAATGGAACAAGAATCAAAATCGCCATAAAGTAAAGAATTATTTTGATAAGATATCGAATTCTTCGTGCAGTAAGGAACGTAAATGCCCCTCGTTTTCAAAGAAATAGGGAAAATTCAATATTATTCATGATGAGTCTTACTCTAAGAAGCATTGATACGGGTATGAGTATCGGATGCGACACAATATGATATGTGAGATATTGCAATTTTAAAAATTTTAGGATACGGGTACGAGTATATTTGTGTGTGTATGTATATATATTTTAGCAAATATAATTAGTGATGAAGGAAGATTATGTGAAATATGATAGGAAAATATGCTAAAATGAAAGATAAAATGATAGAACAATATCACAACTAATAAAAAAAAAATGATCAAAGCATTAATTTGATATCATTTTGGCACATTTTGAAACGTATCCTATGAAAAAAAATTTTGATACCTGTATAGGTGTATCGCTTCAAATATCGTATCAGATACGTATTCGATACGGGTACATCTCTTATATAGAAGTATCCGTGCTTCTTACTTACTCTCTTTGTTGCTACACTAACGCTAAGAGGACAATGATGCTTGTAGCTGACACATAGGAACTCCAATGGGTGATCATGTAGTATTGGAGAGGCTTTCTAGTGAAGACCTTGATGGGTTTTTTGGAAGATAAAATTGATGCAATACAAAAGAGGTGAAGAATTTTCAGATATGGAATTTGAGAACTAATTATGTAGATTTTTGTTGTCTTGAAATTTACATATTTTCACAATAGTTAAATTTATGTATTAAAATTCTTGAAAATCCCCTCATGGCAAAGGGTTTTAAGTTTTAAATTAAGGCATGCAACCACTTGACTTAAATTAGCCCGTCATATGATGTAGGACAGCCCTAATAGTTCTGGAATTATAGCCTAATATAAAATTGCATTCACGTGGTATAACATTATTTGGTTATAGTGCTCAATAAACCAAAAGTGTGTAACATAATCATTGATGGCAAAGCTGCCAAAATATTATCTGTGAGGGTTTTGTAAACCATCTACGACTGAAAACTAGGAGTCATCTTGCTCCATATGCAGTTGGCTAGACTAAGAAGGGTGCTGCATTCAAAGTAACAAAAACTTGTCATGTCACTGTTTCCTTTTGGAAATCATGGGTTTACGATGTATGTGATGTAGTTGATTATATAGCAAGGAAAAAACATGTTAGCTTAATATTTGGCCAAGAAAGGATTAACCAAACCAAAGCGATTGAGAAAACTTCATTTGAAGCAACCAAGAAATCTGTTGCAATATTCAGCATAAAGAAGAGAGATGGAGTTTATGTGTTGGCTAAGAAGAAAAATAAATTAATACTATACTGACAATCACTATATATATTTGGCTGGTCGTCTTTCCTTGCTTTATTACCGTTGTCATTGTTTCATCAATAATACCTATTCCCCAACATTGTGTGCCATTTGTTTCAATCTCTGATGTGCTTGTCAAGTTCTTTATTTTTTTTTCTAATAAAAATCATTACTTTATGTCTTAAATAGGAAAGATTGGAGATACATGTCTTAGAGATGCATAAATTACCATTTCAAGTTGGTCAATTGGCTGAGTCAAGATCCTTTGAAGTTGGTTTTCGTGGTGCATGGTTTCGTTGCAGGGTATTTATCATTATTTCCCTTTTTAATAGTTAGACACCTATTGTTTCACATGGATGAAAATCAAAATTTTGTTAGTTTGTATTGTTTAAAAAATTTAAGACATCTTTTTGCTAGCCCTACACTTTGAACTTGTCTTCCATTTGAGGACTAAGCATATAGAGATTGATAGCTGGAAAAAATACAATTTTAATCTCTTACTTTTGGTTAAAGTATTAATTTGGTTCTTCAAAGATAGAAAGTACCAAAATAGTTCTCTAAAGACAAAAAAGTGAATGGATTTCATCCTTATAAAGGACTAAATTGTTCTTTGGCGGACCTATATTTTTTTGAAGGATTTCATTTTTGGAGGACCATTTTAATACTTTTCATTTTTAGGGACCAAATTGATTCTAAGGCCTAAAGTGAGGGACTAAATTTGTATTTTTCTTGATTGATAGCCATTTCATTTTTCTTGTTACATTAAGATCATGGAATTCCAATTCCAATTCCATTTTGGTTGTTTGGATAAGTGGTAAATATTAAAAAATTCATTATAATGAATATGTCTTTGTGTGTATATGTATGTATATATATGTGTGTGTATGTATGTATATATATATATATATATATATATATAATTATAATTTCTATCTAATTGATTAATTTTTATAATTAACCAATTTATTTATCTCATTCAAATAAAGAAATAAAAACAATAGAATTGAAATGAAAAAAAAGCACTTACCCACCCATCAGCCTTTCTCCCCTTTGCTCTCATCTCATGCCCCCAGTCAGAGAAAAAAAGTCTTAGACATATTATTGTGATGTAGGACAACCAAAGGGAAGGGAAGAAGTTGAGAAAGTGAATGGGAGAGAAGAGAAACCTTAAATAACACAATAATATTCTTATTCAATATAAAAAATAGTTTGACTTAAAACAGGATACTTAGGGCTATATGGAGATAACCCTAACACATAATAATAATAAAACCAGTGTTACCGGAGGAAGACTCCAAACACAATACCAAATATTATTTTCTTCACATTGAAACATATACACATCCAGCCCTTATATAATACTCTCCCCACCTAACTACTCTTAACTAACTAATAACTAATTTTGTTATAACTAACAAACCAACCTCCTAATCACCCATGCACTTTATGACTCGTAACAACTTCTTCCTCCCTTACAAATGATCCTTGTCCTCAAGGATCACTTGGAACCAATGTATTAGAAAGAGGAAATTGCTGTTGAACATCTTGTAGAGGTTCCTAAGTTGCCTCCTCATCAACAATCATCATAAGGGACTGGATATTCTTGCACTTGTGATTTGGGGTATGACGCTAGGTGCACCAATAACACAACCCTTTTTTTCGTTTCTCATCCATTTCTTTCTTTGTCAACTGTTTCATCTCTTTCCTTGGCGTAGGAGAGTTGCTATCAGATAAGCTCTTCTTGATGGGAGTGTGGTCTACTTGTTTATTATAATTATTTGGTGTAGGACACCAAGAAGTGGGCCCTTGAAGTGCTGTTCCTGGATTCTTGGAACATTGACCAGCGTCCAATCTTTCTTGTGAAGCTTTAGTGGCTTCTTGTTGCAATCTTGCCAAATACATGGTGTTGGCTGGTGTGCTTGGTCTGAACATTCTTTCGTGTGCCTCCACATCTCTTTTAAGGCCTCCAAGAAAGTAGCTAATAGCCACTTCTTTGGGCAAGTCAACTTCAGAAAGTAGTTGTTTGGACTTCACTTCATAGTCCTCCATTGAATCTTCTTGCTGTAATTGTTTTAATGCAGCAATTGGATTAGCCTTCAAGATATCACCAAATCTTGTTCCCATTGCTGTCAAGTAGTTTGTCTAGTTGATGTCATTCAAGTGTTTCTTGGCCATTAAGGTTTGATGCCATTGTAATGCTCGCCCTTCTAAGTGCACACTAATGAGCTTGATACGTTGATCAATAGGTGTCTCATCCACATCAAAGAATTGCTGACAACGAAATGCCCAGTCTTTGTAATCGATCCCATCGAATTTTGGAAATTCGATTCTTGAAGACCGAGTTTGGAACGCATATCCAGAAGAGTAGCTCCCATTGAAAGATCCAGATTGAGGTCTTGTTGATGTGTTTCTTAGACCTTTAGAAGGTGATAACCCATGTGCTTCACCCATATCTGAAGTTGTCATTTGCGCAATCTTGGATGCCATATTAGCAACCAAGGATTCTATTCAGCCAATCGAGCTTTTTGATGCCATTTCTCCCAAGAGACCCTCGATTCTTGCTATAGAGGTCTTCACTTTGTGTAGTTTAGCTCGATTCTGTCCTACTTCTTGCTCCAGCTCTTGGAAACGGTCTTGGGAGCTTGTATCCTTCGCCATGTCTCCTGAGTCGTCGGCTCTGATACCAATGTTACTAGAGGAAGACTCCAAACACAATACCAAATAATATTTTCTTCACACCAAAGCATATACACATCCAACCCTTATATAATACTCTCCCCAGCTAACTACTCTCAACTAACTAATAACAGATTCTGTTATAACTAACAAACCAGCCTCCTAATCATCCATACACTTTATGACCTATAACAACTAGGGCTCTATTACGAGGCCTATTATCAAACAAGATAACGAGGGAAATACTAAACTAAAGCCTAACAAAAAGGATAATAAAAAAACCAACAAAATACTTAAAGTCAAGATAATTTAAATGTGAATTTTATCCCTAATAACTAAATTACAAATTAATGTCTTAAGTTTATCTCTAATAACTAAATTACAAATGAATAACAACTAAATTACAAATGAATAATGAATTATCTCTTATTCCATTTTCCATTATATTGTTATGGTGATGTAAGTATTCATATGAGTAAAAATATGTTTTCAATACCTGGAATTGAGCAATAGGGAAGTCAAGTATTTCTACTTTTAACACCCAGGCTTTTTTAAAAATTTGGTACTCGAGTCGTAAAATTCACTAACAATTTAGTAATAAAAAATTATTATAATAATTTTCTCATATTCCTAGAACTTTAAAAACATGGAAGGGAGGAATTAGCCAATGAAATTAGTCAATTTAATTGTTTATGTTATGTTTAGATAGGAGCACGCTGATGATCCTTTATGTTGATGAGATTAAGATGATATGCTAATCTTAGTAACGAACGAAGGAGTTGGAGAGAGTGATGGAAGGTACCAATAAGGAGCCAGTGTTGTTGGTGAAGCAAAGCTTGTAATTCTAGATTTGGGAATTCTAATTTGTAGGGTTGAGGCTAAAAATTGGGATGGGCTTTTGCTAGTTTTTTTTTTAATTCCACGGAATTGGAAATCTAATTCTAAAAGATAATCCAAACAAGAAATTAAAATTATTGGGTTCAATTATGAAGAAACTTAACATAGAGATAGACAGTGAAGAATGTTTCTTGTGTGATTTTATTTGAATGGTGCCAGTTACTTAAATAGGACCATGGCCAGAGCTTAGCCATTGGAGTCCTTTACTACAAATGTGAATGACATTAAAATAAAATTATACTACCTCTTTGTTAGGCCAAATATGGAGAAAAGCTTATTTGACTTTCATACGTTTATTTCTATATGAATCTATATAAATTTGGGCACTAAAACTCCAGAATATTTGGTCTAATAATTACCCATTACTGACACTCCCCTAAAGCTAGGGAATAGATATCAATCATTCCTAGTTTGACTCCAGTTCTTCAAATCTTATTGGTGCCAAAGCCTTAGTCAATTCATCAGCAACATGTAACTGTAAAGGTTCATGAGCCAGCTTCTTTACCTGATTAAATGCCTATCTATCACTCTATCTCGATATGCTTTGTTCTATTATGTTTTATAGTATTTTTTGCAATGTTGAAGCAGCCAGGTTGTCACATAGTACTCCAGTTTGAACCCAATATTTAATTCTTAGCTCGTCTAACAATCTCTTCAACCATAGAGCTTTATAGATCCCTTGAGCTAGGGCTTTGTATTCTGCTTCAACACTACTCCTTGCTGCAACTAACTTCTTTTTACTCCTCCATGTCACTAAGTTACCCTAGACATAAGTATAATATCTTGACGTTGACCTTCTATTAGCCCAATTAGCATCACGGTGTGCCTCAATTGAGTGATTATCCCCTTTCTTGAATAGAGTTATCTTCCCAGGGGCCATCTTTGGGTATCATTCTTTTGAAGGGCTCTCATGTACAGCTTTTCTCCACTCATCTTTTCTCAGTGCCTCATAAATAGTTTTAAGTGCCTTGTCATTTGACAATTTAGTCACAAAAGCTTGATATGGGAAAGAAAGGTTATCATAAATAACATTTACTTATGGTGTGTCTAGTGCAAGATTTGAGAGCTTTTCTCATAGCAATAGGCATATCTAGACATGGATATTCATTTTGGTTCTTGTTTAGACTTGGGGTTAGGGTCATGACTTTGCTCAATAAGTGGATTAGTCTCTACCTCTTGGATTTTCTCCCTTTGAGAATACACAATGAGATCCTTTTGCTTAGCAAAAGTTTCAATGTTGGGTTCAGGTTCAGGTTTAGGTTAATGGGCTTTCCCTTTGGTCTCAGGAGGCATGTTGTTAGGAATGACAATGTTTTATATGGATAGGTTAGTGATATTAGGGTGTGATGTCTGAGTTTCCATATTGAGTTTAGTGGCATTTGGTTCCTTGGCAAAACTCCATTCCCTAGTATTGTTCTCCCCCTGAATGGACGTTTTGGTTTAATAAGTTAAATCCTTATAGAAAGTGACATCCATGGAGTAAAGAATTTTTTTAATGTGGGAGAATAGCATCTATAACCCTTCTTGGTGATTGAGTATCCCATAAATATATATTTGGTGGTTCTTGATTCAAGCTTATTATGGAGATCATGATGCACGAAAACCGTATAACCAAATACTCTAAAGGTCAATGAAGAAATGAGGTGAGTGTGTGGGAAAAACTGAAGGAGGGTGTTGCAAGGGGTTTTAAAATATAGTGACTTTGTGGTTATATGAGTGATGAGGTATGTTGGGGTTGCTTCCCCCCCCATAATATGTTGTAACATTCATAGTGAACATGAGGGATTGGACGATTTGAAAGAGATGTCTATTTTTCCTTTCAGCTAGCCCATTTTATTAAGAGGTATGGATGTAAAAGCTTTGATGGTGAAACCCATGGGCTGTAAGATAGGTAGTGAGGCTGTTATTGATATATTTTGTGCCATTATCACTATAGAAAACTTTTATGGGAGTTTGGAATTTAGTTTGAATAAGTTGATGAAATAATTGAATTATGGTTGCCATTTCAAATTTTTCTTTAATTAGGTATACCCACATGGCCTTATATGTTCATCAACAAATGTGACAAATCTTCTCGAACTAGTAATACCCTTACCCAGACATCATTTTGAATTAGGTGGAAAGTATGAGTAGGTTTATATTGTTGAGAAGGATAGTTACATTTAGTATGTATGGCAAATTGACACGTTTCACACTGAAGGGAGGCTTCATTTTTATTAAACAAAGTTGGGTACATGTTTTTCATATATTGCACATTGGGTTGGCTTAATATATAGTGGCATAAGGTAACTTGGTTTCTATTAGCAGTGAAGGCCTCTTTATTCTTTATGGAAGTTCTTATGTGGTAAAGTAAGGCCACCTCTTTAGCATTGCCAATCATCTTCTTGGATGCCAAGTCCTGAAAAACAACCATCATTTGAAAAGTGAGACACACGAGTTATCTTAACTAACTTTGCAGATTGACAGCAAGTTGCATGCAAGTTTGGTACCAATAACACATTTTTAAGTACTAAATCTAATGAAAGTGTAATTGTACCCAGACTAGTCACACTTGCTAGAGAACCATTAGCAATTTTAACCGTTAGAGGTTTTGTAAAGTCAAACAGTGAAGGATTATTGGTTATATGATCGATTGCTCTAGAAACTACTACTCATGTGTGATTGTTAAAGTTGTTTGCACTTAAAGGCCTAAGAAAATGTACCTAACTTTGCAATATTACCAGTTATCATTGCCCCTTTTCTATTTTCATTGGTTGTAGCTATTGTACTTTGGGTGACAAAGAGAGCTGAATTTGGAATGGCAGCAGCTTTTGGAGTTGTATATAACTCTTGGCATCTCCCTTGTTCTTAGATTTCCAATTAGGTGTCTTGTATATTGTCTAGCATTTCTCCTTAGGATGTCTAGTTTTGTTGCAGTTATCACACCATTTCTTGTGTTTGTTTTCACAATCTTGGGAAGAGGGACCCTTGGACACAAGCCCAACATTCTCCCTAATAGAGGCGCTTATGGTGTTGTTTTGGACAAGATTTTTACTTGACTCCTCTTGCCTAGCTTTCGAGAAAGCTTCCTTTAATGTGTGAAGTGGTGTTTTGGCCAAGATCCTCCCCTTGACTTCATCAAATTTATTTTTGAGGCCCATTACAATTTGATAGATCCACTTGTTCTCAACCAACTTCGTGAAAGTGGCAGCATCAACAGCCCACTCACATGTAACACCCTCCAAAGCATCTAATTGTTGCTAATATTTAGTAAGTTTGTCAAAATGTTGATTGACTGGTGCCTTGCCTCAACTTACGTACAGGACTCTCAAACTCATAGGTTTCAGCTGCACTTTCTGTAGTAGAGTAAGTTTCACACACAACTTCCTATATATCGTGTGCAAGTTTTATAAGACAAAATTTTTGCCTATGTCTACTATCACAAAGCTAATATGCCAAGTCATCTCAAGGTTGTTCTCAGCATTCCATACCTTAAATTTGGGATCACCATTTGCTAATTGAATAGTCTCACCAGTCAAATATTCCTCTTTGCCTCTACCACACACAAACATTAGCATTGATTGGCTCCAGTGAAGATAATTGACCCCATTGAGTTTGTGGCTGGTAATGAGGATAGAATTGTAGTCAAAACTCACTTGGGAAGCTTGGTGTGCGTCGTTCCCACTTGAGAAGGCTAAGTGGTCTGCAACACCATCTAAGAGTGGGATTCCTCTTCGTCCTTGTTTGAGGTAGTGGTTTGTAGCCCATATTTTGGCATATTCAGGCCCAACTTGGCTTTGATACCATGAAGATATTGAACACAGAGATAGACAGTGAAGAATGTTTCTTTTGTGATTTTATTCAAATGGTGCCAACTACTTAAATAGGACCATGGTTGCAACTTTGCCACTCGAATCCTTTATAACAAACATAAATGACTAGAAAAGAAAATTATGCTTCCTCTAAATTAGGAACCTAAATAAGGGAAAAAAATTAACTTGACTTTCATACATTTATTTCTAGATGAATCCCTATAATCTGGGCACTAAAACACCATAACATCTGGTGTAATGGTTACCCATTACTGACAAATTCCAATTCGATGAATCCTGTTGCCAAACGTGACATTAGAGTTTTCTTAGATAAACATTTCAACATTTGCCCTTCAATCAGGTGATTATACAAGCTTTAGCTTGTCACATATAATTCTCAATTATTTTTTAAAAAATGAAGAAAAACGTTAAAATCTAGATACTTATACATTGCATCATAGCTAACATGGTTACATAATTGCAATTTAAGATCTTCAGCTACTAGAATTTCCTTCAATGACGTCCTTAGCTGATTAACAACTTACGGAATTCTTTGATGTGTTTTCCACGATTTGCCCCCTCCATATCTCTTAGTGGCTCAACTTGGCGAAATTACAGTGAAATAGGTTCAAGATGTATTCAACCTATTTCTTCTTAGCAGTCCAGTTCACTTGATCTTCTCTTGGCTTATCTCCACTACTTGGGTTGCTCGCTATGGCACCTAACAAAACACAACTCTAGTGCTGAAGTCATCAATTTGTTATTTGTTAAACCATGGTTCCACACCGCATACCAGAGTTTTAGATCACCATATAAAGAGTATCTATCCCAAAAAAAAAGAAGTAGCAAGGTGACTCGATTCAAACAAGTTTGCCCAATGACTCTCATAGTTGTCATTTCTAGATCCCACCCTATGATGGATGAAACCACTATGATATTATGTAAAAAATTCTGGGTTAATGTTCAATCAGGTTGGCAAAAGTTTTAGGGCTTAACCGCTGCTAACCCCAGCCCTTTATGTATTCCTTTACTTATAATAGGTTGAAAATAGAATCTAAATACAGGATAAACTACTTAAGATGAAGATGAATAATAAAGTAATGAGAAGATAACTAGCTTCCCTTATCTTGTAAACAAATCTAACAATAATTGTATTTGTAGGAGAGAACTATAATATGTGTAGGCAATAAAAAACTCTAAAACTCAAGGGAATAATAAACTCAGGAGACTTTATTTAGTTATAAACTCCTGATCTGTTAGGATTTCCACTTAGCCAGGTTTCCCAACATGTTGCATTCATAGCTTTGATGTTGCCCTTGACCACTTAGGGCCATTCTAAGGCCTAGTGCTTTGTAGGATTTGCCTTCAGACTTTGTTTTATTTGAGATTCTTGGGTTTGTATCATGATTTTCATGCTTATAACTATTAATTTTGTTCTTAGGTGAAATTAAAATTTTAGAAATAACATGCCCTTAAATTATTTTACTTTTTTCTTCCAGGTAAGAGAGATTTGCAAGAAAAATGGCGTATTGGTCCTTCTCTTGGAATATATTGACTATCCTGATCAAAGTAAGCATGTTTAATTGTAACTTAAATTTTGAGATTGTGCATGCAAGGTATTAAGGGTTTTTTTTTTTTTTTTTTAATGAAGAGTTTATAGAATTGTTCTCAAGGATATTTGACATGAATGGTATACAATTTGGTGTAATATGAGCATTTTACTCCTTTATTGAGTATAAAAGTTGGCTCAAATACAAAGTTTAATGTCTCTTGTTTAATGAGAAAAATATCGTTTGTTATCCATTTATATGAAGTTTTCTTTTATGAAATATTTAATTTTGAAGAAAGGATAATGGAGATGGAGGACCAGTCCTTGTCAATAAAAGAAGTATAAAGAGACATCAAAAGAAATGATTAGCTCATGAGTTCTCTTTGATATCTTAAAATATCTCTACAAGAAACTTGCCCTTCAATATCAAAGAGCCAAAATCCTTGAGGAAGCAGCTAATATATGTGAAAAGTATATGTCCAATTTTAAATTTTTATTCACATCCTGTTTCACATTGTTGGGTGGCTTCTTTCTATAGAGTATGTTATTGGCACTTTTTTTTTTCCTTTTTAAGCTTTGGGTGTGGCCTCTAATTTTTGAACAATTTCTTTTAACAAATTATAATAGTCTTGGGAAGATAAAAGAGGGAAAAGTTGTGTGGTACTGTGCTGTTTTTTCAATTCTATGTTGTAGTTGGTTGGAAAGAACTACACATAGTTTTGACAAAACTTCTGAATGGTATTTATAGTATTTTGGAGATGCTACTCTAGGAAACAAATGACGTGGAGAAAAATCCCTAATAGTTAGTATCGCTATTAGGGTTTTTAGGTGGAAGAAGAAAGAATGCATTCATTTGATTATCCAAACTGGTAATACACGGTAATATAGAGGGCTTGTGAATAAGTCTATCTATTCTCTTTTGAATTTAAATTAAATCACTGACTGATCTGATCCTAATTCAGAATCTAACCAACCTAATTGATTAGGTTAGTTATTTTATTTTAAAGCAGCCAAAAAATAAATAAGAAATGAAAATAAAAATAGTAAAGAGAGGGTGGCGCCAACACGTCAGTCTTCCTTAACAATCTCGTCAGCTTCCTCAAGTTGGCGCATATAAATTGTTCATGCCCAACTTGTCTATTAGATATTCATATTTTGCTCCATGCATGCTTTTGGTCAAGAAGTCAGCTACTTCTTGTGTTGTGGGTAGAAAGGGCATGCATATTAATTTGCTGTCCAGCTATTCCTTGATAAAATGTAAATCCACTTCCACATTCTTTGTATAGTCATGATGCACTGGATTGTGAGCAATGTTAATGGCTACTTTGTTGTCACAAAATAGCTTCATAGGAGAATCTGTTTTTAACTCTAGTTCTTCATGGATTTTCTGCAACCAATGGATCTTGCATATCCCATGAGCCATAGCCCTGAAATTCTGCATTTGTACTACTCCTGGCCACAATATTCTGTTTTTTACTCTGTCAAGTAACCAAATTTTGCCTAGAGAGAGGTCCAATATCTTGATGTTGATCTTCTATTTGTGATAGAACCAGCCCAGTTTGCATTGGCTTATATTTTAAATGTTCTTGAGTTATTTCTTTTGAAAAGTAAACCGCTTTTAGGAGTACCTTAATGGTACTTCATGATATGGTAAACTGCTTCTAGATGTCCTTTGCATAGTAAATGCTTGAATTTACTTACCAAGCCCACGGCCAAGGCAATATCTGGCCTTGTGAGTGAGAAGTAAATCAACTTACCAACCTGTTTTGGTACCTCCCAACATTAGTTGAGGCTTTTCTTACCTTCTCTCCCTGCTTCATATTAGGGTCCAAAGGGGTATTGCATGGCTTGCATTTGCACATTCATGTTTCACAAAGCTGGTCCATCACTTACTTTCTTTGTGATACAGAATTGCCCAGAATCGCCCATTTTTGATCTAGCTATTTCCATCCCCATCCCCAGAAAGTACTTTAGCTGTCCTAATTCTTTGTTTTAAAACTCAGCTGCTAGGCCACACTTTAGGTTTGTTATCTCCTTGTCATCACTTCCTGAGGAATTGATGGTGACAAGTTATGATAGGAAACATATTTAGACATCAAAGGGAAATTAGTACAGGAGCAAGATTTCTTTCTTTTAGCAATAGGTAAGTCGAGTTTAGTGGGATAGAAAGAATCAGTTTTAGATTGGTTACCTGGGGTTGTCTCAGGTCTTGTATTCTAAGTAAATGATTGGTTATGTAGGTCATTATGATCCTCTACTTCTTGACGTCATTGACACCTTGGGTAGACTTTCAACTCTGTTTTCTTTGGTGTGGGGTTAGGGTCTCCCATGTTGTCAGTTTTTGGTTCATGAGGCTTTTCAAGTAGTGTCAGCCATGGTTTATCATAATCTATGTCAAAGGTGATTAACTCTTCCACATGAATTCCTCCTTGAAGAGGAACATTGTCAAAAACCCATGGAGATTCAACAAAGGTGACATCCATACTAACATAAAACCTCTTTGTTGTGGGGTCAAAACTGTTATAACCTTTTTGTGTTTGGGAATAACCCACAAAGACGTAGTTTACTTGTATGATGGACATGCTCAAAGGCAACACTGCCAACAACTCAAGTGGAATTCTGAAATGTTTTTTATGTGGTGTTTCAAGCTTCAAAACCCTTGAGGGCATGCAATGGATTAGAAAGTAGCTGGTACATTGGCTTCTCCTCACAAATAATTTGGAACTTTTGTGGTAAACATGAGGATCAAGCCTCTTTTAGTAGACGTTTGTTCTTTCTTTCTACTACTAAATTTTTGTGGTGTATCAATACAAGAGCTTTGAAGTATAATGCCCATGGAAGTAAAGAATCTATTTAAGGCCTTGTTGAAATACTCTTTCCCATTTTCTCTGCAAAAGATTTGAATTTTCTCTTGAAACTGTGTTTCCTTCATGTTGTAAAAAATTTCAAACACTTGTACAACCTTTGATTTTTCTTTTAGCAATAAACCCAACAAATATGTGTGTGGTCTTTGTTAAGGTAAAAAACCATCCTTTTTCTGAATAATAATAAAATGCTGTGATGGTTTATAAGGTTGTGTAGAAAAGGGGCTCATTGATGTTTGGCAAGGTGGCACTCGCACAATGAAAAATTTAAATTTTTTTTTTTTATTGAAGAAATTCTTGAAGCAACTGTTTCATATACTGAAAATTCGAGTGACCAAACCTAAGATGGCAAAAAATCACTTTCTTATCTCTGCTACTAAGGGATTAAGAAAAAACACCAATTGAAGCTTGATTGTCCATTACACTTTCAAGTTCTCGATAGTAGAGTACACTTTGTTCCCTAACATTGCCAATCATCTTCCCCAAGTTCAGATCCCAAAATTTAAAATGACTAGGAAGGAATTTAGTATGACATTTCAAAAGTTTGGTTAGTACACTAATTGATAGAAGATTATTGGTTAAGTTTGAAACCTGTAGGACATCTCAAAGAATTAGGGACTTAGAAATAGCTACTAATCCTTTTTCAGCAATTGCTGAAAGGGAACCATCTATTCTAACCTAATTGTTCCTTGCACATGGGTTGTAAGTAACAAAGCATTTGTAGCTGTTTGTCATGTGATTGGTTGCTCTAGAATCAGTACTCCAAGAGTTAGAGGGATTCATGGAAACATTGTAGGAAAATGCTAGAGAATAATTACCTTTTGAGATAGTGAATAGAGGGTATTTTTGGTGAATTGTGCCGATGAAAATAGTTTACATAGCAGGTCTAGCTCTTCCTTATTGAAGGTAGGTGTGTTGGTGGATTTTCAGCTCCGGTATGTTGCTGTGGTTTATCGTTTTCGGATGAGTGGAGTGTTGTGGAATCACAGTTGGACCATGGTTTCAAGTCAGGTGTCTTACCATTAAGTATCCAATAGGTTTCCCAGGTGTGGTGAGCTTTTCCTGAATGATCACACCAAAGTTTAACCTTTTTGTTTTGCTTTGCTTGGGTTTGTGGTGAGCTTCTTGATGTAAGGGTTGTATCCTAACATAATTTTCTTTTGACTCACTTTTCTCCTTACTTCTATAAATGCCTCCTTTAGGGTTGGAAAAGGCTTTCTTCCCAAAATTCTGCCCTTAACTTCATTGAGTTTTTGTTTAGGCCAGTTGATACTTGTTCATTTTGCATCCGTTTTCTTTGTCATGCACTATCCATTGCACAATCCTATTCCTCTTCATAATAGACATCCAATTCTTGCCACGAAGCAACTAGTTCAATATAACAATCAATGGCCTCCATTTCGCCTAGCTTGGTTTGTCGCGACATAGTTTTTAACTCAAATATTTGTGAAGACGCCTCAATTGCTGTCCTCTGTCAGTGTTCGTCCAGATTTGCTCGATTCTTGCTTGTCTGATTGTATGTCTATAACAGTGTTGGAAGGTGGTAGGAACCTATAGGAAACCATGGATAACGGATCCTCTCTAGTCCAAATCTGGACTAGAGTGGCAATTTATAATAAAAAATTTGGAACATTGAATTTTCATCCAATGGTCCAAATGTTATTAATTGCCTCTCCAATCCTGATTTGGACCAAAGAAGATTTGAATCCAGGAAAATACACATTGTGTGTACAAGGGGTTGGAAATGCACATATTTAGTGTGATGATCTACAATGACTAGGATTGTGTCAAACCTCTTTGACTTAGGATGGCCAGTGATGAAGTCCATGCTGATGTCTTTCTGAAGTTGTTTTGGTGGGGTAAGGGCTATAATAATCCCGTTGTGGTGAGGTGCTTGGTACTTGCTTCTTTGGCACACATCAATTTGTGCTAGAAAGTGCTGTATGTCCCTTTTCGTCCCCTCTGAATACACCACGTTAGCCCATCTCCTATAGGTACATAGATAATTTGAGTGTCCCTTTATGGGAGATGCATGGAACTCAGCTATTAGTACAGGAATCCTAGGATATTTTTGAGATAAAACCAGCTTCCCTTCATACAACAAGCAACCTTGCTAAGCTATAGCCCTCAGGTCCCATCTTGTTGGTCAGGATTTGTTGGACGATGTCTGACAACTTAGGATCTGATTATACCTTGATTTTGTTGTACAAGGTATGGTAACAAGAAGGAAAACAAATTTATGGCATGCACAGTTATGGGATATTTTGGTTTGTTTGGTTATAAGAAAATTCTTGCATCTTTAAGGGCATATTTGCATTTAAATGTGATGTGAGATAGAATGTAGCAAATGACTTTCGTTTGGTTCTCATTACACAATCAAAGAGATTGGATTGCTCTATTACACAACTATGGTATCATTGGGTTTCAATTCTGTGTTATGTTCTGAGATGTTCTTGTTATTTCTTGTTTTATATCTTATCCTCCAACAAATTCTGAATTCTGCTTTTCCAATAATTTTTTCCTTCTATATAAAATACTTTTGTTTAACTTTTTGGGATGAAATAGTCCTTGTTACAGAATCTCTTCACAACTGTGGTTAAAAGTTTTGATTTTTACTACTCCCATTCATCACTAGTTAAATTAAATTTTAGCCGAAGGTACCATGGCTATGTTCTTTATCTACACTTCAAGGAAAAATGACTTTTGTTGTAAGGGTGTGAAAGTGATATTATTTAAAAGCATTCATAAACTCTCTCATAACTGCTTTAGCTTTTGAGATGAAATGGTTTTAGGATGTCACTGAACTGTTTGCAGAGTTGGAATGGATAAAGGCATGTCAGAAGGCCCCTCGTAGAAAAAGTAAGTCCAAGAGCAAAGAAAGGCAATGGATGGTGCGACCTTGGTTTCCTGCTGTCTATCCTGAAAGTGAAGAGCCTAATGTTAGTATCATCTCTGAACCAATAGTGATTGTTGACAATGAATGGAAGGTGGGGGATTTGGTTGATTGGTGGACTGATGATTGTTATTGGTCCGGAAGAGTAGCTGAAGTATTGGAAAATGCGAAGGTTAAGGTAATACTTAGTTACTTTCTCTTGGGTTTTGAGTATTTGGGTACCCAACATTTTGTGGCCAAGTTATTTTGGTTCTTATACTTTCAAACTCATTAGTCCCATAACTTACGAATTACTAGTAATACTTGAGAAAGCAAAGATTATGTTTGAATTACTTAAATGATGAGTTAGCATGCTGTCCCAAAACCTTTGGTCCTACTTATTATTATTAATATAATTATTATTATCATATGATCCAATTATTTTTATTTTAGTAATTTATTAATTATTTTTATTTTAATTTATATATAAACTAATAAGGAATCTCTGTTTGCTGAGTCAACATGCCAACTCATCATTCATGTAAGAAGATTTGAACACAATTTCTTTTCCTGCTAGTTATTGTCAATAATTAGTAACATGAAGGACGAAATACGCTCAAATTGAAAGTTGGGGGGCCAAATAAACTCTAGGGACCAAATTTGTCAAAAGGCTTGCCCTTTGTGCTCTTCACTTACTTGGAATATCTTATTTGGGATTTTTAGTGATCCATTATTGCTTGAAATTGTGTTAAGACAATTTGATTTCCAAGACTGTAGTTGGAAAACCGGATCATTTGATTTGAAATTTGAATTACATTATTTCCATTGACTAACAAAGCTTGCTCTTAACAATGAATGTGAAAGAGAGAGAAATCTAAATAGGAGTCCTTGTGTTTTTTTATAATGATAAATTAGGTCAAATATTGGGCATCATAATTAGTTTGAGGCTAACCTAATAAATCATTACACTTATTTAACTATCATCACAAATACACATTTTTCTATTGCTCACCCTTAACTTGAACATTATTCTAGCTTTATCAATTAACATCTCCACTTATGTGGCATCCTTGGTAGACAACTAACTCTTAGAATTCATTGACCAACTTCCCATGAGATGGTTCCTCAACATTCTCTCTGCTCCTCCCATTGGCCACCTTGACTCAATGACACATCTTCCCAAAGTCATAGGCCTACTTTCTTGGGCAGTTCCCTTGACCTTCTAGCTGGTCTTTCCATTGCTTAGGCTACATGCCAAGGCCAGCCACAATTATAGTGCTAAAGTTTACAAGATGCTATTCTGTTTTTTTTTTTTTCCTAAACCAAAATTCCAAACCACACTCCAAAACCTCATGATACAAAGATTATTGAGCTACTAGAAAACAAAGAAAAACAATAAAATCACTCTTGATCAGGAAAATACATTGGAAAAGCTAGGGAAGAACTGAAAACACCATGAAATGTCATGATCCTGGTTAAATTAAGGTTGAAAAGGATGTTAGGTAGGCTAGTCTGCACATTCTAGCCTTGCCAAACCAATACCAAATGCTTTTGCTAAAGTGATAGACAAATGATGATAACTCAAAAAAATTCTGAAGAAATGTAGAAAGGAAGATAGATGCTAATGTTTTGTAGGAGGAAATGGCTAAATTCACACATTTATTCCATTGTAATATATGGATATTTATACAAAAGAGAGGGGGACAAATTATCCAAAAAGTCTACAAGTAGTTAAACTACCTTTAGAAAAATTATACTTATTCATACCTACCTTTAGAAAATAAACATACTAATTAGAAAAACAAAGCACATGTGAGAAATATGGGAAATAAGTAATTGCCAACACTCTCTCTCAATTTGGTGAATAGATGTTAATCATCCCTAGCTTGACTCTAAGTTCTTCAAATCTGACCCTTTTCAATGCCTTTGTCAATTCATCCGTAGCTTGCAATTTTGATGGAGTGTGAGCAAGCTCTATTAATTGTGAATCGATTTTTTCTTTGATAAAGTGCCTATCAATCTCAATTTGTCTTATTTTGTCATGTTACACTGGATTCTTTGCAATGTTAAAGCTATGTTGTCACACAGTACCTTGATAGGAATTTCATGGTTGATTATTAATTCTTCTAACAACCTTTTTATCCATAATCCTTCACAAATAACTTGAGCTAAGGCTCTACATTTTGCTTTAGCACTATTGTGAGCCACAACAGACTGCTTTTTGCTCCTCCATGTTACTAAATTACCCCAGACATAGGTGGAATAACCTGAAGTAGATCTTCTATTTGTTACAGATCTAGCCCAATCAGTATCACTATACACCTCAATTGCTTGATTTTCCCTTTTTTTGAATATGATTCCCTTTCCAGGTGTCATTTTCAGATATCTCAATTTTCTATAGGCTGCCTCAAGATGAGCTTGAGTTGGTTTATTCATAAACTAGCTTATTACTCCAACTGGGGAACTAATATCGGGCCTAAAGTGAGTCAAGTAAACTAGCTTACCTACAAGTTTTTGATATCTCACTATGTCAACTAGAGGGTTATCTTGGGAGAATTGGAGTTGTAATCAGTTTCTATAGGTGTGTTTATAGGTTCTTGTCTCCTCAATTAATTCAGGTGTATGCTTCCTTTGAGACACCTCAATTCCCTTCTTTGATCTTGCTACTTCCATTTTCAGGAAATATTTTAAAGGGCCTAGGTCCTTTATGTCAAATTCTTTAGTTAGTGAAATTTTCAGCGTCTCAATTTCCTTTACATAATTACCTGTGACAATGATATCATCTACATATACAATTAAGACTGCAATGTGACCATCATTAGCAAACTTAAAGAAAATAGTATGATTTGCTTGCCTCGACTTTACCCTTACCTCTTAACAGTTATAGTAAACTTTTCAAACCAAGCTCGAGGAGATTGTTAAACCCCATAGAGAGATTTTTTAAGCTTACATACCTTACCTTTATTATGGTTATCAAATCCTGGTGGAATGGACTTGTATATGCCCTCCTTTAACTCTCCTTTGAAGAAGGCACTTTTAACATCAAGTTGGTGTAGGGGCCAATCTAGATTGACAGCAAGTGATAATATGATTTTTACTGAGTTAAGTTTGGTTACAGGAGCAAAAGTGTCTTGATAATCAATTCCATATGTCTATGTAAATCCTCTTGTCACCAACCTTGCCTTATATCTATTGATGCTACCATCTATGTTGTACTTGATATTAAATAACCGCTTACATCCAATAGGTTTCTTTCTTTGAGAGAGATCAACCTAATCCCAGGTACAATTCCTTTTTAGAGCGCTCATTTCTTCATTCACTGCCTCTCTCCATTCATTTTGTTTTAGTGCCTCATAAATAGTTTGGAAACATTGCAACTTGACACTTTAGATACAAAAGTTTGGTATGAAGCTAAGAGCTTATCATACGAAACAAAATTTTCAATAGAGTGCTTGGTACATGATCTTATGCCTTTCCTTGGAGCAATGAGCATGTCTAGGCATTCATCTTGATTCAACTTCACTCATGGACTGGGGTCAAAGTCATGGGCTTGCTCATTTAGTGTGCCAACTTTATCCTCTTGTGTCTTCCTTCGAGAATATACAATAGGATCTTTTTGCTTAGTAGAGTCATCGAGATCAAGCTCAGGGTTAGTTTTAGGCTCAAAAGCGTTTTTTTCGGTCGTGGTTTCATGTGATATGGTAATAGGATCAATGTAGTTTGAAATGACCAAGTTAACTAGGTCAGGGTGTGATGTCTAGGATTCCATTTTAAGACCATTGGTATCTAGTTCATTGCAAAAATTCCATTCCCCAATTTTAGTCTCCCCCTGAATGGATGTTTTCAGGTAATAGGGTTGAGTCTCAAATAAAGTAACATTCATAGAGATAAAAAATTTTCTTTGGGTAGGAGAATAACATTTATATCCTTTCTTGGTGGTCAAGTATCCCACAAATACACATTTAATGGCTTTAGGTTCGAACTTATTTTGATGACAGAAGTGAACAAACACAGTGTAACCATAGACTTTTAAAAGGTGAGGAGGAGATAAGGTGGGTTTAATGAAAAAGTTTTAGGAGAACATTGCATGGAGTTTGAAAATCAAGGGCTTTTGTGGGCTTGCGATTAATGAGGTAAGTTGATGTTTGAATGGCTTTCCCCTAACAGTATGTAGGAACATTCATAGTAAACATATGGGATCAGGCAACATCAAGAAGGTGTCTATTTTTTCTTTCAACTATGCCATTTTGTTGTGGGGTATGAATACAGGAGCTTTGATGGTGAATCTTATGAGTTGTCAAGTAGGCAGTTAGATTGCTATTGAAGTATTTTTTTCCATTATCACTTCGTAGAACCTTTATGGGAGTTTGAAATTATGTTTAAATGAGTTGATGGAAATTTTGAAATATGGTTGCAACTTCAGATTTTTCTATCATCAATTATACCCACATAACTCGAGTATGATCATCAACAAAGGTAACCAACCATCGTGAACCAGATATACCTTTAATCTTGGAGGGACCCTAGATAGAACTATGAATGTGGTGGAATGGATTAGTTGGTTTATATTGTTGAGGTGGGTAGGTTTTTAGTATATTTGGCAAGTTGACAGGTTTCACATTGGAAAAACACATCACTTTTATTAAATGAGGTTGGGTACATTCTTTTCATACATTAGAAACTGGGATGACCTAACCTATGGTGCCATAAAATAAGTCTTGATTCTCTAATAGCAGTGAAGGCCTCTTTATCCTTTAAGGAAGATCCCATGAGGTAGAGTCTAGCCACCTCTTTAGCATTGCCAACCATCCTCTTCGATGCTAGGTCCTGAAAACACAACCATTATGCAAAAAAAGAGCCTCACATGAATTGTCCTTAACTACTTTATTGATTGACAGCAAATTGCATGCAAGTTTAGGTACTAATAGTACCTTTTTAAGTACTAAATTAGGTGATAGTGTGATTGTACCCAAACCAGTCACATTTGCAAGGAAACCATCAGCAGTTTTTATCTCTAGTGGTTTAGTGAAAGGACTAAAATCATCAGATAGTGATGAATCATTGGTCATATGATTTGATGTTCTGGAATCAACCACCTAAGTAAGATTGTTTAAATTTTTGGTACTCAAAGGCAAGGAAAAAAATACCTACTTGTGCAATATTACTAGTTACTATTTTCGTTTATTATTGTTATTGTATTTTGAGTAACAAATAGTTCTTGGAGAAGTTCCAATTGGTCACGGCTGAAGAGTGAGGTTTCTAGGATGGCTGGAATTTCAGTGGTTGTGTTGTAGCTTTTAGCATGTCCCTTGGTCTTTGACTTTCAATTAGGAGGCTTGCCATATATCTTCCAATAGTTCTCTGTGGGATGGCCAAGTTTGTTGTAGTGATCATCCCACTTTTTGGGTTTACTTTCATGTTCTTGAAAAGTAGGACCTTTAGCCACAACTCTTATGTTTTCGCATTAAGAGTTGATCGCATGAATGTTTTGCATAAGGGTTTTTCTAACCTTTTTTCATCTAACTTAAGAGAAAACTTCCTTTAGTGAAGGAAATGGAGTTCTAGTCAGGATCCTCCCTCTAACCTCATTAAATTTATTATTAAGACCCAATAGTAATTGATAGATACGTTTTCTTTCTACTAATTTCTTATAGGTGGCTGCATTCGTGACACATTTCCATGTAATATTTTCTAATGCATCCCAATTGTTGCTAATATTTTGTGATGTTGTTGAAATATTGGTTCGCTAGTCCATCTCCTTGTTTCAGCCCTTGGATAAGGCTTTCAATTTCGTATGTTTCAGCATCACTTTCTCAGGCTGAATAGGCTTCAAGAACAGTCTCCCATATATCATGGGCAGTTTTGCATAGAAAAAATTTTTCACCTATTTCTACTGCCTCATAACTTATTAGTCAGGACATAACAAGATTATTTTCTGCATTCCATATCTTAAATTTTGGGTGACTCTTTGTTGGTTCCATATCTTAAATTTTGGATTATTAGTCAGGACATAATCCTCTCTACCCTTGCCACACACAAACATCAAAACCGATTCGCTTTAGTGGAGATAATTGAGCTTGTTGAGTTTATGGTAGGTAATCAACACAAGATTGGAGTCGAAACTCCCTTGGGTGGCTGTTTGGATGTGCGATGAGCCTCCTTGTGATTGTTAAGGGGTCTGTGACGTGATGCCATCTCTAAATTAGTATCCCCTGTTTCTTCGTTTTGGGTAGTAGTTTGAAGCTTATATTTTGGCATAGTCAGTAAAGGTGTCAAAGTGGGTCAATTCGACTCACTCGGGCTAACCCACTGAGCTAGTAGGTTAAATGCCTCATAAGGTGGTGAGTTGAAAATTTCAACGCGCCCCACCTAGTGGTTTAAGCGAGTTGGTCGATTTAACCCACCAAAAATTTTGAAAAAATATAAAAATTCAAATGTGGTTTTATTTGAGCATATGTCTTGTTTAATCAATCAATTTTTATATAAGTATAAATAAACAAAAAATAACTAAAATAAAAAGGAAGCTTCAACGGATTAAAACAAGTAAAATAATCCAATAATTCAATGATTCATTAATAATAAGAATATGATTATGAGCAGAATATTCAAATCTAGCAAATTATAAAATAATAGAGATAACATAACATACATTAGGGTTTTTTTTTTTTTTAATAGAAAAGTGCGGTGGGCTGGGGCACTATGTAAAAAAAAAAGACTGGCAACCTGTTTAACTTGCGAGTTGGCTTGTTTGACTCGTAGGTTAAACGGGTCAGGTTGATAAGAGTATACTAAATAGGTTCTTAACGAAACCCTTTAACATAAACCACCTCTTAGGTGGGTTAAACAGGCTCGACCCAGTGAGTCGAATCCGTTTTGACGCCTCTAATAGTTAGGCCCAATTAGACTCTGATAACATGAAGAAATGTAGAAAGGAAGATAGATGCAAATGTTTTGTTAGAGCATTTGGGTAAATTCACACATTCATTCCATTGTAATACATAGATATTTATACACAAGAAAAGGGGGACAAATTGCCCAATAAGTCTACAAGCAGTTAAGTTACCTTTAGAAAAATTATACCTACCTTTTGAAAATAAACATACTAATTAGAAAAACATAGCACATGTGAGAAATATGGGAAATAAGTGATTGCCAACAATTTTAAACAGCAAAATAGAACAAAGAAATTGACAATGAAATGTTTCTTTTGTATGTCTTATTCAAATGGTGCCAATCTTATTAAATAGGACCATGGCCATAACCCAGCCAGTAGAATCCTTTATTTCAGAGATTGATGGCATTAAAAGAAAATTATCCTACCTCTAAATCAGGAAATTAAAATGGAAAAATAATTTAACTCTCATGCATTTATATCCTAATTTTATCCCAACAGATCTCGAGCAATAATACACCAGCAATTCTGGTGTAGTAATTACCATAGATCTGGTGCAATACTACGCCAGCAGATTTGGTGTAGTAATTATCTATTACTAACACTCCTTCTCAAGCTGGGGAGTAGATGTCAATCATCCCCAGCTTAATTGCGAGCTCTTCACATCTGTTTCTTGCCGAAACCTTTGTCAATACATAAGTAACTTGCACTTTCAAGGGGGTATGAGTAAGCTTGATTTGGCCCGAATCTACCTTTTCTTTGATAAAGTGCCTGTCTATCTCAATATGGTTTGTCCTTAATTGGAACCTCATATTTGAGTTTGCTCTTCTAGCAACCTTTTCAACCATAATCCTTCACAGATCCCTTGAGCCTTGGGCTCCCTTTCCCCTGATTTGTTCTTGGTTATCTTTGTTGTTGTGTTCAAGTAGAAGTTGTGGTTATACTTGGTCTCAAGTTTTGTGTTACAAAAAAACATTGATTCTGAGGAAATAAGCCAAGAATAACATGACTTAGTAGTTGTACTTTATACGTTTTTTCTTCTTGACAACATTTTTCCTTAGCTTTTTGTTTTGGAAGATTATTCTTGGTTGGACTTATTTTGTTGATGCTTTTTATTGTTCACATGTTTGACTTTCAAGATTGATTTGCTGCCTCCTCCCATGGGTGAAGGGTTGACTTATGAAGCATTGAGCAAGGACCTTCGCCCGTCCTTGGACTGGTGCCCACGAAAGGGTTGGACAGCGCCTATGCCTATGGTATGTACTTTTTTTTCTTATATCTGTTATATGTGCTAGGATTTAACTATGGAGAAAGCTTTGGTGGATTTTCTTATGTTTGTTATCTGTATATTATGACTTATGGAGAAACTTTTCTGGTAGAGTCAATGATTTAATGCTGTGTTGTAAAAAAGTTCAATTGTTATGCTTTTATCAAGAAACTTTATACCAAACACCTAAATAGTGCACCTAAGCTTTTTCCTTTATTAATCAATAGTCGCCCAATAAAAACACTTAATGCAGTTGCCTCATTTATCTTCATCTATGAACCTGTTTTATTCTAATCATTGGAAGAAGTGTGTAAGGGTTTTCTTAATTCTCACAAGTGCAAATGATCCTTTGATGTCCACAGTCCAATGATGCTGTACAATTTGCAGGCTGCCTTGGAGAATTTGTGGTTGAACAAATGGATGTTGGTATCACAATAGCCAAGAATACTATAGTCTAAGATGGTAGAATTTGAATTAAACACATTTTCTAAATATTGAAAACTGTAAAATGAAACAAATGAGAAATTATTATTTCCCAATTGTACCCCAGTACTTTGGTTACATTATTATTCCATGTAAGTTTTCCTACCTTGATATTATGGTTTGTTTAGTTAGCATGAAATTAAATCATTTATGGTAATTTGCTTGCGATCAGCTGCTGGATGGTGCAAAACGGCGTCCTTGTGCTTGTTTAATTAAGCCAGAACATTCAGGTAATTCAGTTCTCAATATGCTGCTTTTCACTCTTGTTTTTGCATGAGATATTTGTCAATGTCAGTTTTAATGTGTGCAACTGATTTAGTTAGTCCTTTCCCAAAAGAAAAAATGGTTTGGTCACTATTTGTTGAAAAACCTATAACTTATTCACAAATTATGTGGGAGTCTTAAAGGACGAGGTGTTTATTATTATATAGGAACCTTCTAATTATTTCTTACTATTTTTATGAGTTTTTATCCTCTTCAAGGATTACCTTTTTATTCAATTTTATATAGTATAGTACTATACTATCCTGTTTCGTGTACTTAATTATGGAAGAGGGGGGGGGGGGGGGGACAGCTATAGTATAGTGCGTTCACAGTACAAGTGAACAAGCCTTACCATAACCATATACAACACCATGATTTAACTGTCTCCAAATAAACTGAAAAAACGAAATAAAATTCAGGTGACTCTTGAGAACCCTGTTTTCATTCTCATCTTGTTCCTTACTCAGATTTACTGGGCCAAAGAGATAGTTCACATAAGCGTTCCTTTCTTGTAGCATGACTACTGTAACAGAAGATCATCTTGTTTTTCCAGCCATCCAAAACTGACAGTAACAGCAGATGGCTTAGACCGGCTCCAATGAAGCCACGTCTGCCCTTGAAAGTCTAAGACTGAAGCATCCTAGTGCTTCATCCTTTCAGATTGCTGCTCTAGTCCTTGTCACTTTCAATTCAGCTTCATCACTATTCCTGGCAATCCTCTTCATATTCTGCTGCTCACTAGATCAACCAACAAATCGATGAAAAGTGCAAAGATTGTTGTGCAGTTATATATATATGTCCTTTAGTAGTCCTGGTTGTGAGAGGTGTAGTAGAATTATTTCATCCTCTATTTGCTTGTCAGGGTTGGCACCATTGGCCCTAGTTGGCACAGGACCCTTACTATCACAAATGAACCCTCTTCTTTTCAGTGTAGAATGAAGATATCAATGGCGGTCAGTGTGAACTACACTCTATTTTCATCCTGCTCTGGGATGGAAATCTATCTTGAAGGTTGATTCTTGGATGTAATGGAGATGCTTGTTCAAAAAACTGATTGATTCCATTGACAGTATGTTCAAATGGGTTAAGTGGATCTAAAACCCTGAATAAAGTCATCTGGCCCCAATATAATGGTCTAATATGTGTGTGGCGGCTTGTAAACAAAAGTAATAAGTTCAAACACAAACCAAGCCCATTTCATTGAAATTTATATGATGTTACAGTAAAATGGGGAAAAAGTAGTTTTGTATCAATTCAGAATCTGCTGACCACTTTGACTATTGAGGTGATAGTTCCCTTTGAGGCCCAAGAGCTGAAACCCAATGAGGAAGGATTGGTGAGGAAGACCCACACAATTTGACTTGAGGTCCAAGACCTGAAGTTAAAAAATAAAAAAGGAGGCTTAGTGAGGAAGACCTAAACAATCTGTGACCCTTGAAATTTAAAGGAGTACTAGGCAACCAAAAAGAAAGGGAGAAGACATGAGGCCTCCAAGACTAAAAAAGAATACAAGCCTAGGATAAAAATGAAGGCATGAAAGCAAGTCACAACTGGTTTAGGCCAGTTAGACTTGAGGGGGAGTGTTGAAATAAAATGGATAAAGAAAAAAGAGTCCCATATTGGGAAGTTGAAGAAGGAAAGAAGGCTATATAAGTATTGAAGTTAGCCCATCAAATTGTCTTAGGCATTTTAGATAAAAGCTTGGCTATCAATACTATAAATGACCCAACAACTCTCCCCCTATAACTTAGACCAAGGCCCGTAATTTCCAACATTGACATTAACTAAGTGAAAAAATGGAAAAACTCAGGGCAGTGGCCATTGTGTTTGCAGAGGGAATAGGGCTTGTGATCTGCATCTTTGAGGAGAAGTGTGGTTGTTGTTCATTCAACCTTACCTTAGGCCGAAATCCATCGTGCATTGGCCATGTGCTAGTGACTGGATTCCGATGACAATGCAATGCTGGAGTTTTACAGCAACAACAGTATCGTGGGAATGGGAAAGGTTTAGAACAATACATACCTTGAACAATAACGTCAACAGGATCTCCTTGCCAGTATGACGGTGTAGATTAGCACCGGAAGAGGTGAGTCGTACATTCCTTAAGCTCTTACGTAGAGAGGGTGGGTTAGGGGGAGCTTCTTTAGAGGGACGGTTTAGACTTCGAAGCTTTTATTCCCTAGAATGCTCATGTTTCCTTGGGTCATCAATGGGATTGTACATTCCCTATCTAGCTTTAATGTGCTTGGCCAGTGGAAAGGAGTCTCATGTATTTAATAACCAAACGCTGCACTTGGACCTCGTAGGGAATGACATTCCCTCTCCCTAAGCCCATATCTGGAAACCAAAGAAGGCCTTAGTCTCTCCACACTCAACACATACTCCCTCTCCAAGGTTTTCTCTCTCTTTCCTTTGGCTGCCTATTTAGTTCATATCTGATTAGTTATGCATGAGATACCTCACTCTGGGACACTGTAGCAATTATTTTGTTGGTCCCCCTTCTCTCTCTTATTCTGTGTTTTGCTTGCTATATATCTTATTACGCTGTTGCCAAGTATCTTTGGTTCCATTATTTACTTCCCCTACTAGTGTCCCTTTGTCCTTATGGTGAATATTGGAAATTACATTTGAACTGTCACTGTCCTTGGTACATTGAAATTCAGGCAATTCCTTTGCATTTGATTTGGAATTCCACTTTCCCATTGGTTAATCTTCCAGCCTTCCTTACAGTTTCAGGGTAGACATAAAGTTGTTGAGATGGCATTCAGGAGTGCCGTGATTTCTTTTGTTGGGAGGCATGGAACACTAGTTAAACTCTAGTTGCCTGAGGTAAATGTTGAAGATAGACCACCCTCCTATATATTTTCAGCACTTCATATGGTCCATAAAACCTTGGGTTAACTTCTCATCTGATTTCTTGGCATAGATTTGAATTTAAATGGTTTGAGTTTTACATAGACCAAATACCCCACTTTAAAGCACAAATCCCTCCTCTTATTTATCAGAACATGTCTTCATATATTCTTGTTCTTGCTCTAAATGCCCTTTTTATTCAGCCAAAACCTAGTTGTGTTCGTTGATATTTTGATTCACATCTTCCGCGGCTGAATAAGCATCTTCTAGCTTGAATAATGTAGGAATATCATGACTATAAAAAGGCTTTGAATGGTGTTATCCCGGTCGTAGGTTGTGTTAAACCTGTATTCTGCCCATGTTAACCATTTAACCCATTGCTTAGGTTTGTCTCCTACAAAACACCTTAAATAAGTCTCTAAGCTTCGGTTGATTACCTCTATTTGGGATGATACCCTATAGCTGTTTTTAAGAGATGCTCCAGCCATCTGAAATAGCTGTCTCCAGAATTGGCTTATAAACACTCAATCTCTATATAAGACAATTGATTTGGGAAAGCCATGCAATTTAACTAATTCCTGAATAAACAATTCAGCTACACTCTTTCTAATATGAGTGGGAAAGGAAAACAAAATGGCTGTACTTTGTTAACCTTTCAACCACCATCATTATGGTATCATATCTACAGAATTTGGCAAACCTACTACGACATCCATGCTAATGTCCTCCAACACATGTTGAGGAATCGGTAAGGATGGTTGGATGCTTTTACTCTTGACAAGTCTCACATTTAGCTACATAGGCTTGAATGTCTCTTTCCATCCGCTCCCAATACACCATCTCTGCTATCGTTTTATAAGTGTGAAAGCATCTTGAATGACCATCCATTAAAGAGTCTGTTAGGGGCTGGGTATAATTACAGAACAGAAAAGTGGAGAATGATAGAGGTAGGACTGAAACAAGAAAATGAACAGTAACTTCAGAAAACAAAGAGTACAAGAGTGGAGTCCATCGAGTGACTCCTGATGCAAATAATATTCTAACCGTACTCAAAATAAAGTGCAGAAAAAAAAAAAATATATATATATATATATATATATATCACATTTAAGTGTTAAAACATAAAACATGGGGCAGTTCTGCAAAAAATGGGAAATGGGTGGCAGTTATCTGAGATAGTGTGCAGTGGTGGACAGTTAGAGCAGAAATTCAGAGAGTGGGTCAATCAAATAAGGGAGTAGGCAGTTAAGAAACATAGGGAGGGTTTGTATCAGAGCCATGGAACTCTTTGATCAAAGCTGTAATCTGTGTCGACCCTTTTGGAATCACCATCTTCCCTTGGTAAAAGCAGGCAGCCTTTGAATCAAAATCTAATCAGATGCTACTTCATTACCTGTTATTAGATGTTGTATTCTAGTTGCCATTTTCTTATCTTGCCTCACTTCTGTATCCCTTGCTTCCATATCCTCATACTGCCATAAAGAATAAGCTTTAAGCTCCATTACCTCTTCACTTTGAAATAACGCATTTGCCATACTGTTCACTTTCTCCAGTATATAATTAATTTCAAACTTGTAGCCCATCATTTTTTAAACCCACTCAAGTTGATCCAGGTCTATTATCCTCTCTCAGGGAGATATACTTCTAAGCTATCTGATCCCTTCTTATAATGAAGGGATGTCCCATCAAGTAGTGATTCCACTTCTTAACATCATACATTATAGCTATTAGTTCCCTTTCATAGGCTTTGTTGAGCCCTTCAAGACAAAACTTGACTGTAATATGTTACTAGTCTTCCCCTCTGCATTGGGGAATAAGAAGTACTGATACTTTGAAATAGGAGATGTATCTATATCGGATATGTATTCAATACAATACACCTGCATAGGTATCAAAAAATTTTTTTGTGGAATATATTTCAAAATGTGCCGAAATGATTTCAAATCGGTGTTGAAATATTTTTGACGATTTTTTTATTAGTTATAATATTGTTTTATCATTTTATCTTTCATTTTATCATTTTTTCTTTACCATATTTCACATAATTTTCCTTCATCACTAATCCTATTTGTTAAAATATATATAAATACACACACAAATATACCCATACCCGTTATCCTAAATTTTTTAAAATTGACGTATCATACTTATTATATCGTATCCAATACTCAAACCTATATAGGTGCTTCTTAGAAGAACACCTATTTCTCCCCCCAAGTACTATCTTCAATTTCAAACAGCTGAGAAAAATCTGACATTGCAAGCACCGACACTGTAGTTATTTCTTTCTTTATGGCTTCAAATGCTTCTTGTGCACTTCCACTCTACTTAAAAGCATTCTTTTTAAGATGATCAGTGAGAGGAGCAGCTACTTGTACCCTGGTTCTTTACGATTCTTTTATAGTAGCCTGTCAAACCCAAATACCCCCTCAGGATTCTCATATCTTTGGATATATTGCCTCTATTTTGGTTGGGTCTGCTTCTGGTCTTCTAACAGAAATGATGTGTCCATGATACTCCAATTTTGGCTGCCCAAAGGTGCATTTCTTGGTAATAATAACCAGCTTGTTTTGAGGAACTTTTGAGGGATTTCTAACTTTCCTCCTCAGTCTTAATTTATTGCCTATTCTAAAGAGTCAACTTTATTATTATCATGTTTGTAATTGTGAATAATTTGTAAAAGGGGTGTAAATTTTTTATTTTCAAATTCTTTCTTTTCTTGTACTGATCCTAATCGATTCAGTTCAACCTATTTATGTTGTACCTACTCTCTGAATGCATCATACAAAAATTGGGAAGATTCTATCTTATCAACCACTTATCTCACTAGCCTTCAAGGACCCTTAAATTCAATCCTCTGTCCAATTCTCCTTGAAAACTGAACCAAGTCTCAACAAAAACTTTCCTCAAAATAGAATCATGATTGATCTACCCCCCCGAAGTATTTGGATGTTTTGCTTACATCAATATACCCTCACAACAACAAAGTAAACTTGATCCAAAATCTGTCAAGTGTTAATTCCTTGGATATTCTTGACATCAGAAGGGTTATAAGAGTCCTCCCTCCTCCAAATAGTTTTACACCTCAATGGATGTAACATTTCTTGTATAGGTGCCATATTATCTCAAAACTCATATTCCGGGAGGGGGTGAACCCAGCACACCAAGAGGAGGAATATCAGCAAAGGAAATGTTATATCCCAATGGAAATGTCCCCTAGCTTTTCTCTAAGTAATTGGCATGGTAGGATGTAGACCTGTAGATACACCAATGGACTCCCAATAAGGTTGCGTCAAACAGTGATGTAGCTCTGGTTGATAAAGGGATGTACCAAAATCTTGTGGACAAATTGATATAATTATCCTACACTTGACTGGATATTAGTTTTGCAGTCAGTGTTGCAAGCCAATGAATGAATATTTCGACTGAAGAACATCCGGAGGTTGTAAACTTTGTGTTGAGATGCTTAAATTTGACTCCCGTAAAGAGTATTTTCAAGAAGGAAACAAATAGAAGCTTGGAAGGCTGTGAAGTAAAGTGAGGAAGAAGAGACAAGAGGTATTCTGATGTTTCGCCCTGTATTTTTCCAGATGAAACCAGTGTAGGCATGAACCAGTGGCAAACAGCCGAAGAAATTAGAATTCCTAGTCTACTAGTAATGACCAAAAACTGTCAACTGGCTGACATGGTAACAAAATAAACCAAATAATAAGCAGCGTAAATGTTGGACAACTCACACGTGGGATGGGAAATGTGGGGAATAAGGGATAAAACTGAGATCTCCTAGGCTCCCCCTCAAGCTAGGGAGTAGATGCTAATCATCTTTAGCTTGACTTAGAGTTCTTCAAACTTGACACTGTATAAGGCTTTTGTAAGAACATCAGCCTTAGAAAGTTTAGGGGTGGTATGAATAAGATCAAATACACCTGAGTCCACTAATGTCTATTAATTTTCACATGCTTGGATTAGTCATGTTGTAAAGGATTTTGGACAATACTCAGAGCTGCCTAGTTGTCACAAAACATTGTCGTTGGTACCACAATCAATTTATAACTCTTTATTTTGCTTCTCCATGTTACCACATTGTCCCCAAACAAAAAGTACTATAGTCTGATGTGGATCTTCTATCAGTTTATGGAACCAGCCTAGTCTGCACCACAATATATTTCTATTGTATTCCTGTTATTCTTTAAGTGAATACCCTTTCCAAGGTTCATTTTAAGACATCTTAAGAATCTGTAGGCTGATGAGCTTCAGTTGGTTTACTTATAAATTGGCTGATGATACTTATAAGAAAGCTAATGTTAGGCCCTGAATGAGTCAAATATATGAGCTTTCCCCCAAGCTTTGATACCCTTCAGTGTTCATTGAACTGCTTTCTGGGGTGAATTTAAGTACGTAGTCTGCTTCGTTTGGTGTTTCAGTAGGCTTTCATCCTAACATCCTAGTTTCCCTAAAGAGATCAAGGGACTACTTTGGGAGACCACTATTCCTCCATTTTGATATGGCTATCTCCATTCCCAAGAAGTATATTAGTGGACCAAGATCCTTAATTTCAATCTCTTTGGTTAAAGCCTTCTTATGGCTCTCAGGTTCACTTGCATAATTGCCTATAATAGAAATATAGTTAATATAAACAAGTAGTACAGCAATTCTGCCATCATCTGCAAATTTAGTGTGGAAGGTGTAGTATGTTTGGCCTTAAGTTTAAGCATGTCCTTCCATAGCCCTAGTAAATTTCTCGAATCTTGCCCTTGGAATCTTGAGCCCATAGCGGGACTATTTTAGCTTGCACATATATGCTTCTTACAATCCCCGTAGAGAAATGCTTATTTAACATCATGAAATAGTGTTGGAGCCTCGAAATTACATCACTCCCATACACAACAGTGCTGAGCAATTTATTAATAAAAGTTTCTGTCAAGTAAGAACTACAACAGGCTTCCACACTATAATAAATGTATTAATGCTTATGTCGTTTTACAACCAAATTCCTACCATAATATTACTGAGAGCAATGTTTAACGCTTATGTTGTTTTATAACCGAACTATGAGGAATTAAACAGTTTGACTTTTATATTCACAGGATGTTTTGCTTGTTGTTTTTTCTTTAATATAGTTATTTCGCAATTTGCTCTTTTTTGTTGCAGAGCATGTTTTAAAGCCTAATGCTGCGAATGGAATTGGAAAAGTTGTTAAGACTTCAATAAGTACATCATTGGACTGTAGTTCGTCACATTCTTCTCAAAATACTGAGGACTTCTTAGACTCACTGGAGGGACCCATTGCAATGGACAATACTACTAAAAGTGGTAGGGAGTTAGAAGTGGCTGACACTAGCATTAGAAACACTAATTCTTCAGGTAGTGCTCCAAGTTCTCATATTAGGGCTGAGTGTGCTGAAAACGCGAGATTGAAAGCCATAAATGGCGGATTCTTTCGAAAGAATTCCCTGAAAGAGATGGGAACGGATAAAAGCGTTTGTCTAGATTCAATGTTTTTAAGTAGTATAGAAGGTACAATTTTGGACTTGGAGGAACTTGTAAATAGGGTTAAATGGATAAGGGGCAAATTGGATCCTGGGATGCCTTTGTCATCTACTAATCAATCATTTTGGGAATTTTGTCATCATGATGGGTCATTCGTAGATTAATGATTTGTAATAAATGTATTCTTCATAAAATTTGCATTTGGCTAGGAATTGTAAAACCAGTGACATATTGATCTAAATCTTATTTATTTAATTAAATTTTGTTATGATCTAAATATGTCCAAATAGTTAAATGAATAGATAGGTGGGTTGGTTTATAAAAAACATGTCCATTATGGACTTCAGTGAGTCAACTAATGAGCAACCATTTAACTCACTTCTTAAATCTTTATTTATGCTTTGGTTAAAGTAGTTTGTCCTTTGATTTTATTCATTGTTTTAAAATGATATATTAAGTTTGAAGTGTTTCTTGTCTTATAAATATACCTTTTTAAATAATGATTGTTAGTAATTTTACATTTGTTAATATTCTTCCTTGCGTGCAAGTCACATGTACATCTTTTGGCATTTCAAACGATAATGTGGCGTTTAATCATTATTTATGAAAAAAGGAAAAATGTCAAATTTTGAAAATCAACTCTCTATGTTCTTCTATTATAAACCAAATCTAGAGAGATAAAACCAGTTTTGTCATGCCGCACCAGAAGCACGTTGATCAATATAATGGATCCCATTTTGCTGATAGAAGAATAATGGATTTTTGGAATTTTTATCCTTTATTTTTTAAACAATGATAATTCAATGTCTCATTAATGTTTAAAATGATAAAGAATATATATGTGGCTTTTATATAAATCGGAAGATTAGTCATCCGTAAGTCAGTAATAGTTTTTACTTAAATGGAGTTTTTGAGATAAAAGTGAAATTTAAAGAGATTATTTTAAAATACTTTAATTTTGAAAGGATTATGTTTTACTGATAGATAATTAAAAACCAACTCGCTATTTTAGGGTACATTTTTTTAACTATAATTGAAACTTATCTTGCTCGTGTGTAAAGCAAATGGCGCAAGAAAAAGAAAAAACAAAAAAATAAATTGACTCTTATAAAAATTTGAAAATTAATTGACTGAAGTCACAATTAAAATTTTCAAAATGAAAAATTTTAGAAATTATATCTTTTGAAAAAAAAAAAAAATGATTGGTGGTTTACAAACTTGGGACAATTCTGGGAAACAGGTGTGCTGTGAAGTATTAGGCATTTTTACTACATTTGACCCTAAATACCAATATTCCAAATTAATTGGGTAAAACAGATGTGGTATTAATTTTTACTTTAGTTACATAATTAACACACATATAAGAGGGAAGAGAAGAATTTAGTTAAATAACAAAAAGCGGACAAAATAAAATATTTACAAAATTTTATAAATATTAAAATAAAAATAAAAAACAATTAAGAAAATGAATAATAATAATAATAATAATTTACAAAAGTCACTTAAGAAAAAGATCTACAGCCTACGTATACTAATTCTTTATTCATTAGTTGAATTTTAATTTGGTCACTAACTTATTAGTATATTATCAATTTGGTCCCACACTGATCCTCTTCTTTAAGTTAGTTTCTCTCTAATCAATTCGTTCTCAATTTAATCTCTTGCTAATTTCAGAGTTAGCACGATTAATCTCTCAGTCTTAATTAAATAAGCAGGACCCAAATGACAATAAACTAATAAGTGAAGGACTAGATTGAGAATAAATTGTTAAATGAGGAATCATATTGAGAAGGGAATGGAAATTAGTGAGGAACTACAATAAAAATAGAATTAGCAGGAGATCAAATTAAAAATTATCTAATAAATGAAGGACCAAAGTAATATTTTGTTTGTTATGTTAATACGAGCCATTAGATCATATTGTACTAGTTATGTTAGTATGAGCCATTAGATCATTGCTTTAAATCAAGAAATTCGAGAAATTTAAATTCACTTTAGGATAAGAAAGTACATGTGAGAGTGAAATATGCTCTATATAGTTGAGAAAATTTAATGATAAGATGAGCAAGGTAAAATCAATAACCTCTTAAAATATACATAACTAAAGGTATATGATCTTTATAAAGGTATAAATAATACTATAGCCTCCTAGTTAAACTCAATGTGATTTTAAGAGTAACATCTTAAAACTAAAATATAATTTTAAGGACTAAAATGAAAGGAAAAAATAATATTTGGATAGAAATATAATTTTAACATTTTATTAGGGACTAAATGAAAGGAATAAATATTATCTAAGATAAAAATATTATTTTAACATTACATACTATATGCATCATAAACTGTTAATAAAAACGCATTTGAATACTATTTATATAATGTCAAATAGTAGCTTGAATAGTATCCAATAATAATTTGAAATTTTTTATAAATAACACGAATATTTCTTAAATTTTCCCATTTAAAGTTAAGAGAAATAAAAGTGGGAGATAGTAAAAGAAACATTTCATGGAAAATTCATACTTATAACTTGCAAAGAGGTAGTCAATACTCTTATTCTCTATATACCTTGGAATTAGATTATTAATATATTTTAATATAACTTGCTATGTATATATTTAGTTTGCTTTGTTCATCTATAAATTACTGCAGGGTAATTTCTATTATAGATGGATTGAACTCTTGAGTATTTAAAATTGACCACTATGATGAATTGGTCAATATTATGACATGATGACGATCATAATGATGATATGATGAGATAACCACAAGTTTATGATTGTGGTTATAAAAAAAACCAAATATGTATTGTCATGACCTAAGCTGATAAGACGTGACTAGCACGAGTAATGAGGTATTCTTCGTCTTTGTCAGCCTATAAGATACCTCAAAGATAACATAACTTAAACTAATACGTAGATCTTCCTATGAAATTCTATAACAAAACAATCTAACATACAACACAATGGAGAGCTATGCTCTCCCACATATGCATACAACACGGCTTATAACTATGGAATTACATCAAGACATATAACCTGTATACAATGGAGCAACTAAGTCTAATTGCAAAATATACCACAAGAAAATCGTTACTCTAGCAACAGGTTAAGCTCACTAAAAAAATAATGACACCACAATTCCTACTTCGTAGGTAGGCATTCTATATTGGTGCTGAAATATGAAAAATGTTAAATAATGGGGTGAATGAAAACTCAATGAGCAGATAATACTAATAATGCAAGAAAAGGAACAGACTATCAATGGTAAGGTTTATCACCCAAAACTTTCAATGTTTAAAAACAGATAACTTACAAACATAAATCAACAGTTCCAAAAGCGAAGGAAAACCATTAATAGAATATATTGGGAATTTCCTACAGAACTAGCCAATGTTCAAAATATAGAACTAGACTAAGGCTAGTGAAATCATATCAGAGCAATTACCCATTATCAGCTTTAAGCTCTGAATAAATATAATAATGGTCTTAGGCCTAAAACAGAATATAGAGGTAAGGCATCGTACCCAACCGTATTAGAATACTGATTGCAGTGCACTACGACTAACATCTACTGTCATTAGCCATAAGGTCCTATTTTGGATACATTCCTAAAAGTTTCTTAAATATACAAAAATCCATATTTCATATTTGAATGATTTAGATAATTTAGGAATATAGAATCATAAAGTCCATTAGGCCAACAAAGTTCTTAGACATTAGCATATGCAATACAATTTATAGATTAAAAAGTCTACCCCAAGGTACCAGAGATAGCAAAAATTTATATTTGAAAATATATAATTCAAAACAAAAACAATGCACAATTAGGGTTATCCACTCACCTGATAGAAGTACGCACAATTCAACTTCCCTTATTGCATCGTAAAGTGCAACTGCTATGACCCTAAATACAAATGATATACCATTAATATCTTATTCTAAAAAATATCTAAACTTAAATAAATTATAAGAAATTCCTACAATGAGTTGGCATTCAATATACATTGTAGTACTTTATACTTTTTTCTAAGGTCAGTCGTTATTTCTCATGACGATCTCAATGACCATAATTAATACATAATTTTGCATATATAGCATAATTACTTTGGCCACTCAAATAGCCCATAAATTTACTATTTCAACCTTTTTACCAGCCAACTCAATTAATTTACACTAAAATATTCCAATGTCTTTAAAAATGCTCGTATGCCTAAAATTCACTTAATTCCCATCAACTTCACTTCCCAATTCTAACGTTATACTCAATAGAAGACCTTGATGCTTCTAATTATGAAAATAACATTAAACACACTTACCAATCATAGTTATCTTAATTGTAAATTCCAATCCATACTAATTCCCAAAGAGCTCCTTCTTGCCTCTTTTTAACTCTTAAATTATCCAATATTGCTCATTAGGTCAACATTTATTTCAACAATAACCAAGTAATTTATTTAGTAAATTATAATCACTTCCAATATGCTTTCATTCATCAGTTTTCCTTTAATCTACAATTACATAAAAAAATAATAATTTGAGGAAAATTCTCAAATGACTTACCACTTCAACAACAATTTCCAACAATTCAATTTGTTCTCCTTATGGTTCAATGGCACTAAGAAATCATGAAATCTCCATATATCATTGCTTGGCATACTTTAATTCTACCAAAAAAAGAGTGGTTTTTAATTAAGCAATCCAATTATCAAATTAATACAAGGAAAGTGTTAGAACCTCACTTAGGATCAAAATCCATGAAGAATTTCCCAAAACAACTTCAAATCATGCCTTAATTTCAAATTTCAAGCCTTTGACAAATTTCACATCACTATTGATGTTCTTCATCCAAAAATTAGGGATTTCCAAATTCAAGCATTGTTCACACACTGTTCATGAGCAAGGATAGCCCAAAAGAAGCTCATTTTTTTATTAGTTTTCACAAATTTAAAGGCTCAAATCCATGGAGAACAAGTTGAAATGATGATTAGCATCAAAACCCCCCATCAAAATCGGATTAAATTTTTCCCAAATCACAACATTTAGTTCAAAGAAATAACCTATCTTCACCGCCATTTTCGCCGAATTTCTGGAGGTTTTTCGACCACAACAAGCAGCCAAGGTTGACAATGAAGTGTTAGGATGGTGGTGCTAGGTGCTATTTGGTGATGGGAGAGCTTGAAATTCAAAAATGGATAGAGAAGGTGAGTGAGGAAGTGTCAAGGAAGAGAAGGAAAAAAAATAGAGAAAAACATGAAATTGGGGGTATTTTGGTAATTTTACTGTTTAGGGACACATGGCAACTCAACAAAAATCATACTTTGATGCAGGAGAGGGGACTTAAACACAAGACCTAATGGAAGCTTGGGTCAGGCTTAGCTACTTAAGCCAGTCTAAAATTCATGAATTTGGTTACTTACATTAATATAATAGCTATCAAGATAAAAATTTTAAATGTAAAAGTTAGGAATATTACATGTATCAAATTACATAGCCAGATTAATGTTCTTATTTCTTACAATATCTATAAAGATGATGCTTGTATATTTTGAATAAATTGCATGACTACTGAGACTTATAATCTCACCCAAGTTGATTAACATTTGTTAGGTGAATGTTTCAATAAAGAAAAGGGAAAGCAAATCACGTGATAGGCTATAGAAATATGATGTTATTTGTTGTTTGTACTTTTATTATACGAATGACATGTATAATATGTCTATATCACATGATTATTATTAAGCTATTTGTATTTATAAATAAAATGTATGTTTTCATATAAATTGTTTACTATGTGCTTATAATTAAATATAATATCTAATGACTGTATATTGCTTTAAGGTTTGGTATACAAACTTTAGATATGTTAAATCTAAGAATGGTTATAATTAATTATTTTAAGTTAATTATTGTTATTATTATTAGGGAAAATTGATTATTTAGTCCCTATATTTTGCATCAGTTATCAATTTGGTCCTTATACTTTAGTTTTTTTTAATCGTTCCCTGCACTTGGCAAATGTTTAAATATTAGTCCCTATTGCTAATTTATGTTATAAGACCATCCAAATGCTGATGATGTGGTTGACAAGTTTGACATGGCTTGCACACATGGAAGTTGATTTGCCATATAAGTGCCACACAAGCAAGACAAAGAATATTATGGATAAGAAAGAAACAAAAAGCAGACTTGACCTAAAAAAAAGAAAAGAAACGAAAGGGAGAAAGGGACTTCATAGAAGGAGGAAGGAGATTGGGTTGAAAGGGATTCAAAGATAAGAAAGTAGAGAAAACAAGAAAAGGGAGGATGGAATTGAACATAAAAGTTGAGAGGAAGATACGGGAGGTAGGATGAGTGATTTAAAAGTATTGAACTATTTTATACAACAAATTTCTACATATTATATACATATTAATGGTGGAATCCATTTATGGAATGAACAAAATAAAACACAAAAATGAAATTAAATAGTACTCTTATAGAGTCTTATGGATCTTGTACATATAACCATAGCTATACCGCCTAAATGACTAATTTATATCCTATGAGTTCTTTGGCAAAATGATTCATCCTATAAATCCAGAAATCTATAGCAGGGTTATACTACCTAAATGATCACTGGAAAGTGGGGTCATTTTCTTGTATATCAGTTTGAGATTAAGAATCAACTTATAAGTAAGAGATTAAATTAAGAATAAAAAATGCCTGTGGATTCAACAATTAGAAGACTACCTTAAGAAGTTCTTTGAGAATAATATAAGATAGCATGGGGCTAAGGAACATGATTGTAAAACATTTGGCGTCCCAATGATGCCAAAACAATTATGAAAACAAAAAATCAAGCCACTGATTTCTTCAAATATAATAGAATTCTAAATAATAAATATATGACTCACTTGGCAATGAATAAATAAATAAATAAAAGGTGAAGGTAATGCTGTAAATGCCTTTTTATCACAATGCTGCATTTGAGTGTACACTTATGTGTACAAGTGGTTGGGAATGGAGCTACAAAGAAAAAGAAAATTAGAAGACTTTGCTATAGCCATAGAACAAGAAGATAAAATTACACCAACAAGAAATTGGCTACATTAATTTTATAAAACAGAAAAGTCAATCATTTAGTCTCTATACTTATTTTTTCTCAAACCAATCCTCATATTTTCAAAAGTTTTTAAATCAATATCTGCTGTTAGTTGGTCATTTAAAATAGATTGTGGAAGTCTGATGTGGAGTACCCATATGATAAGCAAGACACCAAGTATTCAATTCGAAAACATGAGATTATGTTCAATCATGATTAACCATTTGATGAAAATTCAATATTATAGATTTCAGGATTGAAAATATAAATATATGCAGTTATATTAATTTAATATAAATATAGATAATTGAATTTCTATCTAATAGTTAACCATAATTAAATATAACCCCATGTTCTTCCCAAAACACGAGGATATCCAAATTGTCCCAAATTGATGACTCAATTTATTTTCAATATCCTACAATAAGTGTGTCTCACACACTCATGTACATCAACAATAATGTGTGTCACATTATGTAATTTATATTAAATCTAAAAAAACAAAAGAAAAATTTGAAACCATTAGCAATGGGAGAGATTGAAGTTACCCATCTTCCAAGGAGAAAGAAGAGGAATAAGGGAATCTTCATCAATAGGCATTTTCACTTTTTTTTTTTTGTTTTACTTCTAAATTTTATTTTGTCTTTAATTATGTGAGAATGAATCCAAATAAAAGATTGAAAAGGTTGTTTATATACAATTGTAGAAGATACAACTAAGAAATTCGATTATATGACTCTAATCCGTTAGCCTTCTAAGTTTGATGACGTATCCCATGGCGTTAATTTAGTGAAGGTTAACGTAAGCATTTGGCATTGACCAATGTCGATGCGTATATGGACAAAATTCTACTTGTAGTCCTTATATTTTCACCTGTTTTTGATTTGGTCCTTATAATTTAAATATTTATAATAAAATCAGTTTAATAATTTTTAGTTTAGCATATGTTATCATCATTTTAAAAATATTTTTCCATATATAAAAATTAGTTTCACTTCACTATTTATTTTATTTCTTTTATTAGTATAAATTGTATATATTTGAAGTGTTAAAATCTATATAATTAATTATATTAGTCAAATTTAATGAATGTTAATAAAATTTAATATTAAGAACTGAATTAAAACATTTGAAAATTTTAGGAAGCTAATTATAAATTTTTAAACCGTAGGAATCAAATTAAAATAAAGAAACTAAAAATATAATTTTTCTATATATATTTGTTGCAAGCAACGTACGGAGACCGCGAGCCTCTCTCACAAATCGACTTTTACTTTTTCTTTTCTCCTTTTACAATTATCAGCTTTTGAATAGAGAGAATTTTTCCAAGGCAATAAAAATGGTACTAGACAAGTTGAAATTTTCAAATGATGGTAACGACATATCTATTATATATAAATAAAGTATCTTTATTATAATGTGAGAGCTTTAATGACCAACGAGAAGACTATGTTGAGCACACCTTCAACTCATTATGCGATGAATTTTCATTTTTTTTATACATGTATCAAAAAAATTTTTAAGTGTATAAATTTTTCAGAGAAAAATAATAAAATCATTAATTTGCATAAATTTATCATAGTTAATGAGAAAAATAATGAAATCATTAATTAATCAATTAATTAGTTACCTTTTAAATAAGAAATTTTTGAATTGCAAGAATTTTTTTATATAAGCGAAATAATTAATGAATTAATTTTTGAAGTTTGAAAATTATTAGGAATGAACAAGAAAATAATGAATTAATTAATCGCCACTTACATCAAGATTTCTTTGAAGTTGCACATTATTTTGAAGTCAATAAGAAAAATAATAAATGAATTAAATAGGAGATTATAAATATAATTTGGCATAGTTTAACATTAAAATAAAATAAAACAATATATGATTAAATGGTTTATAATATTATTTTCTCAATGAGCCCACTTTCATCACTTTTCTCTTATCATTCTTACATAACTTATTTTATGAACTTTGTCAAATTTATTATGTTTTAATTATATCATAATATATTACTAATTTCATTTTTTAACTAATACTTATCAATACCATTGATTTAAAATGCATTGCCATGTAATAAAACAAACTAGTTTTCTCTAAGGCTCAGTGCAACACAGGCAAATAAACTAATTCTTATATATACTAGACTAATACATTCAAAGAAATATATAAATCCTTGAAAAATTTTCGACCCAAATAATTAAAGGAGGATTTCACTAAAATGTAATTTTTAATGCTTTTTTCTGTTGGGACGGGCAATGAAATCAATCACACAAATAATGAAGATAAACCAAAACGAGAAAAATGATTTAAAATTTGAGATGATTTCATCCCTCAAAGAGACTTAAATTCACAATCAAAAGAGATATCTTCACTAAAATCAAACAATTAGAATTTTTGAACGGATAAAAACTTTCTCTTGCTCACAATTTTTTAACGCACAAAATTGTAAATCCTCTTTGACTCAATTTCTAATGCTTGGCCTATTGTGATGTAAAAACAAGAAGTAATTGGGCTTATAAGTTTATTAAGTACCCCTCTTCTTTCCTACTAGAACACTAAAACATTTCTTATTCCATTCCTACTAGAACTTCAAAATCTCTCTTCTTTTCCTAAGGAACTCTCAAACCTTTCTTATTATTTTCTGGTGGGACTTTGAGAATTATTCCAACATGTTGCTCTTATTGCTCAATATATGGACATATTTTTTTAAGATTACAGGACCACCTTTGCACAAAGTGGACGTATATTTCAATGGGTTTGGTGTAGGAATGATAAAATGGATTCATAATTAAAACATTTGCACTGATATTATCACACCAAGTAATATGTGCCTTGGTCACGAGAAATGTAATACGTTTCAACAATGATTTTATCATATCAAGTCTTATTCTATTTGACCTTATATTATCAAGCCTTATCCTATGTGTGAAGTCTAACATATTCAAAATTAAGTTCTATTAAGAATCTACAAACTCAATCTATACTGCAATAGAAAACAAGGAAAAAAAATAGAAAATAGAAAACTTACAGAACACGAAAGAACTTCTAGAAGAGTATCCTTTCACTAGACACATATGTAGCTTTTCTTAAAAAAAATTTCCATAATCTTAATGATAAAGATCATCAATTAATCATAATTTACAAGATATTAGGAACTTATAAATTTTTGCATGTCATAAAATATTTAATACTATCAACTTAGGATATGTTTCATGTCTTGATCCATTGTTTAATTATTTAAGCTTGGAGTGAACCATTGTCTTCCTGAAATTCAAAAGAAATCTATAAAGGGAGGAGAACTACATTTCTAGCTCATGTCTCTCTTAATTTACACTTTGCATTGGCAATGAAAAAAGGACCATATGATTCTCTATTATTTAATCATTTTCTATTATCACATAACTCCTTATTTACCACTTTCATCGAATAGAATAGTTAGCTATAGACTTACATTTAAGAAATCTTCTCTCAAATTAACCATAAAAAATAGTTATTTACTTAATCAATGTTAAGTTTTACAACTCAAGCATTAGATTCAAGAAATGGGTAGTCAGTATATCCCGAAATAGGGTCAGCAGTATAGAACATGTCCCTATTGTACTTGTTGAGAGGAGCATTAAGCTCAAATCTCCTTGGAAAATCAAGGTTAGCCAAGAACAGACGACCATAAGCAACAAGATCTGTCCTCTTCTCTGCCACAGCCTTGTTTCCTTCTTCTCTATCATAACCCCCAGCAACAATGAAAGTGCCGTTGAAGGCCTTTCTCATTGGCAAGACTGGGAAGGCTTTTAGCTTTAATATCTCCATCAATCTTCAATCTTGGCTCCACCATGTGACAGTAAGCAAGTCCATATGTATTCAAGGATTTAACTAGGTGAAGTCCTTATGCTTCAAGATTTGAGTCTCCACATTCTTGGTAGTCTGCAAATATCGATAGTCTTATTCCAACTCTATTTGCTCCTATCTCATCAACAATGGCTTCAACAACTTAGCGACAAAATGCTTTAAAAAACACTTAAAAATTTTAAATAATTTTTTCATTAAATTCATTTTGTATTTTATGGCACTATTCTATGCCTAACTAAAAGGCACCATACGATATGTGTATTAGATATGACATGATAAGATACGTGAGATATTATAATTTTTAAAATTTTAAAATATGAATATATATATATATATATATATATATATATATAGAAAGTAATAATATAATTACCAGCTTCCATGGCATTCCTCGTAGCAATTCTGAAGTGGTTAACAAGGTGAGGAACTTCATGTGTTCTTGGCCGCCTTGGTGGGTGATATAGTGCAGTTGTAATATCCAATCCAATTTGTGGGCAACGTGGCTTGTCAGTTGAAGAAATAGGAGCTTGTCCATTTGGTTGAAAATCTACTCAAATTAGTGTAGAAGATGGCTATAAATAAGTTTAAATGAGAAAATATCATCTTTTACTTCTGTAATTAGTTTCATTTTGATTCCCAACAAATTGAAAGCTTCAAAATGATACTCTACTTTTGAACTTGTTTTCATTTTGGTTGTCCACAAATTAGAAGTCTCAAGGGTTAAGAGGAGTGCAAGAAGGATTAATAAGGACAGCTTCAGCTTAATAGTAAGCTGGGGCGAATAGATGAGTTCACAATTTAGTCTTGACGTGGAGTTGACTGTTACAGGGTCCTAACTATTTATTTCCATGTTATGTATAACATGCACATCAGAGCTCCATACAAAATCCATGTTAGCATCGAAAAAATTAATTTCATCAAGACTATTAATCTCTAGAAGCTACTCTGACGGCCATCCAGTTTGGTGAGAAAAAAAAATTATTCAGATTAAATTGTTCACAAGGGAGGATTATTGCTACCAAAGTTCTCTTCATGAGGTTGCATCTAAGGCTCAGGATTGAAGACAAAGTTGTATGGTGAGGAAAGGTTAGACTTGTTAGAAGAATCATAAGAGAATGAGTTATTGCCTGCACTAATTATGTTGTAGGGTTGATGAGGGTTTATGCTTTCGTGATTGAGGTCTTCTGGATCCTTCTCATGAACAAAGTGCTAAAATAACATATCATAATATTTCAAAAATGAAATTTGCCAAAAATAAAATATTATAATATTTTCAAAATTGGGAGATAATAAAATATAATACCATGACCTGAGGATGAAGAAGCACTAACCATTTGATGTATTTGATAGAGAATTACAACCTGCAATACCTAATATCTCTTAAGGAGTCTAAATACCAAATTTTGCTCTACAACAAAATATATCACAATGAGAGAAAGGAAGAGAGATTTGATCAAAGAATATTATTCACACTAAAAGGAAGAGATGAGAGATTTGTGATGTGTGTTATCTCCATAGAGGTGATGAAGCATTCCTTTTATAGGAGAGAATGGGTGAGGTTAGTGGGAAATTAGGTGAGGAGCTTTAATTATAAAATCAAAGAATAATTAAAGACATCAATCATGATGTTTTATTATTATGATTGTGATCAATATTTCTCTCTCTCTATTGACTCTTTATCAGTAATTTAATGAGAAAATTACTTACTAATATTGGGCTGCAGGTTGAGGTCTCTACCCAAAGGTACTTGTAAGTAATTTGACCCATCACTAATTATTCACATTGTCAATAAAGACCCTATCCATTTTTAGTTTAGATTAATATTGGTTGCCTAATTAATAATTACAAATAATTGTTCTAATAATTGGATTAATGCTAATTCACTATTAATTTAAATTATTCCAACAATCTCCCACTTAGATAGTATTAATTGATTATTAGGACAATCAAATTAATTAATAAAATTAAACAATCAATATTCATCATGATACACAGATCTGGGTATATACTAAACTATACCAAGTTTAGAAAAGAAACCATACATGATCACTAAATCTGATAGGGAAAAAAGTGATCTCAACATTATTACAAATTTAGTTCCAATATTTGAATAGAATGGATTACAAAATAATAGTTTGGTGTCACATTTACACCACAAAATCTCATATAGACTCAACTCAAACTCCACTAAACTAAGGCTACATCAAAATTTTCAACAACACCTTATGAGTGGCATGATTTTTGAAAACTCCTACAAGTAAGCCTTTAGTCAATAGATCTGCTAACATATGTTCACCTGATATGTGAACCAAACGAGTATAAGATTCATCAATCTTTTTATTTTAACGAATAGGAACTTAACATCAAAGTGCTTTGTATGACTAGAATTCCTATGGTTTTGAGAAAAGTAAACAGTAGATGAACTATCACAATAAATGGTTAGAGGTCTTGATATAGATTCAACAAGATGCATGTCATATATCAATTTTCTCAAGCATATGGCCTAGCTAGTAGCCTCATAACAAGCGATATATTCTGCTTCCGTATTTGAGGTAGCTGTGATTGATTGCTTAGCACTTTTCCATGAAACAGCTCTTCCAAACATCATAAAGACGTATCCCAAAGTTAATTTACGATCATCAATGCACGATGCATAGTTTGAATTAAAAGAGCCTAAAATCTCCAATGATTCTGTCTTTTTTAAAGTCAACATATGATGCTTTGTACCCTAAAGATACCTCATGACTTTCTTTACAACCCTCCAATGATCATGACCAAGATCACTCAGGTACCTACCAAGCATACCAATCGCAAAGGCAATGTCCTGACGTGTGCATACCTGAGCATACATGAGGCTACCAACTACAGATGTATATGGAATTCTTTCCATTAAAATCCTTTCATTATTATTTTGAGGACATTTTGATTTTGACAATCTTTCACCTTTCTGTACAGGTGCTGTTCAAAAGGCGTAAGAGTGCATGTTGAATTTTTTCAACACTTTCAATATAGGTTGTCTGAGACAAACCTAAAATGCCACATGATCTATCATGGTGAATCTAAATTCCTAAAACAAAGGAGGCTTCACCAAGATCTTTCATATCAAAATGGCACAATAGAATATGTTTGGTCTCATTCAATAAACTTACAAAATTACTGGCTAACAGGATGTCATCTACATAGAGCACACAAATTACAAAATTATACCCCTCAAATTTATGATAGATGCACTAATCTACGATGTTCTCAACGAATCCAAGTGCAGTAATCACCTTATCAAACTTTAAATACCCCAGCCTTGAAGCTTGCATTAGTCCATAAATGGACCTATTTAGCTTACAAACAAGATGTTCTTTCCTGATTTTACAAATCCATCAAGTTGCTTCATATATACATCCTCATGTAAATTGCAATTTAGAAACGCAATTTTGATGTCTATTTGGTGAAGTTTAAGGTCAACTTATGCAATAAGAGCCATGACCAACTTGAAAGCATTCTTAGTAGATACAAGAGAGAATGTCTTTGTATAATCAATGCCCTATTTCTGATTATAGCCTTTAGCTGCGATCCTGGCTTTATACCTTTCAATTTTACCATCTGCCTTTCTCTTAGTCTTAAAGACCCACTTGCAACTAACTGGTTTATGTCCATCTAGCAGTTCAGTAAGTACCCAAACATCATTATAACACATAGAGGCAATTTCTTCATTCATAGCATTTAACCACTTAGAAGAATGAGGCCTTGTTATTACATCTTTAAAAGAGATAGGGTCAGTTCCATCAACCACATCAGATTCAAATTCTTGTAAGTAAACTTTATAATCATCTGGAATGGCAGACCTGTGAACTCTTTAAGATCATCTCAATTCATTAGCTGTCACTTGCAAGTCTTTTACAGGTTCTTCGATATCAAAATCTATTAGATTTTCCCCAGTAGCATCATCAGGATTAAAGTAACCAAGGAATGTCTGTGAAGATAAAACGGGTAAAGGTAACGTTGTATCTTCTATATGCAAATTAATTATCCTAGGCACATTACTCCCACTATCTAAGTCATCCTCAAAATGGAATATTACATTTGACTCAACGACTCTTGTAGTGTAAGTGAAATAATAAAACTTGCTCATTCTCGATCCAGTGCAATATCCTATGAAGAATCCACTGATGGTTCTAGGATCAAGTTTTTTTAACCTGGGGATTATACAATCTTACTTCTGCTTTAGATCACCAAACTCAAAGATGCCTCAAATTGGACATTTTACCTAAAAAAATTAATTCATATGACGATTTTGGAACTGATTTACTAAGAACTTGATTTAGAATATAGATTGTAGTCTTTAACGTATCACCCTACAGAAATTCAAGCAAGGTATCATGCTTCTGACCATATCCATTAAGGAACAGTTACGTCTTTCAGCAATTCTACTTTGTTGAAGAGTGCCTGACATTATATACTGAGCTTCAGTTCTATGTTCTTGCACAAACAAAGCAAATGGACCAGAATTCTTACCTATTTCAGTATATCTGCCATATAACTCTCCTCCCCTATCAAATCTTACACATTTAACTGTCTTTCCAGTTTTCATCTCAACTGCTACCTTAAATATCTTGAAAGCATTTAATGACTCAGATTTCTCATGTAATTAATCAATCCACCCATACTTGGAATGATCATCTATGAAGGCAATAAAGTACTTAAATCCACCCATGACAATTGGTCTAATAGGTCCATATATATTTTTATAGATTAAGTCTAAAATGTTCTCAAACCTATTTACCCCTTTAGTCCTAGCCCTAGCGAGAAGTTTTCCCTTTATGCAATTGACACATGTCACCAAGCCAGAAAAATCCAACTTTCCTAGTATGTTCTAGTTGACCATCATTTCTAATTTCTCTTTGGATATATAGCCTAAACGTCGATGCCATAACATAGAGGAACTTTCATCAAATCTTCAACATTTATGCCCTATTGCAACATTAATAGGCACACTATGGGATAAATTTGGCCAAGCATTCATATCTAAGTAATATAAACCATTAAACAATGAAGTAGATCCAACCACAATTGAATTAAAGAAAATATCAATCTTTCCATTTCCTTGCCAGAAAGAATAGTCATTTTTGTCTATTGTTGGATTAAAGCATGAATTAAGAGAAGTTTCATCATGAATTAAAGCATCAATTATTTCATCAATTGAATTAAAGCATGAATAGTTGCATCAAAATCCAACCACCAAGAATTAAGAGAAGTTTCAAAATTGTTGGACTCAAAACATACTGAAGTTAGGGGGTATACTAGACCCAAAGGGATTATTTCAGAAGAGGTATCTTCTCGCTCATGCTTATTCTTCAATTTGAAGCAATTTGATATCTTATGACTAGGCCTTTTGCAGTAGTGGCAATCATCTTTGACCGACTTCTTCTTACCCTTATGATTCTTTCCATTCTTCTAGGTCTAAAAGATTTCCTACCACTAGCTCTATTATTTGCTTCCTACCCTTTGGCTTCTTATTACCACCCTTATACTTGAATCTTGACAAATATAATTTATGTTGTGAGTGTGAGAGCTAACTTTATTCAATGATTCTTTCTCTTGAACTACTATGGAAATCATATGTTCATTATTCCACTCACTTTCTTGAGAATTAAAAGTGCTTCTAAGGACCCCATATTCAATAGGGAGAGACTGTAACATTCTATAGACCAGGTAACTTTCCCCTAAGTCTACATTATATGACTTTAGCTTATTGTAATAGTTAATAAGCTTTATCATATGCTCTCACACACTAGAGACTCCATCATAGCGTGTATTATCCAACAATGAAAGATAATACGCTTTTTGAGTCTTTTCAAACTTCTTGAATTTTTCACCAACAGCCTTCAGATATTCTACGATAATATCCTTCCCAAGCATACTTTACCTAATGGTCTTATCAATTGTGAATTTCATGACTATCAAACAAATTCTATTAGACTCATACCACTATTCTTGGTATGTCATATTAGTAGGGTTAGACCTAGTGGAGAGATCTACTGGCTTAGGCTCTCTTAAAGCCACATCTTCCTTGGTGATCATCAGATACATATCAAGGGACTCAATCCAATCATCATAATTTGTCTTGTTCAAAGTTTTCGCCACAAACAATTGCTGGAATAGAGAAGCTGAGGATGAAGACAAATAGGAAACATTAAGTATGTCCCAAACACATAATTATAGAATAAGATTTCCATAACAAGACTCAGCTTCAACAACTGTGTAACAAAATGTTCATCATAATTCTACCTAAGGGTTAGGACTATAACAAACCAAGAAAACTCATACACACCAAGGAAGTATGTTATCGAGAAAAATAATACAAAATGCACCCACAGTCTCCATATCGATAAGATACAAGAGACCATGAATACATTGATCACAAATAGGCCTTATTCACAAAATTATACTAACAATGTCGCACTAATAAGGCATGTCCATTATCAGCATAATCATACTTTTTTTCGCTGGTTGCCTTAATAGTGACTTCTCCCTTAGTGCTTACTTTCAAAAGTGAATATACAAAAACCATAACAATAGCGGTTCAAAAACAACATTATCATGACTGAGCCCATAATATGTGAACACACACAACTACTAGGTGCAAATAGCCCAATACGACTCAAAATAGAGTCTGTTTACTCATTCTTTCACTTTACACGCAAAAATAAGAATAAAACATTCATTAATTATGCAAATAAATTTGTTTTAATTCCTCTAAATTGTCCCTTATTATATCTAACTGTTTCACAAATTTTTCCAAGTCAAAATAGTATCATTACACTGCATTTTTTAGACCCTAAATCTCTTAGAAATTTCAAAAACTCATACTTCTGAATCTCAAAAAATTATGGAAAAATTACCAAAAAAAAAAACAATAAATGGCACATGGATTCAAACTGTGGAAATTTGGAGTCCAAAAGGTCAACGTGTGAGATACACGTGCTAACACACGCTCTGATAACATTTGCTAAAAGAACATATCATAATATGTTCAAAAATGAAATTTGCCAAAAATAACATATTATAAATTGTTCAAAATTGGGAGATAATAAAATATAATACACTAACCTGACGATGAAGAAGCACTAGCCATTTGATGTATTGGATAGAGAATTGCAACCTACAATACCCAATATCTCCAAAGGAATCTAAATACTAAATTTTGCTTTATAACAAAATATATCTCAATGAGAGAGAGGAAGAAAGATTTGATCAAAGAATATTATTCCCGCCAAGAGGAAGAGATGAAAGATTTGTGATGTGTGTTATCTCTACGAAGGTGATGAAGCATTCCTTTTATAGGAGAGAATGGGTGAGATTAGTGGTAAATTAGGTGAGATTAGTGGGAAATTAGGTGAGGAGCTTTAATTATGATATTTTTAATTATAAAATCAAAGAATAATAAAAGACATCAAACACGATGTTTTATCATTATGATTGTAATCAATATTTCTCTCTCTATTGATTTTTCATCAGCAATTTAATAAGATAATTACTTATTAATATTGGGTTACAGGTTGGGGTTTTTATTTAAAGGTACTTGTAAATAATCTAACTCATCACTAATTATCCACATTGTCAACAAAGACCTAATATATTCTTAGTTTAGATTAATATTGGTTGCCTAATTAATAATTACAAATAATTATTCTAATAATTAGATTAATGTTAATCCACTATTAATTTAAAATATTCCAACACAAAGTAGAAGCCTCATTCTCATGTGTCTTGCCATCTGATTTTTGTTGTGCTCCAGAATATCTTTTTCTTCCTGAAAGCAATGGAGTGGTCATGGAAACCTCAAATTGAGAATGAATTTGACATCCAGCTTGTTGTTTATACAGAGTCTGAGAGCCTCTTATGCCTCTAATGTCTACTTCAAATTCCAATCACAGTCTCGGGCTATATGTCTGATCCTACCTCATTGCTTGCATTTACGAAACACTCTTTTGTATCGACATTCAATCCAAATCTTTCTCCTACCATTTAGTTTGACTCTGACAGCCATGAGGATGAGAGAGAATGATCAACCAGGCAGTAGGCTCTGATGAAGCGCAGGTTGCCAGAAAACAGGAAGCCTCTATCTATGTCCTTAGGCTCACCAACCAGGTGTCATTAGAAGAATATAAGTTTTCCCAAAACTGATTTCTAGATATCGTTGGAATCTTTTGGCAACTAATTGAACTCTGTGTCTTTCCAATGAACTATCGACCTTGAATTTAATTTTGAAAACCCACTTGCAATCTGTTAAGTTCAATTGTTCTCCATAAGGTATCTTGTTTCTTGTAAATACCACAAACTCAATAACTATAACTTCCCTTCCATGTGGATCTTATTTTTATGTCAATGTAAATGATACTTGAATAAAATGTTATTTTGTTAAGCACATGTGCATACAATTACAAAATATGCATGCCTGCCATTTTATTTTATCTCATTTATATTATCTTATATTTTTTGTTTTATTTCTAAAGTTGTCTAGTAAAAACTTTGTTTCTTTAAACACCTAAAAGACTACTGAAACTTATCTTATTAGTATGTACTCAATACTAGTTAAGTCCTACATTTTTTTGTTTAATAAATCTAAATTCCAATGGCCCATATTCAATTGATGTATTTATAAAAAAAATTATTAACTCCTTGATAAAGATTTTTAAACTTACAATTTGTTTAGAAACTTCTTGTTTTTTGATAGTAAAAATTATAAAAAGTAAAAAAAAAAAAGGTAATTAAATTAAATTTTCTTCCACACCACTTTTTAAAATTTCAATATAATGAATAGTTACTTTTCTTCTTCTCTTAAGTTCTCAACTTTTATAGGATCCAAAACTTAAAACAATGAAATAATTTAAAATAAAATATTTCTTAAGATTTTGTTTGAATAATTCTCCATACATTTTAAATCCATATGCGAACCAAAAACTAATTTTTGAAATTTCTATTCTATTGTCAAAATTTCTTTGTTTAAACAGACAAAAACCCCAAAAAAAAAATTTCCTTTTATTTTAAACGATTAAAAAAGTCCTTATTCTAATTTCATGTTTATTTCAAAATAGAAAATGCAAATCAATTTTACTTCCAAATATTTTTAAAATAGAAAATTGAAAAAAAAGAAAACAAAGAGAGCAAAAAAGTGATATTATTCTGATTTTGTAAATCAAAGCAAACAAACCAAATTTTAAGCTCCTTTTAATGACGAAAATCAAAATTGATTTATATCGTCTTGCTATTTTCGTAGAAGTAAAAATCACCCCTCCAATGCCACTCTTTTTAGTTGAATTTTTTGGACTTTGATATCTTCTAGGTGCTAAACTCTAATTGTATGTCAACTTTGTATTTGTAAATATTTAATTTTTTTCCCATTATTCTATTCCTCCATTTTAATTTCGTAAAAGTAAAAATCACCCCTCCAATGCCGCTCTTTTTAGTTGAATTTTTTGGACTTTGATATCTTTTAGGCCCTAAATTCTAATTATATGTCAACTTTGTATTTATAAATAGTTTTTTCCTTTATTCTATTCCTTCATTTTAATTTCTCAATTTATTTTTCTCTTTTAATTTCAAATATAATTGATAAGACTAATCAAAGTATGATAAAGTCTATACTTGTTTTATATCATTAACTTAAGATAAGCAATTCTAAGAACAAATGCTTTGAGGTGCTTGTCACCTTGCCCACAAACAAGTGACTATTGGACCTAATATCTTGTTCACATGTTACTTTTTCTTTTTTCCAATTGGTCTTTCAAAGATTATCCGTTTAAAAAATAATAGTGGTGACTCTTTTTATATTGGTTTTGTTTTTTCCAATCGAAAATCACTTTCCCCTTATCTCGCTATGCAATCCAAATCCTCTTATAATTTAATAAGAACATGAAATCATGTTTAATTATAATGTATAGTAGGATGAAAATGTAATGATTAAGATTTGGAAATAAAAAATATACCCCCATGTAGTTATATTAATTTAATACAAATATACAACAAAAAGTTTTCATCTAACCATTTACCATAATCTAATATAACATTATGTTCCCTTCAAAAGATGATGAGATCCAAATTGTTGCATTAGCATCCTAATGTGATAATTTCAAATGTCTATTCTTAAATACTAGTAATACAATCATGTTACATAGAGGAGATTTAGTTACTGGCAAGCTTTCTGATGGAAAACTGACAACAACAAAAACATGAGGCTCCATCCTAGGTTGATTGGAACATAATTAAGCTTAAAGATTGGCCTAATTAAAAATATTTTTTAATTTTAAAATAATTCTAAAAATTGAACAAAGAGAAAAATTAGAATTTTTTATTTGGGGCTTTTCTACGAGTATCCTCATACTCTTTCAATGTGCAACAAAACTAACGTGTGAGTCCCCTTTCTTCAAGTTAAAACAGTACTTTTGTTAAATATTAGATATTTTTAGACATAAAAAATTCTTTTGCTATTAAAAAAATATATAAATTAATATATTTATTAATTATAAAAATTAATTATTTGGTTCCTATAATTTATAAAAGTTTTCAATTTGATCCATATGATTTGTTTTTTGTAAAATTGATTCATATTCAAGATTTGGCCCCACCGTTAACTACATACAAATGGAATTATATCAGAACCAGATGTTGGGAACCAAATCTTAAACATTTGAAGAGTAGAGGGACTTGTTGTTTAATATATATATATATATATATAAATTATAGAGACCAAATTGATAACTCAAATAAATTAAAGGGATTTTCAATAATGAAACGTTTTTACAAAATCGTGAACCTTTGTAATGGAAAGCAATTAAGCAGTTCTCAACTTTTAATTTTTATGCTTAACAAGGACTATATTAGGCTAACTAAAGATCCTATGGCTATAAAACCCCTATAATAAAAATGATTTTTATATTTCAGTAAAGCATTTTGTTAAATGTTTTATAAGTTGAGAAAACCAATGTATTGGTATCAATTTTAATTCTTACTTTACACTAGAATATAGAGAAAAATATCATTTTGGTACTTGACTTATTTTGAATTTTTCATTTTGATACTTCACTAATTGTAATGCCTAGCATGATTTCTTATATATTGAAAAATATTATACTTGGGCCTCACTTTTCAAAAAAATAACAAATTTAATTTTTTCTGCTTTGGATTTAAGGTTAAAATAGAGGGACTAAATCTGGTTTTTTTATTTTTTAAGATTAGGGATCAAATGTGACTTTTTTCAATGAGTAAGAAACTATTTTGAGTATTATAATAAGTGAGGGACCAAAAAAGTGTTATACTCCTTGAATATAGACTATTTGTGTCATGACCCAAAATTATTGGTTGTGACTAGTGTATAGCCTAAAACCAAACTTGTACATAATATATCAATAAAACACATCAAACACACTTTAAAATATAATTGAAAGAAATTTTTTAAAGGTTGCCTAAAATCCAACAACACCTCTTCAAAATTCATTATTTTCCAAACTTATACAACCAGTCATTTTTTAATAATATCACAATGATATCAATACACCAGTTTAATAGTCTCTCAAATTATACATTTATTATAGTATAGGAATAGCTTACACAAGGCTTACAACACTTTACAATATTTATAAACCCAAAACAACCCAACATCTAGTAGTTACAACCTTGGAGTTAGACATACATGATAATTAACCCAAAATGTAGGAGCAATAAGAAAGTCCCAACTTATTTTATCACAAACTAATTTGTAAAATGTTAAAGAGAGAGGTGTAAGTCTATTACTGACCTAGTGAATGCATAAATTACAAAATAATTGGAAGGGGAAACAATAGAAGCCTTAGAGTTTTTAACAAACATATATTTAAGTAAAGAAACAACTCTTGATAAAATAAAAATATCATTTCTAAACCTTATAATTTTGTATAAAGTGGGTATCAAATAAAGAACCAATATCACTATACTCATATTCCTTTACCATATATTTTTCAATATCTCATATATATATCCATTCACTAGATACATCTCAATAATTTATACATGCATCCTTTCACTTGATACGTCTCAATATCTCATACCTATATCCCTTCATCGGATACGTATCAATAATTTATACATGTATCTCCTCATCGGATATGCCTCAATAATTCATATACGTGTCTCATTACCAAATACATCTTGATAATTCATTTCAATAAAGTGCACCAAGGTCATTACCCCTACTACCGGCTACAAGGTTCTTACATGAATTCCCATCCATCCTTTAAATTATAAAACTCATTGAATATAAATAAATTGTGTAAATAGGATATATAAATAAATAATTTTATTTAAACATATTTATTAGCATAAAGTAACTTAAATAAAAATAATCTTGAAGATAAAATAAAATAAAGAGTGGTTAGGAGATAAGTGAAAATAATATAAATGATTAAAATGGAAAATATAATAATGCCATAATCAAATCAAATAAACTTAGATAAAATACCAACACGAAACAAGTAGGTAAAGTAAAGGAAGCAGTTAGAATTGAACATTTTACCATAACCTTTCTCCTTTCATATAATATTTCTTCTTTAATTAATATAATATAACATTCATTTTGCACTTCTCATATACCAAGTATCTTTCATAACAACAATAATTCATAAAATTTAGTAATATCATTTATCACCATGTTATTTTATATCCGTATATATTATATCATATATATGCAATAGAAAAATTCAAAAGAATATAGATTTGTTTCCCTATAAAGCACAGAGCATGGAATAAGAAAATTGAAAGTTAGACAAGAAAATAAAGACATTTGGTAAAATAAAAATTACTACTTTGCTAATTATACACTCACTGATTGAGATCGATAGTAGATATCCCCTATGTCATGAACTAAGCCAATAGGACATGACCAGCACGGGGAACGAGGTATCTCTTATCCTTATAAGCCTATCAAATATCTCAAGATAGCAAAGCTTTAAGCATGCATGGACCCTCATCTGATAAACTCAAGGGGAGGTAATCCAACTGGTCTTCCTTGTAACAGTGACTCATACCATGATTTGGCTACTTTCTTAAACTAGAATGCAACTAAAGTAATTGATTTCCTCTTAGGATAGTCAAGTGCCACATATATTTGCTCAATATCTTCTATGAACTATTGAGGATCCTTCTGATTATCAACCCTTGTAAAAATAGGAGGCTTGTTAATGAATTCAATTAAGATTCTTCTACTTCCACCCTTTTCAACCACGTTTTGAGATTCTCTTGCCCTAACTTGCTTAGTAGGGGACACAATGGTAAGAAGGGCATTATTGCTAGCCATTTGTGTTGCTATCAAAGCTATAAGATTTTCTACAACTTTTTGAACCCCCTGAACTCCAACTGTTAAATCTGCAGGAGGCTTTACCCCCTCATTTGGGGCATATCAAATGGAAGGCCTAGCTGCTCGCCCATCCCTAGCATAAGCTCTACCAGCACTCCTTGCACATGCTCATCCCTTACCTCGACCATTAGAGGATGTTACATCAGGCTGAGCAGCAGCCTCTACAGAGGCCTCTTCCACGGCCTACTTAGCAGTGGCATGTGACTTAGATAACATTGTCCCTTCAAACACAAGAAAAAATTTTGTTCAGTGCTAAATCCAAACATACAGACTCTTTCATAGATATAAGATACAAAATAGACTAAAAGAATGACATTAAATAACCTATGAGGCCTCCAATAAAAACTTAGTTATGATATGCTCAGGCATATAATGATAACTAAGGCACCACTAGGAACCCCTTACTCCATAAGATACAAGCATACTAAAGTCCCTTAAACCAGGTTCTAATACCACTTTGTCATGATCTGAGTCGATAGGTGTGACTAACACGGGGAATGAGGTATCCCTTATCCTTGTAAACCTATCAGATATCTCAAGACAACAGAACTTTCACCATACATGGACCTTTATTTGATAACCTCAAGGTTAATACCTCTGCATATAATTACCAAAAGAATCAGTTTAATTTATGTAGAAATTTTGGCAGAGTCTCCCTAGAATTATGGACCTCTTGAAATTTCTACAACAGAGTTATCTGACATACAATAGATTTGATAGCTCCGTTCTCCCACATATGCATAAAACACAGCCTACAACCATGGAAATACATCAAGAAAATCAACTACATAGAACTGAGAAACTAAGTCTAATTACAAAATGTACCACAAGAAACCGTTACTTTGGCAACAGGCTAGGCTCACAAAAAAAAAAAAATTGGAAACACCACAGCTTCTACTCTATAGATGAGTGTTCTGGATCAGCTATGGAATCTGAAATGTTAAATAAAGAGGCGAGTGAAAAATCAATGAGCAGATAATTCTAGTAATACAAGGGGAAGGTCAAACTATCAATGGGAGAGTTTATCACCAAAACTTTCTTTGTTTAAAACCAGATAATTTACATAAATAATTCAATAGTTTCAAAAACAGAGGAAAAACCATTTACTATCAAATAAGTCCAGCCTTAATGTTTCAAGTCATGTTCTTAACTCAAACGAATCAACATCTAATAAGAATTTAAAATATCCAGTTTAACAAAATACATTGGGAATCTCCTACAAAACCATCATATATTCAAAATACAGAACTAGCCTAAGGCTAGTATAATCATATCAGAGTAATGATCCATGATAAGCCATAGGTTCTGAATAAACATAATAGTAGCCTTAAGGCTCAAACAAAATATAGAGGTATGGGCATCATACCCAACTATATCAGAATACCAATCACAGTGCACTACAGCTAACGTCTACTGCCGTTAGCTACAGGGTTCTGTTTTGGACACATTCCCAAAAGTTTTTTAAATATGCAAACATCCATATTCAAGGATTAGAATTTCATAGTCAAATCACTCTAAAATTTCATATTTCAATAATTCAGATAATTCAAAAATGCATAATTATAAAGTTCATAAGCCAACAAAATTCCTTTTTTACAAAATATTAAATAAAATTTGTAAATTTAGAAGTTTGCCTAAGGTTCTAGAGATAACATAAATGTGTATTTGAAAATAGATAATTTAAAACAAAATCTTGCATAATTAGGATTATCTAGTCACCTGATAGGAGTATACTAACCTCTTCCTAACCTTGTTTATAGTTCTCTTTGTTGACAATTGTCCTAGAAACCTATAACATTAAATAAAATACTCTTAACATCTAATATTTATGAATAATTTCAACCATTTAATCCTGCTACCAACCTATTTATCTAGTCCTTCATTCACTTTTAACCTGTCACTTCTTCAATCCCACTTGCCCTTCTTACTTCATACAATCTTAAGAAATCAAATTTTTAACCCACATCTTTGATAATGCCCCAAAATACTCATGATCTTTACTTTTATTCAATCTACTCCATTATACACTTATTAAAATTCCAATAACCTACTATCAACATCAATGTCACCATAGAGATTATTCAATTAAATTCCAAAATACTTAATTTGACTTGCATTATTGTTCATTGCTATTTAACCAAGCCATATAAGATCTCCCATTCAAATTTCGTCTATTTTTCTCTATGAAAAAACTAGGAAAAATAAGAAAAATTAACAATTCAACTTATAATTCAAATTAAAATTTTCAAAAATCTTAAATCACTTCCTATATGCATAATAATATTTAAGAAGCCCAAAAAATTCAAATTTCACCTCCTTGTAAGGTTACACATACATCTATAATTTGGGATTTTTCAATTCAAAAGCTAAAACTCACAATTGATCGGTGATTTCAAGAAAAAAGGATGCAAAATTTACCTATGATATGAAGCTCTAACTCAATTTAAAGCAAGCACCTCGGATTAAGCTCAAATTTGCCTCTTTTTCTAGTGAATAATGTCTTGATTAGGGTTCTTCAATCTGAGGCTATTTTGACCAAATTAATCAGGGATTAGGATAGAAAGGTGGCCAAAATGCATAGAGGATTCAAATTTCAAAGCTAAATCAGAGAAAAATGCACCTAATTTTGCAAAATTTGAGCTAAAGCTCTGCCCTTATTCTCCTGCTGGAATTTCGCAGTGTTTCTGGCTACCTAGAGGCCAGTGAAGGTGGTGCTCGGGCCAACCTAAACGTAGGATGAGCTTTAGCAACCCTGAATGGCGATGGAAAATGCTCCAAGCTTCCAGTAAAGGTACAACGCAGTGATGGTACGCGAGGGAGAAGGAGAATGGCGAGGGAATAAGGGTCTAATGATAAAAAAAAAATGATATAATTAAGACATTTTGGTAATTTAAGTAGGAGTATTTTGCATAATGAGATAAATTTTTCCCTTGAAGATACCTAATTACCTTACTCTATTAAGTTATAAGTGCCAGGAATGCAGAACATAAGGCTTAAGTACTCACATGGGTTACTATCTCTAATGAAATTTTAACTGCATCTATATTAAGTACTACTTGAAGTTCCTTTTTGAGTATTTCATTACCATGTAAATTTTATCCCTACCCCAAGTGAATTTTTTCATCTTCTTTAACTCTTATAATAAAATAAATTTTATTATTATTATTATTATTATTATTCTCTTTAGGTATTATACCTTATTCCTACAGCATAACCCCAATTAAAAGGATATCCACAAATCTACCTCTCACACAAGTTCAAATATGAATTTCCTACAATAAGTTTCTTCCACGACCTCTCTCTCTCTTCTTTTCTCTTTATTTCAAATGAGAAAACTAAAAATTGTTCATGCTTTATATAGAAGTTTTCAAGTTACTATTTGGTACAATGCAAGTTACTATGCAAGATGTTGCCGATAAATTTTTTATAAAAGTTAAAATTATAATTTTGTCTATGAAAATATTTTTTCTTTTATCTCTAACTACATACATTTTTAGGATGTTACATAATATATATATATATATATATATATACTTTTTTTTTAGGTTATTACAATTTGGAACCAAATTTTAAATCTTATTTCACATTAATGCTTCTTCACTTCAATGCTCTAGTTAATTTTGTGCTTATTTAATTTTATAAATTAAATATTCATTTTTTTTGTATTTCCCATGATGTCCATCTTGTTTATTATGCCCTCACTAAGCCCATGGGACACTACCAAAAAATTGTGACATAATTGTGGTTCATTAGCAGCTGTTTATATAATTGCAACTAAGTTAATTTTTGCCCATGATTAAAAAGTGAACCGTAGTTATATCACTGCAGTTAGTAAGCTGCTCATTAAACCTAGCTTATATTCCACAATTCTCCTTCACTCCACGCAACAACTTGATAAAAGATAGAATGCAGAGAAAGAGAGAGAGATGGGAGATCTATTTTCAAAATAGTTATTTCATGAGTAGCACGCTTTGGATAAGGATTCTCTAAATTTAAGAATTTAAATATAGTGTGTTTGAGAGATTTAAACCATTAAATTTTCATCTAATTGTTCAAATTTCAATAAATATTAAACAATTTCTAACAATTTATTAAAATATGAGCTATAAATTTTATCTAACAATCCATATTTTATCAAATTCAACTATATTAGTTAATTTATTTTTGTTCACTATGCTTTTAGAACCACATGATGGCTCTTGTAAATGATAGACAAATATTATGTTGGATATATCTAAATCAAAAAGGTAACTTTTAATATTTTGCATCCCATTTTATGGAGCTAGACATATTTTAACGAAGAAAAATATACTTTTGATCTTTCACTGGTCACAAAATTACCATTTTAGTCTTTCACTCGTTGAAATGCTTAAAATAGTCTCTCATTTATTAAAAAATGTTATACTCAATCCTTTACTTTCAAAAAATTAACAAATTTAGTCCTTCTACTAAAATTTTAACCATAAATTAAGAGATTAAAATTGGTATTTTTTTTTAAAAAAAATAAAGGATCAAGTGTGACATTTTCTTATGAGTGAGAACTATTTTAGGTATTTCAATAAGTAATAGACAAAAATGACACTTTTGTAATAAGTGAGAGACCAAAAAGAGATATTTTACTATATTTTAATGTGTTTTTGGTTGTTTATTTATGTATGTTGAGTATAATATGCTTACTAGGGCAAGTTGACTTTGAGGATTGCTCAATCTATGTATTTGCCTAAGTCTCAACTTTGGGATTCTAAGTTAGGACACCATAATTTAATTTTTATAAAACAAAAAAATATGGTCCTTGAACTCATAAAAACTAACAAAATTTTTTCTCATTAGCACCACCATGATGCTTCATATAAATTAAAAGAACATTATAACATTAATTAGACTAATGTGTTTTTGGTTGGTTGTTTATGTATGGTCATGTAATGTGCTTATTAGGCTAAGCCGACCTTGAGGATGGCTTAATCTATGTGCTGATCTGAGCCTTGGGATTTTGAGTCATGACACCTTAATTCATATATTTGGTCCTTGAATTTATAAATACTAATCAAATGTTGAAAAATATATTAGTTGGTTCTGGTACACTAAACCCTAAACTAGCTAATATATTTTTCTCAAATGTTTTCCTCATAAATACCAACAAGATGCTTAATAAAAATTAAAAGAAAATTATAATATTAATTAGACTGGAAATTTGGTTCCTCCTCATTTCTCTTTTATCAATTTCTTGTCTTAGAAAAGAGATAAATATAAAGTGAGAGGAATCCACTTAAATGGTGGGTTCCACTAGAAGAAATATGATTCATGGATTTGGATTCTCTCTATTTTTCTCCATCAATTTATCTGTCAATTATGGAGAGAAATAAAGACTAAGTGAGTGAAATCCACTTAGGTGGGATCCATTTGAATTGCAAGTTTCACTCACTCTGTGTTTATTTCTCTCTAAAATTGATAGAAAAATTAATTATGAGAAATGGAAAGGATCTAAACCCATGATTCATTTGATAGACTCCACTTCTTTTGTGTCTATCTCCCTTCAAAATTGACAGAAATTTGAAGGAAGGAAAATGGTATCTAAATATATTAGACTAGAGCAATGGTAAGAAAAACGGGGAGACCACTCAATTTTATTTTACTTAGTAATATTGCTAATGCTTTTAAGTATTATTGAACTTTTAATGAATTGGTAAGGTACTGTAACATGTAGATCTAAGTTAGCAAGAGTTTATAAGAGTTAAAGCACCTATAATATTTTGTTAATTATCTTGATAGTGTTAAAAGGGAACAACAAATTTTAATAGATTTTGGAAGCAAATGACTAAACTAAATGAAATTCATAAACAAAAGTCAAACATAAGATCAAGTGAAGAAATTATATCAAAAAAATTATAATATTTAAAATAAAGTTAAAAGATTAAATTGAAATAGAATAAAATTTTAAAACTAAAAGTATTTTTTTATTTAGTGCAACTATAAAATTAGTTGCATATATGCAATTACTATTTGATACATTTAAAAAAAGACACATGACAATGACTTATCAAAATATACTAATTCTATATCAATATAAAATAAGTTGTTGTAATTATATTTTAATCTCAATATTTTTTAGATTTTATTTATGAGCTCAAATTTTTTTAGAATATTTTAATTTACCCAATGTATGTTATATTTCCCATTAACCTCTGCAAAAACATTAGTTTATAATTTATTAACTAGCTCTTATATGATTCTTTTCATATAACTTACAAAATCTCTAATTTCATCCTTAATTTTAATTTATAAAATAATATTATGTGGGGTTAAAAATATAAAAAATTAAAGGGGTAAACGAAAATTTCAAAAAAAAATTAGATTCATAAATAAAATACAAAAATATTGAAATCAAAATATAAATACAAATTATGTTAAATTGATGTATAGTCACTATGTTTTAATACATCATTATCAAATATATTATTTATAATATTTCACCTAATAATTGTCTTACTCTAATCTCTTTTTAAGTTAAGATTTTACTTACAAAAAAATATATCAAAGTTAATTAAAAAATAATAATAATAGTGATACAAATTGAAAAAAGTTAAATTACCGAAATTATCCCTGGCAATCCGCCCGGAACGACTATGCCTTTCCCTACCTCATTATTCCGATACATTGGACCCCACCAAAAGGAGATCGTAGCCCTAGGATCACTCGCCACAATAAACACCGTACCTATGTTTCCGTTCACAAACCCTAAACCTCTGAATATCACTGTTTGACGCATCCTCTCTCGTCACTCGTCCTGCCTCACTTCCACTTGCATCAGCTGAACTCTTCTGCTCAGCCATGGCTCTCGTAAGTCTTTTACATTCCTGAATATTCAGTCTAATGTCTGGAATATTGGTCCTTTTATGTCATACTGTTTGGTTGTTTGGAAACAATGAGAAGAGAGATTGGGAGATTTTATTCTTGAAATGAATGTGGTTTATTGGATGGATTTTAGAGTTGAAATTTCCAGATCACTGAAGTTGAGTTTATTTACATTTTTATTGCTGATTATGGTTTTCCATGTGGTTTCCCTAATGTCTATTTGTTCTGTACTGATTATATCTTTAGTTGGTTAAATATTCTGTGTAATAAATAACGCAATTTGTGTTCCTTTGCACTTGAATAATCGTGGGCATTGTCTGCTTTAGAGTTTAGATTCAGGCTTGGGATCTAATCTATTGTTGAAAAAACCCATCTCTGATCAAATATATGCTTTTGTTTCATTTTACTTTTTTTTTTTTTTTGGTGTATCTTCACATGTATTTATTTGTTTAATACTTTAAAAGGCTACTTCTTCGGTTTCATACATGAATTATATGTATTGCTTACTTGCTTTTACAAAGACTTACAGGTTTTGCTTAAACTCTTTCATTTCCAGTTAAAGCATTGTATGTGTGGGGCAAATTGTGTTGTTTTTACTCAATTTATTGGAATATGTCAGCATGCTGGTTTTGAATAGATATTTTTCCTCTGCTTTTTTAGGTTCTTCATGCGGGGAACAAAAACAAAAATGCGTACAAAGCACTCATTGCTGCAGAGTACTCTGGTGTTAAAATTGAGTTGGTGAAGAACTTTGAGATGGGTGTATCCAATAAAACTCCTGAGTTTCTAAAGATGAACCCTATTGGAAAGGTTAGCTTAGAATTTGAAGGGCCCTTCAATATGTTTGTCATGCTTGTTTTACTGAAACTTTTAACTGGTTATAATGTAGGTTCCGGTGCTAGAAACACCTGATGGCCCTATATCTGAAAGCAATGCCATTGCACGATATGGTAAGGGCATATTTTATGTGCTCTGGCTTCCCAAGAAATAACACTATAATTGGAATTTGAAGCCTGATCTTGCTTGTTTCAGTTACTTGTACAAAGGCTGATAATCCTCTTTATGGCTCAACCTTGATCGAATATGTAAGCAGTGCAATTCCTTAAATCTGTTGATAGGCTCATTTCATTTAATCTCGCTTCCCAGATTTACTAACTTGCAGATAATGTCTAAGTAGCATGAGAACCTATTAATTTATTCTGATGCAAAGGACTTGAGATGTTCTTTCCATATTTCTCAATATGACACTCTATCGAGTATGGAAATTTATGCTGTTCTTATAGTTTAGATGCAACTGGTATGAGGTTATAACTTATTGGCAGGCCCATATTGAGCAATGGATTGATTTTGCAACACTGGAGATAGATGCCAACATCTTGCGATGGTTTGTACCTCGTTCTGGATTTTCTGTGTACCTTCCTCCGGTTAGGATCTTTATTCTGTTTCCTATTTCAATATCTGGAATATAGTTATATTGCATATGAGATGCTGAATCATTTCACGCCTCTTTAATCTTGTGCTTTCCTGTCATCTTCCCAAAGGCGGAGGAAGCTGCAATTTCTTCACTAAAGAGGGCACTAGATGCTTTAAACACACATCTTGCTTCCAACACATACCTTGTCGGACATCATGTTACCCTGGCTGATATTATTCTAACATGTAACTTGATATTTGGATTCAACCGAGTAATGACCAAGAACTTCACTTCTGAGTTCCCACATGTTGAGAGGTACTTCTGGACCATGGTCAATCAGCCAAATTTCCAAAAGATAGTTGGCGAGGTGAAGCAAGCAGAATCTGTCCCACCTGTTCAGTCTGCCAAAAAGCCTTCACAGCCTAAAGAGCCTGCCAAACCAAAGGCCAAGGAGGAAGCCAAGGCTGACAAAGAAGTAAAAAAAGAAGCAGTAAAGCCCAAAGCAGAGGCTGGTGAGGAAGAAGAGGCACCGAAGCCCAAGCCAATGAATCCTCTTGACTTGCTGCCTTCAAGCAAAATGATTTTGGATGAATGGAAAAGGCTGTACTCAAACACAAAGTCAAACTTCCGTGAAGTTGCAATCAAAGGTAATTCATTTAAGTTGCGCAATAATTGCCTGCATACATGTGCAACTTATTAATTATTTGAAATCATTTGGTTTTGCTTTTCTGGTTTACACAAGTAAGTATTTTATTTCCTATCTGCTGGTAATATACTATTTTTGTCATGCACATGTGGATTTTCCATTTCATTCTATTCAGTCCCATTTCCTTTCATCTTATATATTACAAATAAGTATTATGTGTAACTATTTACCATTTCAGATTTTTGACTATCATGCTTTTAAGTTGCTGTCTGCATCTTCTGATGTGGCCACAATAATGCTGTTGCTGTTGCAGCAGTGGCTCCAGTGGCATAACTCCACAGTGGTTGATTTTCACAGCAATGTGCTGCGTTGATGCAGCATTGTGGCTGCATTGAAAGTCAACCCAGAATGAGAAAGAAAACACTAAAGGAAGTGGAGGGGGTTGGCCAGTTGGTAGAGAAAGACCAAAATTCATCTTTGTGGCTTGCCAAATGTAAAATCTTTACTAAAGTTTATTGATGCCAAGAAGGTGATAGAATGGGCGAGAAAAGGGATGGTGGAGAGGGAGAAGCTCGAGAAACTTGGGGTAGGGGAAAGGAACGCCTGGGCTGTGTATTAGTGGACTGATTTTGTGAAAGAGGAGGCTCCTATCTTAAGTGTGGTTGCTATGCTTTGCTTCCAAAGTTTAAATCTGAGAGCTATTTGGCTTGGCCATTTGGGGGGATTGAAGGGAATGTACTTCCAGATATTTCATGGTTTGATAACAAATTTCAAAGGAGATAAAATTTGTGGGCAGGAAGATTTAAAATCAAGGTAGAATAGATTATAATATATAATTTAAATTTATTAGGTATATTTTTTAAATTATGTGATTTTTTTTGTTTTAGATAATTACTACATAAATAGAACAATATTGAGTATAATACATATTAAATAATATTAGATAATTACAGAAAATTAACTAAATTAGTATTACTATCAACCAATACTTACCCATACTTATGTGAAATTAGTAATTGAATTAAATAATATATCAATTATATAAACAAAAAAGTATTATTGATAGCCTTATTCTTAGATTGATGTATATTATTTTCCCATTATATTGACAACAAATGGATTAGAAATGTGGAAAATTTTTATCCTTTAAACAAAAAACATGATATGGTAATTATATGATTATATCATTTTACCATGCGGTGATAATATTTTTTATTTGCGCTATAAAGAAGGTTTGACTGCTTTTTGACTGGACAGTTATATAATTATGTAGACTCTTCTAAAATTTCTTTTTGTACTACCGACACTAAGGTTCTTATTTGTAAGTAAAAAGTGGATTATGCAATTTGTAACACTAAATTTAATTAGATAAATCAAATAATATAAAGGAGTATATTATAAGATGTAGAGGGGATTATAAGTTATAATAATTATATGCTCTTTTCAAATCTTTGTGCCAATTATTAAAAAATATGTGGCTGTACTAGTTGAATGCATCTGTGATTACAACTGCTATTTAAGAGCTTGGGCTATATTTTCTTTCGCCTGTCTGCAATTTTCTGTATTCTGTTTGCAATCAAATCTGGTAGTAAATAATTGTAATGTAATGAAATTCAATGTAAAGATTAAATTCTTCAGTCTTTAAGTTATAGGATCAAATAGCACCAGCTTCTCATATTTGTTCCTGAAATCTCCACTTATTTTTTTCTTGCTATTTTTTATCCATAATGGTCAATGAAATGTGATACAATTGTAGATGTATGTTTAACAAAATGTTAATCACGGTGGGACTGATATCAAAGTCATTCTGTTTACAAAAATGCTTTTGGTTTTAACTTTATTAATCCATCTTAGCCTTGGGGATTAAGGCAGCAATACCAACCATAGATGATCCATGTTTGTTGTGTATGGTGAAAATTGCACATTATTTCCTGCTGTTATCCTGCTGAAGCTAAAATGTCCATGTACTTCCCCCTTCTCCACCGCCCCCAAAAATTTAAAAAAAGAAAAAAATTTCATGTATATCTTGCATGAAGTGATGTCATGATCATGTGTGTGTATGGCTAGACAGGCAACCTATGTGTGCATTTCTATTTCCAGTTAGTTTTTGACCCCCTTCCCCATCCCCCATCTTGCACACCTCGCCTGATGTTGTGTGTGGATTTTGGCATAAGTCATTGATTAATAATCAATATGCTACTCTTATAATTGTCTAGGATGGATAAGTAATTTTTTTATTTTTCAAAAAGCCTATACTACACTGCTTGTTCTATTTACATCTTTTGCCCATTTTGCAGGGTTTTGGGATATGTACGATCCCGAGGGATACTCTCTCTGGTTCTGTGATTACAAATACAATGATGAGAACACCGTCTCATTTGTGACCTTGAACAAGGTGAGCGGCTTTCTCCAACGAATGGATTTGGTTCGCAAGTATGCTTTTGGGAAGATGTTGATTATCGGCTCAGAGCCACCCTTCAAAGTGAAGGGGTTATGGCTTTTCCGGGGAAAAGAGATCCCACAATTCGTAATGGATGAGTGCTATGACATGGAGTTGTATGAGTGGACAAAAGTTGATATCACCGATGAAGCCCAAAAGGAGCGTGTCAATCAGATGATTGAAGACCATGAACCTTTTGAAGGTGAGGCTTTACTGGATGCCAAGTGCTTCAAGTGATGCAGTACTTGCCCCAAACATTGATTTTGTTATCAGTATGCTTCTCTTTATGATTTTCCGTTTCTTAGCATTTGGTTCTTGTTTCAAGCTGTTCGATTTTGCCTATTGCGTCTTGCAGTTTTGTTTCTGCTACTAAACTTACAATTGCATTTATTTAATGATACGATCATTTTCTCATTACTTTGTTGGCTTCATTGGAATATATAAGAAGGTAAGTTTAGATATGGTCAAAATTTATGTAAAGCATGTTAGGCAAAATTATACTTTTGGTTTTCATAGTTTCACTTAGTTTTCAATTTGCTCCTTATAGTTTTTAAAAATTTATAATTTAGAGTTTAAATAATTTTTAATTTGCCTGTTATTATATTTTTACTAGTATTTTGTCATAGGAGTTCCTATAATTTCATTATTCATAAGTTTATAGTCTCTTTTAATAATATAAATCGTACATATTTGAAGTGACATAAACAAAATTTAATAGAATATTTATAGAATTTTAACAGTAAAGATTAAATAAATATATTTGTACACTGTAAGGATTCAATTATAAACTTTTAAATTATTGGAACAAAATTAAAAGTTAATTAAAATTGTAGGGACTGAAAATATAAATTTTCCAATATTTTATTTAACTTGCTAACATGTCATTCATGTCCTTTGTATTATTTTTCCCTTCTTTTACATTGTTTGAAATTGGACTTTTGAGTACCCTTTTTTTTTTTTTTTAAACCTTAATCAAAGAGTTTTGGAAGCTATCCAAAACTCTTGCCAGTGTACTTTTGAGTGAAGTCATTAGCACTTCTGATTGTCTGTTCACAATTATCTTTTTATCAAAATTATGACTAATATATATATATATATATATATATATTATTAAAAACCAAATTAATTTTCACTTAAACTCTTTATGTTCATACTCTAGTATCTTTTATCACTTTTTCTGTTTAAAATAATTGTTATTACGGATAAATTTTTCATCTCAGCTTTTATTCTTCTCCTATAAGACGCAATCGAGGTTACATGTATTTTAAAAAGATATTAGTTAGTCTTTGATATATTTAAGTAATAGTTAATATGGTATATTAGTTCTAATAATATAAATTTTTTAATGATCCATATTCTTCTTTTTAAATGATTTTATTAAAATTGATATACTAAATTAGTTGTCATCTAAACGTATCAAAATTAACTAATATTTTTTTTATATATCTCAATTCTATATAGTATGTTATTTTTTTTCCAACTTTTTAAAATAAAATAAAATTAGTTAGCGATCTATAAAAATTGGATAAACATTTTCAAAGAAAAGTATTGTTTTATCTTTACTTCTTTTTAAAACATTTGTAAAGTTCTTGGAAAATAAAAATATAATGTTGATCGTTCTAATCTTTTCATATATTATTTTGGGGAAAAATAGAATTAGAAACGTTTCCTCTTTTCATGAAGATTTTCAATTTTGCACAAGGAATTATTTACCTAGACAATTAACTACCAGGAAACGAATACCCTAATGATTAAAAAAAAATGTGTTTGGAATAAATATTAGAAAAGGATCAGATAGAAATCCCATAAGTGTATGTGGGATTAAGTATTTGGATTATTTTATACCCATAAATTTAGACTAACATTTATTAGATTGATATATAAATTAAGGTCTGAATTTATGTGGGTGTCAGATTAAGTTTAGTACTGTTTGAGCCCATATAACCATATATGATCACCTAACTGAAATTAGATGGTATTTTTCTTAATTTGTTTCGTAAGAGCAAAATTATAATTTAGTTTTTATTTTGTAAATAGAATTAATAATATATTGATAGAGAACATTGTGCACATTCATTAGTATAATTTTAAAAGCGATTGCAACAGATGGCATATTTAGAGAAAAACACATAATAATAATGCATCAAAATATATTAATTATATATCAATTTACAACAATTTATTGTATTTACATTATAACCCTATGTTTTTAAAATTTTATATATGAACCCAAAGTTCTTTTTGAATATTACAATTTACTCCTCTACTTTCTATTTCCTAATAACACCACGAAGACATAAGTTTATAAATCTAAAACACAGCATTGTATTTTTTCTTTTGTCAACTTTTCAATAACCCTCCACATATCTAATTTTGTTCTTATTTTCAATGTACGGTTACTAAAATTAAAAAGTACAGGGATAAATTAAAAGTTTTAAGAAAACTTTTGAGTTTATAAATAAAATATAAAAATATTAGAACTAAAACATGTTATTTTAAGTTGGATATTGTCAACACATTTTAATAAGTTATTGCCACATATATTATTGTTAGTATGTTACATAGTAATTATATCGATCCAACCACTTTTAAAGTTTCGTAAAAGATTTTATTAGTATATTATGGATATATATTACATGTCATAATATCAATTAAATTTATCTCCTAACTTGTTTAATTGAATGATAGATGTTTTGATTAATGGATTATTTTTTTTTTTTTATAAACAACAAGGTAGAACGCCTCTAATTAATGGATTATGATTGTAATATCCATAAAATTTATACTAAAAAAAAGAAATTAGTTGGAAACAAATATAAATGCAGATAAAATTTTATATGAGATTGCAACCAAAGTTAGTACCTAAGTCTCACCATGTGCATTTTTAGCACTTATAACTTAACTAAATATGATAACCAAGTATCTGTGAAGAAAATTTTAATCTAATAATATATATATATATATATATAATATTTTCCATTTAAAATATTTTAAAATTTTCAATTATGTTTACTAACTCCACCTAACTCATATTATTGCCTAATTATACAACTAACTTCCACCTATAATCCTTAAATCATCAGCAAATAATGCATCAGATACCCATTCTTCCATTCCTGCAAGTTTTTTTCTCCTTCTCAATTCAAATTCAAGCCTTCCTCCTTCCTGCTGGTAGCCACTCTAGCTCACCTATGAGTCACTGAAATCCTCACTGGCCCGTCCCCAGCGATCAGCGACCTCCCCATAGGCCATATCGTCAGAAAAATCACGTCAAACTATCCTCAATGTGCAAAATTTTTTTGGGCCATCTTGAAGGGTTGCTGATGACTCCTCTCAACCATAGCAACACTACTGACCACCCAGCATCGTTCATTAGCGACCAAATTGTCGAAATTTCTACAATTTTCTAGTGGTCCAAGAAGACACAAATCTAAAGCTCCAATTCACAATTTTTGTGTGTTTTTAATCCAATTAAACATAGGGCTTCACTTTCTGCATTGATTTCACACATTTCTCCTTCATTTGCACTGATCAATTTAGTCCAAATTGCTCATAATTGAAGAAAACCTAATTCGAGTACCGTTCATCCGCGAAAAATCACTATTTATACGAGAGAGTGATGAAATTGAGCTCAATTCAGGTTGTTTGCTTCAAATTGAGTTAGGGTTACACTTTTAAGGTGAATTTCACAGCATTCTCCCTTGAAATCATTGATCAATTGTTAATTTTATCTTCTAAATTGAAAAACCCTAATAAGGTCTAAGGGTAATTTGGGAATTTAGTGAAATTTATGTTTAGTACTTGTTAAATTTTGTTATGCATCTAGGGAGTGATTTAAAAATATTACCATTTTTAGTTTGCACTTTAGAACAAAATTCAAATTTTTAGTAATTTTTCTAGATTTTTATGAAGAAAAAGGAAGGAAATTAAAAGGAAAAATAAAAATGGCTTGATTGTGCAACAATAAACATTATTTGAGGTTAAATGAAAATTTTGAAATTTATTAGATAACCCTTAAGTGAAATTTGTGTTATGGTAGGTGTTAGAAACTTAATAATAATTGAATAAAATAATAATAATAATAATAATAATGATAATAATAATAGTAATGATAATAATAATGATAATGATAGTAATAATAGTAATGATAATAATAATAATAATGATAATAGAAATAATAATGATAATAAGGATAATAAAATGAAATATAAGTTATAAGTATTTTAAAGTATTCTTTAAGTGACCCATAAATTTAATTTCCAAAATTTAGAAAAGAAAGAGGTGAATTGGATAAAAATAAATTAGAGATAATTAATTAGGTATGTGATAGAATTAAAATAATTAAATCTATTTGTAAGGGTTGGATGATAAGAGTATTTTATTTAATGTTTTATGTGACTAGAAAATTGCAACAAAGAAATTATAATTAATTATAGAAGGAGATTGATATATTCCTTCCATGTGAATAGATAATCCTAATTATGCAAAATATTATTCTAAATTATAAATTTTGAATTTTGAATTATTAAAAATATTGAAATCTGAACTCTGAAGTGGTACGATTTTGAAATTTTCGATATCTGTACATGAATATTTATTTAATTCTAAAATATTGAAAATGTGTCTAAAACATAATCCTATAACTAACGGCAATAGACATTAGCCGTAATACATTATAAGTAATAATTTGATAAGGTTGGGTATGATATCCTTACTATCATATTCTATTTAAGGCTGAGGGTCATTATGATATTTACTCAAAACCTATGACTGAATAAGTATAAGTTCTTATTTATTATCACTAGTCTTGAGTTAGATCTGTATTTTGTAATTATGACTAGTTCCCTAAAGTATTCTATTAATAATTATTCTCTGTTTAATATTATTGAATTATGATGGTATGAAATTCGGTTTATAATTTCGAAAGACATACCACTGTAAGTCTACTTTAATTTATGCAATATTAGAATTATCTACTCACTGAGTTTTTATCCACCTCATTATTTAACATTTTTTAGATTTCAACGCTAATCTAGAACATTGGAATTTTAATCTTAGTGATTAATTCCTTTATAAGCTTAGCCTACTGCTATAACTATGTCTTTCTTTATTCTTTTACTTTTCAGTTCAATCGCTCCCTTGTATGCAAGCTAAATATTTAATGTATTAATATGTTGTGTCAGAAACTATTTATATGGAGAGTTATGAGATCTATATTTATTTAATATGAATTTATAAAAATTATACTATTATAAAAGTTCCGACGGGTTCAAGAAAATTAAGGGCACCTCGTTCCCATATCGGTCACGTCCTTCCCGCTTAAGTCGTGACAATGATCTTGTATAAATCCATGCAAATACAAATTGAAAACAGGAAATGCCTAAAAAAATTTTAGTGTTCTCATATTCAATGTGGTATGACATTTTGCTAATTTTGTAAGAACATACTCTAACTATGGGATTAGAACCATTTACTGATGGTGAAACTAGAGTAATAAATAAAATCTATGGACATAATTTTTAAATATTGAAAAATGTTTTTGAAATCAAGCATATTGAAAATTTCATTTATTAAAGTCTGCTTTCATTCCTAGTGTTGATAAATTAGAAAATGTGTCTGTTTTGTAAATCTAAAAATTAATTCATCTTTGTTTTCAAATCAAATTTTCATAAAACGAGCATAAGTGTTATTTAATTTTTAAATTTGATTATCTATACATGTGAGATTATTTTTGATTTTCTTAATGATTATTTTCAGTCTCTCTTTTACATTTACAACAATGTCATTTAAATACTACAAACATCTTTTACGACGTTTCTTTTTTTTGTCTATTTATTGACATAAATTTTACATATTAGTTCTAAGATGATAAGTGGTTGTTTATGGTAACCAGAAAACAAAAACAATAACAGTAAAAATAAAATATTTCTAACTATAAGATTTTAATTATAATTTTTTTTAAATTAAAAAAATAAAAGAATAATGACGCCATATTATTCTACATACTTAGAAATTAAAAAAAATACTCCAACAAAGTGCACTATAGAAATAAATTAATTTAATTTTTGCCTTTAAGAAAATTTAATTTTTTTTAGTCCAATTTGGTTAGTATATGGAAAGATCAATTAATTAAATTTAATAATTTTTTTGAATATAAGAATGCTATATATTGTTATGAAGAAAAATTCTAGATCGAGTTTTATTAGTTGAATTGTATATTCTGTGTGGTAAGCAGTGGTATTCACCATAGGTGGATCCAACTCAATTAAGAGTCCAACTATTATTATTATTATTATTATGGAGTACATTTTTTGGTGTAATGATAAAAGTTTTGGTAATATATTTAAAAGAAAAGGAGACATAACAATGATGTATTAAAATAAAGTGATTTAATAACAATTTATAATGATATGTTGCATTGATATTTTAAACTTAATATTTCATAACTTTTATGAATGAACTTAAAGTTTGTTTGAATTTTTCAATTATTCCCTTCTATATTCGTATTTTTTTAATAACACCCTAAAACTTAATTTATAAATTGAAAATAAAAATATAAAGTTATTGACAAATAAAGATTACAAAAGTAAGTTAAAAAATTTATAAACTAATCATTTTATGGAAATGACTGAAAAGTTAAAAAGTAGAGAAGATAAACTATCAATTTTTTAAATATTTTATATTCATAAATAAAAATTAAAAGATAAATTATTTTAGGATTAGACTCATGAAATTTTTCATATTTTGACTTTGCTGTTTTTTTAATAAAATCATAAGAAGTATTTGGTTAATTAGTAATGATGTATATTTAAATTTAAAAATAATATAATTATCTAAACTATATATATATATATATATATATATATGTCATGATATAATTGAAAGACCATACCATTAATAACATAGCAAAAATATAAGAAATTATATATATATATATATATATATACACACACACACACTTTTCATTATTTTAAGCACACAATGATTGTGCTAATATATAATTAGATCTAATTATAACTTAAAATGTTATCGGCTTGATAAGTTTGGTTTGAGAAATAAAACCCCATTAAAAAAAAGAGTTATGATTGGTCTTTTTTAAAACTCAGCTCAAATTCAGAAACTTCGAATAAAAAATTTTTTAATAAGAAAAAACTTATTATTTAAAGTATTTATGTCAATATAATAGCTTATTTATATTTATAATTTTTTTATATATAATTTTATAAGTAATAATAATAAATAAACTTGATTATAACTTAAAAAAAATTCACTTAACCAATAGGCCTGACTCAAAAAATGTGGATAAAAATTTGAATAAAAAATTTAATTAAAAATAAGGGCTTGAACTTGAGCTCAAATTTAAACATAATTTTTAAAAGTCGAGCCCAATGATCAGATCTATGTACAACTATTTTACAATGTTTTTATCATAATAAAATATTTGGTGCAAGTATAATAGTGATTACAATAATACAATCATCGTTTGACACACTAAGATAAAAATATGTGATAATGAAATATTAAAATATGTTGATTGTATACTAATATAAAATAATATCTTTTGTTTGTATTCTAACCAGAGTATTTTTTAAATTTCATATTTTAACCCAAATATTTTATAATGTTCAATTTATTGACTTACAAATGCACTATTTTTCTTCTTCTAATAACTCTACATATCTCTAATTTGTCCTTGTTTTCAATTTATGAACTAATGTTGTTATAGGATTTATTAGGAAATAAAAAATATTAAAATTTAATTATTAATATAACACATTATTTTACGTTAACACACAATATGTATATTTTGACATGCTGGTATCACATTTTTTATTTTAATATACTATATAATGATTATATTGTTACAGTTAATTTTCTAATTGCCCCAATCTTCTTATCTTTAATTATTATTTACGTAAAATTCAATTTTGGTGGCCGCCAAATTGATGAGGTTGTTCAAAGCAGCACCATGCACTTTTGAAAGTCTTAATTCAAAAGCTTTCGGAACATTCAAATTCAATTAAAAAATAATCATCTCAGGTTCGCAACACATTCATGTTCTCATTCGCCCTCACCTCCTCCCTCCAAACTAATATTTATTAATAAATAAATAAATAAATCAATTGAATAAAATTAATAATAATGTTAAAGTCAAGAAAAGATAATATTATACGGAAAAAATATACTTTTATTAATCACTTATTACAAAATTACTATTTTAATTTCTTGTTTATTGAAATATTTAAAATAATTATTAAAAATATTATATATGGTCATTCATTTTTTTAAAAATAACTAAATTCAATCTTTTTGTCAAATCTTAAATTCTAAATCAAATGGATTAAATTTAATATTTTTTTAAAATAAAAAACTAAATATAATATTTTTAAATGGGAAAGTATTATTTGACATTTTGATAAATGATAATTAAAATAATAATTTTTTGATAAATAAAAAAATACAAAATATAGCATGTGAAAAAGGTTTTACGTGAATCATATAACCGAAAGCACAAAAATAATTTTGAGTTTAAATTGATAAATTTTTAAAAATTTAAATTGTGAACAGGATATTTTTATACGATAAATATATATATATATATATATATTATTGTCCCCGAAACAGTATCTAGACAATATTTAATCCACTAAGATTAAAAAAAATAAAAAGAAATTAATTAAAATAAAAATATCTCATTATCAAATTAAATATTTAATTTAAATATAAAAATTCATTTATATCATGTTAATTAAATTTTTAATATTTAAAGATAAAACAATGATAAAAAATTATTTAAATTTATAAAATATTAAATATTTTAAAAAAAAGTTTAACGAAAATTTTTAAGTGAGTTAATCAATTAATTTACTAAACTAATCTATTTAACTCATAAATTAAATGAATTGAATTAATTGAACTCATATATATTAAATAAAAAAATTAAATTGATTTATCAAAATAATAGGTTAAATAAATCAAACTTAATGAGTTGAACCCACGTTATTAACTTATATGCCTATTTAATTGCGTAGACATAAAAAAATTAAAACGAGAATGGAATAAAATATATTGACGTATCTACATAAAAAGGAATCAGAATTCCACTGCGTTTGCTAAGATTGAAAAACTCCATCAATTGAATGAAAATAAGTATAATGACCAATATACCCTGAAATAGAATTAGCAATTTATTTTTTGGCTTGAAAATTTAACCAAGTTCAGACTGCTATGTGTAAAAATTACATCTGAATTGAAAAATCAGATCTGAGATCGAACGTGTTCGGAGAACTGGATTTCGCTTTACTTTCAGGAAGAGAGAGACAGGGGAACAGAAGAAGTAAAGGCGAATTCCTTTCCTCAAGAGAGAGAGAGAGAGTAGGTGCAGAGAAGAGCTATCATGCCTGCATCTGCACTTGGAAGATCTCTGAGAAACCCAATCTTTCTCTGCTCCATCTCCCTACTATTCTTTTATGGTAATTTATATCTTTCTTCGATTTTATTTTGGGTCTGAAATTTATATCTTTCTTTGTTACATGTATGTCTTTGTGCTTCGCTGTTCTTGATTTAGATTACCGTGTCCATCTTCTTGTTGAGCTTAGAGGGGAAAAAATAATAATATAGATTCTCAGACTTATTAGGAATTCGTGGAGCTAATGTCAGTAATCTGGATTAGAATTAGATTGAATGCTGATTTGCGAAGTTGAGGGTATCCCTATGTTTGTTTTCAATTTTTATATGATAGTGTTGACTTGGTTCCAAATTTTTGAGATATAAGTGAAATTGAACCAGTGGGCTATAAGCGCTTATTGGAGGCTCTGTGCTCTTCACATATTTCCCATTGTTTTCATATCATTTCATTTTTATTTTTTTTTGGGCTCTCCTAATTATGCTTAGAATAAGAGCAATAACCTAATTACATTTGGCCAACATGTTAGATTAACTTACATCCCTTGCTTTTCTGAGCAAAGTAAAGTTTGAGATAAAGACGATTTCAGTCTCCACACCAAAGGCTAGCTTTTGGAATTGGTTTTTCACAATGGTATTGAAGCTTAATAAACCAAGTATTGATCCCGCTTCTTCATAATAAAATTATAAATTAGCCCAAGGTAAAAGGGGCCTGTGCATTGTTCATGCTTAAAACCAAAAGGGCTTTAATGTGAGGGGCATGCTTTTGATAAAAATCGATGTTGAGCTTTTACTTAGTAGCTTGAGCTTTTAAAATTGTCAGTCATTGACAGTATGAGTAGGGCTAAGGAGGCAAATGCTTTAGGTTTGAAATATCACGATTTTTGACGAGTGAAATCTTTTAATTATGTCTCAAGAAATAGTTTGATAGCTATGGCCTTTTGGGTTATTTGTAACATTAATATAATACTCCTCGTGAACAGTAAACCTCAATTTATTTCTTTTTGGATTTCATATAGGGAAGCAATATAGGTTTCCTGTTTCCTCTCTAATTTTCCTTTTGGTGGCTTATGTAAATTTTGTGTCCTTGAAGGCCTAGGAAGTGATCCATCAGGGGCCAAGAATGAAAATAAAGATGAAAGTCATGGTGCTTCAAGAAGCTCTATGGGGCTGAAGATAATTATAATATGCCTTATCTTGGTGACAATTATAGCATTCAGTGTTTTGCTTTTCAAATTGTGGCAAAGGAAGAAGAGAGCAGAGCAGCATGCCCGTCTTTTAAAGCTTTTTGAAGAAGATGATGAACTTGAGGTTGAACTTGGCATGCGGGATTGACAACATTTCTCACTCATATGTCATATTCATGTTAGAAGAGGCGTGCATCATTTGATTGCCCACAAGGTTATGCTCTTCTGCTATTAAACTCTAGCACAGGTTATTTTGGGAATTTGTAATTGAGCATTAGCTTGTCACCAATTACTTCTTCTCCCGCTTTCACAGGGGACCTATAGGGTTCAATTCCCATCTTGTAGTCTGCAGCTTTTAATGAGATATGTTGAAGCAAGTTCATTATTGATCATTATTTTCACTCTTTTGTAAATTTTTTTGTTAATTGTACTGATAAAGGTTATATCTATTAATCAGTCAAAAGATTGTAAGATTAAGTGTGTAGTCAGTTTGAGATTTTGAGTTTGACATTGTATTTACACCATAAAGCATGATTTGTTCTTTACTATTCTTTATACCATATGTTGCACTTATTTTGTGAACTGTAGAAAACATCCTAACATGTTATATTCTTCTTGTTTTATGCGATAATTGGTAAAAGACTAAAGCATTCATAAATCATCAGTCTACTACTAGAAAAGATGGTAGGACTCGATCCAAGATTATATTATAAGGTGTTAGAATAGTGTGGGAGCTAGGGTGAATAATGTGTCAGCAACTAACGAGCTTGTTTATATTAGTTGTAATATCATTATACTTGATCTAATTTTAATATTATATATAAGCACACAGGGAAGCTGACAAAGTAAGTTAGTGATCCCATCCATACCTCTCTTCTAGCCCTTTTCACTCATTGACAGATGTTGACACAGTATCACCCAACTTCAATCTCATCCTACTTTTAACAAAATAGGGTGAATTTTGCTTAGAACCTGATAGAGACATTGGGTAGTATGGGACGTTTAAGTTTCATGTTGAATAGTATGGGGAGCTTGTTGGGGTATTTAAGTGGTGTGGTTCTTCCCTCTTCCTTTTTACTAGAATTTTAATCTCTACAATACTTGCTTAGGTCCTTGTTACTTCTCCTGTGCTTGTTGTTCTCAAGAAATTATTTCTGATCCAATTCCAATGAGTCTTCATCGTTGATTTCACTCCCCTAAAAGCTTTAGACTCTTGATTTTTTGAGTATCACATTCCTTGCCTCAATCTGCTGGGCGAAATCCAGAGTTTTGGTTTGTAGCTATCTAACCTCAGCTTGAATCATTGAGTCCATTCTTGAAGGCTTCCATCAAAGCTATATCCGGTATGTTTACTGATGGAGTAGAAAACAATTCAAACTTCTCCCTATACTCCACTATGAAGCTCTGTTGCTTAAGAGCCGTTAGCATCTCAAATCCATCTGGTAATGAAATCAAGCTAGCTACTCCTCCTTGAATTCTCTCCACGAGTGAACAGGTGATCTAGCTTCAATCCATTGAAGCTAGTTGAGGGTTTTCCTGTTGAGCTTACAGCCGCTGCATCCAATTTTTCCTTCTCATCAACTCTGTTCACTTTAAAGTATCTTTCTACACTGAACAACCATCCAATAGGATCATCCTTAGATAAGAGTGGCAGCTTCAGGCATCTATATTACAGAGGTCCCTTTCTCTGGTGTTCTAATTTTCTTCATTTTCATCTCTGACACCAAGTGCGTCCGCTAGAATTACTGGTTGGATGTCCATTCTGGCTCTTCCTCCTTCATTGTTCCCCTTCACTGATTTTAGCTCTGTCATTCAGTCTTGTAACTCCATTAACACCACCTTAATTGACGACATTTCTCCTTTCAGGTCTTCAAATCCCTTGTCCAACCTGTCAACTCTGCCTTCCATTCTTGTACACCTAAGTGAGTGTGGGCACCCTTGCTTTGACATTGGAGATTATGTGTATCTCAAAGTCAGAACTTACAAATCTAAGTTTTTAGCCAAGAAGAAGAATGAAAAGCTCTCACTAAGGTTCTATGGACCTCACAAGATTATAGCTAAGTATGGCCAGCTTGGCTATAAGCTGGAATTACCTGACTTAGTCAGAGTTTACCTTGTTTTCCACATTTCTCAGCTAAAGAAATCATTACAGCCCACAACTCCAGTTCAGTAGATTCGTCTTTCACTTACGGAAGGCTTGGAATGGCAAGTCTGTCATGAAGAAGTGAGGAAGGCAGAAGGACTCACAAATGGGCAGTGGGAGGTCCTAATTAAGTGGAATGGTCTTCTTGAGTGTGAGAATACTTGGGACCTGGTGGAGGTCATACAATAGCAGTTTCCTACATTTCACCTTGAGGACCAGGTGAATCATGCGGGGGGTGAATGATGGACCCAATCAAGATGGACCCAAAGCTGTCCAGGTTTATGAGAGGAAACAAAGGAACAGGACTAGTGCTGGGACTAAAGGGATAGAAGAGGGATTACATCCCAGTAACTAACCAGGTGAGCTGTGAGAGAGAATGGGGGTGGCTAACAGATTGAAAGATTGAGCAAAGGGGAGTGTGTGGGGTATCGAATGTGTGAGTATAGTCTAGAGAGATCATGACCTCTCAGATGCCAAGAAGATTTTCTTTGTATTTTCCTTTTCTGCTATACTGGTCTGTGTATTGCTATGCTTCCTATTTGTTACTTGGATAGTTGAACCTTAACTGAGATATATATATATATTGAGAAAAATACAGTTTTGATCCCTCACTTTTGGCCTTAAGATCAATTTGGTCCTCCAAAGATCAATTTAGTTGTCCAAATGGACCAAATTAGTTCACTTTTTCATCCTTGAAGGACCATTTTGATAGTTTTCATATTTGAAGGACCAAATTGGTACTTTAGTCAAAAGTGAGGGACCAAAACTTAATTTTTATTTATAAATAATATTGAGCAACAAGATAATTCCATCAGAACCTTTCTCGGAGGAAAACCCCAAAGGAACCCATGGTTGATAGCCATACAAGCCATTAAAAAACAGTGGCCAAGAAGCCACACAAGTTTAGGCCTCTAAGGGTTGTGTTGGAAGGTGGAAATGCTGGACTAATGTGGGAGTGGTCCAAAAAGGGGCGTTTTGGTGAGGTTTAGGACAAGAAGGCCTAGATCTTGAGTCAGTCCATGCCTGAAGGGTGCATCTTTTAATTTTCCCAAACTTTATATGCTGCATCGTCTGAATTTTTAGAGGAAATGATGTATATAAGACTTTTGAACTAGACTTATGTTGTTGAGTGCCCTGGTGTGCAATCAAAGTGGTGAAGACCAGCTAGGAGAAGGTCAAGCAGACTACTTAATTAGGAGAAGTATGTTGACAGCTTCTAGAAGTTGTTGTGAATTCTGTCAATGTTGCTGAGGTGAGTCAAAAGAGGTGCTCATGGAAACTGGATAAAAAATTTGAGAGCTGTTTGCTTCCATTACATCGTGAAAGGAAATGCCAGTTGCTGAAGTTCTTGATTTGGCTTATGAGCAGCATAATCAAGTGAGTCATGATCTAGACTTTGACACCAAGACATTGCATCGAGACCCAAAAGGTCTCAGACTTAACTAGAATTCTTTGATCCACTTTATCATTACTGGTAATTACTATATTATCCATGTACACCACTAGAAGCTACATTTATTACCTGTGTCAGTAATCCCATCCATACACACCTCTCTTCTCCCTCTCTCTCTCTGTCACTGACAGGTTTCAACACAAGGAAAAATTTCATATTTATGTTGTTTTTCCTACTGATACTAGAAAAGAAACTTTGACTTTGTGACATAGTTTGGCCAAGAGGGGACAAAGTTTGGCTGTAAATTTGTCAAGGTAACTAATTTCAACTTCGTGAGCATTTGTAACTTAAAAGCTTATAGAAGATACAACTTGCTTTACAAGTATGATGATAGCCTTATAAAAGTTATGCACAAGTTGGCCTCTTCATATTGTATTTGAGTTTGTGTTCAGGTTTTTGTTTACATTCGATTTCGCATTTGCTGAATTTTGAACCTGTGATTCTGATGTTTCTAAAGCATGCTATCTGAATCCACCCGTCAAGTATGCAGATTCCACTGCAATATGCACAAGTTGGCATCTTCATATTGTCTCCGGTTGTGTTAAAATTTTCTTGTATGTTTAAAGCTAGGGAGATTTTGCACTTGTTGAGCTTTTGATCCTATGGTTTTGATGATTCTAATGCATGTTATCTGAATCTGCATATCTACATATGAAGTATGCAGATTCCATCATTGGAGGAGCATCCTTGGCTATATAAAATCCGGTTTGCTGTAGCAGAATAATATTAATATTAATTTTTTTAGGTTATGTAGAATTTATTAATGTAATTGCAATGTAATTCTGAGTTTGTGATAGTACATATATGTCTTCACCAAAGTTGAGATACCTTTTGCCCAATAAATTTTACTTGTGGCTGGGATTTCAGGGCAGAATGCACTAAGATTGTTATATTGGATGATGTATTTTGCCCATTTTAGAGTACAGGGACTAAATAGAAGACTGATTTCTTGCCCTAAATGAATAAAAAAATTAAAATCTCATGACGACAACTTGGAAATTACAACACATGACATTTAAGAATTAACATAAATATTTCATTTATATATCTGTAACAATTTAACATTGGGAGGGATAACATTTGGTCGTAGTTAATTAAGTTATAGGGCTTAGAATTCAAGTTTACCATTTTTATTCTTTTGTAAAAGTAATTACATAATCGTATAATTGTGGTTGAATTGGCTTGTGAAAACTAATATTTTTTTTTCGCCGGATTAGCTTATGCAATATTTTGTATAAGGTTATATCGACCATCTTTTGTAATAGGTTGAAACGAATCCTGTCAGATAATTATTAATCATAATCAAAGTTGTCTTTTTTTGAAGAGACTCATTTCAATTGATGTTGTCTTGGTTTCGGAGAGTATGCATAGATTACGTCAACTTCATATTACTAATAAGGTAACAGCCAATTAAGGTAACAACATCCAACGAATAAAATTGATTGAAGCACTGTATTAACTCGTGTCGCGTTAAGAGAAAAATACATAATAATAATATATTAAAATATAACTAAGTTAAAATAATTTGTATTTATATTTTGACCGACATATTTTTAGATTTTATTTATAAATCTATATTTTCTTATACAATTTAATTTATCCTTTTTGCTTTTTATTTTTTTTAGTAATTTCACAAAACATTAGTTTATAAATTGAAAATAAGAATAAAATTATGTAATTGGAGAGTTATTGAAAAAACAAAGAAAATATATAGGTAAGTTAACAAATCTATAAATTAATATTTTAGTGTGGTTTACTGAAAAGTAAATAATAGAGGGAGTAGATTGAAAAAATTTAAAAAAAATTTTAGGTTCATAAATAAAATCTAAAAATAATATAATCAAAATATAAATACAACAAGTTATTTTAAATTATAATATAATTAATACATTTTGACACATCATTGTCATATGTGATTCACCAATGCAACTACTATAATTGCACCAAAGAATTTAATTAAGGTTCTCTAGGGCCTTGATGCATTTATTTGATAATTTGAATTGTTGGGCTGTTAAATAATTGATGTATGTTTTGTGTATGTAGTGCAAGTTAGGTTTTAAAGTATGCGAGTATGCATTATGCACGTACTTTGTATTATGTCTTATGCATTCCTAGTAAGATCAGAAGGTGGATGTTTCCTAAAGTAGTACTTCGTATTGTACATTATGTCATTGTTAATTATATGTATCTGAACCTGACTTGTTGATGCTGTAATGTATTGTTCCCTTTGGATATTTTGTTGTGCATAGACAAAAAAATATTTGAAAATTTTATCATTTAATCCTTATAGTTTACAATAATTTACAAATTGGTTCCTATATTTTTTGTCAAATCACCTTTTACACTTCAATTTCCTACAACTTAGTTCAGAATGTTACTAACCATCCTAACGCTGTTTACTTTGGCTGCTGTGGTCTGCGCTAACGTGGACTGTGGAAGTCCTTTTGCTGAATATGCACATCTCTTCTTCGTTGGAGCCTCTCCATATTGTGTTGTACAGCGTAGGATCCCTTTTGGCTGAAGCATGAAGCATAGTGCAGCCACACACAGAATAGGAGATATAGATGCTTTAAGAGCTGAGTAAGGAGGCGAGAAGCAAGAAGCAACAACAAGGAGAGATGGAGATTGAAAGAATGGGAGGAAAGGAAAAAATCGAATAGGAGAGAGAGAGTGATGAAAGAGAAGTGAAATGAAGATGATGTTGCAAGGAAAAGAAAGTAAAGCAGGAAAAGAATGATAGAAGTCAGAACAAACTGTGAAGTGAAGTCAATGAGGACAACTATGTAACTATTTTGGATTGGTACTAATCTTTCAAATCTGTTTCCGTGTCTTTTACTAACTCTCTTTAACACTTGAGTCCATAGCATTTGGCCACATTTGTGAATAGAGCATGTGGCAAATGCTTTTGTGGGTCGCTTGACGTTTTCTCCAAATTTTATGCTAAAACTATATCATTCTATGGTAATTAATACATTGGCCAAAATAATACTATCATTGTTAACATGAATATTCGTTCGTTTATTAAGTTCAACCGAAGATAAGGTTTGACTTAGAGAGAGAGAGAGAAAGATCTTGAACTTGGAATATACAGCCAAAAAGTTGGCACATTTGCCAATTTATTTTTAATTTTTAATTTTTAATTTTTAATTTTCTTTCTCTTTCTGCTTGTATCCTTCGTCATGTTGGCACTGACCAAAAAAACATTCTTTTCCAGTTCAAAGACTACATTTTTTTTTTTTCAAGTAAAAATGCACTTATGTTTCCTTATTTATCACAAATTTTAACCCTTTACTTAATGAAAAATGTCACACATGATTCTCCACGTTACAAAAAATTATCAAATTTAGTCCTTCTATTAAATCTTAAATCTTAAATCTAAAAGATTAAATCTGATATTTTTTAAAAAATAAAAGACCAAATGTAATATTTTTTAATGAATAAATGACTGTTTTGGATATTTCAATAAATAAAAATTAAAATATTAATTTAGTGATAAATGAATAACTAAAAGAATATTTTACTTTTTTTATTTTTTTTTTGCACAAAGAGCAAAATAGGTGAAAAGTAAAGTGCACAAGAGCTTTTAGTCCATAACAGAAAATGGTAGGCTTCGTTTTACTTGTGGAAGACGAAGGAAGGCAAATAGTAGAGTTGCAAAGAGTGAGGAACGAAGAGGCTGAAACTAAAATAAACAGGGAAACAAGTGCAGAAACATGAGAAGAATATAAACATGAAACAAAAGAGGAGAAGAGAGAAGGAGAAGGCTTATGACATTTCGTTTATGCCCTTCTTCTGGACGTGTAAGAGCAGAGCTTACCGTAAAAAAAAAAATTACGGAAGTGGTGCTTGGAAGGAGAAAACTTAAGGGATCAAAATTAAGCTTGATAGTTGCTTGTAAGTTGAAGTTTGAATTAAGTGTATTGATTTGGTAACTACTAATTCACTATGCAAGATCATAGGAAGGTATAAAATCAAGAGAAATGGATCTTCAAAATTACTGATGCCAGTAAGTATTATATCATAAATTCATAATAATGAAATAGAAAGAGGAGGGGGAGGGGGAGTATGGGTATGAAGGAGGAAGAATGAGACGTGGAGTGTCCATGGGAGAAGGCAGTGTAAGACTTGATGGCGTCGCTTCAGCAGAGGACTTCTACAACCCACGTCAGCATTGTCTATGCCAGCAAAAATACACGGTGTTAGGGTAGTAAGAAAAAATAGGGGCTAAGTTGCAAAAAAATTAAAAGTGTAAGGAGTGATTTGAAAAAAAATAAAGTGTAGGGACTGATTTAAAATTAACATAAACTACAGAGACTAATTGATTTTAATTTTTTGAAAAATTTTCTTCTTTTTACAAATTAGAAATTAGCCAGAAGATAGAGGGAATATGTTCCTCTTCTTATAGGATGTTGAGAAAAATATAAAGAATGTTATATACTTCCACTTGCAATATATCATTCTGAAACTCAGAATATTGATTCATCACAATACCATTTACACCAAAAAGAAGAAAACTACTAACAGTTCTTACATTTAGAATCCTTCTTGAATGCTTCTTTGGTTGTGAGCTATGGGTGCAATCTCAGGCACTCAAAATATCCGCACTTTATCCTCACATTTAGCATATAATCGGTTTTGGTTCTTCTTAGACTTCAAAATTTTTGTACAAAATCTTCTACCACCCTTGACCACTTATGCAAGTACTTTCACCAATGAGGGACGAATTTGTGATTGATTTTAAGGGATGGGAGTCTTCATCTTAATGATTTGAATCGAGGGAGATAAATTTTTCAATCTAAGGGAGGCAATCTTTTATTAAAGAACTAAATTAATAATATAAAATAAAGTTATATATAAAAATAAAAATTAAAAAATCCAAGGAGGACAGTCGTACTCACGCATCTCCCGTGGATCTATCCTTGTCACCAACATTGGATACTATTTATATTAACTTAACATAATTTCATATGTAAAGACTAAATTGAAATATTTTAAAATTATAGGAATTAAATTAAAAATTGACTGAAACTATGTGAACCATACTTTTTCCAAAACCAAATCATGTTATTTGAAAAAGTAACATATATGTTGGCTTGTTTGCGTTTAAAAATAAATGAACCGACCAAGCATGTGGCTTGTAAATAAAAAATTTCGAAGCATTCCTCAAACATAGTCGGTCTCGAGACGAAGTTTTCTTGCTAATCACATCTCAATTGGTGGCATTGGGTGTCAAGCCATTGGATATGAATTCTCCGTATTTGAAAATATAAAATTTTTATATTTAAAGAAATTTGGGATATTGAATTTTTATTCAATTATTTATATTTTAATATTTACTAAACAATTTTTTACAATATAAATTATTAAATTTTTATCCAATAATGCAAATTTTATCAAATTTATAAGTTCTTAAATTCTCAATATCAGGATGGATTCTAGAATCTGTGTCTAAATCTTATAAAATAAATTTGAGACGTCATTAGACATGGATCAAAATTTGTATAATAATCCTTGGTCTTTAAATAATTAGAGATGGAATTATGTATTTAGTCGTAGAATTGAGGCGAAAAATGTCCGTGCCAGAATAGTAAAGTTTCTTTTTCAATATAGTAACCAAATTTGTATATAAGATTTGCTTTACTATTGTAAGACAAAAGTATTTTGTCTTTGATTCTGTGTCAAATTTTTAGATACGGAATAATTTTTGTTTCAAACAAGAAGCTAATTAATAATATCTTATCTCCAATTATGTGTCTAAATTTTAGATACGAAAAATATTTTGTCTTGGATTAATAATGCAATTGCTATCATTCTGTCTTTAATTCTATTTCTAAACTTTTGATACAAAATTTGTCCATGGATTGTTAATATTTTGTCTCTGTGTCTAATTTTTTTTTTTATTTAGTAACTAAAATTTTTAATAATTTTTTTCATTTCTATCTTCTAAAAATTTCAACTAATAAAAATCATTACTAATAACACTAACAAAAATTGAAATTTATATTCACATAAGTATAAAGTAGTATAATACATGGTGAATAATAATACTACCCAAGTGTTAATAATTGAACAATACAAAATACTAGAATCTCATAATGATGCTAATATGATTATAAGTTATCGAATCAAAATTAAAATTAATTTTTAGCAGAAGTTAATAAAATTAAAAGTCACATGATACAATATCGATCCCATGTTGCTTTGGCTACTAGATAGCTTAGGACTAAGATTATAAATTTTGTAGATTCTATGTATTAGTTTAATTTTTGGTTAGAAGATAGATATAATTCAAAGTAATGTCCTCTTAGCTTGTAATGTAGAATTAAATTGAGTAGAATGCACATAATGGTTAGTTATCCTTTGTGCTTTATGCTGAATCTAAAAATTACTTTGATAAGCAATTTTTAATTGATATTATAAAACAATAATATAGAGAAAAGTATCATTTTAGTCCTATATTTTTTTAATTTAGTTTCATGTTGGTCTTCTATAAATTAAAAGTCTCAAAATGATATTTTAATTTTAAATTTAATCTTATTTTGGCCCTTCACAAATTAAAAGTCTTAAAGTAACCATCCATTTTTCAAGACTTAATCCAAAATAGTCCATCTCTAAAAAAGAGTAAAGAGAATCATATTGAATCAAATCTTAAAAAATAGAGAATTATTTTATGACTTTTAATTAGTGAAAGGCCAAAAATGTTACAGAGTTTAAAAATAAAGAATTATTTTAAAACATTCAATTTATAGAAGGCTAAAATAAAACTGAACTCAAAAATAAAAAAATTAAAATAATATTTTACTAAAAAAATATGTGAGTTTAAACCTGAGTCCATATCTAAACGTAACTCACTTTAAGCCCAAATGCTAGCCAACAAGTATATGAATAATGATATAGTTGATTTGAGCTTATAGATTTGAGAAAAATATGAAATAGTCCTCCTAATTTTCAAGGAGCCATCAACATTTAATGCTTTTTACCTTTACCTGACAGATGGGACATATAGATTATTTTACTTTAATTATTTGCACATTATATCATAGCTATTCCATGAACACTATGATCCTACCAAGAGACATATTATATATGAAATATGACATTTATATATCTTACAGCTCCAAAATTATAAAATTATCTATTTTAATTGAAGACATTATTAAACAAAAAACAGAGGACACAAACTCTTGTATATATAAGTTTGACAATATATAAGTTGGAAGAAGTACATTAATTTTTCAAGTTGGGAGAAGGCATAATACATTGATTGTGGTTTTTTACCAGGGCAAGGTAAGGCTAGTAGAGAAGCTTATACCAACCAAGTTGTAAGCCTTCATATTGTAATTAGGGAGTCGAATCCACTTCAACTCCTTGCTAGCAAGCAACTTGATACAGAAATTTAATTAACAACAAGCTTTTTGAGTAATTAACGGCGAAACCCTTTCACTTGCTATATGTATATGTGTGTGTGTATATATATACACCACAACTCCTAGAAAGCCATTAAAGAGAAGAAGCAAAAAGTTTGTAGCTGAAGAGAACTCTACGACTACTATTCTAGTACGTCGTATGCAAACAATGTAATGATTTTAAAAAAAGTTATTTAAATAAAGATGGAAAAATTTCGTATCTAACTTTTAAATCATTATTAATTTATAAAATTGATGTTTTAATACAGATTTAGATACCAATGAAAAAAGAGACAGACAAAATTGGTTTCAAATTTAGTCTCAGCAATCAATAATACTAAATAAGAAGTATTATATACAAATTCGTTTCTAATTTTGTCTTTATTAGATACAACTGAATTTGTGTCTCAATTCTGTTTTTATTTGGCATTTTTTTAATACTATTAAAATTTTAAAATTTTAATTTTATTTTATATCCCTGATTTAGTTTTTTAATTTATAAGAGCTCACCCCTCTAAATTATAAAAATTTTTCTTTACATCAAATATTTGATACGAAAACTTTCATTCTCCTTGAAACCAAATCCTCAATCCGCTTAGCGTTGGCTTTCTTCAAAGCTATTTGCATGCCATTAAGAATGAAAGACCCCACACTTACGTAGACGTCAATTCTCTGCATTCATACTTTTTCAACATCATCATCATCATCAGGCTTTCGAAGTTTATTGGACTTTGGAATTTCCGGAATAGGTATATAACCAGAGGTGTTACCAATTTTTAAAATTTTGCAAATAAATGGTAAGTTAGTAACCTCAATGGATACACTTCGGGAGTAAAAGATATTGGTTTGATTCGAATTACGATTTGGATTCTTTATATTAAAAAAAATTCAATAATCTATGTTAAAAAAACTACACATGTAGCAATTTGAATTTAAAGCCAAGTTAGCTATTCGGTAATTTTTGTAAATTGAAATCAATAACTTTTAAAATTTTGATCTTATGGTGACATATTTCAAAAACTTCATCCAACGAATATTAATAACCTAATTATAGCTGTGGTTGGCTTCCGGATTAATGCAAGGGTGGATATGAATACGGTGACATTAAAGAAGGTAGCTGATATTATTGAAGGTGGGAAGTGGAGGGTGGATTTGGTTAGACAGTGGCTTTCTGATAAAGAGGTGGAGGAAATCTCAAATATTCCTATTCCGCTGATTAGAAGGAGAGATAAATTGGTTTGGACTTTTACTAAAGGTCGGGAATATAGTGTCAAATCGGGTTATAAAGTTGCAAGGGTAAACTTTAAGGAGAAAGTGGTGGAGGTTCCCAGCTGTTCTTTTATTCCTCTTTGTGATCTGTGGAAGGCCATTTGGAGCTTAATAGTGCCGATTAAAGTGAAGCACTTTATGTGGAGAGTTGTTTCGGGATGCTTGGCTACTAAGGAGAATCTGTTCAAAAGAGGTTGTAGCTTAAATGATATTTGACTGATATGTTTGATGGAATCTGAGTCTGCACATCTTGTTGTTGTGTCCTTGGGTTGTAAATGTATCGTTTGGTTGCTCTCTAGCTATACTGATTAAAAGGGAGAAGATCTCGAGATTTGACTCGTGGTGCTGTGATTGGTTGGTGGAGAATGCAGAAATGGATGATGTTGGGAGGGCAAATTTAGCTTGTTTATGCTGGATGATTTGGAAGCACAGGTGTGAGTTTGTTTTTAATAATGATGTGCTTTCTCCTGAGCTTGTGATTAAAAGGGCGGGTAGTTTGATTGATGAATTTTGGAGGGTGAATAGAGCTAGTGGACGAGGCTGGTGGAGGTGCTTAGGAAGTGTGTGACGTTTGGAAGCCTCCCTCTCATGGACAGGTAAAATTTAACATTGATGGTGCTTTCAGTGACAAAAAGGGTTTGGCTGGTGTTGGTGTCATGTGTAAGGATTGTAAGGGTATTTTGATGGGAGGTTTTGCAGGAGAGGTAAAGGCTTTTTATGCATTTATGACTGAAGATTTGGCTGCTAGAAAGGCTTTAAGTTTGGTGGACTTATTCTGTGGTTCTCATATCTGCTTGGAAACTAATTGTGCCTCTTTGTTTCATTTTCTGGTTAAGGGCATGAGAGGGGACTGTGACTGGAGGTGTGCAATCGTACTAGATGATATCCAGGATCTTTTGAGGTCTTTGACTGATGTTTCTTTCTCTCTAGTTCGAAGGGAGGGAAATAAAGCTGCGGATTGGGTAGCAGCTATGACTGCTAAGAGAATGTGCCTGGATGGGTGGGTGTCCTCACCAATATTCTCTTTAGCAAGTGTTTTGGCTAAGGACTCTGAGATGTTGGGAGGGAAGGCTGATTTTGACAGGGATGACATTGGTTGAGTGATGTGCTCTTTTTCCTTTTTTTTTTTATCTTTCCTGGGGTTTGTTGTTTCTGTGTTATCTTCTTCTGGTTTTGTCTGTCTGTTCCGTTTGGGCTTTTCTGTTTTTGGGTTGTTCTTTGTTTGTTTGTTTTGTCTTTGTAAGTTTTGCTTTTTGGCCAAAAAAAAATTATAGCCATGGTTGAAAACTTCATGCGAGATAAAATAAATAAATCTTTTAATCTAATAGTTAATATTTATTAATTTATGCATCAAACATGCAATATAGGCCAGAAGATATTGAACAGATACAGAGAGAGAGAGAGAGAGAGAGAGAGAGAGAGAGAGAGAGAGAGAGAGAGAGAGAGAGAGAGAGAGTTGGTGATTAAAAAAAAGGATATAGATTCTAAAATTTTGATAAAATTTCAACTATTAGATACAAATTTAATAGTTCAAATTTTTTTAAAAAATTATTTAATATTTATTAAAATTTAAACCATTAGATAAAAATTTAATGGCTTTAGTTCCTTCAATTGCACAGAATTTAGATTATTGTACGCAGAGAATTTATATGAAAAATGAAAAAAATTTGGTGATTAAAAGAAAGGAAATAGATTTTCACATTTGATAAAATTTAAACTATTAGATGTAAATTTAATGATTCAAAATTTTGAAAAAATTGTTTAATATTTGTTAAAATATGAACCATCAAATGAAAATTCAATGGCTCTATTCTCTCAATTGCAAAGAATTTAGATTATTATATGCGGGAGAATTTATATCCAAAATGAAAAACATGCTTTTTTGAAGTATTTAAAAAATAAAAACTTCTACAGAGTTAATTTCTTCTAGATAACAAGTCAAAGTCTGCATGGTGCAAGAAATCACACATATAGGAAAGACTAATCGTTCTTTACTTGGGCCCCAAAAAAGCTTTTTTTCGCTTGAATATATAATCCAATAAGTCCACATTAATTTTTATTGCAATTAGTTGAACTAAAAAATTTACAATTTTTTTTCTTAACATGATTCTAAGCAATTGATGGTAAAAGTCGATATTATTTAAATATTGTTGCAAAATGATCACAGGGAATGTCCATATACATAGCATGCAACATTTGTATATTAATTAATGTAATTAATTAATGAATTAAATTAGACAAGTTCTGATAATATTGATTCATATAAAGCCGTTATAATTTAGTTAATTATTATCATCATTTGATAGGTTCTAATTAAAATGATCATCGACTGAACCGAGGAAAAAAGTGCATTGTATTGTGTGGTATTTTTTAAATTCATATTAATACAATTTTAAATTTACTGGCACATTTTCTTTTTCACTTTCTATTTCTGACATGAGCCAATTAATTATAGTTGTTTCAATCAAGGTCTTGATTTATGTTAAATGATCTAGTTTTTGAGATTATAACTTGTTGATTTACCTTCTTGTTTACATTGATTATGCAGCGTAATTCCTTATTCAAATTACAAAATAATATCACAAGGATTCTCATTTTGTGCAAAAGTGGAGATTGGATCAAAGTAGTAAAGTTGGATGAAAAGCTAATGGTTTAGATTTGATATTGTTAAATATTAAATTTTTAAAAATAATTTTAAATCATTAAATAAAGATTTAACGATTCAAATTATTACAATAGATTTCACAGCTAACTTAAGTGTATGTTTATATTAGAGTTGAACAAAAGTGATTTTAAATTAATTTGATTTGACAATAACTTTTGGTCAAATATAATTTTGCAAAATCATAAATTATGTTTGAAAACTGTCATCTAAAAGTCAAGTTTTTCTACCAATACACTTCACTTAACGTAAAGTAAGTTTTGTTTTTTAATTTAGGTGAAAATGGGAGTTTGAAGGCCATATTTTTTAATGGCAACACGAGAAAAGTCCTGACTGAAAATGTTTTGTGGCTACCTAATGACTAGGTTTTTTGTACTAAAACATTAGTGCCACAAAAGTTAATTTTAGTGCTATTTTTTTAATATAATATATAACAAATATGAGAATAAAAATAAAATGACAATACTTTTTTATTATGTTTGAATATATTATTTTATGTGGTAAATAACAGTTATTAAACTATATAATAATTCATGAAAATAAAATAATGTGATCGAAATAAGTAACATAAAAAATTATGTGAATGTATATAAAATGATAAACTAATAAATAATAAATAACATAAAAATAATTTGTTCTTGAATAATTTTAACAATTCGACCCATTCAGATTCATTCAATTTTATAAAATTATTTATAAGAATTTTTAAATTAAATTTTGAAAGTGATTATATTTAAATAATTAAAATGGGACAAAATGGATGAAAAATAAGAGGTGAGTTATTCTCTTCACTGTCATTGGCCCATAGAAAACTTGAACCCTTAAAATTATAAACAAAATCTACCTCTTTGTCCCCAAAATTTGCCTAGATATGTATATAATGGGGGCGATTTTTTTTTGTTTAATTGCACAGTAGAGATTAGGAAATAACTTATAATTTTAGACTTAAAAAATTTGTAGAAATAACTTAAAACCATTTCAGACTATAATTATAGATCTTATATACAAATATTTTTTTTAAAAAATACTTCTCGTTAAAAAATATAAAAGAAAATAAGTTGACAAACCTACTTGAAAATTAGCTGGCATGTCTTGCCTAACTCTCCTTCCGTAACCATATAGTCCTAAATTATATCTAATCAGTGAATTATATATTAATTATATTTTTAATATTATGTATGATATAAATATAAAATAAATTATATATATATATCTATATATATATATATATATATATCAAATAAATGTGATGTATACATTTAAAAATAGAAATTAATTTAGTCTTGATCAATTATTTTGTTTGTTTGTTGATGTCTATAAAATTTTTTAATTTACCTTTATAATTTAAAAATTAATAATTTAGCCTTTTTCCATTGTGGATTAATCTTGATTATTGAGTAGTTAAATTCTATTAAGAAGGTCATTCATATGATAGTTTAACATTTTTATTATGTTTGATTTATATGTTAATCTGTGCAAGCCACTTGATTTATATGTTTATGATTAATTATTTTTATTTGAATTTGTTAATGCTAAATTTTCATATTATTTATATTATTATGGTTCGAAGGAATTTTGTTCTCCATTTATAAACTATTATTTTTATGAAAATTAAAGCTCCTGAAGTTGCCTTTAAATTTTTTTAATATCATAAACAGGCCATTTTTAATGGGGACTACTATAACACTAAAAGGAAGTTAAAGGCAACTACAAAAAGGTGGCCACTAAATTCTCGCTATTGGCAACATTTTCATGATCACTGAATATTTTTAGTGATAACAATATATAGTCGTTATTGAAAGTCAACTGACACTTCAATTGTTTCTTATGTATTCAAATTTAGAAGCTACATGTCTTTTTAGCAATGACATTTAGTGGTGACTTCTTTGTCATTGTTAAAACCTTCTAATTGATTAAAGGCATGCAGAAGCAACTATAGGACTTCTAGCTATGGCTTTAATATGTGGCAAGTTATGGCTCTACCTAAAGACTATAAGGATGGCAGTAAGAGTCCTGCTTGCATTCCTACTTATAGATGTATGAATGGTATTAAGTACGCTTAGTGGTTAGACAATTGCCCTATGATTGCTACATGTAATTCTTGCCTAAAATATTTTTAGTAATACAATAAATAAGCCTAGAAATGTCAAGGAAAACAAAAGGTAATGTCAAAATTGCCTAAGTAATACAATCATCAGTCAAATTAGTAGTTATATTTTAGGATATGCTTATGGCTAAATATTGTAATTTTTCTACTATAGATCTAAGGGAATGTTAATAACCATTAAATAATCTAGAAAGGGTGACAATATCATATGTCAAATTATCACTTTTAAGTGTAACTACATTTTCATTGCATATATGTATAATATATCTTTTGATCATGGATCATACTTATGATACAAAACTTAAGTCTCAATGATCTAACATTGTTAATTTTGACAAACATATATTATTATAAAGTGAGACTACTATGTCTTAATACTTAGTAGCTAGTTATGAAGTTCCATTCCTTGTACAACTTATACATATGATGATATAATTAATAAAGCTTGATCATATATACTGTACATCATTCATCAAGTAAAGGCTAATCATTATAATGGGATGTATGATAACTCTATGAAAGAGAGTTATCTAGGGTACTGTTGATAACGAAAACACTTAAATCTTGATAAAATCTCAATGATTTCAAAGAAGTTTCATCATAAAACTTGAAAGTTTGACATTGACCTTTATTAAGCAAAGATTAAGCATTCTTAGTGTTGAACTTTTAGGAAATGGAGCTAAAACAACAATAGTGAAAAAGGAAGAAAAAGTCAAGGAAATTATGGAAAAGATTGCAACGCTTAGGCACCAATATTTTAGCACCTGAGGGCTAAAACCAGAGACATAGCGCCTAGGCGCCACAAAAGTGATGCACAGGCGCCAAAACCAGAAAGATAGTGCTAGGTACCATAATAACAGTGCCCAGGTGCCAAAATTTCAATGCATGAGCACCAATTCTAATGCCTTCATGCCCAAGTGTCAGGAAAGTAATTCCTACACTCTAAAAACCTATAGTTTTCATTGCCAAAGTGCTAGCACTCAAAATAGAAAGTTGGTGCCCAAGCGTCAAAAAGTCATCTTCTGAGTGTGTCGCTAGAAACCTTAACCGAAAGATTAGAGTTTTAGTTGATTGGGACACTTAGCACCACTCAAACTCTAACTCAAGGGGTTTCTAAAGCCTATAAATAAGACCCTGGAGGTGTATTCAGAGAGTACTAGAGACACTACAGAGAAGAGACATCTGAGTAGTGTTTCAAGGCAACTAGAAAAGGTGACTGCTACAGAGTAGACTGCTAATTCATAGTTATGCCTCCTCTAAACTTTTGCCTCTTCCTTTTCCTTGTTTTTTGTTTCTTTTCATCTTTTTGATTCTAAACTTATGCCAATGATTGGCTAGTAGGTTGTTTCTAGCATTTTGATTGAAACCTTTGCTAGGATTGTTTTTTTGTTAAGGTTTTATTTCAATCTTGCTCAATGAATGATTTTCAATATTCATCATGTGCACATTGCTTTCTAAGTTTGATAATCTTAGAATAGGGTTTAAAATGTAGGTTAACTTGACAAGGGAGCTTAATTTTAAAATTTGATGTATGTAATCATTATTTGCCTTAGTGCAATTATAGTTAAGACAAAAGAACTTAACTATCTTTAATAACCATAGTTAGGAATAGATCTTGTGAGGTAATATATCTGCTAATTTCCATAGACATATAAGGAAGTAGGGGATTTTAACCTAGACTATATGAATTCAACATAAACATATATAGGCATTGAGATTGCTAGGTTAGTAATTCAATCATTAAGTAATTTGAAGTATAAATTGTAAAAGAAACCAATCCTACATGTGGTAAGAGTTGAAATCCTAGGCTTGTTAGATAAATTTAATCAATCAACATTTGAATTTTTGTTTATGCTTATTTAATATAATTTCATAAAAAGGCTTAATAATTGGTAATCAATAACAATTGAGACCAAGTCTGAGGGATCGACACTCACTTATCATTATACTTCTTGTTGACCACGTACACTCATGTGCAAGCGTAGCATCAATTTGCATCAAGAATGTAAATATTTGAGGATCCCATCATTCAATCAATTATTCATTCATTCAATCATTGAAGGGGCATCTATTGGTTACCATGTGCACTTTCATGCATTCACTTAGTCAACTACCATACAAGTATACCAACCACATAAAAATTATGAATATCATATGTATAAAGCCATTAGTTTATGATGTTATTCTTCTTTTACTTTCAAAGATTATTTTATTTTTTGGGCTTCCAAAGCAGTTATCTAGAGAGTCTAATAAAATTGTAATAGATTATGTTACTTTCGAATTTTTATCTACTAATTATGATGCTTAGCCTTCTAAACTCATTTCCCTTTGTGTACCCATAACCTTATACTAATTCATGCAATTACTATATTGGTTACCAAATGCTTCAACTAAGTATATTATTCTATAAGTGAATTACTTGTCCTATATCTCTTTTTATGTGTTTTTGTACATGTATCCTATAATTATTTTCCTAAAATTCATATAATAAAAATTATTATATTTTCCTATGCCTTTTATTTTACAAATAACTAGAATTTTATAGTTTCCTAGTTGTGTTTTTCTCAAATTCCTGTCATTGATCAGTCATTCTCATATTCCTATTATTATTATATAAATTAAGTACTTTTATAAAATTCTAATTCCTGTACTTCATATTATGCTTATCTAAGCATATATGCTCATACACAGTTTCTACCATTTTTAATTAATTTTTTAATATTTATATATGAGAAAAATATAATTATGGTATTTTATTTTTGACCTTAAGATTAATTTTGTCATTCAAATGGATTAAACACTACAAAAAAAACACATTAGTTGTGGTCTTTTTTAGCATTAATTGCAATTATAAGTATCACCTGCACAGCCAATTCTCCAGAGTTTTAGCTATGGTTTATCTTAGCAGCGGTTGGGTGAACTGCAGCTATAACTTTTTCTGATTTGCTTGGTTAAATTAAATTTGGAAGGCTTATAGCGGCGGTTGAAACCACCACTAACGTTTAGTTTAGTTTTTTTCTCTCTTTAAAAGAATGCAATTAAATATGGCATTTAGCTTCTTTTTATATATATATATATATATATATCTACTTATTTAAATTCCAACTAATAATCTCACATTGTCATTAAACAATGAAATATCACATTTAAATAAGTTGAATCTATAATCTTCTTGACACATATTCGAACAACATAGTTCATGAAAGTCATCAAGATATTTTAACATTGCTAAGTCTAGGATCCTCATCTTCATTAGAAACATATGGAAAATGATATGCTACACTCAGTCAATGTCCACTTGCTTAACTAGGTACCTAGTTTGTACTTTAAAAAATAGTATGACATAAAGATAATGTATTCCAAGTTATAAGTAGTTGTCTATCATATAAATTAAATTATAATGCATATATTAAAAACATTACTGTTGACGTTTGGAATGTAGGAAGTTTATAAGGCATCTGACCTTGAAAATTTTGCATGATAAGGTTAACCAAGGCATTAAATTTTTTATTTTGATTTGAATTTACTAACTTTAAGCTTGTATCACTTATTACATTTGAATAAATTAACTTCACAACTTAATATTAAAAAGACAATATAAGCATGCTCCACTACAAGAATGATAAGGATGTCCAAATACTTGGGATGGATGTTGACTTAATCCCAATTCTTGAACATGACCCATGTGCTCTTGCCTTCCATGAGCAAAGGCTAAAGAATCTTCTGTGGAAGCCTCATAAGACATGGACAATGAGTTAGATTCATGGGTTGCAATCTTTTCCTTTATCAATAGAGCAAGTATTTACAAGTGACTTAAATGCATTAAACTAAACATTTCTACAAAAGAATTACTTCCTCACAAATGAAATGGAGTATACTAACATAGCCAAATTATAGTTTAACCTATTTCACTTTCAAAACAAATTATAGAAATACTTACACTTATTCTTTTGGCATCATTATTCATATAAAACCCATTAAAATGTTTATGTGTTGTTTTCCACACCTCTCATCTGCTGATTGGATGACTTAACTCCAGCTTTTGCAGTTGACAATCATATAATAACATATATGCATGCTAAAAAGAATAATGCAATATAATTACTAAACTTTGATATTGTCATCTTTACTTGTTTGCGTCCTAAATTCTTTGTTTCACCTGTGTGAGACATAGATTGATTCTTCCTATTATCTTTATTTTTTTTAGCATTTTCATATTTATTGAGAAAAACATAGTCATACGATTTAAGCAAGGTTCAATTGAACTTATTAAAACAATCTTTTTTGTTACCTTAGTCTTTGAGCTAAGACAATAGTCAATAAACAATGCCCAATTATCTTTATCAATGCTATCAAGGCATTTGGCAATCAGTTGCTCTCAGTTACCAGTGCTATCATCCTTACTCAACCATAAATCCTATATTTTATCCTTATGCTTCTGTCCAATTGTTTAAGAATATAATTCTTATGTTGTTCTGTGCTAACCACAAATTTAGCGTTCAAGGTAAAAAACATATTGTTAGTAGTGATATAACTAACAAACATAGTTAATTTTAAAAGTATACAAATATTATCTTAATAGTATTGCTGTAGACATTATTCTTGTAATCCATTGGAACTCTTTTCCAATTAGGATAGCTAAGAGAAAATAATCTAAAATCTCAACCAATTAACCCTAAAAATTTATTTAGCAAACCACCTCCACTCCAACTAGTTGATCGTTATAGTTCTATTACAAAACAACTTGATCATCGTGAGGAAGATTGCTAAACATCATTATCTGTAAGAGTCATTGACTTTACCATGCCATCATCATCTATGAACATTAGTTTTACATTAAATTGATTGTATTTAATTAGAATACATTACAATTTTATAGCATTCGTACTAACTACGTCAACAAGCCAAGCTTTCCTATGTAACGGTAGACGTTAGGGTTGTGAAGGTGCTTCATTTAACTTACCATCACTATCATGATCAATATCCACAAAAGATTCATCTAGAAATAGAGTTCCTTCATAGATTCTTGCTTCAAAAGGAATGACCAAGGCAGCAGGGATGTATCATGAAGAGCCACCTTCAAATGGTATAGGATCATTGCAAGTTACTCCATGACAGTAGCTTAAACTACTCATCCTATTCAAGAGTTATTTCATCTCCAAAATTTCTACCAATAGTTAAAGCAACATCAATTATAATAGAGGCATAAGAGGTAAATACAAAATAGTATTGACATAGAGTTATGTAAGAAATCAAGAGATGCATGAAAGGTAAAACATAATGTAATATGTATAACTAAACACCTTGCTAATGATATATTTCCCTTTCCTCGAAATAACACATCCAAATCATGAGATTGGTATGGCTCACATTCAAAATATGTATTGTTACTTCCTTTTCCCATTTTATATAAGTCACATGGCTTGAGATGTATGGGTGTACTCCACTTCTTCTCTAACTCGTCTTTCATATAATAATTCATTTGAGCCTTTGAAGCTTAGATGTATAGCTCATGGTCCTCATGATCACTGGTGTTATCAATTGCATATGTCCAGCAATCTTAGAAGACATAAATATCCTTTGTAATTGAGTTTTTAGTGGAAAATATTGTAATACTTTTGCAGATAACTTTTTTTGTTCTATACCACCACTTGATATACCTTTACCACTTGTTTTCCATCTAAATGCATTGCATTTTTTTTTTTTATAAGTATCTCATTCTACATTCTCCCCCATATATAACATGAAATCATTGGGACATGTATGAATTTTAGTGTAGTCATGTCCAAGTTTATTAATAGTTTTCTTTGCTTCATAAAACAAAGGTGGAATTTTAGTTATTTCAAATATGTCTGCTAATAACTCTAATATTATTGATATTGTCTTGTTAGTTATTCTGCATAGACACTTTATATGGTATAATTTTAACAGGAAAGATATGTTCAAATACTTCTACATCCTTCATATAAACTTTGTTGTCCATTTCTAATTGATTCTAAAAACTTTACACATTCATTTGCCATAAGATGATTTGTTGGTGATGACAATACTTCATCTTGGTCCAAGCATTGATTGTTTGGTTGATACCTAAAAGCATCAATGACCATGTCTAGTATGTGATCATTAACATTAATCCTTTCTTGAACCACATGTGGTATAGTATGAGTTTCAGTTATAGTATTTATAATACTTGTATCCTCATGTCTAAGCTAAAAAGTGTAACATTTTAGAAATGGTTTAATAATTAAGTGATCATGCACTTCTTCTCTACTAAGTCCTTTTTTAAACTTGCATTCTTGAGCTTCAAGCTTAGAATAATTAAAATAATGACCTTGGGCCTCAAACAATATATCATAATGTTGGCAACATGCCCAGTCATATTAGAATATAGATCGTAGTGTACTACAGTTAACGTCTATTATCGTTAGCTGCAAAGTCTTATTTTGGATGCATTCCTAAAAATTTAACATATGTAAATCCATAATCAAAAGTTAGAGTTTTAGAAATTCAGAACCAAACTTTTGCATAAAGGTAGATAAAAATATCCAAATATCAAAATCTCAATACATTGAATATACAAAATCGAATATCTTCATAATTAAAGAATCAAAGTATTTCCTAGATATTAAACCAAATACTTCAAATTACAGAACAAAGATTTTCAAAAGTTTAGAATCATTGTAACTCAAAAATTCAAATTAAAGGAATTCTGAAATATTGAATCAAAATAATTTAGAATTTGCATAATCAGAATAATTCAGAAATAAATAATCAAAATGATTTAGAAATACTGAATGAGATAATTTATAGGTACATAACCAGAGTGGTTCTAGAAAATATAGAGTTAGACCAATTTAAACATTTAGGAAAAATTTGTCAAATGCTTAGTAAGATTTTTATCTGATCTAAAGCTTACAAATACTCAGAGAATATAGAAATGATGAAACTTTTAAATTTCACAAAGTCTATCTTAGGGCACTGAGATATTCAATAATAATTATTTTCACAAGGAAATTGTGTAATCAGAAAATATACGTAATTAGCATTATCTACTCATCTGGATAAGACATACATAGCTCATTTTCTTATTGTCTCATCCACTTCTCGCTAGATATAGTGCAACCTCTATACTCCTAAAAATAAAAATATGACCTTAATGTCCCTCGCTATAATCATCTTAGCTTGAATAAATTTATAATGAGTAGTCCTACAATAAACTGATTAACAAGTAATTTGTCATTATCAAATGACCCCCGTCCAAAATTGCTTCTTTTCTTTAAAATCACAAGTATTCCCTTCAATGATTATAATTGTCAGGGCTAACAAATACATGCATATACACATAGAAAAATACTCACGGGACCCAAATGGTTCATATGTTAAAGTTCATTCTTCCACCCATGTCTAAGACTAACATACATATATGTTGCACTTAGAAAAATACTCCAAGATTTTAGTAACGTCCGTATGTCCTTAAATAGAAATTTCCACCAATTGGCAATTTCATTGCCTTTAAGTCCAAAAATATGATTACATAAATATTCCAAGATTATGACCTCATAGTTTGTTACTTTTCCACTTTCACACCTAATAATGGAATTATTTTTAATGTAAGACATCAAAGCTTCTCATTGTATAAACAACATTAAAACATACTTTCCAACATTATTATTTATATACAACTTCGAGAATTAAATGTGCCTAAATAGGTTAATTAATCCATTCCACATAGCTCTTGAGTTGTTCAATATCATCCAATGACTTCAAAATTATACCCATCATAACTAAAGTAATTATTCAATAATAATAGTCATTTCCATTGAATTTTTCTTTATCAAGCTTCCTCTTACAATAATGAAATTTAAGATAATTTGAGAAACATTATTAAAATAACTTACCACTTAAAACGGATAATTTTATCCCTTTAAACACTTCAACTCCCTACCATGAAATAGGGGTTTTTTAATTTTTATCCAAAATATCAAATTTGAAAAGGGGAAATGTTAGACTCTTACCTAGAATCAAAACCCCTAAAGAAATTTAATGAAATAACTTCAAATTGAGCCCCAATTTTCAAATTTTAATCACTGTTCATGTTACTGTTCACATGCAAGAGGGCTTTTGATTTCTGATGCAAAACCATGAATTTGAATGCTGAATCAGAGGGAGAAAGGAATAAAATATAGAAATTAACTGAAGCCCCAAAAAATTTGAAGAAATTTTACTTGAAATCAAGCAAAATTTGATTTTCTTTGTTATTGTTCATCTTATTCGTGCCAGAAAGGGTTTTCTAAAATCAGAGGCAAAATAACTTGAATTAAGAGTTGAGATTGAGGGAGAAACACTCAAAATACACAATGCAACTAAAGCCCTATCATAATTTCAAAAACAAAAACTCACAAATTGAGCTAAATTTTGATGAAGATTTCGGGCAATCTTACGCAAACCCTACTGCTCAACTCTATAGAGCTTTCCCCATGCCTCAGCTTGCCAATTGATGACCAAAGAACATTGAAGATGGTGGAGGCAGCATTTACACACTTTCTCCGATCTAAAACATGAGCAAATAGATAGCTTCAACAACACAACATTTTGGTCCTTACATTGGCGGGATACCTGGCATTTTCATAAAAAGAGCACTTAGTGGGATCCAAACTCAAGCTTGTTGGTTTGTATGGGTAAGGTTTAGCCATTTATGCCAGTCTTATTCTTAAGTTTCATATTCATTCAATTAATACGTGAAGCTTCTAAATTTTTCTTTTCCCCAAGTTCTCTTCAATTTTTTAAATTTTCATTCTTGCTTGAAATCTAATGCTTTCTTTTCTCCTTATAATGCAAATATTTATGAAAAAATTTCTCACTATAATAAAATATTAAATGGGGATTTCTACAAATATTACAAAAAACCTAAATTTGGAAGCGTATGTGTATACTTGTAGGGAGATGAAATTCAAAGTTTTTAGACTTCTCTTATATCATTAAGCATATAGGATGTGAATTAAGACTATTAGAAGTTATCATTTTAAAATTTAAATTGATTTAATATTTATCTTGATTTTCCTAAATTTTCCATAAAGAAAGGAAATTTGAATGGGGAGTCTCTTAAGACTTGATTAAGTGACTATGAATGATATTAGTAGTTTGATGAAGGATTTTGAAACATGGTTGGATGATCTCTATGGTCACATTGGTATGAATCGTAAATTGTTGAAATTTGCACAAGTGTATAGCAAAGTATATTTGATAAGATTCAAGGCTTTAAGCATTTTTGAATATTAAGAATAAATTTGGACCAAGAGCATAATTTCGCAACTTACTGAATGGTATGAAGTACAAGTGGAGTTTGTGATAATTATGGAAAACTCTATGGCAAAAAAATGAGTTATAAATAGTAAGGCTTATATTATGGTTCTGATGTAAGTGAATAGTTAAATGAAATACATAGATAAAATAAGTTAGATTATTCTTAGATATTTGGGGTTGAAAGCACTTTGTTTGATGTTGTAGGTATTCAAAATTGATTTTCATCAAGGGGAATTGTAAGTGGAGTTAGGAAGAGGTTGCTATATCCCTATGCAAGTGAGTAAATATTACTAGTCATACTTGTTTTCTGTATTTCAAATTTTCCTTTAAGAATTAGCATTCTTATACACTTTAATGCCTAAGAACAAGCTTCCTAAGATAAACTGTTTCTTTTTTAAAATTATTTATTTTCTTCAAAATTATATTAGATTTTATCATAAAGTTTCATTTACAATTGTACTAATTTCTATATAATGATTTAAATACTATTTGATTTACTGTCTTGGAAATTTCATGTTTTACAGTTGAGAAATGACTTTTCTATTGATTAATTTCCATAAAGATTTGAATGAAAGGCCTCTATATGATTTTTGAATGAATTTTGTTACTGTAAACTTTCTGGATTGAGGAACCATTGCTTATCTATTTGAAAATTAATTATGTCATTGATAATGAAAATGTTTATCTTGGAATACGTCAAATGCAGAACCCTGTAGCTAATGGCAATATGCGTTAGCCATAGTGCCCCATGTACTGTATTACTGTATTAAGACCTTGTGCTATATTACTGATTGATTGTGAGCCTACTTGCTCACTATTGATACTGCATTGTACTAAACTATTATTGCTAGCAGATGCTGGTGCTTAGTTATTGATTTACTATTGGTTTTGTGGGATGTCTTCCTATTCTGTGTTTAAAACAATTATAAATTTGAAATTGCTTTATGTGCATTATGTTTAAGCAAGGAAAGCTTTTATTTAAAAATTATGACTTCTTTATTGAAATTCAAGACTTACGGTTTATTTGAAGTGACCAAAAGTTATCAAAAACTTAACTGTTTGTCTATTTCTTTCTCGGTATAGTTAGTGGTATTTACTCACTGAGTGTTTTCACTCATCCCTATTTTATTATGTTTTTTAGAGCATAACGTTGACCTTGGATTCTCCTCGACTGCATATAATCAAGCTAGTTATCTGATGGTGAGCCTTGCATTATCTGTATGGGCAAAGTTGATTTTTGTTGCTAATTATTATATTATTTTGTATTATTGAAGCTCTTATTGTCATAGGTAGGGATTTAGTATTTGAATTGCATATTTATTGGGTTATCTAGTTGAAATCTTTGAGAGAGAGCATAGCTCTCTTCCTTTTGATTCATAGGCCTTGGTTGTGGAAATTTCAAGGAGTCCATTTTTTTTGGGAGACTCAGTTGAAATTTCCATACGAAAGTTATGTAGTTAATTATATGCTTACGTTTGATCAATATAAATTGCATCAAGTGATGGACTGTTATAATGAAGTGTTCCTATTAGGTAACTTTATGATCAAATTGGTGGTTTTGTCTAACTTGTTTTGGTTCTCGAAGATGAGGTTTACTTCATCATCCGTGTGGGTCATATTTCCTTGTTAGGGGTGTGAAAAATTTTATGCATGCACCTTTCATCAAATAATGTCCCCTTCTTGAAATAACTATTCTCTCTGCAACCTCACAATATTCATCTTGTATTCATTGTTTAAGAGTTTTGAAACATAATACAGTAATGTCTTTAGATAGCTCTTTTTAGGAGTCTAATGGTAAAGTTTCAAGAAATCTTGGCCTGAAAATTTCAATTGCATTTATCTTTCTATTTCAACCAGGTATCTTAAAGCTGATCTCTAACTACTAATACTAAATCTTAGACATATTAGATTCTAAGAAATCATACCTCTGATTATGCTAAACCATGCTTTTATTCTAATGCCAAATACTTGACTCAAAATTTCAATCTCTACAATCACTAAAAATGATAATTATATCATGATATAGTCTTGACTTATCCTTGCTAAGTTTTAGTAATTGCAGTAATAAGCAATAGTAAATTTATAGTCAACACATTTTTTTATACAAAATAGCTAAGCCATTGGGGTTTTTACAATTGTTTTTGAGTCATTTATGTAAGTTTTCCAATTTTGAGTCTAACTTTTGGAATTTAGTTTATTTTAATTATTTTATATGATTAATTTAGCTTTTTACAATCATTTATACATGCGTGTTTTACTTTGCATGCTAAAGGAAGAATGAGAGAGTCATAGAAAGGATTTTGAGGGAATTTAATTGGAGGAAGATGAATACTAAACTTCCAAAACATTTTTGAGCCAATAGATGTCAGAATTAGAAAATGGCTATTTCACGTAAAGATGTAGATCTCTTTGAGATCTTTCGAACAAGTGGTTAATTACAATAATCCATCATTGAAGCAAAATTTTATGGTCAAGACATCATACCTATGCAAAAAGAAGCCAAAATAGAGTTTATGCAAAAAGGGATAGAAAAGTAATGACCAGGCACTAAGAAACTAATACCCAAATGCCAAAAACAAAGACTCAGGGCCTAGGTGTTAGGAAACCAATGTCTATATGTGTCAACAGTTTATCTAATTTTCAAAATTAAAGGATAAGATAAAAAATTGAAGATAAAGGTGACTCCAGGGCTCTGAAGCATATACAAAGGAAGGATGAAAGGCTTTAAAGGACACATCAAGCAAGATAACATTATGAGCAATGGTTGAGAGAAAATTTAGAGTAAAAAAGGAAAGTAGAGTGCTAGAGGATAATGGCTAGGGAATGGCAATTCAATTTAAGCTGTTATTTTCCTTTCTTTTCTTTTCTAGTTTGTGTTTTCTATTATTTCCTTCCTTTATTATTTTGAGACCATGAATTTTCTCAACTAGAAGTTTATTTATAGGATTTTTTACAAAACCTTTGTAGGATTGTTTTTGTATGAGAATACTTGTTATATTGAAGTTTTAAATTCTGTTTACTTATTTTCATTATATGTTTATTGCTTTCTAAGCTTGATCGCCTTTAAATTAAACTAGAATTTAGGCTAACTCAAAAAAGAACCCCTAAATTAATATATGAATGAAGATAATCTCTGTTAGCATGTTTATGAGTAGTAAGTATCGCAATTTGCATTCAAAACAATAGTGCATGATTGTCTTTGATAACCACGATTAGGGCTAAGTTATAACATGATTGTCTTCTCAGCCAGTTCTCATAGAAACATAGGAAATCAGGGAAAGTAGTTAGTCTTATATAGATTCAACAGAATTATATGAACACTTGAACCCCTAGATTAGTGAATTGGTTAATAACTCAATAAGTCCAATCTATTGACATATGTCTCAGGCATCTAAAAGCAATCCAATTTGAGATCAATTGGAAATCTTCTAAAACAAGGACTCCTAGTTGAATTAAGACTTATTGGATTTCTTAGTAGCCAATAGTTAAAATTGCATAACTTTATCTGTAGATCTCAACATGAATTGATTCTAAAGCCATTGAAAACTAGATATCTTGGGCATTAATTTAGACTCTAGAATAACTATTTTTGGGCTTAAAATGGTGGAGATATTTTCAAACAAAGTTTGACAAAAATTCGCATTCGCTCACAAGTTATCGTTCATGATAGCAAACTTCAAAAATTCAAATTCTTGCTTTCCTTGTTCAAATTGTGTGATCTTGTACTTGTTGTAAAGCTTTGGATGTCTAATTTCTTCTCTTTTGGAATTCCTCAATTCTAGTAGTATAAAAGAAGTTATGACTAAATGAAGGGACACTATCAACAAGCAATTTGACACTTCGCCAAATCATCCAAATTTGTTTTAAAATGCTCCAATTTAGGTCCAAAATTGTTCTCTAGCAAGTAAAACCCTGCATAACACATAAAAGATCATAATAACAACAATAACCTTAAGAGATAAGCAAATTAAGTAGTGGAAAGTACATAAAATAAGTATATGAAATGCACTCATCATTAACTATACTAGAAATAATCACAATCCTTGATTAAACTAGGAATTCCAAGCAATTACCAATTTATAAACAATAATTATACCTAGAACTATAAATCAAACTTATCCATTAGGCCAGCCAACTTCAACAATTTCGAGTTGAATAAATTATCTTGAAGGAGCCTTAATTAAACTGATTTAGATATGTTTGGTATAAAAATTGGTCTCACCCTTGCCGGGTACCTAAAATTCATAATTCTCAACTCCTTGAAACACTCATTATGGATCGTAACCATGATAAATTATTCAAAGATCTAAATTCTGTCAAAATCAGATACATACCTAATTAATTTCCTAAAACATCTCTTTACTCTGGACTAGATGTTTAAATTTCTGAAAATGGTAACCTTAACTATATCCTACCATCTGTATGTCTCTTAAGCCATGTGTCTGAACTATTCTTTCAACCTACTAACTACACCAAGAACCAAGATTCCAACAATACTAATTATATTTGAAACCGAGCTCTGGTACCAATTGTGGCATCCCTCCTTAGGCAGCCCTTTGTAAGAGTCTAAATGTTAAGTTAAAGAAATCTTGGCCTAAAAATTTCCTTTTCATTTACCATTATATTGTAGCCAGGAGTCTAAATTATTGAAATCTTAATCTCTAAAAATAATATTAAATCTCAGAGATTGAATAGTGTAATTATTTTATTACAACAAACAGACACTTGATACATCGCTGATAGTCTTGATAACTCACTATTTCTAATGCTTCTCTTTGAAATCCACAACTACTATACTTTAGCATACTTTAATTGTTAGCTGACTGTCTTAACTCACCTGAAAAAGAATTCAGAGAAAATTGAGACTCTGACAGTAGTCAACATAGAATTAAGAAAACAATTTCATTTCTAACCTTTTCATATCTAGTGATCTTGATATGCGCTATTACTGAAGCCTGGTTGGATATATTTCCCATATCTTAGGACTTTCGAGGAAAACTTCCAGCGATGGCCATCTCCATAAGTCATGATACCTCAACGTATTTCTATCCAATCAGTTCATGGACATCCACATATGCATATCCAATAAAATCATGAAGTGTGAAAGGGAATTTTATACTACAATATGTAAGGAAAATTATCTAATGATCCTCTTCAAAATTTTATCATCTTTCCAAGTGTCCAAGGCAGTTATATGAAATTGAACGCTATCATGTTGATTTCTCCTGCAAATTACAAATTATACGTGTTTTCCCTCAACCCTCATTTTATCTTAACCTATTCGTACAGGGTTACATTTGGATGTCTTACTTCCTGAGAAGAAATCCTTAACTTGCCAAATTTTCTATCAACTAGTTTAAGGAGTTCTCAATTATTTATATAAACTTTCATGGTAACCTTAGGAATTATTGATTCATAAATTCCTACAAGGTGAGCCATTAAACTACTTATATTGTGTATAATTCTGATTCTAGTAAACTAATTCCCATATTATTATTCTAATACACAGCATATTTAATTATTTATCATAATCAGGATTTAATTTTTATTCATATATATGGTCAACTTCATAACATTAATCCTTTTAATATCAATCTCCTGTATTTATATCTTTTTACTATATGATCAGTTTATGATTCCTCAGAAGCTCCCTATGGTGTAACGTATCCGTTTTAGTGGCTCATTTTGTATCTTAAAAATTTGTTTCCACTTTATATACTTACAGAAATTCATTTATATATAATTTCTCAGAAGTTATGTTTTATTAAGTTCTAGTCTTAAGGTACGTGTATGTGTCTGTATATATATATATATAATTCCACTTTTTGGTTAAGATTGGGAATTTAAATATGAGCTTTCGTATATATCTTTTTCTTAAAAATATTTATCTTCCTTAAAAAAATTGCATAACTTACGTATTGATTGAATCTTAAGTATATCAATTATATTTTCCTCTTTTTGCTAATTCTTATACCAAAGATTTGAGTTCAAATAGGCAAATTATTACAATCCAATTAAAGGGACGAGCTCCTATTAATTATGGAATCAATACAAAAAATATAATATAAAATTATATATAAAAAATTAAAATTTTAAAAATTTATAGAGAGCGACTGTACCCCCATGCCCCCTTGGATTTATCCACGGCTTGTTGGTAGCACCAAGAAAGTCAAGTGAGGGAGAACTGGTGTGATTGTGTTTTTCAGAATTGTTTTTTTTTTTTCTGTTTAATAGAGGGCTTGACACAACATACTCGGACAGGGGGCAAGTGAATTTCCTATGATAGCAAATGCAACTACATGGAATTATTTCACACTACTACCAACTGTGGATTATTAGCCATGGATAGGAGAATTGCTCTTAAAGTTGGAATTAGCTGCAATTATTTCAATTGTTATTCTTTTTTACTCTGATACTACTGTTAGAGCATTTAATAGCTCATTCCAAAGTTTAAATTTTATTTAACAAATTAAAATATATTTACTTTTCAGAATTATTATTATTAGAATTTACTAAATTTATATTGTATTATATATTATATCATTTCTTTAAACATGAAAAAGTAAACTAAGAAGAAAAGTGAAAAATATTGTAATATTAATAAATTTTAATCTCTAATTTCATTTAAGAAATTACAAAATGAATGAACTTTTCAGAATTATTATTATCATTATAATTTACTTATTTTTTTACTGTTTATATATTTTATCTTTAAACAAAAAAAAATTAAGGATCTAAGTGAAAAATATTTGAACATTAATACAGAATTATTTGTTACTGTAGTGCAAATACAAAATAATTTTTGAAATAAAATATAAATCAAATTAAATTACATATACTAAATATATCAACTTTATTTCATCAATTAAGACCTTGAATTATAAATGAAGGATAAAAGTGAAAAATTATCTGTCATTTAAGTATATAATACAGTATACCACCTTCAAGGTCTTAATTATGTAATTTAATCTAATTCTCATCTTATTTCAAAATAATTTTGTATTTGCTCTTTAGTAACAAATAATTCTGTATTAATTTCACTTCTATCCTTCATTTTGTTTTCTGATGTTCAAAGATAACATATATAAAACAATAAAAAAAAAAATAAAGTAAATTCTACTAATAATGATTCTGAAAAGTTAATTTATTTTTAAATTTCTTAAATGAAATTATAGATTAAAATTTGTAATTATTAAAATATTTTTCACTTTTATATATTCTTATTTTACTTTTCATGTTTAAAGATATGATATGATAGAGTAAAATAAAAAAATTTAGTAAATTCTAATAATAATAATTCTGAAAATAAACTTATTTTAATTTCTAATATTTCTTACTTAAAGATGTAAAATATGATAAAATAAAAATTTTACTTAAATCTTGTTAACAATAATTATAAAAAAATTATTTTTATTTATTATATGTAACTAAATATTGAATTGCATTATCATTTAAACATTTTTTACCTCCTTATATAATAAAATGAAAATTTTAACTAATTTTTAATAGTAATACTTTTTGAATAATTTTTTTAAATGTGGTCTAATTGTGTGACTGACAATCAAAAAATCTAAAAAGGCTACAAAAAGAAGAAAAATACTTTAAGCATCTTGGAGTAAAAAGAATGAGAATTATTAAATGTTCTATCAGAGTAAAAAAAAAAAAAAAACCTATCAACCGTTGGTAACAAGATGCGGCTAAGTTCTTCTTTTTTGTTTTTTTCATAGTGAGAGTGGTGAAACTTTGATCATACAATATAGCCATAAGAAATATAACTACCACAAAAATAAAAAATAAATAATGCAAATTTAGCCCATCTATTACCAAGTACATTTTCTTAAGAATTGCTTGCCTCATAGTGGCTAAAAATAATAATAATAATTGCTTGCCTCTTTAATACAATTTTTCTTGTTATATTTCAACATCTTATATATAATAAAAGCACTTATTTTCGTTCCATATATACTTTATTTCTATAATTTTACAAATTAGAAGAAGAATTGCTTTCCAAGGTTCTAAGATGCTGCGTTTTCAAAGGTTTGTTAATAGGGTAACATGGGTCAACCATTCACATGCCAATTTGATTTGGACAGTAACATTTTATACAAAATATGAGGGAAAATTACACTTTGGGTCGATATAGTTTTATTCAATTATTAGTTTGGTCTTAAAATTTTAAGAATTTGTAATTAGATCCTTACAATTTACAAATGTTTTAATTTAATTCCAGCCATTAAAATTTTGTTAATATTTTACACAAAATTTAAGGGAAAATTATACTTTCAGTCCATATAGTTTCATTCAATTATTAACTTGGCCTCAATAGTTTTAAACTTTGTAATTGGATCCTTACAGTTTACAAATATTTTAATTTAGTTATCGTTGTTAATATGTTATTAAATTTTGTTGGTGCAACTAATTATATATTATTTTTACACTTTGAATTTATGAGATTTATGCTAATAAAGGAGTTGAAAATCAATAATAAAATGAAATTAACTTACATATATGGAAAAATTTAGCAAACAAATAATGAAAGAATAAATTAAAACAATTAGAACTCTAAAGACTTAATTACAAATTTTTACAAATTAAAAATTAAGTAAAATTATAAAAACCTAAAGTATAATTTTTCTTGAATTTGAGCACTAAAATTAGCTGGGTCTTCAAATTTGGAAACCAAGTAGCTGGTAGTATATCTAATAATTAATTTCTCAACAGTACAATCACAACCATCCATTGATTATAAGACAACAAGACATAACAAAATGGTTGCACCTATTGCATAATCTTTTCTCCTTTTCTTTGAATGTTGTTGTCACTCTTTAATTTTCCTTCTATGTCAATTTTGGATTTGGATCACTTCTAGTAGCTTAGAGATTCTCCGCTAACTGTTCAAATCAGTGGATAAAAATTTAATGGTAAGAAATTGTACTAAATTTTTAATTTTATTTCAATAAAAATTATTTTTTTGGATAAATTATGGTAACACACAATATATTATAATTTAGATCATTTTTATACAAAATGGTATTACGTTAAAGAGAAAAGATAAACAGTTTTTACTTGTTTGCAGTCTATTCTTCACATCTTAATTATTTTTTCATACAAGATTGTATCCTGTTAAGGAAAAAAAAAATATCACCAACTTCTAATAGTTTACAATATATTCTTAATTCTTCACATCTTACAAATTATTTTTTTCTTTAATAAGATATTGTCCTATATAAAATACTATCTAAAATATTAATATATCTTTGTGTATCATAATAATTTTTCCCAAATAAAAAAATATTTTTTATCAATATCAAATTAAAAAATTTTGAACCATTCTAAATTCTTAAATTTTCTTCCAACGATTTGTTATTTTCTGTCATATTAAAGAAAATAAACACAAAGTGAATAGAATTATCATTCAAGTACGACCCACAAAGTAGATACTACATACTCATTTAGTGTATATCTTTTTTCAATATGACAAAAGAAATTACATAAAAAAAACCATGGACATTCTCCGTTTTCAAGTGTATTACTGTACATGGAAAGCACCAAACCCTAGTCTCTTGCTTAAATGCAACTTCACAGATATTTTGGTTCTTACCACCTACATAGAGTCAGTCAACTTGTCCTTGTGTAAATTCAAATTTCAAAGTAACCCTCAAATTAACAATTAAATGTGTGTGCAATAATAATATCATGAATTTCAGTTATGGGGTATATAATAATATTTCATCTATGTTATTAGATTTATTAATGTAATTACATTCATTAACCACATCACACTCAAATCTATTTTACCGAAAATTATTATTTACTAATTGTGTAGAATATTTTTTGTGATATGCTTCAAGGAAGTTCAAATTGAACAATTCCTGAACACAAGTAAATAAAAGAAGAAAAGATAGAACAACTAACAATCTCGAATGATAAGTTTGCACGCCACACTCAAGAATACTAGCTTTGATTCGCCACACTCTAGAATAGAAGAGGAAGAGTGATAAGAATCGGGGATAATTTCGCCACTAAGTTTATGAAACTTAGATAAGAAATTCGAATATAAGAGGCTAAGCCAATTTTCAGAGCATTCAAGGTTGCATTTCTCATTGATAACTTCCATATTTATAGCCAAGAACAACCCTCATGGCATAAGTCCAAGATTTACCTAATTCTCACCTAATTTGGAAAAACATGCATAGAAATTCACCTAACATAGACTTTTCATCTAATGTAGATCACCTAACTTATCTAACTTAGACTTTCAAAGGAATATAGCTCACCTAACTTAGACATTAACCAATACTTATTTTCAACTTTCATGCATTTATCACATGCATAATTGACTTTTCATAATTTAATCATTATGGCTCATAATCAAATTGGCCCACTTGAACTTGGGCTCCATATAGAAATTGGGCTTGGATCCTAAATGGGCTGATTCCATTTTGAATTGTTGGACAACCATGGCCTGAATCTTCTTAGTCATAGAACGTGTAATTGGCCCAGATGGAGCTCCTTGGCCTAAGTTAGCCTCTTGTTCAACTTGAGGCTCATCATTCTCTCCGGGTTCAAAAGGATTTGTCCTCAAATCCAAGTCTTCATTATCATCTAAGTATGGCGTCAAATCTCTTACATTGAATGTGGCAGAAATATTGTAGTTTCCTGGTAAATCAACCTTGTAAGCATTGTCATTTATTTTCTCCAGAATCTTGAATGGACCTTCTGCCCTGGGCATAAGTTTTGACTTCCGTTTGTTGGGAAACCTCTCCTTCCGAAGATGAATCCAAACAAGATCACCTGGCATGAACTGAACTTGCTTCCTTCCCTTGTTTGCTGCGTTTTCATAAGCAGCATTCTTCTTTTCAATATGTCGCTTCACATTTTCATGTAGAGCTTTCACCATTTCAGCCTTTTTCTTTCCATCAATGCACAATCTGTCACTTAATGGTAGCGGTACTAGATCAAGTGGGGTGATAGGATTAAACCCATAAACCACTTCAAAAGGAGAATATTTAGTAGTACCATGAACACTTCTATTATAGGCAAACTCAACAAACGGCAAGCATTCATCCCAACTTTTCATATGCTTACCAACAATAGCTCTAAGTAAGGAAGAAAGTGTTCTATTTACTACCTCAGTTTGGCCATCAGTTTGAGGATGACAAGTTGTGCTGAAAAGTAATCTTGTCCCAAGCTTTTTCCACAATGTTTTCCAGAAATAACTCAGAAATTTGGCATCTCGGTCTGACACAATGCTCTTTGGAATACCATGTAATCTGACAATTTCCTGGAAGAACAAATCTGCTATATGAGAAGCATCATCAGTTTTGTGACAGGGAATAAAATGGGACATTTTTGAAAATCGATCTACCACCACCATAACCGAATCTTTGCCCCTTGGAGTTCTTGGTAACCCAAGCACAAAATCCATACTCAAATCAACCCATGGTTGATCAGGAACTGGTAATGGCATATATAAACCTTGTGCAACCTCCTTGCTTTTTGCTTTCTTGCAAATCGCACATCTTCCCACCACTCGATGCACATCTTTGATCATCCTTGGCCAAAAGAAGTGTTCCTTAATCATCTCTAATGTCTTCTTTTCACCAAAGTGTCCTGCCAAACCTCCCGCATGAGCTTCTCTTACCAATAATTCTCTGACAGAGCAATTGGGAATACAAAGTTTGGAACCCTTGAACAAGAATCCCTCATGCTTATAGAAACCGTTAGTAGCACTTTTTTCACATGCCAAATATATAGTAGAAAATTCAGGATCTTCTTCATATTGACCCTTCATTAACTCGAATCCCATCAACTTGACATTCATTAATGAGATTAAAGCATACCTTCGAGATAAGGCATCTGCAACTACATTTGCTGCTCCCTTTTTATATTTGATGACGTAGGGAAAAGCCTCTAGAAGCTCCACCCATTTAGCATGTCGCTTGTTTAACTTGGTTTGGCCCTTCAAATATTTCAATGACTCATGGTCAGTATGAATAACAAACTCCTTGGGTAACAAGTAGTGTTCCCAATTTTGTAAAGCTCGGACCAATGCATAGAACTCTTTGTCATAAGTTGAATAGTTCAGGGTTGCCCCATTCAACTTTTCACTGAAATAAGCAACGGGATGCTTTTCTTGCATAAGAACTGCTCCAATTCCAATACCTGATGCATCACACTCAATCTCAAAAGTTTTAGAGAAATCAGGGAGTGCGAGAATTGGTGTGGAACACAACTTCTCTTTAATGATCTCAAAACTTCGTTGGGCCGCTGCACTCCACTTAAAGTCACCGCTCCCTCTGATGCAATTAGTCAAGGGTGCTAGAATAGTACTGAAATTCTGTACAAATCTTCTATAAAAGGATGCTAATCCATGGAAACTTCTCACCTCAGAAATATTTGTAGGAATAGGCCATTCCTTGATAGCTTTAACTTTCTCTGGATCAACTTCAACTCCATGCCGACTAATCACAAACCCAAGAAAAATAACTCGGTCTTGGCAGAATTGGCACTTCTTGAGATTGCCAATTAATTGTTCTTTTCGCAAGACTTCAAAGACCTTCCTCAAGTGCTCTCCATGCTCTTCCTGATCCTTGCTATAAATCAAAATGTCATCAAAATAAACCACAACGAAATCTCCAATAAAATCTCGTAAGACATGATTCATTAAACGCATGAAGGTGCTTGGGGCATTTGACAAACCAAATGGCATGACCATCCATTCGTAAAACCCATGCTTCGTCTTGAAGGCTGTCTTCCACTCATCTCCTTCCTTCATTCGAATCTGATGATACCCGCTCTTGAGATCAATCTTCGAAAAGATTGTAGAGCCATGTAGTTCGTCAAGCATGTCATCAAGTCTAGGGATAGGATATCGATACTTCACTGTGATTTTGTTTATGGCCCGACTGTCTACGCACATCCTCATAGTTCCATCTTTCTTTGGCACTAACAAAGCAGGTACTGAACAAGGGCTCATTGACTCTCTCACAAAGCCTTTCTCCAGTAACTCATTTACTTGACGTTGTAACTCCTTGGCCTCATTGGGATTACACCGGTAGGCCGGTCTATTAGGCAAAGTAGCACCTGGAATGAGATCAATTTGATGCTCAATCCCCCTAATTGGTGGTAATCCTTTTGGCATCTCATCTGGAAACAAGTCGGCGAATTCTTTTACTAACTTTTCAATCAGTGGAGGTATAGAACCTACCTCTGTTGGCATAGCTTCCTTCACTATTAGCATCAATATTGGATTAGTTGAACGCAAAGCTCTCTTAACTTCTCCTTTAGTTGCAAATAAGTTCTCCTTTTTCTTTTTCTTTGCTAGTTGATCTTGTAGAACTTGCTGAGGACTAAGAGGTGCTAGGACAATCTTCATCCCATCCTTGGTAACAGAATAGGTGTTTTTGAACCCATCATGAATGGCTCTACTATCATATTGCCAAGGTCTTCCCAGAAGCAAATGGCCGGCATTCATTGGTACCACATCGCATACGACTTCATCTTTGTATGACTTGCCAATAGAAAATGGTACCTGAACTTGTTTAGTGACTTGAATTTCTCCTTGGTCACTCAACCATTGCAGCTTGTACGGACGAGGGTGCTTCGTAGTCTTCAAGTCTAATTTCTCCACTAATGTTGTTGAAGCAACATTAGTACAGCTACCTCCATCAATAATGACACCACAAACCTTTCCCCCAATTGTACACCTAGTATGGAATATGTTCTCACGTTGATCATCTTCTACCTTAGCTTGTGAGTTCAAAATTCGTCGAACTACAAGTAACTCCCCTTCATCTGGATACTCGATAATGCGCTCGTCATCTTCCTGTTCAATTTCTGTTTCATCTTCACTTTCAATTTCCCCTTGTGTTCCTCGAACAATCATCACTCTACGATTTGGACATTCAGAAGCAATATGTCCAAAACCAAGACATTTGAAGCACTTAATATCTCTGCTCCTCTTTGAGTTCTTTGCATCGTTAACCTTGTCCTTTCCTCTAGAAGTATCAACAATGTTGTTGGAGCTTGTCTTTTCCTGTCGCCGTTCATTCCACTTTGAGACATCTTTAGGAGTCGAAGAGGTTAAATTTGTTCCCCTGAAACTAATAGATCGTGAACTTCCTGGTTTAGTTACTCCTCTTCTACGTTGTCTTTCTATCTTAACAGCAAGCTTAATTACATCCTCAAGTGTTACATAAGGTTGTAATTCCACCGCATCTGCAATTTCTTTATTCAAGCCTCCCAAGAACCGTGCAATAGACTGTTCCTGAGGCTCTTGTATCTCACATCGCATCATCAACATTTCAAACTCCTTAACATAGTCTTCAACACACATCGCCCCTTGTCTAAGAGTTTGTAACCGGATATAGAGCTCCTGCTTGTAATAGTCAGGAACAAAGCGCTTTTGCATGAGTCTTTTCATAAGCCGCCAACTCCTGATCTCTTCTTCACCGTCTCTCCTTCGTTGCGATTTCAAATTCTCCCACCATAGATTTGCATAATCAATAAATTCAAGGGCAGCTAGTTTGCATTTCTTAACTTCAGAATAGTCGTGACACTCGAACACCTTCTCCACTCGTTGCACCCATTCTAAGTACTCTTCTGGTGAGCTAGTACCTTTGAATGGTGGAATCTTCAATTTGATGTTGTTCCCCAAGTCACGCTGCTGCCTCCTTTGTCTATTTGCATCAGCTTCATCTTCCGTGTCCTCATCACGATCAGAATCAATGGAAGCTCGATGATTACGTCGCTGTGGAGGTTGTTGAACAGTCAATCTTGTGATTGCCTGCTCTAGACGAAGCAGTTGCTCCCTCATTTCTTGTTGATTTTGTTGTATGCCCATAATCTGAGCTTGTTCCAACGAAAGCCCTCTTGGAACATTGGTAGCATTGTTTTCAGCCATATCTCACTATAAACGCTCTTCTCAAGTGTTTCTCTCTCTTCCCACTCTCAACCGGAGCTCTGATACCAAATGATATGCTTCAAGGAAGTTCAAATTGAACAATTCCTGAACACAAGTAAATAAAAGAAGAAAAGATAGAACAACTAACAATCTCGAATGATAAGTTTGCACGCCACACTCAAGAATACTAGCTTTGATTCGCCACACTCTAGAATAGAAGAGGAAGAGTGATAAGAATCGGGGATAATTTCGCCACTAAGTTTATGAAACTTAGATAAGAAATTCGAATATAAGAGGCTAAGCCAATTTTCAGAGCATTCAAGGTTGCATTTCTCATTGATAACTTCCATATTTATAGCCAAGAACAACCCTCATGGCATAAGTCCAAGATTTACCTAATTCTCACCTAATTTGGAAAAACATGCATAGAAATTCACCTAACATAGACTTTTCATCTAATGTAGATCACCTAACTTATCTAACTTAGACTTTCAAAGGAATATAGCTCACCTAACTTAGACATTAACCAATACTTATTTTCAACTTTCATGCATTTATCACATGCATAATTGACTTTTCATAATTTAATCATTATGGCTCATAATCAAATTGGCCCACTTGAACTTGGGCTCCATATAGAAATTGGGCTTGGATCCTAAATGGGCTGATTCCATTTTGAATTGTTGGACAACCATGGCCTGAATCTTCTTAGTCATAGAACGTGTAATTGGCCCAGATGGAGCTCCTTGGCCTAAGTTAGCCTCTTGTTCAACTTGAGGCTCATCATTTTGTCTGTCATTTATCATAAAATTATTATTCTAATCTATTATTTATTTTATTAATATCCAAAATAATTTTTTATTGAGTGAAAAATATTACATTTAATTTCTTATTTTTAAAAAAAATATTTTAAAAAATATTAAATTTAGTCCCTTAAATTTAAAATTTTGATATTAGTAGAAGAATTAAATTTGATATTTTTAAAAAAAAATTAAATATGATATTTTTTAGTAAATGAATGATCATTTTTCACATTACAATGGATGAGAGAGCAAAAGAATAATTTTGTGATAAGTGAGAAACTAAAAAATATATTTCTCTTTACCCATTAATATTTTAAGTAATTATATGTAAAGAATTAATTAAATGACAAAATATTATTTTATGTTTACTAATTAATGCATTATTGCTAGGGTTAACTGTTCTCCTCTGCTATGAGCAATTGATATCACCCATATATATATATATATATATATAAGTGAAGTAAATTAATTTTAAATTATAGTTTTTTAATCATAATTCTTTGTTTATGAAAATATAAATGATAATGGTACGCTGAGTTGATAATATCTATCACTTTTTTTTTTTTTTGGGAAAGAGAGGGGACCAGCTGCAATTTATGAGGCAGAAAATGATGGCTAGATTCTCTAGCCTGACCATATTAGCCATTGGGAAATTGAGAACCAAGATAAAAAAATGGGAACAATTATATATTCAACTTTTTCAATCAATTTTTTATTTAGTCTTTATACTTTAAAAACTTATGATTAGATTTTTATAGTTTAAATGATTTACACTTTAGTCTATATTGCTATATTTTTGTCAATATTTTTTTATATATGTGAATTAATTTTGTTTTACTATCTACTTTTATTTATGTTATTAGTATAAATTATACATAATTAGAACATATTAAGACGGTATATAATTAGTAATTACATCAATGAAATTTAGTAAAATATTTATATGTAAGGACTAACTTAAAATATTTGTAAATTATATAGGGATTTAACTACAACATTTTAAACTTTAAGGACCAAATAAAAATTAAGTGAAATTATAAGGACGAAAGTAGAATTTTTTCTTAAAATTAAAATAAAAAATCAAAGACCATATTTGCTGCTAAAGGTGCGAATTTTGCACTGCAAGGCTGAATTATTTGGCCAAGCCTCGACGTCCGGTATATGGCTTTAGGCAAAATACCATTCCACCTTGTCCTTTTTTCTTTTTCATTTTGGACAAATTCTACTTTCATTCCTTATGGTTTCATTTAATTTTTAAATTGGTCCCTGTAATTAAAAATTTATAATTGAGTCCCTCTAGTTTTCAAATGTTTTGATTTATACTCTTTATTCTTAAGATTTTGTTAATAATCTATTGAATTTTGCTGATGTAAAGTAACTATATTATTTTAACACTCGTATAATTCCAATTTTTATATTTTTTGACAATTTAGTCATTTACAAATTAACTATGACAAATTGGTTCATAAGAAATCTTACATTATACAAAATCAATTTCTCATTTATCAAAATGAAGAGATTGATTTGTACAAATTTAAATTTATAATGAATTAGTTTTATATAAATTTAAATTTGTGAATGACTAATTTATCAAAATTAATTTGTGAGGAACCAAATTGTCTCAAAGTAAATAGTAAGGGATTTATTTTGAATATTTCTTTAAGAATAAGAAATTAAAGTAAAAAATTCGCTATATACATGGCAAAATAGAGTGATGACTTTTTTAAGTTATAACATAATTAATAATTAAATATTAAAAATATTGTAGACAGTAATTAATAAGTTTCATTATAATGATAAATTTATTTAAAAAGGTAAAATATTGTTCTATATTTAATAATTTAATTACACCATAATTAGGGAACATGATATTCTCGAGAACATATAATCATCATTCATCAGTCAACAAAACAATGGTAAATATATAATAATTAACAAGGAGCAAACTAAAAAAAATGTAAACTCTAAAGACTTGATTAGAAATTATTTAATTATAAGGAACAAATTAAAAAATAAGTAAAGCTATATGGATAAAAGTATAATTTTCCCCTTCTTTTACTTTTTGTCAGATGTACTCTCCCTTCTCTCTCATCTCATGCACTCACATAGGCAAAGAAAGAAAGAGGGGCTATAAATAGGAGAGAGACGGAAGTGGAAGAAAGGCTATATAGTTCCATAGTTGGGTCTCTTCGGGATTAGAAATCTTTCCGAAAGCTGAAGTGGCCGGAAAGAGAGAGAAAGAGAGAGAAAGAGAAAGAAAGTGAGAGAAAGGGAGAGAGCTAGCTGATCAGGCAGGTCTGTATTTTGTATAGTTACTTGTTCTTTCTTTGACTTCATATTCATATCTTTTCATATATTATAGTTTAATAATATTAAATCCTCGTGAATGAATGAACCAGCACACACACACTCATTACGTTAACTCTCTTCTTCACATAGATCTGCAGATTCTTCCTTCAGATATATATATCTGTTGTAGATTGAAGAAGAATCTTCTTTGATTTTCCTTGATGATCATCTCATCAACGATGTGTTTTTTTCCAGAAAAGGAATAAAGAGAAAGAACAAGCTTTCGTGTACCTCTTTTCCTTGACTCTGCAACATTTTCCTCACAGAAATTTCTGGGAAAATAGAGAGAGAATTCATTTATGCCAAAGCAAAAGCGTCTGAAGTCTGATCTGAATCATCTGATCAGTGTCCTTGTGTTTAGAGTTCTTTCATATTTTTTATGTTAAATAAAACAAAGGGGTCTTTATTTCTCGCCCTAGAGAGGTTTTATTCGTAGTGTTGTAGTAACTTGTAAGAATTAAGAAAGAGAGTGAGAAAGCATGATGAAGAAAAAGAGTACCATAAATCTGTTATCAGAAAAAAGAGGTTGTACTTGTACGATCTTCAAATCTTGTATATATTTCCTTAGATCTTGTTTTATACTTCAAACTTGTCTTATATCCTTACTAAAGTTCCATAAAATCTTCATCTCCGAAGTTATATATATATATAACCCAGCAAAGCAAGAAAATCGCTGAATCAGATCAGATCAGAAACTTTTGCCTCTCAGATAACAGTTTGTAGTAGGACCTTTATTCTCTCTTCAGTTTTCTTCTTTTTCTTTCCGTTACTTTTCTTGAAAAATGCTCCTTTTCGAGAACAACAACAAAAATTAAGAGAATCGAGAACACAACGAATTATCTCATGTTTTTGGTCTCTAATCATGTGTTTTCTTGTAGTGTTTTCACAGATGGGAAGAGGAAAGATCGAAATCAAGAGGATTGAGAACACAACGAATCGCCAAGTGACGTTCTGCAAGCGAAGAAATGGACTTCTGAAGAAGGCTTATGAGCTTTCAGTTCTGTGTGATGCTGAAGTTGCCCTCATCGTCTTCTCTAGCCGTGGACGCCTCTACGAGTATTCCAACAACAAGTAATTCATATATAAATATATATATATATATATATATATATATATATATATATATTCATACAGCTTCTCTTATTTCTCTTATTGAACACTTTCATTAATTTCTACTACAATAAGAAGCATGGATACTCTTAAATAACATACCTATGTCTTCAATGCTTACTTTTCATTGTTTTCTTCATTGTTGTGCTGAAGATCTAAGAATCAACTATACCTATATAATCATACACCTCTTATTGATGTCTTTGGTTTCTGCTACACTAAAAAAGCATGGATACTCTTAAATAACATACCCGTATAGGATGTTTGTACCCGTATTATTGCTTCTTAATTACTACATTTCATTGTGTGTGTGTGTGTGTGTGTATATATATATATATATATATATTCTACTACCAAAATCAGATGCCATTAATTGTGGGGTTATTTAGTGATCTATATAAGGAAAATATGGTCATAAAATTATTGCACCTCTAATCTTGGAAGAAACTTCATATTCATGTAGTAACATTCTAAATTATGTAAGAAATAATGAAGGTTAAAGTTAACTCATTTTAACTAATTTCTCAAGTATATAAAAACTTATTCAAAAAAATTTGAATCATACATACATACATACATACATACATACATATTTATATATATATATATATATGTATGTATGTATGTATGTATGTATGTATGTATGTATATGAGGTAAATTTAAAGCTTTCGTTTAGCCATTACTATAAACTAAAGGAAAACCTACGCTATGAAACCTCTTGTCAGTGAAATGCAAGAATGGAAAACTAGCTACACAAAGTCAATCCACAATATGGTCTATTTCTATTAAACAATTGAAAAAAAAAAGAGACAAATTACAGGACTGAAAAGATATCATTGATTATTGCTGCATCAGGTTCTAAAATAAAACGTGAACTATTAGATTTTTATTTAATCACTTACATTTCACCATATATATATATATATATATATTGTAAATTCAAATAAATAAATAATTTTAAAAAAAATATATTTATACAATTAGATACATGTTACTATTTTAAATTCATTGTTATACATAATAGCAATTTATTGAAGAAAAAATATCAAACAAATTCTAACTCCTTAGACCTTATAATCTATTTTTCTTTTTATTTAAACAATATATTGTGTTATATAACAAAAGATTTAATTCTTTACACCGTAAGATTTGTATTTTTTTTATTCTTCAGAATGACTCATATTTTACTACTGAATCTGTACCTTATTATAGATGATCTACATCCTAGATTACGTATTATTAGTCTGTTAACTAATAAAGCTACATTACATTACATTGTAAAGAACAAAAACTTTGTCTGCTTCCCTATCTCAACCAGAATTCTGATCATGTAACAAGAATAAATGACTCTGCTGTTACTATATTTTCTGATTCTATCCTTTTTCCATGTGTCTTCTGGGATATCTCAAAACTTGTCTTTGCTTCCACATTTAGCTTTCTTAGCTTCTCTTCTCACTTCCATTTGTTCGTCTTCAACAAGACAGATAGTGAAGATTTCTGCTGTATTTTCAGTCTGGGTTTGCTTCACTTTAGAATCTCTTACTTTTTTCATTGTGTGTGTGCGTGTGTGTGTGTATATATATATATATAGATATAAACTTTTGCAAGAAAAAGGTGAAACATGGAATGTTTGTAGGACTTTCCAATCATATTGGTTAAATCTATAACTTCAACTCCACAAGTACTAGTCAATGCTGAATAAATTTAGATCTCAAAATTAGATACTTTGGTGCTGCACAATGGCTTTATATGTGTGTGTGTGTGTGTGTGTGTGTGTGTGTGTGTGTGTCATGAATTTGATGAAATAAAACTTAGGCTTGAATTTGATGGGTTACTTTGATTTTATCCCTCTCCAAAACTTAGGCTTGAATTTGATGAAATAAAAGTTCAGTCCCTCATTATTGATTAAAACATCAATTTGATCATCTAAAAATAAAAAATATTAAAATAATCATTTAAACATGAAAAAATGAACAGATTTAGTCATTATGAAAGACCAAATTGATCTTTAAATTACCTTTATTTTTTAAAAGATTTAATATTTAGAGGATAATTTTAATACTTCAAAGAACCAAATCAATTTTAAGGTTAAAAGCGAGAAAATAAAATCATATTTTCCTTATTTGAATTTTTACTTTGCCCTAGATTTTGACTATCTATATGTCCATAGACATTGGGACACGTGAAATTTCAAAATTTATAGAACATAACATGAGACACAAATATGATAGATTATCTCACATTACATCCTATTGTTTTAATCTTTTCATTAATATATTATCTCAGTCTTTTTAGTTTTGAAATCAATTTTGTCATCCAAAAATAAAAAGTATTAAAATGATTCCCTAAATATATATATATATAAAAAAAAAAACTAATTTAGTCTCTTTGACTGTGATAAAAAGAACCTTAATTTTTTAAAAGACCTCATCATTGGGGAATTATTTTAATATTTTTTTTTATTTTTAAGATAACTAAATTCATCTTAAGGCAAAAAAAAAAAAAGAATCAAAATTATGTTTTCTTGTATGTGATCCTAAGGTCACAATTTTCATAATATCTTGTACTGTAAAATTGAAGTCACTGTACTAAGATGGTTGACGAAGTTGAAAGAGGAAGAATGAGCTTTTGTGTGTCAGTGAATGAGTAATTAATAACAAGACCTCCATCATCAGCTTTGTACACGGAAGGAAAAATACAAATAATGGGTCCTATTTTTCCTTTCCTTTTAAATGCTAATTTAATTTATGAGAATCTGTGAATGCATATTAATTCAAATCTTTCTGACATATATCCGATTTTTTTTCCTTGCCCATATTTCTTAATTTCCATTTCTAGCTTTCAAAAAGAAACCCATCTGTACTTGTTTGCCTTATTCTGTGAAAAAGTAAGCACTTTCCAAATCTCTCTAAATCCTCTCAGTTTGTAGTTCCAACTTCCAACTTTTCAATATTCTCATGTCACGCAATGAATGTCAAAGGTAGCAAACAAAATAATATATATATATATATATATATATATATGTATGTATATATATGGCTTTTTAAGTCTGATATATCTTTGAGAGTATTAGATCCTCTAGCATAGAATAATCTGCGGTAGATTCTGCATTAAATACATGAATCATTGAATCAAGATTCAATTATTCACGTTTTTTTTTATATATTTGTTATTTAATTATATTTTAAAAAATATGAATTATTAGATTAAGATTCAATAATCCACAATCCTCTACAGTAACTGCAAGGATCCAGGTACATGTCTTTGAAACCCTACAGTGCATGGCTATATATATAGAGAGAGAGAGAGAGAGCGAGAGAGACACATAAACAAACATGCATAAAAATATGCACTTTTGACCTATACGGCTTTTTAAGTCTGATATGTCTTTGAAACCCTACTCTACTTGGCTCTCTCTCTCTCTCTCTCTCTCTCTCTCTCTCTCTCTCTCTATATATATATATATATATATAATATTAAGCATGTGTTCATGGAATATATATAGATATACACACACAAATGCATGAAAAAGTGCACTTATGACCTATATTGCTTTTTAAGTTCAGATATGTCTTTGAAACCCAACATTACATGGGTGTGTGTGTGTGTGTGTGTATATATATATATATATATATACACACACACGCACACATGAAAATATGCACTTTTGAGTTCCACTGCTTGCAATTCTCTTGTTTCCGATAAGCTATGTTTTCACTTACAAATCATATACTACGTTTTCTTATTAGGTTTTGTACTTCGAAAGCCTTGTTAGACAATTTTTGTATAGAAAAAAACTCATAAAGTTTTTTATATTTTTGCTATGCTATTTTTCAATTATAATATAATAAGTGTTTAGTTGTTGAATATTATTGTAATACATGTATGGTTAGTACATATTAGTTTTATTTTTAAATTAAATTATATATTATTATTAGTTTATTCGATATTTATCATGTTCTAATTAAGAAATAGTATAGTAAAAATATAAAGAATTGCATATAACTTGAGTCCTTTTTGTACATGTATGTAGTTTTTATATAGTATTGAGTATTATATGTCTTTAAACTCTTAATGAGCTAGAGTATAATATAGATTTATTAGTTTTAATGATTCCTACAGTACATGGGTGTGTATGTGTGTATATATATATACACACACACACATATATACGAGTTTATAGTTCTGAATTTCTAATATCACTTTTTGTTATGATTCCCGAAACCCTGTGGCTGAGATGTTTTTTATTCAACTTCATATAGTCATATCATAAAATTTGTGACAATGTTTGTATAAGTAATTTAATTTTAGGAAAAATTAAGATGGCTGGATAAGCATATGGATAGAATAATTTAGAGAAGTACACACACATCAAGTTCAAGTTAAAATGAGTTTAACGATTCATAGTGTCTTACAAATAATAGTAGTGCAATTGTTACACAAATCCTATATAGACTTGTTTATATATGAACATACCATTTCTTAGAATTATCAGAACAAGTTGAACTTATAGGACCTGTATGTTTAATTCACTATTTTGCTAGATTAGATTCATATGTTTTCATGCAGATTTATTTCATATAATCATTTCAACCTATCCTGTTTAATTCGTGAGTCATCCGACTAACCCACCTAACTTTATTATTATTATTATTATTTTGCATTATTCCTCGTGATTTTAATAATTAGAATTATATCTAAATATTTGTTATTACAGTTATTCCTTCAAGACAAGATTCAAATGTTTTTATTAAGAAATTTGAGGAATTTTATTAGTTATTTTACTATGTTTTAGTTGTTCAATAAAATATGAGCTACTTAAATAGTTATTTAATTTAATTATTAAATATAAATGTCAAGATTTTAATAGGTATTTATTGTTAATATAACTGTTTACAACTGTGGTAGTCCAACTGGTGATTGTTGAATTAAAGTTTAGGATTTAGAGTTTATAATTGAAATGAGATTATTCATTTCCTAAAATTAAAAGCATTTGTTTTTAACTGTGTATTATTATTATTATTATTATTATTAGTGTAAGGAAACACATTATCTATGTCTCTCTTTTGCTTACAGCATAAGGACAACTATAGATAGGTACAAAAAGGCTTGTTCAGATAATTCAAGTGCCAGCTCCATAACTGAAATCAATGCCCAGGTAATTAATTTTTAATATATGCAAAATATATATATATATATATCATGTGGCTTCTGTATAGTGACTTCTGTTTTAATTGGGTGATTAATAAAGTACACTCTTCCCTCTCCAAAAAGTTTAATAATATGATTCATTTTTTAATTCAAAAAAATTACAATCTCTTTCTTTTTTTTTTTTTTGAAAAAAAGAAAGAATTATATGGTAATTAACACATACAACACAAGAAAGATCATATAAATTGTACGTATTTAATTTAAGCAAAATATTATTGTATTTATTACTTATAAAAATTAACAAATAATAAGTATATATTTTATTAATGTAAAAGTAGTTATTTTTAAAACTTTAAAATAAATTAATTTAGATTTTTAAATACAAAATAAATAATATTCAAATAAATTTAATAAAAAAAATTTTGAACAATTTATATTTTTTCTTAATAGAGATCAATATTAGTTTTTAGAAGATATGGTCATTCTCACTTCAAGGAGAATTTGAGTATATTTTTATAAGGAACGCGAAGAATGTATAATTTGAACATTTCTTAATAGCAAAAGAGAACAATTTATCCCCAAATATATCATCACCGAAATACCAAGACTTAATTACTCTAATTAATAATATTAAATTTGGATAATTACTATATAATCTTTATTATCTAAATTACGTGGTCCATTATAGAACAATCGTAAGGTCCTTACCACACGATAATCCTAAGTGAACCGTCATGTAGTCTATGTTTGACTTAACGACGGTCTATACAAACTGTCATTAGGTCATAATATTACAATAGTCACAAATAATTTTCGCATGGTTTTAGCTTTTGTAACACATGATGACCATCAGAATGGCTTACTTTTGCCATTTTTTTGCAATGACCTAATTATTTTTGTAGTATATAATGAAGTTTTACATTGGCTCACAAAATGATTATTTTGTTAACTGTGTTAATGAATTATTGTTATTACGTAGGAGATAATTATTTTTTAAAATGCAGTATACCAATTATTTTATTGTACTCGTGATTGCTTAGAGAGGGAGTTAATTTTCATGCTTATATTGGCTAGTTTTACAATTAAAAAAAATTTTCATCCCAAAAATTTTATTCTTACGAAATAATACATTGAAGTCTCTTAGACTAAAACTTTCAAATCAAATTGGTTTAATAATTTCAGCAACTAAGTTAATTTGGTTTATTATTGAAAACAAACAAACACACACACACACACACACACACACACACACACACATATATATATATATATATATACATACATATTTGAAATTATAGCAAATCTAATATATATTAATGCATATCTCTTTTGAATGGCAGTACTATCAACAAGAATCCGCAAAGCTGCGACAGCAAATTCAGATGCTGCAAAATTCCAACAGGTAATTATATTATTAATATTATTATTATATGTTAATGAGCATGCCAAAAAGCTATGAAGAGTTGAAATTTTTATGACCCTGAGTGGCATGATGATGAATATAAAGAAATAATTGATAGTTTAAATATTTCTTTTATTTAAATTCAAATTCAACATTATTTTCTTAAAATATGTTTGAATTGAGGCTTTATACTGAGTGAAAAATGAAAGAAAAATGTATTTTGTAAAGTAAACCAAAAAAAAAAAATTATGTTCAAATTATAAGTTTACATCCTTTCATTTTTGGTCTAAACATACCATTACCTACATAATTGATTTATCAATTTTACATTATGAAACTTACTGTATATTTGTACTTAAACATTTTCTCGTGCATACATACAGACCATATCAAATGCTATCATGAGTAAGATTATATAAAAAAATGGAAACAAAAAATAATTATCCATAAATTAAAAATTAAAAATCAAGAATAATCCAATGTCAATGATGTGAAAATCAAAATAAAATTTTATTAGAAATTTAACAAAAATTTTACAGTAATCCCCATCATTGATTTATATTCTAAAATGATTATTTTTTCCTGTTTGAGTGCAAAACTTAATTTTTAATTATGCTAAATCGTCAAAAAAAAAAAATTATGTGCAGAAACGTATCTAAACTCATGTTACTAACGAAATCCTTTAATCTTGCAGGTATAGAACTTTCAAATCAGTATGTATGAATCTTAAGTGAATACATATTCTCTATTTTCTAATGAGATATTAAAGAAGAACCTCATACATATAATTTCAGTTCCCTAACTCATTTTATAAGTGTTCATATTATCATATTCTTTTTTATAAAAGCCATCAATAAATTAGAAATTATATATTAGTTACAAACTTGATGAATAGGTTTTGTATGATGATTTGATTTTCTGGCATGCTTGCTTGTAGGCACTTGATGGGTGATGCATTGAGCACACTCACTGTGAAGGAACTTAAGCAGCTGGAAAATAGACTTGAAAGAGGAATCTCCAGAATTAGGTCTAAGAAGGTATAACATTTGATATAACATGCAGCATTTGGCCTTGACGCTACTTAAAATGGAGCACCTGCTGTAATATTTTTCAACAAGTGCTGCAAAAATATTTATGGTTGTTGAATTAAGTTTTTAAATTATTTGTATTAAATTTTAAAAAATTACCAATTTCACTTTCAAAAAAAAATTTCAATTTCAATTTTTAAATTTTTAGATACAAGCTGTATGTTGGTGTTGTTAATTATATATAAACCGTTGAATTGCTACAGCTCCAAAACTGTAGTAGGGGATCCGAATTTGATGTTAATCTTCTTTACATTAATAATTTTCTTTTTGCCATAAATTGATGTTTTTTTGTTGGCCTCTCTGACTTTCGCATTAATATTTATTATCTACCTTTATAAATTTTAGTATAATATGATTTTACTTAAAAAAAATGTATTTTGAAATTCCTTTTACTTTAAGTTATAATACTTAAACTTGTCTCATTTTCTTTCGTAAATACTTCCTTAACCTTAATTATTTCTCGTATTAACTGCCATTATGACATATTCCCAAATTTGATTATATTCTAACTTTTTTGTTATGTGTTGTAACAGCATGAGATGCTGCTGGCAGAGATCGAATACTTGCAAAAGAGGGTAACTTTGTATAAAATGAATTACTCTAACATTTATTTGTCATTTCTTTTTCTTTAATTTTCTCAATCTTTTGCCGGGAAAAAGATATTATTTTAGTCTTTTATTTTTGAATCTAGTCTCATTTAGATCAACTAATCTTCCACTTTCTAAAATTTGATTTAATGCAGTCCCTTCCCTACTTTGTCATAGGTATATTATAAAATCGTAATCAGTCACTTTCAATTCATTGAGGATAAAAATAACTAAATTCAAACAATAAATGACCAAGTAATATTTCTCTCCTTCTTACTGGCTTCAAATTTGTCATTAGCTTCTGTTAATTAATTGCTTTTTCAACTGATAACCTGCAATATTGACTCAGGAGATTGAGCTTGAAAATGAAAATCTTTGCCTTCGGACTAAGGTATGTTGATTATACAAATTTCCCCTTTATTATTCTGAAGCTTAAATTTAATTACTATATATAATTATTTAGTAAATTGAATTTATAATTATTTGTATCGATTAACTGTAATGCTTCCATAAATTAAGTACATACCATCAATTTATTCCCCTATAAAATTTCTTTCTCAATTTAGCCATTGATCGATAAGATATTTGTTAGTTTTCCATCTCATATAATTGCTTCATCAATTTGGTCATTCAACAATAAATTTTCTTTCATATTTTTGAAATTAACACATTTTTAGGGTAGATAACAATTTTATTTGTGAGGGATCAAATTGAGAGATATCTTTATATGAGGGACTAAATTGGGAAAAAAATTTATCAGGGATTAGATTGAGAAATATCTTACCAGTGAAGGACCAAATTAAAAATCTCATGAGGGACTAAATTGAGAAAACTTTATAAATGAAGTATCATAATGGGATTTTTACTCTGTCTCTCTCTCTCTCTCTCTCTCTCTCTCTCTCTCTCTCTCTCTCTCTCTCTCTCTCTCTCTCTCTCTCTCTCTCTCTCTCTCTCTCTCTCTCTCTCTCTCTCTATAGATATACACACACAAATTTTTCCCTTAAACTTTTGGGATAAACAACAAATTTTTACTGAGCCACTTATTATAATCTATTTAGAGAAATATAATCCAACATTATAAATTTGCAACTTGCCTATCAAAGAACTTGATTAATTTGTTCATTAATTCTAATCAAATAAAAAATCATGTTCCAAAATATAAGTATCAGAAATGAATATATATGACACGAAGTTTTCATAATTTATATATTTGTTGTTTGTTTGAATTTGGGGGAATAATCAGATAGCTGAAGTGGAGTTTTATTCAATTTGATCGCTCAAAATTTTTTTTCAATTTAATCCTTTATAGAGAAGATATTTCTCAATTTAACCCCTTCTAAAACTGTCTTTTTAATTTAATCCCTCACATACAGACATTCAAATAAAATTGTTATCAACAATATCCTCAAAAAAAATATGTTAATTTTAAGAATAAAAATAAATTTATTTCTAAAAGACTAAATTGATACAACAATTTTATAAGAGGGAAAATTAAAAAATATCTTATCGATAAATGACTAAATTGAAAAAGAAATGTAAGGAACCGGAATGAAATTTTATTAAGAAATGCAGTATTCTCGATAATGAAATATGCATGCATAGTTTAGGATTTAGGTTCTGGTTTCGGTGTTTCATAATTTATTTCTTTGTTTATTTGAATTTGGGGGAATTATATATTTAAATTAATAATAGCAGATAGCTGAAGTGGAGAGGGTTCAGCAAGCAAACATGGTGTCTGGACAAGATCAGTTGAACGCCATGCAAGCCTTAGCTTCTCGCAATTTCTTCAACCCAACAATCATGGAACCTTCTGCAACCGCTTACCCTCAATCCGACAAGAAGATGCTTCATCTTGGGTACCTTCCTATTCTATTTCTATATCTTCTCGTCATCGTCACATTCAGATTTCTCGGTTGCCGTTTCTGTTTTCTCCACGCCTATGTTCTCTCATTATTTTTTATTTTCAATTTAATTCCTTTTTTTTTATAGGTTTGTTCTTAATTTTTTTCTCTTGCTGATTTTGAAATTAGCACAATCAGTCTATTAATTAAATGATAGGGACCAAATTGAAAATAGATTGATAGTGAGGGACTAAATTAAAAATTAACTGACAAGTGAATGAATAAAATAAGAATAAAAGTTAGTGAGAGACCAAATTAAAAATTAAATAATAAATGAAGAACCGAAAGGGTGTTTTACTCTTCTGCTTTTTATTTGTTTACTTTCTAACTGTGTTATTTGCTTTTTATTCGCTCTCCCACTATTTTTCATTCTTAATTTAATCATTTGATTTTGTAAGTTTATTTTTTATTTTTGTCCCTTACTAATTTTAAATTAGCACATTTAGTCCCTTAATCAAATGAGAAGGACCAAATGGAAAATGGACTGAAAATGAGGGACTAAAGTAAAAATAAAATTCAGTAAATGACCAAATTAAAAATTAAATAATAAGTGAATAACCAAAATAGTGTTTTGCTCTTTTGTCTTCTAGTTGAATGAATGATGAAAATTAGCACCTCTTTGATTTTTCTATTTGATCTCTTGCTATTTTTCATTCTCAATTTAGTTATTCTTAGATAAGTCCATTCTTAATTTGGTCTCCTATGTTATTTGCTTTCTATTTGATATCTCGCTATTTTTCATTTTTTTAATTTAGTTATTCTTTTAGAAGTTCATTCACAATTTAATCCTTCACTGATTTTATATCAGTAGATTTAGTCTTTTAGTCTCAATTAAATGAGAGAGATTAAATTAAAAATAAACTAATAATAAAAGACTAAATTAAGAATCAACTGATAAGGGAATTACCAAAATAAAAATAAAAATCTAACAAGGAGATAAATCATCTTGGGTGTCTTCCTTTTCTATTTCATCTCATCACCACATTCAACATCCTCACCATTTTTGTTTTCTTCAATCCTATGTCATATTCTTTTTATTTGGTCTCTTGCTATTTTTATTTTCAATTTAGTCCTTCGTTTATAAGTCAACTCTCAATTTAACCTATCACTAATTTTAAAATTAATACATTTAGTTCTCAGTCTTAATTAAATGAGAGATTAAATTTAAAATAGACCAATAATAAAGGACTAAATTAATAATTAACTAACAAGTGAATGACTAAAATAATGTTTTATTCATTTTCATTCTATTTGAATGAATGACAAAGATTAGCCCCTTTTTTTAATTTTGTGTTATTATTTTTTGGTGATGCAGGTGATCATTTGAAGAATAAATGCCCAATAATGTGGCTTGGAAAAACTATATTATATATGCCAATAGATATCTGATTGGCATTGCTCAATGGCCTAAATGATTAACTACGTACTTATGGATTTTAATGTGTGAACTACTGCATATGACAGTGTATATATATGTATGTTGTGTTCCCTAAATTCTATCCTGCAAAATGCTATCTTATTCTATGAAAGAAATTAAGCAATTGATTAATGGCATATATATATATATATATATAGGTTTTTATTGTTAGATCAAGTTTTTGAAATATTTGTAGTCATTAGATCAAATTTTTAAAAAGTTATTGGTTTTAATTTTCAAAAAATTATCAAAATTAATTAGTCAATTTTTTTTAATCATGAATTGTTGGATTTGTGTAATTGTTTAATATGGACTATCATATCTATACTACTGTAGAGAATATGGATCTATGGCAATACATACTAGCTAGGAATTCTCTGCATTATGGTCCGAGAATTCTAATGCAAGTGAATTTGATAAAATTTAGATTATTAAATAAAAATTTAATAATTTAAATTAATATTTATTAAAATCTACACTATTAAATGAAAATACGATAAGCATATCTTTTGAAATGTAACATATACTATAACTTCCGAGCTGTTAGTCATCATTTTTATCAGCTTCGGTTTTTCTATAAGCATCCAATGTATTTGTTTTAGGTTGCTTTATTTGTATCTACTTGATGAATATATGGCTTATCTCTTTTTATCTTTATGGTCTTATTTATCAACTCTATGCTAAAATTAATATATATATATATATATATATATATATATAAGGAGATATATAGATTGATGGGATATAATAGGGAGATAAAAATATTCAAATCGAATTTGGAATGATGCAAGCATTTATTGATATACGTGTATCCTCTCTATAGTGTTCGAAGTAGGCAGAAGCAAAGCTAGACTGTCGGACAAAATTTTAATTAGAATATATAAGATAATTGACGACATATAATGGGTCTATAAGTTGGAATCTTTTTTAAATTGTACTTATGGATAGCCTATCTATAATACCTTATCTAGAAACATATAATGGGTCTTGAAATTATTTCCATGTTCCATTGTAATGGAGTAAGATTTCTTTTTGTTTCGTTATTTATTACAAAATTTTTATTTTGGTCCTTTACTTATTATAATGCTCACAATGATCTCCTACTAAAGAGAAAATATCACATCTAGTCTCTCATTTAAAAAAAAAAATTCATATTGTATTGTGTTCACCATTCACAAACACAACAAAGGATCAATCGCACGACGTGAATTTGTTTGCAGCAATGAATGTTTCAAGGAGTTGAAACACATTACAAAAGAAAATAGAATGAGAAAGGCATGAGCTATGACATTAAATGATTGTAAGTCAATGTTACAAGTGTGCTTGGATAATGCGTCAAATAAGTGGGTAGTTAACAATCATAACAAAAGAGCATACCCATGAACTTGTTCTAGCAAATTTAGTAATCTCATGCATAGTAGTTGAAAGATGTTAGAAGCACAAAATGTGCATATTGATAACATGTACTGGTATAAAGTCAAGCCATGTCAAATAATGGGTTTCATGGTTGGACACAGAACAGATTATTTTTGGAGGTAGTTTTTGCAAGAAGGACCTATACAATCATATTTATGGGGTTAAATGTTATAAAATTGCCAATGGAGATACCTTCAAAGCACTTAATTATCTGCAATGCAATGCAAATACGAATCCTATGTTCTTTTCAAGTTACACAACAACAAAAGAAGGAGGATAGCAGAATTTTCCATAAGCTAATGGCATTAATTAATGAACAAATATATGAAGCCTTTGGTTACTTTCTGAGGTGTAAATCACCATAGAATTACTACTATTTTTTTGCATGAGCTTCAGTATTGGATGAAACCACTAAGATATATAAGAGGGTGTTGGAAACATTTGCCACGACTATGTTTAACAAGCATATGAGGGTGACTGTGCTAACAATAACAAAGCAATAATAATTGCAATAAAAGAGGTCTTGTCAGATGCCACCTATAAGCTTTGCTTATGGCATTTAAATAAAAATGTAACCAAATGGGTCCATAATAAAGAATTTCTTGATAAGTTTCCCAATTGCAAGTATCAAAAGTTTGCACCAAACAAGTTTGAGCATGATTGGCAGAGAATGGTGGAGGTCCTCAATTTAGCCAGAATAAATGGATGATGATGACTTATGATAGTAGGAGGATGTGGGCCATCGCATACCTTCATAACAAATTCTTTATTGGAGTGAGAATAATGTCACAATGCAAGTGTATCAACTTTTTTATGAAATAAAATACATGGTCTTAGAGCAATTTAGTGGACTTTTTGCATAACTTTGAACATGTAATGTAGGAATAACTGAACAATGAGCACAGTGTTGACTATAAGATGTTCTACAATAACTGTGTCTTGGCAACTTTTATGGTGAAACTTGAAAGGAATATGGCTGACATTTACATGTGATATGCCTTCAAACGGTTCAAGAATACGATGAAAGATGAGTTGACATTACCACCAGGACCCATTACAAGAAATGGGTCAAGAAGTTTAAAGAATCACTTCAAATCTTACGTGGGAAGATTTCTAAAGTACGCGAAAGATTATTACTCTATGAAGGCTAATGGGACTTTAGTTAATTTATTTGAAGTCCAATTAGATATTGGGCTCTGGCTAGTGATTTGTTGGAAGACTTATACGTTTATGGGTTAGGCCATGTATGTGAGAAGTTGTTATTCATTAACATAACAAATTTAAGCCTTATTTGGGCTTTAGTTGAAGCCTATTTCTTTTTTAGAGTTGAACTACCTATTTTGTTAGGTTTGTTAAGATTTGTTAAGTTGTTATTAGGTTTGTTAGTGTTAGAATATTGTATAATATCTAGAGTTTAAATATGTTAAGATATTATACAGTGTCCACCTATAAGAGGTGCTTATTAAGTAAAGGTAAAATAGTAATTATAGGAATTACTACTAAACCCTAACCCTAGCTAGCCTTTATAAAAGGGCTAGACTATTATACAATAAAGCAATGATATACTGAAAATATACTCAATAGAGACTTAAGATGTTGTAAGAAAATACCTGTGAATATTCTGTAATCATAATTTGATAGGGGATTTAGACTATGGAAAGCTAAGATACACCCAATACACTATGGGTGTCTCGTAGGATCAATGATCCCAGCTAAAGTCAGATCAGCTTCTGCAACTAAGGAGAAATATGTAAGTCTCTTAACCTGAATTAAATTATGAATGTGTTCTTTATTTAATTCTTTTAGTTAGTTTTTGTTAGGTTTATTATGCTTGTTAGGGTTGTTATTATATTTGGGGTTATAAATACTCTATACTCTCTCTTGTACGAACATATTTGTTTTTTATGAATAAAAAGAAGCTTTGACACTTTGTTACTTAGCTTGGTTGAGTTTGCCTAGTAAAGGATTAATGTCTTCTTCTATTGGAACAATAACTGATTCTTATCAAAGTGTTTTTATGGCAAATTCTTTCTTGTCTCCATACAACCTGTCATTTGCATTTTCATTTGTATATTTCATTTAGGGTTCAATAGCTTAAGAATGTTATTCCTGCCTATGTTCTTTGCCATATTGTGAGTTTAGGGGCTTCAGGTTCTTCGTTGCCTTAGGGTCCACGGTGAGGTGTCATAGACTATTCACACTGTCATAAACTATCAATCATACTAATAATACCTTAATTGTAGGAAAGCATGCAACAAGAACCTTTTAGTTGCTCAATGCACATGTAATTCTAAAGGCAAGTTAACTATAGTAGTTATGACAACATAGAGGTCAATAATGTTAGCCAGTGTAGGAGTTACATGGTGATTTGTTTTAAATAATAGTATAGAGTGTAGGTAAATGTATTTTGGAATAATGAAAGACTTGGATGGGTAGCAATTGATCAGAGATACTAATGCATTTCTTGTATCTTTTAACTTCGTAATGACAATATTTCATTGGAATACCAAAAGTTCTAAATTTAATTACAAGATGCAAAGGATGCCAATCACTTTTCAACTGCCTATAGTATGAAACTCTATATGTCTAAATTATCTTTGGTTGCTTACATATTTGAAGCTAATAAAGGCAATGGGTACATGTCATCTTCAAACTACTAATATGTATAAAGAATTCTAACTATCATCAATGTGTAATTTTAATGAAAATTTTAATGAATAGTGAAATGTTTGTTGAATCAAATGTAGTTGATGATAAAAGGAGGAGACTAAGGAGTCCTGAGCCAAAACAAATGGTCACAACATATGTAAAGGGGTGACCATGTTACCTTTTGTACTTAGCTTTTTAAATCTTTTAGTTTTTGTTCAATTTTCACATGGTGTCCGTTACTGACTTAATGACACCCCTCTTAACTTATGAAGAGTGGAAGAAAGCTCCATTCCCTTCATTTTAGTTCCTCCCAACCATATTTTTGATAATATCATATTTGTATTTAGCTTAATGTATGACATTTGTGTTCCCTAACATTCATTATCAACCTTAAAAAACAACAAAGGGTAACATATTGGATGACACATCCTGATCTCTTAAGACAGTGGTACAAAACACAATCTATAAGAAAAGTAAAAAATTTTACTATTAATCATATTATTGGTGAAGTTAAACGGAACCTATAAAATTTAGTCATGTACTTACACTGCTAATCATTTGACTTAAATAAGAGAGAATTTATTTACATTGGTTTCTATTAACAATAGAAAGTTAAATTTCTTTATACTTATTTTGGACATAAATAAGATAAAATCTATTTATCTTGACTCTCTTCTAAGTCAACAATTCAAAACTAAGTGATTACACTTGAATAAACAAGTGGTACGAAAAATTAATTTTAAAACTACATGACTTTTTTCTTATATATGGTTAGTGTCATTGTAGTGCATCAAAATATATTTAACCTCTAGTAGACAATTATAAAAATGAAATTACTCAAGGGTTGATAGAAATAATTAGACTGTAGTGCCAAATTTAAGAGTTAGAGAGATCACAACACAAGGGCAAACAAACTAAAGATAATCAAGCTACTTAATATTAAACTTTTTGTTTGTAAATACATTTAGTGTAATTCAATTTGTAATATTTACTCCTAATGCCCTATACTTTTTCTTAATATTTCTTATGAGGTTTACTTTTTTCAAGGCCCTACATTCTACGTTGTTTTTTAATCTTATAACAGCATGTTTTGTGTGCTTTCATTGGTCAATTTGTTGTTGTATACTTCAATGATATTTTAATCTACAAAAAGCATTCAGATGATCATATAGAACATGTAAAGAATGTGTTTGAGGTTTTAAAACATGAGAAGTTATATGCTAACCTTAAAAAGTGTTCTTGTTGTTTAGATTGAGTTGTCATTCTTAAATATGTTGTTGGTAGCAAGGGTATCGTGATGGATTAAAAGAAAGTGAAGGCTATCAAATAATGGCCTATACTTACAACGTCTGCTAAGATAAGAAGCTTTCATAGTCTTGTTAGTTTCTGCCAAAGGTTTGTAAAGACCTTTAGTACACTTGCTACTCCTTTGATTGAAGTAACCAAGAAAAATTAACATTTCAAGTAGGGAGAGGCATAAGAAAGAGCGTTTAATACCGTGAAAGAAAAGCTAAGTTCTGCACCTTTATTGCTTTTACCATATTTCTCTAAAACTTTTGAAGTTGAACGAGATGCTTCTACTATTGATATAGGCATCATGTTAATGCAAGATAAGTAACCAAGTGCCTATTTTAGTGAAAAACTTAACAGAACTGCCTTGAATTATTCCACATATAACAAGGAATTGTATGCCTTGGTAAGTGCATTATAAACAGGGCAACGCTACCTATGGTCTAAGGAGTTTGTAATCCATATAGATTACCAGCCATTGAGGCACATTAAAAGCCAAGACAAGCTAAATTGTAGGCATACAAGGTAGGTAAAATTTATTAAACAAGTTCAGTATGTGATACAATACAAGCAAGGTGAGTAAAACACAGTGGCAGATGCATTATCTCATAGGTATTCATTACTTACTTTCTCTTTGTGCTATAATTCTAGGATTTAAACTCATTAAGGAGCTTTATACAAATGTTGATGATTTTCCATCAATGTATTTTGCTTGTGATAAAGGAACATTTGATAAATTTTACATAAATAATGGACTTCTATTTAGCAAAAATAAACTTTGCATTCCTAGATGTTCCGTATGTGAATTACTTGTTAGAGAATCACATGGGCGTGGTTTAATGGGGCATTTTAGGGTAGCTAAGACTCTATACATTCTTAGAGAACACTTCGTTTGGGCACACATGAAACGTGATGTAGAAAGAATTTGTTCAACATGCTTAACTTATTTGAAAGCTAAATCTAAAGTGAAACCATATAGTTTGTATATGTCTATACCTATGCCTACATAACCATAGGTAGATATTTCTATGGATTTTGTTGTAGGCTTACCTCGAACCAAGAATGCCTGAGATTCTATTTTTGTTGTTATGGATAGATTCTTTAAAATGGCTCACTTCATTCCTTACCACAAGATAGACAATGCTACAAATATAGCAAATTTGTTCTTTAAGGAAATAGTATGCCTTCATGGAGTTCGAAAAATCATTGTTAGTGACCGAGACAAGTGATTCCTTAGTCACTTCCAACGAGTGTTGTGGGGTAAGTTAGGCACTAGGTTGTTATTCTCTACCACATGCCATCCACAAACAGATAGACAAACCGAAGTTATTAACCACACTTTAAGAATCGTGTTGTGAGCTATTCTTAAGAAAAATTTAAAGTCTTAGGAAGAATGTTTACCTTTTATTGAATTTTCTTACAACAGATATGTGCAATCTTTTACTAATATTCTCCATTTGAAATTGTTTATTGCTTTAATCCTCTAACTCCTTTGAATTATTGCCTTTGCCTATCAATGAGATTTCTAGCCTAGAAGGAAAGCATAAGGCAAAGTTAGTTAAAAAGATACATGAAGAAATCCGTCAACACAGAGTGGAGAAAAATGATAAGATTGTAATCCTAGTAAATAAAGGCAGGAAACAAGTTTCTTTCTAACCTGGTGATCAAGATTGGGTCCATTTTAGGAAAGAAAGATTTCCATAAGAGCATAAATCAAAACTTAATGCACAAGGAGATGGTCTTTTCACAGTATTGGAGGAAATTAATGAAAATGCTTACAAGATAGATCTTCCTGACACTTATCAATTTAGTCTTACTTTCAATGTTAGTGACTTTTCTCCGTATTTTGAAGGATCTAATTCAAGGATGAATCTATTTGAGAGGGATCAAAAGATGAGGATGCATATGGACATGAGCTATCTAATGGAGAGGATGTTCAAGTCATTAATCATCAAGTGCCAATAGGTCCTATAACATAAGCTCAGGCTAAGAAACTTTAAAAAGTCATCCAAGGCTTAATGGGTGTCTACATGTGGAGAAGATCTAGTTGGAAGAGTTGAGTTTAGAAAATGAAACCCAAGTCATCAATCTATTTCAAGTCTAAGCAAATAAAGGCCCAACCAAAAGTAAGACGTCACGTTGAGAGCTAGTGGCTAGAAAAACACTTTGATGATCAGCAAGTGGTTAAGGGATAAGGGAGGGGCAAAATTATCAGCAAGTCAACAAAGAGAAAAAGAAATTTTCAACTCCCTTTACGAAGCAAAAAGGAAGAAGGTGACTATTGGACCTAGCAAAAAGCCTCTGAAGGATATCTATGTGAATAAATGTCCCCTTACAAATAGTACATTGGTAAGTCCTGCAAAGTAAGCTCACCAAGCCCAATAAGTATCATAAGTTGGAACTGTTAAAGTTTAGGCAACCCCTAGGCAGTTCAAGCTCTAAAAGAGCTCTATAAGAAGCATAAGCCTAGTATTTCTTCTTGATTGAAACTCTGGTTGATAGTGAATGTATAAAGGAGATAAGTAAAAATAGTCATTTTAACTATTGTTTTGTAGTTAATTACAGAGGTAGAGGCACTAGCTTAGCTTTGCTTTGGAATGAAAATATAAGGTTGGAGATCATAAACTACTCTGGCCATTTTATAAATGCTAAATTCCATATGAATGGTGAAAATGTCTGTGTTTTACTAGATATTATGGTTTCCCTAAGAGGAAAAGGCGCAGGTAAGCTTAGGAAATGCTTCAAAATTTGTCTAAGGTTGATGAGCTTTAATGGCTATGTGTGGGGGACTACAACAACCTCCTGAACTTGTTTGATAAAGAGGGAGGGGGACATTCCAAATTACTTAATCTTAAGCTTTAAATCGGCTATATAGGATTGCGGCCTATTGGATCTTCAATGTAGAGGTTGCCAATTTACCTAGGAGAAATAAACAAGAGAAATAAATATGGTGAAGGAATGTCTAAATTAAGCAATTGAGTCTAATAATTAGTTCCATCTGTTCCCTAGCAGCTCATCTAAAACTTTGGTGGGACACCTACTCAAAAACACATGACTAGCGCAATAAGAAATCTTGTATGTGATAAATAGAGGTTGGATTAAGGCATTAAATGTTGAAGTTTATGACAGGTTAGTTGCATGTTGATGTGAGCTTGAGCATTGGAGCCATAGGTTAAATAGTGATTACTTAAATTAAGCAAAGGCAATCAACGAAAGCTTAACTGAGATGCAAAGTTACACAAGGGATGTTCAAAATGACAAGTTTTACAAATTAAGGGAGAAAAATGAACAAGTTATTGCAATAAGAAGAACTAAAATGTAGGAATAGATCAAAGATGCACTGGCTCAAGTGAAGAGACCAAAATACAAAGTTTTTTCATACTCATGCGATGGGTAGGAGAAGAACAAACATGATATCAGAGTTAACTAAAGAACATGGAGCTTGAGTTTCTAATAAGGAGGCAATGAATGATTTAATTTTGAGTAAGTTTGAGCAAGTTATTTGGCCTCTGAAGGCCAGCCAGAATCTGTGCTAAGCCTAATAAACAAAGTAGTGTCCAATAGCGACAACAGTCTACTTACAAAAATTTTCAAAGTGCAACAATTTAAAAAAGTTGTGTTTGAAATGCATCCAAATGAGGCCCTGGGGCCTGATGGCTTTAACTCGGCCTTTTTCCAAAAGTTCTAGAATATTATTGGTGAAAAAGTTGTTAATAGTTGTATTAACTGGTTGGCTAAAGGGTCCTTCGCTGAAAATCAGACATATACTTTAGTTGCACTTATTCCAAAATCTAGCACCCCAATTAGTCTTAAGGACTATAGTCCTATTTCCTTTTGTAATGTCCTTTATAAGATTATGGCTAAGGTACTCACCAACAGACTCAAGAAAATTTTGCCAACCTTAATTTTTGAATACCAATCTGCCTTTGTTCTGGGTTGTTTAATCATTGATAACATTTTGGTCACATTTAAGCTTATTCATACCATAAAGAAGAGAACTAAAGGAAATAAGGATTCAGTTGCCATCAAAACTGACGTAAGTAAAGCCTATGATAAGGCTAATTGGAGCTTTCTTAAAGGTATGATGGAAAAAATGGGTTTTAATCCCCTGTGGATTACTTGGATCATGCAGTGTGTGCAAAACATGAGATACTCTTATATTTTGAATGGCAATGTTTTAGAACCTATTTCCCTCAAAAAGGCCTGAGGTATAGGGACCCTCTTTCCCCTTACCTTTTTATTCTTTATGTAGATGGACTCTCAACTCTTTTGAAGAAAGCTAAACATGAGGGCTCTATTCATGGGTGCAAAGCCAATAGGAATAAGCCCTATGTTACTCACTTGCTTTTTTACTTATGACTCCCTATTCATTTATGAGGCTTTTATGCAAGAATGTCGGAATATAAAGGCGCTTCTCGACACTTATAAGCAGTCGTCTGGGCAAGCAATAAATTTCCAGAAGTCTTGTACTTAGTTTGGCACAAATGTTAAACGAGAAGTTAGAAATAAGATCTATAACACCATTGGAATTCACACCACCATTAATCATGGTAGATATTTGGGGCTCCTATCCCTTATTGGCAAAAGTTAAAAAAGTCATATTTGCTTTTCTCTAGGATAAATTGCAGGGTAAATTGCAAAACTGGAAGAACAAATTCTTATCTCATCGTAGAAAAGAGATTCTTTTGAAATATGTTGCACAAGTTGTCCCTAGTTTCTACATGAATGTTTTCTTGATTCCTACAACCCTTTGTGAAGAATTACAAAGAATGATAAACTCGTTTTGGTAGCGTTTGAACAAGGAAAATAATAAAGGTGTTAAGTGGCTTTCATGGGATAGAATGAGTAGGAGTAAAGGTGAATGAGATATGGGCTTCCAAAACCTACACTATTTTAATAAAATCATGCTTGGTAAGCAAGGCTGGAGATTAGTAAAGACTCATAACACTATTGCTTATCAGGTCCTGAAAATGAACCTAAACAGGGAATTTTGGCATACTCAATTAGGTTGCAATCCAAGCTTTACCTAGAGGAGTGTTTGGTCTTCTATCTCATTATTAAAGTAGCATATGAGGTGGAGGTTGGGTGATGGTCAAAGCATTCAAATTTAGATTGTCCCATGGTTACCACAGGAGGGACACTTTACCCCTACCAACATTTATAATCTAGGTAATATTGATAATAAGGTAGTTAGCCTTCTCTCCACATGCAAATAAAGGTGGAATACTGATAAATTGGAGTCTATGTTTAGTGTCAAAGATATCAAAGCTATTTTGGAAATTCCTATTAGCATAATGGGCAGGGATGATCAAATGATATGGCATTATGATAGAAAAAGGAACTACTCTTAAAACTGCTTACCATGTAGCTCATAAAGCCATTTTTCACCCAGAGCAAGACAACGTTGACTTCCTATGGAAACCCATGTTGCATTTGGACATTTCCCCGAAGATGAAGGAATTTATATAGAGAGTAAGTAGAGATATGCTACAAGTATGGGTTAATTTAAGATATAGAGGCATTAATGTTGAGCTGGAATGCCTTTTTTGAAACGTCCCTAAAGATATTTCTCATGCGTTGATTGGCTACCAATGAATGAAAGGCATTTAGGAGGAGTGGGGTCTTATGGAACTAGACTTTACTGCCCATGATTTTAAATAATGCCTTTATACCTGTCAATCAAAAAGTTATGTATCAACAAAGGAACAATTTTATTCTATAACATAAATGGTGTGGAATTTAAGGAACTAGAAGATTTTGGGCACCGAGAATAAAAGAGACAATGATTTTTAAAAGGTGCACTAAAGGCCATTTTAGATTGGAAACAAGAAAATGATAAAGAAGTCATCCCCTAACTTATATAAACAACAGTTGAGTATGTGAGCACTGAATCTGACAAAAAGGAATGGCTTTGCTTCTCTGATGACACCACGTTTGCTAAGTGGAATAACTTTCAAGAGCTTAAGTGGTGTTGTTATGTGTAATATATCTTGTCATGACCCAAATTCATTGGTCGTGACCAGTGCATAGGTTAAATCAACTTAGCTCAACCAGCCTATGATAACATTTTTTTACATTTTCTAAAATATATCGATGATACACATTATACATACTTTGAATATAATCCAACAATTTCACAATGATATTAAACTGATAAACTTAATAATGTCTCACAATATACGGTATAATAAAGAAATAGCCCACACAAGGCTTACAATACTTCACAATATCTATAAACCCCAAACAAACAGATATTGGTAACCACTACCTTGAAGTCGGACGTACATTGTGATTAACCCAGAATGACATACCAAAAAACCTGGACAATTAAACAATTCCCAGGGCAATTTCACTAGCATTTACTGATATGAAAATATTAAAGAGAGAGATGTAAGTCTACCATTGACTTAGTGAATGAATAAATATCAAAGCAAGAACAATTCCTAGAGCAACTTCACTAACACATACTAATATGAAAATATTAAAGAGAGATATGTAAGTCTATCACTGACTTAATGAGTAAATAAATAACAAAGCAAGTGGAAAAGGAAACAATAATGACCTTAGAATTTTTAACAAACAGCAAGTTTCGACAAAAAAAAGAATGTTATTTCTAAATCTTAAATTTTATATGATGTGGGTACCAATGAAATAACCAAGATCATCATACTCATTTATTTACCATATATGTTTCAATAATTCATATTATATCCTTTTACTGGATATATCTTAATATCTCATATTCGTATACCTTCACTGGATATGTCTCAATAATTCATACTAGATATATTTTAATAATTCATTTCAACAAGATACACCAAGGTCATTACCCCCACTAATGGCTACGGGATTCTTACATGAAATATCATTCATCCTTTAAATTATAAAATCCATTGAATAGTGTAAATAGGATACATAAATAAATAATCTTATTTAAACATATTTACTGCCTTAAAATAATTTAAATAAAAATAATCTTGAAAATAGAATAAAATAAAGAGTTATTAAGAAAGAAGTGACAATATTATAAAGGATTAAAATGGAACTTACATTCTTATCACTTGAGAACCTGCAAATAATTTGCATCTATACCTCAATTGTTAGATATGCAAATCATAAATCCTATATATAATATCTATTCATGTCTGAATCAATTATATTGAATTAGATTCCTAATCATGCTAACCATCTTTATAGGAGCAAAAACTGGGAATTTTAATTTACTCATATTCCCTTAATCAATCTAAACACTAATCATAACTAGAAACCAAACAAACCATCCATCGTTCAACCACCTACCGGTCAACTACTAATCATAAATGCAAAAATACCAATTATACTTGGAAGTGGGAAAAATGTAAAGCCTAAATTATTACTTCTCTACAATTTAAAACTATATAAGTGTCTAGTATTCAAAAAAAAAATTATTATTATTATAATACTCTTGATAGTTTAGAATCCCCTTTATATCTTAAATTTTTTTGTATATTTAGTTTTCACTTTTCTAAGTCCAAATTAATCCAAGAGTCTTTAGCATGGTTCATGTTCCAGAATGCTCCTGGCAGGAAAAATATATTAACCCCACTTTCCAATAACCATTTAGCCGGTATAATATATCACATTAGTAATAGGATGAATTGCTTTGTCAAGGAATTCAGAGAATCTAAATTAGTTATTTATGCGACATAGCATGTCATAGTCTTACTTGTACAAAGTCTATAAAGCTCCATAAAGGTACTATTAAATTTTATTTTAGTGTCTTAATTTTACTTAATCTATTAAATGGGATTCCACCATTGTTATGTGCATAATATGTCGAAGTTTGTTGTATAAAATAGATCAATACTCTTAAAAGACTAGTTTAAGATATATATATATATATATATATATATGTATGTATGTATATAATCCATATAAAAATAAAGAAATTGGAAATTGGACAAGAAAATAAAGATGTTCAATAAATGAAAAGTGCTACTTTGCTAATTATACATTCACTGATAGGGATCAATAGTAGAGATCCTCTACTCTTACAACACAACCCTGATTAAAGAGGTATCTGCAAGGCTATCTCTTACACAAGTTAAAAAATGAATACTCCTTCTACGACCTCTCTTTCTCTTCTTTTCTCTCCAATTTGAATAAAAAAAACTAAGAAATATTCGTGTTATTTATATAAATTTTCAAGTTACTATTCAAGTTATTATTTAATACTATGCAAATAATATACAAACATATTTTTGCCAACAGTTTATTATACAAATAGTAACTAAACGCATTTTTTTGATATTTACTATGCAAGTTACTTTGCATTGATTAAAATTATATTTTCATCTCAAAAAATATTTTTCTTTTCATTTTAGTTCCTATAAAAAGTTAAAATTATAATTTGCATCCTAAATACTATTTTCTCCTTATATTTTAGTCAATAAAATTCTATTTTATTTTTCTAATATTATTCGTAAAATTTATATATATATATATATTTTTGGATTATTACATATTTGGTTTCTTTGATGGTGTGTATAGGGCGGATATCATAGAGGCTCTCGCCTTCAAAATTACTATTAGGTGGGTAGCCTGCAACTTGATTTATAGGAGATTTTTATACTCTAATGCACGGAATCTGATCAGGGGTATTTGTTCTAATGAAAAAGATAACATCTAACTTAGGGAGTATTCTTCAAAACTGCAAGACCATTCTAGTGACAAGACCTGACTTCATGTGTAACTGGATAAGGATAAATTTAGACTTTGCTACTCATAACTTAGCTAGGAATTCATTGAGTTCTAATAACTTTCATGTTAGCAACTTTCCTGTTATGTATTCCCATGTTCAACCTACTTGATTTATAAAATGGTGGTTAGTCCCAAAACAAAGAAAAAAAAAACGGTCAAGACCAATTTGTTGCAAACTTAGATCTGAACGGCATATATGCTGTGCATCCATTTTTTTTTTCCACTAAATTTATTAATAAATAATTTTCTGTTGCAGGAGATGCTATTTGAATTTGTTGCTTGCAATTAACAGATTTCGATTCTTTCTTGGGAAATGGAGAAAAACAATTGACTTTCTTTGTTTTTGCCAAACATATTTTTCTCCATTCCCTTTTCATAACTTCTTATTTCCTTGTACCAAACATGCTAGTCCTGACTTTCTTTAGCAATGAAAGAAATAAAATAAAATTTTAACTCTTCACTTATTAAAATATTTATTTTGATCCTCACATCTAGAAATGCTCAAAATGATCCACTATTTATTAAAAAGTATCATACTTGACCTTACATTTTAAAATAGATGAAATTTAGTCCTTTAATTTAGAGTTTAAAATTTTGTAAGATTAAATTTAAAATTTTCCTAAAAAAGTGAGGAACAATATGACATTTTTCAATAAATAAAATCAGAATTATTTTAACCATTATAATGAATGAGAAACTAAAATAATACTTTTATAATAAGTGGGAGACCAAAATAATTTTTTTCTCATAAAAGAAGTACATTTATTAAAAAAATAATATATATATATATATATATTATTTACCCAAAAAAAACTAAGATCCCAACAAAAACCAATGCAAATTAATAAATCAATGGCGGTATAATTCATCCCATTAATTATGTTGAAGTCATAAGCAAGATATTTCCACAAGTATTAATCCATGGAACAAATGTTTAGTGTCTAGTATCAACCATGGAGAAACATAAAAGACAACACTTAAAAGGAGGCAATTATCACAGAATGGCGCAACGGTTTTCGTGCTTGCGAAGTTCTTCCCTTGCCATCTCAAGATTTTGTCTGAGTTTCCGAATCTCGTCCTCGGATTTCCTTTGAGCATTCTTTGCATACTCCTCTGCTTTAATTCTTGCAGCTTGCTCTTCTGCCAATTGTTGCTCAAGCCTTCTAGTTGCATCCCTCAGCTTGGACTCAACCTACAAAGCCATCTCATTATTTACAAGTAATGGGAAAAAGAAATGAAGTTTTACATAGCAGCACATATGCAGAAGTGAAACAAATTGAATAGATATACACTACTGGGCAGCAGCACAAAAACAATCATGTGTGCATACTGGTGGGGTCCTAACTGGGCCAGGCATTTCTCCGGCCTGGTCCAGCTCGTCTACAGCCCAAGACTTAATATATGCTTTCCCATAATGTCCTAGTATATGCCAGAGATGCTAGAATATCTTAAAATTCTCCAGGTCTCAAACCTCTTTTACTGATGTTGATTGTTCTGTATGTAACAGTAAGGAGACCTAAACAAAAGCACAAAGTTGTATCTCTGAATTTTTCCTTTCTACCACTCTAATTCCTTGAATACTAAGCAGTGTAATAGTCTATTAGTAGTACCTATCATGCACACACTCTAGCAAAGAAAACTTTTCATCCTCTACCTTAAAACAGTCCGAATCTCCCATCAGACATATATTTTCTTGTTATCTAAAATAGCAAGAGCCTTTTTCTGCTCATAGTTGTTGATATTTTTCTCTCTAGCTAAAAGGTCGCAAATTTTTGTAGCCTTGTACCCATGCTTTTCTCACTAACAAAATTGTAACCATCACCGTTCTTGTCTTCCTCCTACTTTTGTAGAAGTCGGAGACAAACTGACCCATCTTCACAAGATTAAGACTGGGAGATAATTTTCATATGGTTTGTAAGGTGTTTGGTATAAGGGTTTTAGAATAAATTTTTAGAAAGAATAAAGAATGGGTGCTGAGTTTAAGAAATGTTGTTATATATTTAAAAAGTTGATAACAAACATAAAAACCTAAGATAATATATAAATTTTATCCTTAAATATAAGCCTTTCCTTAGCCCCCACCTCTCCACCCCACTCCTCCCCCCAAACTAAAAATAAAAAATATAGAATAAAGAATATTCAACATCCATAGGTTTTGACCTCCCCATCTTTTCTGCCATCATAGGTGACTATATAATGAGGATTAAATACCCCTTTTTACCGCATCTTAGAAATGTTCTGCCTCTTCCGTCTATTTACACCCTTGCATGCGTTCCAAATTCAATCCTTTCACATCATAATTTGACTTAGCGTCTCAAACATAAGTCAGTTCCCAAAATTTGTACATGAAAATTTCATAATTATATGGATATCAACAGATGCACATAACCCTGACCATAATAATACTGATATTATATGTGCACGAGGTAATTAACTAGCCATGTTCTTCAATGTCACAAGAAATGGTAAAAGACAGGGCACAAAAGACACAAACAAGATCGTCACCCCTTTAAAATATAAAATGACTTCAAGATCTAAGCAATATAAAAATCTACATCGTCATGTCAAAACATTGATATCAAATATTATCCCAGATCTGCATAGATTGATATTCAGCGAGTTGAAAACATTAAATACATGATGATTAAGCCTACATTATCCCAGATCTGCAAATTAAGCACCAAGCAGCAATAAATCAAATGTATTGGTTAAAGTAGATAAAGCAGTATTCAAATACTCCAAACCATCAAAGAAAGTGTCACTGTGTTTACCTTTCACAAAACTATAATAAAAAAGTTGGACTAAATTTTTGAATGTAAGACAATCATTTCAGGGATCAGAGGAACTTCACTTATTACCATATTTTAAAAATATCAAGGACATATCAAGTGGGAACCAATGACTAACATATAAAGTGGGATCCAATGACCAATAGAAAAAAATATGTGAACCACAAAAGAATACCATCTCAGTAATTCGTTTTAACTGGTCATCATATGTTCGCTGCATCTGCTCTTTAAACTCCAGTATCTCATTCTTAGAGTATCCTTTCAAGGAATCAGCCTCCATTTGTTGATTACGTAGTTTCAATGCTCCCATCTGCAGTCAAAAGACGAACTCACTAATATAATATTTTCAAAGATCAAGTAAACAAGCTTACCGACATCAGCAAAACCTTCACCTTCAGTTCAGTAAATAACTCATCGGTGTACGGTTTTCCACCATTCTGTGCATTGACCATGTTTACAAGGGACAGAAGTTGTTGAACTTGTTCAAACTTCTTCCTTTCATCCTTAGTCTTGTTGTCAAAAAGCACACAGCGATTTTTACATAGAGCAAGAATTTCCTACAACAATGTTAAATTTCGATAAAAACAAACAAAATTCAGAATTTCCAAATTGATAAATGGCAGGCATGACAGGCCTAAATTCCAAGATATACAAGCAATAAGTTAGACTATTATACTACTAAAATTCTCAAAAGCACAATGATGGCCAATAGAGTGATTTTATAATACCAATACAAGTATATCATAGAACTAACTTAAATCACCAACTCTTTATAATACCGTTCCATGTAAATAAATCCATCAGTTGAATCAAAATGGGCAAAAAAAAAAAAAAAAACACTTCTAAGTTATCCATGAGACGCACAAGACAGATTACGAGAATTAAGGAATAGCTCTGTTATCCATGAATAATATTACTTACAGAACATGAATTCAATAGATCATGAAATCAAACCAGAATAAACCAAAGTTAATGTAAAAGAAACCAAACCAACAATATACTATACCTATTTTTCTTAATAAGAAAGTATCTCTTTGATAGAAAGGCCTTAATAAGGCAAGCCCATGTTACAGTGAGCTTAACATGGCTGCACCACCCCAAGAAGCAAAGCAATTGACTTCTAGAAATTTAAAATACAAAAATCAAGGAGCTTCCCATAACTTACAAAAGTCAACCACATAATTTATGTTCCATGTTATACACCTTTTCTAACACAATTCCTTGCTTCTTTCAAGTTTTAATGACATGAGAGAGAACATCTTAATTACCAACATGCAACAGGTAAAACGCAGCATTCTCAAGAAGAATGTTTATGCTGCTTTTCTGCTTTCTGAATGTCTCTTAACGGTTGGCATTCTCAAGAAGGCTTGCTATAAACTTGCACCACTCATGGCTTTAAATGAATTAACCATGGACATTTTCAAATCACAACATTTAAAGGTTCAGTGTTGAAAATTTTCACACAAAGTTGAAAGCAAAAACGAACCAAGTTAATGAATTCTATACCAGGTTTGCGTGTAAATGTATTATATGCTAAAAGATTTTGACACCCAGAACCGGCTTAACCAGAAAACAAGCCCATAATAACACAGCCTCATAACAAAGGTTAACAGATCAAGAGGGGTTATCCAATTGGGGAAAAAGAAAATTTAATCTAAATTTAACTCTCAAAGAAACCTTTAGAGGCTCTGGACACTCTCGACCTAAATAATCTTCCAGTGTCTCCTCATTTTCTTCCAGCTCGTCCCCTCCAGTGAAGACCACTATCATGTAGTCAACAATTTTGCTTCCAAACAATGTCTGCAAGCTACGTAGAGCAGCTTCCTCTTCCTGAGAAAAGCGGGTTCTAACAGAGAATACCACAAGGACAGCATGGATCCCATCCTTGGCCAAACCAATACATTTGACTATTTCCTTCCCAACAAACTCAGATCCAGCCGAAAAATCAAATAGTCCTGCAAAACTTGTGAGGTTAGGCTGAGGTACAACATAACGCTTAGAACTCAAAGAAGACAGACATAGTTAATCATCAATCTCAATTGCTTGATGTATATCACAGAATTGGAAAAGTTACCATGCTTTACCTGGGGTGTCAATAACATTAATAATTTGTCCATCTCTGAGTTCAGTTCTCTGCAACTCACAAGTGCTCGTTATGCCAGAGGAGCTTGCCCTTGACTTGAAGGCTTTCCTTCCAAGAATACTATTACCTGTTGCACTTTTGCCGTTGCCAGTACGTCCAACCAAAACCACTGTTCGAACCTCATTAGATGAGGAAGTAAGCTCCCAGTCATCAAAATCATCCATGTAACTTCCACCCATCATATCAATTACCTAAAATAGTGACACATATTGAGAACAAACTATTACAAATTTACAATTCATCTAAAGCACAACAGACACTTAGCAGTTCATATTGAGATGGCATGCAATAACTTTTAAACTTACAAAAATAAAACCAACCAGCGTTTAGATGTCAGGCAGGCCAGATCTAATAAACAGCTATGTTAGCTAAAATGTCAATAAGCACTCAAACATATTGGAATTCAAATTCATAACAAATGGCTTAACTAAAAATCCAAAAGTGAGAAAATCTTCGTAAGGTAATTTAATAACTGCTTGCAGAAAATAGACACTTGCACTAGAATCTATACAGCCTGCATATCCAATAAGAATTTGATCATGATTACAGATGGATAATACTACTGTTACTGAATCTGAAGTGACTAAAAAGAACTAACGGGTCAAAACGAAACTAGAGACATTATTTTGATATAGCGAATTTGAGGGAGCTAAAAATATAATTCAAGAGCAGTTCAATAATCTATACGTATATATACAAGCAAAACGGGCAGCGGGGGACCTTCTAGTTTCGACAAATAACAAATTCGTGAGCGTCGTGATAAACATCAAATATGAAAGAGTCAGAACAAACCCAGAAGAGGGTACAATCCAATGGCAAGAATTATGCCTCGCAGAAGGAAAACGAGAAAAAAACGAAATATACAGTGCTCATGGTTCATTATATATCTTTAAAATCATATGATCGGTTGAATTCGTACGGTACAAATTTGTAACCTTCAGAGCTTTTTTCTCTCGAGAATCAACTGAAGACTCGTAAAAGGAAAAGAGAAAACAGAATTTTAAGAGACCCTAAAAACACTGAAACCCAAATTGAGGTTGCAGACTACGAGATTACTTACTCAAGGGTATAGGAATTAGGAACCGCAAAACAAGTACACAGCGACGACTCCAAGAATATACATATATATATATATATATATACTGTAGACTTGGAATCAAAGAAACAGGAAGGAAGAGAAAAGACGAGAGTAAAGTGACGACTGTTGTTCGGTTCTGTTACGATTTTCATCAGAACATATTGGAATTGAATGCTGTGTATATTTAAGTTTTGAAATTGAATTTCAAATTATGATAATATAATAGCATATAAAAATATGATTATCATTATTGAATGCCAAAAATAATTATTTTTATATTATCACTTTTCTTTTAAAATTCGTAATGGATAGGCATTCGTATTGAGAGTTATCGGTTCGATGCTATCAAACTCATTCAAATTCATTTCAAAAAAACAAGTAACGTTAAAGAATTGTTTTTAAATAATTTTTTCCAAGCGAAGTTTTTTGTTTTCTTTTTAAAAAAAATTATTCAAATAAATATTTGATTTTTTATTTTTAAAACTTGTTTTAAAAAATAAATTGACAAAATTATTTTATAAATATAAAAACAAAGAAAAGTATCAACAAGCCCTTAATGTTAGTAAAAATTGATTCACTTAACCGATTCTTTTGACAATTTATGCAGTGCTAGTAAAAACTACAAAATATATGAAAAGAAAAAAAAAATTTTAGTTATTCATTTTTAATTTAATCTTATTTTGATCCTTCATTGATTATAAGTTTTAATATGGTCTTTGACTTTAAAATCTAATCTTATTTTAATCTTCCACAAATTAAAATTCCCATATCTTTAACTTTTCATTATTTAACTCAAAATAGTTTATTTCTAAATAAGACTAAAGATAATTATTTTAATATAAAAAGTGGATAATTATTTTAAAATTTTTAATTTTTGAAATACCAAAATAAAATTATATTCAAAAATAAATAATTATTTTAACACTTTCAATTTATAATGGACTAAAATAAAAGTAAGTTTAAACATGAGGGACAAAATAATATTTTTCTTGCTCAGAAAGTTTAGGAAAACATGTTTTACCAATTATACTGATATATAAAAAGAATTTATAAATAAATATAAATACATTTCTTAATTAATTTTTAAAATATATAAATAAACATAAATATAAAGTACAAATTATTTGAAACAATTATTTCTTTGTCATTTATTTTCTTTTAACAGTAGACAATTTATAATAATTCAATAAATATATTTTTAATTATATTTATGGTGGAACATTTTTTAAATAAAATATACCTTCTTATTAAACTTTAAAAAATTAGATTATGTAGATTTTACTAAAACTAAATAAATAAATTTCGAGGGAAAAATAAAAGAGAGAGTAGTACTATATATTTGGTCCTCTGTAACTACCCGAAATGAATTAAAAAAAAATTAAAAATGCACTTTGATCATTTTAATTTTACATAAAATATAACTTTCTTTATTTTACTACATTTAATTTTGATTTGATATTTTTACTTTATCTTGAGTCCCACTTTTATTTCTTTGTTTTATTTGGTTCAAATTTATTTCCCTAATGTCATCGTAAATTTTACTTTTATTCGGGTTGATCTTGTAATTTTATCTCAAAATTTCACTTTTATCTCTCAACTTAATTTGGTTCTATATTGGTCCCCTAATATTACATCAAGTTTTTCTTCGTTTCTTAATTTTATTTTGTTCCACTTTGGTCCTTAACTTTAAAACACTACTCAAATACTTTTTCTCATCTAATACCATCAAACTAAAATACTTGACAAATTAGTCCTCTCTAATTTAATGATAACGAAATTTTAATGACTTCTTGCCAACTTGAATTTACATGTTATAATACCTTTCCTACCGCCACCTATTGCATTTGATCACCCAAGTAATATTTACTACGAAATGAAAGAAAGCAAAAAAAAAAAAAAAGATTAATTAGACTAGAGTAAATTAGAATAAAATAAAATTAAAGGATAAAAAAGAACTTAAAGTATATCTAAATATCATTTTGGATCAAAACAAAATTAAGGAATACAAGTGAAATTTGATATAAAATTATAAAATATTAAATTGAAGCAGAATGAATTTAAGGTAAAAATTGTAAACCTAAATAAAAATTAAAAAAATCAAAAGTATATTTTAGTAAAAAAAGATCACATTTTTTTAATAATAAAAAACTTTAACTAGTGTATACATATATATGTGTGTGTATATGTGTTTTGGGGGTAGAGATTTCCCTGTGAATTACGGAAGAATTTCCTGTAATTCGTTTTAGCTGTTCAATTCTTTCTATGGCCGAGATTTGGTCACGTCGCACCCTTTTTTGTGAAAAACAAAAAATCTACCATCAAAACGCACCGTCCTGTAAAGCGATCTGAACGATACCGTCCCAGTCCTGAATTGTAGCCATTGCCGCCCCTGAGTAAGCCTCTGGATGGGAATTTCCCACCGGCGGTGTCTTCTTCGTCGTCGTCATCGTCGGACGAGGAAAGCCATGAAATCTGTGGCGATGATCCCTATGGCGAAGGAAATGGCATTTCATTCGCCATAGGGATCATCGCCACAGGGATAAACAAGCGACCTCCGGTCCATCTAGAAAGCTGAAATTCTCAGCGCCACTTCCGGGACCAAATTTGACACATCTTCAGTCAACAAATCTCACCCCTCAGGACACCTCGAGGACTTCACTTAGACCCCCACCGCCCCCTCCTCCACCGCCACCGCCACCGCCACTGCCAAAAACAACACCAAGGAAAACAGTGTCTCCGGCAATTAGTGTTACCTCATCCTCTGCGTCAAGAAAGCAACAGTTTTGGTCTCCAAGTGAAGGAGCGGCTTCTGGTAATAGTGTAACAAAGCCTCTGGTTTAGAACATGTTGATAAAGGGCTCAGTTCTTCCGAGGAGATGGAAGCGGATGATATGGATGGAGGAAAACCCAAGTTAAAGGCTCTGCATTGGGATAAAGTGCGTGCGACCTCAGACCGTGCTACAGTGCGCGACCTCAGAGTGCAGTTCTGGAAGACGCTGTCGGCGTCGCCGAAGATGAAGTCGACAGTGCCGGAGATGAAGAAGTCACGGTAGAATTGACGATGAGACTACGTGTAGAAAGTGTCTTGGAAGTCGTCCATGTGACAGTTGAAGAAGATGGCTTTGTCTGCTGCTACCTGGAGAGCCATCGCTTGGTGCTTATATGGTCCTGCTGAGTTCTCAAACCCCACGTGCATGGAGGAAATGGATGATATGGATGGAGGAAAACCCAAGTTAAAGGCTCTGCATTGGGATAAAGTGCGTGCGACCTCAGACTATGCTACAGTGTGCGACCTCAGAGTGCAGTTTTGGAAGACGCTATCGGTGTCGCTGAAGATGAAGTCGTCAGTGCCGGAGATGACGCAGTTGCGGTAGAATTCACGATGAGACTGCGCGTAGAGAGCGTCTTAGAAGCCGTCCATGTGACAGTTGAAGAAGATGGCTTTGTCTGCTGTTACCTGGAGAGCCACCACCTGGTGCTTATCTGCTCCTGCTGAGTTCTCAAACCCCACGTGCATGGTCGTGAAGTAAGGAGCATTCATGCCTGCAAATTTACAAGTCACAATTACCAGAGTCATGATTATGCAGTACTAAAGAGGATGAATTTTATATAAATGCAAGTAATCTAAATGGATATTATAATTAATATGTAAGTTTCTTATTAAAAAATGTGTTTCATGGGCTTGTGTCTTGATTTTCTTGGCTTTCTTATCTTCTGCACACAAAATTTACTTGAAATTAGTATGCCATGATATCATGGTCATAATTTCAAATTGCATGTTTCTGCATTATTAAAAAATTCTTGGTGTTTCTTCGCTTTCTTCAACAATCATGGGAGTTTACAAAGTGAGGTTTAAAGCCTTCATTTACAAACTTATCGAATGTTGCAGTTTTGTAAGTTTGGACACCATCCACAAAGTTGAGGTTTCCGGTGAACCTGGTAAGTGTGGGACCATCTCCGATGATGGTGACATAACTCATTGACTTCTGCACGTTCACAATCTCATTGTATAAGCCAGCCTTCACGTAAATCACATAGGGCCTCACATTCTTCTTCGGAACAGTGTTAAGAGCCTCGCTGAGTGTTTTGAGCTGCCCTGTTCCATCTTGAGCCACAACCACGTCGGGCTTAATTCCTGCAGGACCATTGACGGCTGCCTGAAGGAGACGGTGGCGTTGGCCTTGACTTATCCACGGCGACAAACTCTCCGACAGAAGCTTCCGATGAGTGTTATTACCATTAAGTTTGTCGCTGATGTCGACGAATCCAAAGGATTGGGCGAGATCGGACATACCGGAGATGAAACGATGCGTTTGATGCCAGATTTTATTTTTTATAAAAAAGGAGTGCGAGGTGGCCAAATCTCAACCGTAAAATAAATCGAACGGTTAAAACGCAATTACAAGAGATTCCCCTATAATGCGTTTACAGGAGAAAATCCCCGTGTGTGTGAGTGAGAGAGGGAGATTAAATTATCATTTTAGTTCTTTAATTATATTTTGAATTGAGAAAATTAAATTAAATTAATGGACAAAAATAAATTTTAAGATATTATTGGATTAAAATAAAATTAAAAAATAAATTTTAAACCCTAAACTCTAAATCTTAAAACTTAATATAAAATTAAGAGACGAAACAAGATGAGAATAAATTTATAAATAAAAGCACATCTCATGATAAAATTAAGGTGTCATTTTTATGTACTCACAATTTTAAGTGTATCAGTGCACCTAATTATAATATATTAATTAAAAAATAATAATATTATAATTATATTTTTACATTATAATTAATGCATTTAAAATTATAAATATATCAAAAATTGTACTTAAAACTAAAGGATCTAAAATATATTTTAGAAAAAATAAATTTCATTTTTTAATATATTGAGGAATTTATAATAAAAAATGTAACTGGTGTTTTTACATATATATATAATTAAATTAGTATTTTGAGAATTTCGTCATCCCACCTAACGTTGCTGACTAGGCTTCTTGGAGCAAGTGACGAATGAAAGCAACAAAAAGTATTGTAGCAATTGGCATCTAATTAATCAATTCTAAATCTTTGCATTTGTTGCCAATCGACCGTTTATATTTAAAAATTTATGTAAATTTGATAGTTTGTATTTAAGAATTAGTTATCAAAATAGATAATTTTTAGTAATTGAAATAGTTATAGTCTAACAATTTGGTATAACAGTTTGCATTAAGTTAATTGTAAAATATGGCCACGCGCAATTCATTTGTCAAAATTTAGATGATCCAAATTCTTAGTTGATGTAACTAATATGTCGAACAAAATTCCCATATTTTCTGTCAAAAGATGCGGCTGATTGAATCAGAAACTTTCATGGAATGTTAGTAGTAGTATGAAATTGAATTTACTATAGTTGAATTTTGCAATTTTTTATAATAAAAATTTTAATTATTAAATTTTCATCAAACAATCAAAATCAGATAGCGTAAAATATTGAATTTTGAAAAAAAAAATTTAAAGATAAAACTCAAACTATCCATAATTTTACGGGAAAAAAAGCTGTCGACATAAATTGACTTCGTAATTGTATTGCATATATGTTGCTTTCTTCTCCTCCAAACAAATTGGGTTAAAATATATCTGATCATAATTTAAAAAGTTTATCTAATTTGACGAGTTTGGCTTGAAAAAAATAAAGTTTAAACGAAAAAAAAAATTTGAATAGAAAAGCTTAATTTATAAAATGGATCAATTTCGGGTCTTTTTTAAAGCTTGGTTTGAGTTTGAAAAGCTAAAATAAATACTTTATAAATTAATAAAAATATATTATATAAAAAAATTAATGTAATGTAATATTTTAATAAAAAAAATAAAACTAATACATCTTATTTAAGAGATTTATGTCAATATAACAACTCATTTATAATCTTATATGTAATAATAACAATTAAAAAGTTTGTTCAGCCTTATGAGTTTGGCATGAAAAAAATAAAGCTTGAACCAAAAAAGTTCAAATAGAAAAGTCTGATTTGTAAAACAAGTCAGGTTTAGACTTTTTTTAAAGCTTGGCCTGACCCTAAAAAGTCAAAATAAATACTTTTTAAATTAGTAAAAATATATTATATAAAAAATACTTAGTGTAACGTAACATTTTGATAAAGAAATAAAAACTTATAATCTTATTTTAAAGATTTATATTAATACAACAACTTATTTGTAATCTTACATATAATAATAATAATTATTTATATTATTTATCTCAAATTTTAAATAAAAAATTGATTTGATCATTCTTTAAAAAATTTAATTAACCGAATAAACCAAATCCAAAAAATATAAATAAAAATCTAAATAAAATAGTCCTATTAAAATACAAGCTCAACCTTTTTTAGTTCAAAGTCAATTTTAGATTTTAAAATCTCAATGCGATGATCATGTCTAACCTAATAAAGTTTCAAATGTGCATTTCATTTTGTTTTTTTTTTTTTTCTATTTAAGAAGCATCTCTTCCACTGTAAGATGCACATTTGACTTTTCGTTATGAATTTAACATTCTTATTTTCAAAGATTAAGTTGGTTTGAGTTTAAATATAATTTGGGACCTTATTCAATTAAAAGACTAAGACAAAAAATTTGCATAAAAAACCTGGCTTGGCCTGATATGCCCTACAACTGGTAGGGTTTGGTCAGTCACGTCTATATTATTTTCTATTATTTTTCATTTAAAAAATTATTTTTAATTAATAAAAAGATTTTTTTGTCAAAATAAAAAATTGAAAAAAATTAAGATTTTGAATAAAAATAGTTAAGATTTGAAATGAATTAATATATATTTAAAATTTATTATAAATAACAATAATTAAATTAAACTACAAAAAATTAATATTTAAAAAATATATATATAATTAGATTAGGTTGAACTAGGATTTAAGCTGACCTAATAATTTTATAATTTTTTTTATTTTAATTGGATTTAATCCAATCTAATATAACTAAGTTAAGTCCAATATAAAAAGGTTTGATAATAAAGAACTTTAACTGGTGGTTTGAATGTGTCTTTTTATATATATAATAATAATAATTTAATTATATATATAATTAAATTATTATTTTAGTTCCTTAATTATATTTTAAATAAAAAATTGGTCTTTTAATTTATCTTTTGTTCATAAAAGATAAATCAAAGTAAAATAAAATTAATGAACAAAAATAAATCTTAAGATATTATTAGATTAAAATAAATTAAAAAAAAAAGTAAAACTTAACATAAAATTAAGAGATTAAACAAGACGATAATAAATTTATGAACAAAAGCACATCCCATAATAAAATTAAAGGATCTAAAATATATTTTAGTAAACATAAATTTCATATGTTTGAATATATTGGAGGATTTATATAAAAAAATGTAACTAGTGGTTATATATATAATTAAATTAGCATTTTAATTCCTTAATTATATCCAGAGTTATAAAGTTGGTGTTTTAATTTATATTCTGCACATAAAAGTCCATTTTTTGAATTTCATCATCCCACCAAACATTACTGACTAGGCTTCTTAGGTGCTTTAGGAATTTTTAGCATAATATTATAAAATATTTTTTTTATTTATATCCTCTTCTGACAAAATTATAGACCAAAATGCTTAAAATGATTTAACTTCATTAACAACAAATTAGTTTCGATTTTCGTGAACATTTGATTCGTCTCCAATAAAGACGAATCAAGAGAACAAATGTTTTTTTAATAATTATATGAAGTGTATCGCCTCACGCATTCACCTCTATGTGCGTGTATATATATAATATGTAATTATATATAATTAATATATATTATTATTTAACTGAATAAAAATACAATTATATTAATATTTATTTATTAATAAAATTTTAATTTTTAATTACTGTATTTAAACACTTAATATAAGTTTTAAACATATATATCACTTAAATAATTATTTTTACAATATTTTTAAAATATCATTTATTTAATTTTGATATTTAACAATAAAAAGAATATGAATTAAACTTTTTAGTAGATTCTTTATATATTAAATAATAGTACTAATTATTATTATTATTATTATTATTATTATTATTATGAGATTTAGATTTAATTATGTTTTTGTATTTTTCTATTAAGAGATTTAGATGACACAATAAAATTGCTTTTTAAATTTTAATCACTTATAACATAACTCATCAAAATTTACACAAGAATAATTGCACACCAAATGAATTCAATATATTTTGAATGATTTCTATATATTTTATATTTTATAAACTCAACCCATTCAACTAACCTTTCATTTCCCTAATTGATTCTCAATTTAATAATAACAATAATAAAAAGCTCAATAATGAGGATGGTGAACTCTACACAAAGTTTAATATATAATAATAATAATAAAAAAAAAACTCCTTCACAAATAAAACTCTTCAAATAAAACAATTCTCACATATATGAAATCTATTACTCTTCTTTTGTTTTGTTTTTTAAATCATTAAAATAAAAAATAAGTAAAATTTAAAAGTCGCATAGTATTCACCTCTACTTTGTGATTACAAGTAAAATAACAAAAAAATATAATCTATTAAAATTACATAACTCATTAATATATATATATATATATATATATTGGTCAAGATTTTAAAAATTAATCTTTTTATTGTAAAATTAAGATAAACAAGCCCAACATAATTTTATTTTAAAAAATAATTTGAGAATATTTTGTTACATAACTAATCACCTCTTATTAGAACAATCTCATTTGGTTTTGTTTGTTTATGTTTATTCAAAAGAGATATTAGTAGTAGGCTCCTTCACAAATAAAATTTTCTAAATGAAACAATTCTCACATATATTTTTAAATTAAAATGTTTCTGCCATCTCATATATAATAATAATAATAATAACTATTAAAAATATATATACGAAACCTACTACACCTTTTTGTTCTGTTTTTTAAATCATCAAAATAAAAAATAAATAAAATTTAAAATTTTTTGTAAGATTAATCATTTAAATAACATATATATACTTAAAACAGGTAACTAAGTATTTAAAAATTAAAATATAAATAATAAAACTAATAAAATTAATATGGTTGAATTTTTATTAATTAAATAATATTATATAAAAAATTTTAAAATAATTTAATAATATTGTATATATATCAATTGATTTATTTCATATATATATATATATATATGTATTATATATACAGTATAATATATATTATATATTATATATACAGACATGCCTCTATGTGAAGCAAGAGCACTCATATTCTTTTTTTTAAAAAAATGATTCGCCAACATTATCGGCGAATCACTAAAAAAACTGAAAAAAATATAAAAATATAACTTTAAGTGTCAGATTTGTCATTAAAATGGCGAATTAGTTAAAATATTTGGATGCAATAATTTTTTCATAATAAAATTTAAATATTTAAATAAAAAAGCCTGTGCTTTGCTCTTATTTATTGCGTCTGTGACATAATTTGAGTAAGTGATTAATGAAAGTAACAAAAAGTATTGTAGCAATTGGCATCTACTTAATTAAATCCAATTGTTTGTATATATTCACAACGCATAATTTTGACGGTTTATATTTAAAAAATTATATATATCTAAGTCGCTGATAGTTGATAATTAGTTATCAAAATAAACAACTAATAATAATCCAAATTTATAAATATCCAACATTGTGTTAAGTGATCACACGCAATATTTTTTGCTGAACTTTAAAGGATTAAAATTCTTTAAAAAAAAAAGAAAAGAGAGAGATGACTCTAAGAATATATATATATATATATATATATATATATATAACAAAAGTAAAAAAAATGAAAAAAGAAAAAAAAAGACGAGAGTAAAGTGAACACATAGGAATTGAATGCTGTGTACATTTAATTTTTTAAATTGATGTTCAAATTATGATAACAGAATAGTATATAAAAATATGATTATCATTATTTTATGCTAAAAATAATTAGATATATATATATATATATATATGAAAAGAATTTATTGAGAAATATAAATAAGAAGTAGAAATTATTTGAAACGTAATTATCTATTAGTGTCATCTTTATTTATTTTATTACAAACAGTAGACAATTTATGATAATTCAATCTATTTTTTAAATTATATTTTTGATGGATACTTTTTCAAAAAATATACCATCTTATTAAACTTTAAACATTAGATTAGGTGGATTTTATTAAATTTGAATAAATGAATGATAAATTTTTTTGTACAATTATAAAATTAGTCGATGTAATTATTACATGTTTCACTAAGCATAGGCTACATGACAATAATGTATCATGTTACGTTAATTGTATAACAATCGAAAATAACTTATTATATTTATATTTTAACTTACTATTTTTAGATTATATTTATGAACACAAATTTTTTTTTGAATTTTTTAAGTTACTTACTCTACTTTTATTTTCAGTAATCATACAAAAATATTAGTTTATAATTTTATTAAACTTATTATTATGCTCTTTTTATTTTTTTTAATAACTTCCCAACTCTATGATTTTATTTTTGTTTTTAATTTATAAACTTATATATTGTAAAATTATTAAAAATTTAAAAGTAAAAAGAATAAATTAAATTTTTTTAAAAAAGTTTAGTTTTATAAATAAAAATTTAAATTATCAAAATCAAAATATAAATACAATTTATTTAAATTAATATACAATTAACATATATCTTTTGCTTAGTGTGCTCGACAACCAATTTGATTATAAGGTCAAAATGGAGTTTGGATCCCCTCCAGTGTAATATCAGAGAGGATTTTCTTCGACGAGGAATTTTCAAATTTTTATAAAATATATTTTTAAAAAATAAAATATAATTATTTTTATAAATATATATATATATATTAATATTTTAAATTTTTATAAAATATAATATCTAATTAAAGAAATAAAAAGACTTAATTATTTTTAATATTTTATAATTTATTTTATATATTTTAAAATCTATTATTTTTAACTAAATATTATTATATATAAAAATAATATAAAATATTAATATATTTTTTATTTATAAAAATAATTCTTTTTTATTTTTTAAAAAATATATTTTATAAAAATTTGAGGGTTTGATTAGAGGACAAAATCCCTGCAGTGTCACATGAGGGTATTCACACCCGTCAAAGTGGCACCTAAATGAATTTCAAAGGGAAAAAACTGAAGAGTGGTACTGCTAAATATTTACTCTCTCATCTCTTCGGCTATTCTTTCTGCCACCCCAGACGGTCTGGCCATTCAATTGTAAGTAGTCTCTTTCTCTCTATGCCCAAGCAAGGATTAACGACTAATTAATGAGAAACTTTTATTAATCTATCATTATCCTTGTGAAATAAGAGAGGGGATTCACTACCAAAAAAACCCTCACTGATTGACACGGAATTTGACAAAATTTACTTCAATGGCAGAGTAGGATTTGCTCGAATAGCAAAACTCAATATGTCCGAAGGCTTTTATTACCCAGCTTCATAAATACTATAGGCCAACTACTCTGGTGAGTGCCTATTTCTGACCTCAGGTGAAGGTTTCACATTGAAGTGTTAATGGTTGGAACTTGGAAATTTCCTTCGACTTCCTTTTTCTCTCATTTTTTGATTGTTCTAGCAATTTCTACTTTCGGCTAAACTTAACATCAAATGACTCATTTTTCTACAGCGACTTGTAAATGTCTACTTTGCTTGAAGGAAAACCTTGTGAATTAGAGAAGAATAATGTTATTCTGGAGGTATATATGCAAAATAGCATTATGATTAGAACCTTTCCAAGGTAAGGTTATAATTCCAGGCTGTTATCGAGCTTCATGGTTGCTAGATTGCAGCTATTATAGTTAGGTACTATTTCAGATCTGAAAGTAATTTAAAATTAAGCCACTGAAAGTTTGCAGCTAAAGTGAGAATCTTGTTCAAAGTACCTGTTTGTTTCTCTCAAATCTGGATAATAATATATTGTTATAAGATGCAAATGGGCCAAAGGCAGGACATCTTTTCTTAACATGTTCATCCTTCCAGGCATAAAAGATTACAATGCTAAGCATTCTGATGGATGACACAGCTTAGTTACCGATGCTATATGTTCCCACACAAGGCTCATGCAATTAAATTCAGTGAGGCTTCCACTTTAGTCTTCTAAACATTTTCCCCTCACGGTATTCATACACAAAATCTAGCCGAGGGAAGATTCGGTAAAGCAAGTCATCTGCATGTTCGTTGTACCAAAGCCTCCACCGCTTCCAAAACATAAGGGGCAGAATGACAATTCCGATGCCAAAAGTAAACCCTAATTCTGCACTTATGAAATTCCAGTTAACTTTATCAGGATCCACCCTTCCAGATGGTAGGGATGGCATCCCATTACCGCTGCAGTTCGGGGTTAAGGGAGGTCCACATAATCCTTCGTTTCCTATGAAGGAAGAAGCTTCAAAAGATTGAAGTTGAGTACTTGTTGGAATTCTACCCACCAGATGATTGAAGGAGAGTTTCAACACTTGAAGGAAATATAAATTTGCCATCTGTGTGGGAATTTCTCCACTCAAAATGTTGTTTGACAAGTCTAAAGATTCAAGATGCTTCATATTTCCAATCGATGATGGGATATGGCCCCTGAAAGCATTGTGTGACAAGTTTAGCGTGTATAATGCTTTCAATTGTCCAAGTTCCTCGGGTATTGTTCCTTCAAATCTGTTGCATGACAAGTCTACAGAGGCGAAAACATTTAGAATCTTTAATATCTCCAACTGCTGCCCTTTGGTCGTCAGTGTCACTCTGTCCTGGTAATTAATTCGATTATATGCTGTAATTTCAACATGAAGATTATTGAGCTTCCCCATCGCTTGTTCATTTTTGTCATCCATCATTCCCTTCCAGCTTTGAAGGAGTGCTGGAGGAATTTTGCCAAAGAAATTGTTGGAAGCAAGGTCTGCAATCTGAATCTGTGGCCAAGCTGTTTCATCTGTCAAACATTCAATGGACCCATATAATTTGTTGGATCTGAGAATAAGAACACGTAAAGTGGATATTCTCTTCAACCAGCAGGGGAACCTATCATCAATCTGATTGTTCCCAAGATCTAAAACCTGTAGACTGGTGCAATTAACCAGATCTTCTGGAAGCTTTCCCTCAACGAAATTACTGTTGAGATCCAGAGTTTTTAAGTTACAAAAACCAGGAACTGCACCAATACTACCAGTAAGTTTATTTCTCTGCAAGTTCAATACGACGAGACTTCCATTCATTGCAATCAAGCATTTTGGAATTTTTCCAGTCAAGGAATTGTTTCCTAGGTCAAGAACCTGAAGCGTTTGAGCAGTGCATATTGATTCTGATATACTTCCCTGGATGTTATTGTTGGAAAAGTCCAAATATACCATTTTATTTGGGAATAATGATTCCGGAAGTAGCCTTTGGAGTTGGTTGGAGTGCAGATCAAGGACAGACAAAGAGGTATAACTCTGCAAAGGTCCTTCCCAATCGATCAAATAGTTTTGAGACAGGTTTAAGAAAGTTAGATTCCAAATCCACTTGGGTATAGCTCCAGAAATATGGTTCTTCGAGAGATCAAGATAAGTTAGTGAGTGGTTTTTCAAAAATTGTGGAAATCTTTCCAAACCACAAGAAGAAGCACTGAAACTGGATAAGTTTGGAAAATATTGGAAGGAAGGGTCAGGGGTGGTTACATCTATTATGGGCAGATTGTTGTATGAAAAATCAAGAATCTTGAGTCCAGTGTGTTGAAAGAGAGAGGGGGGAATAGGCCCTTCAAATTGGTTACTGCTCAAATCAAGCACTTGTACTCCCACAGTATTTGAAAGAGAAGAAGGGATGGTCCCGTTGAAGGAATTATGATGCAATTTGATAGCAACTAGATTCTGGAGATCTTGGAAGTATGTGGGCGGTATTGCACCATTCAAATCATTATACGAGAGGTCTAAATGGATGAGATTTTTGGCCATGTGGAACAATGGTATTGGACCAGTGAAGTTGTTCTTTGAGAGTCGCAGATAAACAAGTTCTGTGAATTCTGACATCAAACCTGAAAGTGTTCCGTTCATTCTACATTGGAAAAGATCTAAAGTGGACAACTGCCTCAAATTACTGATAGAATTTGGTAGTGGTCCAGTGAATCTTGTAAACTTGAGAATCAAGGTTTGTAGAGATCCATTCTTCGGGAAATCTGGCAAAGAACCCTGAAGCTCATAATTGTATGACAGATCAAGATACTTTAACCCTTCTCTTTGGAAAATCTTTTCAGGAAATCTCCCCTGCAATAGGCAACCACTAAGATCTAAGATTGTTATATTTTGAAAGTTTGCAAAGAATTCAGGCATGGGCGATGACAAAACGTTCCATGACAAACGAATTGTGGTGAGAGATTGAAGCCTTGCCAAGGAAGAATCAATGGGACCAAGAAGGTTGCAGCGCGACAAGCTCAATACTTGTAGATTGGGCAGTGAAGATGATAATGCATGGCACCATTCATTTCCTCGGCCTACAATGGTCACCCCATCAAGATAGAGTTCTGTGATCTTAGTGAGATTATGAATCAGCATCAGGAGATTTGGGTTTTCCAGTCTGAGGTCTGACTCTGGAGTTGATAGATCAAGAGACAACAAATTTGTCAACTGGGAGATTTCAGCAGGTATTTGGCCCCTAAACCCAGCATTTGACAAATTCAAATATCTCAAATTTGTAAGCTTTTGAAACTCAGATGGAATCGCGTTCCTAATATAATTATAGGCCAAATTCAAGCTCTCCAAATGTTGAAGGCTGAAAAGACCACTTGTGTTGTCAATCCCTCCTGAGATTGATTCTTGGCTCAGGTCAAGACCAATAACACGTCCTTCATCGCATGTTACTCCTCCCCATTCGCAACAATCTACACTTTGATTCCACTGCCCCAGCTTTGTAGATTCTCGAGGACCATTGAGGATGAGGTTGTTCTTCAATTGGAGCAACAATGACTGCTGGTGGTCAAGACAGTAGCCTGTGCCAGCCATCACAAGGATATTGATGTTGAAGCTGATTGAGATGAAGGGTATGAAGAAAAGCCAGCACATAAGGTGAGTTTTCATTATTGGAGTTGAATATGAGATAAAATTCAGTAGGATAAATTTAGAAAATCAGAGGAACATGCTTTATGGGTTTTGCTTGATCTTAGCCTAGTTATCTTAATATATGCAAAATGATGACATGTGAACTTTTTCCCAATTTTCCACTTTCTTTGTCATAATTTACGTGTTCAAATTAACCTATGCTGCAAAATTTTTCCCACAGCTTATCGTGATGCAATGTTGAGCAGGGTCTTTAGAAATGAATATCACTGTCAACAAGTTTCCAACATTGATTTTACCTCCTTTCCACAATTCAACGTCTTCATTACTCGACAGATGAGCAAAGCAAAAGTCCTAGTTTGATGGAGACGTCTAAAGCTTAGTGGACTTTGAATGCGCTGGTATATCGGAATGCATATACAAAGCTCCTGTTTTCTGCTAATTTGGTAAAAAACTGGCAACTTAGGAAATACATTAGTCTAGACCTCCCATGGCTATTCAAGATTCGACTTCTCCAAAGTGGATCATAAACTTCAGAGTAAGTTGCAGGTGAGTAATCTTTGATGGAAAAATTCGTCCATGAGTAGTTATGAAGCTGCTTATACCTTATTAAAAACCTTAACCGTCGATTTTCATATTAAGCCATTTGTGTTGTACTTTCTAATATACATGATGGACTTTAAAGGTGTTCTTGTACTGCTGCTGTGATTGTCGCTGTTTTAGGTTTTTTACTTTGAGTTTGTGGTTATTAGAGCAGAGATATTTTTTAATTAAATTAGTGATATTATCATGGGAGCTGAAGGAAATTTCCAACCACAGAAAACTTTCAGCGTTACGTTTAGTCAAAAGAAGATATTTACTAGAACAATGAGTCACGGGAGAAAAATGAGTCATTTGATGTTAAGTTTGCCCGAAGAAAGACTTTGACAATTAAAGAGAAGGAAATTTCCATCCAAGGAAACTTCAATGTCACGTTTAGCCGACAGAAGACAATGACTAGACAATCAAAGAGGGAAATTTCCAACCGTGGAAACTTCAGTGCCACGTTTACCGAAAGGAGACATTGACTAGAACAATGAAAGAGATGACAAGGGGGTTGAAGGAAATTTCCAGCCAAGGAAACTTCAGTGTGAAACCTGTCGCTATATGGGGCAAGTGCATCAACATAGTAATATGCAGCAGTAATCCAATTAACTGGGAATCCTCAGAACCATAGCAAATGAAGAGCTATATACCATTCACCTTCTGTATCTGTGCTCTGCTACTCCTCACTAGCCAAGGTACAAACACTGTTTGGTTTTGTTTCTAGAGTTTTCTTTTCTTTTTCATTACCAAACTCTTTTCCTTTGTACGACAATTCTTATAGTTAAATCATCCTTACTCTTCTTCTCAGGTGTCCTGGGCACTACTTTCACTTTTGTGAACAGATGCAATTACACAGTGTGGCCCGCAATTCGTGGTACACATCCTGGTAGCTCAAGCTTCCCCAGCACGGGATTCGAACTCTCCAAAGGCACTTCTCGGTCATTTGAAGCTCCACGTCAATGGTCGGGGCAATTTTGGGGCCGAACAGGCTGTAATTTCGATCCATCGGGTTACAGGTCATGCGTCACCGGCGACTGTGGTTCGGGTCGGGTCGATTGTCAAGGTAAAAGTGGAGCCCCACCCATTACTCTTTTGGAGTTTGCGCTTGGTCAATTTGACGGCCTAGACTACTACGACACGAGCCTCGTGGATGGCTTCAACCTGCCGATAAAGGTGGAGGCAGATGGCGGGTCGGATTTTTGCGAGTCAATCGGGTGCATGTTGGATCTGAACCGGATATGCCCGGAAGAGTTGAAGATGGGGTCCCACGGCTGCATGGCTCCGTGTCAAGCTTTTGGTGGAGCTGAGTACTGTTGCACTGGGTCCTACAACAACTCTCCTGAATGCAAACCCAACGTTTACGCTGAAATGTTCAAGGCTGCATGCCCGACGTCGTATAGCTACATCTTTGATGATGCTACGAGTACATTTACTTGTTCGAATGCGAATTTCAGAGTCACCTTCTGTCCATACTCAAGCTTTTCTTCATTGTAAGAAAAGGGCATATGGTAGTGGTGTTGGTTGGTAGAATTTCTCGTCGCTAATGGTTACACAAATGGTGATAGTTTACATTCATCCTAGCTGTACGGCTGGATCTTAAAAGTTTTAGACTTTTGGTTATTGTATGGATAATTTTATGGGATTTTTTTAAAGTTTAATTATTTTGCTCGAGAGTTGACCTTCATAATATACAAGAGTATGTGTTACAATGGGCCAACCCCACATACTTGGGTCGAGGCATGCAGATTAGTGAGAACACATTTCAGTTTGGCGGGTAGAAATATTAAACTTGGCCACTAAAAAAAAATTAAAAAAAACTTAAAGAAAAGAATCCCAAATAAAAATATTTAATTATCAAGTTAAATATTTAATTTTATTATAAAAAAATTATTCATGTTTTTATTGTTGATAATTAAATATTTGAAGATAAAATAAGGAGAATCGCCATATTGCCCTTGATTTTTGTTTTAAAAAAATAATTTTTGTCTAAATTAAAACTAATCATCTTAAATGAAGTTTCATGAGATATTAAGAGCAATATGGAGATATTACCTATATGTATGATTATATACAAATTTATTAGAGATTGATTATAAATTTTTTAAAATAAAAGAGATTAATTATGCCTCTTGAAAAAAATGAAGGGATGATGTTGTCATAAAAACAAAACCAAAGAAATCATTAATTGGATGCAATAAAAAAATAATAATGAAAAAGCACTAATTATTAGTGTAAATGCTCATAAACCAATGCCTTAAAGGCTCCAACTAGCAAAACTCAATAATTATTGTGGTGCAAGATTTCAATTATTAAATGTTATCGGGTCAATAAAACTTGTGTTTATTAAAACCATGCACGAGTGGCATACACCTGCTGACGCACATTAAGGGATTTAGATTATCTAATCTGTACATAAAAATTTAAATTATATGATTTTAATGGGGTTTATGTTATTAAATTTTCATCTAATACTTCATATTTTAATAAATATTAAATAGCTTTCAGTAATTTTTTGTAATTTAAATTATTAAACTTTCATCTAACAGTTTAAATTTTATTTAATTCATTCGCATTTAAATTCTAAGTTTCACGACATTCATTTTCCACATGGCTCAATGCCTAACTACCTTTGGACTTTATAAGTTGACATGTATTCAAACTAATTCATATCTGCTCATATTTTGGTGAGAACATAAGGTCATATTTGATTATAGTGGACCACTAGATGAAAAGTAAATAGTCTAGATTTATAGATAAAAAATATAACTACATGTGGTTACATTAATTTAACATAAATTTGGATCATTAAATTTTCATCCAACAGTCCACTATGGTAACATAACCTCATGTTTATGCCAAAATATGAAGGGATCCAAATTGATATTCATAGACTCATCACTATCTAAACCTTTGAAATGGTCATTATAACTCTTAGATTTCATTGATATACAATTGAAAGCCTCATTTTTTAGTATTTTCTTTCCATAAATTTTTTTTTATAAATTTCAAAAAGAGAGTGACAAAAGTTTACTTTTTATTTTTTCCACACACTTCTTTTTCTCTAAAATTTACAAAAATATTACGCAAAGAAAATGTACTAGATCATTATTTGAGAGACTCTTTAGATACAGATTAATGCTATGTAAACTCTATCCCATTACTTGAGACTGTGTGACATGAGCATGGATCACCATGGCAATTGGAAAGCGCTTGTTATTAAGATCATCTTTACAAGATGTGATATGGCCTTACGCGTCATACCACTTATGTTCGTGTCACAAGAGAATATGAATCTTACTAGTTTTTCAAATCCTAAATAAGTCCTAATATTAGACATAATTTTGATAGATACAGACATATATATAGATATAGGCCTAATACCTTTTATGCTAGTTTTACTAAATTATCTATATAGATGTATGAACAAATAGATATACATGCTTTTATTGTCTATAATTATACTTTTATGTTTTAGATATTCTAATGTATTTTCATAATTCTCACTTCATAGTAATATTAACTTAAATTTATAATAAATTTTATATTTTGTAAAAAGGTTGTCACATGCCTAATTTGTAATTTTCTCATCTTAAGAAATTTCCTTATTTGTTATTTCTATAGGCATTAATTTAGTTACCTTATTTGATCTTTACTTAGGCACCAAGTTAAAGATAGGCTGTATATACTATATTATGCATTGTAAGATGTAGACAATTTTGAATGATTAAATGATATTAAGTTTTTCTCTATTTTTCTACAAGTGATGCAGCTTACGTTCTTTGTTGTACCAAGAATTCGATATCTTATTAAGGTAAGTCTTTACTTTGTGGTGATTTTAATTCTTGTTTTTCAAGTCTTATTATTTGTATTTCTAAGAACAAGTTTCTTAAGGGTTCAATAGGGTAAGAGTTTAGATTTGATTATTGCTTGAATCAGGTGTGTATTGGCATTTTAATCTCTTTAGGCTGAGGTTCCACATCACTCTGTAAATTCTTCGGTGGAGTCGCTAAGTTGTTACACTTGACAACTTGTCATTTGCGTAGTGCTTGACCTTGCAACGAATTGTCATATGTGATACTTGAGAATAAAGGTGCTTACGATGGGGTTTTCCTTTCTTCAAGATCATGTTAGAGACTAATTAAGCTACCACCAAGCTCATGGTGCCACCACTAAGACTATTCTAGAAGTTTGTCACTAAGTAATCATAAACTAGATTTAAATGCTTGTCCACTATATAATTTTGGCCCATAAAAATTTTAATTATAGCCTATTTATTTTATACCTTGAATAAATTTGAACAACATAATTAATTTTGTTAATTTAAACCAATTGAACTTATAATTTTATAAATTTACTTTTTAAGGTTCATAAATAGCTTAATTATCAATAAATAGTACAAATCTTATATTGTTAAAGCAAAAATAGTAAGAAAGGGTGAATTGCAAATTAAAAATATTTCAAACACAATATAAATTGCAAATAGTAGTTAAACTTCCTACATAAAAGTGCAAGAGCACATGGTTCCTAAAGATAGCAACTATGAAGAATGTAAAGAAGATAAAAATAATAATAAGATAGTACATGTCGAATTATACCAGTTCGAATTAAATAAGTGATCCTACGTCCACTTCTTAGCTTATTTAACTAGAAATTTCACTATTAATAATCAATTATACACACGAGTCAACATATATCTTGGGTTTAGCCTTAATGTTTTTACACTACAATAGCAACCCAATCACTAGGCTAACTTTCTAAGACTTTTACAAATTCATTGACACACAGAGGATTCAAATAGAATCCTGAATGGATTTGGATTCCCTGCATTGGAGAATCTAAATTCATTGCATTTAAGAATATCTACACTATCTAAAGGTTTAAATTTTAATAAATGTTAAAAAGTTTCTAACATTTTATTAAAATCTAGACCATTAAATTTTCTAACAGTTTATATTTTATCAAATTCACCTATATTTTAAATTTCTAACTTCACCAAAGAATGCAGTTTTAGAATGTGCAAATCTTCCCTCTGACAAGTGGTTAGTGAAGATTTGACCTGTGAGAGAGGATATTGTGATAGATATTGTTTGGATCATCTTTGATGAACTTTGGGCTTAGCTTATTATTGGGGCCTAAGTTTAATTTGGTCCAAATCTTTTCTTTTATTTACAAATATGTTATGCCAAGTTTAGCTCATTTTCTTCCTTAGCTTTATCTTTATCAAGTTTTAACAAATTTACTTCAAGCCCATTCTCTTGAAAAAAAAAATATAAATAAATAAATAGGTTTTGGCATAAGTAGAAAATAAATAAATAAAAGCATTTTATTTCAACAATTATTGGATCACACACTTTTCACGAGGTCAAAAGCTACAATTTACAACTGTTAGTCAGCACACAACTCTTTCTACTTAATTACACTTAGCATAAGCGTCACTTTTTGACTATAACTAGACCCCAAACTTAGGCTTCTACCATGGGACAATTGTTACCCCACTTTGGCCAACAATCGCTCCCTTAGTAATTACTCTGTTAGGAATGGAATATGTGACATTGGCCCTAATATCAATTATTTTATTGAGTTCTTACCACAAGGGCAAAAGCTATAACTATTGTCAGAGTGCAACTCTTTGTACTTAATCACACTTAGGAAAAGCGCAATGTTTCAACTATGACTCAGCTCCATAATTGGGACTTCATCATGGACAAATGCACTTAGGCCAACATATATATATATATATATATATATATAATTTTACAAAAGGAACAACTCATAAACAAACATAATGATGAATAAGCTTTTTTTTTTTGGGTATATAGAGGAGGATTTAAATCATGCCCATTCCTATATTCTTACCCCCACCCTTATCACTTGGGCTACCCATTGACAACAATTGATATATAATTCTATAGGGGGTAAAACTAGTCAAGTATCCTATGCACATGGGGATTTGCTCTAGTGATTACTTTATTGGAGAATTTGTAGTTATAGGTTGTGGATAATTAAATGAAAATTTAATAGCTCAAATTTAAAGATAAAAAAGTAATTTAGGACCATGTGCAATCATTAATTACTGCACACTATCTTTAATAAAATATTTGAACCATTATATTTATATGTAATGACTTCTATTTTATAGGAGATTCTCCAATAGATGCTACCGAAGAAGATCTAGACTTAGTATCTTATTGTTAATGGTTCACAAGTTTGTGATTAAGTAGTTTAAAGTTTCAACTAATGTTACACTAAGTGTCATTTTGTTAATTCTTTGTCGAATAATAGCATATAAATTTTATCAATTTTATCCCAAAATGTCTCAATTTGGTAGAATTTGATATTTAGAAAACCTAATTCCCAAACTCTTCAAAACTAAATTACAAATTTCATAAGGAAATTAGGCAATAGGACAACACTACAGTAAAAGTAAGGTGTATGTTTAAGGGTAAAATTTAGGAAAATAATTTGCTTTGTATGTTGAATTTGGTATTTTGATTGACTAAGTAAGCAATTTCAATCATCATGTATATGAAATTAAGATTTTGAGAGAAAATTAGGCTTCGCTTGATGCAAAGAATTGGAATTAGAATATATAATTATAATTATAATTATAATTCCAATTCTATTAGAATTGGAATTGATTTGGAATCTTAAAATTTATGTTTGGGTTATGTAAAAATTAAAATATGAAATTGTAATTTCATATTAAATTCCAATTCTATGGTGTAGATAAGTGATAAATATTATAAAAAAAAATAGTGTGTATATATATACACACACACACACACATATATACACCACATCGTTCACTATGTAATAATTATGTTTTCAAAAAATTATTTAATTCAAATTTAATATGTGTGTGTGCAAGTAATATCCTTTATAAGCATGAATATACATATATCTATGATGTTATGTTATAAGCACATATGCCTATATGTGCATAATACAATTTCGTACTATGTTTGTGTATTTATAAATATATATGTGAATACGATATAATATTATAAGTATATGATGTCATGTTGTGTGTTTATGCTTATATGCACGTATGTTTATGTGCAATATAATGTCATTATACGTGTTCAATATTGCATCTATTTACTTACATGCAAGTATACGTGAGAATGCAGATATGCATATTTACGCGTACAATGTCATTATGTTGTATAAACATATATGCGCATGCAATTTTGTATTTTTTTTTCATTTGTAAGCATATATAATGGTCATGTGTTTATATAAGTATATGTATAATGTCATATCAAGTATATGTATTTTATATCTTTTGAAATTTTACATGTTTGCGTATGTTTATAGGTATGTAATATTATGTTATATATTTTTGTATATATGTGCAATATCATGCGTATATATTATATATTATTTTTTGCAGTTGTGTGACATAAATGTTATATATATTTACATATACATGCATATATAAAATATATGTCATATCATATAGAGGCATAAACATTGCATATTTATTATGTATATGTCATATTATTTTAATTATGTATTTTTATTTTATTTAAATTAAATTTATGTGATGATTAATTTTTAAAATATTAATTTTACATTATAAATCATAATTTTTTTTATTTCATTTCTTTTTCATTTTCAATCTTAATATTTCTATTTTTCTTTTAAAAGATTGTTTTTGTTATATTTTTTTAATTTTAAAAATAAAATATGGCATGTTTTAATGTGACCTAATCAAATTTTAATTGAGTCTCAAGTTTTGAAAAAGTAGCTCAAACATAAAAAAAAAAAAAAAAAAGAACATGTCATGTTGAGAGTAAAAGAATTACACTTTAATTTTAAATTTTAGAATTGCAATTTTTGATATTAGGGATAAGAATTAGAAATGATCATTATTAGTTATTTTTTAATTATATGGAATTTGTGTATGAAATTAAAAATGTAATTTTAGAATATCAATTAAACAAAAGAATTGAAATTGTTGGGTCCAATTTCAATTTCATACTGCAATTCTAAATCTAATTTTTAATGCCAAACAAGGTGTTAGGGGAATAGGACAAAATTGGAATACAAGTAGGATTCCATTTTAAAGTAAAATTTTTGGAGATATTGTCTTGTGTTTAATGAATTTGAAATTTCAGTTAGTAAAGAGAAGAATTTTGGTCTTTAATGCATATGAAATTAAAGCTTTTTCTAAGGAAATTAGGATGGACTCTGTTTCTGAAGAAAATTTAAGGGATAATATATTGTGTGTGTAGAATTTGATATTCTAACTGAGCAATGAATGAATTTTGGTCTTCAAAACATAAAATATTAGAGATTTCATTTAAAAAATAGAAATTTAAGACAAATTTTAATAGATTTAGTAAAAAAAAAAAAATTACATATCATGCCAATGTACTAATAATTTGAAATTCAAATAAATCACGAACTTTAAATATTAGATATTAAAATTGAATTGGGCCAAATCATATATTTGAATTTGACCCCAGTATCTTATAGTTTAGATAGCAAAGCATACATGTAAACAAAAATTCTATTTTAGTCCCCTACTCAATGACTTATTTTCATTTTGGTCCTCCATTCTTCCGAAATTCCAAATTAGTCCCCACTTACTCAACCATTCATCAATCTGGTCCCTCCATGAAGCTACCGTGAAGAAACGGCTGACGTGGCACGTTTATTGCTGAGTTGGGACGAAGGGAAACATTCTCCTTCCCACACCAGCATTTTGTTTAGTCCAAACCAGATGTTGGTGACCCGAAAAGACAAACCTCACCCAAAGGTTGAAGGAGCGAACATCAGCCTCTACTAGGGTTTTCATCGTCCATCACACAGGCCTCTCCGACGTCTCCGTTGCACCGTCGTCGTCACTATCTGCGGTGACTTGGCTGATGACCAATGCTAATCTTTGAGTTGACGAAGTGGATGATTATCATATTATAAACCTGTCCACAATCGCGCTTGAGAATCTCTGTGACTTGAGTTCGATCCGAGATAGAGGTGAGGAGCTGGCACAAGTTCTAGATTTGTTGTTTTTCAAATTCAATTTCTTTGATTCTGTTGAGTTTCTCTCTTAGTCGGTATTGCTTCGTCCCCAGTGATCTTATTTTATTCTCCGTACTTTACCTTTGATTCTCTGGAATTCTTTGACGTAATTATGCTTACTGGAATGATTGTAGATTATTTTTTTTGGTTGACATCAATCATGACTTAAAAATTCTCCGGTTTTTGCATTTGGGAACATATTTACATCGAATAATGCCTGCATTATGCAGAACAGCTTCATGGAGCATTTTAGTTGGATTTTCATTTTAGGGCTTGCGGGTTTGTCTTTGGCTTTGATTAATTACGGAAATCCTACTTTTTATTTTTGGGCTGCCCAATTAATTGGCATTTACGCTTCTGAGTTGGTTGAGCTTCTTTTTCTTTTTTTGACAATGGGTGGGTATTAATCCTTGATCATTTGCATTTGTTGATTGCTTGTGGCTGGTTTTGAATGATGTGGAAATCTTGTCAATCTGCCATGTAGTGTTAGCTTCTGTGGAAAATGATGTAAAGAATCATGGATACCTAGTATAACTTCTGGATGCTTATCTTGATTCTCAAGAGTTTCCTTTTTTAAATAATAGAAGACTCTGTGTCTAATGGTTCTTTTGTTCTTCCTTCCACACATTTATAATTCTATTCTATGTAAAGTATTTACATTTTTCAGACACCCCAGAATTATTTAGAGCACCTCGGGAATTATGGTTGAGTCCTACCAAACCAATACGATAATGTTGTATATGTTTCTTTATTATTTCGACTATGAAAAAGTTGTGATGTGCCAAACCTCCAAATCAGATGGAGTTTGTGTGTTTATTTTTTCCATGCACCAAAAAGCTATTGTCTTGGTTTGTGCATACATGTTAGCTTGATACAAGGTAATAAAAAATTTGAACTGGGTTTTTTAAGACCAAGTGTGAGTCTTTTATGATTGATTGTACTCTCCTATAATTCATTTTTCATCTGTCACTTGAAGTTTTGTGTTCACTTTTGTAACTAGAAAAAAACGAATAATAAATTGTGAGAGCCATGGGAAAGGATTATGTTAGAATATCGTATAATATCTAGAGAATAAATCTGTTAAGATATTATATGTATGTTAGAATATTGTATAATATCTAGAAAATAAATCTGTTAAGATATTATATTGTGTACACCCATAAGAGGTGCTCATTAAATAAGGGTAAAATAATAATTATAAGAATTACTACTAAACCCTCTAGCTAACCTTTTATAAATTGGGTTAGACTAGTGTACGATATATATAACTCATTAGAAAGTGAGACTTGAGACACTCTGACTAGAATACCTGCGAGTAGTCTGCAATCATACGTGAGAAGGAATTTAGGCTGTGAAAACCTGAGATACACCCAATATATTGTGGACATCTTATCCGATTAGTGATCCCAACTAGAGATCAATAAGCTTCCGCAAATTAGGAGATCAATGTAAGTCTCCTACCCAATTCTGAATTTATATTCTTGTGTTCTTTTATTCCTTTCATATTCAAAACCTAATCTTATATTGGTATTTACTTTTGGCTTTTTATTTTTGCAGCAAGGCATGTATTATGTGAGAAGCAAGGGAAGATCAATGGGGCATACAAGAAGCTGCAGGCTGGTTGGCTTAATAATGGAGATAAAAGTCCCACCAGGTCCTACCAGCAGAGTTTGCATAAGTGAATTTCTTTATGTTGTTATACATCAATTTTGTTTTCCATTGTATATTCAATGTGTGGTTGTCTGTGCGCTAATCTTAAAATGTGGAATATATTCTCAATTTTATCCAAGGTCACTATTGTTCTAGAATTTACATGCTCTCTCTAATTTTTTATCCAAAAAAGATTAATACTTTCTTTAATCAGTGTGGTCACTCATTGTCTCTCTCTTTTTTTTTTTTTTTTTTTTTCAGCCACTCCTTAACCAACGCGATGCACAACCCTTTCTCCTTTCCCTTCAGGAAAGTATACTGACATTTCTTTTGATGGGGTTGAATGATGGTGCGGGCATGGGTACCATATTAACGATGCCCTCTAATATTACTGGAGGGATCTTTCTCTAGTAGTGAATTAGGGCAAGTGGATTTTTTATAAAATATATTTTAAAAAAAATAAAAAATAATTATTTTTATAAATAAAAGCATATTAATATTTTAAATTGCTTTTTCATACAAAATAATATCTATTGATGTTAAAAATAATTTAATCTTTCCATTTCTTTAACTAAATATTATTTTTTATAAACATTTAAAATATTAATATTTATTTATTTATAAAAATAATTATTTTTTATGATATTTTATAAAACATTCAGGGTCATTGCATCTAGTTCACTGCTGGAGAAAGATTCCCTCGAGGGGGGATCCAAACTCGATATTAACATACATGGAAGCAAATACATTAATTTAGCATTTACAAACAGCATGTTTTACATTTCACTTCAAATCCCACCGCAACAGAAATAAGCAATCTCGCAACAATTCAAATCCAATATCTAATACGAGAAGGGGACCAATCTTACAAATCCGAAAGACAAACCACAATTGTCTAGAATGAGTAGCCCAATCTTACAATTTCGGTTATCTAATGCAACACATAATAAAAGGAATTTGGAATTTTATTTCAGAGTTTCAATCTAACAAAATTTCGATAGGAGCTAACAACAAAACTTAAAAGAGGCCAATATTAAACCCCTACCACATTTTTCCGTAACCCTTTCGAAAAATTTCTTCCATAGATTCGAACAAAAAGAAGGATTTAGGTGGCTTTTCCATAACAAAAACCAAACACAAATGGAAAACCTAGCGCTAATAGAAAACCAAAATGAAAAAGACGCAAACGGATAACGAAAACCAAAAACGAAGGGCTTACCGTCATGAGGCTTGAGAATGCGATATATTGTTTGAACCCTGGTCAATCTCAACCTTCATGCTCCTTGGCTTAGATGATGTCTCTCCTTCATCTACCTCGATCCTTCAACGGAGAAGCATACCGCCAAAGATTTGTGATGGGCCGAGTGTGAGAGGGCTAAATGAGATTACGGCTTGTGAGCATCTGATAAGGCGAATGACAGAGGTAATGTGGAAGGATGGCCTACATGGATGGATGATATGGCATCAGATAATGTGACATGTCAGCTGAAGACATGCCACTTCAACACGTTACTAATAGTCAACTAACAGAAGGACCAACATGAAAGATGATTGAATGAGTGGAGGATCAATTTAAATTTTTGGAAGAGTGAGGGACTAAAATAGAAATAGAAGGATGAGTGGAGACCAAAGCAGGGTTTTGTCCATGCATATAGATGAAAATATTGAAGAAAATTGAATTCAGTACATCCACGAACATGTATGATCTACTTCATAAAATCGTAGTTGTTCTTTTCTTCGTCAACGATTAATTATATCTTATCTTATTATTTAAAGGACAATTTTGTGGTATGAGCCATCAGATATGGTATATTTCATGTTCTATATAACAAAATTTTTCTTCTTCAAATCAATAATTGATATAATTTAAATAATACTAATTTAATAATTTATTAAGTAAAATGAACCTAAGATTTATCTTATTTCAATAAAACATTATACAAATTCAAATGAATAAAAAATACAGTTATATTAAAATGTCACCCCTCCATGTCACCGTCAACTACCATACAAAATTAAACAACTTGATTTTTATAAAAATTAGTTCATGATTTTTTTTTTTCTTTTTACTATTGTTGTCAACATGCCAGATCCTTTTTCTTTTTCTTTTTTTTCTTTTTTCTTTTTTAAAAAAAAGAAGTTTAATTTCTTCCCTTGCATTTACTGAATTGTCATGTCATGGGTATGATTCACAAGGTAGGCAATCAGGAGTAATATTTTTGGTATCACAGTCTACACTGACATCTAATGTCAAGAGGGTGTAATAAAAATGTGAGCATAAATTTAAAAAAATAAAATAAGAATAGTCACAATCAGATAAGTTACCTTATTTAAGAAATATTATCTTATTTAAAAAATATTAAAATTAAAACTATTAAATTTTTATTGACGATGTAAATCATATTAAATTTACCTACATTTAAATAGCTAAATGGAAATTTTGCAAAATTAGGTGTCAATTTTAGGTTGTAATCTTCCCAATAATTTGGTTATCCAAAAAGGTTGAAAGATATATATGAGAGATAGATTAAATACAATCAAGTAGATTTAATCCATTTGGTTCAATAAACTAACTTCTAATTTAAGACAAAATAATAGCAAAATAGTTATTTAGGGCTTTACAACTACTGATGACTGGAGAAATCTCATTTCCTCTTAGTTCATGTAAGTTCCTTCTTTTTTTTTTTTTTTTGTAGGACTCTTGCCCCTTTTTCAATTTGTTTTTTTAAAGCAACAATTACTATACACAATAAAAGTTATTGGAACGATCAAACCTGGGCCATTGCACTAAATAAATCATATTTGCACTAATAAATAAATTCATGCACCTTCCTGTATTCTATTTCAAGATAAATATAAAATACGACACCCAATCGGGCTTCCATGTATTAAATACAAATATAATTGTTGTAAATGCAGAGCCATGTACTGAACTACTCTTTTGGTTTCTTAATATATAGGAGAGGGAACGTGACGAGCATTGATCTGTTGAGCATTCCACTATGGAATTTGAGCTATTTCCACCAAAATTTTGTGGAGGGATTGCGGCTTAGAGAAGAATGGACAGTGGTCACTGCCTTTGATTTTGAAAACTCCTTCAGGTGGGTTTTCCCTCACCAGCTTCTCTTGGACATCCGGTGAAAGTGCATGATCATCAAGTGTCTGAATATAAAACCGTCGGCTGGAACCATATTTTTCAGGTGACAATGACATCTTCTCCATGATTGGACCAAGTGGGCTAGGTCTCATGGAAACCATAGCCAAAGCAACATCCTGAAATGACATGCATATAGAGAAATTCATAACTAGTTATAAAGCAAGACAATAATCAGTAGGCATACAAGAATATTAGAGGTGAATTCCACTGACATAATTGTGTTTGACATATTTACATGTTAATTAAAGATTGGCTTGGTTTACAAATTTTTTTAGACCAGTTCTACTTAAAAACTAATCTTGTACATAATAGTAGAATCACAAGTTTGGTTGGAAATGAAGAAAAGAAGAATTACAAGGTTTACAACTCACAAGCCATATATAATTTGACGAACAAATTTCCTGATATAAAGTAACTCCCAGATTAAGGGATCCACCTTTCTTCAGTTATGACCCATTTACATCACACAGTCAGAAAATCAGTTTAAACAATGCAACCAGAAAACAAGAATTGCAAAAGGTTTCAAATGTATTGGGGGAAAGTATATTTTACCCCTTGAACCAAAACCTAATTACAAAATCGGTACATAAACTTTAAAACTAACAAAACATGCCCTTGGACTCTTGACTAAAATGAATATGTTAAATCCTAATTAATTTTGGAAACTAGAAAGGAAGATTTTGTGGGTCCAGCCATTAATTTAAACTGGAATATAAAGTTTTCATATTAGTCAAAAGTTCAGGGGCTGTTTTGTTACATTTCAAAGTTTATGTGCCAATTTTATAATTAGGCCTCGTCTAGGGAAGAACTTGAAGTTTCCCTATAAATATGTAATATACCACAGGGTTCAGATGTCCCCTCCCAAACCCTTGGCACAAATGCCCCCATAACTCCCTTCGCAGTCTAATCCCCGACCCATATGCCTTTCAGTATGCTCCATTTTTCCCCCATAAGTGATCAATTATTTATATCATACTGGAGGCATTTGTTATGTGAAGTGGATGAAATAGACAATTTAATAATTTCTAGTTAAACATAGAAGATCAATACTTCTCTAAAAGAAGTTAGACAAATTCAACACATTATTGGATCAATCAACTCAGAGCTTTGAGTTCCACTCTCAAAAAATATATTTAACTAACATTAAAATTCATATTTATATCACTTGGTCCAAATAACTTTTGCAGAAACCATACAATTGAAGAATTGGATTCCAAAAGTTTTAAGGTATGGAAATCGACAATTAAAAGGTACCAAGACATTAATGTTTCTTAATCAAACTTCCATATAATATGGAAAAATTAAGGTCAATTGTTATGTGTTATGTTTAGAGTTGAATTCTCACATGATATATTTTACATTTTTTTTTAACAGCAATTATTATTTGGTTGTTATTGTTTCCGTTTTAATTAAGTAACCCTCAAGTTACACAAACAATCATTTTATAGCACATATCCTTTTATCTTCTTCGTCCATCATTGCATTTGTTACCCTATGAATCCATTCCCCAGGGCTAACATACTGAGGAACCTGAAAAATTCTGGGTGATCTTCCTGAATACTGAACATTATGCATCAAGAGAGAACTTGTTTTCCACCTTGATCATATTTTTTTCAGCAATTCTCTTGTTAAACTCTAAAATAGATATAATTATCATTATGACCTAGTTTGTGTGGTAACATAATTCATGACTATGGTCAGTGCTGGAGAGATAGAATATAATTAATTCTAGCTCTCCAGCACTGACTATAGTCATGTAATATGCCCTAGTGAAATATGTACAATCTTATGGCAAAAGAGAAACAAAAAATTACAATCTTATTTGCAACGATATGAAGTAAATCTTACAAAATTTGTCATATAAGCAAATCTTACTGTGATGCATTTTGATTGCAAACCAGTCATGAATCAAGATTAATTAAGAAGCAAAGATTTTGCAATGAATTGGCTTATTTGTCCATACTGAAGCCCAATTAAATGCTATGACTATGCCATAGCTCTCCCTATTTTCTCAACAATGTTCACTTGGTTAAGTCCAGAATGACATGATAATAGGAAAACAATTGACATAGCATCTCCAGAAAATAATAGTATTCCAAATTACAACAAGAAATTTGATTCTTGAAACAAAATAACTGAAGGAACTCAGAAAATCAAGACAATGAATCAGGCATTGCAGTAAATGAAAGTTCATATTCAAGCATTCCCAAATTTAATTATCTTTACATCAATGAACTGCAGTCACATTCACACCTTTTCAATACTTAATCCAGTAGCACATGTTAAGAAGAATAATTTTTACACTTAAACTGACTTTGGCATACCAAAGTCAAGGTATTTTCTCTAAACATGGGAAGGTGGAAACCATATGCATAACTTTTCTGGGTAAGAATGTAATCCTCCTCCACCCAGAAGAAAAAATAGAAGACATGTATCTAAATGTGAAAAGCTAAGCAAGCAAAGAGATTCAAGTAATAATATTTCTAACTGTATAAAAAACTAGAATAGTTGTCAAAGTTATAGATAAGCTTTTCTAGGAAATGCAATTAATTCTATAACATGAAAGGGTAATAAAAAGTGTGCTAATCTACTGTGATTATCAGAGATTTTTAAGTATAGAACTGATGGTTGGTGATAAACAAGTTATGGACAGAGCCCACTTGTACATCGTATACGAATAGCAACACTAGCACTCATTTCATAAAGCAGTGTTGATGGTATTGTACAGATGTCAGAATAACACTTCATTACTCAATATATTATACCAACGTTTTTCCACTAAACCATGATAGCCCCTCTGGTTTTGCGTTTATAATAACCTTCCCCTCCACCCACTTCCCAGCCCTGTCATGTATGATTATAGAATGTGATTAACTTTAATCATACCCTCTCTAACAAGTTCTCTCTTATTTACAATATACTAAAAATGGCACATGTATACTGTCATTGATGTGCCAATAAGGTGATAATTATTAATTTGTGAGACAGGCTCTTCAGCTCTAAGCACGTAGTTTCAATTCAATGCAATAATGAAGACAATTAATTTCGTTTTTTATATTTTTAATAGTTGCAAAAGTCAGAACTGTAAAATAAGTTTTACATACTTTTCCACTCCCCACCAAATAAGAGAGAAAAGAAGAAAACAAAAAGGGTATCAATAATAACCCCCTTGTAGTTCAGTTTAAAAGTGTGCCAGTTTTCCTCGAAGTGGTTTATTTCGTTAGCAGAATTCAACTGAGCTATTTTCCTTTACATCTGGTTAACCATTTGGTTAGCACTTTGCTTCCTTGTGATTTCATTCATTTGTACTTTACCCGTTTGTGGTTTCTGTTAGCATTTTACCCACTTTTCATTCACATGTTAGAACGAAAACAGCTCAAGGCAGCAATTGTTAACAGATCATACCACAAGGAGGCAAAGTGACACTTTAAACTGCAAACAACCCAAACAACAAGGGTATTATTTGAAATATACCCAAAAAAAATTCAGTTCCAAGATTTGATTATTTATGCAAGAGGTGCAGCTTTTAGCAGCAAAGTTAATTGGAAGATTGAGGTGTAACAACCATACAAACCACCACGAAAAAGTTAGAAACAGACTCAAATCCTGCATACCTTTGTTGGGGATTGGTTAAAATATAACCCTTTCATTAGCTCTTTCTCAAACATAAATCCGGTTGGAGGCTTTTCCTTTCCATTCCCATGGATCAAAAACTTTGATTCTTGCATAAATCGTTCAGCAGATCCAAGCTGCAATATAGTTATCATGTGTGAACAATACAAATTCTCTTATGTAAAATGCAAAACAAAATGAAATCAAGAAAAATAGCTCTTCCTTGGAAATGGAAATATATCATAGGGAAAATTCCGTTTTCTTCTTGTAATGTGTTCTTTTAGGATCTATGTGAAGTGACATTCAATTTCACTCTGGTTATATGGCGATGGTGAATGGAGATGGCCATGTGGCTTTCAAAGCAATATAAGGGTAAATTCTTTTGTTGGGTTCGAGTACATATTACAGTTTCCTCTCTATTTCACTCTGGTTACATATGTTGTTGAATTTTCTTTTTCAACTAAAAGAAAAGATTTGCTTAGATGCATAGGTAGAATTACAAAAATGCCACTGTTTTTGAGAGTGAAATCATTGGAAACATCTTTTTGTTGTTTCTAAAACTTCCAAAAAGGTCGACTCAGTTTCCTAAGAAATGAGAAGGGTAAAAGTAATCAAAACGTGTTTTGCTATGTAATTTCTGTAGTTGATCAAAATAGAAAAGAAAATGATGAGAGTAAACACACTAAAAAATTCACAGGAAGGGTAGTATTCACTTCAAAATCTATCCATAGAATCTGAATTGTAGGTATATATACATATAGTCATTTGATCAATTTCAAGCAACATATCAGAAAAATAACGTAGGATGGAATGCTTGTGATATCCCATTTTTCCCTATGGAACTATATGTTAGTAGAGGATGCACAGCACAAGAGAAGGAAAGAAGGATAACATTAGCAATTTGGAAGGACAGAAAATTTAGTTCGTATGCACATCATGGAGATGATTCAGGATTCATTTACTATACAATTATAAAATGTTCAGCTAGGAAGACAAATAAGTGAAGACTGACAGATACCTGATCAGCAAAAACATCAAGAGGCATTTGACCGTCAGTCACCATTGTAGCACAAAGGAAAATTGCTTTTGCAATCTTCTGTGAGTAGTGTTCCATTGCATAAGAAATGCAAGCACCACCAATGCTATGACCAACAAGAATAACCTGCAAAATTTCCATTTTCCAGAAACTTAACAAAATGCAGGACATTGACTGGTGACATGCTTCAAATTGCATACAATTTTAGAATGTCACATGAAGTTACAAACCTTTTCATCCTCAGGAAGGTTTTCAAGATAATTAGTTAATGGTTTTGAATACTCTTCCAACGTAGTAAAACTGTTGACATCTGTGAGATCAATTCCAGAACTTGTGAGATCAAAGGCAACAGGAAACAATCCTGCTTCTTCAAGAAGGGCTACGGTCTTGTACCAACACCAAGCTCCAAAACCTTCTCCATGGATTAAAACAAACTTCTTTATTTTAATGTTCTCCAGAAATTCTGGAACCTGTAGAAGATATGATATAAGAGATTATGTTGCAAACTAATTGAGAATAAGGGGATGATGGAAGAGAGTCATAGAAAGGAACCACAATTTTTTCAAGAACTATTAATATGGCTGGAAATCTAGACCATTCGAAGAAAATTATAACATGTTTAATCAAAAGGACACTAATTATATTGTAATACTTGTAAATGATTTATGAGACATATCTAAAGAAGTTTCTTAACCAATATTCAATTACAACATTCAAAGCACAGATGTATAGATGAAGGATTAGGCTTAAGTAAAGTTCTTTATGTGTATGCAGTCAGTTTCTCTATCAAAAACAAAACACGTAGAGAAAATTTTTTTTAGAAGACCCAATCATGTGGTCCTGGGCTGTTAGAAAGGTCCACTAATCGTGTTTTTATTAGAAAACATTGATAGCAAAAACATTAAAACGAAACCTAAGTTTTTCTCAATAAACGATTTATATTCTTTTCCACTCCAGGTCCTAGCTAACCCTTGCATGTAGCAACACTCAATAATACATAAGTTCTACTACAAAATATATGTTCTCTAAACAACATTGAAATATATATCTATAATATAAGGAATTATTTTAGCCTTGTATCACCGGTCACCCATATTAAATCAGACATAACTATGGGCCATCACGTCAGATGATAATTAATTGGTGAGATTGATCAACAAAGTCTGGCTCTAGATATGAAAGGCTTAATCTGCCCCTAACACAAGTGTGCGTAACTTCCCTATACACTGGAAAGATTTTCCAGCAATTTTCCATAATAATTAAGAATTATTAGGGTCTAAGTATATAGTACATAATATATGTTAGTGACTGCTTTCAGCACCTTCAGTATGATTGAACCCCATACAATATAATAAAAGTATTGAGTGAAACTGTTACAAACACAAACCTTTCAGAAATAGAATCTCACACCCAGAAGCGTGTCAGATCCAACAGCGTGCAACGGAATGTGAGTTTGTGTGAAACTGTTAGTGTTGCTTGTGCAGCTAGCATTGCTCAATTATAAATTGCGTCGACTTTTAAGAGCACAATGAATCAATTTCATACTTTTCATACTTTTATAGGCCTAAAAAGAAAGAATAAGAAAAAGTCCCCTTACTTTTTTCATGTGCACTTTTTCAGTCTTGGCTTGGACGGTTGACTGAATTTGCTTACCCCCAAGTAATAAACTAGTATCTTCCACTACTATATACCCATACACTAAAAATCCTCAATCATGACATTCACTTTTTCCCACCGCTCAGACGATTCAAAAAAATATTTAAAAAAAACTTGCAATAATCCACAAATTATACTCAAACTATCAATCTGGTCCCCCACCTGTTTATTATTGCTTAATGAATCGGATAGATTGCGTCTCCGAGAGCTTGTGGATCCAATTCTTCGCGACATCGACCCTTCAAACCTCTGAGACAATTGATGTTGTTGAAGTGCCATAGACAGAGCTTGCCGATGCAAGTACTCTTCCTCAGCTAGTAGCTTCCTCTGTGATCGACCCATTCTCTTGCTTCTCGATCCCGCATCTTTGGAATCTTTCTTCGTCATGCAAATAAACCGATTACCCATCTTTGCAAAACCTATTCTCTTCAACCCCAGCAGTATTAAAGCTGCGAAATCTAAAAGTAAAAGGTTGAAAACCTAGAAAACCTCCGGAGATGCGAGGGCACTGGTAGCATTGTCTTTCTTCTACAGCTAGAATTGTTCAGAATCTTTCTCTGCGCTTTGTCTTTTTCTCTCCTCGTCTTAAGCCTGAGAGTTGTTGAAGAAAAAATAGAGGTAATGCGAGATAAGTTGTTGGCCATAAATGCAAAAATAATTGCAATTATACGAATATACAACTCAAAACCCAACGGATTTTAGAGATATTAAATGCTTCTCTCTTCTCTCCACGACACTCCAATCCTTTCTACATCTCTATCGTTTTCATCCTAACAAACATAATCTTTTTCCTTAGGCCTTTGATTTTGTGTAATTTTTACAGCCAACTTCCAAGAAAACGGCTGTCAGGTCAGACGTGAGGACTGTCAGTCAAATGTGAAAGTGAACGCATAGTGTCCGTCGGAGGTTTTCATTTTCAACGCGCAGCTGCAGTTGGTAAATCATACTTTTGGGCAAAGACGTAATTTTATCCTCCTAAGTCTATCATTATATTTATTTTTGTTTCAATGAAGTCCGGCTACTAATAAAAAATATTACTAGTTTGATCCTTTGCTTTATCATAAGAATAATCCAGAAAAATAATTAGTACTAAATTTAGATACTAATGTTTATATCTTTATTAATTACTAACAAGTTGAAATTTAAATTTTCTTAATTTATTGAAAGATGTGTGATTGATCCACTCACTTTGTATGTTTCTCTCTAAATAAAACATTAAGACAGAATAAATTAAACGGATCATATCAAGTTCCTTTACTAAAATATGACAAGAGTAAAATTTTTCAATAGTAACATAAAAATATTTATTTTAATTAGAGAACTATGCATTTTCATTAATAACCACATACTTATCATATTTGTGCTAGAAAATCATGCTGTTATCATAATTTGATTTTAGTAAATGACATTGCCACACTTTGGGAAAAGTATTGGAGGTTGTGCAGCAAACTAGAAAACCAAATGAACTTGGACAGCATGGGAAACATGCATTATTGACAAAGAACTCCTCAATATGGGTTATTGACTTGAGTGCTCCTAATTATATGGCTATTTCTCATAATTTATTCTCCTCTTATACAACTTGTTGTAGTTTTAAAAAATAACCACTGTTGATGGCTTCACAATCATTGGTGCAAGGGTTGGAGATATCCACCTTAACATCCTCTCTCTTAAAGATGTCCTACATGTTCCATCATTGCTCACTAATCTTATTTAAGAAAATTTCTTAAGATTCACATTGCCAAATAACCTTTTCTCATTCACATTGTGTATTTCAATAGCAAGAAACAAAGAAGATGATTGGCTATGCTAAATAACAAAAAAATTAAAAATTAATGTGTGTCATGTCTAACAAAGAAAAATTTTTGTTACATCATAGGAGATTGGGTCACCTATCATTTAAAACTATTAAATTAATGTGTTCCTTCGCTCTTTTAGAATTTAGATTTCCAATCATTTATTGTAATGACTGTGAACTAGCTAAGCACAAATGTATATATTTTCCTAGGTGTAACAAAAGAAGTAACCTTCCCTTCACTTTTGTCCACCGTGTCATTTATGAGTCATCTTGTGTAAATACACCCAATGAAGGGGGGTAGTTAAAAGAAAAATGGGTCCCCTTTTTAAATGTGACATGCTCTCTCCTCTTTCATGAGAATGTGCCTAAAAGTGTTCGCAGTGAGGCAATTTTAAGTAGGACATACTTATGTAATCTGATCTCATTTAGACTACTTGAGTACAAGACACCAATTGATACACTTAAAGAACACTATCTAGATTTCTGTGCATTAAATAGTCTAACAACTAAAATCTTTGGTAAATTAGACCCTGGGCTATCAAATGCATTTTTATTGGCTTTTCTCCCACTCAAAAGGGTATAAATTTTTTTTTAAAAAAAAAATCCAATAACTGCAATTCTCATTAATTATGTAAAAGTACTACAGGAATATATTCTCATATTTTATACATAGAATGAAAAATATATGCTTTGGCAATCTTATATGCCTTCTTATTATTCTCTCTTTTAACCCAAGAGGTAGAAAGATCTTTCCTCATATTTAATATTTTACTGCACTCACTGAGAACTACTACACCCCATTCTGAAGCATGTTCTTTTTTAGAGTTAAGTGCACAACAAAGCCCTAAGGCATATATAAAAATAGTCCCCTACTTATCATATTTTCACTTGCCCAAAGAAGGGCATTTTGGATAGCAATGATTTCACTGATCCAAGGTACGAGAATCCCTTTTTAAAGGCTTGAGATTGCATTCTTGAATCAACATTCTTAAAGATAATTCCAAAACCTACCATTTGTTGATCTATAAAGGACGCTGCATCAGTAAAGCAAGTCCATCTTCCTTCATTCATAGTTGTGATGTTTATATCAAGGATAACTAGATCAACTAGTTCATGAGGTTTGTGGACATGATTGTAGGGCTGGTCTCTGTCACTATTATTAGTGTTTCTCTAATTATTAATCCTTTAACGCCATTCGGCCACAATCCCTTAAACTGCTTCTGACTTATTTTTCCAAATAAGTCTATTTCTGTTGTCCCATATGCACTAGCAAAAGGTGCTTGCCTCTTCAATAAGGCTTTGGTTCTCAGAAGATAGAATGGAAGAAAACCCATAGATAAAGTCTTGATTGTTAAAGTTGATATTAGGATTCCAATTCTCCTAGCAAGCTTTTACTTTGCTGCAATTTAGAAAAGCATGGTACACGTTCTCTAGATCGTTACAAACAGGGCATTCTGTACCCACCTCAACACCTCTGTTATGAAGGTTAGCTTGAACAGGGTAAATGTTCTTGTAAGCCCTCCAAAGGAAAGTTTTGATTTTAAGTTCAATCCTCATGTTCCATAACTTCATCCAAGGTATATTAGAGTTTCCTTCTTCTTGAGGATTTTCATGTTCAAATGCTACATGGAATTCTGTTCAAACAGTGTATTGGCCCTTCTTCTGGAAATGCCAAATTAGCTTATCAACAATGCCTCTTACACTAATATGGATTTTCATAATAGTCTCCTTGTCTTTATCAGACAACATGTTATAGAGCAGGTCTATATTCCATTGCCTGATAGCATGATCTATTATATCTTTGACAAATCGTGTGTCATCTCCTATATCCCTTGGATTAAAAATAGTGAAATCATGATCTCTAAGGAGTCAATGATCTTTCCAAATTCTTACCTTCTCACCATTTCCTGTTCTCCATCTTAAACCCTTTTTTAGTAGCGTGCAAGAGGAAAAGATACTATTCCATGTAAAGCTTGGACTAAAACCTTGACGAGCTGACCAAAAATCCCTTTTAGGAAAATATTTAGCTTTAAGCACTTTGTAGGCAAGAATGTTAAGGTAGGTCCTAAGACACCACCTTTGTTTCTTTAACATTACTACATTAAAATTGTTTAAATGATGAAATCTTAAACCTCTTTTTTGCTTATTGAAACACATCCTTTTCCGAGATAGCCACCTCATTCCTTTTTTGCCTCCCTCTTTACTACCCCATTAGAAAGAATTCATTATTTTTTGTAGCTCATCACAAACTGATAACAGAATTTTGAACATGCTCATACAAAAGGTGGGAATAGTTTGTATTACAAATTTAATGAGGATTTCCTTCCTAGCCTTTAAAAGAAATTTATTCTTCCAGTTTTGTAATTTACCTCAAACCTTGTCTTTGAGGAAGGAGAATATAGCCCTCTTGCCTTTGCTAATAAGGGAAGGCAGTCCCAGATATTTACCATGAATAATAGCGGTTGAAATGCCTAAAATATCACACAACTCCCTTCTGTGATCGCCACTTACATTACCACTAAAGAAGATTCCACACTTTTGGTAGTTCATTGATTGGCCTAAGGTTGATTCATATTATTATAGAATCATTTTTAAGTTTTGGCATTCTTATAAGTTAACTCTACAGAAAAACATGGAATCCATCAAATCTCCCTTTATTAGTTATATCCTGCAAAGGAGCATGTGCTATAAGATTTGAAATAGGTTAACTTCCACTTCTATTGCCTGCATTCCTTGTATTGCCATTATATCGAGATTCCTTGAGTATCATCTGTTCCAAAAATAATGCCCTTTGATCACTCAATCTTCTACCTTGTTCATCATGTAACCATCCGCTAATCGCCAAAATTTTTTTCGAAAGGTTGATTGTAAAGAGATGTCCTAGTTTAGTGGAAAATCTCTACCTTTGTCTTGTGTAGCTCGAAGCCAGTAGTGACTCTCTAAATGTCCTAAGTATCCATAAAAGAAATAAAAGAGTGCGAGGCATTTGCATTACATTGCATAAAAATTATGTCAATCTGCCAATTGTATTTTCTTCTTCCTCTTTAGTGGTTGTCGCACATCTAGTTGGACCCTAGTCCCCATATACAATTTTCTTTCTTTAAATAGCCATCTTTGAGTCATAAATCAGAAATGATCCCAAGAAATTTTTGAACTAAATTACCAATTTTTCATACACGAAGTCAGTAGGAAGTCATGGGCTTATACCTAGATCTACATTTTATTCAAATCCACCTCATATGGTCTTTCTCCTTGTTATGTCTGATGAGTAATCAGGATATAAGAGTTAAAGTTCCAAGGTTCTCCCTTAATCACCCTGTTAATGTTGACCTCGAAGAAAAATCTAAATAGATATTTGTTTTCGCCCATTTCTCTAATTCACATGCCTCCAAAAGGCCACCACAAATTTGCTAATGTGTTTTGCATGGATTGGGAATGAACCATACCATTAATTAGAAGCCATCCTATCAGCCATAAATTGAGGTTCTCCTTTCCTACCTTATCAGTGACATCTTCCACTCTCCAGGCTTCCTCTTCCTCTTCTTGCAATGTTAACCTCGCCAACTTTGACTTTATAGGAAAATTTTGATAGTCAGCTATCTCCATTATAAGAACCATAATATGTTATAAGAGCATACCACATACAGAGAAGAACCACAATGCGTTATAGGAGCAGACTTTACCAAAAGGGTATAAATGTTATCACCCACTAACTAGGAAATTTTTTTGTCACAATTGTTAAGTTATAATCCTATTATAATAAACCTATTTTTCAATAGGAATATGAGAACATTCCTACTACTACTAAAAAAGAGCTTATAAGTGAATATCATATTTTTAGTAATCCTAATCTAATGTTTAAATTTGTTCCTACCAAAATAACTTTGGATAGTACTAAAAAGTTGCATGTGTATGCAGAAAGGAAACCAAGTTCAATCTATCCATACTTGATAATTATATCCTATCTTTGCTCTAAAAGATGGGCTTTCATCACCATCTATAGAAGCTATAATTCATCCATCAAAAGTCATAATTGACAATGCCAATGACAATTACCTTGACCAGCCCGTAACCCTCAAAAAAGGTAATAGATCTTGCACAAAGCCAGTCTTATACTTAATTTTACCATATAAGCATCTTTCACCATCACATAAAGCCTTAATTAGTAGTTTGCACTCAATACCTACTATAAGGAATTTTTCTTAAGCATTAAGAAATAAAAGGTGGGAGGAAGCTATGAAAGCAAAGATGGAAGCACTTGAAATGAAACAAATATAGGAACTAGTGGATTTGCCAAAGAACAAAAAAATGGTGGGATGTAGATGGGCATATATAGTAGAGTACAACTCTAATGTAACAATGGAAAAATATAAAGCCCAATTGGTTGCCAAAGGTATACACAAACCTATGGCATAGATTATCTTGAAACCTTTACACTAGTAGAAAAGATTAATACAATAAGAGTAATATTGTCTTTAGATGTTATATTCATGTGGAATTTGGAGATGTTTAATATTAAAAATGCATTTTTGCATTAAGACTATAAGGAATATATATATATATATATATACATATGGAAATCCCACGTGATTCAAGTGTCAATGAGGCAAAGTTTGCAAGCACAAAAAGGCACTTTATGGGCTCAAATAGTCTCCTAGATCTTGGTTAGGGAGAATTACAAAAGTGATGTTAACCCTAAGATACAAACAAAGTTAAAGAAATCAAACCTTGTTCAAAGCCCTATCACATAAGCACTTTATAAAGCTTGGTATGTAAGCACCCCTTATAGTTTTGTTACACAAGTAGCCCTTAAAGCCTAATTATGCAAATACTCTATAAAGCACTAATACGAAAGCACCATTTCAAGCCCAATTATGTAGGCATCCCTTTATGTCCTATTATGTAAGCACTTAATAATTCCCTATTGTGTTAAATTTGTATATGGTTTTACTAAGGAATTATCATATATTTTAGATAAACATTTTCAATCTAGTGATCAATTGATGTTACTTTTATGTATTTTATGGATTGTAATATTTAAGTGCATCTCTGTAGTAAGTTGATCTAATTTTGCTTTGGTGTTCTAATAATAATTGCATGGTAATTGCTTTCACATAAGGAAATTGTTAATTTAAGGCATGGAAAAGAAAGATTCAAAGATGTCTTGAAGGCTTTTACAAACATTGAAGAAATTGGAATAAGTCTAAGAAGAAAGTTAGATGGTATTTGACTTTAAACTATTGAACACTCGACATTGACCTAACTTTCAGACCTTTAAACATCTAAATTTGATTATGGACATCTTACACAAAGTTGTAAGGCATGTTAAGATGTTTTCAACGGGTGGACATTCACTGAATTCTAACATTAGATTGCAATGTTATGGCCAAATGACTAAAGTTGTGTTTGTTAATATATTTTCTTTGTGTTAATTTGTGTTTTTAAGCATATAAAAGGGTGCTTTTCCAATTTTTAGGTCAGAAAGGCTGAGAAGGCACAAAATAACTCTAAATAATGGGTTTTGAAAGGAAACCTCAATATACTTGCTCTTCCAAGGGTTTTTATGGAAAGAGAGTCCAAGGGTTAGTCTCTTTGAACCTCTCATGGCCAAACCTTTATCGATTTGGCTCCTTCCACACTTTTCTTCTTCTCTATATTAATTCATATTTTTTATTTTTTATTCTTTATTCTTTATTCTTTTTATTATTAGAAATATTTAAGTTGGGATTTCTTCAATTTGTATTCACATATGTCATATGGGATTGTATTTCAATACTTTTGTAATTATGTTAATTAGTAAATATATGTTGCTTCTTAATTAGGGTTTACATATAATTTGGTTAGTTGAGATGATTGCAATTCGATTGAATGGTTTGTTTTGTTGAAATTCTTTATAATTTCTAGTGTTGAATACCCATGAGGTGTTCAATGAATTGCCTCATTAAGAATTGTGTTATTTGGTTTAACTACTTGGATTCAACTGTTAAATTCCTACTTGTATTCTTAATGGTTTCTAAAAGCTTAATGTACCTTAGAATTATTTTACCTTAACACTTAGGTTCAACCTCAAGGGACACTATGAACACCTCACTCAAAATAACTTAATTATTTAATTAATTGATTAATTAATAATTAAACAAATAAGGAAAATAAAAATGACCGAAGTTTAAATAATATTATCAGGTTGAGACAATTTGAAATAAAAAAAAAAAAAAGAATAATGGAAGGACTTTAAGACAAACAAAATCTAAATCTAAAAATAAGAATTAATTAATAATATTAATAATGAAAAATCATTAAAAAATAAAGGGAAAAATAATATAAACACTAAAAATAGAAAATTAAAAAAAATCCAAAAATAAAGATAAATAATGATAATAACTAAAATCAAAAAAATTAAAATTAAGATAAAACCAAAAGGTAAGGAAATATAATATAATATGAATAATCAAAAGACAAAAAAAAAAAAAAAAAAGATGTGAAGCGAGAAAAATGACATGCAGCTGACAGTAAAAGATTACATGCCTCCCCTATGTGCAGGCTAGAGGGTAGGCATGATGGTTGAAGTCTAAAGACAGAGGGGGGGAGCTGAGGAAGATTAAAGAGCAAAATTGAAGAGTGACAGGCAGGGAGAAAAAAAGGGAGCTGAAGGAGAAAAGGGAACTGAGGGAGCTACTCTGAAAAAAACTGAGAGAGTTATTGAGAAGAACCTAAAGGAGACCGAGAAAATTGCTAGAGAGGGAGCCTTGGTTCATATGCAGAAGAACTGAAAAGTGGAGAAGATCTGAGCTGAAGTTGAGGAGAAAAATCTGAGTTGTATGAGAGGGAAGAAAAATTGAGTTACAGAGGGAGAGAAGCTGAGCTACAGCAACGAACTGAGAGCATCGAGAAACCGAGCTGCAATGACGGACAAAGAGCATCAAGACTGAGCAAGCTGAGCTGAAGGCCACGAAATCACCAGCTGAAGAGACATACCATCGCCTAACCTTCTTTTCATTGGCTCCTCCGGTTAGTTCATTTACGTGCATGCATGGCAATGGTTTGCTTTTCTCATTTTTCATGTTTTCAGCCTTTTCCTCCATTTTACTTCCTTCTTTCCTCACTTTCCCCTCTAGCTGGTCTTCATCGCTGTGAGTGTCACTTTCTCTTCCTCTTCAACTTTTTTCCCATGCTGTGAGAAAGGTGACACTGCTAGAACCAATTCCTCTATTCACACGCGCTGAAACAGAGGTAAACAGAGGCAAAAGCATTACTGAAGAAACTCAGCTACCACTTACTATTTTCTGTTGTCAGGTTATGTTTGGGAGAAGGTAAGGGAGTGTCTCGGTTTGGTGTCCAAGGGCATTAAAACTGCAAAAATTTGGCTGTCATTTCTCCTTCTATTTCGCTGTTAGGATGTTATGGAGGCAAGCTAGTGTTTTGTTGACATAAGGTAAAGCGGGCCGAGAAGGTTAGTAAGGTTCCCTATCTAAGGGGAAATGATATAACTAGGTGGCCAACAAGAGAGTGGGGGATCTAAGTGTGGAAAAGAGATCAAAAGAGGTGCAGGTAGCTAAGGTCTTTAAGGTTGTTAACATCCTATGACTGAGGTATTCTTGTAACTATGAGTTCTCGAGTTAGATTTCCTTGAGTCTGTGGGTTCTTTACCTTTAGGTGTTACACTCCTGTATCCAAGATATCTAACTTCAGATAGCTATTAGTTAGAGTTTAAAGAGTCCCGTGGGAAGGTAAAACATTAGGAAAAGTAAAGGACAATAAAATTAAGGCTAAGAAAAGTGTTAGGCTCCTCTCACCTATGGGAAAGTAAAATGTCGTCTTTAAACTTGTCTTCTTTCAGTATCACTCTAGTGTCATTAAATGATTGGATTTTGAATAGACAGTAGGGAAACAACGATTGGTCTAGTAAAGAAAGAAGATAAGAAGGCATCTGTGTAGCTAGCCCTTAGGTACACATTACAGGTTTAAATCCTCTATCTTTTAATATCTCTTCCTTACAATAGCTCCTTGTGATGCAACGATCAAAAAGGTAAAAAGAAAAAATATATATATAAAGGTAAGGGTCAAACAGAGAATAAGAATGATATATGTATGCCTACATGTGTGTGTGCATAGGATATATACATATAAGGTGAAAAGGAAGAAGTGGGCTAAGAAGGAGTTGCTTTCCTTCTTCCTAAAATGTCCACGTGCATTGTCTTGCATGTTCAATGGTTACTAGGATTTAAAAATGATGTCTATATATATTTCAAATAAAATGGAAATTTACCCCATGATACAAGAAATAAGATGGTCGCCAAACACTTAATTACTCAAGTTATTTCAGAACCCACCGTGTGAGGTTAGTATTCTTCCCAGGCACTAAAAAGAAACCAATATGAGGCCATGTGAGATCTTGGTCCCCTTAGGCCTTGGAAGTCAATGCTTAAGTCTTTTGTAAATATATCATGTCAAAAAAATTGATCTATTTTAATTTTGTTTACTTATTTATTATTATAAAAAGGAGGTTACTGTGTGAGACCATCTGTCTCCTTGGGCATTTAGGCTATGTGAGGCCTAGGTCTCCTTAGCCTATAAAATTGATGATTTTTCAAAAAATAAAAGAGGTAGTAATAAAAGATGAATAAGAATAGCAATAATAAGAACACCTTAACAACAAATAATGATAATGACAGAAGAACAAGTAAATTCTTTTTAGGCATTACATTGGAAAAGTTGACGCATAAGGCTACCGACCTCCTTAGTCACTTTGAAACTTATGAGTTGAGCCCGTGTGAGATTCTCAAGCTTCTTAGGCTTAGAAAGTCAATACACATTTTTTAAAAATAAGCATGGTAAACAAATATTAAAAAAAATAATGAAATCAAATAATCCGTAAAGGCTGTGTGAGATCATTAATCTCTGCAAGCACTTAAGAGTTAATCATCAAGGCCATATGAGACCCCAGTCTCTTTAGGCATTTAGGGGTTTTAATCTCCTTAGATCCCTAAAATTAGTACATATTTGTTTAAAAATAATAATAATACAAAGATAAATACTTTAATTAAATATTTTCCATTATTTACAAAATTATCGTGTGAGAATATTGTTCTTCTCGAATGCTTGAAGTCGTGTGAGATTTTAATTTCCTTAGATCCCTAAAATTAGTACATATTGGTTTTAAAAATAATAATAATGCAAAGATAAATACTTTAATTAAATATTTTCCATTATTTACGAAATTATTGTGTCATAATATTGTTTTCCTCGAATGCTTGGGGTCATGTGAGATTTTAATATCTTTAGATCCCTAAAATTATTACATATTTGTTTTAAAAATAATAATAATGCAAAAATATTTACTTTAATTAAATATTTTCCATTATTTATGAAATTATCATGTGAGAATATTGTTCTCCTCGAGTGCTTGAGATCATGTGAGATTTTAATCTCTTTAGATCCCAAAAATTAGCACATGCCAGTTTAAAATAATGATAACAATAATGATAATAAAGCAAAAATAAATATCTTAATTAAATATATTTTTTATCATATTATTTACAAAATGATTAAGTTCATTCTTTATAATAATTTCATTTAAATTTCAAAATAAAGATTAAAATTTCAAAAATAAACAGAAAATTTAAAAGGAGAAAAAATGAAGAGATTAGGAAAGTGAGATTAATCAGGTTGTCGTAAAGTAAAACACACAAACCAAATTCCAATCCCGTTTTATTTATAAAAATCTGTTTAATTTAAACCTTCCTATTCTCAGCACAAAAATTAAAAATCACCAACCAACAGATACGCCATTTGGGTCGAACTATGTGGACTTTGATCTCTATCATGGGGTACGTACGCTTTAAGCTCTTATCCAAGATCAAGTCTGTCCTTTTGTAAATATCTATTCTTTTACTTCCATTATTGTCGTTTTTGTCTTCTCTGTTTAATGGACATGCATGTCGATAAAGGGTAATTAAGATAAATTTAAGGTCAGACTCTATTTCAGCTGACTAGTTTAAAGTAACTGTCCTTATAGACGTATGTTGTGGGGTGCCTAACACCTTCCCTACACTCAAATAGACTCCTGAACCCCTCTCTATTTTTGTAGACCATTTTGCCTTGTTCTTTTTATTTTAAATTGGCTTTCCAAAGTTTTTCGTTAAAAATTTTGGTGGCAACTCCAAATAAATTGATTTTCAAGATTAATTTTGAGAATCAATTTAACATTTTTTATTCTTCTCGCCGAAAGGTCGGTTACGACAAATAATTAAGGTAGTACAATTATGCCTAAATGCTTAGATTCAACTATTAGATAAGTTGTGTATGATAATCTAGCTCTTGATCTTAATGTATTATTGGAAAATTTTCACTTAAATGGTTGGATTTAACCTTTAAGCAAAATTAAAACTAGAATTAGCATAATTACTGGACTCAAGTTTATCTTTTTGGTTAGTTAAATTATTTAGAAGTAGATAATTATGTTGGTACAAGCTTAATAAAGAACTAAATAAAAGATTTTTCTTTTAGCTTTTGTTAAGTCCTACACAAGTGCAGGAACTTTCATGGTTTTCATTGACTTACACCAGTCCAAATAAGAGCCATATTTCATTATTCTCCAAACAAAATACATGTTCACTTCTTTGCATGGTCTTATGATAGGCCATATCACAGCATTACTTGAATTTCTTACATAGAAGACAAGTAATGAGGGACAACTATAAAGATTAATCAAAAGGGCCAGAAAAAGTCAAACAAAAAGAATAAAAAAACTGAAGGCAAAACTAGACCAAAAATAAAAAAAGGAAAGTGGATTAAAGAGAAAAAAAAAAAAAAAAAAAGGGAATGAAGGGAAACAAGGCAAGGATGAAGAATAAAAGATGCCTACTTCCCCCTTTTTTACTCAAAATGACACTGAGGAGAAAAAATCTAAGAAATAAAGGAAATGCAGAGCAAAATAAGCATACCAATGCAGCTTTTCAAGTCATTTTCATCATTGTCCCTTCATAAGTACGCATAGGAAAACACCAATGCAACAAAAGTAGAGAAGGATGATTTCTTCCTCTATAAATGGATCTTCCCTAACCTATTATCTTCCATATTAGCAACCCATATTTTTATGTGAAAACAAGATATGAAAACAAAGGGAGAAAACTAAAGGCAAAGAAGAGAGGAGAAGTGTGAAAGAAAGTGAGAAGGTTGAAAGGATAGAGTCTTAAGAATAAAAAGAGACCAACAATGGGAAAGGGAGAGATTAAGAATAAAGAGTGGATGGCAACCCTAGTTGTAATAATTAAGAACAAAATAACAAGTGAAGAAGAAGGGTTAGAAAAAAGATAGTTGAATCTGAAGAATGAGAGACAGAGAAAGATTGTGAAGAAAAGAGATGAGTGATAGAATAAAATAGAGAGAAGGAAGAGAAGACACACAAGAGGAAGAACAAAAGGGAAGCAAGTTTGATGAAAGCTAAACTAAGAGAAAGGGATAAATATAGGCATAGGGAAGTGAGAGTGAATGGGAAGAAAGAGTCCAAATAAGGCAAAAGAAGTCAAAGAACAAGGGAAGGTGAACAAAAAAAAGCAAAGAGAACTGGTAGCAAAAATAAAGAACAAAAGTGCATGAAAGAATAAGAATGAGAAAAAAGAGCAAAGGTTAAGTAAAACAAACAAGAAAGAAGAAAAAGAGACCAAGAATCTAAGAGATAAGAGGATAGACATAAAGGAAAAATTAAGGACTAAACAATGGAAGAAGAGAAACGAAGGAAAAATTAAAATGAAGTTTGATTTCTTTTTCTACTATCATTTCAATGGATTCTTCTAAGCATTTCAATCGTGATCTTAATGGTATAAATGATTTTAGTTAATGTTTGGTTTTGATTCGTTATTGTAATGGTAAGAGTTGTTTATTATGCTCCCTATTACTATATAAATTTTTGTGGATTTAGATAGTTTTGCTAATATATTCAAAGGTTCGGATGTTTGTTTAGGTCCCATTTCATTATAATGAGTAAATTTTGTTAATGGCTTGAGTTGTTTTCTAGTTCGTTTACAAGAAGGACTTTGAATGAGGATGGGTTAGTATTTGTGTCTATGTGGAAAAAACTTGCTCATGATGCATATTTTGTTTATTTTGCCTAACATGGTAAGTGAGATTAATTTTATCTTAGAAAATCATTCTTTGTATTCCTCTTTTTTATTAGAAAAGGTAAACAAGTTTAAGGTTTTGAAATTTTTTGTTGATTTACATGTGGATTTTGGACATTGCCATCAACTTTAATGATTTCTCTTGGATGGTGGTTTTTGTTTAAATATTGATGCATTTGTATAATTAATCATTCTTGAAAAGCAAATTGGTATATAATAACTTACTCTTCTATTATCTTTGATGCATTTGAGCTCCATTTAAAAGAAGTGACAAAATTGGAGAAGGCTTACTAAGGGACTAAATAAATGTTAGAGACTGAAGATCCCCCTATGTATCGGAATGTCATGCAAATCGCTTCCAGAATCGCTAAAATCATACAAATCGAAGTAGAATCGTGATTCATTCACGTTGAAACGAATTTGGTTGCTTGTTGTAATTGGCAAGTTGTGAAGTTGGTTCATTTTAACTTGGAGAGACCCAAAAAGAAACTATGCATTTTTAAGGTTTTTTCTAAATAGAGATCATATCACACCTATTAGCACCTTTGTCTAATGTTTTTCACCAAATTCCAATATTTATACTAAAATATTGAAATTTGAAAGTTTGTTGTTGAGCATGTGTGTGCGCATATTATTGCGTGTTCTTTCATCTGTTTATGTTTTCATGGACACTAGGGGTTTCCAAATTTCAAGTTGAGCTGAGTTTGAATATAACTTAAGACTTGGCCCGATACAAGATAGGGGCAACAAAATTTGCCTCGGGACCCAGCCAGGCTCGGTGTGACGGGGTAAGTGGCTGAATTTAGGCCAGGCTAAGTCTACATTTATTTTTTAATTATTTATTATTTAAAATTTTTTTAATTAATAAAAAATATTTTTTAAAAATAAAAAAAGAAAAAAAATTAAGATTTGGAATGAAAAATAGTTAAGATTTAAAATGAAATATTTAAAATTTATTATAAATAAAAATAAATAAATTACATTATAAAAAAATTATATTTACAAAAATAAAAATATAACTAGGTTGGATTGAGCTAGGTACAAGTTGAACCCAAAACTCAGCCTGACCTAATATTTTTGCAATTTTTTTATTTTGAGCAACCTATCTTGGCCGATATTATTGGGCTAGGTCAGATTGACTAAATCAATAGATTTTTATTCACCCCTAATGGACATGGTTAAGCCCATATCTTCCCTATTTTATTTATTTATTTATTTCATTTCTTTCCTAATCCTCAGTCCTAAGGCAAAAAAAAAAAAAAGATATTACTTGAGAATTTTATGTTTGTTAAGACTTTAGTTTAGTGATGATTTTGTATTTTTTTTAGAGTTTATAATGTTATTTTATTTGTAGTATGTTATATATAAAGTAATTTTTAATCTATGATTAGATACGATTTAACGTTGACGATTCAAAATTTAGCCTCGCGATCTATATTGTGAATTGTGATTCGATAATTATGTTATGTAGTGTTTAATATTTTTTTCATATATAACTAACTCTTAAATTTAATCTGGTTCACAAACCGATTTAAATTTTTTATGAGAAAAAAACATTTCGGTCCCCCTGTTACTAATTTATTCTCAAGTGAGCCCTCCACTCGTCTAAATTCTCAAAATGGTCCCCCGAAGGTCAAATCTTTATCAATGTTAGTCTCTCAATCTCTGTGTCATTTGTAAATTACTAAGTTGGACCGTTGACCTGGCAAGTCTACAACACTCTCCCATACACCTTATCCAAACGACGTGTTGAAATAAGGCTGGAATTTCAAAAACTTCATCCCCTTCGTAGCGAAACATCGAATGCTACAAGTCACCGAAGAAACACTGCAAAACAGAGGTGATAGTGCCCAGATGATAGCTTCTATTAGTCAAACTCCCTTTTAACTACTATCTCCCTCTTTAGTTGTTGGTAAATGTATATGTTTTATGGTAATCTTCTAATCTCTTGCTGCAATCGTCAGAGTATTGGAAAATATTGAATCTTTCTACCACTTTGACATCAAAAGTCTTAAAATCCAGCCTAGTTTAATCTTTCAGGGATCTACCTTCATCTTCTTTGGGCCTATTATGTACTCTACTCAAATTGGATCCCGTATATCATGGCACTGCATCTAAAGCTGGTCAAAATGAAGTGATTCCAAGCAGGAATGTTTAATCCCAGTAGGTGGTTGTAGTTTTGATCTCCACGCCTTAAAATGCATGTGGCATGTTACTTTTCTAAAAGATTGGAATTTCCTTTTGTTGCAAATTTTGATCTATGAATTTTAATATCAAATTCACTTCTTGTTATGAGGTTGTTTTATGTAGTTATTAACTTGTTTATTCAAAATAATGTATAGTTTTTTAAATTTTTATCTTTTTAAAATTTATTATTTTAATCCTTCACTTTTTATTTAGTCCCCTTCAATCACACATAGATTGAAATATTAAAAAGGCCACCTTAAACTGCTTGTCCCAAAAATGCATGTTTTGCATCTTGATCCTCAAGCTTTACTAAAAAGTAATTCCTGAAGTTCTTTTCTTTATTTATTTTACATCCAAATCCCTACAAAATAACACAAATTACCCAATTAGAAATTAATCAAACTACTTCTCTAGATATTCACAATACGTAATCTCATCAAAACACATTAAGTTTGATGGAAGCAATTTCCAGGATTAATTTTTCAACGTAAACGAATTTTTTCCATTAAATTGTCAGATGAATAATACTGACCAGAATGCATTTCTCCGTTCGCCTGTTTCTCCATGGTATTTGTTTCTAGTCATATTAATACCTTGTCCCCTTGTGGTGCATTTTACGCTGTAATATGTTTCAGACTAAGTAGTTCCAAGATGATATGGTCAGGAAGACTGAAATACTTGAAGAAACCACAATTCCAATCGAACAAACACCAACTTACAACCACGGAGTACAATGACAAAGCATTTGACAACCATACAAGTACAACTATCTCTACATCAGTCAGGGTCCCAACATCTTTACATGCCAGAAAAACAACACTTCAACTAGGGGTTATTAGTGGATCTACAATTTCTAACCACGGCGGAAAAACGGTCAATGCCTTCACTGTCAACATTCACCAAGCCACACTATTAGCCAGAAATGAACGACGACATAGCTCGTCGGAAGTCCAAAGATTTGAGGGCTGACTGGGGAAAATGCTTTCCGTCTGGTACCCACAAGCTACCTTTATGGGGTAGCAGCACCTGTGGCTGGCTCTTTCTGTCACCTACACCAGCTTCTTTTAATGGATCTTCTTTCCTTTTCTTCACAAATTCAAAGAACTCTGCAACTTGGCGTGCATATCTGGAACAAAACCAGAACAGATTAATGCATGAGGGCATGCGAGATAAATGTAGTACGTTGGTAGAACCAAACCAATAGTCTAGGAATTATATGAAAAACACTAGATTTGATAGAAGTGAAATAGCAAAACAGAGGCAGAATTGCCTTTACACAGAAAGGCAAAACACTAGACAACACTCCAGCTATTCGAGACACTAGAAAACTTCTAAAGCTACTTAAACCCCTTTCACTCTTCCTAAACCCCTCTCCTTATATAAATTCTTCTAGAAATTTTTACCAAAAGCCATGTCCCACCCATGCCTCAAGGTTAGTTATACATCCTTCCTCACAGCATATCATTCCCTCACTCCCCTGCTAATATTTTCCAGAATTTACTGGAAGCCCGTCATATGTAATGTAAATTAGCAAGTATTGTCAACAATAGATATACAAAAATGGCATACCAAAAAGACCCCAGGAATTTTGTTACTAGGAGAAACATAGCAAATTGAATATGCAAAGAAAGCAATCAATAACTGGATAAATCTTCGAAAGCTTCACAAATATTGTATAAATGTGGAAACAAGTAAATAGTCATCACTTCAAGTACTATGTTTTAGTAGCTTTCTTGTGGCATTAAGTTAATTTTTAATACACAAATGATCATTCATGCAGGTTCAAACCCATATATTCCAGTAAAGTAATCGCTCCAAATAATTGAAATTGGACTGAGGTAGTCAATATTTAGCTACCTTTAGAACTTTGAAGTAATAGAATATTTGGTTTCTTGTTAAATAGAACATACTCCCAGCGCCATTATGGTACTGATCTGCATCTCACACCTAGCCTCTCTAAAAGTCCTTGCTGTCATCTACGTATACCTAAAACCCCCCTTACAAGCCAGTAGGCCAGGGAAGGGACTCAGACACTCTATAAATGACACAGTCGAAAGAATTTTAACTAATCCTGCAGATCTGTCATTGACTTGACAATTGGTTTCATTAAGATAGAAAACATCAATTAGACATATAAAATATCCTCCTTCTGTTGTGTATCACAATGAAGATGCCATGGAAAAATATACTGCTGCAGGAGATCCACAAGAAACAAGACAAATGATAGAAGTAGAAGTGTAACCACATTTCACCTCTATTAATGACTGACAAATTGCACAATGGTAACTAACTTCGTGAGGTAAATAAACTTAACCCACATGCTTCAATTAACTATACCCAAACATGGGAAAACAACATAAGTCGCATATTTATAACCATTTATCTGACGGAAAAATCATTTGATCCTTGTATAGAAACATAATCACATATGTCAGTGAAAGATAATTATCTTACTCTCTCTTTGCTTCAATATCTTTGCTGAAATCTATATTGGGTTCACAGTCCAAAACCAATGCAGGAACCTGCACAATTAACTGATTAAGCAAGAATATCATAAATAACAAATCACTAAGTTAACCATGGATCACTAAATACAGTACCTTCTGAATGCTCGAATGCATATGGTCACCCTCCAGATAAAATACACGGTCTCGTATATCAGGATGTAAAGAGTTATCAATGTGCAGAGGCAGCTTACTAACCGATAATACTCCAAGGTTACCACTTTGGAAAGGGAATAACCAACTTTCATGCTTTTCGTGGAGGTTGCGAAGATACTCTAAGGTGACTCCACCTTCCTCTGCTCTCTTCCTTAACTTCATTCTCTTATGGCAAGTATCAGGACTTGCTCTAAGATAGATAAAACCATCAGGGATAAGTCCAGGCAAGCAGGACACAACAGGGTCAAACCATGAGTCATAGATACTGATCTCCATCTCATTCATCCAATTAGCCTCATGAACAGACCGTACAAAGACCTTTATTGAAATTGAGATAAAACGCATCAGCCTTTAAACTCTCAAACAGGATTTTCTTCCCTTGTAAATCGTTGCAAACAGGAAAAGGAAAGAACTGCAAAGTTTCAAATATATTAATTGCAATTATCTTTGAACTTGAAAGTTTACAGCAAAAGCTTTATTGTCTTTCCATCAGAAGATATGATTATCCCAAACATAGCCCCAGTCCACTCAAAAAAATAAAAATAAATAAATAAACAGACAAATAAACTGTGCCCTCTCTTCAAGGAACTAAAAAATTGAAAGAAAGAAAAATATCAAAGGACTCATTACGTACCATCCTGTCACTGAAAACACTCCTCTCCATTAACCGAAGAGGCTTAATTCCACCAGATGAGTCTCTTTCCTGCATAACCCTTGTAACAAATACATAGTTCTGAAAGGTGTATGCATACCTTTGTGGCTCAGCATAGAAAGCGTCCAAAATATTGAAGTGGTCAGGTCCAATATCCTGCCACTTGTCAATGGGTTCAGGGACCACCTCAACAAGATCACGCAACTCGATTGTTTCATTAGCTATTCTCTGGAGAAAAGTAGTCTTGCCAACACTAATATTACCCTCAACACATAATGTAATCCGTTTCTTCTGTGGTGACTCTGTAAAATTAGCTTCCAACTCTTCATCCACACTATTTTTAATGAAAGTAGTTATGCTTTCAGCATGATTCCTGTGGATGATTCCCACAGAACTCTGTAAATACTCAACCATTTTGTCACTTGGTTTGCCAGAGAACTGCAAAAGACAAATATCTGAAAGTTCAGCATACTCCTATAACACCAATCACCAAAAAGAAGCCCTATAACATCTATACAAGAAAGATAATCTGACCTAGCATTCTTTTTTAAAGCAAATCCAATTGAACAGGGAGCCTCATAGCCCTAAATTTTTTCAAGAAAAATGTGGAAACTGAATGCCAGACTCCATCTTTTTAACGGCACTGAAAAGGCACAACAAACGTGCCCTGGGTAATGTACATCATTCCGGTTGATTTTCAGAATAAAATGAATAAATTCAGCTGTACTTGGGATAATCAACCGACAATAGCTGTTTGTCGAAAAAACGTTGTCTAAACAAGATGTTGAAAGCTACATTATCATCTTTATCAAACGAAGCTAAACTCAATAAAATATCCTAGAAACAACATACTAAAGCAGCAACCCTAATAAACCTGCCTTGGCATAATTTGATGCAAGAGGGAGTTTGGGTCCAGTTAAGCGCAGAAATCAGGTACCGGCAACGAAGTATCAAAGATTAGTAATGAGAAAAGCACTCCACAGTACTAAGAAGCATGGATACAGGACACGGTACAATAAATTACGTGGTGTTTTTCGTGCTGTGTCAGACAGAAGTGTGTATAGGACATCTAATACCTTATCTTTGTACAGTTGCTTGAGCTCAGCAACTCCAGCAATACCTTTCTCTACCAGCTTTCTCAAATTTCTCGGACCCACACCCGGAATAGTCAATAAATCCGGATTTATCGGTATGTCACAGCAGTGAGACGAACCCTTGTGCCGCCTATTCAATTTCGACGGCTTCTCCTCAGACGAAGGCAACGAGCCCGTATTTTTGCCCTGTTCCCCATTATCTCCTGCGACACAAATCTCTGAGCTTGAAGTTTCCTTAGCCGAAGCAGTGAGAACAGACCCATCCGAACCCGAATGCAACCACGCAGCACGCGACCCACTTCTTCCCTCTTTAAGCACAACCCCCGCTAGAGATTGCGTCCTTTTGTCGATTACACACCTACAGATGCAGTAATTGCTCGAAGAAGCCGCTAGAGTGGCCAAGTAGCGAGACGACATAGCAGAGCTTACAGTGAAAGGTTTCTCTCTCATCAGCGACATGGCCAAGAACGAACCGGAAGCAGCCGAAGCAGCCATTGGAGGAAGCCGAGCTGAAGATTGAGATAGGAAGGCGCTTCTGAGGCCTATAGAGTAAGAATCTTTGGGATTCTTCGCATGTAAGGAGAATGCGAAGTAGTGGCTTCTCGTGGGCAGAGAGAGAGACAGAGAAGGGCTACCTACAGTGCAGATAATAGGAGCAGAAGAACTTGGGCGCAGTAGCTTCCGCATCGCTTCTTCCAAGCATTTCACCCTTTGTTGTTCGTGCTTTCAGAGTCACAGGAACAGAAATAGGGTTAATTATCTTTCCCACAAACCCATGGTGAGAGAGAGAGAGAGAGAGGAGAGAGAGCGAAGGGTTTGTCAACCTCGCACACTCTCCTAGATACAGGTAAAGTAATGCGATTATCTTTCTCACAAAATCGAGTCACAGAAAGGGAGGGAAACTGAAGGGAGGGCTTAGCGTAGAGACTGTCTCTTGCAGAAGCTGAAGAGGGTTTGAGGGTTTTGGACATTTCAGTACGGTAAAGAGTTGAAAGATTTTACTTTATTATTGATTTAAACATTATTTTCTTCGTTCATTATGATATTGTTATTTTAATTTTTTTTATTATATTTAATTTATTATTTAAAAAATATTAAATTAAATTTGGTAAAAATAGTAAATATAATAACTTTTTCAAAAATTTTGATCCCTCCTTGATCTCTCACTTATTTAAATATTTAAAATTAATTTTTATTTAATAAAATATATTACACTAATTTTTTTATTTTTAAAAAAATATCAAATTTTAAATATTAAATTTAAGTAATATTTTTAATATAAAATTTTAAATATTATAATAAATAAAAAATTAAAATAATAATTTTATAATAAATAAAAATTTAAAATAATATTTTATTTAATTTTTAAAAAATAAAAGATAAATATTTTTATTTAAATATTAAAGTGATTAAAATAATAATTTTATAATATTAAAAAAAATATTTTATTCTTTTTTTTATTTTTTTATTTTTGATGTTTCTATTTTGAATTTGAATATTGAGTAGTGTGTGGACACTGGACAGACTGTGTCAGGAGACATTCATTAGAGGGAGGGTTGGGCTTTGCATAGTGAGACAAAAGACGAAACGTAATAGGCCAGGAGAGATCATTCTCCGGCGGTAAGTAATTATCATACCATAAATGCGTCTGAGGCACGTGGCAGTGATCTATATTGGCACGTCATACCTTCATAGATAATGTGGATTAAAAAATTCAAAACATTCCTAGACAAATTCATTTCCTAAACTCTAAAATATACATCCTCATGCATTTACATAGATACCAAGAGATGAAATAATGTAAAATGAGTTGAATAATTGGGAAAAAAAATATAAAATTGGCTTTTTTTATTTATATTTTATGGCAATTTTTGTCTCTCATAAATTAATTATAATAAAATAATTTTTTATAAATTTAAATTTATGCATAATTAGTCCCTTTGTTTGAATTAATAAAATATTAATTTTATATAATATAAATTTTTTAAATACTTATTTATTGAAATTAATTTGTAGGGACTAAATTATTATAAAATGTAAAGTTGATTACTAATTTAATACTTTTCTTTTTAATAATTTAAAAACCATTTAAAAACGTAATGAAATAATAAAGATGGGATTCCAAAATTTTTATATATTCTAAAAAATTAAAAATTCTTAACTCTATAAATTAAAGAGTGTAAAACAAAATAGAATAACTAAGTAATAGAATTAAAATTATATCCTTTATAATAAAAGAATTTGCTAAAATTATATTTCAATTTTAGATAATATTATGAAAATAATTATAAGTTATTATATTTCATTAACAACCACGTCCTTTTTTTTCATTAAACTTTCCTACAATAAAAACACATTTACATTATCAATTTACTCTTTACCGATATAGTTTTTAATTTATTATATCATTCCTTTATTTTATAAACTTTTAAACATAGTCCATTCTTTCATATTTTACCACATGGCAAACAAAGAATATTGCAAAAGCCCCACTAAAATTATAAATAAAGGGTAATATTTTTATATGTGTCCAACTATGTTAGCTCAGATACTCAAAAGTCATATAATTTTCTTAATTCCTTTTTTATCAATATATAATTATATTATTTCTTAAAAAACTCAAATCTTAGAAGTGTCATAACTTCAAAATATTAATCTTAGCTACTTTATAGTCCTCAATTTCCTTCCACAAAAATCCACAGCCCTAAATCTTGGATTTGTTATGCCTAAAACATTGATCTTATCCAATTTACTACTAGTTGGGTAAATTTTTTTTTATTCATTATTCTATTATAATTCATAGTATATATTCTCACTAATATTTGAATTTAAAATCATTCGATGTGAGAAACCCTACTACTACTTAAATAAGTCTTTACCATATTATGGGAGATTTCGTATTTTGAGGGCATAAATGGCAAGTGCAGGCAATGAATAATCAATTGCTGAGTATCAAAATTTGTTTGATGAACACAAAGTTAAAGACTTTCACATAAGTTGATTGTGAAGTTTGAGAAGCCTATTGATAAACACAAATTTAAATACTTTATGTTAGAAGTTTACTATCGAGTATGAGAAATTTGGCAATATATACGACATTGGAGATTCACATGAGAAGTCAATTGCTTATATATTTTTAATCTTTATTTTTTAGCATTTTTGGATGATCAATTGGTTGTGTTTGGCTCAACACTTAAACTAATTCATCTCGCAAAAGCTCATAATGACTTGGTTGTTTTAAGACCGGGGTTAAAGGAAGAGTAAGTTAGACTACAGTTACAAATACAATTTTTGGGGTATGCGTATGGTGATCAAGCTTTAGGACATCTACGGTTAGAGGAGGAGCTCATGAGATTGTAAATATGCTTTGAGATTTGGTAAAGGATCAAGGGTTTGGATAAAATTAGCAAATCTCAAACAATTATGTTGTAACAATATGTTATAACAAATTATATTGCATTTAAGTGTGATAATTATAAATATTATTTTAAGTCAAAACACTACATAAGGCTAAGTTGTAATTAAAGCATAAAATTTCTAACTTTGTTACATCTTCTTTAAAGTTTAAGTTACATGTCCAATGACAATGGAACCATGTAACAAAGCATTCATGCCTTGGAATAAACTAAACTATGGAAAAAAATTCCCTACAATTAATGCGAACATAAGCATAAATCTTTTGCAATGTGTCTAAAGTAAGAAAAGTATGTTTTATTGATCAAATTTAAAATTCATTACTAACACCCAAAACTTTAGTGTCAATTTGAAATTGATAAATGTAGTATTATTAAACTAACGAGTTAATTGGACGAGTTAGTGTTTTCAACTCACAAACTTGCACCTAAGTCGTCCAAACTTGTGAATACATTATTTATCCAAAGCGTTGAGACAGACTAGCTAGAGTGTCAAAAATGTTGTTTACCATTGAACAATCATGGAAATCATATTTACTTGTTTTGTATTTTATATAATGTTTAAGTGTGCCTTTTTTAAAAATTTTAATTTCAATTTTTTAAAAAACATAAATGCATTAAATCAATTAATTGAATATTTATCGATATGTCTTTTAGTATATATTAATTTAATTTTATAATATTAATTTTTTCTCTTTTTATAAATTAATGAGTTGATATCTTTGCTAAAAAATTATATGAAATTGATATATTATTAACATATTAGAATAACACTTATAGATTTCATGGAATGTTTATCTATTTACTTGTTTTGATACATTAATATTTAATGGTTATATTTATTATTGGATAAATTATCTTAGATTTAAATTTAAATATTATTAGTATTTTTAGTACTTAGTATATTAACATTGTAAAATATGAAATTAAAAAATTTATATTTAGTTGTTACTTAATTTAATTACAGTCAAATGTATTACTTAATAAATTCACTACTTCAATATTGATTTTAACTATATAATTATATATTTCAATTGTTATTTATTATATTTTATATTATGAGTTTATTTTCCTTATTTAAGTTTATATAAACCTGCCAGTTTAACAATACTAAATAAATTATATATGGGTGTTGAGTGTGTTAAGTTGATAAAATATAGTATTAGATTTAATATAATATTAATATTTTTGTTATTAGATATTTTATGAAAAGATAACTTTTATAATGAATTTTTAAAAAAAAAAACATTTACATATATATGTTGTTATTGAAAATTTTGATAACAAAAATATAAAAGCAAAAAATATTTTTTTCATAAAATATATGAGACTTTTTTTTTAATTTTATTGATTCCTTTAAAATATGATGGTTGGGTGAAGGGGCTCAGAACCTTTTTTTTTTTTTTGACATAAAAAGAAGAAGAATATCATATCATACGTAGGCTATTTAATGTATAAAGCCCAAAAACAATTTTGTGTTTTATTTTTTGGAGAGAAAGATATTATTTCGATTTTTTATTTTTTAACTTAATTTTAATTTAGCTTTTCATAAATTGAAAATGTTAAAATGATTTTTTAATTTTTAAGATTTAATTCAAAATAATTTTTTTGTTATGATTTAGAAAGAAACTATTTAAAATTAAATATTGAATAATAAATTATTATTTTGACAGTTTTAATTTAAGAAGAGATAAAATGAGACAAAATTCAAAAACAAAATAAAAAAAATGAGCAAATATTTTGTGTTCAAATTCCACGCAATGCAATCGGATGTCCCATAATTGTACATAGTACTGGTAATCAAAGTGTGTTGGACAAAGAACACTCAAACCTTCAAAATCTTGGGACAATCAATCCCAAAATGTTGGAGATCTCGAGGCAAAATGGCTACCAAAGTGGTTCAACCCTTTTAAGAAATTGAAGCCATCATGATGAGAAAGTCCATATCTATTTCAAACCCCGTATGTTCAAATAATTTCGCTTTGTAAGACCAAAAGGAAAAAAAATATCATTGTAGTCCCTTATTTATTTTTATTTTTCAACGGAAATAATAGAATTATGGTCCTTCATTTTTAGCCTTAAAATCAATTTAATCTTCAAAAAATAAAGAATACTGAAATGGTCTTCTGAAAATAAAACCCTTCAAAAAATAATAGTTGTTCAAAGATTAATTTGATTCTCTATCATTTTTCTATCTTTAGAGGTTCATGTTAATATTTTTCATCTTTGAAAAGTCAAATTAATTATTTCAGTAAAAGTAAGTGAACAAAATTTTATTTTTTATATTTTCTAAAATACTCCTTTACTAATTAAAAATTATTACTATTCGTTTCTTCACCTAAGTTAATCAAGTTTAGTCCAAAAGATTATACACAATAAATATTTCAAAAAATAAAAGACCAAAAATAATAATTTTAAACAAATAAGAGCGATTTTAAAACACAAAATGTATAAGATCAACGACAATTTAGTAATATAAGTCGAGAACTCATGATATGGTTTCACTAAAAGAGAAAAGTGATGGAAGGTACTTAACCAATCTTGTGGCTATCCAAATTTTATAATTACTTAATCAATCATAATAAGATCATCACAATGGGTAATTAGGCTATTTTCTTATTATAATATGGGTCTAGCCAATTAGGTTATATACATATAATGTAACCACACAGGATTAGTAAGGCTTAGGGTAATTCAATGGAATGGTATTTCACTTCATAATTGCTTAATCAATCATAATGTCATAAAATCTCTAATCACTCTAACTACATGCCTTAAGGCCAAGCATCACTTCCAGTAGCGTCGCTATTAAAGGTTCTCTAATAAAGCATTTGGAATTGGTTCAAAATTTTTATTTTAATAAAAATTAATTTTTAAAAAATTATGATAATACACAAAAATCTATTAATATTTTAAATCTTTTTTATACAAAATATTATCCTATTGAAAAAAAGTAAATTGTAAGATATGAATAATATGAAAGCATAACTGGATTTCAGCGGAATCAAAATTGTAATTCAACAATATAATGTGGGAGAATATATTCATCTATCTGACCTAATGGAGACGACATCGTTGCTTTGAATGTTGGTTGAGTCCGATCAGTTCAACCCACAATACCCCAGAGTGCTTTACAGAGAGTCTTGACGGCAGAGAGAGAGTTGTAAATTTATTTTTGTGTCAGTTATCAAAACTAGGGCTTCATTCTGTTATTTATAGGACTTTATTTAACCAATATAATTAATTAATATTATTCAGTAAAATCCTCCAGAATCTTTGAAACAATTTTAAATTTAAATTAAGCCCATAAAATCTCTCTCTCTGGATAGCAATCTTGGATTAGTAATCTGACGGGATGATTACTAATGCTCTCGGGCTGTGGGTTGGGTTTCTGCCTTTTGTGGGCTTGTGGATAATCGAACCCATCACCGATTATCCACACACATATTAAAATAAAACCAAGTCCATTCTCAGTTTATAAATTGTAACATTGATTGCCTAATTAGGTACTAATCAAATAAAATAATTAATGCTAATCCATAAAATTTTAAAATTATTCCAACAATCTCCCACTTGGATAGCATTAATTAAATTATTGGATCAATAAACGAATAGTTAATTAGGCGCAATAATGTTTACATAGATACATGGATGAATGTATATTTATAAACCATACAAGATTCAGTGGAGAAACCATACACAAAATCACTGAAACCGATAGGGATTCAAGTGATGTCAACATTTCCATAAATAAGTTTCATCAACTGAATTGAATGGAACATAAAATAACGTTCAAAATTGTCAAATAACAATTCAAAAATCCCTTAAGAATTTTTAATCCAGACTCCCACTAAACCAAGGCTACATCAAAATTTTTAACAATGCCCATGTAAGTCACATGATTCTTAAAGACTCCTACGGACAAGCCTTTGGTCAATGGATCCGCCAACATGTGTTCACCAGGAATGTGAACCAAACGAGTCTGAGATTCAGCAATCTTTTCTCTTACGAATAGGAACTTAACATCAAAGTGTTTAGTGCGACTGGAGTTCCTATGATTCTGAGAAAAGCTGACAGCAGACGAACTATCGCAGTATATGGTTAGAGGTCGTGATATAGAATCAACTAGATGCATGCCAGATATCAGTTTCCTCAACCATATGGCCTGGCGGGTAGCCTCATAACAAGCGATATATTCTGCTTCCATAGTCGAGGTAGCTGTGACTGATTGCTTGCAACTTTTCCACGATACAGCTCCTCCAGACATCATAAAGATGTATCCAGAAGTGGATTTTCGGTCATCCACACAAGATGCATAATCGGAATCTGAATAACCCACAATTTCAAGTGGCTCAGATTTTCTAAAAGTAAGCATATGATGCTTTGTACCTTGTAAGTACCTCATGACTTTCTTTGCAGCCCTCCAATGATCAGGACCAGGATTACTCAGGTATCTGCCAAGCACACTGACAGCGAAAGCAATGTCAGGACGTGTGCACACCTGAGCATACATGAGGCTGCCAACAGCGGATGCATATGGAATTTTGTTCATCTCAATTTTCGAATTGTCATCATTGGGACAGGATGAACTAGATAACTTTTCACCTTTCTGTACAGGTGCTGCACAAGGAGCGCAAGTATGCATGTTGAATTTCTTCAGTACTCGTTCTATATAGGTTGCTTGAGATAAACCAAGAGTGCTACAAGATCTATCACGGTGAATCTGAATTCCCAGGACGAAAGAGGCTTCACCAAGATCTTTCATGTCAAAGTGGCATGACAAAACGTGTTTAACCTCATTCAACATGGCTACTGAGTTGCTAGCCAGGAGTATATCATCAACATACAGAACGAGTATCATGAAATTATCTTTATCAAATTTCTGGTAGATACATTGATCAGCAATGTTCTCTGTAAAACCAAGTGAGGTGATTATTTGATCAAATTTTAAATACCACTGTCTTGAGGCCTGTTTAAGTCCATAAATTGATCTTTTCAACTTACACACTAAGTGTTCTTTCCCTGCCTCAGTGAATCCATCAGGTTGTGTCATATAAACGTCCTCAAGTAAATCACCATTTAAGAACGCAGTTTTGACGTCCATCTGGTGAAGTTCAAGATTCAATTGCGCAACAAGAGCCATTACGACTCTAAAGGCATCTTTAGTAGATACGGGTGAGAATGTTTCCGTATAATCGATCCCTTCCTTCTGATTATAGCCTTTAGCTACAAGCCTGGCTTTGAATCTTTCAACTTCACCATTGGCCCCTCTCTTGGTTTTAAAGACCCATTTACAACCAACGGGTTTACAACCATCCGGTAACTCAGTTAATTCCCATACATGATTGAGAGACATAGAGGACATCTCATCATTCATAGGCTCCAACCATTCAGATGAATGAGATCCTGTTATAGCCTCGCCATAAGAAATTGGATCTGAGCTATCAATAGTGTCTGACTCGAACTCCTGCAAGTACACTATATAGTCATCTGAAATTGCAGGTCTACAAATCCTTTGTGATCGCCTCAAATTAAGAGCTGGCTCTCCTACATCAGTTACAGGAGCTTCTACAATAGGATTAATTGGATTTTCAACAAGGATGTCATCTCCAATATCATGTTCTACTGGTTGAGATGACGATGATGGCATAGGCAGGATGTTATCCACACTATGCAGGTTAATTACTCTAGGGACACCACTCCCACTATCTAAATTATCCTCAAAGTAGAAGGCCCTGTCAGACTCAATGACCCTGGTAGTATGACTGGGACAATAAAACCTGCATCCTCTGGATCCTGAACAATACCCAATAAAAAATCCACTAATAGTTCTAGAATCAAGTTTCTTGAGCTGTGGATTATAGGGTCTCACTTCTGCTTTACAACCCCACACGCGAAAATGCCTCAGACTAGGCTTCTTACTGGTGAAAAGCTCATACGGTGTCTTTTCAACAGATTTACTTGGAACTTGATTCAGGACATAGGCTGCTGTCTTAAGGGCATCACCCCACAGAAATTCTGGTAATGAAGAGTGACTGATCATGCTTCTGACCATGTCCATCAAGGTGCGATTACGCCTCTCAGCAACTCCATTTTGTTGTGGAGTGCCAGGCATAGTATACTGAGCTTCAATCCCTTGTTCCTGTAAGAATAAAGCAAACGGACAAGGGTTTCTCCCGGTTTCAGTATATCTGCCATAATATTCTCCACCTCTGTCTGATCTTACACTCTTGATTACTTTGCCAGACTTTAATTCAACGACAGCCTTAAATGCTTTAAAGGCATCTAGCGAGTCAGATTTTTCATGCAACAGATCAACCCAGCCAAATCTGGAATAGTCGTCTATGAAGGTTATGAAATATTTGTAATTGCCCATAGCATATGGAGTAATTGGTCCACTTATATCTGTGTGAATCAATTCCAAAATAGATTCAGACCTATTAGCCCCTTTCTTCCTAGCTTTAGCGGGAAGTTTTCCCTTAATGCAGTCAATACAAGATTCAAAATCAGAAAAATTTAAGTCATGTAAAATGCCTTGTCTAACCATTCTCTCCAATCTCTCTTTTGAGATATGGCCCAAACGCCGATGCCACAACATGGAAGAGTTCTCATCAATTCTTCGACGTTTATGTCTTATGACAGTATTAATTGATGCCATAGGAGTAGAATCTGAACAGACATTTGCATTCAAGCAATATAGGCCATTCAGTAATCTGGCAGTTCCAACAATGATAGAATTAAAATAAATGTCAATTCTGCCATTTCCTTGCCAAAATGAATATCCATCTTTGTCTAATACAGAACTTGAAACTAGATTCCTCCTTGAAGAAGGCACACAGACAACGTTATTTAAAGTTAAAGTATGTCCAGAGTACAAGTTCAAAACTACAGTTCCTACGCAATCCACTGCAGCTGAACTTCCTTCCACTCCTAGAATGGTCTTTTCTTTCTCATTTGGGCTCCTCCTGTCTTTGAGCCCCTGCAAGGAATTAGTTACGTGAACAGTTGCACCAGAATCCAACCACCAAGTATTCATAGAGGTTTCAAAGTTATTGGATTCAAGACAAACTAAAGCTAAGGGGGCAGTTTCAGGAAAGATACCTTCATTTTCACGCTTGTGTTTCAGTTTAAGGCAATCTGAGATTTTATGGCCAGGCTTTTTACAGTAATTACAATTACCCTTAAATCTGTTCTTCTGACCCTTGTTCTTCTTATTGTTTTTCTTGATCTCAAAGAATCTTTTCCCACTAGGCTTGCTCTCAGATTTCTTTCCCTTAAATTTCTCATTTCCAGTCTTACTTGATGAAGCATGGGAGACATAGTTCACTGAATGACCACGTGAATTTGATTTCTTTAGCGACTCCTCCTCTTGAGTTACAATAGACATCATCTGATCGATGGTCCACTCAGCTTCCTGTGAGTTATATGTGGTTCTGAGGACCCCGTATTCTGCTGGAAGGGACTGTAAGACTTTATAGACTAGATAACTTTCGCCCAGGTCCACATTTAAAGATTTCAGCTTGTTGAAATAATTCACCAGCTTCATCATGTGCTCACGTACACCAGACGCTCCATCATAATGAGTGTTATCTAATAATGAAAGATAATACGCCTTTTGCGTCTTATCAAACTTCTTGAACTTTTCACCCACAGCTTTAAGGTATTCCACAGCGGTGTCTTTCTCAGGAATACTCTGTCTGATAGTCTTCTCTATAGTGTATTTTATGACCGTCAAACAGATCCTGTTAGAATCGTACCACTGCTTGTGATAAGTTCTATCAGCAGCACTAGACCCAGCAGTGAGATCTGCTGGTTTTGGATCTCTTATGGCCAAATCCTCCTTGGAGATTATCAGGTACATATTAAGGGACTCATACCAGTCATCATAGTTCGTCCCGTTCAGAGTTTTCACCACAGACAGTTGCTGAAACACAGAAGCTGATAAAGCAAAACAAGGAAATATTAATTATGTCCCGGAAACATAATCATAAAACAAGATTTCCTTTACAAAAAATCAGCTTATGCAACTGTATTATCAAGATGTGGTTTATAATCCTATTTAATGTCTCGGATTATAACAGATTATGAAAAGAAAATTTATATGCCCTATTGATTTGGCCATAAAAGGAAATAACAAAATGTACCCATCATTCCCACATCGATAGGATATAAGAAACAATGAAGACATTAGAATGGGATGCTGCCAACAATTCGTGAATGAATGAATTTCTTATGAATATAGATATTGATAACGTCACACCGATGGGGTATATCCATCATCAATATAACATATATTAATGTATATATATATATATACTCTCTTATGGGTTCATCGTAATTTTCACACTCTTCCCTGATGAGGCCAACTAAACTATCCAGAATTGTAAGAAATTTATTCATAATCAGACATAACACCATGATTGGGCCCACGATAGGCGAACACGCAACCATTATATGTATGTGATCCAAAAATTAGAATAGATTTCATCAATAGTTTATTCCCAGTCTAGGTACACACTTAAATAGGAATAAAACATAATAATTAATATAAAATATCAGTTATGATTTAATTGCACATAATCAGGGAGAGTGATTTTAACACATGGTCCCATATTATATCTATTCTAGGTACAAATTTTCTCGGATCGAAATACCTTATTTAAATATTATTTTTGAGCCTTGTAATTTTGTAAAATTTCAAAACTCCTATTTACAGGGCTCAAAAAATTCCACAAAATTCACCATAATTTAAATCGGGGCGAGTAGAGGCGAATCCAAAATTTTGGAGTTGACCCGATTGACGGTGTGGGCACACGCGCCCACACGCGCCAGAGGAGCGCGTGGGCAAGGCCCACGCGCTTCTTCTTCAACCTCTGGCGGGTCGTTTTGACCCGCCAGAGATCCGACGGGTACCCATCACAGACCCGTTGGATTTCTTGGTTTTAGGGCTTCAAAATTGGCCCTTTTGTTCGTCGTTCAGCGATCTACCAGATTCCGGTGTGTATAACGAACGAATCTGACCCAAGTTTTTCGAAAAAATGGGGTTTTGATTGATTGGAACCTCGGCTTGATCGCGAGTCACGGTCGGTGTGTTTTCACGGTCAAAACTCGCCGACGACGACAATGAGCATAGTGGTGAAGTCGAGTTTTTGCCGGCAACCGATGAAAAATCACACCGGTGCCTCGGTTAGCGAATCCGATGGTTGTACAGAACAATACGTCGAAAAAAATATTTTTTTTTTTGTTTGATAATTATTAACCCAAAATTTGGACAAATGCAGTAATGTTTTTGCGCACTGACAGGTTCATAATCCAGTAAATTAACGTTTTGTCTGATGAGAAAAATATCATAAATTTTATAATCAGACAACCAGGCTCTGATACCATTTGAAAGCATAACTGGATTTCAGCGGAATCAAAATTGTAATTCAACAATATAATGTGGGAGAATATATTCATCTATCTGACCTGATGGAGACGACATCGTTGCTTTGAATGTTGGTTGAGTCCGATCAGTTCAACCCACAATACCCCAGAGTGCTTTACAGAGAGTCTTGACGGCAGAGAGAGAGTTGTAAATTTATTTTTGTGTCAGTTATCAAAACTAGGGCTTCATTCTGTTATTTATAGGACTTTATTTAACCAATATAATTAATTAATATTATTCAGTAAAATCCTCCAGAATCTTTGAAACAATTTTAAATTTAAATTAAGCCCATAAAATCTCTCTCTCTGGATAGCAATCTTGGATTAGTAATCTGACGGGATGATTACTAATGCTCTCGGGCTGTGGGTTGGGTTTCTGCCTTTTGTGGGCTTGTGGATAATCGAACCCATCACCGATTATCCACACACATATTAAAATAAAACCCAGTCCATTCTCAGTTTATAAATTGTAACATTGATTGCCTAATTAGGTACTAATCAAATAAAATAATTAATGCTAATCCATAAAATTTTAAAATTATTCCAACATAATAGTATGTAAATTGTTAGAACTTATTTATTTTTTAATATTAACAAGGATAACATCCTGTATAAAAACTTAAATTTAAAATTTGAGAAATATACTGTAAGTAGGATGCCATTATGTATAAAAATATCGTAAATATTAATAAATATTTATGTATTATCATGAATTCTTTTAAAAATTAATTTTTATTAGAATAGAAAATTTTTTAACTAATTTAAACCATTGGATGAAAAATAACTTTAATAGAATATCTTGTTACTAAGGGTTTTTTTATTTTATTGCTACAGGAAAAAAATAATTACCACTTAAATTCATTATTGTAAAAAGTATTGCATAAATATATTATACATCTTTTTGACTAAAATAAATTTACATTTGCGTCATATAGGTCCACGCAATCACAAGAAAAAAAAAAAAAAAAAGACAAAATTTGTAATTATTTTGGATATTTTGTGAGAAGAGTAAACATCTATCCCAAAGAAATTATTTTTAGTTAGTTGTACGTCAAAATTTGTAAGAATTATTTGCAAATCAAAAGTAATTATTTTGAATATTTTGAAAAAAAAAATTCATTTACTATGTAGTTTAAAATATGCTTTTAATATTGATTTATTTTGTAATCAGGCAAAACATAGAACAAATATTGAGGAATTACTTCTTATTAAAATATGCTTGCATATTTTGAACTACATTCAAAATTTAAAACTAGTAAATTTATTTTGATATAAAATTTAATTATCAATTATTAAAAATTAATATTTTTTATTTTTAAAGAAGAGGAGAAATGAGTGGACTGTGACATCTTGCTTTAGTATAGCTTTTAGTAAGGTTAATAGTTAAATTTACGAAACCTTAGAGCGAAAATTCTTTTTTCATTACCTTCCTATCTCATATAGTAGTTTAAATTATTTAAACCTTTACTTACAAATAGGTAAATGATACACTTTTACTATTCCATAAAAATTTTCATAATTTTCAAAGACTTCTGTATTAGAATGTCCTTTTAGTGAATCAATTGTTTGCTCTTCTAATTCCATAATTATTTTATTTTAATGGACTATACTTTACCAGTTAACAGACTCTCTTGGCTTAATTGAAAATAAATTCAAAAAGAAAAGTGAGACTTTTACATCTCAATAGTTAGTATAGAGTAAACAAAATAATTTTCTTTTCAATTCTTTTATATTTTTAACATTTAGTTATGCACACATACTAAATTTTTAGGGCTCTTATTGAAACCCGATTGGACCTCTCCCTACTTAGTTCTTTTGGAAACTTACTTGGGTGATGACCATCTCTATATATGGTACCTTAACATAACTCTTTGTCTAATTTAAACATATATATACATAACGAATTACAATATATAAATATGAAAGAGAATCTCTGGCTAAAGTATGTAAGGGAAAAGCTAACTACCTGTTCTATTATTTATGTTTTATTTTTCAGAGCTTATCTTTTTTTTTTTTTTCCCAAGCATCTAAGGGCGGTTATCTCATATTTAATTCAATTATATTTGCATTCTTCTGTATCCGTAAATTTACAAATTATATTATGCTTTTAATTTCTTATTTTATTTCATACTATTGTTATTTTTGTCTTATTGTTTTATCTCCTAAGAAATTATCTCTGACTTGTCTATTTTTATCAATAAATTTGTATAAGGAATTCTCAATTATCGCATCCATTTATCCAATGATTTCCTTATATTTGGTTTAGATGAATATATATTATTAATAAGGTCATACATAATATTTATATCATAATTTATTGAGTATTTTAGTTTCGTACACCCTGCATAAATAATTGTTTCAACATTTATGTACTTCTTGTAACTAATTTTTTCAACTCTCTTCCCCTGTACATGAATCATTCACTAGTGTATATAATTTCCTATTTCTTTAGTTTAGTTAAAAATGTTCTTTCAAGACTTTCACTTATAAAAAACATTACCATTTTAGTTTCTCATTTATTAAAATATACAAAATATTCTCTCACTCATTGAAAAATGTTAGCTTTAGTCTCTACTTTTTAAAAAATTATTAAATTTAATCTCTCTATCAAATTCTAAACCCTAAATTTAAGAGACTAAATTTGGTATTTTTTTAAAAGTGGATGACCATATGTGACATTTTTTAATTAGTGAAGAACTATTTTGGATATTTTAATAAGTGACAGACTAAAATGACAATTTTATAATAAATGGAGGACTAAAAAGTTATTTTACTCATTTAGTTTATCATTCCCTATTTTTACCTAAAATTCTAAATATGCCATTAAGTTTTATTTATAGTTTGTCATATGTCCTAACCAAAATGAACTAGTTTACTTTGTTGTCTTATGTTCCATTCCATTAGTAATTTTGAGAATATGCTTGAACTAATTATTAAACATACTAAACTATTTATTTTCTCTTTGGGAGTTAAGTGAATTTCTAGTTAATTTCCTTAATCCTACTTTAATATTAAGTATTTTTATTTTTCTTAATTATCCTCTTGTGTGTATTTCTTTCAATTAGTTTATTAAACTTCTATATCCTGATTCTTTCTTATTGAATTTCTCAAATTAGCTTAAGTGAAATTATTCATAAATTTATAAAGGACTAAAATTCAATCTAGTTATCTAATTTTTCTTAAATCTTCTTTAAGGAATTCTTACTAAACAATTCTTCTAAAAGAATTTTCTAAATATTTAAATGGATGGGTGGGTTGGTTGAAGATGTCCTTCTAATTAAATATATGAGGGGACATCCCTGTATATTTTAATAGGAGGATGCTTATCGTTTTTTTTTTATTAAAGGGATTGTGGGATGTAATTTTTTTTGGTGATTTCATATTTTTTAGTAATGAAGTAAATAATAATGATAGTGCAGGATTTGAAACATTTAATAATTCTATTGAAGCACTTCAGTTAAAAAACATACAAAACTCCACCATATTTAATGACACATTCGTAGCAAATATAGTTGCAATTGTTCGCCAAAGTAGTGCCACGTCTAATTTCTAGAGTGGAATTGTTTAGATCTAGGTGCCTTTTTATCGTAATCTTCTTTGGCAGCTTAGGAATGGTAATTTGATCCATTTTTGGACTGATCATTAGGTGAGTTCATAATCTTGAAGATTTTGCTACCATTGATGTTAATGATAATATTTAGGATGAGTTAGTGGCTGATTGTGTTCTTGAAAATGGGGATTGAGATTGAGATGTTCTTGAGCTTCAACAAGTCCTTCCTGCTAATTGTGTATATATTATTATTCCTCTTAGAGTCTTCTTTTTGGTTGAGGATGTTGACTCTTTGGCCTGACTTTCGAATATCACTGTTATGTTTTCTTATAAATTTGCTTTTGTTTCTTGTTTTAGAATTAATTTGAACTTTCAGTATCTTTTTGGTAAGATTTGGAAACTAGGTGTCCCTCAACGTATCCAAGCCTTTATGTGGCTTGTTGTGAATGAAACTTTCTCACTAATAGTGCTCACAATCGTCGGTCTTTAACTACTTCTCCTATTTGTTCTCTTTGTGGTTTGGATGATGAAATAGTGCTCCACTCTATTCATGATTACACTATCCCTAGTTTGGTGTGGAAGGGCATTGCACCTAGCTATCTTCATTTAGGTTTCTTTCAAAGAGACCTCATTCAATGGCTAGATTCAAATCTTAATAAAGGAGCTCCTTTCTTTAATGAGATGAGTTGGCTCCATACTTTTTCTTCTATTTGTGCTGAAATTTGATACATGAGAAATAGAAGAATCTTCGAAGGGATTAATATTGAATCAGCTAGTTTCTTGAAATATATGACTGCATTGATTCTGAATTATCATCATTCCTTTTCTCTCCTCCAACTTGTTAGATGAACCGTCAAGGATTTCACTATTTGACATATCATTATATTTCTCTTCCTGATCATGCCGTCAAGCTTAATACTAATGGTTCTATTTCAGAACAAGGTTCTATAACTTGTGGTGGACTGTTAAGAGACAACAAGCGCAAATTTATTAAAGGTTTTAGTGTCAAGCTCTCAAACTGCACGATTACTAATGTTTAACTTTGAGATTTATTTTGTGGGCTCAAAATTTGTTTTTAAGCCAGGTGTAGTCTATCTTTATGGATCTTGATTCCTTGATCGTAGTTAAGATGATTCAAAACTTACAAGATAATTTACATGAAAGCTTTTATCTAGTTTGTGCTATTAAATACTGGTTGAATTTGGATTAGTCTGTCCAAATTTCTCTAATCTTTCGTGAAATAAATTTTGCTGCTAATACCTTTGTTAAACATGGACATAATCAATTCCCTTCTTTCAAGTGTTTTGATACTATTCTTAATTTCGCCTTTTTAGTTATTACTGCTGACTTGCAAGGTATTTGTTACTCTAGACTCATGGCTTGCTAGTTCTATTTTTTCTTGGGTGTTTTGCCCCGTTGTTTACTAAAAAAAAAAAAGACACATTCATATATATATATATATATATATGTTTATGTAGCATCCCAAAATATATCTAAATAAAGGTATATGATCTTTATAGGGGTACAAATAATAATATAGCCTTCTAATTAAACCCAAAATAATTTTAAGAGTAACATTAGATAAATGAAATATAATTTTAAGGACTAAAATAAAAGAAGAAAATAATATCTAGAATAGAAATTATAATTTTAACATTTTTATCATAGAATAAAATGAAAAGAAAAAATATTGTCTAAGATAAAAATATAGTTTAGATATTACATACTATTTGCATAGTAAACTATCACAAAAAACACATTTGATTACTATTTGTATAATATTTGATAGTAACTTGCATAATACCAAATAGTAACTTAAAAATTTCTATAAATAACATAAACATTTCTTAGTTTTCTTATTCGAAGTGAAGAGAAAGGAAGAGAAAGGTGAGGTAGTAGAAGAGCAGTTTTGTGGAAAGTTCATATTTTTAACTTGCGTAAGTAGTTAGTAATCTTGTTCTTTATATACTTGTTTGGAACTAAATTATTTATATATTTCATTATATCTTGCTATGTATACATATGGTTAGCTTTATTCATCTACAAATTGCCACAGGGTAATTTCTATAGACAAATTGAACTTTTGAGTTTTTTAAAACTCACTATGATGATGAATTAACCAATATTATGACATGACGATGATATGATGTGGTAGCCCAAAGTATGGGATTGTGGTTACAAAAGAAACAAAATATGCATTAAGTTACATAACCCATATGAATACTTCTAATTCTTATAATATGTATGATAATTATGCTTGTATATTCTAAAAAAGATACATGACTACTGAGATTTATAATTTCACTCAAGTTTATTAATATTTTTCAAGTGAATGTTTCATGTGACTATTATGAAGCTATTTGTATTTATAAATAAAATGTATGTTTTCATATAAATTGTTTAGTATGTGTTTATAATTAAATAAAATATTTAATGACTATAGATTGCTCTAAGGTTTGGTATACAAGCTTTAGATATGTTAAATAAAAAACGATCAGAATTGATCTCTCTAAAACCAATTAATATTATTATTGATGTTGTTATTGTTGTTATTAGTAGTAATATTTTTTTTTGAACTAGAAATATAGTATGTTTTTAGTGAATTTCTAATAGCCTTATTTTGATATAGATTTTTTTTTTTTGTGTGGAAATAGTCATTTAAGAGTATTGAACTATTTTATACAACAATTTTCTATATATTGGTGGTGGAATCCCATTTAATGGAATGAGCAAAATAAGACACTAAAATAAAATTAAATAGTATCCTTATGAAGCTTTATAGACCTTGTACACGTAAGATTATGGCAGACTATACTTCTTAAATGACTAATTTAGATCCTATGAGTTATTTAGTAAAGCGATTCATCTTATAAATCCCAAGTCTATGGCAAAGTTATATCGACTAAATATTCACTGAAAAGTAGGTTACTACATTTTCTTGTACCTCAACCTGAGATCAAAAAGTTCTTAATCTCAAATTTTAGGTAAAGGCTAGAATATTTTCCTTATCAAAAACATTCTGTAACATAAACTATGCTTAATTATATATATAAGAAAGATTTTTGGATCAATATGCACTTAGAAAAGTGAAAATTAAAAACACATTAAATTTTAAGATAGAAAGAGAATTCCTAACTACTAATATTATAATTATTATTATTTTTAAAGACCAGACACACATAAAATTTTAATTATAGAGAAACAGTATTTGTATTTTTTTTTTTCAATGCATTACAATTTAAGTACTTGCAACTCACATTTATATATTTACATTTGCATGCAAGCACTTACGCATGGATGGATCCAAGGAAGGAACAAAGAGTCACTCTTCATGGATTATATAAATTTTTAATTTTTATAAGTAATTTTATCTTATATTCTTCAATTGATTTATTAATTTATAAGAATTCATCCCTTTATTTTATAAGATTTTTGGCAATTTTATTTGCGTTTCTTGGCCGTTAAAATTGCCAAAAAATTGATGTCCCTAGCACGTCCAACTTCATTGGAAAAATTGGCGTAAGAAACATTTCTTGGTGGCTTTTAACCAATCGTAAGTAAAAGCGTTTAATATTGTCATACTTACGAGTCTAGATAAACTAGTCAGAGTAAGGTAAACTTGAAACGTAAGTTCATAATGTAAAATTATAAAAGTTTACCTATAATAAGAAATAATTATTAAAATATGTAATTATATAGTTAAAATCAGTATTTTAAAAATCAAACTAGTTATTGAATTAATAAAGACAATGATTAATAGTTTATTAATTTAATTTATAGTTGAATAAGTGATCTGACGAAAAAAAGAATAAGTGAAAATTAAAGATAAATATTTTTTAATTTTATATATTAAAACCTAAATATAATAAATATTAATAAAAAAATACAAATAATTTTAAATTTGAATTAAAATGATTTATACAAAACTTTATATAATTATTAAAGATTATTTTGTCAAATCAAATAAAAAGATAAAAATAGATAACTTTTTAACCTATGAAAATAAGAAATTCAAAAAAATTCTCAAAAATGATAATGATAAATATATATATATATATATATTTATATATATTTATTTATTTATTTATATATAATACATTACAAATTATAATTATGAAGTTCTTACTAGGAATATGACAATGAGTGTTGTTTTTGTTCTGTCATATATATCATATTAGAAGTGATTAAGATCCAACCCAACCTGACTTGGACTAGTCATTTTGGGCCGGGTCAAAATCATTTGAACCATGAGCAATATAATTCTTATTAAATATTCTTGTGAAATTAACAGCAACATATACATGATAAAAGAAATTGTTCAGGTAGATTAGAAAGGAAAACAGATGGAGACATGTGAACTACAGAAATTTAATGTGAAGGAAAGTTTTATATTGAGTAAAACAATGTTGCATCATTTATTTACTTCCTGAGTGTGTCCCTTCATAAACCTAGAAAAAAAGAGAAAAAGAAAAATAGAGATTTAGATTAAAGAAGTCTCAAAAACCTTATTTTTATGGAATAGAGAAGGTTCAGTTCTCAAATACAACCACACCTTTGATTGAATTTAATTAATTCTTACAAAAGCATGAAGATAATTCCATTAATAACAAAAATGTTTGAAAAAAGAAAAGAGAAATTTCAAATTAGAAGAAAAGTTCATCATCCTAAATAAAATAAAGCAGGAAAGGTTAAGGGGTAACTTAATTTCATTCCTGTTCGCTCTGAATCTATGAAGAGAACCTCAACATTATTTGTCTTAAATGTTAAAAAGTTCTTCTTTGAAAAAACAAAATAAAACTTCGTCCAGAAAAAATGTCATGCATCAGAGACATTACATCCTCTTCATATATTAGTCATACTTCGTCTCCATTATTTAATCTAATAAAGTCTCTTTATGATTGGAAAATGATAACTAATATGTTTTGTAAACTTACAATTCATGTAATTTCGTGCATCTTTCCAAGATAATATACCAATAATATAGGTCCCTCATTCTCATAAAGAAAAATCAATTTATATAATATTATTGTTTATTTCATTATGTTATTTATAAAATATTCAAACATAACCCGAGCGAATGAGTAAGTACTGGAAAATTAAGTTCAATATCTAATATAGTAAAAGACTATAGATAAAAATGTAATATTTCTAAAATTTATATGTTAAATATTTTATTTTAAGTGGGGAATCTCTTTAATGATTTTATGAATTAAAAAAATAAGGAAATACAATAGGTATGAGTAAATTTTTGTAATTGAGAAATATTGAAAAAAAAATTAACAAGATTCAAATATTAAATGAAATAACATTGTATTTAAACTTGATATTGGTATAATTGGCTAAGCCTGACTTGAAAGTACTTAGGTTTGAATAACTATGAAATAACTTATTTATTTTATATTGTACCAAGTGTTCCTTTGGAATTTACTAAAATACCTTTCTTCCAATTTCTCTTCCACTTCTTCACAACCCATGTTTATTTTTTATTGTGCCAAGTGTTCCCTTGAAATTTACTAAAATACCCTTCTTCCAATTTCTCTTCCACTTCTTCAGAACCCATAGTTTTTAAATATTGTACCAAGTCTCCCTTTGAAATTTACTAAAATACAAGCTTTGAAATAAGGAAAGCCATAGATCGTAATGTTTCAGCAAGTTCTCAAACAAGAAGGATTCAAAAGTTCCACTCTCATTTTCAAGCTTTGGCTTTTTGGTATCAAGTTTTGGGTTATGCCGAGAAAGAAAGAGAAAATATGATTTTTTAATGTTCTTTTCGAACCACAAAGAAGAGAAATATTTAAATCTATACATACCTTGCAGCTTTAGATGTGGAATAAACTTATATTGCATCACGAAATACAAAATCCACAAACAATCATTGAAAATCAATACAAAAAGAAAATGCAAAAGAAAAATATGTAACTAATTCGAAATAACAAGAATGGGATTAAGGGTAACCAACTTGGAAATAGAACAACCATGAGAATGAACGTGAGAAGTTGGCAACGAAATCGCAATAGCAAGACCAAAATCACTAAAGTTGTGAGAATGAATATAGGCAGAGGGTGCGGGAAATTGATGTACCAATAGGATTTGGATTGTATAAGAGAAAATTGGAAGGGGAGATGAAATTAATCAAGTAAACATTTATTGGCGGCTTTGAAAACTCCAAAAAATGAATAAAACCCGCTGGCAAAGTTCTACGGTTTGATGGAGTGCCAGAAATTGAAGCATTTTCTAGTGATTTTTTAAAAGTGCCAAAAAAAAAAAAACCACAATCAATACTTGGTTTTGAGTGAGAATATGTTCCTATAATTTTTAATTTTAAAATTTAAAATTTTAATCTAGGTTTAAAGATCAGATTTGATAGTGTCCAAAAACTTTATCCATCTATATTTGGGCCATGAATTGATCATATTTTCAATCTTGAGTTTTAGTGATCATAAAAGCCTTTTTAGACATATTTTGTTTTTAGCTAGTCGAATAAGATTAGTCCACGTAATCTCTTGGGACTATTCTTTGACTAGTTCTCTCTTATAAATTTTCTTCTTACGGAAGGTAATGAATGAGAAATAAAGACTAAAAATTAATGAATTAAAAATTACATGGAACTAAAGGCTAAAAATTAATGAATTAAAAATTACACATTAGTCAGTCTTGACGCTTGTGTAAAATCTCTTTAAATATACTGCTTCTTGCTTTGTCTACTTTTTCCAATTACTTGTTCTTTTCAAGTTAATGAATATTTTGTACTCCAAAACTTATTTTGCTTATTGAGAAATTTGGAATTGACCTTCATTTTATAAATTTTTTTTTGGTTATCCTACAGTAGGTTTTGTCATTGTTGGTTGTTTAATTATAAAGCTAAAGTACACTTTATTGCCTAGAAAAAAATCATATTTCCTTTCTTATTCTTCTTCTGAAGCTAGACGAGTTGAGATTCAAATCAACGGGATATATATATTATTTTAAGTTATTAGATTATGATTAACAAAAAGATTTAATCATTTTTCAAGAATAAATAGTCTGAGAATAAACCCACCGCTTTCACCATGTTCTACTTATGTTAGTGAAAGTCTCATACTGATTCATCACGAGCGTGTAAACATCATTCTAAAGACCTTAAAGACAAAATTGAAAAGCTGAACTAAAATGAGGATCATATAGATCATTTTAATCTAATATAATTTGAAGATTTTCATCCCTTAAAAATCAAATTTTTGATCTATCCCTGCATCCCCTATGGACACATATGCAAGTGCAAATAAGCAAATCCACACACACAAATTTTATAATACATGCATGTAATATGTATGCAAGTACTTGTACAAACACAAAGCAAACTCAACTTGTACTAACACATATATGTACACAAATAGAAAGTACTTGCAAGCACAAGCACTCCGTGAGTTACATACACGGATTTAGATTGCCTCTAATAGCACTATGTTAGTAGAAATGTTGAAGTGGGTTTAAATGTTCCGTATAATTTTAATTAAAAAAATTATGATAATACACAAAAATATATTAATATTTTAAATTATTTTTATATAAGATTATGTTGAAGAACAAATAATTAAATAACTTTTAACAGTTTACAATTTATTTCTTTCATCTTACAATTTATTTTTTTTAATAAAATATTGTCTGTAAAAAAATCTAAAATATTAATATATCCTTTTATATTATCATAATTTTTATGAAAATTTAATTTAAAAGTTATGTGGTACATTTTAACTCATTAAATTTTCATTTAATGACTAAATCCACCGCATAGGTGATTACACCCACATTGAGTAACCTAATTAGCAAAGGTCCATGCAGTGCCAAATTTTTCTTTATGTTAAATATTTATGAAAAAATAAATTTATTGAAAGTTTCTCACACACATTTTAACATTTAGGAAGATAGTAAACATTAGAGTTGTCTAATTAGCAAGTTCCTCTTGGGACGTATAGAAATTTTTATCTTTTTTTTTTTTTGGCAAAAGAAGTTCTGAAAATCATTTAGTTTAATGTATTAAAGAAAAAAATGCAAATTATTGCTAAATTAATCTTCTAACAACCAATTTTATTGATATCATAATTAAATATTTGAGATGATATTGATAATTTTATTTTAGTTTTGGTTTAATTACTTCATAAATCTAATTCCTTGTCTGTTTATTATGATGAAATAAATGAATTTTACTGTAACTCAAATGTTAAAGTATTATTGAAATAAACAAAATTGTGAAACAAAATTACTTTTTCCTCTTCAATAAATGCCATTTAGAACTTCTAGAAACATGAGGAGAGCAAAAGGCTACATCCTTCGGTGCCACGTGGTCCAATAAGGAGATATCATGTCACTCTGATAGGATTAATGTTAAAATTGAAATGGATGGAAATGTTTAAAAGTTTTTATTTTTTATTTTTTATTTTTACCTCAGATGAATTTTTAACATTTATTTACAACTCAATAATTATTATTTACCTTTTTATTATGAAACGCAAAGAAATAGAAGGAAGGATAAAAAAACAAAGCTAAAAAGGAACAAAAAATTGAACTAAGAAAGGTGAAAATAAATGTCTTGGCAGTTTTGAAATTTCTATAATTTGATTTTTTGAGTTGGATATACTAAAAAATAGTTGTCGAATCTTACAGTTAAAATAGTATTTCATCTATGCTTTTTGAGATTCGTACTAACTTAATTCAAATCCTTAAAAATTATGAGAGAATTTGAAATATTTAAATTCATTTTTTATTTTTATTTTTAAATTAAAATCCTAATTGAATTGAAAACAAAGTTTTGCAATGAAAATGAAGGAAACTGTGAAGCAAGAGAGAGGCGTGCTGCACACCAATTCTTATGCACAAAAATCAAGGAAAGACAAAAGAGAGTAAAAATTTTGTTGATTCAGTTTCTGCCTGTATAAGTTGAAAAGCCACAGTGATGTTTTATAATTGGAAAAAAATTATATTTAGTCTCCATAATTTTATTTAGTTTTTAACTTAGTCTTTGTAATTTAACATTTTATAATTGGATCTTTACAATTTACAAATGTTTTCATTTAGTCCTTATTGTTAAAATTTTGTTAATGTTTTGCTAAATTTTGCTAATAAATTAATTGTATACTTTCTTAATATTTTGAATAGTTATCATTTATGTTAATGTAAAATATGAAAATAAATAATGAAATATAATTAACTCACCCATATAAAAAAATGTTAATAAAAATATAATGATAAGGATTAAATTAAGAATTATTAAAATTCTAAGGACCAAAAATATAATTAAAAATCAAATGAAACTATAAGGCTCAAAATAGTAAAAAGGAAAAACTAACTTGATGTATTATATATTTGAATTTCCACATACAGGATCCTTGAGACCACAGTTAGTAGATTGGATTATAAGGCTCTTAGTTGTATTTTAGATTTGTGGAGTCTTATACATAAATTTAGTGGATCTAGTATACTCGATTTGGCCGAGTTATATTAGATCAAATTTGGGATAGATTAAAATAAAAATTTTAAATTAATTAAGCTAGACAAACTTAAATTTATTTTTTTCAAAAAGGATATTTAAATAATTCATTTTATTTTATATAATTTCATCTATGGCACATTTATAAAATATTATTTCAATAGGGTCACATTAAAAAGAATACTATTAATAGAACATCGAATCCAAGTACTACCAATTTGTCTTACAGCTTCACATAAACTTATTGTGAGAGGATTCGAATTACCTGCTGTACAGTTGAAATAGATACAAAACTTTTTGTTAATTTTTGATTATTAACAATTTTTTTTTACTCACGACTGTACAGTAAATTTGTTGTAGAACAGTAAATCTGCTTTCATTAAAAGATGAGGAAGGATCCTCTGTCGTAAAAGTTCTATAGTAAAAAATGCTGTAGAGAGGGAAAGTTTTAAAAAAACTCTGTTTCAACTTCATTTTAACTTACAGCAACCCCCAGTTTGCAGCAAGGGATCTGCGGTCAATGGGCTAACGGAATTTCACAAGGCCCTAGTATTAGCAAAAGCAACGGATTTGGATTCCCTTCCGTACATAGATTATAGGAGAAAATCTTATAAATAATTTGAACCATCACATGAAATCTAATAACTCAAATTATTTTAATTTTTTTTCATTTTAATAAATATTATTCTTTTAAAATTTTTTTATGATAATATATACTTTTTTTATATATATAAAATGATATCTTATTGAAGAAAAAAAATGAATTATTTCGAATAATTTATAATCTATTCCTTATATCTTAAGTTTATTTTTATTTATACAAGATAGTATTATGATAAAAAGAAAATATATGAGCAAGTTCTAACAATTTACAATCTATTATTTACATCTTATAATTTATTTTTTTATCAATAAAATATCATTATGTATAAAAATGATCTAAAATATTCATAAATTTTCATGCATTATCATTTTTAAAAAAAATAAGTTAATTATTTTAAAATTTAATTTTTTTTAAAATTAAAAATTTATATTTTATCAAAATAAAAAAAAATTTAGAACAATTTGGACTATCAAATTTTATATTATGATCCAAAATGTTTACAAGATTTCCTGCTGTAAAATCCAAATCCAAAAGCAACATGTGGTTCAGAAATCCAAAGGCATAAATTTCAAACCAGCTCTTCTCTTTTTGCCGACTTATTATTATTATTATTATTACAAAATTATTATTTTGATCTTTTACTTATTAAAATATCTAAAATAATTTCTTATTATTGAAAAATGTCACACTTAGTCATCAATTTTTTAAAAAATTATCAAAATTTAATTCTTCTGTCAAATTCTAAATTCTAAATTTAAAAAACTAAATCTAGTATTCTTTTAAAAAAGTAAGGGATTAAATGTGACAATTTCTAATAAGTAAATGACTATTTTGTATATTTCAATAAGTGAAAGACCAAAATAATAATTATGTGACAAACAAGAGACCAAAATTGTATTTTACTCTTTAATAAGTTTTGTAATGAAGATGAATTATATTTTACAATTAATTATAATTTAATTAATATTTTTTTTAATTCTATTATTACATAATTATAATAATCATAACATAAACCACATATTTTGCTAAAATGTTCACCTGCTGAGGAGAAGTTATTTCTTGCTTTAAAGATACTGTTTGTTGCTCTTTTGCCCACATGTTTTGAACTGTATTCCAATTCTATTTTTTAAAAAGCATTATTCTAATTAATAAAATTAATTAAGTTTAATCTCATGATAAGTTTTTATGGCAGAAATATATATATATATATATATATAATAAAAAATATGAAGAGACCATGTTTTGTAATTTAATCATAATTCAGAAAATGTGATTGTCACCACTGCTTTTCCAGCAGATTCAAAAGACTGCAAAAAATGTAAACCATAATAAAAATTATTCTTTTTTGCGGTGTTAAAATTTTTAAATAAAAACGTTAATGAAAATATTTTGAAAGTATTATACATTTGGTCATTATTGTTTAAAATTTTTTAATTATATTTCTAATTTATTTACTATGATTACATTATTATTATTATTATTATTATTATTATTTTCATATATATATATATATATATATATTTCTATTTGTATTGCATTATCTAGTCTATGTATTTTATTTTAAAGTGTTAAGATAATATACAGTTAATTATATCAATAAAATTTAATATTTAATAAAATTTTGACAGTTATTTATGGATTTTAAGAATTTAATTACAAATTTTCAATCTATAAAAATTAAATAAAATTATAAAGACCGAAAATAAAATTCTTTAAGTATTTTCTACTTATCCTGTTCTCCCACTGAACCAAAGAGCCTGCTGATTTCAGTAATAAACAAAAGTAGAGTGCGTCGGTGAAAAGGACCAAAATGATTATTTATATATAATCCCATTCAAATACCATAACCTAGGTTATTTTTCTCCTTAATTAAATGTTCATATTAATTAGTGGGAGGCAACTAAAATTATATAAAAATGTCACGTTCACAGTCATTTTGATCTGCCCAGTCAATTCAATTTTGAGGCCATACTCTATTGCAATAATAATAAAATAGTACAAAATAAGGTTGTATTTATCCAAATCTCACATGATTCCTCATAAATTATTTATCTTTAAACTAAATGAATATGAAAGATGTCATAACATATTGTTCTCTAATCTTTATATTTTATATATTTAAAATAGTAAAATATTATTTTGGCCACTCATATGGTCTCTTACTTATCAATTGAGTTTTAATTTAGTCCTTTATTAATTCTCAATTTCAATTTAGGTTTTCACTTATGACCCCAGTTTCGATTTGGTCACTCAGTACTTCCTAATATCAATTCAGTCTCTCACTTATAATTTTAGTAACAATTTGGTCCCCAGGATTATATATTTAGTTTCTCATTCGTAGTTAAATTTGAACCAAATATACTAATATTTATATTAACAATGAATTAGATTGAGATTAAACTAATAAATGAGGAACAAAATTAAGATTAAAAATCAATGAGGGACCAAATTAAGATTGAACTCATAAGTAAGAGACCAAAAGACTAAAAATTAGTAAGTGACCAAATTAAAACAAAATTTACAATTAAGGGACAAAATGATATTTTACTCGTATTTAAAAATAAAACACTATTACGATAAGTTCAATATTTTATATTTTTAAAAATATACTTGGTCATAATAAAAAATATACGAAATTGAATTACATGTTTGACTCTTGAAATGAAATTTACATCACTCTTCTCTTTTTTTTCTTACTTGCTTACTTGTTTCGATTGTATGATCAAAGAATAACAATTTATATAAATATTTAACGACAATATATTTTCCGAAAAAGTAATATTTTGACTGAATTGATAATGCATGATGAGCAATTTTCATGACGAAGTGTATAAATTCACCCACTCTGAAGTTGCTTTGCAAATGAAATATAACATTTAATTATATTCATTTATATATTATTCAATACTTAAAATGGATTAGAATTCCCTTGTGAGGATAAAAATTACTAATTGATATCTAAATAAATTTTAAATTTTAAATTATTCGTTTCATTAGAAAATGTTCAATATATGATGTTAGGCAAGACAATTAACACTCATGAACAGAAGGGGGTTGAATTGGATGTTTGTAAAAGTTTTGATTCTTTTCAAAATTGTTTTACAAAAATCTTGTCATCAAAGTTGTTTGGAAGAATATGAAGTAACAATTATATAAATTAAAAGAATATTAATTAGCAAGTTTATTTCCAAAAAATTAGAGCACTCGATTATATATAGTTAAATTTAATTCTAAAAATTTGTATATGAGCAAGTTACAACAATTATACAATTTCTATATCAATTAAATTATTTAAAGTAGATATAAAAAAATTTATCAAGTAAGAAATTACAACATTTCATGCAACATATTAAAATAAAAGCTGAGCATTAAGTAAAGAACTTAAATTGTAAGGAGTAAAGGGAGAAAAAAAATGCCAAACTCCAAGATTTATTCCGATTAAGCTCTAATCTATGCCTACATCCAATCCTCAATCTTCCATTTGAGAATTTTTCACTAATACACAAGTTTAATCGAGCATTTGTGAGTCTTTGAAACATTCAATTTAAACAAAAGTTGTTTCTCATTCTAAAATTAAAGAACACCTCACTTCCAAGAAAAAAAGAAAAATCACTTCAAGACATTTATCACTCTTGTTTTCTCTTATAAGTGATATACCACCCTTGTTTTACAAATATTGATGATAAATAGTATTGCTTAAAGAAGCTCTTTCAAATAATAAATATACAAAATGATGCTTGCATAACTCAAATGATAGAGATTAAGCAAGTTTCAACTTAATAATATTTGTTTCTCTCTCAAAGTTGTTAAAAGAAGTTGAAGTTTATATTTTAGCACTTGATTCTTTATAAAAATATGTTTGAAAAATAATATATATATATATATATATATATGAAACATAATCATTGGATACATATAAAAACCTTATTTACCTTTTAAAAAATTGTCCTAATGCTGCTCATCGACTGTCATGGGCACCACAGTTGATTGTCGACCAAAATAAGACCACTCGTTTGAATCGGTTGTCAGCCAGTTGACTTTAGGTGTGAGGCAGTTGACCGGTCAATTTCAACAACACAAACTTAACTTTAATTGATTATAACTTTTTCATTTGAATTCTATTTTGAGTGAATGACTTATTATTAAAAAGCTCTTTCAGTCTATTTTACAACAAAAAAAGTTTCATATCAAAATTATATAAAATTTAGGAGATATAATTAAAATAGTGACTATAAGTCAAAAAATAACTTTATACAAAATTTATATCTTATGACTCAACTTTAGATGGTCATAATTTTTTCATTTAAACTTTGTTTTGAGTGAATGATCTATCATGGAAAGCTCATTAAGTCTATTTTATAACAAAATAAGTTTCATAACAAAAATTCTTATGGTTTATAAGATGTAATCAAAAATATTAATCATAGGTTAAAATAATGTTTTAAGTAAAATTTATATGTCACTATCTTTTAAGTACAAACTCATATTTTAAGAACCAAATTTGTCTTAGGCCAACAAATGCAAATATAAATAATTAAATTTCATAAAATGACTTTTAACCTATGACAAATATATCTAATTCAATCAATTGGCTATTTTGATACAACCAAACTTTCAAATTTTCAAAATTTCAAATTATTCAATGCTTAGAGCATCTTTCTTGCTTGCTAATTTTTTGTATAGAGCATGATCATTTTTTCACTCAATGCTTACTTTTTTTTCTTTTAGATCATCCTATATAAAAGATATTGACTTGCAAGGTAAATAATTAGTCCAATTCATATTTAACAATATGCATATTTAAATAGCAATTAACACAATATGTGCATTTTTATCATTTATATGAGATTCTTATAATTATGTATCCAATTTTGATTACATATAACATAAAGACTAAATATGATATGGGTAAACACATATCATAAAGAATAAATAAACAATGGTTGTATAAATTAGTGGTGAACCAAATAAGCGCATATTAATACTTTATTTGTAACTTTTATATATATATATATATATATATATCACATATTTGCCATTAATAAAAGTTTACATAGAAAATTAATCCATTATAGTCTTTATACTTTACATCAATTTGTAAATTGGTATACTTTGTGTTTTCTTTCTTTCATATCACTCCTAACAGTTTCAAACGGTTGCAACAATGACTCCTGTTGTGGCATTCTCCACTAACACCATCAAAATAGGTCTTACATGGCTAACTTTGATGACTTGGAATTGCCACATGAAAAGCTGTAATGTTAAAAATGAAAGACACACAAATCAATGGTGGTATTTTTCAATGACAGTACTACGCTCTATGATAAAAAGATATTGTCTAGTCTTAATATACTTATATGACAGCTAATATGATGTACTAGTCCCAACAATATCATTTTTTCAATAGTTTCCAATCTTCTTTTTCATAATTTTATTGAAATTAGTACATCAAATCAATTGCTATCCAAGTGTATTAGGACTAGATATGCCATTAGCGATCTTCATAACGTGGGATTGCAAAGCCTTAGGGTTGTCTGTCTGCCATGAGACGATCATATGCTAGAGTGATGAACAGATTAAAGGAGGGTTAAGTTCTTTTTCGTGATCTATTTGCAGGGAACTACTTGTTCATCATTGGCCTACCTGAGAGGGAGATGTCTCTTTCGAAACTTGCTTGACTTGTGTTAATTTCTCTGGTTTGGTATGAAGTCTTCAACCATGGAATTTCTGCAACATAGCTAAAGCATTGTTTCGCTGTCTGTTATCTTTATTTTTCCCTGATACTTTTTAACTCTACTTCAAAATATGGAAGACACCCTCCATTTTCAGAGTTTTTGCATCATTATGTAATAGTAATTGCAGATATCAATAGGCTGAGTGGTTGATACTTGATAAATAAAGTCAATTGCCGTACATTGAGCTAGCATAATTCTCAATAAGATATCTCCTTATCTGGCGATTCCAGTTCATCTTGGTGGTTCTGGTGGTTTTTTTTTTTTTTTTTCTCTTTCAGAATGTTTCCTTTAATTTAAAAAAAGAAAAAGAAAATAAAGGGGACCGCACACCAAGCTTCTCTGGACTCACATGCTCATCTTGGTGAAGGAGAAAAGAATGGGATAGAAGGGAAAAATGGGGCAAGCGTGAGAATGAGAGTAAATAATATAAAACATGCATAAAAAGAAGTACAAATTTTAAATAAATTCTATTTTATATGATGTATTTTATTGGTTAATTATTCACGAAATATATTTCAAGTATAAATAAATAATAAAAATATTAATAATAAGTAAAAAAATTTAGAAAACCTATAAACGAAAAGGGTCTAGAAAGTTAGAGACAATGTAAATGTAAAAAGTAAATAATTCAAGGAACATGGAACCGAAAGAATAGTGTGTATTTTCTCTCTTGTAGCTTCAGAACAAACATTGAGGGAACCCTCATTGGCTGACAAAGAAAGAATAAAATATAAGCTAGAGAAAATTCCTCATTCGTTGAAATTATACAAACTTTTTGGGTAAGTTATAGCAATATTCAACTATAAGAAAGGGCTTACGAAACAATTTTATAAATGAATATAGGACTATATTAAGATAACATTCTCAACCCAACATCATTCTCTTGCTGTCATTTGAATTATCTGAGTGTAAAATATTTTTTAGTCATTTATTTATTAGTTAATTTTGAATTTTGTTCCTTATTAATTTTTATTTTCCTTTTGATTACTCACTGATAAGTTGATGTTCAATTGATCCTTTAATGATTTTAATTCTCAATTTAGTTTTTGATTACATGTTAGTCTATTCTCAATTTTTTTTTATTTTCATTTAATTAAAACTAAAGGATTGTGTGTTAATTTCAGGATTAGTGAAAAATAAAATTGAGAATGGTGTAATAAGAAAGAGATTAAATTGAAATTGAAAATTGGTAATAGAATTAATTGATAATAGACTAATAAGTGAGGAAATAAATTGAGAATAAGTTAATAGTGAGGGACTAAATTGAAAATTAACTAATAAGAGAGGAACTAAAATAGTATTTTACCCAATTTTTTAATGCTTGGTTCCATTGTGGGCCTTCCTCCTCTTCCTCGAATATGGACTTCGCCGCAAAGATAATGGTTGGGCCTTGGCCCAATGATTGGGGGAAATGACGAAAGCAGTTAATATTCCCATTAATAAGAACGAGGGTGATTAAAAAGTTAAGATAATTGTCAATTATATTCCCTTTTACAGGCCCCCATAGTCGAGATGATAACTCATTCATTGCTATTTAAATTTATCATATAATTTACTTTAATTATTTATGAAAAAATTCATGTAATCTATTATTGAAATATGATTATATTAAATTCTCAATTTTAGATAAAAATTATTTATTTGCCAAAGTATAAATGACAATAACACTGAACCTTTTAATACTATTGTGAACATAATAAATATTTCCATAATATCTCATTCATGTGAACCAGCTCAAAATTTACTAGAGTTATATGTGATGAAAGTTTATTCAAGTATATATCATTGCAACGGAATATCGATTTTGTCAATTATAATAGAAATTACATTTCGGATTCCAATTACTCGTTCACAGCTAAAAAACACCAAAAAAGAAACATTAGAAGTGTTATGAGTACATTAGAGAAGAAGAGAGAGATGTTCTATCTAAAATTTTCTTGTCAGTTTTTTTTTATGTCAATTTTATTAAAAAAACAACTGACAATTCATTTAAATTAAAATTAATTAATTACTTAAAATATTAATTAATTAATTATATTTTGATTATATAAGGTCAGCCCATATAGATGACCCAAAATTCCAACGATATGGTTTGCTTCTGTTTCTTTACAAGTTAATCAGTTATATCCTATTAATATTCAACATACAACACTACAATGATACTCATAATTCTCGAAGTAATTTGGTATATTTTAAATCAACTTGTTTTCCATAATGTTACTGCAAGATTATGTTTTGATTTCATTCTAAACTTTTAGGAAAATAGCCTTTGATTTGACAAAGACGTTCATCTCACCAAAAAACAACTTGTTAGGGGCAACTCATAACGCCCTTCAAGTTATTATTCAACATGTTGTTTCTAATTCGACTAACTTTGAGTTTATATTTTGTTTGAGTTGCATTTGTTCGTCTTAATTACATGTTTTATTTACAATGTTATTTTTAATGCATTTATAATTTTAAATATATTAGTGCACCTAATTATATTGTAAGAATATAATTGTAATAATATTAACATAAAAAATAATAATATTATAATTATATCTTTATATTATAATTGAACGCATTAATACACTAAAAATTTTACTTTTACTTACAAACTTTTGTTAGATGACAACTCATTTTTCTACATTGCAATAATTGATATTATTACCTTCTCCGTATCAAGAAATTGTTATACAAGACTCATAGATTGCCAGCAGTTCGGTCACCAATCGCATGCTTTACTATTGGAAAATCTAACCGTTGGATTAAGGTTACTAATTTTGGTTTTTAGTAACTCAATTTTAAATTAGGACCCTTAGATAATTGGTTATAGAGGCTATAAATCATACTTAAAGGTTGATATAAGATTTTGATTTCGAAGAGACAAAAATCTTTAAATTATGTAATCAATTAAAGGAGCCAAGTTCTTATCAATTATAAGATTAAATCAATAATAGATAATAATATTTCATATACAATTTAAAATTTTAAAAAGCCTAATTTTACTTAAACCAAAAGCCCAATCCATCCTTGGGTTAGGGTTTTCATAGGCTTCTTTTGAAATTTTTTTTTTTTATCATGTGTATATTTAAAAATATCTATAATTTTATTTAAACTAAATATTATTTCTCTCTCGCTCATGTCGCATTTGATTGCTTAAATAAATAAAAATAAAAATGAGAATAAAAATATAATTAAATTTGAGAATAAAAAGAGATGTTAATTAAATAAAATCTTAAACTCATATCTTATGTTTAATATGATATTGAAAAAAGAGTAAAAATGTGAATAAATATTAATCAAATGATTATATTACCCTTCTAAGAAATTTTAATTATTATTTATTATTTAAAAAATATTAAAATTAATATTTAATGAAAATAATAAATTTTATTTTTATTGAAAATTAATTATTGTTATGAAAATAAAAAAATTAATAATAATAATTTTAAATTTAATATATTTTTTAAAGTTTCCCTTCACCGTTTAATTCTTCTTTCCCATCTGCACTTTTGCTCCTACAGCACTGCTCATCTTCTCCAGTTCATCTTTCCTGCTTCTTCGTTCATCTCTTGTCTTCTCCGATTCATCGTCTTCACTCAAATCTCTAACGAACACAATGGATAGGAAGAAGATCAACAAACCAACCATGAATCAACATCAAAACACCATTAATCGACACCAACCAGCAACCAACAAACAACGGCTACAGATCTAAAGAGTGCAACCCTGTCCACGACAGCGCCGCTATTGGTAGGCGGAGAAGCGGGAGCCACTGATGGTGTTTCAATAATGGAAGATCCGAAGCTGGTTGGAGATTTGGTCCCTGTCGTCTACGCGTCGATCACTGATCTCTCTCTCCTTTGTCTTCATCGGTGACGTCCCAATCTCTCTCCTCTCTATCTTCGCCGGCGACGTCCCCGATCTCGTTCCTCCGCTGTCTTCGCCGTCGATCAGAACCGGCCTCCCTCCCTAGCAGTAGACTACGACCTTGGATGATATTACAAAGGCAATTTAGGCTTTGTTGATTTCATTCGCAGGAAAGTGTGAAATTCCTTCGCTCCAAGGTGGGATTGCTGAATCCCAATCTATTAGGAGTGGGCTTTACTCAGGACTGGGAATGGGCTTTTAAACTATCTACCAAACATTGGATTGAGGATGAGAGGAAATGACACTTCCATTCCCATACACTTTTTCTCCTAACCAAATAAAGCCTAAAAGATATCCTAAAGCAAAGTCATTTAATATAATTATTTTTTTGTGTGAAAAAGATTTATAGATAGATTGATTAATTTACTCTGAAGACAAAACACACTGCATTTGTGGATACCTATGCAGAAGGAATCACAAGCCAACAATCAAACTAAAAACTCAATGCAAACAATTTAACATAACTATTCACTCTTTCACTTTGGTGTGAAAATAAACGTGAATAATTTTTTTTTTTTGGCATCCAGTGAATAATTGTTACTCCATCATAAAGTTATAACTCATAACGAAAATCAATTAAGGAGGAAAAGGAAAAGATTGGAGATTGGATTTCTTGCGTTTTTCCACATGAATTGTGCATCCTTAAATTGTACAATTCATTTGATATCTGACTTACTTTTTTGATTTTACTAATTTCAATAATTTGAGAATTATGAAATTCAATATTCAATTTTAAATATGAACAGTTTGATCTATACAATTCTTTAATATTGATTATTCAATATGCTCATTTATGAATAAATACCAAAAATCTATATAAAAAAAAAATGCATGGATTTCTTGCATTTCCTGAAACAAACTGCGTTGTCACTAGATTGTGCACTTTGTTTGATGTGAATTGCTAGATTTTTTTTTACAATTTATTGATTTCGATAATTAAAAATTATCGAATTTAATATTTAATTTGAAGTATGAACAATTAAACTTGTGTAGTTTTTTAATATTGACAATTGAATCTGTATAATTATGAATAAATACAAAAAATCTAAATCCAACAAAATTATAAATACATACGTGGACATGACAAGATTCCTATTCTGTAATGACTCTAAACACCTTACTTCTACTATAAAAGGTTTAATCTCTACGGCATGATTGAGCGTTTTCCAAGTGTAAGTAACCCATATTTATTGATAAAGAAAGCATAAAACCCAAAGTAGTCAAAATAATTTAATTAATTGAGAGAAAGAGGAGTCGTCAAGTCTATTAACTAGCTAGGTAGCTGTAGGTTAAATATATATATATATATATATATATATATATATTTGCTGGCTAGATGACTTTTATGGTATTGGTGCACTCTTCAATCCTCCCTATATCATAAAATTATTATTATTATTTATCTCTTATTAAAATAAATTCTATTAAAAAATATCAAATTTAATTTTTTTTAATTTAATCCATTAAATTTAGTATTTAAATTTTGATTAAAAATTAAATAAAATATTTAAAAAAAAAAAAATAAGTGTGACAACTTTTTAATGTATAGACTGACTTAAAAATATTATATATACACACACACACACACATATATATATATATATACACACACATACATACCAAACTTTAACTGACCCATTCATCACCTTCCTTTCTTCTTATTTTTAATTAGAGATTTGGCTACCTACTTAATTTCCTTTTCAACATGTCACATGCTGTTGCTATAATAATTAGAGTTATATATATATATATATATATAGATATAATTTAAGCAACTTTTTTTTTTTTGGCCATAAAACTGCTTCATAAGTTGTGGTAATTTAACATGGATGACGTGTTGTGGTCTTTTTAAAATAATATTATTTTAATCATTGAGTCAAAATTTTAAATTATTTATAGTTGTCAAATTGAATTTTAAATAGTTATCAATTTTGACTTTTAAATTTGGATTTCAATTTTCAAAATTAAAATATAGGTGATGAGATGATATTATTACTTTAATATGAATCATTGAATGGATGTAAAATAAGACAACATGGGAAGATGAATTAGTGTTAATTTCGGTAGTTTGTTTTGGGATTCAGGTTTCTTACATTTATTCATAAACTTATAGAGTGAATGATTAATATTAAAGAATTGTGCAAATTTAATGGTTTACATATAAAATTTAATATTAAATTTGGTAATTATTCGGTTATCAAATCGGTAAAATAAAAAAAATTAATCCAATAATTCATATCACACGAATTGTGTGATTCAAGGATGCAGCTCGCTTCTGTACCACTTCGAGACATACACCAGTTGGTATCGGACGCAGATCTGCTGCAGTAAATGAGTTTACTGTAGATTCTGAAGTGAACTAATATGAACCGTTGGCTCCATCTAACCACTCCCATAAAACCACCTCATCTATTCTTTTTAAGAAGAATGGTCTTTTTTTTTTTTTTCTTTCTTTTGGTGTTGGCTGAGCACAGATCGAGGAAGGCATCTGAACAACTTTCACGATGGAGAACGCCAGACGGCCACTATTCATCGATTCATCCTCTGGAAAGGGGCTCGTCTGGAAATCATGGGGACAGGTTGGACACTCGAGAAGATGATGATGGACGTCAATGGAATAGAGGGTTGGAGCTTCAGAAAAAAAGCTAAGTGAAATTGCAGCAAAAGCCAATTCTTTTTTTTTCGTACAGATGCTGAAGTGATATTGAAAATGGAAAAAAATTTTAAACTTGATGCTGATTTGGTGAAGTAAAAAAAGAACACAAAAATAGATTCATTCACTCATATACATAATAGAGATTAAACGCGCTGACATTATCCCTTCCAAGCGAGCCATTTTGGGAAGACTGAAAAAAATAGTCAAAATAATAATATAGAACATATGACCTGGCTTAATGAGGATGATTGTATTGAATAAATGGTTCGGATGAGTGCACTGCAAAATCTACAGTATTTTCATTTACTATAGCAAATCCGCGTATAGTTGGTTTCATATGAATATTTTTATATATAGTAAAGGTGGCTTCTTTCTATTGATTAAGGAAGATCATCTAGTTAGGGATCATTATAAAATTGTGAAACCCTCATAAGTTTCTGTGGTCCATACACGTGGGTTATCATTTTAATTAATTAGTTAATTAATAATATGGGATTCTTTTATGCATTAATTGTACATACAATGCATGTTAGAGTACATTCAATGCCATGAAGCTTGCAGTTATCAATATTAAAATATAAAGAATAGCTTAGCAATACTGGATTCATAGAATGTCAACCACAAACCTACGCTTAATTAAAACGAAATCCTTTATTTCATAGAATAATGAACACGTGGTTTTCGCGCCCTGTAACAAAAATTACGGTAGATTCTGTAGTAATGAATCGTGACCGTTTAATTTATTTTTTAATATGGTTATCAAATTTATAAATTTATTATCATATTTTAAGATTATATATATAAAAAATAAATTAATTCAATGCAAATTTAGACTTGAGTATAATTGGATAAACTTATAAGTTAACTTACAAAACTTACGATTTTACTTTTTAAAAAACATGTTCACTGTTTATAATTCTCATCATAATAATTTAAATTTAAAATTAAATAAAATATAAATAAAATTTTTTAAAAAAAGTTATTATAATATATTTTATTACTAATGTTTATATATATATATATATATATATATATGTAAAACAAAATTATATTAAATATGACCTTATTAAAATAAAGATAAAGAAATTTAATATTATTTAGTACAAAAAAATTAATCCATTGTAATTATTTTGAGTAATCCATTTAACAATCCAATCACATATTGGGTTTGAATATATATAAAGTCCAATTATAATACAAGGCTAAGTTCATACTTGACTGGACGGAATACATAATTCTTTGTCGCAAAACTATGATTTGCGCCTTCAATCTACAAGAATTTAACATTATAAAATCAGGTATACAAATTCAATCTTTAATAAGTGTTTCGACTTTTCAAGGCAGTCTTCTTCTGCAAAAACTAAATATTGTCAGAGTTTTTTTTGGGTGAAGACATCACGTAGTTTTTATTATTATTATTTTATAAAAACTAAGATCACAATGATAACATGTTATAAGATGTGAAAAAATAACTGAAAACTAAGACATTATAATATAAAATGATATATATATATATATATATATATATAGTGTCGAGAGAAAGAAAATTAAAAGATACATTTTTTTAAATATAATTTGATTTAATAAAAATTAAAAACTAAATAATTTTTTTTTTAAAATACACTTTTAATTCTTCATTTCTTACAAAAATTATTATTTTAATTATTTTTATTTATTAAAAAATATTACACTGAATCTCTTATTTTTTTAAAAAATTATTAAATTTAATTCTTCTATCTAATCTTAAGTTTTAAATTTAAGAGACCAAACTTGATTTTTTAAAAAAATTTAATGAATAAAAAAATATTTTATACATGACCAAAATGACAATATTGTCCTAAGAGACTAAAATATATTTTACTCTTAGTTTCATAGTAATAAAATTAATTAAATAAAATTGAATGAAAATCAACCATATAAATTTGTACAACAAAATCTTTACGTCAATTATTTAATAAAATAAACTACATTGTATAAACTTATAAAATTTAATCTTATACAATGACTTAAACAGAGTAAGAACATATAAAAAAAAAGTAAAAAAAATTACAAAACAGGAAAACCCAAAAATGCCACGGCCACAATAAAAAAAAAATGGAAGGCAAGGAATTTTTATATATAATTATATTCATACGAAACGTGCGGAATTTTCATTTATATATTTTTATAATTCTTTTTTACTAAAGTTTTAAGAACTCAGGAGGGCAAAATCTATCATTGTAGTAATTTCTGCAGAGTTTCGACTCGGCCGAGTTCTTTTGTGCCGCACGAGTCGACTCGGACTGAAACGGTTCGAGACCAATCGACAGCTCCAGATTGGGCTCGCCACCGCCATGAACCAAACCTCCGTGCAGTACTGGCGTTCCTTCCTCTGTAGTGGTGCCACTACTCGTGTAGTTCAAATCTTCACCCTCCTTCATACTTCTGAAACTGATGCAGTTGAAACCATCACTCTGCTTCTTCATGACGACGTCGTTTTCTCCCGCCGGCGAGTTCTTGAAGTCCCACTCGGCGGCGGAATTGGCGGTGGCGGTGGTTTCGTTGAGGTCTCGGTGCGTTTGGGGGTTGATTCCGCGGCTGATTAGCTTGCGCTTTATGTGAGTGTTCCAGTAGTTCTTGATCTCGTTGTCGGTTCTACCAGGTAATCGCCCCGCAATCAGAGACCATCTAGATTCAATTCAAAGGAAAACGAAAAAAAAAAAAAGATCAGTTCTTGCGGTTTCCTACGTTTTCTCGGCATCCAAACAGGAGCATGAAACAAAAGAATAAAATACAATCAAGGAACAAAAAGGTTAAGAGGATAATACTTGTTTCCCAGTAAACTATGGAGCTTGATGATGAGATCGTCTTCTTCTTCGGTGAAGTTCCCTCGTTTGAGATCAGGACGAAGGTAATTTATCCACCTCAATCTGCAACTCTTTCCGCATCTTGGCAATCCTATACATAACCGAATCCAACGTCACAAAAGAAAACAAATCAGAACACAGCAGAAACAGAGAACACAATACAGAGCTTCAAAATCAAATTCACAATCAGAGCCACATAGAGAGAGAGAGAAGAAGAAGAAGAGTACCGGCAGCTTTTGGAAGAGAACGCCAAGAGCCTTCGCCATGGACGCGGATATAATCGATGAGGCGTTGGTCTTCCTCTTTGGTCCAAGCGCCTTTGTTTGTGTGTGCTTTCTCGCAACAAGGCGAACGCCCCATCGCTGAGAATCGATCTTTTGGGGCCGAATCGTTAACACTATAGTGACTGAAGGAACCAAAGCCAGAACCAAATTCGGAAACAGTGAATGGATAAGTTCGTTCTTTCTGTGTATTGTTTTGTCTATTCCCAAGGGATAAGAGAGGAAGAAGAAAAACTGAAAAAGACTTTTGCTTCCACAGAGGAAAGAGATGCGGTTGGAGCGCAAGTAGAAATGCGAGAGGAAGAGAGAGAAACTGAGATTTCTATATATAGTACAGAACTACCATGCACGGACACGGATAAGAGTATTTGATATAACATGGTAGGCGAAATATAATAATTTTTGAAATTTTAAAATACTCAAATAAAATAAATATATATTTTTTATAAAAATTATTTTTAAGATAACTAAATACATCAAATTTTAAATACACGGAATCTAAATGAAATTTTTGCCATATGTAACAAAGCAAAATTATGACAAAAAAGATTATTAAAAATTAAAGATTTATTAAAATATAACAAAAAATATAATAAACGAAAGATAAAAATATTAAAATAATATTATAATTAATAAAAAAGTAAATAAAATTATTTTAACATGATTTGATATCAATCTAGCACATTTTAAAATATATTTTATAGAAAAAGATTTTTTGATACATATTTAATGCCCACACGCATCCTATTTTAGAATGTTTATGCTTGTTAGATATAAAAAGAAAGAGAGAGAGAGAGGATTTGATGGCAAGGCTTATGAAGGAATCTGTTAGTTTGAGATTTGTGCTATCTCAATATTTTAAGAAAGTGATGTACAGATGTTACATGTATGACGCCTATACATATTGCAAGATTAACTATTTAATTGTAATTTATTAGTTAAATAGGTCTTACATATTTGATATATACTTTAATGTAAAATTCGGTGAGGTTCTGGTAAATTTGCACATGATTTTGAAAAAGAAACAATAAAAATATAAAAAAATTAAACAATATTGGTAATTGATTATTAAGTTAGTCTCTTACTTATTTTTATTTTAAATTTATTTTTTTATTAATTAATTCTTAATTTAGTCTTTTATTAATTATAAAATTAACACATTAAATCTCTTAATTTTAATTAAATGAGATTGATTAAATAAAGAATTGAAACCAATTAAAAATTATATTGATAATAGACGGATAAGTGAGAGTCAAATTAAAAATGTACTAAATTAAAAATAACTAATAAATAAAAGACTAAATTAATAATTAATTGAAAAATAAATATTTAAAATGATATTTTACCTGAAATTAAAATAAGAACATAGGAAAAATAGACAGATGACGTGAAATTAATGATAAGGCCGCAATTTAGATGAGTTAAAGAACAGAATATTCTCTTTTAACATATATATTTATATATTAATATTTTTTATTTTTTTACACTATCTCTCAATACCCAATTTAGTTTTTAAAAGCACAGAATTAATTAATTTAAAATCAGGTATTATTAAATTTAATATTAAAGTTAATTCTTCTAATGTTATATTTCCTGTACATACATAAGGCAGAAATTATACCAGAACCTTGTTTAAGCTGCGTCGAGTTTCTTGCCACTTAATCCAAGCGCCCGTTGATGTATTGTCAATTTTAAGGCGACCATGTTAACCTGTAAAAAAATATGTACGTGACAGGCACTCTGGAGTAAAATTCTCTCCTGAACGCTTAACATCTCTTCCCAAAATTTCGTTACTTTTGAGGAGGTAGGGGAAGAACTTGGATCATTTCTTTGTCTTTGTTTTTTTCATGTTTTTATTATGTTAGAAAAAAATAAATATAGAGTGTGTAGTAGGGATGCATACGAGGTAGGATTAGACTAGGTTTTTATGACCACCTGGGATTTGGTCCAGTTTAGTATCACGTCACAATTTTTTGGCCTGAGATTCGGTTGAGTTAGGTTCAACTAGGTAATTGGCCTTTTTTTTTTTTTTTTGAGACCAAAAGAAATTTATTAACAAGAAAGAGAGGTTTCTATTTTTTTTCTATTTTTTAAATATATAGAAAGAGAGACAGAAGGTAAAGGTTTGTTAGTTTGAGATTTGATTTGTGCTATCTCTCCAATATTTTAAGAAGTTGATATACAGATGTAATGTATATGAGGGCTACAGGTATTGTAACATTAACTATATAATTATAATTTATTAGTTAAATAGATTTAACATATTTTATAGAGAAAATGACCATTTTATCATTTATTTTTTTTGCTTTTGTGCGATTTTGATTGTTAAAAAATTTGCTTGCCAAGAAGGTCCCCTAAAAATCATAAACTCTACAAAAATTGTCCCTTTTTGGGGATTAGAATGGTATTTTAATGAACCTTTTTGCATGATTAATATTTTTAAAGGACTTTTTAGCACTTAAAATTTTTTAGGAGCGTTATAAAGACAGAAGGTGAGGGACCAAAATGGTCCTTTTACCATATTTTATATATACTCTTATGTAAAATTAAGTGAGGTTCAGATAAATTTGCACATGAATTTTGAAAAGAAATAATAGAAATTAAAAGAGTGAAATATTATTTTGGTTCTTGATTTTTAATTTATTTTTTTATCAATTTATTCTTAAATTAGTGTTTCATTAATTCTAAAGTTAATATATTTAATCTCTTGATCTTAACTAAATAAGAGGAACTAAATTAAGAATTGAATTAGTAAAGAATTATATTAATAATAGACTAATAAGTGAGTGGTCATATTGAAAATAGATTAAACTGAAATTTGATTAATAAGTAAGGAATCAAATTAAAAATTAATTAATTAATAAATAATTAAAACAATATTTTACCTAAAGTTACGATAAGCCCATAAGAAAAATATACAAAGGATGTTAAATAAATGAGAGCCACAACTTAGATGACCTAAGAACAGAAACTAAGGGTATATTCTCTTTTAAAATTTACATTTATACATAAATATATTGTCAATTTTAAAGTAACACCATGTTAACCTTGGAAAAAATATGTATGTGACAGCCACTATAGAGTAACTCTCTCTTAAACACTCGACATCTCCTCCCAAAATTCCATACCTGAGGGAATGAGAAGGAGTTAGATCATTTCTTTATCTTTCTCATGTGTTTTTAATATGTTGGGAAAAATTAAATACGGAATAAGTAATAGGCATGCACTAGGAGCTATGCAAGATTGGGTTCTTTGACCACTTGGGATCCAATCCAGTTTTATACCACATTGCAATTATTTAGCTTAAGATCGGGTTAGGTTGAGTTTAATTGTGACTTTGTCTCTTTTTTTGTTTCAAAACTAAAAAAATTTATTAGTTAAAATGTTTTTTTAAATAAAAATTGGAAGGAAATAAATTGGAATATATAAAATTTAAGATTTAGAATGAAAAATAATTTGAAAAGAATTGATATTTTAAAATTTTATTTATAATAAAATTTAATTTAAATAAAATAAAAATAGATTATTAAAAATAAAATAATAAGTCAGGTTTTATATTATTTCAAGACTTAGTTCAGTCTAATTAAAAAATTTTTTTTATTTTATTAAATACAACTCAATTTGATGTGAACATTAAGTTAATATTTATTCACCATTCACTTAAATAACAATTATTTTTTAAATGAGACCTATAACACAACTAATTCAAATAGATCATAGGTCTGATCTATTTCATTCATATCTCTCTGTGATAATAGGAAAAGAGACGATGCAAATCCATAATGGGAATGGGATGGAACGGACTTGACCAAAATTGGTGAGAAAGAGAAAGACAAGTGGTTTGTGGGCATGAGTAGGCATGATTTGTTAGGTAGGTACGTTGGTACGTCACATTATCTACTTTTTGCGTGTACCCTCATTTTCCCCCTTTGCTTTCTTCCGCTCATCTCAATCAGATTGCCTCTTTTTCATTTACTTTCCACTCGCCACTTGTATTCAATGGGCGGGTGTCTTGTGTCACATGCAGCTTTTTCCTTATATTCATTTCCCCTTTTGAACGGTTTGGTTGGGTTTGGACGGTGATATTGACGAATTCGGAATTTCTTATGTTTTATAATTACGGTTAAGTGGCATTATTTATTAGATAAGAATTTAATAATCTAAATTTTATATTAATTAACATGATACGGTCAAGTTTGTAATATGTCAATTTAAATTATTAAACTTGCATCAAATTGGTTGAGAATATGAAATTGTCACTCATATCTCAAGATTATGTTCAAGTAATACGAATGGTTAGATATGATTTATGATTTAGATTCTTTGTATTTGATAATTTAAATTTATTATATTTAAAATAATCTAATCTATTAAATTTTTATTCAATAGTATAGATTTTAATAAATATTAAATAATTCTTAATAATATTTTAAAATCTAAACCTTTAAACTTTCATCTAATTATCAAAACTTTATCAAAATTTATTTATATTTAAATTTTTAACTTAACCAAATTCATTTTTTAAGAATTTAATAGTACAAATTTCATATTAATTAATATGATATGATCAAATTTATAATTTATAAATTTGAATTATTAAATTTTTATGGATTGAAAATATAAATATGACCGTCGCGTCTCCTCCGCACGAGCGAGTCTGTTTTGGATATTGACATGTTTAGTTAGTGCTTTTATTCATTTTATCAAATTGGGTATTGAGAAGAGTAATACGCAAGGATAAAGGAAAGTTAAAAAGAAGAGATATGAATAGGATCTGATATTGATATATAATTCTACTGATTATTATATTTGTTCTAAACTACATAAAAATATAAAAAAAATATAATAAGACTAAGAGGAAAAGTAAGAGGATGCTAAAGTTACAATTGATATAATTCAGGATCATTTTGACGATGCATTTATGCATAATATTTTAATGGCGAATATATTGAATGAATGGATCCAAATCCAGTAAATGTGTTTTGTTTACGGGTATGTATTAACTAATTTTATTGATTGATGATCATTTATTTCAACTACTAACAATAATATAAATATGTGTCGATTAATTTTATTGATTAAATATATTTCAGAGCTATAATGTAATTGCAACTTTGGTGATGGTCTAATAATGAATTTTCCTTGAGAATAAATAATATAAGAAATTTATAAATAAAGAATATCCAGGAATTTCTTTTAGCTTCAGTAACTTTTTTTAATATCGTGAGAAGCCTGAATAGGCTAGTGAATAAGGTGGGAATGAGAATACAACTAAAAGAAAATTTAAATTTTATAAATAATGATGACGATGACATTAATGATAATAATAATTTTTATTATAATAAGGTAAAATTTTTGATACACTCACAATTTTGAGTACATTAATACATCCAACTATAATATAGAGGTATAATTATAATATTATTATTTTTTAAATTGATATTATTATAATTATATTCTTACATTATAATTAGGTACACTGATATACTCAAAATTATGAATGTATCAAAGATAATACTTATAATAAATGTAAAGGAGCAACGAACCATAGGCCTATTATCACTTATAAAGACCACACGTATAATTTTCTCTCTCTTTCTTTAATAATAATTATTAAAATTTGTTAAGAACCAATTAATTTTTTTAGTACCATATCTTAATTTTTTAAAGACATATCACTATCATTTTAATAGATAAACTAGTACAACATCAATGTAAGAAGATGATGTCATATTATAGAAAAATAGATTATAAGGTGTTGAATGTAACAACTTTTTTTTAATAATAACATTTTAACTATTTTTCATATTAAAAGTTTAGTTTTTTTTTTAAAACATGATGATATCATGTAAAACAATTTTAAAAAATATTTTGTGTGTGTATGATAATAATTTTTTTAAATTTAATATATATTATAATTTTAAAAAGGCAACAAAATCCTCTCATGTTCCCTATTGAGGATCTTGATTTGACTAGAAGGTTTCGCCCTCCTTTGAGAATTGGATTTGTGAAGTTAAGAATTCAAATATAGGTGAATTTAATAAAATATGAATAGTTAGTTGAAAACTTAATAGTTTACATTTAAGAAATATTAAAAATTGTTTAATATTTATTAAAATTTGATCTATTAAATGAAAATTAAGAGAGAGAGAGAGAGAGAGAGAGAGAGAGAGAGAGAGAGAGAGAGAGAGAGAGAGAGAGAGAGAGAGAGAGAGAGAGAGAAGTAGGGTTATATATGTGTATGGCTATATAGCTCAATTCATAAGGTGATATTGTCACAACTTTATTTGATAGGATATGACCAACACGGGGAACAAGGTATTCCTCGTCCTCGTCAGCCTATCAGATATTTCAAAGATAGCAGAACTTAAACTGATACCTAGATCCTCATTCGAAATTTTTATAACAAAACAATTTGACATACAACAGAATGGAGAGTTCCACTCTTCAACATATGCATACAACACAGCCCATGACTATGGAAATTACATTAAGACATTCAACTTGTATATAAAGGAGCAACTAAGTCTAATTACAAAATGTACCATAAGAAAACCGTTGCTTTGGCAATAAGTTAGGCTCACTAAAAGAATAAAAATACCATAATTCCTACCCCGTATGTGGGTGCATTGGATTGGTGTTGAAATTTGAAAATTGTTAAATAATAAGGTGAAAGGAAACTCAGTGAGTAGATAATACTAATAATGCATGAAAAGGAATAGACTAACAATGGTAAGGTTTATCACCTAAAACTTTCAACATTTAAAACCAGATAACTTACAGACGTAAATTAATAGTTCCAAAAGCAGAGGAAAACCATTAATAGAATACATTAAGAATCTTTTACAGAACCAACCAATATTCAAAATATAGCACTAGCCTAAGGCTAGTGAAATCAGATTAGAGCATTTACCCATTATCGGCCTTAAGCTATGAATAATTATAATAATGGCCTTTGGCCTTAAATAGAATATAGAGGTAAGGCATCGTACCCAACCATATTTGAATACCAATCGCAATGCACTACGGCTAATATCTACTGCCGTTAGCTAAAGGGTTCTGTTTTAGACATATTTTTAAAAGTTTCTTAAATATATAAAAAAAAATACATATTCAGAAATCAAAATTTTAGAGTTAGACCACTTCAGAATTTCATATTTAAATAATTTAGATGATTAAAAAATGCAGAATCATAAGTTTGTAAGCCAACAAATTTTCCAGGTATTAGAATATGCAATGAAATTTATAAGTTTAGAAGTCTACCCCCAAGGTACCAGAGATAACAAAAATTTATATTTGAAAATATATAATTCAAAATAAAAACCTTGCATAATTAAGGTTATCTACTCACCTGATCGAAGTACACACAATTCAACTTCCTCTACCATGGCGTAAAGTGCAATTGCTATGACCCTAAATACAAATGATATACCTTTAAGATCTTATTCTAAGAAACATTTAAACATAAATAAATTTTAATAAATTCCCACAATGAGTTGGCCTTTAATATCAATTGCGGTACTTCATGATTTTATCTAAGGTCATCCGTTACTTCTTATGATGATCTTAATGAACATAATTAATACAAAATTTTGCATATACAACACAATTACTTTGGCCACCCAAATGACTCATAAATTTAATGTTTCATCCTTTGCACCAGCCAACTCAATTAATTTATATTAAAATATTTCAATGTCATTAAAAATGCTCATATGTCAAAAAATTTTACTTAATTCCCATCATTGCCTTTTTTACCCATTGGGTCAACGTTTATTTCAACAATAACGAATTAATTTAAACAGTAAATTATAATAATTTCCAATGTGCTTTCATCATCGGGTTTCCTCTAATCAACAATTACATATAACATAATTTGAGAAAAATTCCCAAGTGACTTACCACTTTAACAACAATTTCCAACAGCTCAACTTGTTCTCCTTTGATGTGAGCACAGATGACGAGAGACGAGATGACTTGAATGATGATTTGAATTTTCCTTTGCAAATTCAAGGAATTGCTGCAAATTTATGTGGAGAAATTCTTAGAGAATATAGAAGAAAGGCACTTGGATGGCTTCAGCTTGGAGAAGGAAACTCAAGTCATTCATCTGTTGTATGTCCAGCCCAAATGAAGGACCAATTCGTTTGGGTCATATCATCCAGAAATGTTGTTGCTGAAATAAGTGTTTTGGACCTTATTGTAACTAATTTGGGCCTAGGATATGTATGGTTATATATTGGGCCTCTATTTTCAATGTCTGAAGTTATTTTAGACATCTTTTAACCCAACTTATTGGGGGTCCAAGGAAGCATTTCGAAATTAAGGTTTCTTATGGGGTCTGAATCTTATAAAAAGGCTTGAGCCTTAACCATGTAAGATATCAAATTTCATTATATCAAAGAAACTCTTTAGTTTCATTCTTGACTTGGCTAGAGCTCTATAGGGGAGGATAACTTTTCTTCTATTGCAATAAGAAATAATTCTTAGCAAGGAGATCTCTTAAGGTGAATTCATTCTCATTTCTAATCAACCTATCATTTGTGTTTCCATTTGCATTTATTATTTGAGGGTTCAGTAGATTGGGGGTTCATTCCATTTCATGTTCTTACCATAGTGTGTGTTCCAAGAGTTTTAGGTTTTTTATAACCTTGGGGTTCGACATCATCTTTGAGGTTCAATGACACTGAGAAATTAAGAAATCTCCATATATCATCGTTTGACACACTTTAACCCTACTAAGAAAAGAAGGGTTTTTAATTGAGCAATCCAATCATCAAATTGATACAAGGAAATTGTTAGAACCTCACTTAGGATAGAAACTCCTATAGAATTTCCCCAAAACAACTTCAAATCATGCCTCAATTCATGTTCTTCATCTAAAAATTAGAGATTTCTAAATTTAAGCACTAATTCACGAAATTGGAATTAAACGGCAGTGAACAACACAAAAATCATTTCTAAATCAAAGTCCTCAAACAAATCCATGAAATTTCACTTGAATTTGACCAAATTTCAATTTCATACACTGTTCATCCACGATGGGAAGCCTAGAAGAAGCTTGATTTTTTTTATTAGTTTTCATGAAATTAAAGGCTAAAATCCATAGAGAACAAGTTGAAATGATGATTAGCATTAAAACCCCATCAAAATCAGATTAAATTTCCCCAAATCACAACTTTTATCTCAAAGAAATAACCTACCTTCATCGTCACTTTCGCCAAATTTTTGGAGGTTTTCTGACCACCCCAATCAGCCAAGGCTGATGGTGAAGTGTTGGGATGGTGGTGTTGGTGTGATTTGATAGGGGAAGAGCTTGAAATTCGAAAATAGATGGAGAAGAAGAAAAAAAGGAAGAAAAAGATAAAATGAGGGTATTTTGATAATTTTACTGTATGGGGACATGTGACAGTCCAGCAAAAATCATACTCTGATACAGGAGAGGGGAGTTAAACACAGGTAATGGAAGCTTGGGTCAGGTCTAGCCACTTGAGCTAGCTTAGAATTCATAAATTTGGTTACTTAAATTAATATAATAGCTTTTAAGATAAAAGTTTTAAATGTAAAGTTTTGGAATATTACATTCTACCCTTACACAAATTCAATCCCTGAATTTAAAGTACTTATGTACCTTAAGTTTCAAACAAATATGAATATTTAGCTCACATGTTATTCTCTACCTACTAGGTGGCTTCCTCTTAAGAATGATTGCGCCATAAAACCCTTATAGAAGCGATCTCTTCTGAACAAAGCTTATTGACCTGCCTTTTAAGAATAGCCATATGAACTTCTTCATATGTCAAATCAACATCTAATTAAACATCTTGGGCTTTAAGCACATGAGATAGATCGGGCAAATACTTCCTAAGCATAGATACATGAAACACAGGATGTACGCACACAAATTCTGAAGGCAGAGCTAAATGATACACTACTGCACCAATTCTTTCCAGAATCTCAAATGGCCCAACATAATGAGGGCTTAATTTTCCTTTCTTTCCAAATCTCATTATACCTTTCAACAGAGACACACGAGGAAACATCTGATCACTTACTATGAATTCCAAATCTCACCTTCGATTATTCGTATAAGTTTTTTGCCTACTCTGAGCAGTTAGCAATCTCTCCCTAATTAACTTCACCTTGTCTATGGCATATTGAACTAATTTTGGCCCCAATATTCTTACTTCACCTACTTCAAACCAACTGATAGGAGACTGACATCGTCTACCATATAAGGCTTCATAAGGTTCCATTTGAATACTTGCTTGGTAACTATTATTGTAAGCAAATTTGGCCAAAGGTAGGTAGGTATCCCAAGTCCCAACTCCCTCCAAAGCTTAGCACACACAATCTTAACATGTCTTATAATGTTTGAATTGTATGCTCCGATTGGCCATTAGTTTGTGGATGAAAAGCAGTGCTAAGATCTAATTGAGTACCAAGTGCATTGTAAAAAGCCTTCCAAAACCTAGAGATAAATTGTGGTCCTTGATAAAAAATAATTGAAATGGAGATATCATGAAGCTTCATAATCTTGTTCAAATATCTGAGCATATTTAGCAACACCATATGTTGTTTTCATTGACAAAAAGTGTGCAAATTTGGTCAGTTTATCTACAATCATCCATATGGGTCATGCTTAGCCACTTGAACTAGCCTAGAATTCATAAATTTGGTTACTTAAATTAATATAATAGCTCTTAAGATAAAAATTTTTAAGTGTAAAATTTTGGAATATTACAGATATGAAAAATCAATGCTTAGAGGATTTGAATGATTAATTGAGTTTAGATAACTGACCACATAACAAAATGGGACTAAATGGTGTATACAATAGAATTAATTATAAAAACAAGAAAGGGTTGCATTTAGTGGAATTAATAGATGGGATTTTTGAGGATTATATTACACATTACTCTTAACAAGAGTCTGAATCACATAGGGTTGCTGGCAGTTGAGTATGGAATACTCAATGCATTTGTTAGAAAAAATATGCGTAGAAAATATAAAAGATAAAAATAGTGTCTAGAAACGTGTTTATTAATTACAAAAACGTGTATTCACAAAATATTTAATTTTTTTTTAAATATCTGAACTGTTACATTAAAAATCCAACAGTCCAGTTCTATTAATGGAGAAAAATTGAGAGACCCTACTATGAGGGATACTCTCGTGTGTTTTTCGTACTCTTAATGTGATATTTGCCCTTACTATATTTAGAGACAAAGATTATTAAAATATCTTTGGAAAACCTTTTGAAGAAATAGAGTAGGAAACTTGAGAGAAGAGGAGGATATGAATTTTTTTGTTTGTTCTAAAATGCTCATATTCTTATTTATAGTAAGAATATGTTTAAATACTACTCTTTTCTTAGAAAAATTTATATTTGTTGAAAATTTAGACGAAAATTTGTGTTTTTTTAGAAAATTTTAAATATTCCAAATTTAAATAGAAAGAAATAAATAAATAATAACATATGGAAACAAATTAAAAATAAAAAGAAGTTAGATCTATTTCAACCCAACGCACACACGCACGCATTCTGTGCTTTTAAATATTAATATTATTTAATAGTACATATTTCCATCAATTTTTTTATTTAAAATGTGAGGTGAATCTTTGCTTATATAAGTTTCAAATTATCCAGTGTGAAACTTGAAAATACATCATCACATCAACGTACACTTTTAACTTAGTTTTTTAAAACTCATTTTTCTTGGTTTGAAACATTTTTAGGCAAAAAACTCAACATTGACATATTTCATTGATTGAAGGATTGATGTGGTTCAAGAAGTTTATATTGAACAATCCCAAAATACAAGCCAATGAAAGATAAAAGATGGAATAACTAGCACTATCAAATGATAAGTTTGCACACCATACTTAATAACACTAGGTTTGATTTACCACACTTTAGAATAAAAGAAAGAGAGTGATAAGAATCAGAGATAATTTTGCCACTAAATTTAATAAGCTTAGATTAGAAATTCGTATATAAAAGGTTAGGCCAATTTTCATAGCATTCAAGATTGCATTTTTTATTGATGAGTTTTGAATTTATCGCTAAGAACAACCCTATTAGCACAGGACAAGTTTCACCTAATTACTCACACAATTTAGAAAAGCATGCATAAAAATATAACTAACATAGACTTTCAATCCAATGTAGTTTGCCTAATTTAAACTTTAACCAATGACTAGAATACTTATTTTAACTTTTATCACTTGCATAACTGACTTTTCACATTGCGTTCATTATAGTACATGATCAAATTGTCCCACTTGAACTTGGACTCCATATAGAAGTTAGGCTTAGACCCTAAATAATTTGATTCTACTTTGGGTTGTTGGATAAGTATGGCCTGAATCTTTTAGCCATACAACCGGTAATCGGCCTAGATGGAACTCCTTGGCCTAAGTTAACCTCTTGTTCAACTTAATGCTCATCAAAGTTAGTGCAATTTAGTGCTATAATAAGGAGTAAAGTGCAAATAACAGGTCATAGCAGAAAAATAAGACAAAGAAAGTGCAAAAATACAATTATACAAGAACAAAAGTTTAGAGAGCAAGATATTTTTTTGTCCCTTATATATCATAAAATTGTCATTTTGGTTTCTCACTCATTCTAATGTAAGAATGGTTCCTCACTTATTGAAAAATATCACATTTGGTCCCCTCATTTATAAAAAAAAATACCAAATTTAATTCTATGGATTTAGGGTTTGGTAAAGGGATTTATTATTTTGAAAAATAAGGGACTAAATGTAACATTTTTTATTAAGTAAGAGATCATTTTAGATATTATAATAAGTGGTGGGCCAAAATGAGACAAGTGAAGGATAAAAAATTTAATTATTTTCCTTCAAATTTTAGAGAAGAAGCATGATAATTCAGAGTAGAATCAAAGAAAAGTGATACTAGGTTGTGAAAGATGCATATAATCATTTTCTTTGTGTTGATGGAAGCTATGAAGATTTTTTATCCTTTTTTTAGCTTAAATTATGGTTTTGTTATTCTAATGAATTTTTTTCGTGAAAATTCAATTTGGACATAATAAAGTGAGACTGTCCATTTGAGGTGTAAGGAGGAAATTTTGCTTGCATCTTCATATATTCTTATGTTAATGGATATATATATATATATATATATATATATATATATATAGAGATAGAGAGAGAGAGAGAGAGAGAGAGAGAGAGAGAGAGAGAGAGAGAGAGATTTCCTCTTCTTTAAACTTCCACACTGTTTTAAATTCTAAGGTTTTACAAAATAATTTGGGAAAAAGTGAATGGGAATAGATTAACTAGTAGAGTACTTAGTATATTGAGTTGTATTCATTGACCAGAGATGATCTAACGGGTCATGTCTAACCTCCATAAACTTTTGATTCACTTTTGTATGTGATTTAATAGATTGGTACAATACCATTCTTTGGGGAAGAACAATATCCCTTTAAATCTCTTCATCCATGATTTTCATTATGAATTATTATGAAATAATGCTTATAACGAATTCTTTTGAATTTGAAAGGGCACACTAAATGTAGATTAACATAATAGTTCTTCCTGTGTTTTATTTATCTTACAATATGGTTCTTTTATAGCACTTCATGGATGATAATTATTGGATAATTAAAATTCATTGTAAGCATAATAACAATTTTCTCCTGCGTGGGCTTAAGCATTATAGTAATGCTTGAATAGATCAATCACATAACAGAAACACAAAAATCATAACAATAGGACTAAATGGAATTTGTGGTTTGAATATTTTGATTTTATATCATATATCTTAATTTTAATTTTGTTATCATAATTTTCTATCAACTTTTTTTCTTTTTTATGTTTCAGAAACATGAATAAATTTGACATACAATAATTATGCCTTTCATGCCTACATCCACCTATCTTGATAGCTTTTCCATACTCATGGGAAGTCTCATCAATATTTCTTATTATTGTTTTGTTAGTAGAAATTATGACACTTCATCAATTTATTGTCATCCATGATAGGATATTATGAAATATTAAAATTTATTTTAAGAAATGTCTAAATATGATATATGGTATTCAATATCAATAGTTTGCTTAAGAATTTAAGAGGAATATAACTTCCATCTCCTTAATTATTGCATGCATATCCATTATTTAGAATAAGCAAACAAAAGCTTATAAACCTGTTCACTTATGGAAGTGTTGTAAAGCAAAAATAATAAACATTCTTATAGCACGTTACTTACTTCTAGGGATATGTATAACAAATTTTCATTGGTGATTTTTTTTTTTTTACTTATCTATACACACAATATTAGTTATAATAATTAACTTGTTACAAAGCTATTCAAGTCATCATCATTTTGGTAAGTCAAATTTGTCAATGTTACAAATATGAATTTAAAATATTTGTTATAAATTCAATGTAAGAAATACAATATTTTATATAGAAGTGTGACACCTTTTTTTTTTTTGTTTTTGTTTTTAAAGTGCTACATATAAAGAATTTAATTGTACATAGATAAGATGTTGCAGTTAGCATTGTCTTTTAACAAACTAAAATTTCCACATAAGTTGCCATAATAAGATACACTGCAATAGTAACATAACCATTTAACATGTTATAGCCTTCTAGTCTTCCTTGTCACTTTTGGCCTTCTCAAGTTTATTTAAAAAATTATGGCTAGTTGTGTATATAAATTTTAGTCATATTGCATATTGTAGTCATTAGCCATGAAATAAGATTTCTTTAATTTTAATATTCATGGTGTGTCATCATTATGTTTAACACTTATTTAACTCATAGATCATAAGTTGTCATCAACTTAGCTCATAAACATGTTGAAATTAGATAATTTCCAAAGTTATTTAGTAGCATGGAGTAGCTATAGTAAACAAAAGCTTTTATAGATACTTAGCTACCTATCAATTCAACAAAATCTGACTTACAATCTACCATATGCACTATCCATTCTGAGAAAAAGTTGTTGGCAATAAAATAACCAAACAAAAAATTATGTGATTGTAGATCATCTAATCATATTTAGCCTTTCAATGTTCAATGTATTTTTTAATATACAATTGATAACACTCCAAAAAAAAAAAATGAATTGCCAGTGGTTCCCTAACGATAGTTGTGGAAACAACTGGCTAGGCAAAAATTAATAGCGATTTGAATGATTATCTATAAGTACAGCCTATTGTAGAGCAAATCACAGATAATATATAAAATGATTAGATTTATATATAATTCCTTATATTTTTGCTAAGCTATTTTTAATTAAAACATGACAAATGTTTGATTAATTAATAATAATATACAATTTCAATTGAAAAATAAAACAATTATTTGCAATAACCACACATGTATCATCATATAATTAAAAAACCAAATATTTATCATATTTTAATTAAATAATAGCATAGCAAAAATATACATAATTGCATATAAGTTTTTCCCTAAATAAAAATCAATCTATTAGTGATATCAACTAAAATTGATAAGATTGGTTACATGGGTGCCTTTATTTCCAATTTATGTCACTAAATTAATAAAGAAATTGACAAGCTTTAACCTATAATTTCTTTATTCTTCTCTACATGTACTTTGCTTTTATTTCATGTATCAAACATCATTTAGTTAGCATCATCAAAGAATGAGTTTTAATGGTACTTTTCAAAAAATAGACAAATAGAGGACTCAATCGCTACTATTCTATTAATAACCAAATCATCAATTTATTATTTATTTATTTGGAAAATATTTAAAATATATGAACATAAATTTAATATAATTACTTAAAATTTGCTACTTTTGTAAGATGAAAAAAAAGATCTTTTACTTATTAGCTTTTAATTATTTAAAGGTTTTTATTATATATGGGCATAGAAATGCTAAATTTTAGGTAGCTAGTTATAAAGATAATAGAGTAAAATGTCATTTTTAGTGTAATTATAAAATTGATTATACTGGTCACTATGTAGCATATTAAAAAGAAGATACATGACAATAATAATTAAAAATATGCTAATTGTATGTTAACTTAAAATAACTTATTATATTTATATTTTGACAATTATTTTTAAATTTTTTTATGAACCTAAAACTTTCTAAAAATTTTTTACCTTCTCTACGTTTTACAAAATTATGTAGGCTGAACCATTCAACTTGCAATAAAACATGGACGGGCATGACATATTGCAAATCTTTTACTAAATAGGTCAGCCCTTATCATTATTAATCTTAAAAGCTATAAGTGAATATATATATATATATATATATATATATAAAGTTTTATTATAAAAAATGCCTTGTAATATTTATAGTTTTCTTATGTATTGAATTGTTATTAATATAGGTAAAAAAAGTTAAAAGACAATTGTTCATATTTGAGTGAGAGAAAAGAAAGGGAACAAGGGGGATCCAGGAGGGAAGTTCCCTCCTAACTCCCTTGCATATTGCCGATGGAATCGAGCAAAATTGTATCAACATTTGTGACGGAGAGAATTATCTTTTTCCATTCCTTATCATTCTCGTTAAGTTAATTCAGTGAGGTAATGTTCCTTTGCTAAACTCCTTCTTCATGTTGTGTTCACTCTTTTGTGGCTCTCTTCCACGAGCTCTATCTCTACGAAGTATTTGAGAAAATAGAGCTCTCAATGGACTCTTAGTTTTTCTTCTACAAGAAAGTCATTAAAATCTTTGACCCATAAGGTTGAGAAAATCTTGTCATTTTGTTTCAACTCTATCATGAAGAGAGAATGGATCACCTTCAGTAGTTGTATGAGACTGTTTCTCTTGGAAATAATTCCAATGGCCGCAAATGTGAAAATTTATTGAAAATATAAAATTTAAGTGTTTTTAAGTAGGATATATAATATTTTAGATCTTTTCTATACAACATAATATTTTACTGGAGAAAAGAAAAAAGACTGAACTACATTTAGATGTGTAGAATATGCTGTAAGGTATTATAAGTAGTCCAATAAGGTATCATTCTATATAACTAAAATCTAAAATATTAATATATCATGTCTTAAAAATGCTTAATATTTATATTTTAAAAAAAATTTTACATTTGGGGCCATTGAATAGCCAATTATTTATTGGAGAAATGGTCCCTTCTAGTCACTGAAGGTGATATGTGCTCATCTTAAAGCTCATATATTCTATGTAAGTTTTTTACTCTTCTACCCCATATCAATTTGCCACAATTGCTTTTATCTCATTAGCATTATTAAGAACTAGACCCTCTCAAGTGGAACCTTTTTTTGAAAAAAGTTTTTGTTAGTAATCCTTTATGTCTCTTAAGTTTATATCTTTTCAAACCACATGAGAAAAGAAGCATCTTTTTTTAAGGTATGTATGGCCATGCTTTTTTACAAAATATCTTAAGACTATGTTTGAGAGATTAAGAGAGATTAAACTAAAATAATTATTAAAAAAATGGTTTGGAATGGAAGGACTTGAGATGTTTTATTGTTGAGGAGTTTTAACTGAGGAAGGAGGGCTCCTTTGACTATTGTTTTCAAATTATAGTAAAATAAATAGAATGATATAGCTTATGCATTTTATTTTATTTTTTCAATTTTTACCTTTGGTGTTCATAATTTTGTTTAGTTGACAAAGGTAAACTTGTGATTTAGAATTTTTTAATAAAGGACTAAACTTATATGCAATTTCTTATATATTCGTTATATTATTTTTTAATTATAGCATGATAAGTGTTTGATTGATTAATAATAATGTATAATTTAATCTAAAAGTAAAATAATTATATACAATAACCATACACATGTCCTAAGATAATTGAAAAATCAAACACCTTTCATCTTTAAATTGGACAATAGCTAAGTAAAGATACAAGCAACTACACATGTTTTTTCTTATAGAAAAACAAGCCATTCTATCCATTTCAAACCTCTGTGATTTGGAGGGTAAAATATAATCAATTGCAGAGCCACGTTATGCCGAGTGGGGACACATGCTCTGCTCACTTTTTTGAAACCGGTATAATATAGCGTTGAGTTCTAAGTTATGTCCCCTCATGTTTTAAAATGTTGAACCCATTGGATTTATATATGTATTATGTGATATTTTTTAATTAATTTAATATTTTAATTTGAACTCATCTATCCCACACATATTTTACGTATCTAACTGTCATAAAAATACTTCAAAATATTTATGTTTTCTCTTTCCCTTCCCTATGCTTCTTTTCTTTTTTATCCTTATTTCCTCCTTACGTTTCTCTTTCTTTTCTCTCCAACTTCCTTTCTTGTTTCCTTTCTTATTGGCTTTTAAAATTGCAGGTTCTCTCATTTCTTAAATTTGTAGCTATGGTTGAGTTGAAAGTAAGGGTTTAGACTATGAGCTTCTAAAGACTTCATTTCTTATATTTAATTTTATATTTCTTGAAATAATATCTTTATTCATTTGAAATTTAGAAACTCAATTAAATCAATTTTGTGTGAAAATTAAGCAACTTGGATTCTCTATGGCGTGGTCCACACAACATAGCTGTTATGCAAATTGGGACACACCGTTTTGTCAATATAATTTTTCTAGTCAATATTTTTGTCTTTCTCATACAGGTTAAAGCACTAGTTCTTCCTTCCAATCTTTCCAATGGAATCTCCATTTATTAGAATATAAATGCATAAGCACATCAATCATGAGCTACTCAGAGTATTGATGCCACTAATTTTTTTTTTTTTTTTATCTATGTTAAGATAGAAGTAAATAAGTGAATTTGAAACTTCAATCTTTAGCATTTTATTTAAACAATTTCTTTGAATTAGAATATGAGCAATTCTTTGAAGTGAAACTTAATATAGGTGCAACAATCTTTATTCAGATCATAAATTTAATCTCTAGCAACAACAACAACTTAGATTAATTTAAAAGATTTGTTATCAAATCTAGAAAAATGATTATAACTTTTCCCCCCTTTCACTTTAATGTTTGAAATATGATAAAAAAAGATGTAATTTTTTTTCCCACTGGTCCGAGGTCTTGACTTTGTCACCAGATATAATGGGCTTTTAGACGGCTAGATGGGCCTCACAGGCCCTCATTTTCCACCTTACTCCATCCATAAATAAATTTTAGTTTAATGGCATTCCCTCCTTTTAGCTATTTCATTCTATGTCATCCTATTTTTAGTTATTCATTCAAATGCGTGGTAACAAAAAAAATTGAAGGCTAGAAATTGAAGATAAATTGCTTTTTGGCAATGAAGAGATCAAATTTTCAAATTTTGAATTAAAATTTCATAGTGAAAGAATTTTATATTTGATAGAATTTTCTTTCCTATTTTACTCTGATTATTAATTGTTGCAATTTAAGATTTATAGTTTAGAGTTTAAAATTGATGCAAAATCACTTGATGTTAATCCATTTTATATCTCTTAAAAAGTGATAAGATAATCAGACAATAGTTTCTCTTGAATTTCAAAATTAAAATTAGTTATTAAACAATCTAATTAATTAATTAAGTAGATAGGTTGTGTGTATAGGGTCAGCATATCATGAGCATCCCAAAGAACACATGACAATGGATGGTAAATGTGCCGAACTATAATTTGCCTTTAATAGTATAAGGAGTTATTCTTGCAAACCTTTAGGAATTATATATACATCAGGTTTTTTAAAGGAAAGTTATACTTTTAGTTTCATAGTTTTAGTTAATATTTAATTTAGTATTTATAATTTAAAATTTTTTAATTAAGTTCTTATAATTTACAAATATTTTAATTTAGTCATTATAATTAAATTTATGTAAGTATTTGTTTCAATTTTATTGATGTTACAAATCATATATTATTTTAATACTCTAAATATGTATGATTTATATTAATAATATAATTAAAATGAGATAATGAAGGAAGATTAATTCACATGCATAGTAAAATGAGAAAACTATTTTTTAGTTCCTCATTTATCATAAAATTGCCATTTTGATTTCTTATTCATTATAATGTCTTAAATAATTATCTATTTATTAAAATATGTCACACTTAATTCTCAATTTTTTTTTAAATAAAAAATTTAATCCTTTGAATTTAGGTTTAGAGTTTGGATACATGGATTAAATTTGATAATTTTGTAAAAAATAAGAGATTAACATTGTTCAATAAACAAAATATTATTTTAAACGTTACAATGAGTGAGAATTAAAATAATAATTTTATAATAAGTTAAGAACAAAAAGGTAATATGGATTAAATTATAAATTATTTAAACTATGAGAATCTAATTATAAAATTATAAAGTATAAGGACTAACTTAAAAATTAAATAAAAATATAAGAATAAAAAATAGTTTTTTCTTTCTTTAACTTAAATGGCTTTTTGAAAAATATTGTCTGCGGTCATGGGCCGAGAGGGTACAAATGTAATTTCATATTTGGCTAAATTCCAACCATTTTGGTGCCGAAAGAGATGATAATATTTCTTCGAAATTAGGACTCCGACGGATACACACCGAGCTGAACCTCGCAAGCTGAGTGCGAATGGTCTGAAGATGGCACTCGTAGTATCTGCCTCATCCCCATCAACAATTTCCCACTCCTCCCACCTAATTCTACCACCTTCTCGCTCCATTCGCAGCGATAAACCCTCTTCGCTTTCATGGGTTTGTTCATTTCCCAAGTTAAACATTAGCATTAGCTCTACCTCTAACCGTCCCAATCCTTCTCGCGACACCGTAAGTGCTCTCTATCTAACTAGCTTAGATACCCCAAATCTTACTTTTTACTTTTCCTTTATATATTTTTATATTTTCCCATGTTTGCATGTACTATACGACGTTAAATTTATAGAATATTAATGGCTGTATTATATTTTAATTCTTGCTGATTTATGTTGTTGTATTGCATTCCACTTAATTTTTGAATTTGATGGTAGTGATAGTTCATTAGCTCTTTTTCTTTTTCTTTTTTTCCCCCCTTCATATCTGTTTTTTGTAAACAGATGGCTGTTTCGATTTGTTTTAGATTGTTATCTTCCTCCAATTATTTGGAGTTAGTTAAATTTTATTTGCCTAGTTAGTATATCTCAATTGGCTTGCTTATCTTTCTCTTGGTAATCTTATATTTTTTCTAAGAATAGTATATGCTGCAATCTGTTGGCATGAGTATGATACGAAGAAATTCCGAAAATAATTCCTTACAAAATTTATTAATGGATTGAACTAAAGTGGATATCAGTAGAAGTCGCTTTTCTTTATAACAACTCTTTATAAATCTAAAGAACAAGCTCAAATTCAAAACATAACCTTATCTCACTTCATTGGAAATGTAACACTAAGAATATGATCTAAGCTAACCTGAGTTTATGTAGTTATTTGTTCTACTAAACAGAATTGTTGGAATCCTGATTTCAACTTATGTTAAAAATGACTGCCATAATTTTTTAGTATTGGCATTTTATTTTTTCTAAAGAGAGTATGCTAACAAGTACACAAAAGCAGTAAATGAATAATGTAATGCTAAGTTAGAGATGATAATAAAACTATTTACCAACATATAACGGTGCAAGCTGTTTTGTTGAGTGATCCTTGAAAGTCTATATAACCTAGATTAGAAATCATTCAAAAAGATGATAAAGAACCAGATTCTTCTGATGATGCCATATATATGATCATTTTTTTGGTTGATGAGGTATCTTATTTAAGATTACCATATGGAGATGCACTGTATTAACGGAATAGTGGGAAAAAAAAAAAAAATCTAAAACAGAGAACAAGGGTCAATGCAGAAACTTAAAAAGGAAGAACTAAAATCCTCTATCTCTTGACTGTTGTCCATTTTTAATTTGAGGGTAAGTGAGGTCAGCAGCAGTTGTGACTTTCTTGGGTTTTAGGGCCAGAATAATACAATATAGCAGTTTACAAGATTTTTATGCATTTTGGCCATTACTTATGACAGTAAATTGTAGGCCTTCTTATGTCCGTTTGACAACTAGATATGAGATGCTAATTCACCATGACATTCTACATCTGGATTCAAGTGTTCCTTCTTTGAGCAGAAAATGCATATTGACCAGATAATTTTTAAGCTTCTCTCTATGTGTTGATAGGTCGATTCTGGTTTCTTATATAATTTAGGTCATCCAAGTCTGCATCTTTTTTTTTTTCTTTTTTAAGAAAAGCACTTAGATTAGGTTGGCAAAACTGAGCTGCCTCTTTATAATGCAATGAGTGAAATTTGCATGACCTACTCTCATTAGCTCATAGTCTGCTTGAGTCCTCTCCAACAGTAGTCAGCAACAGCAGGTTGCTGAGTTTCGAATGTTGAATGTTCCAATGCAGTGTAGTGAAGGCAAGAAACTGTTTTTGGCCATTGATGTCTAACATCAAGATCAATTTTTGGTTAACATATTTCCTTACGATTAGCTTATGCACATCTTTCTGCATTGAACATTATAAACAGGACATAAAGTGTTGTGTAACGTTAAAAGTGATTAATTATCTATTCTGACGTGGTACAAAACTGTAGGAGAAAATTCTTGGAACCAATCTTTTTTAATTTTCCTTTGCTAGAAATTTTTTTTCTCATGTCTTTACTTCTGTGTAATATCTCCTGTCAATTCATGGCTGTAATATTATCTCTTAATAGCTCTTCACTTTACATCATACTGTGTGCAACAATGGCATCCTTCATTCTGCAACTCGTTTACAAAGTTGGAAAAATTATCCTTGGAGGTGCCCCAACGCTGGAGATCTTGTGCATCTAAATCAAAATTTATAAACTTGCCCTTAAATAAGTTTTTCGTAATGTTGATCATCTCATATGATATTAAATTCCCTCCTTTTAGAATGTAGTACAATCTGCAAAATATTCTATAGCATCTCCTTATTTCACATCCTCCGGTATTCGTCAGTAGCTTTTTCTTTATTACGTTTGCATGGCCACAGGGTGCTCAACATCCATACATATTAGATTTTTGGATTCTATAACCAGCTTGTGAGCATAATAAAAAAGTTTTCTTGTACTACCTCACAGTTGATCCATCCTTGTAACAATAAATAAAATCTTAACCCATTAGTATGTCAACTTACTTTAACTTAAATCCTTCAAGGCTGATCAGTGTTCTTCTCATGGAAGCCTAAACCAGAGATAAGAGATCACAGAGCTACTTCCCTGTTGTCTGTTTTTGTCTTCGCATTGCTGATTTATGACAATGGCTTTCCACTATTAGGGTATAATAGTCCCCCCTCCCTGAAGAGATGGCATAGTTACTTGGCCAGTGGCCCTTCCCTCTGTTGTGAAAATTTATGTGGAATTCTCCTAAAACCAAAGAATGTGCTACAACTAGACCCATTTTGACAAAACTACCCTCATATATATTACTTATATGGTTGGGTTGGGTTTCTATTTTAAAGGGAGACGAAGCATTACATGGAGGTAGGAAGCAAGTAGCTTGAAGAAAGATCTTATTACTATTATTTTATGTCCTTCAATTCACTCAAAACACAACTAGTTTGAATCTGATGGCCAGTAATCTTGTATTCTGATAATAAGTACAAGAAGCAACAAAATAGAAAATAAGAACAAGAAAAATTGTAATCAGGTCCTTCTTCAAGCTGCTTGCTTGTTGCCTCTGTGCAATGCTTCTTCTCCCTTCAAAACAACGCTACCATATTATTATTAATGAAGATGAGTGTATTTTGGTCCACATGGGTTTAGTTGTAGCACATCATTAAGTTTCATGTGAGGTCATGTAATTTTCATAGTAGAGAGGAGGGCCTTGTAATTTAATCAAGTCATCTCTCAAGAGAGGGGAGAATATTTTTATTCTAGTAATTGATGTTTCAAATTATTTTACTCTACTAGGTTTCTAAGTGAGTTTAGTGTAAGGCCAAAAAATAATCAGTTTAGTTTTTGGAATTTCATTTTTCTGCTATCTTTTGGTGATCCTCTAACCTCCTCATTTGTAGAATTGTGCCATTATATAATTTCTTCTTTTATGGGAAACAAAATTATCTGCAATACTCTCAAACCCTAGAACAAGTTGATAAATTTTATATGCATAATTTAGCTATATCACTTTCTCCTAGATTCACAAAACATGCTTATTTGAGCTTGAACATAACGGATAATTGTAGCTATTTCTCTTTGTCGTCATTACATAAAATTTTTTGACTGAAGTATTTACAAAAAGGGAATCCTAACATAACCTGAGGAACTTCAGTACTGAGTTACAGCTGTTGAGCCTCTCTGCTATTGTGAATACACAGATCCTTCAAGGTAGAGTAGATGGAACAGAGAATATCAAAAATGAGTTTTTACATATTTTCCGGCATGTATATATCCTTTTATTTTGTTTTGTTTTGTCTTTTTTTTTTGGTTTTTACTGGTTCCATGAATTTCACTAGTTCCAGGAACTAGGGTATGTGGTATCATGGTAGTGTGACAGGTGTAATCTCTTGATTATGAAAGCATTGCCTTTTCCTTTTCTTTTTTCTTTTTCACAAATTTTTTAAATTATATTACTTTGTTTTTCACTTTTGATATTCCTAATCATTTGATGCAATACAGTATTTTGTTTTTGTTTTTTTTTTGGTTAGCTTATTGATAGAGTTTTGAATGTTTGTTGGTTTATAATGGTTGTTTCTGATTACTAATGAAGGGTCATTTTTACTATTATTCCTTGAATATGATTTTCCTATTTTTGTCACCGTTTATTTGAACGATGAGAAGCTTTAATGATTTGAATTATAAATGGAATGTGATGTCACATTCATATTGCCACGCGTCTGAGAGGGACTTTTAATATGAACTTCTATGCATAATTCATGATATGTTTTAGTGATGAAATACGATCTACACTAAGTTCTATTTCTGAAACACAGCTAATTATCATAACAACTGATGACGTATATTTCTGGTAAATTTTTCTATAAAATGTTTTGATATGGTTGTGTATAGCACTATCACTTTGTATTCTTTAGAAATTTGAAAATTTCGGACGTTATTACATTGAGGACAGTTACACATATATCAATGATGGCTTTCTGTTCACTTGAACTAAGAAAGGAAAATTAGTTTCTTTCTGCCAAAATCTGTAGGGCTCCTTCATTCAAGCTGCCTGGACCCGAAGATCTCGTGGTGAAGCTGCAAAGAGACCTAATAGGAAGTCATGGAGGCAGAGGACGGATATGTACATGAGGCCATTCTTACTAAATGTTTTCTTTTCGAAAAGATTTATTCATGCGAAAGTGATGCACCGAGGAACAAGCAAAGTTATTTCAGTCGCCACCACCAATGCGAAGGATCTTCGAAACTCTCTGCCATCATTGACTGATCATAATGCTTGCAGAGTGATAGGAAGGCTTATTGCAGAGCGATCGAAGGAAGCCGATGTATATGCCATGGCCTATGAACCTAGAAAGGATGAAAGGATTGAAGGTAAACTAGGCATTGTTCTTGATACCATTAAAGAAAATGGGATCATATTTGTTTGAGCAAATTGCCTATCACTTTTTTTTTTTGTTTGGATGCTTCTTTTGAGAGTTAATGGATTGTTAGAAATCCTTTCTAATTGCTTTGTTAATACTAGCTTTTATTCACATGCTTTATGCCAAAAAAGAAAAAAAAATTTCAATAGCTTCTTTGAATAGCAAATTTGTCCTAGAGAGTATTTGGTAATATTTTTCAAAAGTTGATGTGAACATTTAGCACACATTACGCATTAGATAATGGCCGAAAAGAATGCATTACACTAAGGACATCAATTTTGTGCGTATGGAAAAGCCAACAAACTTTTAGAGTTGCTAGCCAAATATAGTGTGAATTTAGATTGGAGGCTTCATGGATTTTGTATAATTAGTTGATATAAAGTATTTGACAAAAATACCATGTTAAACCTTTACTTTTAAACTTAATTTCATCTTAGTTCTTCATGTATTGAAAGTTTTAAAATAACCATTTACGTTTGAACTTAGTTTCATTTTGGTCATTTTTAATGAAAAGTTCTAAAATAGTTATTCACCTATCAATATTTGACTTAAAATAGTTTCTTTTAAAATGAAATTAAATTTAAAAGTGAAAAACTATTTTGAATCCAATCTTTGGATAATAGAATATTTAAAAACTTTTAACTTGTCGAGGATCAATATTAAACTTAGTTTAAAAATAAAAAATTATTTTAAAGTTTTTTAATTGTAAAAAATAGTACGTGATTATGTTAAAAAATAAAGGATCAAAATAGTATTTTTATCAAAAAAAATTTTCTTGCTGTTATATTGCATGCATCATTCGTACCCTATGTCCTTGATGGCTTGGAACGTGGAGCTTTTACTCCTTTCCATCATTGCGGGCAATGCAAGATACTTCTTATTAAGATGTAGGAGTAACTGTGAGTCTGTGAAAGTGAAATCGTCTTGTGTCTAAATGACTGAATAGAATTTGGCCTGAAGCAAAGTGAACTTTTAGGAAATAATGTTTTAGCCCCACGAGGCTTTATAAACTTCCTGAATTATTCTAAATCTACAAAATTAAGTGAGAGTGATTGGGGATTTGGGGCTTCTTTACACACCTTGGCATCTTATAGATTACCTTCTTTCACCCGAGGATGGATTTTTTACAATAACTTAGAATTTGCAGTAAAAATTTAAATTTTTAATCATTTTTTTATTTAATATGTATAAAAAAAAAACTGTGGACCACAAAATTTGGATTAATGCAGGAGATTAAAAATCCCTTTTACCCACAGCTATGGGCAAGCTAAATCCTTTGAAACAAAGAAGGATGAGGTGAAAGGAGTACGGATTACCTCTAGTTATTGGAGATTTTTTTGGTAATTGGAGGTGTTATTAAAATTATTGGATTCATTCAATAGTCTTAAAATGTATTTATTTTTTAATTTAATATTAACAAAAATTAATTTTTTTTGAAAAAAGATAATAATACATGAAAATGTATTTATATTTCAAAATTTTTTTATAAGATGATATCTTGTTCAAGAAAAAATAAAAAAAATAAAAAATAGCATTTAATAGTTTCTAGTCTAATGAAAAAAATAAACTATAAAATGTGAGACAGACTATAACCTGTTAGAAGTTGTTTACTTCTCTTTTTCTTAAACAAGATACCATCTTATATAGAAGATGATCTAAAATATAAATATATCTTTGTATATTATTATTATTTTTTAAAATAATCTCTTGTCAATATTAAATTAAAGATAAGTGCATTTTAGAACTATTGGATTCAATAACACCTCCACTTAAGATAACAGGAGTTGATCCCCTCACATCTTATAATATTCACAACAGAAAATAAGAAGATGGAGAGGAAAAATTTCTTCATTTTGTCTGTAAGTTCTCTTTTCCCAAAAGAGAGAGGAGAGACTTTTATCTTTATCTTTTTCTTTTTTAATTTCCATGTATGCCTTTTAAATTGTACGTAACACATGTTTACATCAGTTCATTTTTTTTTCTGACGACCTAAATTTATAATTTAAAATATTAATTAATTGAATTACTTACCAATCAATTAATATGATAGATTTGGGCTTGTGGGTTAGCCCATCGCTGACGACAAAAGAATTCAATATCTCTCACTTGAATATAATAGGATGAAGAATATAAAACTTTTCACTTCTTTTGAACTAATCACTTGGGTGGTTGGTAGAATGTAAGTGAAAGAAAGGAAGTGAGAATTGACCGAACACTTATTCCCATGTTTGATAACAATTTTGTCAAGGGAATCCCATTTTTTTGACAATTGATTCCCACGAATATGGAAAAGAGCAAACCTTTGTCCCATGGATGGAATCTCTCTCATTCCAGGGATTACTGAAGCATTTTACTATAATGTCCCTCTTTTTTCTCCTCCCTCCACTGATAAATAATAATAATACTTTAATTTTCATACTAACAATTAATTTTTAAAGATAAAAAATTATTATTTTTATAAAGTAATCATCTCTTAACAATAATAATTTTTAATAACAAAATAATTAATTTTTTATAAGGATAGTATGATAATTTGCTTAATCATCCTTTACATTCCCACCTTTTCTTTCAATGTCATACCAAACATTGTATACGAGCATAAGATTCAATTCTATCATAACTCATTTCCATTCCAAAGCTTATTCCCAATCATTTATGCAATCAAATGCAACCTAAGTGTTTAGTCATGACTACTCTGTCCCAATATTTGGAAACTTTTCATATTAGAAATTATGTGTGTTGTGTGTGTCTATATATCCAAATACACCCTTCTCGTAGCATCTAGTCTTCTTGAGCATAAGCTTGCTCATATTACTTTCTCATATGCATAGTTACACACTCACAATGTTATTAAAAGTAACTTATTAATGGGTATGCCTATGATACTAGCATAGTTGTGTATATCTCAAGTCATTTTCCTTAGCCTACATACCATTTAGACCATAAGCTAGTTGCTTTCATAGCAATACTCCTTTAGTGCAAAGTTTTATAATCATATGATGTACGCTAAATTAGCAAATATTAACTCATCTCCTCATGATATTGTCAAAAGCATGAGGACATCAATGAAAAAATTTATTTCTTTTTAGAATTCATGCAACAATGAAGCAAGAATTAATTCACTTGGTTCTTAATTGTAGTCCTTAAGTACATTTACTATGAATTGCATATTACAGTGTTTTCCTTATCTCATAAGAGTACATATTGATCTATATTACTAATAATGTACATTTTTAAGTCTATACACACATAATACTAACCCAAATCTACCATTTTGCTTGCTTCTCATGGTGCCTAGAGGAGAATTTGCATTTTCCAACAAGTATTATGGATGGTGAGAATCCCAATAATTCACTCCATATAACTATGTAGATAGACTTGGTAGAGGAGGTGGACTTGCTATCCTCTGGAAACATTTAGGTACAATGGAGATTCTATCCTACTATTCAAACTTCATTAATATGAAGATCGCAAGACACCAGGATGTCACTTATAGGTGTATGAGATTTTATGGTTTCTTCGAGAGAAGTAGAAGGCATGAGTCGTGGTTATTACTACATAATCTAGCAGGCATGTACCAACAATTACCTTGGATGTGTTTTAGTGACTTCAATGACATTCTATCATTGGACAAAAAAGACAGTGGGGCTGAACACCCTTACTTTCTCATGGAGGGATTTTGCATGACATTGGATGATTATGGCTTACAAGACATTCGTTGCAACTCTAAATGGTTCACATGGGAGAGAACGTACGACAACAAGAAGGTTGTTAGGGAGAAATTAGATAGAATCATGATAGATGCTTTATGGAGGGATACTTGGAATGATGCTTCGTGGAGGGATACTTTTCCAAATGCAATCATGCAAGTCCTGGTGTCGTCATACTTTGATCATAACAGAGTCTTGGTCAACACTAAAACCAAGATTAGATCCACTAGAGCTAGTAAGTTTCATTTTGAAAACACTTAGATCCTTAATTCCGAGCTCTTAAGGATTATCTTGAATAGCTGGCATGTAGATTCCAACTCAAGTAGTATCGAAAGACTGAGCACCTGTCGGAAGGCTTTGATCAAGTAGGGTAATATGCTTAACTTTGAAATCTAAAACAAAAAAGGGGCGATAGATTTGCAAATAGCGAATTTGAGGAGTTTGCGACATATTTCCTCTACATATGTGGCCAACATGAAATGACTTAGAGATAGGAAGAATTACATTCTTGATCAAGAGGAAATTATGTGGAGGCAGAGAAGTAAAGTGTAGGATCAAATGCTTACCACTAGGTCAAAAGCTATAGTTGTTAGTCAGGGAACAACTCTATTTCCTTAACAACGACTTAGCACAAGTGCTACGTTCTGATTATGATTTAGCCTCACACCTGGACCTCTGCCACGGGACAATTGCTGCCATACACATTGGCCAACAATCTCCCCCTCAACAATTGTCCCGCCGAGAATTGAACACGTGACCTTAGCTCTGATACCAATTATAGGATCAAGCATTTACCACTAACCCAAAAGTTATAGCTATTAGTTAGGGCACAACTCTATTTCTTTAATAACAACTTAGTACAAGCATCATGTTTTGATTGTGACTTAGTCCCACACCTGCGCCTCCATCACGGGATAGTTGTTGCCACACACCTTGGCCAACATAAAGCCCTTTGGCTTCAACATGGTGATTGTAATTCTAAGTTTTTCCACTCGCAAGCTAACTCTCACAAGAAAAGAAATCACATTGTTGAGCTGTTCAATGATAATGGTGATTGGATCAGTGAAGGAGAGAGGCTCCATGGATTAATTCGTGATCACTTTAAAAGCATCTGGTTAGGACATTGCAGTGAATTTGACCTAGTTCTTGAATATATGGGGCAATCATGTTGATGATATTGATAACTCTTGGCTTATTCGTCCTTTTGATGTCTTTGAGTTTAAAAAAGTGGTCTTCCAAATGCACCTGGACAAGTCAGCAAGACCTGATGGATTTAACCCAACTTTCTTCTCGAAATTCTGGCAAGTCATAGGAGATGATGTAGTTAAAGACTGTGTTGGCTGGCTTATGGAGGGAGATTTCCCTAATAATCTTCCAAAAACTCTTGTTGTACTTATCCAAAAGGTAGATAACCCTACCTCAGTTAAGGATTTGAGGCCTATCTCCTTATGTATCATTATCTATAAAATTGTTTCTAAAGTACTAGCGAACAGATTAAAGAAGGTCCTCCCCAAGGTGATCTTTCGAACACAATCTGCCTTTGTTTTTGGAAGACTAATCACGAATAATCTCTTGGTAGCCTTCGTGTTAATTCTATGAAGAGGGAGAAAAAAGGAAAAAAAAAGGGCATCATAACCTTGAAAATTGATATAAGTAAGGCTTATGACTGTATGGACTAGGGTTTTTTAAAAGTAGTTCTTTTAAAGTTGGGCTTTCATTATCAATGAGTCCATTGGATGTTGATGTGTGTCAAACATGTTAAATACTCCTTCATATTGAATGGGGAAGAATTTGGACCTATTATCTCTAAGAAAGACTTAAGATAGGGCAAAAATATCTCCTTGTACTAATTCATCCTTTGTGCTGAAGGTTTATCAACCTTTCTGAACCACACTGAGCTTAGTGGTGCTATCCATATTGTTGGGCAACCATTAGGGCCTTACTATATCCCATTTATTTTTCATAGATGACTCATTATTCTTTTGCTAGGCCAATATGGAGGAGTGCATAAAGTTAAAGTGCATTCTTAACATTTATGAGTCAGCCTTAGGCCAAGTCGTGAATTTCCTAAAATCTGAAGTTTTCTTCAGCATCAATGTGTCTAACATTAACAAGGCCTGCCTTGTGGAAGTCTTTAAGGTCCATACTGCTATGGAATAGAGAAGATACCTAGGCCTTCCATCTCTCATTGGCAAGAAGAGGAGGGTTGTCTTTTCCTCTCTGTGTGACCTACTCCAAAAGAGGATCCATATCTGAAAGAATCATTTACTTTCTAGGCAGGCAATGAGATCATGATCAAATCAATAGCCCAAGCTATTCCCATGAATGTGTTCCTTATTCCAGTCTCATTGTGTGAGGAACTGCATCGTATGATGAATTTGTTATGGTGAGGTATTTCATCAGATGACTATAAAGGTATCAAGTGGCTTTCATGGGACTGCATGTTTGACAAGAAATTTGATGGCAGTCTGCCTTTTGTAATTTTCACTACTTTAATACGTCAATATTAGGAAAATAGGGTTGGAAATGAGGCTCAAAATCCAACACTCTTTCTTTTAAAGTTACCAAAGCCAAATACTTTCCCATTGGAAACTTCTTGTTAGTTAGATTGCAATATGGTTTACAAACTTGAACTTTTTACACGCAAAGTAGATAGTAACTTTGATATATTTTTACATAATAACATTTCTTTAGATTTCAATACAAATATTTTTTTTTGCTGTATTAGATTAACATGAACATAAATTTTAAATAACTTCTTAAAAGCTTATGTTAAAACATAGGATGCCATTACATATTAAATTATATTCTTACAAAGAATTTACTTCAAAATATGAACAAAAACTACATCTCGAAATCACAAGGTATAGCTGCAAAAGAAAATAAAAGAACCTGTGCTATACGCAAATTTAGCCACCAGATGAGTGGAATCTAAATCTTCTTGTAAGCTACAAGAAAATTTTTAATAAAGTGGACATCATTAAATAAAAATCTAATAATTTAAATTTTTTATTAATGATGCAAGTCATAATTAATGACGGATGTTTTAAATTATTTTTTATTTTTAAATTTAAACTATTAAATTTTTATTCAATAACTCCCAATGAAACACCTCTACTAAAAGTGATCCTATTTGTAAATGAGTGAGCACGTCATTCTGTTTCTATTTGATGGCCCAAAACGAAAACAGCATGTAGTGTAACAGTATCGGACCCATGTTTCCCCACAAGAAATTGCTACTTGGCTTATGAACATATGCGACTCTGAACCGTAAGCAGCATTATTCTTTTCATTTGTGTAGTAGATAAAATTTACATTGTTAGAGGTAGGGGAAAAGAAACAAAGACCCTATTTAATTGCATAAAAAATACCAATTTTGCACAGATTTGCAGGATCTTCCATTTTCCACAATGTTTTTTCCCCGTTTAATATCTGATCTACTGAGATATCATTTTCTCAATATGGCCATATGAACTCATTTTCATTGGCAGCTGAGTTGTCTCTACTCAATATCTTTTACAGCATCCTGCATTATAGCACACGAAAGCCTCTTTCAGATACAAAAAGCATCGAAATGTATCAAATTAATGACGCCATAGTTTAGATAAGTGTTCAAGTCCTAATTATAAAATTATGTAAATTCAAAACATAATAAAGCACCCTTAAATTAGATTTGAGAGAAAAGTACCAAATTGACTTCTCAATTTTACATTTTGTGATAATTTAATCCTTTACAAATTATCCTAGTCAAATTATTCCCTCAATTCTTATTTTATGCAAAACTAATTTTCCTATTGTCTTACTGATTTATTAATTAAAAATTAATGAGCACTAAACCTACACAAAATAAGAATTGCGAGAGATTAATTTGACACAAATAATTTGTGAAGAACCAAATTGTTACGAAGTGTAAAAGTGAGGGACTGATTTGATATTCAATTTGACGATCTTATTGTAGTACAAAATTTAGAGTGTTTTCTTATGTTTTAAGAATCATATATTTGTATTGTTGGCATAGTTTAAGCGGGTAAATTGTAGTTTCTTCGAATATTATTGTTAGATTTAAAAATGATGGTAACAAAAAACCATGGAATTTAATCTCAACCCTCAAGTATCATTTTAAATCCAATGAGGCTTTCTACTTGTGAGCACAAATTATGGGACCAATTCAGCAAATTAAATTAAAGACAACAAACACCAGCCTTGACTCTCCCTAGAATCATCTCCTTGGTCCATATAATATATCATTAACCTCGTAAAAAGTGTTTTGGCAATGAAAAGCAGGTCTGATTGGAAAATGAGCAATTCCAAGTTCATGCACCAAGAGATGGAAAAGATTATGTACATAACTTCTTCCTATTACTTCCTCCTAAGACTCTTAATTTCTTTCCATCCGAGGCAGACAACCAATATCGCTCCCATTATCAGAAGCACTCATCAAGTTTCAGGTTTGTCCACTGTTCTACGTTAGATCTTTAAAGGGTATGTTTGGATTGAGGACAATGGAGAAACGAAGCACAGGAAACATTTTATATCCATCAAGGGATATGTCTAAATCAAACCTTCCTTTCTTATTCCAAATATACCTTAAACACATAATTCCATGTAATATAAGAAATACTGAGACATTGAACCATAGTCCTGCCTTTTTTCTTTTCCTTAAAAGTTGATTTTAATGAAGTAGATAACATAATGATACCAACCTTAGCAAGTCGAGTGACATATGTAGCAGCCAAGGCAGTGAATAACAATCCCAGGCCAAGAGTCAGCAGCTGATTGTTTCCTCCAGATAAAGAAAGATCAGATTCTTCTTGCTGAAATGTCAAAGCAAGTTCTATTAATATAAGTAAAAAATGTGGGGATGCCATTCAGTATATTCCAAGTTTTCAACACAGAATTTTATTATTGATTCAAGCAATACAGAGGACGGTTTCACCTATAACATGAATTTTACCATCCAAGCCTATCAATTGTACAATTTAGAAACCAGATTGGTTTGTTGTCTTTTTATCTCAGGGTCTACACCGTCCTTCAGACAATATAATTCCAGTCACAATGCATGCAGATTGCAATTCATTCATGACGTCAATTAGAGTAGTTTTATAGTTTTCTGTTCCAGACTCATTTCTTTCTCTATTAACAAGAAAAGAATTACAACCAGGTCGAAGACTAACATATCCTCCAACAAAAAGATACATAACAAAAGAAATATGAGAAAGATAAAGAAGCAAAAAGATGCAGCAAAGCCATTCAATTACTCTTCCTATCAGAAATAAAAAGACGCACGAAAAATCCCTGTACAAAAGCATTAAAGTGAGTAAATTCCTATCCCCAACAGATGTAGGGGAAAAGGCAAAGAGATGCCATTGAAAAGGCAGGCATTCCTCCCCTATCAAATATGGCAGATCATGGACTGCAATTTGCCACAAAATTTTGTTTTTCCTTCTTGTTGATAAAACCTTGAACGTAAACCAGGAGAAACTGCTTGAAAGTTTTTGGATAGATCCAGTGTTTACCAAGAACTCTGAACTTCAATATAAAAATAAATGGGGTACTGTTCTGGAAAGAACTACAAAAGTCAAGGTATACAGCTATATAATACATCTATTTTTTATTTTTTATCACAACCTCAGTGATTGCAATTTCTCCTAATACATGCCCATCTTGTGAATTTTTTTTCCTTCTTTTTAAAATTCTGCTTAATTTCAATAATCAATCATATGCACAACAATTAACTGCAGTTGCAAAACTAAACATGATGAACTTATTGCACAGCTTAGTTTGTAATACAGACTTCACCGAACAGTTTCCCGAAAACACTAAATCCAAACAGTCTGTCCGATGATAAAATCTCAGTTTTGAGGTACACAGAACTTAGTAGAAACGTATATATCCTATGCATGTGACTATGGGCAATCTTTCCATGCTCTAAACTGGGCCCTCAGCTGTTTCACCAGAAACAGCAACTACAGGCCTCAGCCCCAGATGACTTGTCAAAATCAGACTGAAAGTAAAAAATGAAATAGAGCACATATCAGTATGCCTTATGAGAGTTTGGTCAGAAAATGCTCAAACCAAAGAAGCAAAAGAATAATAACCGACATAAAGGAAATCAGTGCTACCATCCATACTAGTTGAACGAGAAAGGGAAGAAACACAATAAAGTTGTTGAACCCAGAGCTCTTTCAACAGTGTGAAAAAAAAGTTCTATATGTTTGAGACTCGTTGACATAAAGTTGTTGAAGCCAGAGCTTTTTTCAATAAATTTTGACTCTGTTAGAAAGCTGACAGACTCATTCACACCCCAATGCATATACAACAAGGAAAACAACTCTATCATCTCAAGAAAAATCAGCAATTGTAATTGCTAACAACTTTAGAGCAGAGAATTAGAGTTTGTGTACAACTGAATAACAATTTGGGGAAGCCATCAAAGTGTAGCTTAACCAGTTCCAAGCACAACTTGAATGCCCTGAGGATGAATATGTTGTAAGAATTAGAACTTTCATTTGATTAACTAGTAAATCTAAAGGAATGTATTAGACTTCTGCTAATCCCAATTAAATATTAAATTCAATTGATACACATTGGAAAGGGCTGCTAGAGTCTCCTCATTTTTATATTGTTGATAAAAGCAGAGTTCATGAGGAGGGAAAAGGGGTACAGTGCAGGCCCACTAAGATTTAAGTGACTAGAATAATAAATTAAAATAAGGTCTTGAACAGATATCACCATATGATTAAGTTGTTTGAGATTTCTGTGATGGTAGCAAAGAAGATCGATAAATAAATACATTTAAGGTTGAGAGTTAAGAGATAATAAGAAGGATAAGGATCATTTGGTTGATTGGGACTTGGGAAGTAGTGCTGTCAGCTAAATTAGGAAAGCCACCTTTGGTTTGGGAGTGACATCTAAAGCATTTACACACACATTTCTACTTTTTCTTTTGTTTTTAGGAGGGTTCTCGATCCTCTTTTCTTGTATTTTCCTTCATTGCACAAAAATAAATTTTAAAATATGAAAAAAATAAAAAGAAATAAAATTAGCCATTGGAGCAGCAACACTCCAATGTCATAAGAACCATCATACCACTAAGGGCTATAGGAGATATCTATGCATTTGGGAACTTATACACCTACAAGAATGTAGCTTGATTAACAGAAGATTAAAAACTTGTGGGCAAACTATCCTTCCATTTCATATATGCCCCTCCACATGCTTTCATGCTACAAAGCAAACAAGGCACAATGAAACCCAAAACAGTCATCATATTAGGTCAGTTTGCAATTCTAGAAAACCTCAATGGTGCTATTTCCATGATTGTTAAAATTTTGATTTAACTCGAAGACTTTAGACTAGGTGATACAGGCATGAATCAGTTCCACATCACTAGGAAAACGTGTCAACTCATACTTGAACTTGATTTTTGGTAAACATGGTGTAAATTCAAGTAAACCTATATGTGTTTACAAGCTTACAAAGAAACTGTTAATTGGACTTCATTCACAAGTTTCTGAATCTCATATCACATGGCCTATTTTTCTTTCCCTACTCTAGCCCATACTAGCCCTTGAAGGGGGTGAATGCAGCCCAAATTGTTGTGTTTTACCCTGCAGAAAATTCTCAAAATCTTTCATCTATTCTGTTGTCTTTCTTTTCCACCTTCACACTACAAACACTCAACCTCTGCAACATGTCCTTCAACCTATACGCTGAGTTTGCTATTTCCTTTCACTTTCAATGTTCAAACTTTTGTGATCAATTTTAATCATTTGAAATTCTGATTTTTACTTTTTATTTTTTCATCAAAGTAAATTCTTATGAGTTTGTGAATCAAGTTTACCTCCCACTCATGAGTTTACTTGTGAGTTTGACAACCATGGCTACCATTAGGGATTGCTATGGACTTCTGTTTATTTTGAAACAGCTTTTTTTGATATAGAGCTCAAGAGCAGTGCTTTGAGAGAGAAGCAATTTGTGTTTAGCATAATTATTTGAAAAGCGTTTTTATCAATATTTGAAAAAGTTTTTGTTTAATAAATCTTTCAAAAAAGTGCTTTTAACTATCAAATTACAAAATAGGCAAATACAGGTTTGACTTTGTAATAGAGATTGAATAAAAATGATTGAGGGAATTTATGGTAAATGATTATTTTGAGCAGGGGTACAGTTGTCTTCAAAAAAGTAATTTTCTGCTTCTACTACTGCTTCCAAGGAGAAAGTCCAATTTTCTGCTTCCATCCCACAGTAGAAAAATTGCTTCCGCTGCCACTTAAAAGCAGCTTCATTTCCAGAAGCTTGGCCAAACACCTCTAAACCTGAAAATAAGTACTTTTTTGAAAATTAAGTAGCTTTCTCCCGAGGAGTACAGCCAAACAGGCTAGCATACTTGATGTAGAACTTGTGTGAGAATGTGAAGTGGGAAGAGGGAGAAGAGAGAAAAGAGAGAGATAGCAGAGAGAACAGAAATAGAGGGCGAAGGAGGAACAAGACAGGAGAGGAGCCTATAGAGCTAAGAAAGAAATTGAACTTTTACTCAAGTCAATTCAAAAAGCTAAGCTAACCCTAGTACAAAAACTGAGGGCTTTATGTAGAGGCCAAGGGAAAGCAAATAAAATAAAATAAAGCAAATGGAAAATTACAACCAAAAATTAAAAAAAAATGAAAATAAAATAAAGGCAATTAAATGTTATCTCCTAAACTTTGCAATTCCTATGTTTAGCCTTAATTGATGGTTTAAACCCTAATTTGCATATAAGTATCAATATCACCATTGACCCAATTACTCTAACTATTATTTTCCCATTTTCATTGCATGGATTTGCAGTGAGCAACTGAGCATTGATGGCATTGTCAATATTGCAGTCATATATGACAAGCAGCAATGCCAAAAAAATGTCCACCATCATTCATCTCTTACTCTAACATCATCTTGTACTAATCACACATACACACAGCAAAAGAAAATAAGAATGAAAGTAGAAAAATGAAAGCACAAAGCTAAACAGATGGCCAAATAGGTAAAAGCTTATAATGATTAAATAGTTAACCCAAACTAGAACAATTTCCAATCAACCATGGGGTATAGTGAGCACAAACTTACAATTATTGCTCGTCCAAATGCACCAGCACTCACATAAGCCCATGTTCCAGGAAGCATTCCCAGCCAACTGCTTGACAATTGTTGATTAGTTTAGTTTTAAATCAGAAATACACATAAACTAAAGATGTTCAAATGCAGTGTGCAATATTCAAGATAAGAAAATACAAACAATTCCAATGGGGGACAAATTAAGAAAACTGAAATGCTTGCATGTTCAAGGGCATCACTTTGGCCTTGTGTTTGTTATGGGAGATAATTGTTATTTTGGCTTGATTGTGGTGTTCAACTCATGGCCAATTAAAGGAATTTTTGGTTTCTGGTATGCAAAGCGATTGGACAGCTTTACTACACCTTTTAGACTCTCTAACTTTCTCAATTTTGTTTTCTAAAATTTTGTTTTTGAAGATATGCCATTTAGCCTCTTAACTTATTATTATTATTATTATTTTTCTTTTAAGATATGCCATTTTGGAAGGTATCCAATCCTCACCCCTTGGCTGTATTTCTTTTCTCTCCAACAATACTGCTTTTATCATATATTACCAAAATATAATAATCACATTTTATAACAAATAACTACTTTAATATTCTAAGTGGAGATATTACCATTAAGTTCCTTGTATAAATTGTACTTTAAAAGAGCCATCCTCACATTTCAGCATCATCAGTTCAATAAGAATACTATTGAGTATTGGCTGATAATTTCAAATTTCAACCACTAAAGAGTTCCTCTTGTCAAGAACTATTCTACCCACAAGTTTAAGCTGTTAAGTGAAGGCTCAAATAGTTTTATTATAATATCTAACATACCCTCTCACATGAAAGTCCTTTAGGCTTGAAGTGTGGACAAAGTACAGAATTATCATACCATGTGCTGAAACTTATTTTTAATTACAAGAATTGGCGGCAGTAAGTATCAAACTCATGACCACTTGACCATAGAGGCTTTGATACATGACAAGAACCATTTCAACCACAAGCTTAAGATAGTAAGTGAAGGCCATAGCTGTGGATAGTTTAAGCCAAAAATTTACCTCGTGGATTTATCATATTATGCCATAGAGATACATTATTTATTCTTTAATGGCTGTCCAATTATGATACATTCTGTAACAAGTGAATATGGAGGATCTAAGTTGTATATATTTCAAGCAGAAAGGAAAGCAAAAATTATCTTCACTTTCAGGTAGAAGTTAAGCTCTGTCAAGAATAGAACTTTGTTCCTTTCCTTTTTGTCTTTTGGTAAGCTCAGTCAAGAAAAACTATTCATAGGTTGGCACCTAATGGCTTAAGCTTTTGGGTTAAAGTAGTTCTAACATAACCCAGCATATTATGAAGTTATGAAAACTTTTAAAGTCCAAAGCTGAAAACTTACGAGTAAACACAAAGTTAGGTTTCTAGAAAAGAAAGATAGATCTTAAAATTCAAGCAAAACATGGAAAACCACTCCAATAATAGTATGAATGAATGATAAGCATCATACCTTCCCAATACATATGGAATGAACTTAACAGATGTCAATCCATATAAATAATTCCCCAGAGAAAATGGAAGTAAAGGGCTCAAACGAAGCAATGTCACAACCTTGAAACCATTTTCTCCAATTGCTTTGTCAATTGCAAGAAACTTCTTATTACCCTCTACAAGTTTTAGAATACGCTCACGAGCAAAATATCTTGCAATTAGAAAAGCAACACTAGCAGCCACCTGCAATGTCCAGAAATGGTATACTCAAGAACATGCATTCATATATTTGGGATCAGTCTGCAAATTTTTATGCTTCAAGCAAACTGATTTCACATAGAATATAATTTTTAATGATCCAACCATTCAGTCATTTGCAATGGCTATGTCAATATCACATGCCAAATTTTAGTCATATTAAGCATTATCAGGTATTAAAATAGGTAGCTGATACTTTCTTATGTTTTGGAAATAGCATTACAATAACCTAAAGATATGTTAAATTAATATAAAACATTTTTACATAAAGATTTAATAGCAAGATCCACTTAATGTGATTGAACCCAATGACAGACTTTGCGGAAGTTTATGCAAGTTCAAAAGTTTTGAAAAGGTGTACTATTCATTTAGTTTTACACCAGTGTATACTGCCCTTATTGGTTTCAGTCAATTGACACTAAGTCACTGACATAGAAGTTCCCATACGTATATTAGCTTATACCCTTACATAGAACATGATTTTTCATCAAACCATTGTCCAATTGTATGATTCAGTGCTTGTTGTATTAATCTAGCATAATCAATTTTAGAATTAAAGATATTAAATAATGTAAAATTGTTTGTTTTACATTACTGTCAATTGAATCTAATATAAACACACACCCCCCCCCTCCCCTTATACACACACATATAGACTCACCGTTCCACTAATAGAGACTATGATAGTGCCAATAACAGATCCAAAAAGAAGTCCAGCTGACATGGTTAAAGGAATGGCAGGAATCGCAAGGACCTGGGACCATAGTTGATAACCAAAGTCAGATTTAAACAAATCAAAAGAATCATCACAGGTTTCACCCAAAACAAATAAAATAAAATAACTCCAGTATAGCCAGTGCATGGACATTATTCTTATTCACTTGGTAGCATTCAGTTTCCACACTATTGCTTCCCCCAAAAAGAAAAAATCGAGATGGGTGGGGATGTGGACATTAACAAATAAGCTGACTGGAGTTACAAATCTGTCATAATAGCTGCTATCAAGCATGACACATAGCAGAAGGTGTTCAACAAAGTAATAGATGCATCCTCACCTCCAAGCCAGCATAAACTGCCACAAATATTGCATATCCAACTGGACCATAACCTGCTCATTAAAAGCCACACAGGGTTAATTCTAAAATACAAAGTTATCCTTTTGAGAGAATAAAAATGGCCAGAATACAAATGATAAAAAAATTTGAGGATAGAATCAAGCTCTTTTAAGGATTGACACTTCCTACAACTACAAAACCCTGGGTGACAGAAAAACCATTACTAATGTAGACCCAAGCTTGTATACAGCTGACAATCAAGATCTGGAAAATGACTTATATAACCCTAGGAAAAAAATATAAATTCAGCTGACGTTCCAGCTTGTCATAATAACCATAAAATAATAATGATTTAGAAAGGTCATTGGAATATATCAGATTTCATGCATTTTAATTCTCCCATTTTCCTGATGCATCCCTATAAAGCACACCCTAATTGATGAATATAACAAATTTATTCTCCCTGGAGATAAAAGAACAGAAAGGCATGGAATCCTGTTTGAAATGTTAAGAGATCAAATTACAAAGTTTTGTCAAATGGTGGGAACCTGGTTCACCCAGGCATATTGGGACACCAGCAACTAGAGGGCATCCAAGACAGCTGCTCACTTCACTAAGGATTAACTTTGGATTATATAATTGCACGCTTTTCTTCCATTAGATTGAATTCCTTTTGCATGGATACAACAGGTTATTCAAATTAAAGCATCAAATAATGAACGAATGCCAATGCATTTTAATCCTTTATGTTTCCGTTCATATCATATGCTTTCCCCTTTTCCTAATGACTCCAGTGTTTAAGCTATGCTTACCTTTCTTTTTCTTTTCTATGTAAAATCTAGTCTATTCCTTCTTAGCAGTAGGCGCACCAATTAGCTGATTGAGACAAAGCTCTTCATGTAAAAACCTATAAAAGAAGCTAGTAACTTGATTCATTGAATTTATAATAAGACATTCATTAGTAAAATAGACAAAATATACTTGAATGTACAACATTCACCTTTAAAACACGTAGAAAGGCCTATATTTTAAAAGATAATTCAATTGATCCCACAGTTTCTATCAGATTGAGTACATAGTTTCATGTTCACTCACTTCTCATTAATGCATAATAGGTACCAGCAGCATATGTCAAGTTGTCAACATGTAGCATTATCTAATAGCACTGGTTCAGTATAATAGATTTCCCTATCAAATAAAGTATTTACTTTCACAAACAAATATAAGCAGGAACACAACCCACCCTAAATGATGGGGGAAAAAAAACCTATTTCAATCACAATTACATTCAGTAAGCGCTTTAGTTTAAGCAACCAGGAAGATATTGCCTATTCAGAATATATATTCATTTCACACAGAATTTCACACGAGATACTAACAAGTTTATTCTAGTGCAATTACTCAGGGATAAAATTCATCCTAATCAAATATCTACAGATCTATGAGACATAAAACAAATTCCCAATCTAAAGATGATATCAAAATTTGCCTAAGTATTGTCTCACTTCTTAGTGGAAACGTCCTTAAATATCCTGAAACTAGTCTTAAACGAAACTGAAGTAAAAGAAGGAATTCTAACATTCCCAATTCAAAATCATAGCCATCAAAATTTTAAAACACTTTCAGACTTGGAGATCTCGAATCATAGAAAATTCCCCCAATTTTAACCACAACTCTATCACCAACTTATCGTATCAATCTCCAATGGACCTTAAGTCACGAAAATCACGAAAATCTCAATCAAAGAAATCGCAGTGCTTGAGATTAATGGAAATTTGGACAAGTATCACAAGAATTTACCCTCTATGAAGGTGGATAGCTGATTCAAGAATGCGTTAATCTGGTCCTTGTAGATATAACCAACTGTAGCAAAGCCCCCAACAACACCCACCAACAATAAGCCGGCCAAAAGAGTGCCTTTCAACGCAGTGTCATCCGTTTCTTCCTTCTTTTCTCCACCCCCACCATCGTCATCGCCCTTGGGGTTAAATAGCCACTTTATATTGCTGGGTGGAGCACTGTCAGGAGTATTGCTCTTCCTGACTTGCTGCTTCTTGGTTTGTCTGAGCGAAGAGCATGGCGTGAGGAAGTGAAAGCGTCTGTTGGGTCTGAAGCTGAAAAGGAAAGAAGAAAACGAAGAAGAAGAAGACGGGGTAGAGAAGCGGAATTGGTCGAAGGTGTGAAGAGAAGAAGAGGAGAGACATGGCAATGGTGGCCTCAAGTCGAGGATGGCTTGCATTTTATGGGGGAAGAAGAGCTTGAAGCAGGATGAGAGTAGAAGTAGCAGCGTCTTGTGAAAGTGCCATGTATCAGAATCTCTTTCGAAGTCTCGTTGCAGCCATTAATTTTTGTGGCTCGGATTCAGAATAACCTTCCGGAATCAGGTAAGTTTGGCTAATGGAGAATGACCATTTGGTCCCCCAAGTTCTGCTCGGTTTCAATGTAATCCTTTACAAATTTATAATGTCAGATCTTTGAAAATTTCAATTTCTCAAAAGGGTTATAATTTACTTACTAAAGGAATACCTTTCGTTAATGTTAAATTTCTAAGAAATTATTTTAGCACTCTAAATTTGTGAAAAATCAAAATGGCAATGAGGCAAAAAAATGAAAGACTAAAGTAATACAGTTCACTCGTCTAATGTGTTATCTATCAACTTTTCTCACTATTCTCATTTTATACTATACCTTTTTTTTTTTTCTCCTCTCCACCAATTTTGATTTAATTGTAGACTTAGGTAGGAGTAATTTAGGATTAATTTGAATTTTGCACGTAAATTTTCTAACTTTTGGATTATAAATTTCTATTTAGTTAAAGGTGAATTCTTTGATGCAATTTTTAAAAATGGTTACACCAGTAAGTGGCATAAAGAACTAAAGACATATGATACTGATGTATTAAAAAACATTGATTGTATGCTAACTTAAAATAATTTATTGTATTTATATTGTCACACCTCTAATTAAGAAAGTGTAATTGACACAGAAAATAAAATAAATTCCACCTCTGTGAATCAAAAAAGCTAGACAACCTAAATAGTTTAATAATAAGATTATCAAATGATAATTGCTAGATTATGTCAATCCAAGTATAGTATTCACTATTTGAATTTTGTTTGGAAATTTCAACAAAGTCTCTTTTAAAATATAGACTCTCTAAAATTTTCAAAATTAAAACCTTTAAGTCAAAAAGTAAGGGAGCTTTGCTCTTATAAAATATACAGCCAAATGATCTCAAATATGTAACATAGTAACTAATTTTCTACTTGTGACAATTGGAGTTACTAGATTATAAAATTTATAATGTTCAATATTAACAAGAAATTGGCTGCACCATTGTGGACAATGTAAGACTTACCAAGGCATATCTAACTTTATTTTTTGCAGTAAAAGAGTCCAAGGTCAACATTGTTCTTAGGGAAAAACCTAGAAATAATAGGAGTGAGTGAAAACACACAGTGAACAAATATCATTAACTATACTAAGAAAGAAACAGATAGAAGTGGTAGAGTTTTTCATAAATTAGCCATTTATCTTTAAAATTTTCACATGAACAAGTAATTATTCATAAAATGCAAATAATGAGAATTATTCAATTTTCAAATAAAGCTCAACTAAAAATATGAAATCATAATGAAAAAAAATGAATCAAATTTTATAATTCAACATAAATGTATTAGGCTGGGCAACCAACACCCAAGAGGGGGTGAATTAAGTGTTTGCTAAATTTTGGTTCTTTTTTAAACTTGCTTCACAGAAATCTTTGTTTTGAATATATGCTTGTAAGAGTATGATGTAAAGCAACAACTATATGAATCAATGGAGGCTTAATGTATATGCTTGGGTATATATATCAACATTTTTGGTAAATTATTAATAATAAGTGCAGAGCATAAATATGATAATTCTGAATATAAATAGTATAGGTATAGAGAAAGCAAACTCAATAATTTATTTTGGTTTGACTCCAATCCAAGCCTATGTCCAGTCTCCAAACAACCTCTTGAGATTTTTTACTATCTCAACAATTAATTACAATAACAACAAGGAAGAACCTTTCCTTTAATTTCAAATCCTAGGAAGAATCCCTTTCTTACACTTAAACAGGGAAACCTTCCCTTCAACCCAAGCACACCCTTTCTTGACTCTCTTAAGGAACCTCCTTGAGCTTCTCTCTCTCAAAGAAGAAAGGAATATAGAAGAATAATATCTCTCAAAGAAGTAGATATACAAATGAAGTTTTAAGAACTCAAATGATAGAGAATTTGCATGTGTGGCTTAATGATCTTTGTTTCTCTCTCAAAGATAATATAACAAGTTAAAAATCACATTATAACATTTGGTTCTACTAAAAAACATGTTTCAAATATCATATTTAAATATCAAGATGAGATACAGCTGTTACATATTCAAAAGAAATGTTATTTACTTTAAAAAACTTTTGGGAGACACCAGTCTACTGTTGGGGCTCACCAATGAACTACCCATCAATATATGACCATTACTTTAAATTTGGGACTGACTAGTTGACTGTCAGGGGCTAACCAGGTGCTTGCTCACTTTGTAGACTGTACCAATTGACTTGCTACAGGTGGCCAGTCGACTGGTCACTTACAGTGACATAGTCCCAGCTTCAAATGGTCATAAATTTCTCATTTTAAATTCAATTTAAGTGAATGACCCATGGTTTGAAAAATCTTTAAGTCTAGTTTCCAATACAATAAATTGCATATCAAAACTGAGTATATTTTTAGAGATATGATTAGAATAGTGATCAAAGGTCAGAATACCATTTTATGGAGAATCCATATCACGTCACTCAACTTTGTAAGGTCATATCTTTTTCATTGGAACTTCGTATTAAGGAATGACCTATCATTGAAAAGCTCTTTGAGTCTTGTTTATAATAAAATAAGTTTCATAGTAATATCCCATATGGTTTGTGAGATATAGGTAAAATAGTGACCAAAAGTCAAAAATGATTTTAAGTAAAATCTATATCTTACTATCTTTTAAGTCCAAACTTATATTTTGAGAATTAAAATATCTTAAGCCAATAAGTACAATTTTAAATCATTGAATTTCACAAAATAACACTTAGCCTATGATATTTATACCTATTCAATACATTGGCTATCTTGATGTATCCAAGTTTCAAATCCTTAACTTCTTCTTTGCTTAGAGCATCTTTCCTTCTTACTATCTTTGTATGAAGCATGATATTGATATTTCATTCTTTTCACTTCAATGCCCATTCTTCTTTCTTTAGACTATCCTACATATAATAGATATTCATCTTGGAAATCATATAATTAGTCCAAATGGTTAATCAATTAAGCACAAATTACTATCATATTTGTGACTCATATTTTTCATATATTTGTTATCATTAAAACAATCTCAACAAAATGAAACCCATGCAAAACGTTATAGTAGGGAACATCAAACAGAACTAATAGAATATAAAAAAATCAAAGTGAGCTCAAGGCTAGTGCTATTAGAATTGAACGAGCATCAAGCTTCAAATAATCAGAATATTGTTTGTATGCCTCAATTAGATAATCCATGTGTGTTAATCGACGCATGAGGCAAGTATCGCCCCTATTAATTGAGGGATTGTTAGAATAAAATAGATATCAAACACAAGCATAAAGCTTGGAACAATAAGATTACTGATCGTATGCCTCAGTCAAATAATTAGAATTATAATCAATTCAAATCAAATCCACATGTGTTGGCTGACATATGGGGCTAGTATCACCCATATTAGTTAAGGTTTAGAATCATAGTGCATCATGACTAACGTTTACTATCATTAGCTAAGGGTTTTAGACTGGATGAGTTCCCAAAAATACTTTTATAGAAATAATAAATAATTAAACAATTATGCTAGTTTAGAATTAGATAAATTCATAAATCTATAATCAAAGAAATTTATAAACACATATTAGAGAAATTTAAAAACTCTTATCCAGAGGAAATTCAAAATATAGAATCAGACTCTTTAGAGGTATATAATCAAATTTCTTCATAAATACAAAATCAGAGTACTTAATAAATCCAGAGTTTTCAGAATACCCAAAGTCAGGGGAGTTCAGAGATTCCAGAATCAGGTTTATTAAGAAAACATAATCAAATTAATTTGAAATTCCATCATTAGTGTAAATCGAAATCCAAAATATATAAAGATGTAAATATTAATTCTAAAGTCGAACCAAATACCAAAAGAAGCTTTATAACACATTACCTTCAAGTGGTGAAAGCATTTAGAGAAATTCTAAAGAAGAAAACAATATATGTGAGGAAGTCTATTCCCTAAAATAGTTAAGCAAACAAAAAGCACAAATTTCCAAAGAAAGATATTGAAATACTGAAAACAATCATAGTTAGCAATATTTACTCACTTGGAAAGGAGCACACGAACCTCAACTAAAGCCTTTAATAATTCACTTGATCATGAGTAGTTTAAAGGACCTATGAACTAAGGTAACTTTTAACCTCTATTATTCAAGAATAGTGTAACTAAGTCTATCAATTTATATATTTAGCTAGTAAGTTTCTCCTAAATCATAAATATATGCCTTAAAATTTATAACTCTTGGATTGTCAAGCACAATCTTCTATAGTTTTCCTTAGTTCCTGCTACCATTCTTACTTCTCATTTTGAAATCCAAATTCTTAAATAAGCATAACTTTAATATGGCCAATGACACCATTAACTTAATTCCAAATAGGAATACCCATAAGTTTCTAAACCACTAATTAAATTAAATTCAATGCATCTAAATGTTTAATTATCCAACTTTAATTCAAGACACATTCAACAAAACTATTTTCAAACTTCATTCTTCATGATTACTAACCTTTAAATTCATCAATGGCTTAGGAATAGTCATCTTCCTAGTCCCAACTTAATTCATAACCTTAATCAATATTTGATACCTTAAATCCTCTACAATATACTTTATTATATCCTTATTCCTTGTTCATGAATTTATCAGTTTCACTATTATGGCATGAGGTACTAATCAACCAAGTTCTATAATTAGTCACTAAATTAATATTATTACCTAAGAACACATCAACTCCAATGAGGTTTTCTAATCATTTTTCCTTTCCACTGTCATAATTAGAAATTCCAAGCAAATTAAGAAAATTATCAAATCCACTTACAACTTAAAACTAAAAGCTCCTGTTGGCCTTAATCCTTCCCTTAGATGTTCAATAAGGCTAGAGAAGCCCCAAAACTTCAGATTTCATCATGCTATAAGGAAGAACAAATAGACAAATTAGGTTTTTTCAATTCTAGAGCTAAAACCCATAAATGTTCAATTATGTCATCATATTGAATTGAGCTCTAAATGCCATTTTTGGCTATGAATAGTCCCAAATTTTACGATTTTCTGATTCTAAGCCAAATTGGTAAAATTTGTTAACTCTCTAAAAAGAGTTAACTAGACATAATTTTACAACTAAAAACCTAGTCTTCAAAGCAAATTCATTAATTATGGATGTATTTTAGCTAAAAACAAGTTATTCTTAGAAATGTTATTGCATCATTATGTTTTTAACTCTTTTAAAATATTTTGTTTGATATATTTTTAGGGAAGTGAAGCTGGAGCAACCATAGCAACTGAGGGAAAGAGAAAAGCATGAGAATTCAAAGATGAAGGTCCAGTGCTTGGGCACCAAAACAACATGTTGGAATTTCAAAATCTAAGGGCTAGTGCTTAAGTGCCAAAATTCTAATGCCTAGGCACCAGCTCCAGTGCTGGGTTTAAAATTTCTAGAAGGATAGCACCCATGCACCACAAAAGTGACACCCTAGCACCAAAAATAGAGAGTTGTTCCTAGGCGCCAAAAGTTATTGTCCAGGCTTGTTGTTAGAAACCCTAATTGAATAATTAGAGTTTTAGTGGGATTTAGACACCTAGTGCCATTCAAAATATGACTCTGAGGTTCCTAAAGCCTATAAATAAGACCTTGGGGTGTGCTATAAAATTCACCAACCTAGAGAGCAATAAAGGCAAGTTGAGGAGCACTATTCAAAAGGTTTTTTAGTAGGGTTAGTAGAGAGTCTGTTAAGGGAATGGCAACTCACTTTGAGAGTGACCTTCTTTATGAACTTTCTCTTATTTTTTTTTTTGTTTTCCTTTTGTTTTTATATTTTGAACATATGCTAATGCTCAGCTAGTAGGTTTAATTTAGGATTTTGACTAAACCCTTAGTGAGATTATTTTTGTATAGCAATAGTTTCTTATGATGTTTTGAATTCATTTTACTTATTTTCATCTATGTTTAATGCTTTATGAACATGATCACCTTGGAATTGAATTAGGATTTAGGCTAAGTCGAAAGAGAACCTTAAATTAAGAATTGAATAAAGATAATATCTATTTGCATGCTTAATGAGTAGTAAGTATAACAATTCACAATCAACATGACAATACTTGATAGTCTTAGATAACCACAATTAGGGCAGGACTTATTAATTATGTTCTCAGTTGGTTGTCATATAAATATAAGGAATTGGGGGAAGCAGTTAGATTTATGTAGATTCAAGAGAATTACATATACAATTGAATCTCTAGGTTAGTAAACTAGTTCATTACTCAATAATGAAGTAACTGTCAATACAAAATAATTGCACATTATAAGCCAAATCCTAGGTTCATTCATTTGATAATTTATTAAAGTTTGCATCATTTTCTGGTTGTTCACTTAACAATCTAATCCATTTACCTGAATTGAAAACTTTAATAGTAATATTAGTCCAGAATTAAAGCTAGGTCCTTATGGAAATGATATCCTACTCACTTTATATTACTTACCGCAATCATGTGCATTTGCGTGTATAGAATCAAGTAAACAAAATTGATTGATTAAAATAAGAGAGAAAGCTTCAAAATATAACTTATAACTAAAGCCCTAGGATAATTTAAAGAAAAATACACTAATTTTATTTAAATTTCTCAAAAATCATGAAGAACATACTATATAAAGGGGTTTTAAAATGTCTGAGCTAAATGATGAAATTAAAGCTAGAAATTAAGAGAGGAAGGGTTGAAAATCATATTAGAAGCAAAGCCCTGAGGAGATTTCATAAAAACTAACCTAAATCATGTTCAATTTGAGCTAAAACATCGCAACACTAGTTCTTGTCAAACTTTTGCAGTTTCCAAGAATAACAACAACAAGGGAAATGCCAAACGCTCACCTCTGGGTCAAATTATAGGTGGAGGAAGGAAGAAGAAATATGGTAGCTCTATTCTTCCGATGTGTGCAAGAGAGAACATGAGAGAGAAGAGGAAGTTTAAAAAGGCTATTTTGTCATTTCATGTTTAGGACATGTGTAGCAAATCTAAAGAAAATTGAGTTTGGTTTAGAGTTGTCCATAAGGGGATTTGAACCTAAGTACTTTTAGGTGCATATGGTGATACTTAGCCATTTGTGCCAACCTCAAGCTCAAATATAATGTTACTTCATTTTATGTTTGCATCATATTAAATTTTCTTTTTCAATATTTCTCAATTATAAAAATTTAGTCTTGCCTTAATTGCTTTTCTTACTTTTCCAATTCATAAAATCATTAAAAAAAAAAACCCACTTAAAGTAAGGTATTTAGCACATGAATTTAAGGAATATTACATGTAGTTTAACCATCATATTTTTTAAATTTCATTTATAAAGCCAAAGTTCATTTGAATTTTTCAATTTACTTCATCTACTTTTTATTTCTTATTAAGTCCATTAAAGACATTTATTTGAAAATTTGTTAACTCACGCATATACTTCCATTATTTTTTTTAACAACTCCCCAAATTTCTAGTTCTAACCTTATTTCTAATTTATAAATTGATTATTTAGAGTTAGTGAGAAATAAAAAAATAGAGGAGGTAATTGAAAATTCACAAAAAAACTTTAGGCTCATAAATAAAAATTTTAAAATATTGGAATTAAAATTAAATATAACAAATTATTTAAAATTGGTATACAATCAATATATTTTTATATATCATTGTGACACATATTTCTTAATATATTTTGTAGTGATTGCACCTGTCCAATCGCTTTAAAAGTTGTACCAAATAATTGATTCTGGTTAAATTTGTTTTAAAGTGCTTCTTTTGGTATTCGTTAAAAGATTTTTTTTTTGAAATATTGAATGAGAAGCAAAAGCCTAAATCAACTAACCACACATTATATAGAAATAACCCTGGGTAACTAAAAACCATTGAAAATCTAAAAGCCATTATCCAAAGTGATATAATGGTATGCCAACTAATGTGCTACCATGTTGGCTTCACACCAAACATAATAGAATTCAATTTGTCAATGCATGTCCCTCCTTTTTTTTCTTTTTTATTAGATAAAGCAAATGATCTTATGTGAAACTAGTACTATTATTAAAGATGGCATTTCATAAAATGCTTTCCATTAGCATGAAGTCTCTTTTTAGCCATTAATTTTTGTGGCTCAGATTTAAAATAACCTTCTATAATTATGTCAATTTGGCTCGTGGAGAAAATAACCATTTGTAGTGTGTTTAATTTAGCATTTGAGAGATTCAAAAGACCATTTGCACATCTAAATGGGGGTTTGCCTTACAAATGTTTTTATTTAGTTTGGCGTTTGATTTTTTCCAAAATTAATTTTACCCTCCAAACCCTCGTTTGCATAGAAATGAAAAAAAAAATTGCTTTTGCATTGAATGAAATGTATAAATGGCAAAAATCAATTTTCATACTAATGTTTCCAAACATAAATCATGATCATGCAAAATCATATTTGACAAAAGTCAAGTTTGAAAATCAAGCTAACCTAAAATTACATTAACCCAACGTCAATCCAAATGTACACTTGGTCTCTCACTTTTTAACTCAGTATCAATTTAAAATCTGTAGTGTCAAAATAGTCCTCTAAAAATTCAATATTAATCAAAAGTAGTCCTTTAAAAGGTTTATGATTGACTTACTGAGAAATTACTTTATTTTAATGTTGAATTTATGAGGCACCAATTTGATGTTGTCAATTTGTAGATAACCAAATTGGCATTGATGCAAAAATTGGGGGACCAAAACAATACTTTTCTCTTAGCTAATGTGTTATCCATCAATTTCCCCTACTATTCTCAATTTATAGTGTACCTCTTTTTCTCTTGCAAATTTTCTTTAGTTTTAGCCTCAATTACAAGTGATTTGGGATTAGTTTGAATTTTGCTTATGATTCTTTCTAACTTCAACAATTATAAATATATATTTGGTTAAAGGTGAATTCTTAGGTTCAACTTTAAAAATGGTAACATGATTACAATCACTACATGGCAAAAAAAGATAAAGACATAGCAATGACGTGTTAAAAAAAAAATGATTGTATGCTAACTTATAACAATTTGTTGTTTTTACATTTTAACATTCATATTTGTAGATTTCATTTATAAAGTCAAAGTTCTTTTTAAATTTTTCAATTTACTCTCTTTACTTTTTATTTCTTAGTAATTCCTTTGAATGTGCTAGTTTGTAGATTTGTTAACCAATGACTATACTTCCTTTATTTTTCAATAACTTTCCAAATTTCTAATTATATCCTTATTTACAATTTATAAATTGATTATTTGGGGTTAATGAGAAATAAAAAAATAGAGGAAGTAATTAAAAATTCACAAAGAAGTTTAGGTTCATAAATATGATATTCAAAATATTAGGATTAAAATATAAATACAACAAATTATTTTAAGTTGGTATACAACCAATATATTTTGACTTGTCATTGTCATGTGTCTTTTTCTTAGTATGTCACATAGTGATTGCACCAGTGCAACCACTTTTAAAGTTGTACCGAACAATTGACTTTAATTAAATCTTTTTTGTAATGCTTCTTTTGGTATTTGTTGAAAGTTTTGTTTTAATATAAAAAGAAGAGCAAAAGCCTTATGTAACTAACCAAGCATTAAATAGAAATAAGTTAGGGTAACTATAGCTCATAAGATCTACGACAAAATGTAAAGCTAACTCTTGCTTGAAAATCATTGAAAATCCAAAAGCCATGATCCAAAGTGATATTATGGGAGAAAAATATTCTTTTGGTCCCTCACTTATAAAAAAAAAACATTTTGGTCCCTCACTCATTAAAATGCCAAAATTGTCCCTCACTCATTGGAAAATATCATACTTGGTTCAGCGTTTTTTTAGAAAATTACCAAATTTAGTCATTCTACCAAATCCTAAACCCTAAATTTAAGGGACTAAATCTAGTATTTTTTTTAAAGGTGGAAAACCAAGTGTGACATTTTCTAATGAGTGGAGGATCATTTTGAGTATTTCAATGAGTGAAGGACCAAAATGACAATTTTGTGAAAAGTGTGGGACCAAAAAAATATTTCAATCAATATTATGGTATGCCAACTAATTTGCTATCATGTTGGCTTCATACCAAATATGAAAGAATTCAATTTTTCAATGCATGTCCTTTATATTTTGATTACAATAAGCAAATGATTATATGTGAAAGTAATATTGTTATTGTAAATGACATCAATATGATTCATAAATTTGCTTACCATGTACATGAATTCAAAACCCCAACACCACGTATACTAGTAATGACTCTTTAAGGTTCACCTTGAAAAGAATTGCATTGGCCAATCATAAGAGTAAAACTCATAATCCAATTGCCTAAGCTTTCACTTAAGATATTCCCTGCAACATGTAACACCCAAGTTACACTTGCTAGCCCATCTATATTAAGATTAATCCATCCGTAGTAGTGAGAGAATTATTTTCCTATACTTCTTGTGGTCAAAGTTGATTTACCTTGCTTTTAATAAGTTAGAATTTGGTGATTAGTGTTTTTCTTCAATTAAGAGTTGTGATTGGTATAATTGAAAGTTAACATAGTTTAGTTAGCTAATACATGTTTAATATGATTAGTTTGTTTCCCTATTCTTTTTATAGGGATAAAATGCAAAAAAGCGTGCTTAAAAGAGATGAGCAGCCAAAACAACTTAAATTTAAAGCTGAAACACAAAAGATAAGTTCTTAAGCAACTGGACAGAATGACCTGCACTACAACCAACCCAAACCAAGTCAAGGTGCACTTGGCATAGAATAAATACCAGAATGGACATGTAGCTTGTGACATGACCAACCCAAGCCTAGTCATGGAGCACGTTGGAATATTACAAAACAAAGTGTTTTAGAGCCCAATTTCAGAGAGGTTAAAAGTCTCATTTTAGGGTTTTGTCAAAGAGGTTGACATGCTAAGCTTATTCTAAAGGTGGGAGAGCAATTTGGAGCATCAAGGAGCATGGAGAAATTGGAGATCTATAGAGAAGACAGGATTTTCACTAATTGAACATTTTTTTCCTACTCTTTTGTATTGTTTATCATGTTGATTTTTTGTGTATTCTAAACTTGATGTTGAATTTCATGGATATGAGTAACTAAGCATTGGGATTGTTATTAATCTTAATATAAATTAGTCATTGATTAGTTCCCTTTTCTTGTGGTTAATGATATGTGATTTGTTTATTCAATATCAATCTCATTACACTCTGACTAACTAGCCATTGATTAGGGTGATTTGGATTCTTTGATCAAACTTAGGAAAGGCAAATTAAGGATAAGCCATAGGTTGAATAATATAATTACATGTTATTAGCTATGTCAAATTGATTTTTTTGCACGTATGATAAGTTTATAGCTATTAGTCTTATGTAGTAGAAATTAAGATCTGTGCTTCATTTTGCATTTACTTGATTGCATAAGGAATTATGAATAGGTTAAAGAGAGAATATGTGGACAGCTAAAAATATGTTTATTGTTTATATAGTATCCTACATGAGCAAATTGGTATTGTTATAATCAAGTGAAAAGGGAGTTAATTAGAGTCCTAAAGAATATTAAGGGGATTAAAATTCTTAGGCTAATTCACTTAGTGAATTTACTAGAATATAACACTTTGTTTCTTAAAATTGAAACTAGTTAAATCATCCTTCCATAAAATTAATCCATTTGAATTAGGTTGAACTATAAATTTTAGTATTTGGTACACCTTTAATGACAAGTCCTCGAGGTAACAATATCTTACTACTATATTACTTGAAACAATACATACACTTGCATGAGTGCATCTATAACGTGACAAGTTTTTAGTGCCATTGTCGAGGTCTTAAGTGATTATGTAATTTTGTAATGGCTTAGTGATATAGAGAAATCTTTAATGAATCTTCAATAAAAGCATGCATGCCCCAAAAAACAACTTTTACAGTGGTTAATGGTGACAATTGCTAAATTTTATCTTCATCAACTTCTATTCCCTTTCTAGATACCTTGTGACTCAAAAATATTCCTTCCTACACCATGAAGTGACATTTCTCCTAGTGTAGAACAAGGTTAGTGATTTGACATCATCTTAATATATTTATCAAGCTTAAGAGCTAATCGTTAAAATTACTATAAAAAAGTGAGAAATCATCCATGAAAACCTCCATGTTGTGCTTAACCATGTCAGAACAAATAGCCATCATACATTTTAAAAAAGTAGTCAATGAATTATACAACCTAAATGGCATTCTCCTAAAGGAAAATGTATTGTAAGCACTTCTTAGTCTTTAGGGGCAATACCAATTTGGTTATAGCTACAGTAGACATATATAAAATAAAATAAATACTTTCCAACTAATTTATCTAACATTTGGTCAATAAATGATATGGCAAAATGGTCTTTCCTTGTGGTGTTGTTCATGCTTATGTAGTCTACCCTCTAACTAGTGATGGTTTCAATAGGTCATACTTCTGCCAATTCAAGCTTGTTAAACACTATATGAGGTCATGTTTATCCCAACTCAAGCTAGTTAAACACAAAACATGGGCATTAAATTTACACTTACCTTTAAAATTACATAGCGTCTTACCCACTAAATTCTTGCCAATATTGTATGGAATTGTAAAGCTACTTAAATCTTTGTCAACTCCCTAAAATTGAGTTCATTAGACCTAAATTTGCTATAAAATTACATAGTCTTAGTAGGAAAATAAGTTATTTTAAAGTTATCTTAGGTTAAAATTGTCATATCTTAAAAAGGCACTTTAATTTTCATTTTTCTGATACAAATGAATAAAAACTAAATACTACTTAATGATAAATTGGTAAGGAATTGGAGATGGGCCATGCAAACATTAGAATGGGAAAATTTTTTTAAAAAATAAAAGCTATCAGCCAGTGCCCAGGCACTAGAAACAAAATGTTATTACCTAAGCGCTATAGCAGTAATGGATGGGCAACTAAACTTTGAGATTATAGGCCTTAAGTTAAAGAGCTAGCACTCAAGTGCCATAAATGAAAAGATAGCACCTAGGCACCTTCCACCCAGCACCCAAGTGACAAAATTTCATGAAATTTATGAGAAGACTAGCTCATTGGCACAAAAATTAGATAATCAATGTCCAAGTGCCAATATAGCAACCCTAGGTGCCAAAGCTGAATGTTGGAGGACCATGGATAGAGGCTCAGTGTCCAGGCACTGGAAACAAAAAAGTAGTGCCCAGATGCTAAAGGACTAGCACTTGGGCTTGCCGCTAAAAAATCTAATTTTAATAATAGTTTTTTAAAAGATAAGGATAAGTTTCAATGATAAACATGGCTCTTAGGACTCTAAAAGCTATAGATAGGGGCCTATGAGGGCTTTATGAGACACACTAGAAAAAAGAGAATTCACTAATTGAGTGGAGAAGCAAGGTTAAGTAAGGTGGGCGATGGAATTTAGGGGAGTCTCTTGTAAAAAGGAGTAACACCTTGGTCTGAGTTGTGCTTTCCTTATTTTCTTCTCCTCCTTTTTGTTCATGTCATATTTTCTTCTCAAGTTTTTGTGTTAGAACTACGCTAATTCTTCGGTAAGTAGCTTGGTCAAATGTTTTTTAACAAAACCCATTGTAAGGTTATTTTCTATATAACTTTTTTTTAGATTAAGTTTTTGAATAAAGTTTTCTTATGTTCATTATGTGATCACCTTAGTATTGATTTGAGAATTAGTTTAACTAGATAAGGAATTTCTAAATTCAAGAACTGGTTGATGCATAGTCACTGTTTGCATATTAGTCAGTAAATTTTGCAATTCATTATCAAGAAAACATTACTTAACTATCATTGATAAACATAGTCAGGGCTAGATTCTCATACAATTGCTATCTCAACTGATTCCTATAGGGATATAGGAAACTAGAGAATTCAATCCAATTTCTATAAATTCAATAGAACAATATAAATAATTAAGGTCCTTAGGTTAGTAAACTAATTCATTAACTTGGCATGAAATTTGATTGTCATGCATGATAACTTTGCAATATGGGGAAGTATGAAATCCTAGGTTTAGTTGCATATTAGTTTAGTATAGTTTGTTAATTATTTTGATTACTTTTCTTTCATACCTATTATTTAATCCTTACACAAAAATAATCATTTGGGTTAAGAACATAATCATAAACAATTAACTGAAATTAGGCTAAGTCCTTATAAGAGCGATGTCCTATTTACCTTTTATTACTTATCACAATCACATATGCTTGTGTATAATGAATTAAGCAAAAAATCTTGTAGTTTCAACCATAACTTACTTTGCAAAATGACACTGCATTAATTAATTAGTGTAACAATCTCAAAAGTCTTTAAATATGTTCTTCTTTGATACCATATCTTTCATGAATTTAGCATAGTTGGGCGTTTGTCAAGGGCCTCTATGAAGGGTATGTTAAAGTATACCTGCTTGAATACCTTTAAGAACTTTTGATATAACTTGTCCAAATTATGCTTCTTGAATCTCTAAAGGAAAGGTATAAGGGAACACTTTTTTTAAGTGTTCTTTCTTTAACTTTCTCTTCCCCACTTTTTTGTTCTTCATTCATATCCGCATTCACGTTGTCATTGACTTTTAAATTATCAAACAAATGTGGACTAGAGTGTGAAAATTAGGTAACTCTTTTCCCATTCTTAAAGCCATTGCCTTGCTTTCCTCATAACCTTAACTTCTAGGATTAGGAATTATATTACTATGAAAGGTCCCTTGTTGTCATATATTGATAGTTGGGGCTGTTTAGCCTACCTGATTTTCCAAGTTTCTAACAACTGTATTGATGTTAGTCATAAATTACATGGGCATTTCCTTGAGCTTTGGTTATTCCTCTTACATATGTGGCTTTGACTACTATTGAAATCCTATTGGTTAGGAAGAACTTAAGCTAGATGAGGACAATAAGTGATTCCAATTAAAATTTTGATTATAACCCCAAGATAAGTTTGGGTAATTTCTCCACCTAAGATTGTGGATTATTTTGACTTCGATTGTAATTTCTCATGTAGTACATTAATGTAATAACCCAAAAATATGTATGTATATATTCTAAGAATAACATTATAAAAATAAAATAGAATTTTATGGACTAAAATGAAGGAGAAAAACACTATTTAGGGTACAAATTATAATTTTAACTTTTTAAGGACTAAAATGAAAAAAATATATTTTTAGAGATAAAAATATAACTTTAACCATAGTATAGTAAGTTGCATAGTAAATATCAGCAAAACACATTTTTGCATAGTAAATTGTTGACAAAAACGCTTTTGGTTACTATTTATATAGTGACAAATAGTAACTTGAAAATTTATGTCAGTAGTACAAATATTTCTTAGTTTTCTTATTCAAACTTGGGAGAAAAGAATAGAAAGAGAGGTCGTGGAAGAAAAGTTTTGTAAGAAATTCATATTTGAACTTGTATGAGAGGTAGATTTGTGGATATCTCCTTAATCAGGGTTGTACTATAGGAATAGGGGATCTCTACTATCAATCTAGATCGATGAGTGTATAATTGGCAAAGTAACACTTTTCATTTGATTAAAATGTCTTTATTTTCTAGTCCAACTTTTAATTTCCTTATTCCATATCTAGATTTTATGGGGAAATAAATATGTTCTTTTGAACTTTTCAACTGTGTATATATGATATAATATCTACGGATGTAAAATAACACAAGGATAAATGATATTACTAAATTTTATGAATTATTGTTATTATAAAAGACACTTGGTATATGAGAAGTGCAAAGTGAAGGTTATAATATATAAGGAAAAAGTATTATATGAATGAAGCAAGGTTATGGTACAATTCTTAATTATAATTGCTTCATTCACTTTATCTACATGTTTCATGTTGGCATTTTATTTAAGTTTACTTTATGTGATTGTTACATAATTGTATTTTTCATTTTAATCCTTCATATTATTGTCACTACTCTTCTAACCACTCTTTATTTTATTTTATCTTCAAGATTATTATTATTTAAATTAGTTTATACTAATAAATATGTTTAAATAAAATTAATTATTTATGTATCCTATTTACAAAATTTATTTATATTCAATGGACTTTTATAATTTAAAGGATGGACGGGAATTCATGTAAGAACCTAATAGTCATTAGCAGGGGTAACGACATTGGTGCATCTTGTTGAAATGAATTATTAAGACATATTTGGCAAAGGGATATGAGTATGAATTATTGAGATGTACCTAGCGAAGGGATATGAATGAGATATTGAGATGTATTTAGTGAAGGAATATAGGTATAAATTATTGAGACGTATCTGGTGAAGGGATATGGGTATGAAATATTGAGATGTATTTAGTGAAGGGATACAGATATAAGATATTGAGATATATCCGGTGAAGAGATACAAGTATGAATTATTGAGACATATTCAGTGAAGGGATACAAATATGAATTATTGAGATGTATTCGGTGAAGAGATATGGACATAAGATATTGAGACATATTCGATAAAATACAATATAAATTGTTAAAACATATTCAGTAAAAGGATATAAGTATGATGGTCTTGGTTCTTTTCTTGATACCCACTTTATACAAAATTATAAGATTTAAATATGGTATTTTTATTTTATCAAAAATTATATCTTTACTTAAGTAAATGTTTGTTAAAAACTCTAAGGCCTCTGTTGTTTCCACTTTAGCTTACTTTGTAATTTATGTATTCACTAAGTTACTGATAGACTTACACCTCTTTCTTTAACATTTTACAAATTAGAAAATAATAAAGTAAGTTAGGACTTTCTTGTCACTCAGACATTTTGATGTGTCATTTTGGGTTAATCATCATGTACGTCTGATTTCAAGGTTGTGACTACTAGATGTTGAGTTGTTTTAGGTTTATAAATATTGTAAAGTATTGTAAGCCTTATGTAGGCTATTCCTATACTATACTAAATATATAATTTTAGAGCTTATTAAACTGGTTTATTGATATTATTGTAATATTATTGAAATATGACTGGTTGTATAAGTTTGGAAAACATTAAATTTTGGAGAGGTGCTGTTAAATTTTAGACAACCTCCAAGAAATTTCTTTGAATTATATTTTAAAGTGTGTTTAATGCATTTTATTGATAAATTATGGACTTTGTAAGAATGTTTTAGGCTTGCTAGGCTAGATTGGATTAGCCTATGCGCTGGTCATGACCAATGATATTAGGCCATGATAATTAATTTAACATTTATAGGGCAACTTTCATATAAATGGTTACTTTCACATTTGTCACTACTTATCACAAGAGAGTGTGGAATATTCATATTACCTTTGGATTTAGCTTGAAGATGAAAGTTATTAAATTAGTTAGCTAATGCTGCTACTTGAGTTATCAGAGCTAACAATGCCCTAATCTTGTGAACCCCAGCCACTCTTTTTATAGATGATATATCAGTGGACCATTGAATAATATTTAAAGCCATATTTTTTAGCAATTCCTATGCCTCCATTACATAAGGCTACAATTTGTTACAACATTAATAGTTGTTCTTATCTAAGTAGATAGCCCATTATAAAAAGTTTACACTTAAATCCTTGCCCATGAATAAGACATCCTTAAGAGGTCATTGTATTACTTGCAAGCTTTATATAAATACTTTGAGTCATGTTGCACAAAGGTACTGTAATATCGCAACTTAGTAGTTTTTGCTAGGGTACCTAGCTAAGAATTTTTATGTAAGCTCATACTAAGTGGTTATTGATCCTACTAGTACGAAGTTTAGCGAACTCTTAGTCTTGTCTTGAAGAGATAGTAGGAAAAGCCATAATTTGATTGTGGCATCACTTTAGGCTGCTTGAACATGTCACAAAAATTTAAGGATTTCATGATATGTGCATTAGAATCCTTTCATAAAAAGCTTGATAATTGCCCTAACATTTGCAACATTTGAAGAAGCTTTTATTTCAACATTGCCTTGGACTACAAGCCTTCAAATACTAGAATGTAAACCTTGAAGTGATTGATCTCCATTAAAGGCCTATTATTGTTGCCTTCTTCTGCCATGATGATTTTAGCAGTAGAATCTTGAGATATTTATTGGAGTAATTTTCTAAAGGTTCTTTCATTAAAGATTAACTATTTTCATCTTAGTGCTCCTGCTTATTCGTATATGACAAATTTAGAAATTGCATGGAAAAAATGAAAGAGAAATAAAGCTTGAGTTTCAATCAAATATAGTTAGTATTAGCACGAGTAAAATAATTATCACTCAAGTCATCAGTAACAATGCCAAAACCTTGTCATGTTGCAAACATTATCACATATGTGTACATATTATTTCAAATATTATAGTAGTAAGTAAGATATCATTCCATCAAAGACTTGTTATTGAAATTGCATGAAATACTACAATTCAATACTTCAACCTAATTCAAGTGAATCAATTTTAAGGAAGAATGATTTTACTATTCATAAATTGAAGAAAAAAAAGTAAAGTGCTATATTTTTAGTGATGAGACATGGATTGTTAATCCCCTAATATTCCTTAACTTCCCTTTAACTTGTTTATAAAAATACTAGTTTGCTAGCATAGGATCTCATTTAATTTACAAATATCTTTCAAACTATTCATTGATTCTCACTTTAGCCTATTCATAATTCCTTATGAAATCAAATAAGAGAACAATTATGCATAAATCCTAATTTCTGCTACACAAGACTTATAAGTATAATCCTATCCTATCAACAAAATAGTTTCCTTAGAAATTCAGTTAACTTCCCTTTAGTTTGCTTATAAAAATACCAATTTGTTGGTGTAGGATCTCATTTAATTTACAAATGTCTTTTAAACTATTTATAGATTCTCATTAGCCTATTCATAATTCCTTATGAAATCAAATAAGTGAAATATTATGCATAAATCCTAATTTTTTGCCACACAAGATTGTTAGGTATAATCCTATCCTATCAACTAAACAGTCAATTTAATGAAACTAATATCATGTACTTATGTTATTCAATCTGTGGCCTATTCTTAATTTTCCTTTCCTAAGTTTAATTAGAGAATTCATATCACCCTAATTAATGACTACTTTATTAGAATGCAATGAGAATGAGCTTGAATACCCAAATCACATATCACTAATCATTATTTAACAAGGTATTTGAGAAGGACTTGAAGATGCCAAATGGCCATTGTGATTAATATGTTTCCATGGTAGCTTTTCTATTTCAACATTATCTATAACACATGTAACTTTATTAACCAAGGTTTGATCATTGTCAACCAAACATCATCTAAAAACTAAACAAATGACTTACTGAAAATTCCCCTTCTCAAATTTTTTGTATGAGTAGACCATAAATTCATTAAAGTATGCCACAACCAAGAATCAAATTTCTTGCAAATGTTTATCTATTTTTTAGAACGAGATTCATTAAATTAATCCAAAAATTTTAAAAGGCCAATTCACCATATTTGGGCCACTTATGGATTAACAATAATTAAGTCTAAAATTTTAGGTTCACATTGATTTGGGCCAAAATGATTTATGGTTTCTAAACCATGAATGTATTGAATCCATTTCTTTTACTAAAAGGGTACAAGCCTAAAATATGGTTATATGAAATGGGCTATAATTGTAAGAACTTTCATACAAAACAAACTTGTTAGTTCATCCAAAATGAAAGAAGAAATGTATAAAAATAGACTTGTAGCCATTTCCTTAAATTGAAAATTTTGTAAATGCTAAAACCACAAGAACTGAATATAAATACTTCAAAGCCTTGGTTTTTCATTATTAAATGATGGTACGTGAGCTATAAGTGATGAAAAACTAGACCTATAGACCTTATGTTAAGGTAAGCTTAAGGACAACACTCCATCAATGGTAGTCGTTATAAACATTACATATGGAGGGGAATGAGTACAATCATAGTTACTAAAAGAACTAACCACTAAATTTAGGAATTTGAAATTGATGAGTGAATAAAAAACTTATATAAATACTATGAAAATAAGTTATTTTAGCCATTTCATGGTTATTCAACTTGTAATTTCATTAGTGTAAGTTTAATTTTGAGTTTCTTGTGTTAGTTTAGCCAACTTAACTTTAATAGTTTTGATTCATGGTTTTTTAGTTGCTTTAGTATTGGCTTCCTAACTTTCATGCTTAAATCTCATCAATTATAAGTTGCTTATAGTTTTTTGATCTTGTTCAAGCCTTGGTAAAGGAAGAGAAAGCATAAAGACAAGTTTCAGGAGCATAACTTCAAGTAAAGTGCATTTTCCTTCAAGTTTTGCATAATTAGTGTTAACTCTCCAAAAGAGAGTTAACTAGACCTACCTTTACAACTAAAAAGCCTAGTCATCAAAGCAAATTCAATAATTATGAATATATTTTAGCTAGAAATAGGTTATCCTTTAGAAATGTCACTGTATCACCATATCTTTAACTTTTCTAAAAAATGTTTTGTGATAAATTTTCATGAAAGCAAAGTTGGAGCAACCATAGTAGTAGAGGGAAAGAGAAAAGCATGAGAATTCAAAAATAAAGGTTTGGCACTTAGCCACTAGAATTCCAGTGCCTGGGCACTTATTCTAAAGACTTAGCACCCAGCCACCAAAAGTCTAATACCTAGACGCCAAATTTGCATGTTGGAATTTCATAGTCTAAGGGTCAACACCCAAGCGCCATAATTCTAGTGACTAGGCACCAGCAAAAATAGCGCCCAAGCATTAAATAAACACCACTTAGGCATTGAATTTCTATAAGGATAGCGCCTAGGCATCAAATTTCTAGAAGGATAGTGTTTAGGCGCCATAAAAGTGACACCAAGGCCAAAAATAGATAGTTAATGCCTAGGTTCCAAAAAGTCATCGTCTGAGCATGCCATTAGAAACCATAAATAGTATAATTCAACTTGTACTCTCTCCAAGTCTTTAAGAGGAAAAAACTTCAAAAAGAATTTTGGAACTTATAATTTAGGTTTTATCCCAACAAAAGACAAAAGTTTTTTAAAATTGTTTCTCAAAAGGCCTATATGGGTATTATTTACAATTATTGTGGTCACAAAGGGCATATTTCTCACCTATGCCCCATTAGAAGAAGTTGTTATGTGAAAAGGAAATATATTTGGGTTTTTAAAGGTTTTGAAAAACATTGTACTAACATACAAGGACCCAAGTTGAGATGGGTACCAAAATGTCCTTCTAGTGTTTCAAATATGCAGAAAATTTCTTAAAATGATGAATGAATTGGTCTAGAGAAGAAGGAACTATCCAAGAGAGCTTCTGAAGTTCCAAAAAATAGAATTACAAAGTTCAAAAGTCATAAGAAGAAGTAATGGGTCAGAAAATGACATCCTTCAAATGTCATGACCAAAGTATCAAGTGAGAAATTTTCTTGTTTAACTGTATTTGACATCCTTAGATTGTGAATTTAAATGAGTAAATTATATGAGATATGCAATGCTTGGTATCAATTCCTAATGCTCTTTACTATGCTTAGACATTGATAAAAGGGATAGTGCAAAATGGATATATGAATAATTATGTGTTTAATTCAAAATGCTTAACTATCTTGTTTTGGATTATATAATTTTTTTAAAGCATATGAATATTGATACTTTTTCATTCTAACCACTCTTGGATCCAAATTGGTTAGATGCCAAAGAAAAAGAGTTATATTATTTTTTCAAGATAAGAGTGACCTCTATCTCAAGCATGCAATAACAATGAAGGACAATAAAAGAATCTAGAGGATTGATCAACGCTATGATGATTAAGGCAATCCAAATTTTTGTTTATGATTCTAATAAGTTTGATAAGAAATGTGTAGTATTAGATGATGAAGAAGAAGTTCCAAATGTCTCTATTCAATCCAAAAAAAAAAAAATGGAAAAAAGTTGGGCCTGAACTATTGCAAATCTCAAAGAAGGATGCTAAACAAATGCCAAGTCAATTGGAGAAAAATACAAGTAAATTGGATTCCTCATCCAATCAACAACAAGATTTCAAGCTAATCCTAAGAAATCACACTATATTGCAATTAAGTAGATTTTTTGATACTTAGTGGGTACTTAAAACCATGGGCTTTGGTATCTAAGGATTAACAATTTTGATCTAGTCGGATATGCAGATGTTGATTTTGTAAGTGACAAATCTAATTTTAAAAAAAGTACTAACAGTACTTGCTAAATTCTTTGAAAATCCCTAGTCCTTTGGTACAGCAAGAAGCATAGCTCACTAGCTCTATCCATAACTAAGACTAAATACATGGTCCTTAGGAGTTGCTGCACACAATTGTTATGGATGAAGTAACAATTCCAAGATTACACACTAAAAGTGCTTGAAATACCGATATATTGCAAGTCTTATTTGCCTCACCAAAAAATCCCGTGCATCATTCTCGTACAAAGCATATAGAAGTAAGACACCACTTCATTTGGAATAAGAATCTTATAGGAGTAGAGATTGATGGAAAAGCTTACGAATATTAGTGAATGGTTTAAGAAATATTATGTTGCTATGTATACAAAGTGTGAATTTTATTGGTGTTCTTCCTAATGACTACTTACTAACTATTTATATGTCTATTTATATATATGTTGTTAAAGATGGTATTTCTTTACTTTTTATACAAAGTGTGTAAATGACATTGTATTTTGTTAACAAGTGATTGATTAATGTAGTATGATATTTTGTTATTTGGCATTTAGGCTATTTGTCAAAAAATAGGGTAATTGACATTACAAGTAAATAGGCAATATTTTCCTAATTGTATACATTATGATGTTTTGTATTTGGTTGTATAATTATATAAATGGAAAATGGTGAGTTTTTAAACATTATTAAGTTGGAATTTTTGTTATATTTTAATTGTAACATTGTATTATTGTATATGTAATATGAATAAGTGAATGCATGACTTCTAGTAAAAATTTTCTTCCTCATGTAAGAGAAGGTCTCTCTCCTCTGGTGAGAGAGTCACTAGATGCTTCAAGTTACCCCTTACTCTCCATTGTTTGTCACTAGCTGGTTGCACGCTTACTTTGTCTTATCCGTCATATTTACGACAACGGTTAGTCTTCCCAAAACCATCGTACTCCCTTCCCCCCTATATTAGACCTCTACGACGGCGATGTCGCTGTATATTCCACTGGTTTTCTATTTAGGCTGTTGCATGCTTCCTCTCTCGTCACGTAACCTTTTTTGTTTGGTTTATTTGCTCGGGTCCCCTGGTCTCCCCCTTCACCCATCAATCACTTCCCCTCCTTTCACCTGTCTATCAGTTCCTCTGCTCTTGATGCATGCCAGCGGCATTCTTTAAACCTTCCTATTTCTTTCTTTTGTCCCTCTCTTAGCTTCCTTCATTTCCTTACAAACAATGTCTCGTTCATCCCTCCCTGTCTTCTCATCTATTCCCTTTATTTATACTTATTTGATCATGTTCCCTTGCTTCTGGTCACTGCGTGATGCCCTCCTCTTAGTTGGTTGCACCATTGCCCTCCTTGTACATTTCTGCATAGATTTCCTCTGGAACTTCATGGCCAGAGAACGCTGTCTGGACGACGTTTCTCTTGGTTTGAAAGCAGTTCGATGGGCAATGTCCCATCAGAATCCTCAGCGAATTCAGATGCCGGAAACGAAACTTTCTGGCTCCCACGTAAAGGTCTGTACTTTCAAGTCTGCCAATTAGCCATAGCTCATTCTAGAGAGTTCTGGAGTACAATCTTGGTAGTAGTGCTGATAGACGAAAGTGTAATCCTGGTGCAGTACCTGAACATGGCCTTACATGGGGCCTGGGAATTACAGGATGATTTCAAGGTTTTGGGTAGAGTCAAGAATGCTTATATGATCCAATTCCTCAACGGGGAAGACCAACGTTTTGTGTTAGAAAATGGCCCCTGGTCTGTATTGAACAAGCTACTGATCGTGGAGATATGGAGACCTAATCTGATACTTCGTTAACTCACTATCAACCGTATCGTGATTTGGGTTCAATTCTAGGGACTACCCCTAGAATATCACATTGAAGAAACAGCCGAGACAGTTGGCAACACGATTGGGGACCCGAAAGTGTTTGATAGAGGTTTTCTGTTCTTTATAAGCCATTGATTCATTAGAGTACTTTGCATAATTGATCACTTCACGCCCTTGTTGATAGCGACCTGAATTAAACTGGACAACGGTCATAGGATCTGGGTTGAGTGTAGGTACGAGTGAGTACTCAGACGATGCAGGCAATGTCGAAGAATTGGACACATTACACGTGAGCAGGTCTTAGAAGCTCTGGAGGATCTCAAGTTGAAGATAAACAGCAAGTTGCATGTAAAGATAGTCAAAGACTTCCGCTTCCCTTTGGTGTATGAGATGTCTGTCGCCTTCAAAAAGAAGTGACCTTTCAGACAAACCACTAAGATTAGGTGGAAGCAACGGAGGAAGAACGATATTATTTCATTCATAGAAAGGATACATTGGAGGAAGATGGGAACGAGCAAGCTTCCAAGGCACCAGGAAACATAATAAGTGCTTGGGAAGACCCCTTTACATCAGATTTGTCTAACAACCCAGATGTCTAGCTAATGCAACAGGATGGCAACCAGGTTGAAAATCTACACCATAAAAATCAAAGTTATGAAGAAGATTCCTATGAGCCGAAGTAGGATGATCAAGAGTTCCCTCATTACAGCCCACAGTGTAACCATGAATATGAATATGGTTGGTTGTGATTCACTAGGAAAAAAAGTATAGGCTAGTCCTTGCATGGAAAGAGGACACGTTGTAACATTATCGAATAAGGTCCCCATTGGATACACACTAACACAATGATTAATGACACCAAGGTTTTATTACATACATTTATGGTCCACCGAAATTAAACCACATATTTCTATTATGGATATGGCTCAAGAACATTGTAGTTAGCATGACTGTCCGTTAGTTAATTGCAGGGGACTTCAATCAAACCATTTAGGAGATTGATAAGCACAACTCATGCTTTGATCAACCTAGGGCAAAAGATTTGAAATCAGTTTTGGATGATTGCCAGCTTGTTGATTTGTTACCTTAAGGTTTATGGTTTTCTTAGACCAACAATAGGTCTGAATCTAAAAATGTTAGGGAAAGGTTAGACAAGGTTCTTAACAACCCCTTTCAGTTTCAACAATTCCCCTATACATCACTCACTATTCTACTCATTTTCGCCTCTAATCACGTCCCCATCATTTTCTGCACCTCATCACAAAGGTCTCACTAGGGAAAATCTAGGAGGAAATTTGAGAATTTTTTGACAGCTTTCCCTGAATGTAAGAGTATTACCAACATACTCTTGGAAAGCAAGCTATTTGGTATCTCTGAGCTTTACGTTTCACAGCAAGCTTAAGTCCATATTGGAGGCCTTAAAAGTTTAGAACTCACAAACAGTGGGAAATTTGCAATTAAGAATCAAAATTGCAGAAGAAAAACTGCAATCCCTTCAAAACAATAAAGGAATTGAATTCAATGATAAGTCAGAAAAGGAAGCAAGACAAGAGCTTGAATTCTTATACAACTATGAAGAAGCACTACGGGCCCAAAAAGCTAAACAACCTTGGCTCATTCAAGGAGATAGGAACATAAAGCACTTTAATGCCATAGCCATGAAGAAAAGGTCATTCAGCAGGATAAACAGAATTAAAAATGATGAAGATGTCTGGATATAAAGAAAAAGGGGATATTGATAGCCATGTATGGCAGTATTTCAAGAAAATCTATGAAGGGGCTCAAGTTGAGAATGATGTAGAAGCTAAACTGAATGAGATGGATATTCCAAAATTGAAGGACAAACACATCTTTAAGCTTAATATGTTTGTTACTAGGAAGGAAGTAAGAAAAGTGGTATTTAGTTTAAACCCGGATTGTGTTCTTCGTCCAGATGGGATCAATAGCAAATTCTATCGATAGTATTAAGACATCATCCATGACAACTTAGTAAGCATGGTCCAATCATTCACCGGTATGAGGAGAATGCTTAAAAGTATCAACAGATAAACATTGCATTAATCCCCATAAAAGGACAAATTTTAGTCTACTAATGACTTTAGGCCCATCAGTCTTTGTAATAAGGCCTATAAAATCATCTCAAAAACCATTGCCAACTAATTGAGGAAATTTTAGAGAGACTATATAGCTTTATTCCAGTGTGGCTTCATTAAAGGGAGATCTATAACGGACAACATTATCATGACCGTAGAGATTCTCAGTGTGATAAAAAAGACTAGAGAATCTAAACGGATGTTTGGAGAGCTCAAGCTAGATATAACAAAGGCTTTTGACAACTTATCATGATCTTTCCTTGCTGCCACGATTTGTAGAATGAACTTTACTACATAATGGATAACTATGATTTTGGAATGTGTATGTATAATTAGTTACAATGTCCCTTAGTTAGTCCAAGATCCCCTACCATTTATCCAAGAAGAGGTGTGAGACAAGGAGATCCTTTATCCCTATTCCTATTTATTTTATGCTCCAATATGCTATCTCAATTGATTCTAAGAAGAAAGCAACTGAAATTATAGAAAGCAATAAGAATTAGAAGAATGACAATCCCAATTACTCATTTAATGTATGCAAATGATACCATCATTTTCTTTAAATCTAAGAATGGAATCTTGTATTGAAGTAAAAAACACTTTATAATTGTTCTCATCCTTATTAGGACTTCACAACAACACAAAGGAATCGATCATGATCAACAGTCCAAACATTCCAAAGATTTTCAAAAAGTTCTTTTCCAAAGCTTTGGGTATTAAGCATTCCTCACATTTGGGCAAATACATAGGCATAATATTATAAGAAAAGAGAGGTCTTCACACCAAAACATAGTAGATAAGATTGAACTGAGGATTTAGACTTGGAAGGCTTCCTTACTTTCTTAAACTGGGCTTCTAACGCTTAGAAGGTCAATTTAAAACTCTTGTATTACTTACTAACTTTTGTGTGTTAAATTACCCAAAAAATAATATGATCTTATAGACTTTAAAATAGTAAATTTCTATTGAAGGTTTAAGAATTAGATACTTAAAATGCACCTGGTTAACTAGGGTAAACTTTGTTTTCTGGTAGACAAAGAAGGGTTATTTATAAGGAAAACTGAAGCTTTCAATTAGGTTCTCCTTACTAAATAGGCCTAGAGAATCATCAGTTCTAAGCAGGATGGCTTTATTTAGGCAGTTCTGGTAAAGAAATATTGTGATCAAGGAAAACAGGCCTTAGTTACTAAAGTAAACTCATCTTGGATTTGGAAAGGTATCCAAAAGAGTCAAGATATGGTAACATCCAAGCTAAAATAGAGAGGTACTAGAAAAGGCATTCCTCTAAACAATAGTTTATAGTGGAAAGTAAAAGAGGATAGTAACACTTATCACATAGTTGTGGCAAATTTGCTAAATGAATCCAAACCTAGTTAGGACCTAGGTAAATTAGCCCAATACTATGACAATAATGAAATGAGACAAATTCTGGGAACCCCTTTCTTTTTAGTCAATGTTCAAGATAGATTAATCTAGGTAGGGAATACAAAGGGTGATTACATTATTAAAGATGGATAGTCATTCCTTAGGAATTCGAGTGATCTAGCTTAAAGTCACCTTAGTTGGAAAAGGCTGTGGAAAATCAACCTTCCATTCAGAATGTTGAACTTTACATGGAGATTGCTCACAGAAGCTTTGCCAGTCAGTGACATCTTGTAACGTCATCATTTGAACAATCATGATAAATGCCACCATTGCAATGATGACAAGGAAATGTTGAACCACCTATTCATTTTGTGTTTGTTTACAATAGCCATTTGGCTTACTTCACCTTTAGGGATAAGGGTGGACTTGATATAGCCATCTAACCTAATTTATTGGCTAAGAGAATGGCTCTCATAGGGTCAATCGGGCCTCAATTCCCTTAAAGGTATGACAGAGTTCATCATTGTTGCATTATATTTTATTTAGTTCACATGGAACAAAGTCATTTATTTAGGACTCAAGCCTAATCCTAATGAGGCCTTGATAGAGACTTAGAGGTTCATTAATGCGTATCATAATGCTTGGAACCAATGCTTAAGAAATCAAAATAAGGTAGGTAATGATAGCCTAATTGTAACAACACCTATCAGTAGTAATTGCAAAGGGTGGACAATGGTTTGTTGGACTAAGGTTATTAGGAAAAGGAACAAATGTAAATGCACTCATATTTTGATCTCCTTTAATAGTCAACATATTAGAACCTGGACTTGGAAAGACATGAACAATCATTCAAGGAGAATACTACAAGATATGGTTATTAGAATAACCTTGTCCTAGATAGCCTTCAATGAAGATTAGCCAAGACCTAACTCTCTGAGCCTAGCAATCCTCTTCATAGACAAAAAAGAAGCTTTGAAATTAATTGACCTAGGTAAACCCAATGCTCTACTAAGTAGCTATATGGTCATCAAGGAGGACATTGCCATTCTGACTAGAGTTTTTAATAGAGTCAACATAAATCTCGTGCCAAAGGGAGAAATGAGTGCATGGATAAGTCTTTTATAGAGAATCAATAATCCCCCCAGTTCCTAACTTCTACTAATTTTCTGTAATTTTTTGTCCTCTTTTCTTACATCGAAAAAATGTAATATCAATAAGTAATATGAGCAAATAAGTAATTTCCAAAGGTAGAAGTTTTATAATACATTGGTTGTAAAATGTTTCAATATTTTTCATAAAACATACATTCCACTGTAAAGATTTCTGTATTTAAATTATAGCAATATCTAAGATGATGCGTTGAATTTGTTTTTTCTGCTTTGTTACATCTCGTTGTGTTTTATTTTCTTCATGAATTCTAATGGCAATTAGTAGTTAAAATTTAGGACTCACTATTTGTAAAGTTTCATTTGGTCAATGTGCACCTCTTTCAAAGATAAAGGAACAAGAATAAATTTTAGTCCATGAAGCTTAAAGGAATATCTATTCTCATACCCTTTATACACAACCTTACCAAAATAGCTATCAATTGTGAATTCAATTGCAACTTGCTTAGTCCAATTCACTTCACTACTATCATTTAACTGTAGCAACCTATACAAGTTATGATGTTCAATACATTTTAGATCTAACTCCTTGACTAAAGTTGCATAAGCAACATTTACACAATTATCTTTATCCATAATCATGCTACATTCTTTACAACCAATCAAATATGTAGAATGAAATATGTTTTCATGTTATTCTATGCTTCTTGGTTTAATTTGAATATTTAATGCACCCCTGACAATAAATGTTTCACTAGATACAATATATTCCTCATTTCCATCATCAATACAATCTTCCAATTCAGATAAGGACTTATGGTCACAACTTTCATCATTATGCTTTGAATAAAAAACAATATCATCACTTTTCATAACCATAGTCTTTTTATTAAGGTATTCATTGGCATAATCTTATAAATCAGGTATAGATTCATTATCTCTACTTTTAGATACGATTTCCTCATATACCTTAGCAAACATAACCTTTTCACCAGGACAATGAGATTCAATATGACCACTACCTAAACACTATAAGCATTTTATATCATTTTGTTTACTGTAAGAGTTAGGAATAGAAGTACCTTTAGAATCACTAGTGTTTCCCTTTCCTTAGACATGCCCTTCACATCCTTGCATTCTTCTTCATTTGTTTCCTCCTTTTTATCCTATTTAGAGGTCCAGGACCTATTACGTTTCCAAGGATTCTTTTATCCCCCTCTTCGTTTAAGTTTCTTTTCCACCTTCATTGCCATGTTAAGCATGCCTTTCATATTAAGATAATAATGTAAATCCACTATATTTGCAATCTTCTTCTTTAGGCCATTAACAAATCTATTTTTAGTCACCTTTTCATCCTCTTTTATGTTAGCATTAGTCATGATCCTCTCCATCTCCTTGTAGTAGTCTTCTACTAATTTAGACCCTTGAGTGAGTCTATCTAATTGTTAGTGCAAATCCTTATAATGGTAGGACAAAACATACCTTTTCTTTATCGTCCCTTTCATTTCATCCTATGTTGCAATAGGATCTTCACCATATCTCCTCTTAGATTTCACAAATTCATTCCACTAAAAAAGAGCATAATTAGTTAATTTCATAGTTACTAACTTTAACTTTTTATCCTTAAAGTAATTATGGCACTCAAAAATCATGTCCACCTTTCTCTCCCATTCTAAGTAAGCTACAACATCATTTTTCCCATTGAATGAGGGAATCTTCATTTGATGGAATTGTTGCTGCTTTATCCTTTCTTTCCTAGTCTCCCTCCTTTTATCCCTAGTTGGATTGTACCTTTCAACCTCATCATCATCACAACCATACCACATTTCTATTTCCTCCCCTCTTGGCCTTCTACTACCAATGGATCCACTATGGTTATGTGTCCTTGCCTTAGACACTCCATTTATGCTCTCATTAATCTTATCCATTCCAGTAGTCAAATGTTGAAACCTTTTTTACATTACTTCCATATCATGTTTATCTTCACTAAGCATATGCTCCTTACCATCCTGCCTTGGTGAAAATTTAGACATTTTTATAACCTGCAAGGAAGTTTGAAAAGCAACCTCACAAAACACTCCCTCATGTGTTTCACTCAAAAGATGCAATCCCTCGTGTTTGTGCTCAATGTATGGCTTTTGCTCTCATTTTATGCTCACACACTATAGCCTTTTACCACTCAAGCTTTGTTCTTTAAGTTTCACTTTAGAACTTAACAACTTAATCAAAGAAATCCTTAAGTGTAGCAATTATAGGAAAGCAAAGAAAAGCATAAACAATAATGAAAAGCACAAATTCTAGAGGTAAAAATTATGTGACCAATATAGAAACAAAAATAACATAGGAACAATAGTGTATGTTATATGAGTATACAATATGAATAACAAGAACACAAAATATTGCACAAATTAGGTAACTGTATGCAATATTGGCTAAGAACAAAAAGTGAAAACTAAGAATGCAAATAAAAGACAAGATGAAAATTATGTGAAGAATTTAGACAACCAAAAGGAAGGCTGAATGTGACACAAAACAAACAAAAATAATATGAATTCAATCTGAAATAGTAAAGGGAATAGGTAACTTCAAATATACAAAGTCAATTTATAGTAAGAATGCCTACATAAAAAATTCCCAAACTGAGACAGTCAAGACTTTTCTAAAATTTTTTTTCTTGGAACTCATCTCTACCTTTGTTTTTTTGTAGTTTTTTTTATTTTTTATTTTCCTCTCTTTTAATTTTTTTTTAATTTCCTTTTTTTTTTAATTTTTTTAATAAGCTAAAAATTGCAACAAAAAATAAAGATAAATAACAATTTATCTTTAATCATGCTATAATACCTTAATGATACAAAACCTTAGCCTAAAGAGACTGAAACGCTAACACACAGTTGACTCAAGAAGCAATCAAATCTAAACTCTTGCTCTATTGAACCCCTAAGAAACTCATTCTTAGAAATGCATATAATAAGGACTGAAAGACAACAATCGAAATCATCATATAGTAAAAATTACTTTGATAAAATATCGAATTCTTAGTGCAACAAGGAATGTAAGTGTGCCTCACTTGCAAAGAAATTGAATAAAACCCAATATCATTCAATTACTCAAAATCGCAAGCCTTACAATGCAAAGTCTATTATTTATAGCCTAATATTAACCGAGTGGCCAAGTAAAGAACAAACATGACAATTGAATTAATGCCTATGGAAAATAACAAACTAGGAAACCTTTTAATTGCTAAAGAAATTACAAATTAGGAAACTACTTAATGTCTAAGGAAATATCAAATAAAGAAACTACTTGATGTATAAGTAAAGAACAAATATAAAAACTACTTAAGGCCAAAGGAAATAACAAATAAGGAAGCTACTTGAAGCCTAAGTAAAATACAAAGTCAAATCTAATATATGACCCACAAAATAAAGGCTTTTTAATGAGTCCCAAATGCCTAGCATAATGTAATAAGGACAACTGGTTCTTCAACTCTTATGGCTTAAAGTGAGGGGCATGAAAGTACTTATTCACTATGTAACCCATAAAGCTTAGAACGTTAGATTTTAGCCTTTTAGCTTGTAACTTTTTAATTAGCCCCGCTATAAGTGTAATGTCCTCATCCCTTCGTGGTTTTCGGCTAGGCTCATTGCCATGGTGGTTAATGTATGTGTTAGTTCATATGATCATCAGTATCACATCTATCACTAGAAGCTTATAAGAATGAACTAAGCACAAGCTTTTTAATTTTAGATGAGTCTTCTATCCAAATTCTAGTTACATTCTTAATTTTCAAAATTCTATGATGAGCCTTTCTTTTAGATGCTAAAGTATAGAAATACTTGGTATTCTGATTTCCTTTCAAAAGCCAATTCTACCTTGCCTTTTGTGCCCACATAGTTTCTTCATAGTCATAATTAAATTCAAGCAGATGCTGAGTCTTTCTTTTGCCTTTTCAAGGAATTATTACCTAAATTTCATTGTATTTTTTCAACTGATGATCAAGATAAATAATTTGGCTTTGGATTCTCCCAATTTTATGCTTGTTCCAAAATTGCAATGTCATTTTAGTAGTAGTTAAATTTTTTTATAACATGAAGCTTCCAAAACCTTGTACTTGTTTATTCCAAAAGTCATGCATTATTTTACGACATTTTGGAAATTTGAACTAGAAATTTACAAATCTAAAATTCTTCAGGTACTTAATGAAATAATTTTGTCAATTAAAATTACCAAGGCATGATATGAGGCAACAATCAAGAAGATCTCAAGATAGAAGTTAGGAAAAAGTCCCAACCATTGATGACTACATAAGCTTTTATACAACCTTGCCCAAACACAATTAGACCCACAATGATTATTGGTCCACTATTAAGCCACAATGAAGCAAAGGCTCCTAAAAAGCATTAGCACCCCACATAGAGACATTTAAACTAGTTGTATCTTCTATAAGATGAGTAAGATTAAAATCTCCAATGCTCAACCAAGGTTCTTGAATTGATCTAGCTATAACTTTAATCCAATCCTGGAGAATATGTCTTAATCATTTCTTTGGAAAGGCATTGTTGGTTGGATCAGCAAGTGCACTGAATTGCTCAAGTAATACAGCAGTGAGAAATATCATCCCACGAGGATTGAGTATTAAAAACTAATGTTAATTAACTTGATTAAAATAAAATGAATAAGAAGTAACAATATCAAGTCTTGGAAGTTTAATTATATAACTAATCTAAGCAAATGAAATTGACTAGTGAAGCTAAAAGTAAAACTCAACAACTGAGGAAAAAGGTAATAACAGAGAAAGATCAACTACTTTCAATCATGAAAAGTGCTAGGATTGTTATTTTGCCCTTTATTTGCAGTCTGCTTAACATTTTCGCAACAATGTCACGACAACATTGTGGCAAAGCATAGTGTCAAACCTAATAATGAAATGCGTAGAATTTTCTCTAAAATTGCTGTGTTGATCTTTGTTCACTAATTTCTACACACACAAGTGCATGTGATCATGAAAAGTAATAAAGAACGAGTAAGATATTATTCCCACGAGGACTTAGATTTAATTCTAGACTAATTCTATTATTTAACTTTTAAATCAGGTGAATGGATGTAGTGTATAATTGAATAGCTTGACAATAATGTAAAATTTAATAAACAAACAACTAAATGAATCTAGCACCTTGACTTCACCTCGATGTGTAGTTACTTGGTATTAACAATTACTTCTTCTTGAGTTATGAATTAGTTTACTAACCTAGGGATTCAATTGCTTATAAAGTTCTATCAAATCATCATAAACCTAACTGCTTCCCATAACTCCTTATATTTCTATGAAAGCCAGTTGATGTAAAGCATTGCCCTAATCATGGTTATCTAAGACAATCAAGCACTATCATCTTGACTGTTAATTGTTATACTTACAACTCTTTAAGCATGTAAATAGAGATTATCTTCATCCAATTCTTTATTTAGAGTTTCCCTTTCGAGTTAGCCTAAATGACAATTCAATTCTAAGGTGAGCAAGCTCAGAAAAGCATTAAGAGTAAAATGAGAATAAGTAAATTGAATTCATAACATTAATCAGTAAATATTATCATACAAAAGTCACTTCACAAAGGGTTCAACAAAATACAAGATAAAACCTACTAGCCTTTAATAGGCATTAGTATAAATTCAGATAACAAAGAAAAGCAATAAGAATACATGAAGTAGGAGGAGAGGGAGGTGTTTTAAAGGGGAAAAACTCTATATAAAGCCTTCACTTTGAAACCACCCCTCTCTTCAGCAACTCTTAACTGAGATTTCTCCTTAAGTGATTTCCACTTCTCTCTATGCTTCCTCTTTGCTTAGATGTCTTGTTGCTTGCCTTTAGGACCCTATATATAGGTATAGCTGTCAAAGTGGGCCAACCTGGCCCACCCAAGCTGACCCATCCGAGTTGATGGGTTAAACGAGTTAGCCCATTTAACCCACCATAAGGTGGTGGGTTGAAAATCTCAACCCATCCCACCTGGTGGGTTAAGCGAGCTAAACTGTTTAACCCACCAAAAAATTAAGAAAAAATAAAAATAAAATAAAAAATTATAAAAATTCAAACATGACTTTTTTTAAGCATATGTCTTATTTAATCAATCAATTTCTATATCAATATAAATAAACAAAAAAAATAACTAAATAGAAAGCAAGTTTAAACGAATTAAAACAAATAAAGTAATCCAATAATTCAATGATTCATTAATAATAAGAATATGATTATGAGCAGAATATTCAAATCTAGCAAATTACAAAACAATAGAAATAACACAATACATATATTATGATTATTTTTTTAAATAGAAAAGTGCACTGGGCTGGAGCGCTAGACTAAGTGAGTAAAAAAAAAAAAAAACAGGCAACCCATTTAACCTGCAAGCTGGCTCATTTAACTAGCGGGTTAAACGAGCCAAGTTGATAGAAGTATACTAAATAGGTTCTCAAAGGAACCCCTTAACCCAACCCACCTCTTAGATGGGTTAAACGGGCTCGACCCGGTGGGTCGAACCCATTTTGACAACTCTATATATAAGCCTCAGAACCTTAAAAGTGGAGTATAGGTAGAGTATAGAGCCTTCAATCATTAAAACACATTAAGGTTTTCGATGGCGTGCCCAAGCGAGGCTGATTTGGCACCTGGGTGCCATGTCTCTGGTTTTGGCACATGGGCGCTAGATTTCTAGCATGCGTGGTGCCCGAGCACTGTCTGTCGTAACTGACCTTTCGGCGGAATAAAATAAAAAGTGTTTAAATTGATTCCCAAAAACGAATCTTGAAAATTAATTTCTTTGGAGTCGCCACCAAAATTTTAACGGAAAACTTTGGAAAACTGATTCAAAATAAAAAGAAAAAAGGCAACATGGTCTGCAAAATCAGATATGAGTTCGAGAGTCTATTTGAGTGTGGGGAAGGTGTTAGGCACCCCACAATACTCATCCAAAGGACGGTTACCTTAAACTAGTCAGCTGAAATAGAATATGACTTTTAAATTTATCTCGATTACCCTTTTATCGACATACATGCCCATTAAACAGAAGAGACAAAATAGCAAGAATGAAAGCAAATAGATAGATATTTACAAAGGGCAGACTTGACCTAAGATAAGAGCCTAGGGCCTACGTACCCTATGTTAGGAATCAAAGTCTACGTAGTTCGACCACAAAGGTGTGTCTATAGGTTGATTATTTGTAAATTTTATGATGAGAACATGAGAGTTTAAATTGAACAGATTTCCATAAACAAAACGAAATTGAGATTTGGTATGTGTGTCTTAATTTATGACAATCTGATTAATCTAGCTCTCTTGACCTCTTCATTTTTTCTTTTTAAATTTTTTTGGTTTATTTTTGGAGTTTTAATCCTTATTTTGAAATTTAAATGAAATGATTATAAAGAGTGAATTTAATCATTTTGTAAATAAAAATTATTTGATTAAGATATTTTTGCATGATTATTTATATTGTTATTATTATTATTATTATTTTAAAAGGATATGTACTAATTTTGAGGATCTAAGGAGATTCAAATCTCACACGACCTTAAGCATTCGCGGAGAACAATATTCTCACACAATGATTTTGTAGGTGATAGAAAATATTTAATGAAAGTATTTATCCTAGCATTATTATTATTTTTTTAAACAAATGTATACTAATTTTAGGGATCTAAGGAGACTAAAATCTCACATAATCCCATATATTTGAGGAGAACAATATTCTCACACGATAATTTTGCAAATAATGGAAAATGTTTACTTAAGATCAATTTTTAATTATTATTAATTTTAAAACAAATGTATACTAATTTTAGGGATCTAAGGAGACTAAAATCTCACATAATCCCATACAATCGAGGAGAACAATATTTTCACATGATAATTTCGCAGATAATGAAAAATATTTAATTAAGATCAATAATTAATTATTATTATTTTAAAACAAATTTATATTGATTTTAGGGATCTAAGGAGATTAAAATCTCACATAATCCCAAACACCCGAGGAGAATAATATTCTCACTCAATGACTTTCTCAGAAATTTGTTTATAAAGCCAAAAATTAATCTCATATCGATAAAAAGATAACAATAATATATGTATACTTATATGTATACATACATATACATACATATATATATATATATATATATATATATAGACATCTATGTAGTATATATATGAGCATGATAGAAGGAGAGAGCACAAGCATCAGGCAGCACTGAAACATATATCCGTATATATACGCTCAAATATATATATGTATCCATCTACATGCATATATATATATATATATATATATATAAACACATATATAATATACTTCTATGCATCTATATATATATATATATATATATATACACATGTAGACACAAGAGGAAGCAAATTTCAGGAAGTAGAAGAAGCATCCCCACGCCTACACCTATATGTATCTATATATATACACACATATATATAAACATATACACATACATACATATAAGCATGATAAAAGACAACTGAAAGCATCAGGAATCCAAAGAAGCTTACTCTCTCCCTTTCTTCTCCTTCACGGCACCCTCGACTCAGCACCATTAACAAATTCTTTCAATGTCTTACGGAAAGTCTTAGCCACAGAGCCGTCATTTTCAGATGCTGCAAGCTCCTGTTTAACCTTTCGTAATCCTTTGTTAATTGCTGCCATCTCTTCTGCTAATGCTTTCAATTGTATCTTGCTAGCAACTTCCAGGCTAACAAGGTCCAAGTGAAAATTAAGGAGTGCAGGAGACTTTTCAGCTAGGACCAATAGAAGCATGAGTCTTTGTGAGCTTTAAAAGACTATCTAACTTGAATCCAACAGCAGAACCCCTTGCTGTTCCTTAATTCAGAGTATTCCCTAAATAAAGAATTTTCAAAATATTTTGCAAGATCATCTGCATTTTTACCCACCACTGAATATAAGTTTGATACATTTGCCTCCTTTAACTCTCTCAGATCCTCCTCTTTTTCTCTCTCTCTCTCTCTCTCTCATATTTCCTATATCGTCTTAATATTCCTAATACTTTCAAAGTGACCATCAACAAAGGGGCTACCATAGATTGTGTGTCGCGGAGTAAGCTCACCTTCCTCTTAACAAAAGCAGCTGAGTGCATCTGTGAATTATAGAATTTAAGTTCTCTTTTATGCTTGAAAGTACCTTCAACCATCTCGATGGGGTTCATGGGACTTATAAAATCAACAGGTGGCCCTTTCGAGGAGCATAAAAGAAAACCGATCACACCACTCGGATATGTTGGAACACTTGCCCATGCGTAATGTACTGAACCTTTGAATATCTCTCGACATATGGACATCATCTCTTGAATAAGGTGCGTATGAAGCCACATACTTTCTGTCATATTGCAAAGCACTCCACCAGGCCTTAATGCTTTAGCTATAGTCTCAAGAAATGGCTTCTCTATTAGTTCCTGAGCAGAACCCACAGGATCAAATGAATTAACAATGATGGCATCATACTTTCCTTCAGGGGCACATCGAAGAAATTCAACAGCATCACCAACATTCAAGTGTACTCGAGGATCATTAAATCCAACAGTTAACTCCAAAAAAATGTCCGAGAAACATCAATAACCATCTTATCTATCTCACAAATATCTATATGCTCCACAGAACTGTGGTGGGATACTTCCCTTAGAACCCCGCCATCTCCACCACCAACAACTAAAACTATTTTGGGGGATGGAATTGAACAAAGAGGAAGATGAGCTATCATCTCCTAGTAAGCACATTCATCTTTCTCGGTCACCTGAACAATCCCATCAAGTACAAGTACTTTCCCATATGTTGACGACTCAAAAGCCAAGATCTCTTGGTACTCGGACTTCTCTTTGTATAGGATCTTTTCGACTTTGATTGAGTGAGCTTTTCCTGGCCACATGGGGTTGTTAAAATAAATGGCACTCGGTTCCCTGGAGCAAGACTGGGATCCTGAGAACCACCCTGAAATAACAGTAGCCTTAGACTTCATGCAACATAATGGAATTTCCTTTCCTAAACAATTCCTGCTACTTGCCTTCCCATCCATTATCCTTTGGCATTCCAAATCACTTTTGAACCACCCTCCATAGATTTTCTTTTTCTTTTCTATCTCTAGCCCATCTCTTAGCTAGAAAAGTAGGCAAGTAGGAGATAGAAAAGTGCATCACAGCACCCTTGGTTTCTCTCGGCCCTCTTTACCTTATGCCCGCTAGCTTGCCTCTATAACATCCTAACAGTGAACTAGAAGGAGGAATGACGTCCAAATTTCTGCAGCTTTAATGCACTTGGACACTAAACCAAGACACTGCCCCATTTTCTCCCATACATAACCCGATAGCAAAAAACTATAGGTGGCAGCCGAGTTTTTTCAACAATGGTTTTGCCTCTGTTTACCTCTGTTTTAGCACGTATGAGCAGAGAAATTGGTTCCAGCAGTGTCACCTGAGGCACCAACAAAAAGAAGGCTAAGCGATGATGTATCTCTTCTGCTGGTGATTTCGTGGCCTTCAGTTCAGCTTCCTTGTTTCTCAGCTTGCTCAGTCTCGGTCTGTCAGGATACGTCTCAGCTGGCCTCTTTTCGGTTCACGCCCAGCTCTTTCTTCTCAGCTCCTTCATTCAGCAAGGTGTTCTTGAGCCTCAAGGTTCTTGCCTCTGGTGCTACCAGGGACTACTGTCTCTCCCTGCCTAGCCTTGTCGTCAAGCTCTTCTCGATTTTACTGAGTCAATCTGAGAAGAGTTCATCTGTATATGTTCAAGATCTCAGGCTGAGCTTCTGGTCTTGTGCTTGGACTCGTCGATGTGCATGCCTTCCTCTTGAGCTTGCTCTTTCCCTTGTAAAACAACAGTCATTCCATTCCCTATAACCACAACATCCTGTCTCTGGTCCTCCTAAGATATCATAACCTTCTAGCTTAAAATGTTGTAGATCTCTTTCACCATTGTCTGGAAAGCAGAAGCTACACTCGATGAATCAAGGGTTGATGTCTCCATGAAGAACCAACCCTCAGCCTCAACTAAGGCCTTGCCTTCAGCAGTAGACCCCTCCCTGGCCTCTTTGAGATCTGACTTGTTCCCTACAAGTATTGTGACAACCTCCTTGTCAGAATCAGTCTGCTGTACCTTTAGCCATCAGCCCCTCTTATCAAAAGTTTGGCGCCTGCTAAATGTCCCCCTCGAAGTGTACCAACTACACCCTTATAATATGTAGATGTAACAGCTCTGAACCTCTCCATCTTTTCACTTTCACTATCGTAGTCACCTCTTCCAAGCACCTCTTCCAAGCAAGTTGCAATTTCATTATATATGTTTTTATTATTATTTTTTATTTTTATTATTATTACCATTATTATTAGTTAACTTTTATTTTTATTATTTTATTATTTTTAATTTTTTCTTATATATTCTTTTTATCTTTTATAATTTTTCCTTGATTTATTATAATTAGTTAATTTTATTTTTAAACTTCAAGTTTATTTAATTATGTCCCATTATTTATCTTTAATTTCAACTTGTCCCCAGAGAATGTCATTCGAAGCTTTATCATTTTAAAATTCTTTTATTTGCTTAATTATTAATTAATTAGGGTATCAATTAATTAAATAATTAAGTAATTAAGGATGGGGTGTTCACACTGTCTTTATGGTGCCTGGGTGCTAACTATCTGGTTTTGGCACTAGGGCACTATTTTTCAAAAAACTGGTGCCTTAGGGCTAGAATTATGGCACATGGGCATTATTTTTTTGGAAAACTAATGCCATGGTGTTGGAATTCTAGTGCCTGGGCATGGTACTATTCACAAAAAAATTTTAAAGTGCACAATTAATGCCCAAACGTTGGATTTCTTGTGCCCAGGCATTGGAATCTTTATTTTTTGTCCCTTCTTTGCTAATACGTTTTCTGGATCCATTTCCTGTAAATTCATCACATACAATGCTTAAATCTTTGCTTAATAATGGTCAAAGGTCCGTTTCCAAGTCATAGATGAAATTTCTTTGCAATCACTAAGATTTTATTTATAAATTAAGTGTTTCTACTATCAATATTATTCTAGATAACTTTCCTTCAGAGAGTTATCAATCTCCTTAATTTGCAATTCAACATATTCTTGTGGGAATCTAAATTATGGAAGTCAAATTTAAGCTCAATATTGAATGGGTTATGTGAGATAACCTATATATTCTTATATAGATGTAAATCCCTAAATTACTTGAAGAACTCACACTAATCAAGCTAGATCCCACTTGAATTGAACTTTCCAATGCTAATTCAAACTAATTTACTATCTATTGGTGGCTAATTAACAAAAGCATAATCATTCAAAACAAGCGTGATTAAACAGTATTGCAATGCACTAAATATAATGTCAACAACTTAAAGCATTGTGCAAATTCAAGTTCACATAACAACCCTAGCTATAAAAGTTTAGTTCATGATAATGAAAATCAAAATAATCTTTAAACAATCCATAGGCTAGTACAATTAAAAATTAGAATAAAGATTAATAATAATGAAATTGATTGCCCAACTGTAGATCCTCTAATCCTAATTAGTGTACTACCTTTTCCTCTTTTAGCTTGTCCTTACTCTCTTACTGCTAATCTCCTCTTGCTACCATAAAAAAGCAGCGGAAGATCCCCCAGAATCAAATACCAGTACCCTTATATTTTGTATTTTTTTGCCTCTTATCCTCTATTGTACATCCCTTCTCTACCACTCTCACTTCTTTGTACTTCTTCTTCTATTAAGGGTCCATCTGCTTTATTCAAAAGTCACGTGCCATTCAACCCACTTCTCACAAGCCTAAAACATGTGTTTTAATAATCCAAGTCTACATAGGACTTTGTCGCAACAATTGCCATAGATTTGTCACAACAACTAATAAAAATTTTGGCTATGAGAAATTCCATGTTCCTTTTACCTGCATATGAATAATAACCACACTAAGCATCATTCTTTCTAATTTTTTTAATGCAATTTTCTCTTTCTAAGTCCATTGTTCAAGCTAACAACACATCCATGCATAATAAAGAAAATGAAGAACCAAAGTCCAATAAAACTAGAAAAGAAAGACTTGAAAACAAGTATTTTCTTCACATATTTAATGCTTGATAACTCTAATTTCTTAGAGTCATTAGCCATAAACATAAGTATTATAACCTTTTCCTTTGCTAGCAAGGTCAGCAACAGTGTGAATATAAATTGGAGAGCTACTTAGAATTTCACATTTAAATTAATGTTCCAAGCAAGGATTAAACCACCTTTCTTATGTACAACATCAATAACATACACATTAATATAGTCAAAACCCATAATATTATTAATTACTTTCTATATAAGTACAATATTTTCATATGAAAACAAAATATCAAGAAGATATGTCACTAAAGTCTTTTAAGCCTATGAACTACCATGGTTTAGGCTAGCCCCCAGTAGTTCCAACAGAGAAGATTCATGGCATTATTTATGTCATTAATACTAATAAAATCAAGAAGCAATCATAATGTTAAACAAAGAACTACATTTTCTATGCTATGATTGAAAATAAAATCAATAAGTTGTTAAGATGCATGCTAACTAAATAAATGTTTTATCAAATAGAGTTATTCAGGTCAATTTCATGTTAATTCTTTGAGTAAGTTTGTAAGCTTGGGTTTAAATTTTAAGTAATTTGAGTTAGTTTAATGTATTTACCCATGAATATAAAGTTTAAGTCAAATTTTTTTATTGTGTTTCTTATTAATTTGATGATTTTCATGCTTAATTCTTAGACATGTAATTCGTTCATGTTGTTTTCATATTGTTCAATGCCAAGCAAGGCTGGAACCCAAGAGAGGGGTGAATTAGGTTTTGAGAAAAAAGTTTCTAGAACACTTTTTGTTTTAAATCAAAAGTAAAAATATTAAATTAAACTTGAAATAATGAATGCAATGTAAAAGGAGTATGAGAGAAGAATAGACATAAAGGTTTATCCTGGTTTGGCTTCTACCCAAGCCTACGTCCAGTCCTTAAGCAACCTCTTAGGATTTTTCACTATCTTAATGAATAAATATAATAACCCTAGAGAACCTCTCATTAATCCCAAGCTCTCACAGCTTGACTCATTTAAGGAAGCTCCTTAAACAGACTCAAGGATATACTCCCCTGAACCCAAGTTCTATCTTAGCTTGACTCCTTCAAGGAACCTTCTTGGGCTTCTCTCCTATAAGAAAGAAAGAAATACAGATAATAAACTCTCTAAAACATAGTATATGATACAATAAAGCACTAATATGATATAGAGCTTATAAGAAGATAAAAACTAATGATATAATCAGTCTTGAATGATTTTCTTGTTAATTCAAAGTCCATAGGTCAAGTTTATATAGATTAAGGTCTAATAGATCCATTGGGAGTGAGTGGAAAATCAAAGATTTAAAAATATAACCATTATAAATCTATTATGGCTTGTTTGCCATTGACTGCCCTCTACTACCAATTGACTACTCCTTCTTTCCCTCTTAAAATTTCAAATTCTAGACCCTGATAGTTGATTGCTCACCCTTGGCCAGTTAACTGGCCACTCATAGTAAGTTCTTAATCGATAGTCTTAAGGCTGGAAGCAGATAGGTGCTTGAACTTGGTATGGCAAGTCTACTGCTGGCAAGTGGCCTGTCAACTAGTGACTAATAGAAAGCTCCTAGTTGATCAATATTCAAGTTGGCAACAGGCTGGTACTTATCAAAAAAAGACCAGTTGACTACTGGCTAGTGGTCAGTTGACTATTCACTCACAGAGAGCTTCCAGTATTTCAAGACTCATACTGGCAGTTGTGAACACCCCATCCCTAATTGCCAAATTGTTTAATTAATTGATACACCAATTAATTAATAATTAAGCAAATAGGAAAAATTAGAAATGATAAAGCTTCAAATGACAATTTGAAATTAAAAATAAATAATAGGAGACAATTAAAAAACTTAAAATCCAAAAATAAAATTAGCTAATTAAAATAATAAATCAAAGAAAAATTATAAAAATAAAAAATATATAAGAAAAAAATAAAAATTAATTAACAATAATAGTAATAATAATAAAAATCAAAAAGGAAAAAGTGATAAGGCTGCCACTTGCACTGGAAAAAGGGACAACAATGTGCTTTTAGAAAAAGGCCTCTGAAGCATTGTTGGCACACAGTTCCTCTAAATCTCTGGCTCTCAGAGGCAGAACCTGACTCCAACAGCAGTTGCCAACAGAAAGAGGAGAAAGGGACAACTCAAGTAAAGGAACCACGAATTGGTTTAAAGTCTCTAAAGGCCTGAATCATGGGGAGTTCCTTTTTTGGTTACGATAGGAGAGGAGGGCCTTTAGGGGTCTATTAACTCAGCTAAGGAACAGAGATGATACCATGGTGTGGAGGGACCAAGGAGAGAGAGAAAGAAGAGGAGCCAGCAAGAGCCGAAGAAGGCCCTTTATATGGGAAATTACAGAAAGCTAATTGAGGAAAAGCATCTTTCTTCAAAAATGTGTAGGAGATGAAGGACTGTGTCGCATCTCCTCCACCATATAGCTGCAGTAGTAAAATCCATCACTAATGATCCTTCTCGTCTTCCCGAATGTCACTTTCTCCCACCTCCTCTTTCCAACCCGGCAAGACGTTTCCTCAGTTATGGGGCTTCTTCTGCAGTCCCATATCAGGTTTTAGTTCATGCTAACAAATATGATTATTCGAGTCATCCTAATTTGGATCACAACCATGATTTCGAAGCTCAAGAAGATGAGGATTCGGTCAAAATTCCTATTAAAGCATACTTCCTTCTCACCAGTGTAAATTTGAAAAGAATTCAAGCTGAGAATTTAGGAAACATTATTCTTCCAACCTCTCACTAATTAAAATCCATTGCCCTCCGATTTTGCAACTTCTACTCAGACGCTAACAGACCTAGAACTCATGAGAAAGCAAGCAGTTATCGATGCATGGTTGTATATCAGTATGGATCTGTGATTTTGTTCAATATTAAGGATCGTGAAGCAACATTTACTTGGAACTAGTTAAGATGCATGCTTCTGGTTTGCTTCTAGAGATGAGGAAAGATGATTATGCTATAAAAGAGAAGCCATTTTTGGTTGAGGACATGCAAGGAGACCACGGGCTGAGGAAGGAGAAGGAAAAGAGAAGAGAGGGGAAAGAGGAAGGAGCAAGTGAGGACAAACTCTGTTACGGCAACCCAAAATAGGGCTTAACAGAAAGTCGCCTTTGGCTAAAGAGAGAGAGAGAAGTAGAGAGAGAAAGGTGAAAAGAAGAGCTGCTAAAGGGGGATATAGATCAAGGTTGAGCTGAGATGGTTTTGTGAAACTGAGAGGAGGAAGGAGAAGGTGTAGGTGAATCCGTGAAGGCTTCGAGAAAGCATAGAAGAAGGAAGGAACTAGGTCGGTTACGACAGACACATTCCAGAAGCTAGAGAAGGTAGGGGAAGGGATGTAAAGGAGGGTGTACAGAGCGATTGACAAATCTATTGGGGAGATCGTTGTCCTCAAGAAGACTCATCTCTATGAGGATGAAGAAGGTGTCCCTCCCACCACTCTTCATGAAGTTTCCATTCTGCGTATGCTCTCCAGGGATCTTCATGTCGTCAGGTTGTTGGATGTCAAACAAGGTCAGAACAAGCAAGGAAAGACAGTACTGTATTTGGTGTTTGAGTTCATGGACACCGATATCAAAAAATTCATTCGTAGTTTCCGTCAAACTAGAGAAAACATTTTTGTTCATACAGTTAAAAGCTTGATGTACCAACTTTGCAAGGACATTGCTTTCTGCCATGGTCATGGAATCTTACATAGGGATTTGAAGCCCCATAACCTTTTGATGGACTGCAAGACCATAGTGCTGAAAATCGCTGATCTTGGACTGGCTCGAGCATATATTATGCCGATCAAGAAATATACTCATGAGATACTGACCCTATGGTATAGAGCTCCTGAAGTGCTTTTAGGAGCTACGCATTACTTAATGGCAGTGGATATTTGGTCAGTTGGCTGTATATTTGTCGAATTAGTTACAAAGCAATCATTTTTCCCTGGTGATTCCGAGCTGCAACAACTTCTGCACATATTCAGGCTTTTAGGAGCACCAAATGAAGAGATGGAGGCCAGGCTGACAAGAGGAAAAGAAAACGAGGATGAGAGCTCATGATAGAGGTGAACTAAGGGTGCCGAGCCACAGGAAGGAGAAGAGATGAGAGAGAAACGTTACGGGCTCATTACGGACCAAAGAGAGAGAGAGAAGCAAGGAGGAAGGAGAAGAAGAGCACCACCGGAGACGTTGGCCAAGGAGAAGTTGAGACCGAAAGAAGAAGGAAGGAGCCAGGCATAATCCACTTGCATGAGAATCCTCACGTCCAGTAACCTGTAATCGACGTGATATCATTTTTTCATTTTGTTGTTTTTGGTTTTTGCTTTTTAATTTTATTACTTTATTTGTTTTTTTATATATGCCAATGTGAGACTAATCTTGATCCTACAAGTGAGGTCCTAAAAATCCTCGGGTGAGAATATTGTTCTCCTCAAGCACTTGGGATCATGTGAGATTTTAATCTCCTTAGATCCCAAAAATTAGTATATGTTTGTTTTAAAAATAATAATAATGCGAAAATGAATACTTTAATTAAATATTTTCCATTATTTCTGAAATCATCGTGTAAGAATATTGTTCTCCTCGAGTGCTTAGGATCATGTGAGATTTTAATCTCCTTAGATCCCAAAAATTAGTACATGTTTGTTTTAAAAATAACAATAATGCAAAAATAAATACTTTAACTAAATATTTTCTATTATTTACAAAATCATCGTGTGAAAATATTGTTCTTCTCGAATGCTTGGGATCGTGTGAGATTTTAATCTCCATAAACCCTAAAAATTAGTGCATACTTGTTTTAAAATAATAATAACAATAATAATGATAATGCAGAAATAAATATCTTAACTAAGCATTTTCTATTATATACAAAATGATTAATCCGGTGTTTTATAAAATTTAATTTAAAAAATGTCATGTGGGACTTGGGTCTCTGTAGGCTTTGGGGAATTAATTTTATTAAAAATAAGACTAAAAGAATTCTAATTTCAAAATTCATAAAAATTCATTAGCACCCAAAGGTTAATTATAAGATCGCTCATCTCCTTAAGCACTCAAAGGTTAATTATGAGAGACCGCGTGAGACCTTGAGTCTCCTCAAGTTTCAAAAATTAACATTTAAGATATTGGGATGAATTAGTTAAAAATAAGGAAGTTTGTCCTACTTATTATGTAACTAAAAATCCTAAGAAGATTTTTTATTTACTTTAAGTTTCAAATAAATTCTAATTTTAAGAAAATATACAAAAATCATAAATTCAAAATCATAGAAATATTTTTCTATTATAGTTTAAAGTTCAGAATGAATTATAATAAAAAATTAATTAATTAATCAAAAAATTCAAAAATATTCCTTTCATTATAATTACATTTTAATTCCAAAAAATATACACTCCCAAAAATTCTAAAAATCTCATCCCATAATATTTTCATTTAAATTTCAAAATAAAGATTAAAATTCCAAAAATAAACAAAAAATTAAAGAGAGAGAAAATAAAGAGATCAAGAGAGTGAGATTAATCATGTTGTCATAAATTAAAACACACAAACCAAATCTCAATTCTATTTTGTTTACAAAAATCTATTTAATTTAAACCTTCATGTTCTCATCACAAAATTTGCAAATCATCAGCCAACAGATACGTCATTTTGGTCAAACTACATGGACTTTGATCCCTATCATAGGGTACGTAGGCCCTAGGCTCTTGTCCTAGGTCAAGTTTTCCCTTTTGTAAATATCTATCTGTTCGCTTCCACTATTGTTGTTTTTGTCTTCTCTATTTAATGGGCATGCATATCAATGAAGGGGAATTGAGATAAATTTAAGGCCATATTTTATTTCAATTTACTAGTTTAAGGTAACTGTCCTTATGGATGGGTGTTGTGGGGTGCCTAACACCTTCCCCACACTCAAATAGACTCTTGAACTCATCTATGGTTTCGCAGACCATATTGCCTTTTCCTTTTTGTTTTAAATTGGTTTTCCAAAGTTTTTCGCTAAAAATTTTGGTGGTGACTCCAAATAAATTGATTTTCAATATTCATTTTGGGAATCAATTTTAAACACTTTTATCTATTCCGCCGAAAAGTTGGTTACGACAGTAGTAGACTAAGCGCTTCTCAAAAGGTGACAAGTCGACAATTGCCTAGTGGCCAGTTGAGTGCTCACACACAGAAAGCTCCCATTCGACTGGACAAGGCCTAGTAACTAGCGGGCAAGGTGGCCAGTCAACTACTGCCTTGTGGCCTATCGACTAGGGACTTTTAGAGTTCCCCAAATTAGCTTTTTCTTAACCGTTAAAACCTATAATCAATTCTACATTCATTTTACATGATTCCTATTAGCTCAATATCATTTACAAAAGTTCCTAAGATATGATAATACATTGAAAACATCTATAACCTAAGTAATATATAGATAAACTTTTCTTATCGTGTTTGTTATCATTAAAACCTTGATCTTTAGCAAATGGGCTCAACAATCTCCTTCTTTTTTATGATGACAGACTTGCAATTGTTAATTCTTCACAAAAAAAAGTTTTTCAAGATAGCATGCTTACTAAATCCTTTACTTTTGTGAAAGTTGGATATGATTGTTTTTAACTTTCACATCATTTAGTTTCTTTGGTGTCCTTGTTTATGCAGGCATATTTAGATAACAATATCAAACAATCATATTAACTGAAATAACTACCTTTATTGAAATCAACTGATTTGAACACAATTAAAGTAAATAACCACAAAGTTTAACAAGGAAACAAATTGAAATTTTCAACTCAAATCAAACATCAAACAACTCCTAAACTCATAATCTCTCTATTTCCTTAATTTCCTATTTTTCTCCCCTTTTGTCACATTAAAAAAGGAGGAAAAGAATCAAAGCTAAGCCTAGAAGTCAAAGTATTGCTCATGATATGCCTTAATATGCCCAAGTCAGGCATTCATGTCTTCTAAAGTCTCCTGAAAGTTCTGCATCTGAAGGTTATAGGAATCCATCTTTTGATGCATGGCATTAATCTCAACAAGAAGGAGGGGCTCAGGGATTTCCACAGTCTCAAGATGAGCTGGGGTGTAACCAATTAGAGTAAGAGCCAGAAGAGATAGAGGCAGAGAAGTAGAAGGCCTTCTTCTTCTAGAGCTTCATATGTAGGCGGAGGCTGAGAAGAACCAGATAGAGGTATGCCAACAACTGCATCTATTAAGGCTTTGATGCTCTGGGGGCTTTCCTAACCTATTGGCCTTAAGGAGTCTTGGTGAACCCTATACGTTGTACATTGTTCCAACTAATTTATAGAAAAGACTCCACATCATCCTTAAGAGGCGATATGTCATGGTGGCAAAGAGTGGCCGAGATGATAGTCCCATATGGCAATGGAGAGGATTTCTTCTTATTACGTGTTGTCATCCTTTGAGTAATGAGCCATGTAAGCTTGAAGCTTTCACCTTTTAGGATACACTTAATCTTGAATAATTCAGGCTCACTCAAATAGGCAGAATTCCCTGACTTATTGATCAGGCAATGGGCAATGATATAGTACAGCAACCTATTTTCTAAGGATAGATCATTGACATTGATATGTGTGTTAAGGTTGTCAATGGCAACTTCATTGATATGATTTAAAGCCTTTAACTTATTGTATCCAGACACAATTTTGAGGGAGTTTGGATGATCAGTGAAGTAGTGGCCGGCAAGAAGAGAAAGGTTTATGATTTCAGCTAAGATTTCATCACCAAACACAATTATTGTCCCTCTAACCTCAGTTGTGATAAGATAGGTAGTGGGGTTATAGGTAGGGTTGGAATAGAAAGCTTTGATGAACTTAAGGCTATAATCCAACTTGAGGCTCAGCAAATAGTCTAACCCAAAATTAGAAAATAAATTAAATAGGCTAAAGCCTTCTTCTTAGAGTAACTGGAAATGCACATACCTACTGGAAAGAACCCCCTTTGTTGAAAGTTCTCTATGAATACAATCTCTTGAACACTCCTTTCTTGGTCCTAGCATGCTTGTGCGTGGGCCTCATAGCCATGGATGATGAAAGATCTCTAAGAAATTCAAGAAAGGTCAAGATTTTCGACTGTGAGGGGTAGAAAGCCAAAATCCACAATTTAAATCAATAAAACCCTATATTAAGAAGTTTAATTGTAAGTTGGAGTGATTTAGAAACAAAATCACCAAGATTTGTGAGGATTTGGCTGAACAATTAGATAGCAAGAAAAGGGATAAGCAATTGATTAGTGAAAATAATGTTTGATATGAGTTTTTAGGGTTTTAACTGGTCGTAATAGTGAGCTCTGTCATCGAGTAGTCAACTAGTCACTCATGAGCAATCAACTATCAGCCCTATTTTAACAAGGAATTACTCTTTAGCATCAACTAGTTGACTAGTCATTTATGAGTAGTCAACTGTCAGCCCCATTTTTCACAAGATTGCTCTTTGGAACCCCCTGGTTGACTGGCCATTGGGCATCAATCGACTATTGGGCTCTAAAGGGTACCCAATCGACTAGCCACTCCTTCCATACAAAGAGCTCTTGGCTTCCTTGAACTACTAGTCACTCTCAGATCCTCACCAGTTGACTGGTCACTGTAAAATGTGACCAATTAGTAGATTTTAGGTTAACTTTCTTAATTTCTAGAAAGTATTCTACTTAAATGCATATTTAAGTACATACATTTATCCAAACGTCATGTCAATCAAGTAGAAATCACAAGAGATCATCACAAACATTCTGTAAAATAGATTGAAACCACCTCGGTGCTTAAGTTAGTGAATGTTTTATTTAAGCAAATGGTGAAACAATTTAAATCTTTATTTTTATAGCTTATTAGGATTAACCATTACAAGTTCACCTCTTATAAAACAAAATCTTTCAATAGAAAGGTTTAGTAAAGATATTAGCAAGTTGAAATTCAGTTTTGATAAATTTAAGGCTAATATCTTTCTTTTGAACATGGTCTCTAATGAAATTATGTATGATTTCTATATGTTTAGACCTTCAATGCATAATGGGATTCTTGATGAGATTTATTGCTCTGGTATTGTCGCATTTGATTGGAATTTCTTTAAGATATATACCAAGTTCCTCTAGTTATTGCTTTATCCAAAAGATTTGGGCATAACAATTGCTAGTTTCAACATATTCAGCTTTAGCAGTAAACAATTCTATGCTAATTTGTTTCTTGCTAAACTAAGAAACAAGAGAATTTCCAAAGAATTGGCATGTTCCACTGGTGCTTTTTCTGTCAGTTTTATAATCGGCAAAATCAGCATCTAAATATCCTACCAAAGTATTAGTAGATCCTTATGGATACCATAAGCATATTTGTATTGTGTCAACAATATATTTAAAAACTCTTTTTACTGCTAAATAATGAGATTCTTTAGGACAAGTTTGAAAGCAGGCACAAATACATACACTAAACATAATGTCAGGCCTACTTGTAGTTAGATATAGAAAGGATCCAATCATATCTCTATATTTTGAGATGTCATAAGGTTGTCTCTTTTTATTAGCATCCATCTTCACAATTGATCCTATTGGAGTGACTTTTACTTTGAAATTTTGAAATCCAAATTTTTTAAGTAATTCTTTAACATATTTGGATTGATTTATGAAGGTTCCATTTGCTTGTTGTTTGATTTGAAGAACCAAGAAGAATGTAAGCTCCCTCATTATAGACATTTCAAATTCTCTTTTCATCATTTCATCATATTCTTTGCACAAAATTTCATTAGTAGCACCAAATATAATATCATCCACATAGATTTGAACAACTAGAATATCATGCTTTTTCATTTTAAAGAATAGAGTTGTATCAACCTTGCCTCTAAAGAAATTATTCTTAATACTTAGTCTTTCATACCATGCTCTAAGTTCTTGCATAAGGCCATATAATGCTTTTTAAAATTTGAATACATGATTTGGAAGATTTTGTTCCTCAAAACCTATAGGTTTTTTGACATATACTTCTTCCATTATGTATCCATTAAGAAAGGCACTCTTGACATCCATGTGATACAACTTAAAGTCATTTATGCATGCAAAGGCTAATAGCATACGAATTGCTTCTAATCTAGCTACTAATGCAAAGGTTTCATCATAATCAATTCCTTCTTCTTGATTATAGCCTTTTGTAACTAGCCTAACCTTCCTTCTAGTGACAACTCCAGATTCATCAAGTTTATTTCTAAAAGCCCATTCAGTGCCAATTACTAGATGATTATTAGGTCTAGGGACAAATTTTCATACATGACTTCTTTCAAATTGATTTAACTCTTCTTGCATAGCTAGAACACAATATTCATCTTTCAAGGCTTCATCAATTCCATTTGATTCTATTTAAGATATTAATGCTTGATGACTACAAATATTTATAAGTGAGTTTCAAGTTGATACCCCTTTAGAGACCTCACCAATCATTTGTTCAGGTGGATGATCTTTTTTATAGTTCCATGCCTTTGGTAGCTGATGAGTGACTTCTTCCTTCACTTCTTGGTGAGATTCTTCATGCAAAAAGGATTGTTCATCTGTCTTGATAGACTCACTTTCATCCTTGATTTCTTAAGCTGTTTGTTTGCCTTTTATTGTAAGTTCATTAAACTTAAATGCAATTTCTTCACAAGATACCTTTATTAGCTCAAGAGGGTCAAACTTATCAAAATTTACATGTATAGACTCTTCTATAGGCATATTTCTTTTCTTACATACTCTAAAGGCTTTGCTAGTACTAGAATATCCCAAGAAAATTGCTTCATCAAACTTTGCATCAAATTTACCCAAATTATCTTTTCCATTACTAAGCACAAAGCATTTACAGCCAAATACATGTAGATGGGAAATAGTAGGCTTTCTTCCTTTGTATAATTCATATAGATTTTTTTTCAATATAGGCCTTATCATCACTTTATTCATTACATAACACATAGTATTTATTGCATTAACCCAAAAATATTTAGGAAGATTTTTCATTTAACATAGTTCTAGCCATTTCCTCTAAAGTTCTATTCTTCCTTTCTACAACTCCATTTTGTTAAGGAGTTCTTAGTGCAGAGAAATTATGTTCAATTTAGAACTCCATAAATAAGTTATTTTCAAATTCTCCACCATAATCACATATTGTACTCACAATGGTCATGCCTTGTTCATTTTGAATGAACTATGCCAATTTTAGAAAAGATTTAAATGCTTGATCTTTGTGAGATAAGAAAAATGTCCAAGTGAATCTAAAGAAATCATCTACATTTACTAGTACATAATAATTTCATCTAAGACTCATATTCCTAGAAGGGACAAAAAGGTTTATGTGAAGTAATTGTAATGGTCTATTTATGGAGATAATTCATTTTGCTTTACAAGAGCTCTTAATTTGTTTTCCCTTTTGACATGCATCACAAAGTCTATTTTTATCAAATTTTAATTTGGGCAATCCAACAACAAGGTCTTTCTTGGCAAGTTTTTCAAAGAGACTCATACTAGTATGAGTATGAGCAAGCCTTCTATGCCATAACCAACTATCATCATTGACACTTGTTAGACATTTTGAATTACTAGAAGGAACATCATCTACATCAATAACATATACATTATTAATTCTATATCCTATCAATATGGTTTTCTTTTCATCTATATTTTCAACCAAACAATGTTTTGAATAAAATATTGCTATATTATTTTTGTCACATAATTAGCTAATGCTAAGGAGATTATAATTCAATCCTTCAACAAGAATCACGTTATCAATGGAGGTGAAAGAGTTCTTACCATTTTTTCAATACCAATATTTTTTCGCTTGTCCACATCCTCCAAATGTGACATTTCCTCCATTCTTTGGTTGAAGAGAATGAACTTGGATTTATCTCCAGTCATATGTTTGGAGCATCTGACCGAAGCCTCGTCACTAGGGTGTCAAAAGCTAATACCAAATATGAGAATGTACTATAGTGATGCAATCTGAGTCGTGTTCACTTCAAGGAGGCTAATTTATTCCAAGTTAATTTGAATGCAAAATATGTGGAAAAATGGGGAAAAACTAGGGTTTTGCCTTTATTTTTTGAAATTGGGTCAAATGCAATTTATCTATAATTGTTTCTAAGATTTTTTATATGAGACATGAGTTAAAAAATGACTAAATAAGGGAGTGAAAGTATAATGCAAATGATGTTAAAATGCCCATTGGAGATTTAATTTGGCCTTCTTAGCTTTTTAAAAGATAAATGAGAGTTTATTTTGAAAACCAATTCCTTATGTGGTTTAAAATACCATTCAAACATTAGGTAAGTTAATTTGTTTATGAAACCTTTAAACGCAAAGGCTCACAACAACATAACTACCCTTCTTAATGCACAAATGAAAGATCAATGCAAAAATGTGAGAATAATTTGAGCAACTTAACCAAGAATTACCAAGCTACCACAATTAATTATAAGATATCTTGGATTATACCAAACCCACTAATTCTATAATCAAGTACAGCAATAATCCTTATAAAACACACATTAACACATAAATCCTAAAATCCAATCTAACATATGAAATTTTACAGCAAGATAATTCAACCTATCAATGTAATCAAAATGATTTAACCAAAACACAATGATTACAAGAAGGAAATGATGGGAAAGATTAAGAAAACTCCCTGATTGATGCTCTAAGCTCAGACCTCTTCAATTCTCCTCTGGGCAAGGGATATCTAGATGTTCATGGTTGAGAAGGATGTTTCACCAAGCTTGAAAACACCAAGAACATCTATGGAAGCATTAAGTTTTATTTTTAAGTACCCAATTCTTGTTAAGTCCTTGAATCTTAGTTGTTCCCTTGGGAACCCATACTTTCCTTCCTTTCAAAATTTTATTCTTTATGTAAGGGCAAGTATATGATCCATGTCCCTTTTTACTATAGTAGAAGCATGTAATGAATGGAGTACTAGTCATTACTACTGGAATAAATAAATTCTTATCATATTTTTATCTTCTATTAGGATTATACCCAAGACTTACCTTATCAAAAACAACCTTTGCCTTCCATGCAAAATGTTTAAGTTATCTTTCCCTTTGGTGAACTTTGCAAGAGTGTTTATCAAATCTTTCTTTTCTTTTTGTAAAAGTTCACAATTACAAGCAACTTTATTTTTAAGAGAAATATGTTCTTCTCTAAGACTTATGTAGTAATACTCTAATGTCCTAATTTTTTTTTTTTCTAAAGATACCTTAATCTAGAGTAGTAAGCTATTCTCCTCTTTCTCCTTTTCTCTTGTTTTTCAAAGATAAAATTTTCCTTTTTGAAAGTTTCAAAGTTTTAGCTATCTTAAAAAATTCATCATGTAAATCAATAAATCATCTTGTAGCTCTTTATAAGAAGGGAGAAAGCTTACCTCATCGTCTTTGGCCATTAGGCAAAGGTTGGCTTCATCATATAAATCTTCATTACTTTTTCCTTAAATAGCCGATAGGTATGTCTTCTTCTTTTCTTTACATTTTCATTTGTTTGTGTTGTCTTGCTTTCTTAGAAATTGAGAACATTCCCATTTGACGTGTCATGGCTTTCTGAATTCATAACAAATGGAAGTTATTTGGCTTCTTGACTCATTCTAATCGGTCTACTTCCATTGAATCTTCTATTGTTGAAGAATCTTCCAAATTTCTTAATAAAGAGACTAAGATTTTCTTCATCAATTGCGTCCAGAGAGTCATAGTTGCATTCTTCCTCATCAGGATACATTGATGATGATGCTTTAAGAGCAAGTCCCTTATTATTTTTGTCTTATTCTTCAAGAGTTGCTTAAGTCTTGATTCATGCTCTTGAAGGTTTCCAAAGAGAACAACAACTGATTTTATTAATGGCCCTTTAGCTTCCTCAATAGTTGTTACCTTTGGTTGCCATTCCATGGGAAGTGCCTTCATGATTTTGTAGGCTTGATCTATTTGTGAGTATGTCTTCCCTAATGCTGCCAAATGATTCACAATGTGAGAAAAACGAATTTGCATTTGTTTAATTGCTTTTCCAAAATTCAATTTCAGTAACTCATTGTTGTGTAAGATTATGAATCTTGGATTCCTTTACACTTGAAGTTTCATCATGGGCTATTTCTAAAGTCTCCCATATTTCATTGGCACTCTCACAATTTAAGACTCTAAAATATTCTTCTAAATAAGCTTGGCTTTATTATTCAATAGAACTTTTCTTCTTTTTATTTCATTCCATTCACTTTTAGGTTTGATTGATGTCTTGCCTTCTTCAACTTTCGTAGGCACATATGGACTTTCCTTAATTACATCCTAAAGGTCAATTTCAACAGCCTCAAAGAAAATTTTCATCCTTAGTTTCTAGTATGTGAAATTTTCACCATTGAAACCAGGAGGTTTTGTAATAGATAGCCCTTCAAGCAAAACATTTTCACCATGTCTAGCCATTTATACTCTTGAGATGGTTAAGTCCTTAATTAAAAGCCTAAGCTCTGATACCACTTGTTGAGCAATGCTGGAACCCAAAAGGGGGTGAATTGGGTTTTAAAAAAAAATATTACTGGAAACTCCTTTTTAAATCAAAAGTAAAATGATTATATCAAACTTGAAATAATGAATGCAAAATGTAAAAGGAGTAAGGGAAAAAAAATAGACATAGAGGTTTATCCTGGTTCAGCTTTTATGGAAGCCTACGTTTAGTCCTCAAGCAACTTCTTGGGATTTTTCACTATCTTAATGAATAAATACAACAACCAAGGAGAACCTCTCCTTAATCCTAAGCTCTCACAACTTGACTCTTTCAGGGAACCTCCTTAAACACTCTTAAGGATATACTCCCTTTGAATCTAAGTTTTATCTTAGCTTGACTCCCTCAAGGAACCTCCTTGAGTTTCTCTCCATAAGAAAGAAAGAAATACAAATAATAAACTCTCTAAAACAAAGTATATGACACAATGAAGCACTAATAGGATAAAGAGTTGATAAAAGGATAAAAAAAACTAATGATATAATCAATCTTGAATGTGTTTCTTGTTGATTCAAAGTCCATAGGTCAAGTTTATATAGATTGAGGTCCAATAGATCCGTTGGGAGTGAGTGGGTAATCAAAGATTTCAAAATATAACTATTATAAATCCATTATGGTTTGTCTGCCATCGACCAGTCGACTATCGTCCACTAGTCTTTTGACTGCTCCTTCTTTCCCTCTTAAAATTTCAAATTCTAGACCCTGACAGTCAACTGCTCACCCATAGCCAGTTAACTGGTCACTCACAAAGAGTTCTCAGTTAATGGTTTTAAGGCTAGTAGCAGACTGGTGCTTGATCTCAGTGGCCAGTCAACTATTAGCAAGTGGCCAGTCAATTAGTGACTCACAAAAAGCTCCAAGTAGATCAAGGCTTGAGCTGGTAGCTGACAAGTGCTTCTCAAAAGGTGACTAATCGACTATTAGCTAGTGGTAAGTTGACTATTCACTTATAGAAAGGTTTAAGTTAATCAGGACTTAAGTTGGTAGCAGACTAGGGGCTTTTCAGAAGGCAACAAGTCAACTACTGGCTAGTGGTCAGTCAACTGCTCACTCACAAAAAGCTCTCATTCGATTGGATAAGGCCTGGCAGTTGGCTGGCAAGGTGGCCAGTCAACTAAGGAATTCTAGATTCTTCATATCAGCTTTTTCTCAAACTTACCTAGAATCAAATCTACAATCATTTTATATGATTCCTTTCAGCTCAATATCACTTACAAAGGTTCCTAAGATATGATAAAACATTGAAAACATTTAGAACCTAAGTAATATATAGAAAAACTTTTCTTATTATGTTTGTTATCAACAAAACTTTGATCTTAAGCCAATGGGCTCAACATTCAGGTCATGGAAAAGTAAGGATTTGCATAGATACAAGTTCAAGAAGCCTAGGTCTCAAGATTTAGGGCCTAGTCTTAAAAATCACTTCTTCCCACACAAATTCCAGGGACTTAGCACATATATCTATGATTTTGAAACCTAGGTTCTAGAATTATATATTATGATTGTTTACAAAAGAACTAAGGTAGGGATTCTTTGTAATTCATATATTATGATTTTTATTTACAATGACTTAAGCATATATTTAACACTCCTTTCTAATTTCATAACAAAGACGGTATAGGTGATTTGGCCTTGTTGAATCTAATAGTACCTGCAAGATCTAGATATTAGGTTTTACAGACCAAAATTGAAATTTGCCTTGCCAAAGCAAAACCTATACTTTGGACATTTCTAGAATTCACTAGGGAAATTAAAGTTCATCAAAAGACTAATGTTTCCTAAGGTAAATAAATATTCTTGTTAATTTGATGAATTTAAACGTATGAGAGAAGTCTACTAGTAAGTACTATGAACTTTCCCCTTATCCTGAAATGGTTACTTGTGAAAAGCAGTTATGTGTTGGAGAACTTGTATAGAATATTGACATATTAATCTATTCGTTATCCTTATGGTCGAATGCTTTAATTTTTTCTAATTTTATGATGCAGTTGTGTGCTTTCCCCCACCCCCAAGACTCAATTTCTTATTTCAAGTAAATTTGTGAATTTCAACCACTTTGAAAAATCAACTTTTTAAATTCTCTCTCTCGTTAGTTCTCACCCCCCCAAGCTCTCTCTCTCTCTCTATTTTATAACTTAAAATTGAACTTTTAATGTCATAAACCGATACTACATTTTACCAAAGGCACAAATAAAATGTCAATGCCATAGATTGCTATCGTAGAAATACATCAAGTCAAAATTGTTGACCCACTCACTAACCTAAAACATAGTATTATGAGCACAACGCAAAATAACTAAGTTCAATCAAACACAAGTATTTTAGTCCCTCTATCAATCATAAGGGAAAGTGAAATCCAAAAAAAATTTGCTTCTACATTTCATTATTTAAGAATGCCTCTTCCCACTGACAAAATAATTAATTAAATAAAAAACTGGTTAATGAAAAGAGTAAATCTTTATTTAATCACTTGTCTTGTGCACATCTTGTAAAGCCAAGTTGAAAACAACTTCAAAATCTATGTTTATGAAGTGAGATTTACAGGACTAAAGAGTAGCAATGGCTCATTTACTCTAAGCCTTTTGCTATCATTAAGAAGTTAACACTAAGCTTGAGGAAATTTGATTTTTAACATGACTAAGTTATGTTGTAGCTGATATCCTAATGGTTGGCATACAAACTAAATTTAGGAGTCTTACAAGTTAGGAATTTTGTAGCAGAACTTTTTCTAGTTTTGAAATGATTATTCAATCAAGTGGTTAATGAAGTCTATATATGGCTAACCCATTAGTCACTCTTCGAACAATGTTAACCCTAACTGGTTAGTTATTTCTACACTGAAAATTTTTCAAGGATTTTCTAAGTTTTTATCTTATGTTCCTTTTGGACTTGGGATTGTTGATTACCTTATATGCTTTTTTTTTTTTTACAATGAATATTGCTATTATTGTAGGTCAAAGACCTACTTACCTTTCCTCAAAACCAACTAGTTAAGATTGGGATAAGCTTGAAGCTCAAGTTAAGAAAGAAGTGGTTGTAATTTGTTATCATTAGGTGTAGCTATGTTTACTGCATTTGCGGTATGTTCAATTTCTTGCACGTGGAGTGTCTACAGACTAGAAAGAAGTGGTATCAAAAAAGCTAGAAGGAAGCCCTCACAATGGCATGGAGTTGAAAATTTAGGAATATTAATTTATTTCCTAAAAAATTACATACATATATATATATATATATATATATTCTTTGTTGTGAGGAATTATGCTCTATATGCTTTGTTTCCTAATTAAAAAATTTTCTAATTATGTGAATAAAGTAGTATGTCACATTTTTCACTGAAAAACAAAATTCTCATTTAATCCTCTTTTCTCTATCATCTCTTTCCTTTGTGAAACTTGGCTGTGGACTTTTCTTTTTCATCTAGGGCTTGAGACTTAATTACAATGCAAAATAAATAGAAATTCTAATATATGGACTTCAAAATTGAGTTTGTTTTACATTGGGTACTCTAATTATCTCTGCTAAATTCATTTGATATCTTTCTTCTTACCATGAAATATTCATTATTTATAGATATTCTAAGTAAAATAACTCAAAATATGGACACGTCATTTAACTTAGCTACATACACTAACCACAGAAAACAATCAATAGACAAAGTGTTTGGAAAAATTCAGAAAATGGCAACTAATTAACTAGAAATGGTAGTCTATTCAAGCCCAACCAAAAGATGTTATATCCAAAATGACTTTAGTCTAATAACTTAGGGCATGCTAGGACCATAACTATATAGAGAAGAAAGACAGGTTAATGTATTATAAAGTAAGGGCATTAATCTATACTGGTTATATACATTTGGAATTGACTAAGGTTCAAATATATTAAACTAAAATTAATATCAACACTACAAAGCCGAACATAATTGAATATATAGATATTGGAAATGTGATGAATAGGACTCAATTATGTATTGAACTACTATTGAGAACAATTGTTTGCTATATTGGCCCTTAAATATACCTCTTGCACATGGCTTCTTAGCACATAGATAAAGTAAAAAAGAAATAGTAGAGGAAATAAGCACGACTACTACTGAACATCATTTTTAATAGTCTCACTGAAATGTTGTTTGGAAATCATAGGAAGTCCAATAATTTTCACAACAAATACTCATAAATTTGATAATTTTCATTAAAGGTCTATTGTGAAGTGGATGGTAAATTACCTTTTTTTCTTGCACCTACTTTTGCCATTCTTGAATTGGTTGAGCTCTCTTTTATGGCCCTGTAACATCCTAAATAATAACTCTTATTTAGTAATAGGTGTGAATTTACCTAGTTAAAATGATAATTAAACTAATCAAAGTGGTAAGGACCGAATTAAACAGCCAAAAGGACCAAATTGAAATTGTTTTGTATAATAGGGGTAATAGTGTAAGTTTGCAAAGATGCAAATACATGTTAAAAATTATATTTAGAACTATCAGAGGGTCTAAAAACCATGATTAGGAAATCTTATACAATTTTGGATTAGAAATACTAATAAAGGGAATAAAAAGTCTAAAGGAAGGGTAAATTGTCAATTTTCACCAAATAATTTTTTTGCCATTAGACTTTTCCACCTAACCACTTACCTGTTTGGCCAAATGAGGGGAAATGGGACATCTCATCATCTTCTCCATTAGTTACATGACTAAGGAAGGAAAATAAGGTGCAAAAATGGTGGAAAAAATGGAAAAAGAGATAGAAACATAAAAGTGGACTTTTCAAGGTAATTTCCTCGCTTTTTGGACAAATGGTAGAAGAAAAAGTTGTAAATCACACTTAGAGCTATCTAATGATCAAATTATTCCCCTCTAGTGCACTTAAACCTTGACACAGTGAAGAAGTAGGTCGATTCAAGTAGAGAAAAGTGAAGCAAAAGAAAAGGTAAGTTTTTTTTTTATATGAACTTCTTAAATAGTTTGTAAGAATTTCAAGTTGAAATAGATCCTCCATGGCCAAGGTTGATATGTTTTAAGGAAGTTTAAATTGAACAATCCCAAAATGAAAATAAATAAAAAAAGAAAAGATAGAACAACTAGCAATCTTGAATGATAAGTTTGCATGCCACACTCAAGAATAGAAGAGAGAGACTGATAAGAATCAGGGATAATTTCAACTCTAAGTTTAGAAAACTTATATAAGAAATTCACATATAAGAGGTTAAGCCAATTTTTAGAGCATTCAAGGTTTCATTTCTCATTGATAAGTTTAGTATTTATAGCCAATAGCAACCCTTATGTCATAAGTCCAAGATTCACCTAATTCTCACATAATTTGAACAAACATGTACAGAAATATACCTAACATAGACTTTCAATCTAATGTAAATTACCTAACTTATCTAACTTAGACTTTCAAGGATATATAACTCTACTTAACTTAGACTTTAACCAATAATCATAATACTTATTTCAACCTTTATCACATACATGGTTGATTTTCCACAATGCATCCATTATAGCACATGATCAAATTGCCCCACTTGAACTTGGGCTCCATATAGAAGTTAGGCTTGGACCTAATGGTCTTATTCCACTTTGAGTTGTTAGACAACCATGGCCTAAATCTTCTTGGCCATAGAACGAGAAATCAGCCTAAATGAAATTCCTTGGCCCAAGCCAGCCTCTTGTTTAACTTAATGCTCATCAAAGGCTATGAAGTTTATACTCTTCCTCACCATATTTGTAATCTAGAGACTTAGGTGAACAAATATCTCTTTATGACTGTGAACACCCCACCCAAGTTAACAATAATAATAATCACAATAATAATAACAAATAGAATTAAAAAATTCAAAAAAATATAAAATAATAAAGTAATAATAACAATTAATCAAAACAAAATAACAAAAGGCAAAAAAATAGAAGTAATATGAAAAAACCAAACATAAGAACCAAAAATGATAAAAAGGAAAATTCAAGATGTATGGCAATCATCTTGCAAAAAATAAAATGAACAAAGTCACATACTTGAAATGGAATTACAAGACACTTTCACTAGCTCACACTCACACACTCTCACATGCTCACTTGCTCTCACATACTCACTTGCCCTCACACACATGACACACATCACTCTCACATGCTCACTTGCTCCTCATATGACCATTTGCTCTCCCCACATGACACACATCATTCTCACACACTCTCACTTCCCTCCACGGACACATCACTCTCACACACTCACACTCACACTCCTACATGCTCATTTGCTCTCATATGGCCATTTGCTCTCACCACATGACATACATCATTCTCACACACTCTCACTTCCCTCCACGGATACCTCACTCTCACACACTCACACTCACACTCACACACTCCCATTCACGGTCACACACTCACCACATGCATGCACCATGCACACACATGCACAAGGGGACAAAGGGGGACAAAAAAGCAAATGGGAGTGGTTCTGCAACATGGCAGAAGGTGGGGTGGCTGGAGCAGTGAGAGAGGAGTGTGGCGTGGCTGAAAGTGGCAGCAAAAAGTGGAGACCATGTGCAGCAAAGTGGTGGCTGGAAGTGGCAGAAAAAGCAACGGGAAAAGGGAGCCAAAGGGCAGAAAAAAGAAGGTGGCGTTGGAGCATAAAAGGGGGAGCAAAACCGAGAGGAGAGGGGGAAGAAAAAACGCTGGGAAGAAATAGGTTTCGGCTGAGAGGAAAAGAGAGCTGGAGAAGAGAAGAGAGGAAGAGAAAAGAAGGGAGAACCACGCTGAAAAGGAGAGCCACGAAGAGAAGAAGAGCTGAAGAAGAAAAGGAGAGCAACAAGGACAGCAGCAAACCGTGAAGAGCAACGCTGAACGAAGGAGGAAGAATGAAGGCAGCAACGTGTGGGAGAAACCAAGTTGGATGAAGCAAGGAAGCAAGGCAGCCACATGAGAAAAGGACAGCAGGAAGACGAACCAAAAATGAGGCAGCAAACCGAGAGCTAGACTGCAGAAACCGAAAACTGAACAAAGCTGTCCAATGTGCAGAAAAATGGTGGAAATAACGTCCAAAATTCTGGAGTGAATAGGTGTTGAAGTTCAGACCATCCAAGGGGCAGAAAATGGAGAGTTTGGATGCCAAAATGATGTGCATAAACAAGGAAGTCTGAACCCAAAACAAAGTGGCAGCAAAGGGGAGTGATAGAAGCTGAAACATGGATGAAAAAACTCTGTTTTAAGCTCACAAAACAGAGGTGAACAGAGGAGAGCTTAGAAAGCACAAGGAAGAAGAGGAAATGTGGAGAAGAAGAGAAGCTCTCAGCCTCCATCTTCCAGCCAAGAAGTAGGGACACCTTCTGTAGAGTTTCCAGCGCTAGAACCAACCAGAAAAAAACCAACAAAGCTGTCCAGCGAAACTCCAAAGAAGCTGTCCGTTTTCTGCACTTCCAGCAAGACCAGCGGCTTTTAGGGACTGTTGGAGGTTCATCTTCCATTGTTGGGTGAGGAGGAGAAGGTCCTTCTTCATTGGAGCTCAAAAGAGGAGCTGAAACCACCAGGTATGGCTGCACGTTGAGTCTTGGCCGAAAAATTCTGCATGTTGTCACTGTTCACTCGAATTCAAGACAACTTCGTGCATGTGACTGTTCATGTGTTTTAATATGCCATGCTACTGTTCACGTGTTTAATTTAGTGTATTTTGGTTCATTATAATTGTTTAGTCATTAGCTTTGATTAAGTATGGCCATTATGTATGAAATTAGCATGTGGGAATTTTGTTGCTCTTGATTGTTGGGATTATGTGAGTTTTTTTTTCATCTCCTTAAGTCTTTGCAATTAATCAAATAATTGGAAGACAATGAATACTAATGAAATATTAATGAAAGAATTTTGAAAAAATAATTGAATGGTAATTAATGAATATTGTCATGACGGATAAAAATTATCGTGTGAGAATTTTGTTCTCCTCGATTATCGGGGGTTATGTGAGATATTAATCTCCTTAAATCCTCGTAATTAGTTGAATAATGAAAAGTGACAATTAATATTAATGAAATGTTAATTAATAAATGGTGAAAAATAAAGGAATGGCAATATATACTAATGAAATATTAATGAAAGAATTTTGAAAAAATAATTGAATGGTAATTAATGAATATTGTCATGACGAATAAAAATTATCGTGTGAGAATTTTGTTCTCCTCGATTACCGGGGATTATGTGAGATATCAATCTCCTTAAATCCCTACAATGAATTGGATAATTAAAAAAGTAATAATGGTACAAATGAAATATTAATGGGGATTGATGGAAAATAAATCAATGATAATTAAAGGTGGAATTTGGATTAAATCATAATAGTCATAATCAAAATGCTTGCTTTAATATGGTCTTTGTGGAATTATCGTGTGAGAATATCATTCTCCTCGATATCGGGGATTATGTGAGATATTAATCTCCTTAAATCCCTACAATGAATTGGATAGTTAAAAAGTAGCAATGATACGAATGAAATATTAATGGGTAAATGATGGAAATAAATTAACCATAATTAAATGATAAATTCGGATTAAATCATCATAATAATCATAATCAAAATGCTTGCCTTAGTAAACATTTCCTAACATTTGCGAAATTATCGTGTGAGAATATTGTTCTCCTCGATTGTGCGGGATTATGTGAGATATTAATCTCCTTAAATTCCTATAATTAATTCCGAAATGACAATAATATTAATAATAATACAAAAATGAATAATTGGACAATAATTAAATATTAACTTTGATTAAATATTTATGCAAGATGGATCGTGTGAGAATACTTGTCTCCTCGACTTCCCGGGCTCGTGTGAGATTTTAATCTCCATAGAACCCAAAAATTAGCATATATTCGTTCAAAGACAAACAGATAAACCAATAAATAATAGCACTTAAATTAAATTATTTACCAATAATAAATAATAATAACAATAAATATTTATCAACAATAAATTCAAAAAAATCATAAAATAAAAAATATATTCATTTCATTATAAATTATGCATTAATTCCCGAAATATAAACTCTCAAAACTAAAAAAATAATAATAAAATCGACAAAAAAAATTTTAAAAGAGAAAATGTGAAGAGTTCAGGGGAACGAGGTTAATCAGATTGTAGTAAATTAAAACATACAAACCAAATTCCTATCCCGTTTTGTTTACAATAATCTGTTTTAATTAACATTCTCCTATTCTCATCACAAATAAAAAAAAAATCACCAATCACAAAAATGCCTTTTGGTCGAACTACGGGGACTTTGATCCCTTTCACGGGGTACGTAGGCCCTAGGCTTTCATCCTAGGTCAAGTCCGTCTTTTGTAAATATCCATCAGTTTGCATGCATTTTTGCTTTTTTGTCTTATATGTCTAACGTGCATCCATTGTCAATAAAAGGATAATTGAGATTAATTAAAGGCCATATTCTATTTCAACTAACTAGTTTAAGGTAACCGTCCTTATCGGTGGGTGTTGTGGGGTGCCTAACACCTTCCCCACACTCAAATAGACCCCCGAACTCATCTCTGATTTCGCAGACCATTTTGCCTTTTTCGTTTTGTTTTAAATTGGTTTTCCAAAGTTTTCCATTAAAAATTTTGGTGGCGACTCCAAATAAAATCGATTTTCAAAATTCTGTTTTTGGGAACCGGTTTGATACCATATTTTTCAATCCCGCCGAAAGGTTGATTACGACAATGACCTAGGTGAAATTATAACTAGCAAATGAAGAAACCAAGTTACCCAAATGGGTTCTTAATTTAATGGGCACCTAGTATTGTAATAAGGCATATTTCTGAGTAATTTATTATGTAATTTAGAATTTTAGATAGAGGAGTAAGTATGGTCAAAGAATTTAAAATAATAATAATAATAATAATAAAACCCTATGTGTATAGGAACTTGCTATTGCCAAAAAAGCTATCAAGGATTGAGTTTGAAAAAAAGATATTGTCATTGCAAGAGAAATCAAGAAAGAAATTAGGTTGAAGTAGCAAGGTAGCTCCTTCTCCATTCCTGATATGCTATGTGTGTGATTGTGCTTAGTGATTGCATGCTTGATAAATTTTCATGTTTTATATTGCCATGAGTTGATGTATGATGGTGTAATATCCCACGCTAAGCCTTAGTGGCTCATAATTGATGTTATTATAATGGCATATAAGGTTTGGACACGGTGATCCTACTCTAATCATGATATTTAATATGATGTGGTCATGAACCAAACTCAAAGGTGTTAACTATAACATGATTCCATTATCTATGTTCATGTTATGATGATGTGTGCATTACTTTTCTCATGCATGCCATATGTGTGGAATGTAAAGTGAACTATTAGGACTTTTTGTCTTATCCTATCTCTAACTAACCATTTCAAGTAGATCTAGTTAGGATAAGCAAAAGGAGGTGGTCTCTTAGATCTTATAGAGAAGCAAAGGCAAATTGGCTTAGTTAGTTTGGAAGCTATGATACTTTAGATATATATAGCAAGAATTCAATGATCAAAGATGTATTGTTATGTAACTTAGAATATATGAGAGATGTAATAGTTAGTTATTGATTTTGATAAGCCTTTACCTCCAAGAATAAGACCTACACAAGAAACAATAAAGATATATTGATGTTATCCTATAGTGCTTTAGGCATACTTTATGTAAAGTGATTGCATATGAAGGTACACCATGTAAAATTTTAATATTTGTCTCATCTAAGATATTCTCATGAGGTTATGAATGTGCTAGAATAAGGAATTTCTATAGCTCATTAATGAATATGATGATGTAGAGCAAGCTTATCTTTATAGGTGTAAAAACTCCTGCATACATGAAGAAATGGCAAACAAAGAGTTTGAGCAAATTTTAATATGTGATAGAATACTTCTTGAAGCATAAGTATGAATGGATATGGCCATACTTAAATTTTGGAATGTTGAAACCTATTTAGTTGAGTTTCAATTTTAAGAAAGTGTAATTTCATAGGAGAAGAGAAAATATGAAACATTAATCTTTGGTAAATTGAATCTAAATATGCCAAAGTTGATCTAATGCAAAACCCCAACCTAAAGAGATTGAAATGCTTATACACACTTGATTCAGGCACTGATCAAATGTAAACTCCTGCCTTACTAAATAGCTAAGAAACCTATTCTTAGAAATGCATATAATAAGGCTTAGAGGAATAAGAATCGAAATTACCACAAAGTAAGAATTACCTTGTTCATCAAGCAGCCCACAAATTTTTGCAAGTTATATCTGAATCTTTTAGCCTGCAACCTTGTAATTGAACTCATTGGAAATGTAGACTTTAATCCTTCGTAGTCCTCTTTTGAACCGATTGCCATGGTGACTCGTGCTTGTATCATGATTTGTACTAAATTTTATTAAATTTTGAGTTAGGTAGCTGCCTTTTTTGCATGTTTAAAATATGGAGAATTATACAGAAAAGTTTTCTAATATGCATGATGTTTACTAACACTTAAGGGACTAAATGGATGAATTTTAGGCTTTCAAGTCCTTAAGGTAATACTGAAGTATTCTGGAAAGTTTCATGTTATTTTGATTCCATTTAAGTGAGTTTTTCACCAAATGTTAGTAATAAAAAGCTAGTGCTACATAATCTTTACAACCACAATCATGGATTTATTTTAGAGGACAAATGAATGAATTATGAACTAAAATTTGTAGGCAATTATTTATTATGTTAGTCTAGTTGCTAGAAAAATTTTACAAGTTTTGGAACTTCCTAGAATTAATTACAAATTTGCAAAGCTGACAAATTTACCATGAGAAAGGCAAATAAAAAGTTTCCCCTTTCTTATTTAGCTTTATTCCCATCATATTTTCTTCAATTTTGTCACTTGATTGGCTCCAATTTCTTGTGAACACTTGGTTTACTTGCTTAATGATGTTATATATTATGGTATGACATGCCCATTCTTGGCTCTAGGCAACATAATTTTTACTAAAAATAAAAATTAAAATGAGAACAATCAATGTAAAGAACAATGCTTATAAATAATTATATCTAAGCTTACTGTTGAAGTCAAGGTGGTTTCCACATGGTCACTTGATTGTTGGATAGTGTTCCCTTCTCTAGCCTTGTGAGCCTTACACTGCCTAGCATGATGGCCCACATTTTTAAATTTGTTGCACTTCACTTTAAACCCTTTCCTGCCCATCATGCTCGTGTTTTGGCTTTAGTTTTCATCGAGTTCCTTCCTTCTTTGCTTCTTTGGCCTGCCTATTGGCCTCTTACATTCAAGGGGTAACATATCATCAAGACTCATATTTGCCCATTGGTTTGAGTCATTTGTAGGGTATATAAAGGGTTGGTAACAGAAGATGTATAGTATCTTGTTTCATTCTTCACTAGTGAAGGATACAAGAGTCTGTCATATAAGAAAGGAAATATAGCCTTACGCTACATAGCATTTTGTGTATATTCGTAAGTGAAATACAACAGTCTCCATTACCATCTCATGTTATGCATTAAAGTATATATATATATATATATATACATACAAATATACAAGAAGACAATATAAATTAATCAAGAGATTTTATGACTTCTCCAATGTTGAATCTTGATCCTTGAGTCTCTTTAACTAGTCTCTATGCCTTGTAATTGCTTTAAGGTTACATTCTAGAGAAGGGTAGGCCGACAAAATAGTAATGGTATTTTATTTTTTTGGAAAAGGTTTTTAAAGATAAATGTTAAAGAGATGTTGAATCATCTCTTAAATAAAAAACACTTATGGCTACCACATCAGCTTTAAATTTAATGGTATTAATGTTTTAATAAAATTCACTTAAAAAGACCTTTTTTATATATGTTTTGAAAACTTGAAGGACTATGTTAAAACATTCTAAATTTAAGAAACCATTTTATAATAGTAAATAAAGTTAAGAGACCAAGTTACTATTTTAACCGAAAATATATGTACCTCATACTTAGAGAAAAGATTTCTACATCCTAAAATTTTTTATTAGATTTATGTTAAATAATAAATAAATAAATAAATAAGAATGAGAATTCAATTCAATAGTTAGCTATGGTAAACCAAAACACATTCCTCTACACCATATGCAAATATCATAGACACATCTCTTTATGGCAGATATATGTAATAACTTAGTCATGTACTATAGGGAGCTCATATCCAATCCAAGAAAAGGTTGCCAATGAGCATTACATTGTCATTTCATTCAGGAGTGGTAAGGAGATAGATGAGAATCCTAAAACTATTGATTGTGAAAAAGACCAAGAAGAAAGAAATAGTTGTCTATACAAAATAGGTTGAAGATACTCATAAGCATAAACTTCCAAACTATAGACATCCACTCCTTTCCAATAGAGGTTTTAAAAACATTAGTTGGACTAGCAATCTAAGAAGTACCTAAAAGAATTTTCACATCAACATTCCATTTTGCATATGCCTAACTACTTGAAATTCATGAAGGACATTTTGCCCTAGAAAAGAAGGCTAAAAGAACTTTAAGCAATTGCTCTTATTGAAGAGCACAGTGCCATCTATTAGAATAACCTCCCAACTAAGCTTAAGGATTTGCAAAGCTTCACTATCCCATGAACAATAAGGAATCCCTTCAACGGCAAAGCCTTATGTGACTTGGGAGCCAACATTAATTTTATGTCTTCGTTTAAGTATTGCAAATTGGGAGTAAGGGAAGCTAAGCCTATTATAACTTTGCAGTTAGCTTATAAAACCTTAATTAACACTAGAAGTATAATTGAAAATGCCCTAGTTAAAGTTGATAAATTTACTTTCCCTTAACACTACATTATAATAGATTATAATAAAGATAAAGATATGTACATTATCCTTGGCAAGCCATTTTTTGCTACAAAAAGGACCATTATTGTTGTCCAAAATGGTGAGCTAATGATGAAGGTGCAATATGAAAAAGTACTATTCTAGGTTTTGAAGGTAATTAAACCTTCTGAAGACATTGAAAAATGCTAGAGTTAGTGTGGTTGATAAGGCATGTGATTTTCTTACATAGGATGTTTTCATGAAAGGTTACCCATATGAACTTAAGTATATAGCTATTAGGCTTTGAAGAAGTCTAACCTTGATTTCTAAGCAGCTAAAGAGAAATAACTACTTCAACTAAATGAATTAGAGGAATTTGGTCTCCAAGCTTATGATAAGAATAGGCTTGACAAAGAAAACGTGAAAAAGCAGTATGACAATAGAATTCAGAAGAAAAGCTTCCTACTAGGGCAAAAAGTGTTACTTTTCAACTTAAGATTATAATTGTTCCTAAGGAAGCTCAAGTCACGGTGGCATGAATTAATAGTGGTGATGAATGTCTCTCTTTATGGAGCTATTAAAGTCAAGGATGACAAGAACAAGACAAAATTCTTAATGAATGCACAAAGGTTCAAGCATTATAGGTTCAACGGTTTTGATAGCCAAAAGTCCTCCATTGCCTAGGCACAACCATGAAGAGTAAAAATGTCTGGATGAAGACTTAAAATTTATGACTCTTAGGCGTAACCTAAGGATTTTCTTACTTGCTCTTTATGCTTTCCACCATTTAGTTCATATTTTTCTGCATTCATTGTGTTACTTTGGTTGTTTTATTTATAGGATGCATGAGATAAGCATTAGGGAAACCAAAAAATAAAGAGAGAGAATTCAACTCATAGATAAATAAATAAAGAAAACTTTGATGGAAAAAAGTGTGACTTCTAAGCTTTAAAAGGTATGAAGTTCTGGGGCATGGTTTTGGTAGGTAAAAGCTCATTTTCTACATAAATACGTCATCAAAGCCAAAAGTTGGAGCTTAAGTGCCACAATTCAAATTGAAACTTAAGAATTCGTGCTTCAGCACCTATTCAAACCTAAGTATAATAATTTGGCGCCTAGGTGCAAGGGTTTGTATAATAAGATAAAACCTTAAAAATATTAACCTTTTTACCCAACAGCATTGAAAACACCTCTTAAGGTTTAGTTCAGACCACCCATTCCAATTCACCTTAGTTTTCGGCCACATAACACCTATTGATTTCTCAAACTTTAGTGATTTCATCAATCTCAATATGTGTGAAAGAGTGCCAAAGGGAATGATTAAATACCCCTAATTATGCATACTGAAATGGTTATAAACCTTAAACTTCTTGACTAGCATTGTGGACATTTTAACCTCCATTAATGTTATCATTAAGGTGTAATTCTAGATTGCATAAGCAATTTGCTATCAAATTTGCTCTTATCCATAACTATTGGATTCATTAGTATAGAGCCACATGGAGTTAAAAGTATGTTAAGAATTATGGAGGCCCTACTTGTGACATTGATTTTGTTCATTGATAATCTATGGTTTAACCATTGGATTAGCTCGTGATGTTGATTACACCCATTAAGAATCTATGGTTTAACTTTATATTTCTTAATCCCATTCAACTTTTGTGTTTAGGGAGTACAAAAGTGCATTTGATCTATTCCTTAATTTTCTTGCTTATATTTACTATCTCCTCTTACAAACAATTATGGCACTAAAAAAGGCTAAAGTAAGCTCTAATGCTCCAAAAACAAACCAATGAGAGACTTCCATGACATGTCATTAGCACTAACATAACTGGGTAGAAACTAAAAAGGATGATGATTAAAAGAGTTCCGCTTTTCAAGAGAATTCCTTCTATTTTCTTTTTCTTTTCTTTTTCAATTAATTATTTCTTTTCTTTTGGAATGACTAGCACATGTCAGATTTATAGCACTGTAAGAACTAATTAAGGTTACCTAACCCCATAATAGCACTCTAATAATTAGCATAACCTTTACAATCTATGATGTTAAGCTCACATATTTCATTGAACAAATTTCACAATTTTGAATTAAATTGCTTGAAATGTCAGTTATTCTATGGCAAGGGACTCAACCATGGGGCTATTTGTACCTTTTTTTCTATCATTTATTCTATAGCAGGCTTGATCACCTTGCTTCATTCACCTCACCATCACAATCATGATCAATATCCGTAGGTGATTTATCTAGAAATGGTGTTCATTCACAGGTCCTTGCTTTAGGAGTAATGATCAAGGCGAAGGGACTTCTCCTAAAGAGCCACCTTAGATGGTACAAGATCATTGCTAGTTGCTCCACGAGAGTGGCCCAAACTACTCATCCCATTCATGACACACCTCATCTTCAAAACTCCAACCAAAAGTTAACATTAATTATAATAAAGGCATAAAAGGTAAATACAAAGTAGAATTGACATACAATCATGTAATAAATCATGAGATGCATGAAAGATAAACATAATGCAATATGTATAACTGAAAACCTTGAACAATATATTTACTTCATGTAAAATTAACACATCTAAGTCTTGAGATTGATAAAGTTCATATTCGTAATATGTATTGTCACCTTCATCTCCTGTTCTATATAAGTAACGTGACTTCATATGTATGAGTATACTCCAATTCTTCTTGAACTCATCTCCTACATAATAAACTATTTGAGCCTCTGAAGCTTGGATGTATGGTTCATGGTCCTTATAGTTACCAATATGTATCAATCAGGAAAATTTTACAAATGTAAACCCTAAGTCGTTAACCCCGATCCCTCTAGGATTAGTTATGTTAGCCCATTTACATTTTAACATGGTAACTATAAAACAACTATGATAGTTTAATTCAACTATATCCACTAACTTCCCATAGTAAGGAATAATGACCTACGTAAGTAGTTATGATATGCATATGTGGTTTATGTAATATGCTAACTTAAAATTAACATATGGCCCATAATGCTTTGCACAAGCAATTTCCTAATGCTAGAAATTTTAAATCATCCAAGTGGGATCCTCCATTATTATATCCTATTGGGATAAGGATAATTGGCAATTATGTAATATGCTAACTTACAAAGTAATGAACGTAAACGGTAAAAATGTGCTACTCAACAAGAGAAACATTCAACAAACTCTTTATGAACTCTATTGTTAATCTTAGAAGACCATGTACAACTTCTTAATTGTCTCCATAAGTGCTTCTTAAATTCGCTACAAAATGTATATGCGAACATGCTATATAAGGTGATTTTTTTAATGATAAACAAATACAATTAACTTACTAAAAAAAAAAGCTTAACTTCCCTACAATAGGTTAACACATGTCTTTATGCTTGCATCTTTTTTGGTCACAGATAGATTGAAGTAAGTATAACCACCAACTAGTTTTCCAATGGGCGAAAACAAAAAGCAAGCATCATATAACCCTACATTAGGGTAATCATCACCATGAGTTGGTCAATTAAACATAGTCTCAATTTCCTCTAGATATCTTGAGCAGAAAGTCAATACCTCATTGGCCATGTAACTCTCAGTTATGGAATCCTCAGGCTGAGCCTTATTACAAACATAAGATTTTTATTTTCCTAAATGCCTAATAAAGATAAAACATTTAAGCCATAATTGCAAATTTTGCAACATGAAATAAATAATGGATGAATGTTTATATACTTACCTTTAAATTAGATACATCCACCAATATTGAACAGCCCTCTTAATTTGGCTCCATCAACTAGGTGTACAATTAAATAAACCATAACTATGAAAAATGAAAAGGAAAAACCATTTCCATATGACATAGTGCCATAACCACTTTATGTACATTCAACACTTTAATACATAAATGTCTAAAGAAAGAACACAAATCAATTAAGACTTGCCTAGGAAGTGTTGCTCTCATTGCCAAAGGTAGAAGTTGCTTGATAAGGACATATGAGTCTTGACTTTTCAATCCTCAAGTTGTCTCAAATCATTGCAACTAGAGAAGTTGCTTAAGTAACTTTCTAGCATGGTTATATTCTTTAAAATCTTTAGAAATAAGTACTTATTTGCATTTATCATTGTGTATAATGCAGGAGGATATTTACCATGTTCATGGATCAAAAGATCAGACTGTATGCCCATTTCCTATAAGTCATTTCATGCCTTAATGTGATCTTTAGATTTTTCTAGTATTAGTTAACAAAGAATATGATATTGTCACACACATTTTTCTCAATATGCATGACGCCAAGACAATGACACAATAAGTTGTTTCCCAATGTAGGAGATCAAAAAATATACTTTTCTTGCACCATTGTTGGGAGCCTATCTCAGAATTGCCAACTCCCAGAGATCTATATACCTGACTTTCACCTTCCACATCTTTTTTAAATGCAATAGTAACATCCTCAATTTGTCTCAAAATGTTTGAGCCACTTATTGCAATAGGTAGATTCCTCTTCTCTAATTTTCCACCAAATCAAGAACAAGTTAATTTAAATTTATGGTCTTTTTTTAAAAAGCATATGTTACCTATAAAGGACCATTTCTGACTATACGAAAGACGCATAGGAGTTAAGTCAAAATTACAAGATGGACAAACTAATTGAGTATGCGTAGTCCATCCATAAATGTTCCAAGACCTGGAAAGTCACTTATAGTCCACAACAAAGCTGCACACAAATTTAACTTTTGATTACTATATAAATCAAATATTTTAATATTAACATCCCATAACTCTTTTAACTCTTCTATAGGTACACATTTAGATTATTTAATGGTTGTTGTAACCAACCTTTCGGCAGAATAAAATAAAAGTGTTTTAAGGGTTTAAATTGATTCCTAAAATGAAACTTGAAAATCAATTTATTTGGAGTCGCCACCAAAATTTTTAACAAAAAACTTCGGAAAACCAATTTAAAATAAAAAAGAAAAGGCAAGATGGTCTGCAAAAACAAAGATGAGTTCGGGAGTCTGTTTGAGTGTGGGGAAGGTGTTAGGCACCCCACAACACCCGTCCATAAGGATGGTTACCTTAAACCAGTCAGCTGAAATAGAATATGACTTTTAAATATATCTCAATTACCCTTTATTAATATGCATGCCCATTAAACAGAGAAGACAAAAACGACAATAGTGGAAACAAACAGATAGATATTTACAAAGGCAGACTTGACCTAGGATAAGAGCCTAGGGCCTACGTACCCTATGATAGGGATCAAAGTCCACGTAGTTCGACCCAAAAGGCATGTCTGTTGGTTGGTGATTTATAATTTTTGTGATGAGAACAGGAGAGTTCAAATTAAATAGATTTTTGTAAACAAAACAGGATTGGAATTTGGATTTGTGTGTTTTAATATACAGCATCCTAAGTAATCTAGCTCTCTTGATCTCTTCATTTTTCAACCTTTTAATTTTTGTTTGTTTTTGGAATTTTAATCTTTATTTTGAAATTTAAATGAAATGATTACGGAATGAGATTTTTGGGATTTTGGGAAGTTTATATTCTATTCTATTTCTTTTGAAATTTGAAATGAAAGGAATATTTTTGAGTTTTTTAATTTATTTAATTTTTGGATTTTGGTTTTTTTTGTTTCACTTATTTTTTATTTTTTTTACTTTTTTATTTTTTTTTTTAAAGTCAGGATTGGACTCAGAACAAAATATAACAGAAAGCCACCTTTTGAATTTTTGAACATGGCATTCTAATTCGTTAAATTTATAAAACCCTAACTTTATTTATTTTGTAAATAGTTCAATTAAAATATTTGTTTTTGCATTATTATTATTTTATCTATTTATCATCATTCTTATTATTTATCTTTCAAACAAGTATGTACTAAATTTCGAGGTTTAAAGAGATTAAAATCTCACATGACCCCAAGTATTTGAGGAGAACTATATTCTCATAAATAACGGGAAATATTTAATTAGAATGAATATTTGATTATGATGGTTTTTTTTCTTTATTATTATTATTATTATTATTATTAGATAGAGGTGTATTAATTTTAGGGAACTAAGGAAGTTAAAACCTCACATATTCCCATGCAATCGAAGAGAACCGACTCCTCACACAATAGTTTCGAAAATGATGATAAATATTTAATTAAAGTCAATATTTAAGTATTATTATTTTTAAAACACATGTGCTAATTTATAAAAGATCTAAGGAGATTAAAATCTCACATGATCTCATGCAATCAAAGAGAACCAAATCCTCACACGATAATTTCATAAATAATGGAAAATATTTAATTAAGTCAATATTAAATAATTATTATTTTTAAAACAAATGTGCTAATTTTTAAAAAGATCTAAGGAGATTAAAATCTCACATGATCTCATGCAATCAAGGAGAACAAAATTCTCACGCGATAAATTTCATAAAACTTTACCCATGGGACCAAGATTAGTCTTATATTCAAACAAAATGAAATAATAATGATGATAATAATAAAATAAAATAATAATAATAATAATAACACAAAACAACACAATCATAACAAATATGACAAAAATGAGAACAAGACAACTTCCTGGTTCATTTTTCTTACCTTATGTATGTTTAACCATGCATGCACCCATATATTCATGCACATACATATATATGTATACATACCCAAAAAAAAGAACCTCTTCTCACTTCATTCTTTCTTTTTGCACCTTATATATATATATACCTAAGCACACATACATATGAGCATATATATGTATATATACACACTAATGTGCACCAATGCATTCTTTCCTGTTCTTCTTTTTTCTTGCCCATAAACATGCCAAGACACATACATATACACATTGATGCACTCCCCTTTTTGCTTTATCTCTTCTCTCTTGTTCTCATACACCGCAACACAAGATGCAGAAACTTACGTTGACAGATACATATATATATATATATATGTTGCTGCCCCATCTCCATGCTTCCTTTTTTCTGTTCTTATACACAGAAAAACATGCAGAAACAGACATGGTATACACACACACACACACACACACACACATATATATATATATATACGTTGCTGCCCCATCTCCATGCTTCATGTTTTCTGTTCTTATACACTGAAAAATATGCAGAAACAGACATGACATACACATATATATATATATATATATACGTTGCTGCCCCATCTCCATGCTTCCTTTTTCTTGTGCTTATACACCAAAAAAACATGCAGAAACAAACATGACATACACATACACACACACACACACACACACATATATATATATATATATATACGTTGCTGCCCCATCTCCATGCTTCTTGTTTTCTGTTCTTATAAACCAAAAAATATGCAGAAACAGACATGACATACACACACACACACATATATATATATATACGTTGCTGCCCCATCTCCATGCTTCTTGTTTTCTGTTCTTATACACCGAAAAATATGCAGAAACAGACATGACATACACACACACACACACACATATATATATATATATATACGTTGCTGCCCCATCTCTATGCTTCTTATTTTTTGTTCTTATACACCGAAAAATATGCAGAAATAGACATGGCATACACACATATATATATATATATATATATACGTTGCTGCCCCATCTCCATGCTTCCTTTTTCTTGTGCTTATACACCGAAAAATACAAAGATGCAGAAACAGAAGCTGACAGATACATACATATATATATATATATACGCTGATTCATTCTTGCTCATTTTCTATCAAAGGCAATCTAACAGCAGACAAAGATAGATAACAGCCAACCTTTTACATGCATTCATGACAGATCAGACAACAAACTAAAGACAGAAAGACCAGAAATGGGAACAGCAAATCGAGAAAACCAGGCAGACCTTTTCAGCTCACTTTCTCTCTGTTTATCTCTGTTTACAACGTCTGAAACAGGGGAAGACATTCACAGCTGCAGCTCGTCACAATCTGCTTCCAACGTTCTGCTTCCAGCTCGCCACGGTTCTGCACCTCTCTCCTCCAGCCACGGTTCTGCACCTCTCCCACAATGAGCTCCCTTCTCTTTTGCTTCAGCCAACGTCTTTTTCAGCCATGGTCTCCCCCTCTTCCAACCACGGTTCTGCACAGCTTCTCGTTACGGTTCTGCACCTTATATACTCTAGCCAAGGTCCCTTTCTTTTAGGCTTCAGCCAATGTTTTTTTAGCCACGGTCTCCCCCTCTTCCAGCAGTGATCTCCCCTTTTTCTACTCTCTCTGAAAAACCAACTGCTCCACTTCCTGCTCCAGCCAACAACGAGCTCCCTTTCTTCTGCTCTCTCTACAAAAAAAATAGTTGCTCCACTTTCTGCTCCAGCCAACAATGAGCTCCCCTTTTTCTGCTCTCTCTCCAAAACGAGCTGCTCCACTTTTCTGCTCCCCTCTGAGGCAGCGGTCTCCTTTTTGCTTTTCAGCCCTCCTTGTGTCCTTTTGTTTCTTAGTAGTGTGAGTGTGTGCGTGAGTGTATGCATGTAGGAGTAGGAGTGTATGAATGTAAGCAAGTAGGAGTGTGTGAGTGTGAGCAAGTGAGAGTGTGTGAGTGTGAGCATGTGTGAGAGCAAGTAAACAAGTGAGAGTGTGTGAGTGTGAGCAAGTGAGAGTGTGTGAGAGCAAGTGAGCAAGTTTGCATTTTTATTTTAATTAGGTGGCATTTTTCTCCTCTTTGTATTTGGACAAATTTGTTAACCCTATTCATTTTTTTTTTTTGTAAGATGATTATCATGTCTCTACTTCAAACATATATTTTGAATTTTTCCTTTTAATATTTTTGGTTTTTATATTTGGTTTTTTCCATATTACTTCTATTTTTTGCTTTTTTGCAATTTTGTTTTAATTAATTAATTTTTTAAATTTTTAATTTTATTTATTATCATTACTATAATTATTATTATTGTTAGTTTAGGTGGGGTGTTCACAATGGTGATCTCTTACATGGAATGATCATTGAAAGAAGAAACAAACTTTGTTTCATACACATTTACGAAGGAAGATTATAAGACACAAGCATTATTGGCCAAATGCTATAACTAGTACTTAAATTGCCAATAGGATTGAAAACATCAGTGGCTAATCCAAGCCATATGTTTCGAGGTTCCAATGCAAATTCAAGATGCATTGTGTCAAATCTCTTCCCTATTTCCAAGTCCCATAGATGCCTTAACATGTCATCACTACTATATTTTAATGCATGTCATCATATATACTCAGCAATTATAGAGGACATATACATCCTTTGCAACCATGGTTTCAATGAAAAATATTGTAACACCTTTGCAAGTAACTTTCTTTGCCTTATACCACCACTTAATATACTTTTACCACTCATTTTCCATATAGATGTATTACACTTTTTGCAAGTGTCTCATTTTGCATCCTCCCCCAAATATAACATGCAATCATTGGAACATGCATGGATTTTAGTGTAGTCAAGTCCAAGTTTGTTGATTGTTTTCTTGGCCTCATAAACAAATGAGGAATTTTAGCAATTTATAAGGCATTCAGTAACAATGCTAATATCAATAACATTGCATGGTCAATTATTTGCATAAAAAATTCATAGTGTACAATTTTACCTGGAAAGATAATTTCAAATACTTTTCACACACTTTATACGAACTTTGTTGTCCAGCTCTAATTAATTCCAAAAACTCTACACTATCGTTGGACACTGTATGATTCGATAGTGATAACATTACTTCATCTTCCTCCATGTCTTGATTGTTTGAATGATGCCCAAAAGTATCATTGACCATATCCAATATGTGGTCATTGACATTCACCCTTTCTTTAACCATGTGTGATATTGTAAGAATTTCAGTAATAGTATTTAAAGTACTTATCTCTCCATGTCTAATCAAAAAGTATAACCTTTTGAAAATGGTTTAATAATCAAGTGATCTTTCACTTTTTCTCTACTATACCATTTTTTTAAACTTGCATTTCAAACATGGGCATATTATTTCACCTCCAGCCCTACTATTAGCAAATGCAAAGTTCAAGAAGTTGTCCAATATTTCCAAGTATTAAAGAGTATTTCAAGGCATATCAATCCAACTCTTTTCCATTTCATACGACAATATATGTTTAACTTCAGATCTCCTAAAATAATTTTTTCCAACACCAAATGAATATAATTATATAACATCAATCAATATTGAACATTATCTTTAATCAAATTTTAAAATATGAGTTAACAAGCAAGATGTGTAAAAACTTTTGGCATTATAACAATCTCTAATTGTGCAAGTAGACATTATATAAACTATAATATGTTAAAATTATTTCTATAAATTTTAGAGAAATGAGTCAATATCAAAATTTTTATTTCAGCAAATAAGCATTATATAAACTCTAATATGTCAACATTATATAAACTCTATTTACATATGTCAAAATATATGTAAATTTATGTGAAAATTCCAAATAAACAAAAAAGATTGACAAATTACATTTATATGTTCAAAAATTTATATATTTCAATTCTACAAATTAAACATAAAAAATAAAAAAATATTCAGAATCTAAATTTCAACATAACAATGTCTTTTTACTTTTCTTTTTATCATAATAGGCACGTCAAAATGAAAAAAACAATGACATTATTTTCATTTAAAATATAAAATGCAAAAAAAATAAAAACTTGAATGGCAGCCAACACAACCAGTGGCTTTTTTGGCATGTGAACAATGGCTGAAGATGGAGATTAGCCAGTGATGGGATCCGGTGACTACTAACGGCAGCTTAGGCGACAAAGGCACAGCTTGGAGGAAGAAGAGACAAACTTCTATTGTCACAGACAAACACCAACATCAAACGATGGGAGTAAATAAGTGGAGCAGCAAGGGTTTTTTTAGCCTTGGCCGTGGCTCACACTCAACCAAGGCTACTTAGTTGCGGTTTATACTTAACTGCAACTAAGTAGTAGTTGTTAGCTTGACACATGACTAAAGTTGCGGCACTAGCTGTGATTGTACCAACTGCAACTAGGTCCCATTTTTTTGGTCATTGCTCAATACCCGAGTCCTATTTGATTGTTACCTATATCCTCTCAATGGATGACAAGAGCTAGCTTTTTGCTGAGTATTTGATTGCCACCCATCCTTATGCCACTTGTATAGATGAATCAACCATTAATTATATGAGTCATCACAAGAGCTTTTTTACTTCAGCCACTTATGTTTCTAATATGCTCAAATGAAGGTGCTCAAATGAAGGTACTTCATCATAACTAACTTAGTCATTCCTTCTCCCTTTCTTCTCTTTCTACATAACTATCCCACTAATTCCACTTATTTTCTTTTTTTGCCTTATGCTATTCAACTACTCCTTTCACCTTAATCCCTTAAGTTACCAAGTGTCCTAATTTCATGGTAAGCTTGATGAAATTTAGCCACATTAAATTCTCCAAACTTCCTTTACATGCCAATAAGTGATATTTCTTCCTAATTATCCTCCTTTATTTATTTTATTCAAGTGACACCATGTTTATTCCCTTAATATGTAATTGCTTCCTTTAACACCCAACAATTTTATCATACTATAATTCCAATGAATAATCCCTTGAGCCCACAATATTTGTTCAAGGCTAATTAGGCATTACTTCTTATTACTCAATTTAGCTAGTTCCATCTTCTTAATTTTTCAATGTGAGAAAACACATATTATGAACTTCCTAAAATCTCTTCCTTTATTATTTGTGTTAGCTTATTTTCCCAATATTGGACTTGAATCTCATAGCTTATCTTTATCACTTTACTTTCTCTGCATTAACATAATTCCTACTAGAGGAATTACCTAGGATGATTTTCAGCATGTTGCATTAGGCACATAAGGTGTCAATTGGTAGGAATCTTGTGAGACCTTTAATCTCCTCAGGTTTTACCCAATGCTAGACGAAATTATTTTCATTAATAAAAATATTGAGTTTCAACAACCCAAACTTAATTTATTTTTCAAAAGTTAAAATGCAAATTTCCATTTAGGTATAAGAAGTCTATTGACATTTTCATTATAAATAGAAAAAATAAGGTTTTGGTTCCCTTTAAATCCTCTTTTACATTTTCCCCCTTCAAAAATCATAAAGGTAATTTATTTTATAGCCTGTTATTTAAATGCTACAACGTAAGACCCTTTGTTTCCTCAAGCATATAAAGTGTCAACACAGAGAGTATGAAAGTGGCATTTTATCAGTTTTGTAAGCTGAAACGCTTTAACCAAAATTCAAGCTTGTTTTGTTTACAAAAATCAAATTAATATTTAATGTCATCACTTGTCATTAAAGTTTAAAAAACACCTTTCAACATCTATTGTTTCCAACCCATCAAACTATGTGGATTTCAATCCCTATCATAGGATACATATGCCATATACTCTCATCTTAGGTCTAGTTCATCCCTTTGTAGATATATGTTTTATTCATTTCCTTTAATTAATTTCTTTTTTCCATTTTCCCTTTCTTCTGCATGTGTGTTGAACTCATCTTTGCTTTTGGAAACCACCTTTCAGTTTCTTTTTGTTTCATAATAGTTTGCCAAAGTTTTCCAACAAATTTTTAGTGGCGACTCTTAAATAGATCGTCTTTTTTATCTTTTTTTTTTTTTAGGAAGCCAACTTGTTTTCCTTTCTTTTTGTGCCATCCATGTCATGCTCAACTCTCCAACAGGTTGTTAGATTTGACAAAGCCAAAACTCAACCAAACCAAAAAGGGAGTAACAAATGTTTCAGAGAAAAGAAAGAAGGTTGAGGTTCTGATAGGTTTACCATTAAAACTAGGCCTCTATTGCATTTAGTCCCCCAACTATAAATCTTTAAGCTTACCTCTTATCAACTAGCCAGTTATAGAATTGTTGTTGATACTCATTTATTTATTTGTTTGCTTGCTTGATTATTACATTGTTATAATTATCTTTACAATAGTTGTTGCAAGTAATGGTAATGTTAGTATGACTAACTATGCACAAAACCTCTATGCCTTATTTAAGAAAACAACGTAAAGAAATAGGGAGGTGATTTTGACAACACAAGAGGAAGTCAAATGAGAGACATGCTAACACTCACTAGAAGGAGATAACAAAATTACCTTTGAAGACGTAACGAAGAACAATGAAAGTATAGTAAGAATATAAATTTGATGAGAGGAGAGAGAGTAAGCTATTTGCACCTGCCAAAACTACCAAAGGAGCCATTATTTCTCGTGTGCGTACTCACACATGTATATAAGCATACACGAATGGATAAAATACGAATGAAATAAAAAGAGTGTTTAGAGTCCACCACCTTTCTTTTATTTTTTAATCTTTTCTCTTTTTCTCTCTCTTACTACACCAAAGTAGTTAGACATCCTCTCTCTCCTCATCTTTTCATAATTTGCGCCAACATTCTCTCCTCCATGATCCTCAAAGCTGAAGAAAACAAGCAATGGAAAGGAATTAAAATTAGTCAAAGAGCACCCCCTATCTCCCACCTAATGTACACTAATGACACTGTACTTTTCTTTGAAGGGCAAACCTCTACGTTCAATTTGGTTAATAACATCCTCCAGCAGTATTGTACCTTCTCTGGGCTTGATATTAATACGAACTATCCATTATAGTTTTCAACCTGAATACTCCTCATCTTTTCAAAAGGTTCTTTTAGGTATCTTTGGCATCAAATTTGCTCTTAATTTGGTACCTGGGCACCTGGATAGACCCAGGTACTAGGAAAAAGCCAGTTCTGGATGGCCTTGTTAAGAAAATTAAATCTCAACTACAATCCTAGAAAGCTAATCTGCTCTCCCAAGCTGGCCGTATAACTTTAATCACTCTATCCTCAATGCCTCCTTAGTTTATCAACTTTCTTATTTAGAGCTTAAGAATTATCATTGTAAAAAAGAATTGATTCTCTCATATCTAAACTTTTTTGGGGAGGTGGTTTCAACATTCCACACTTATTCCTTCTAAGCTGGCAAAAATTGTCCATTCCTAAAGCCATTGGAGATCCGCCTTTTTCAATAAAGCCCTTCTTGCCAGGCAGGTTTGGAGTATTATCCATTCCCCTCCTTCCTTAAACTCAATTATGAGATCCCTCCAACAAAAATACCTTTCTCAAACGCCCACTAAGTATCTAGTGCATCGTTCTAACTCGTCATGGATATGGAAAGGAATTTAATGAGCTAGTGATGTTGTTGTTAAAGACCTGGCCTGGCATTTGGGCTCAGGTACATCCATTCCCATCAACCACTGCTTTTGGTGGCCTATGCAGTCAGATTCTTCACATGTCAGTTCCTTGCATGTGTCTGACCTTATTCTGCATGATAATAATCAATGGAATATGGAGTTGTTACAACTTTATTATAGCCCTAATACCTGCAATCAGATCTCTTTTCTCTATTTCTCAACCACTGGAATTACTAACTTGATTATTTTGAAGAAAGATGCTGAAGGATAGATATAACTCCCTTTTAAATTCAACTGCACAAAATGTTAATTATGTTTTTACCCACTGGAATCTCTTATGAAAGCTCAAACTCCCTCAACGTGTCATTGTTTTAATCTGAAGGCTCCTTCCTCGCTTCCTTTAGGAGTCACTTTACAACATCATCATTTATATGTTGACTCTATCTGTCCTTTCTATCTCGCCTCTCCTAAATCTATTAATCACCTCTTTCTCCAATGCCCTATGGCGAGAGGCATCTGGTTCGCATCCCCTTTGGGAATCAAAGTTGAGTACTTTCAAGTTCAGGATATTGTTGGCTGGCTCCAACCTTGGTTTTCTTTGGGGAAAACAAATTTGTCTCACCTTGAGAATGTCACATCTTGGATTCTTATCAGCCTCTGTACTACTTGGATAACCAGAAATGACGTTGTGCATGATAGAAGAAAGGTTGTAGCTACTGAAGTTCTTCATCGTACTCAAACTCTGGTCTTTCTGAACAATCTTGCCTGGTCTAATTCTATTAACAAGCAGGACAAAACGACTCCCTTTCCAAAAGTTACTCTTTTTTTTTATATCCCCAGCCCTAATGATTGGTCTGTTTTATGCAGTAATTGTTCTGAGGACAGGAAATCACGCAGTCATGCTCTTCATTTCCTCGTTCATCTTGATGGCTCCATCATTCGAGACTGGCTTTGAAAATAAAAACTTCATCTCACCAGAAACCTTGTCCTGCTCTTGGCCATCAGGAAAGGTCATCTCTGGATCTCTTGGCCTCATCCACGTCCTAATAGTATTTAAATCCTCTTTAAGGACAGGTTAGATCTTGGCATCCTACGAAGAGCTGTTTCCAAGCCTAACATCTGCGTTGTGTCCCAAGATACTCAGCGTCTCCTCCTCTGTTACAACTCAAGGCAATTAGGTCTTCTCTCTGATCCCTCATCTCCGGGTCCTGCTCCCCCCTAACTCTGCTCTTTTCTATTGTCTTTTGTATTAAAAAAAAAAAAAAAAAAAAAGGTAGTTAGACAACAAAATATAAGGATTTAAGTTAGAGAGTAAACCTTATTTTTTTTTTCAAAAATGTAAATCCACACGCATCTATGAAGATAAAATCATCAAATAACCATTTTCGATCCTACAGTTTTAGATCCCAACAACTTAGGTTTACACATAAATCTGGAACCTTGGTAAAATCGGGCGGACTTTTTTTTTTTTAAGGGAATTCCATTTTTAAAACTGGGACTTGGATTTCGTGTTTAGACATCAGAGTTTATCTTGCTAATATATTAAATTAATATTTTTTTTTTTCTACTCGACACATGATAAATTCCTAATAGTACCATCCATCCCCGCGTGGCTCCGTCACCCCTTCATCTCCCAGACATTTTTCTTATCCTTCGTCCCATACTCCGAATCACCTTGTTTGGTCTTTCTTTATCAAAAAATTTACCATAGTTGAAGTATTACTTTTAAACTTACATCATATAATATAACATTGTACGGTTGAAAAAATTATTTAACATATAAAGTCAATTATAAAAAAAAGAGAGAAAAAGGTGGACTGGTCTGAGCTCATGTACCACCAAAGTGAAGAGCACCCATTCCAGCCAGAGAATGGATCACTTCACAGCCCACCTTCGATCAGGTTTTGTCGTCCAACAACTCAAATTCAAATATATAAATAAAGGTATAAAAAAATTTTAATTTTAATAATATAAATTTTTCACCAAAAAAAAAATCACTATAGAACATTAATAAACTTAATCATGTCTTAAACTGACATACCCTTGAAAAGGATATAATAAATTGTAAGCTGGTGGAAAATATTTTTTTTCCTTTTCTCTTCATTAGAATATCATCATGTATAAGAAAGAAATTATCTAAGGTATTAATATCTTATAACAATTTCCTCAAAAAAAAATTAATATTTGTTAAAATTGAATTATTCTTTTTATACTTATTTGATGGCTTACAGTACAACTCATTTGCAACGAGCAGGCACGTGCCCAGATATACCTTTCCATTTTGGGAACAAATTTTTGAACTTCCTGCATACATTGAAACAACTACTTGTTCAATTTATCATTTCCATTAATCTTGAGGATGAGTTTATAAGCTTACATGCACAGAGAACCACACCCCACCCCCCCCCCCCCCCCCCCCCTTTTTGGTCCCCCTCCCTATCTGAAAGCAATGGAGTATGAGCAAAAAGTAAAAACTAGGGGGAACTTAGCAGGGTACAAGACCCAAAGATCCATTTGATAACCTGGCATTGTTTTGAGAGCTAAGATCAATTTCATAACCCGGCATTGTTTTAAGACCGGGCCATATGAGCAGCAGAGTGAGAAGGGCAACAAATATAAGAGCTAGCACTAACAATTTTTTCCACTGCTAAGCACTCTCTGCAGTTGAAAAGCTTCTCCTTGCTCCCCACTCAGAGACCGTCTCTCTAAGCAACAAGCAGTAAGCTGTCTTAGTAACCTTTCAAGATAGGGGCGCAAGCAATTTTTGGACTCTTTCACATTGGGATTTGTGGACAAAATCATAGCATTTACGGTGTCAGCAACAAGTTCCCGCTGTGAGTCATGAAGAAGATAACCTACAGAGGATTCCTGTGGTTGTTCGTATGCCAGCAATGCAACACAGTCCTGGAGGAAAGAGAATCCAATGGAAACTTAGATATCGCCCACTAATGTACGAGAAACAGGAAACATATCATAACATATAAGTTTAAGAGCAATTTACAAATGTATAACTTGAAATAGAAAAGTCGAAGAGTAACTGTCAACTTAAAATACAAGGGGAATATCAAACGCAAAAATGTGATTTCTGTCTTTTACAAACAAGGAAACATTTCCGGACAGATTAAGGAGAAAATGTAGATGTTTGTCTTGTGCTCAATTAGATTGGTCTATTCTTAAACATCAAAGGAGATATAAGTGCAGCAGCAAATAACTTCCATTTCTAATAAGAAAGTTCAACCGAACTAAATCCTCTAAATTAGCATTTTCTTAAACACCAATTAGCAGATAAGCAAGGCCTTAACAAATTTAGAATCAGAGGAAATATTAGTGCAGCAGTAAATACTCTTAATTTCTAACAAGAAAATTCACCTGAACTAGATCCTCAAAAATAGGCAGCCCAAAAAACCTTGCCAATTCTATTCTTCCATACTTCACAGCCTCCTCCAATGCTCCAACCTACGTGTCACATACAGAAATGTAAAATATTACCTGCTCAGACTTTTTAAAAAGAGAAGCAAAGAGAACAAAACGGCACATTTAAATGAATAACAAACTACATAACTGTGTGTTGGCACTTGATTTTTTGCAAGTTTTAATTGTTGAAAACAAAAGGGGTAGATAAATGAATAACATTTAAAAAGCTTTGACTAATTAACAGAGCATCAGCCAGAGAAAATTATGCCTTCATTACAAAAATGCCTTCCATTGGCAAACTGAATACATTCATAAAAAGTTTCAAGGCATGGAAATTTTTATAGGAAAATATAGAAAGGAATATACCTGAACTAACTCAATAAATTTTTGACAATGAAGAAGAAAGCACGTAGCTGATGTATTGTCCTGCAGAAACCAAAATTAACTGTCATCATTCAGAAGCTAAGACTAACGAAGGAATGATACTTAACTGAGATATATCAAAGCAAGGCTCCCAACGTAATCTAATATACAATATATATATATATATGGATCCACTTACATAAGGAGAATATATACATGGGCTATGATTTGCGGAACACATTTTTTTAAAAGTCAAAATCATGGTTAGTTTGGTCATATCATGCAGCTTTGGACACAAGTGATCTCAAAAGATGTAGCTTCTTCCTTCTTTGCCTAACATCTTTTTTTTGTCTCTATGTATAAATACAGGAAACTACATATGTCAATTTCCATCCAACCATGAACCCATTTATCAATGAGATGTAACAACTGACTTCCCATGATGCAGATGAGTTCTTTACATCATAAACAGAGAAAAAAGTGTAAACAGTGGAAAATAAAACACAACATAACTTCCATTGATTTTTGGTGCCCACTGTAAACAGAACATTATTCATTTAACAAACCAAGTACAGAACAGCGTTATCAGTCAAAATCACCACAGATTATCCATATATAGGAATCACTTGTAAATATAATTTCAACTAGAAATCACATGTACCCCATAATAGACTGACAAGTCACCCTTAATCAATAAATTTGACGAGTTAGCTTTGAAGTAGAACATAAACAGATACACAACTGTATAAGCATACTGTAAGGTCTGAGACAACCCACCTCAACAATCTGCGGATACCATTCACGCAATTTACTAAAAGCAGCATCGATCTCCCCATTTCTGATTAGCTTCATTGAAAGAGAAAAGATGGCAGTCAAATCAAGATTGTAAATCAATGCAGCTAGATAAACCAAAAATAACAAACTAAGGACAATGTCACTGCAAGGCATATTTATTACAGAAGCTTGAAAGAGCACTGCCTATATGCCTCAAATTTCCTAACCCTGATTAAAGACTCCTCAATATAGAAGTTTGTGAAATTATTCTCCCATGTTACAGCCTCTATTAGCTTATGAGACAATGTGAAGGCCTGACTCCCTTAAAAATTTGATAGAAAGAAATACAAACAAGATGAGACAGCGGATTTAAATTACAGAAAATTATCCATGAATAGTAATGTTCACAGCAAATTAAAGACAGACATAAAAGATTGCTTATAACTAAAAAATTTTGAATATATCAATTTGCCTATTAAAGTATTCCTTGTACGTGCGATGCCCTGATCAAGTGCATTGGCACTCATGCATATTAAATCCTATGGCAGTAAATTGGCAGTCATACGCATTACATCATTATGACAGCAAAACTAACTCATCTGCAAATCTGCTCTGGGATAAAGCAGATTCATAGAAGCTCACAATCACCTCAATTCAAGTGACTGTCACACAACTGCCTTGAATCTAGTCTTCTCAACTTTTTCGTCACAGTCAAACTATGCACGTATAATTATTAATTGCTACCATTGTTGCCTGACTCTGCACGTAACAAGTTCCTTGTTTGACATTTGAAAGTATTTTGAATTCCAATGCTAATCTAAATTTATCTTTCATTCAAGGAAGCATCAAGGCAAACCCCAATAAAAGACCATTCAAAAGAAAAATGGTGGGAATGCAAAAAAAATTTCGAACCCATTTCCCAATATCAAATGACATACCAGTGATTTTCATTTAATACAATCAACCATCAACTTTCCAGAACAAAACCCATCAGAAAGATCAAAAGATATCCAGTCACTTCAATGGCATAACTAAAATAATCCCACTTATCAAAAGATATCTAAGTGCATACACAGACCTTTAAAAAGATGGAGACACTGTTTAAAATGAAAGGAGGGGCAACTAATTAAACAATTAGCATAAAAAGGAAAGTTTCAGAGATTAAAGGGGAAGAAAAGGTCAAGAAAAAGTTAATTGATAAGGAGTTTTGAAAAGAATGGAGTAGACCTAGAGTTTGGCGTGGGGAGACAACCCACTCCATTGATTCTAAGTTTCAAGAAAAAATGGATGATCACCTGCTCCCCACTGGATATTACAATGTCATCAATAGGGTGGGATAAATGTGAGGATTGAAATTCCCAAAATTGCCCTTGTGATGTTTTCCCTTTTAGAAAGAATAGGCAAGTGTAAAGGTATAAAAGGGAAAATAAAAAAGTTACAATTAATCCAAACCCTTCCAAACAAACCTTTCCAAACCCCCAAATTTGCAGGGGTTGGAAAATTTGAGTGTGACCCCATTAACTTGCAAACATCCACTCAATGGTTAGGATAGGTAACCAACCCCACCCCACTCAACCCACCCTCCCAGTCAAGCTCTAAATTGTCAGTTTCATTTCCTCTCTCAGTTTTCACTGATTATAACATGTAATCTTCTATGATTCTAAGAAAGGAATAATGGTGAGATACTAAGATGTCACATCAATTCTCTTTGATATGAGTCAAAATATTAAGTTAACGAAGAATCCATCAGGATCTGAATTGCACAATAAATATATTTAGTTAATTCAGCAATTTAATCTTGCAGTGCTAATTCAAAGGCATCTTCTGTTATGCATAAATGCAAGACTCGGGAGTTACAATACAAAACACTAACTTTATTGCAGTATTCTGTATGGATATTGTTTGCTCTCTTCATTGCAGAAGTACTTCAACAGATGTTCAGAATTAGATTCAAATCTTGGTCAAGACCACCCACACGCTCAAAACAAAACGTACACAATATTACCATACCTGTCGTAGTGTCTTTCGGTGACTTAAAGCATATGTTATTTCTTGCCCATCAACTCCATTTTCTTGAGCTATATATACAGGAGGAACAGTACTTCTACTAGCCACATCAAATGAATTCAGTGTATCTTCATAGCCATAGTGTAGCAGGTAGGAACGAACAATTCTGATGATAAGAGTACATCAGGAATCATGAAATATGGATGTATTTATTATTCACTTGATAGTATTAATTCTCAAAACAATCAGGGATGACATGGCCAAGGAGTGATAAGTGATTTCAGCCTTTGTAAATGAACAAAGTGCTATAATTTGCAACATAAAATTTCCTCTAACCAGAGAAAAAGACTTACTCGTGAATTACTAGATTATCTATCAGTTTCTTTTTTCTTTTTTCTTTTTTCTTTTTTCTTTTTTCTTTTTCTCTTTCGATCTACTAACTTCTCATTGGAATGGCGCTGGGAATGGACAGGCTTGATTGCAGCCTGAGTCATATTATGTACATAACTAAACTTTCACCAATAGGAAAAATCTCAGTTCTTGTAAGTTGTAAAAGAAAAAAAACTGAAATTCTGAAAATCTAAAACATGCTACCATATGTCCCTGTTTTTTCACCTTAATTCTTCTACTTCTTTCTACCACTAATTATTAATAATTACCATAAGAGTAAAGCCATATTCCATCCTCATAAAATCCTATACAGCAGTAAACTTCTAAGAACCACAAAATACATGGTCAGGTGCTTGTCTGATGTCATCAGAACTTGATATCAGATATAATGAGATCGGGATGATATCCAGATGGCCATATTGGCATATATAAATTTGCAAGCAATGCACTAGAAATATGTGCCAGTAAATTATTGCACATACAAACTCCGAAGAAATTAGATTAGTCCATAGAAATCTGTAATTTTTCTTCCGTGTACCAAATACCAAAAACAAAAAGGAACCAAGAATAATCCTTTATGTGAAGGGCATTTAGAGCTCAATTTCCATGGTTAAAAAACACTCTCTAGACCAGAAAGGAAGCAGCTTGTACTGGTCCAATAATAAGTAGTCTAATAGATCCATCAGTCCATGCAAGGAAAAAATATGGGGCTGCGAAGGGAATTTGGGCAGCAGGACAGAGTGTCAAGGCTGCATTTAAATGCTTTGGAAAAAAAATCTAGGAGGGGGAGCGGGACATATAGAGGCCAGTTTAGGGGAAAGTTTACCAGAAAAATAGGAATAAAGGGAGAAGGGAGGTGCAAAGGGTGTGTTCAAAGGCTTGCCGCAAATCTTAGTTGATTATTTATTTATTTATTTATTTTGTTTTGTTTAGATGGTTTCTGGAACCTATCAGCGCCAACAAGATAATCTCTATTTTTTAGGAAGTAGTTAAAATCCCTATTTTTAAGGGATATTTAGTTAGATAGAATTTTTATTTCTGTTTTATCCAATCTTATCTTTTGCTTGTATTTTTGGCTATGTAAGTTAGAGCAATGTAAATAGGGATTGATCAGCTTATTGAATAAAAATTCAGAATACCTTCTCTAAAAATCTACAGGGAGAGATTAAAGTAGGCAAAATTTTGGAATAATTTAGTGGGTGAAATTTAGCCCCTTGAAGAGCTAGAGGTTTTTATTGCTTTCTTTCGTTATGTTTTCTACTAAATATCATTTGGAAGCTGAGGCTTCCAACTGGATGTTCTTATCACTCAATTACAATGACATAAAAAAATATTAAACGAAAGTATTTCTATTTAAACATTACTCTTTCCACAAATTGTGCACCAATTGCAGATGTGGCCACAGTCATATCAGTAGTTTATGCACAAGTTGTTCATGTAGCATTACTCTAACACTTTTCAGTTCAGCAACAAGACTGCGTATTTATATCACTTTTCTAAAAAAAGAACTATTGAAGATAAACGAAAAATAAAAGGAAAGAAAGAAAAAAAATTTGAGGAATTGAGGGTATATTACTCTCCCCTCACTAGAGAGATGGCTTAATTACACAGCTATCCCTTCTTTTATGCTAAGCTGCCCTCCCCAAAGCCAAAAGATACCTTACAAGTTTATAAAACAATCATTGTTTTTTTAAATTTAGTAGAATTTAACTCATTTGACTAAAAAAATTATTTAATTATGAGAAAAAGAACATATTCACAAAATAATTTTCATTTCCACTGAAATCTAACCAATAATAAAGCAATAATTAATACTACTTAATTTCAAGAATAATAAATGCATTAAATATATATTTAATCAACATATAATAACATTTTAGAATAAATTAAGTTTATTATTATCAGTATAAACGCAATAAATAAAACTGAAATAAACATTTTTTATGTTAAAATTTAATATTATCTATCCTTAAGGATATTGTGGTCAAAATGAGTTTAGCTGTAGAGTATTGTTTTCGTTTCAAAGGTGGGCAACGTAGATTTTCATAATAGAAGGGTATTCTATGAAATCAAGCCATCTCTCAAGAGAAGAGAGAGTCATTTATCCTAAACTTATTGCAAATATAAATATGAAGTACTGGAAATTAAAAAATACCCATGAGAAAGATATTAAAATGCAATATTATCTTACCCGTAACTAATATTTGGTGGCAGAGGTATTTCCTCTATTTTCAGTTGTTGCTTCATCCTTTCTTGAGCTTCAAATTCCTAACCCAATAATATAAGTGTTTAAGAAATAAATACATAGATAATGTTAAAAAAAATTAAGAAACTTCATTCTGAACTCCATTATTTCTTGAAAGAGAACAAATCCCATAAATAAATGACCTTTATGGATAAAATCAATGATATTGCAAGTAGCTCTCTCTTAGATGGCCTTTGTCCATTTTAGTCAGCCAGTGCATCTAATAATCCAAGTAGGACTATCTGGAATGCATAGTTTGTATGATATCATCATCTTTCTTGCAATCTTTTCCTGCCAGTGCCGGTTGGAAACTTGGAATACCTCTTACATATTTAGAGTGAGATAAAATGTTTTACCATGAAGGATATCAAATAAGAAAAGTGTTATAAACCTTTTTGTGTTAGGATATAGTTATTTTAATCTTATTTTGTTGCCACAAGACTCCCATTATTTAGGAAACAAATAGTTTGTTTAATTACTTTTTCTTTTATATTTTATTTTCGGCCCCTTCTGTTATTATTGAGCCTGGGCTTCCTTGATTTTAGCTAGGGAAACACTGTTCCTATAATATAGGAACATAAGGCTGCCGCCAAACACCTTTTGTATCTAGGGTTTTCCTTCTTATAAACAGGCACACCCCTGGTATGAGGAGGCAGAACAGTCTCTGAATAAAATTCAGTAGTTTCTTCTCTGTTTTATTCTAAAATTCTACAAAAAGTCACAGCAAATTAACAATAGCAGCCTAGAACACTGGCAGAGACAACTTCGGTTCTGATTAATTTCCACAATGATTAACTTTTAAAACAAGTATAAGCATAACAATAAAGAATCATATTCACATAATTGCTGACATTTTTAATAATTTAGATAATCATTTTGTTAAATTCCCGAAGGGAAAAAATCAGCAATAAAAATTACATAAGAAAGTAAAGTTTGCAGACATGACAAGCATAGAAAAAAAGCTAGAAATCTTACGACAAGGCAAGAAATATAAAGTTACAGAATTATACACAGGGATAATGAATAGAAAAAAATGGAACGGATGAAAGCATCTTACCTTCAAATCAAAAGCAAATGGTTTCTGTCCAAAGTTGACATGCACCCTGTCAGATATAAATGAAACAAACTCAAAATTAAACACCCCAACCCGTAATCAAAAGAAGCTGCTATTTACACTAAGAAGTAAGTACTGCTGCTCTCCACAAGAATCAGAAAAACAAAGAGAAAGGGACAAATTATATATATATATATGTGTGTGTGTGTGTGTGTGTGTGTGTGTGTGTGTCCTAAAGCAGGGTCTCAAAAGGAAAAAAAAAAAAAAAAAAAACAAGCACTAAGTGAGAGTGGCACAGGGGATGTAGGCAAGTGCTGCAATATTCCTCAGATACACTAATCTTTATTTCACAACTACAGAACATGTCAAATAACATTGTTACATGCTTAATTACATGACCTTTTCAGATAAATCATTTCCTTACATCAATGACCGCCAAATTTATCCAAGAAAAACAAGACCAAAACCACTCAAAGATCAATTAAACTAAAGTATTTAAGCTTAACGCATAAATTAGAACCAAAGTTTCTGTTTAAGTACTAAAGTCATAACCAAATAAATACTCATAACAGTAACACAACTATCCACTATTGCAGTAATGGAGAATGGGATAAGAAATAATTTATTATTTATTTGTAATTTAGTTATTACATATAAACATAGAGATATCATTTGTAATTTAGTTATTTAGGAGAAACCTAAGAATTAAAATTATTTTGAATTTAAGTACTTTTTTTAGGCTTTCAATTATCCTTTTAGACAGGCTTTAGTTTAAGTATTTTACTTGTTTATTTTGTTTCTTTTTAATGGACCTCTTAATAGAGCCTTAGTTTTATTTTGTTGTGTCAAGACTATCTATAAATAATCCAAGGTATTTTGTTATCAAGCAAACTATTTTGATATTGAATAAGAATACTATTGCGTGAACCTAGGATTTTTCCTCCTTCCCCTCTTACTCTCCCAACTTCTCTTTCTTCCCCACTTTTTCCCCTTCTCTCTCTGTTGTTCTACATCACCCATGTTTTTACTCCATTTGGAAAATAAACAAGTAAAGATGGATATGCTGGCTCAAAAGAATGAAAGGTGAAAAATATATAATATTCGAAGGGAGCAGTACAACATACTCTTCATTTTGGCTATGAACAGCAATGGTTGGAAAAAGAGGACCCTTCATGTCCTTGTAAACTGTCCCTACTACTTGCCCATTTTTGCTGGCATTGAAGCAGCAAAAAATTTAACAATAAATATCTTCATAATGCAGCAAGTAGACAAAACTGTGAACAAACTAAATAGAACAATTACTTAAAATATGCTCCCGTCAGTGATTATATGATTTATATATTTTTAATGCTTCAAATTAGATAAAGATAACAAGCAATTGCTGGTTCTTGGACCCCTGATAATGCCATGATCCACATCTCTATAATCAGAGAGGGATACCATTATAGTACTAAGCCAATACTCATTGACAACAAAATCAAAGAACAATCATGGAATTCCTTTCTTAGAAAATAAAGCATTGGACAAAGTAGAATAGAGCACATCTTACGTGAAAAAGAATTCCTGTGTGGCATAGTTAATTCCGCCACCAACTATATCACCTGATGTGTAGGTTGGGCCAAAAGCTTCGCCCTTCCCCTGTCCACGATAAAGCAATCCATCATCCCCATGATATCCACAACTATTGACCTCCCACCTACCATCAAAGAAGCAAAAAGATATAAAAAGAATCATATTTATATCTACGCATATGAATAAAGTAAAATGCATCAAAGAATGGGTTTAGCAGCTTTAATAGGTTTTGTCACACAAGTCTTGCAACTTGGAATTTCCTTTTTGGGAGGGCATATGAGCAAATATTAAATGGAGACTTTATATCACCCTACCACACAAATAAGAAGAAAAGGGGCAGAGAAAATCCCAATGAAGTCAATTTTTTATTTCAATTTCATATTAAGTCACAAACGTGCATTAATCTTAACCGTGGGTATGTAAGGGCTATAGCCTCAAGGCCTATTCATTCAGCGGCAGAATAAATTCCAGGGGCAAAAAAAAATTAATATTCATTGATTAACAAGCATAATCTGACTTATAAGCCATTACTTCAGAGCCCTTCAGCTTTGATTTTTCATCAGCACAAGCAGCCAATTAAAAACAACATACATTTATTGCCTCTATTTTCTTTACAGTATTCAGCCATATTTGCTAATATTATGCTACTATCAGTAGTAAGGTAATAAAAATATAGCACTGCAGCCTGAATCCAACAACAAATGTGACGTAGAAAAGTTAGAAATAATAGAGGAAAAGGGGGAAATAGGCAGATATGGGTTGGAGGTAGAACTGAAATAGAGGGGCAAGGAGGATGAAGAGGGAGGGGAGGCAAAGAATCACAAACTCTATTCATTGATCAATAAAGTACTACCCTAACCCTAGGACTCTATATAGAGCTCAAGAGATCACTTCTAATAAGATAAAATCATAAATATAATTAAACAAAAGGATAATTAACAGAAGTATAATATAAATGAATTAAATAATTTCTAATTCCTATGTTTTTCTATAATCTCTAGTTTACAAATAATTACTAATATCTCCCCTAATATTCATTTTCCATTCTTCATTATTCTCCCCTAAATGGAGAAAACTGTCTGCAGCATTAGGTAAGCCAAGGGGCATTGCTTTAAGATATGATAGCCAAAGCAGCTTCAAGCTCTCCAGTACATCAAGAATAACAAAATCAACTTGGCATAGAATTTTAGTAGGTTAAACCTGAATGTGATCTTCTGCACTTGACAATTAACTATTAAATAAAATGAGAAGCCTCATGATCTTCACATCCTAAATTTACTTCCATGCTTTGATACCACTTGATGCGGAACAAATTAGAAATAACTGAGGAAAAGGGTGATAGAAGGAGGATAAATAGGGAGATATACGAGGAAGGGGATGCGGTAGAGAAGAAATAGAGGGGGAGGAGGCAAAGAATCAGAAACTTTATTCAATGGTCAATAAAAGGCTTTCCTAATGCTAATTACTGAAAGCTTCATATAGAACCCAAGAGATAACTCCTAATTATATGAAATATAATAAAATATAAGGATAATTTACAAAATCATAATATAAAACCAATCAATGAATTAAGAATTTTCTAATTCCTGCAATTATCCGCTAACCCTAATTCACAAGCAATTACTGTAATCTCCCCAAATATTCTTTTTTCCATTCTTCATTAACATGCACCCTTGGGCAGGTTCCTCAAGTACATGACAAGCTTTGGCATCAGCTATGTACTTAATGTTAGAGAACTAACACTATAGAAAATAGAAATGCAGAGGAAATTGATAGGTAAAGCCTTCAAGAAAATGATTTAACATATACATGCTATGATGCATCAAGATATGAAGCACACATTTCATTAATGATTTTAAACCTCACTGTCTGTTCATCAGATTTTCAACAGAAAATATTACAGAACAACTTCCTGAAGGGAGGAGAATGCTGCCAGTGCAAGAAATGCATAAGGAGAAACTGCAGAAAGAGTTATAACATAAGGTACATTTTTTTTTCCTTTTGTATAAGAAAGGAAGAAGGAATTGTGAAAAGGGAAACAGACGCTTGTATGTTTCCAGCAGAACTTACAGATAAAAAGGCAATTACATGTATAAATGGCCAGTATGAGTTTGTAATAATATATTTTTAAGATGTCGAACACAATAGAAGTTAATTCCAAATGCTTCTTTCCTGTCATATTTTATCCAGTTTGTTTCAATATATTTGGCTAGTGAAGTATGCAGCAGAACCCCAAAGCCAAATGTTTACCATGCTGATCCAAACTAAAGAATTTGGCTTAAAAGAAATTACTGTCCTCCAAAATTGGTAGCAACATAAAGCATAGATTTCCTTTCAGCAGTAGGCAGAATTGGTCTCTCTATTTAGTGCTCCATTATCTTGAAGATGCGGAATATGGACTATTAAGTCACACAGAATGCAGAAAAGTATAGTAATAGGGTCACAGAGTAATTGATAAACCTACAAAAGACTAAGTATTAAATCCATGATTTAGCCTGAAAGTAATATAAAAAATAGATTATTCTTTCTCTTGCATACAAACTACTCCAAAGACATATAATAAGATGTCCATGCAGAAAACTTTGTTACTTCAGCAGTCTTGATTATGCCGCATAAAGAAATTAATAAAATAGACACAAATTAAGGTACTAAAAAAGTACTACTCCTGGATGATGGTAAGAAATAAGATTTTAGAATTTTACAGTTACCCTCTTTACCACTCTCATTTGTTCAGTCTTTTCTATAGCTTATTCTCTATCAAAAATTGCTCCCAGACACCTCAAAAATTTTTGGACAAAGCATCCAGATTCGCATCTTACAACAAAATTCAGCTAACCACGCTGTTTTTTCCCTTCCAATATGACACTCAATAAACTTTTTCCATTAGCTCATCTTCTAGCGCCACCAAACAAAATCAAATCAAAATCCTACAAGATAAACACATAAAACAAAGCCCTCACCCTGGTTGTCTTCGCATCTTGAAGCTCTCGCTGGTAAACCCAATTGCAATCTGACCCTTAGTTCCAGCATCCTTCACATAAATTTCGAAATAGTAAACGAGGCGCTTCGTCGGCGCCGGCTTATTAGCCTGAATCACACCAACATCGTGGCCATGAAGGTTCACACTAGTGTACTTCACAGAGAGCTTGTCTGTGGACACTACCAGAAAGCCCCCAGAGCTGTTAATGGTGTTGAGCTCCGTCGGTGCCTCCTCGTCCTCGTCCATGTCGCACGGACCTTGGGAGCAGCCATGGCGAGACAACTGGAGGAAGTACAGACCGAGATCTTGTTGATGGTGGTTGTGGTTGTTGCTGCTGCTGCTGATGCCATTAGTGTCAGTCATCGTCTTCTGCACCCAATCAAAAACCCTAGATGCTCAAGAATCATTCATTCATTCATTCATTCTTTCTTTCTTTCTTTCAGAGTCTAGATTAGAGTTCGATGGAAATCGTAGACCAAGGTTTCCAATTTCAATTCAAATTCTCTTCCTTTCGTTTGCTTTCGGGAGCGAAAAGGCGAGACAATCTTGATTCCCCCGTATCCCTATTTCGAAGAAAGGAATAATAGGAGTCAAATTCTATGATGCAGTTGTTGCATCTGTCACTCGTAATGCATTTTTATTTTGGGCCAAAATCACAATAAATCATTAAATCTATGGGGGGTTTTTTAAATGGAAAATTATTGTAATTTAATCTATAAAATTTGAAATCTTGTAATATAATCCTTATAATTTATAAATATTTTAAATTATTTTCTTTGATTAAAATTATGTAAATATTTTATTAAATTTGTTGATATAATTGATTATGTAATATCTTATAAATTTAAATATATATGATTTATATTAATAATTGACGTACATATAGATAGTAAAGCAAAATTAATTTATATACAATAAAATATTGTTTGAAATATAATAATAGTGACTAAATTAGTAAATTATTTTAATATAATTTTTATGAGGATTAAAAATATAATTTTTAATTTTTAAATTGGTGGATTAAATTGGATTGGCTTATTTACGTAAACATGGCTTCTAAGTAAACTTGAAATCATATGCTAGGCTAGAACTGGAACACTGAAGTCTTTTATGCTTGAGCCTAGGCTCGAGTCCAATTTTAGGCTAAATTGAGCCTCAGCTTGGCTTAAATGAAAATTTTAAAAGCCCAATCTAAACCAATTTTTCATATGAGTATCAAAATTCTTTTTTCATCCAATTATTCTTTTAGAAATTTTTTTGCTTCAATGAATTTAACTTAAAATTATAAACTTAATTTTAGTGAGATGGATAAAACATAAAATTGTAGAAGGTTACATGACTAAGATTCAATCAACCTAATGCTCTATTAATAAAATTTTGTTTTTCATGATTCAAAAAATTATATATGATATTCCTTGGCTTGGATCAAAGAAGTAATGTCACTGAATCATTATCAAACTAACTACAATTTTATTTTTGTCCGTCAGGATCCCATCAAAGCATCTTCTACTTGAGTATGGATCCCCTCTTGCAATACTAGAGGAGATTTTTTCAAGTGAGATGGCCCTCTGTTGTTTATAAAATATATATTTAAAAAATAAAAAAATTATTATTTGTATAAATAAACATATTAATATTTTAACTTTTTTAATAAAAAATGATATGTAATTGAAAAAATAAAATGATTAAAGTATTTTTAGCATCTCATATTTTATTCTGTATATCTTATAGTCTATTATTTTTTAATTAGATATCATTATATATAAAAAAAATAATCTTAAATATTTATATATATATATTTATAAAAATGATTCTTTTTATTTTTTAAAAAAATATATTTTATTAAAAAATTGAAGGTCATTGGATCTAGCCCTCATTATTTACCTTAGAAAATCCCCTCAAATATTATTGGAGGGAATCCATACTCCTTAAACTTCTAATAGGCCATGAAACAAGTTCAAAAGAAGTTAATTCATTTTCTTCATTAAGCCCATATAAAGATCAAATGTCTCAACGATGAATGTGGCAGAATACTCTAAAGATAAATGAACTTAAATTAGACAAATTAATAAGTGTATAATAAGGTGAAGTCAAAGTAATAATTAATTGAGAATTTCATATCAATTCAATAATATAATTAATGATAAAGTTTAACCAATAATTTAAATTATATTCAAACAAACTTTATGAATCCAACCCATTTTAAATTCAAGCTTTTTAAAATTAGGCATATATTTTAATCAAGTTTTCTTTCTCTAGGCTCACCTTTTATTTCAATCGGGCTTAATAACTTTTCAATTGATGATCATGTTTATAAAGTAGCTTATAAAAGTATTAAGTTGACTTTATATACTAATTAGTTTTTTTGCTCATACAATGCATGCCCTTAAAAAAAATTTGTTTGTTTTATTATATGCTAATACATTTTAAATTCTTGAGCTTATTGAATGGACACTATAATATAAGAGCTTCTTTGACATAGGAAGCAACTCTTATTGTTGCTCTTTTTAAAGAAATCTGAAATATTAGAAATTGATGGAACTACAGTTGACTCTGTTTCTATCTTTGAGTAATATATAACTAATGTGTTTCAAAGAAGTTCAGACTGAACAATCACAAAACACAAATAAATGAAAAAGAAAAGGCATATCAACTAGTCAAATAATAAATTTGCACACCACACTTAAGAATACTAGGTTTAATTCGTTACACTCTAGAATAGAAGAGGGAAAGTGATAAGAATCAGAGATAATTTAGCCACTAAGTTTAGAATATTTAGATGAGAAATTAGTATATAAGAGGCTAGGCCAAATTTCATAGCATTTAAGGTTCTATTTCTCATTGATAAGTTCTATATTTATAGCCAAGAATAACCTTCATGACATAAATTTAAGATTCATCTAATTACTTACCTAATTTAGAAAAACATGCATAGAAATACACTTAACTTAGATTTTAAATCCAATGTAACTAACCTAACTTAGACTAAACCAATAATCAGATACTTATTTCAACTTTCATCACATGCATGGCTGACTTTTTACATTGCATTATAGCACATGATCAATTGCCCCACTTGAACTTGGGCTTTATATAGAAGTTGGGTTTTGACCCTAAATGGTTTGATTCCACTTTAGGTTGTTGAATAAGTATGACATTAATTTTCTTTGTCATAGAACGAGTAATCGGTTTAAATGGAACTCATTGGCCCAAGTCAGCCTCTTGTTCAACTTGATGCTCATCATTCTCCCCACGTTCAAAAGGATTTGTCCTCAAATCCATGTCTTCATTATTATCTAAGTATGGCGTCAAATCTCTTACATTGAATGTGGCAAAACTATTGTAATCTCTTAGAAAATCTACCTTGTAGGCATTGTCATTTATTTTCTCTATAATCTTAAATGGACCTTCTGCCTTTGGCATTAATTTTGACTTTTGGTTGTTGGGAAACCTCTCCTTCTGAAATAAATCCACACAAGATCTCAATTGAACCTGCTTCCTTCCCTTGTTTACTTCCTTTTCATAAGCTACATTCTTTTTTTCAGTTTTGCACTTCACATTTTCATGCAGAGGTTAAATTATTTCAGCCTTCTTCTTTCCATCTATGCATAATCTATCACTTAAAGGCAGCAGTACTAGATTAAATGGTGTGATGGGATTAAACCCATAAATCATTTGAAGAGGAGAACACTTAGTAGTACCATGAACACTTTTGTTGTATGCAATTTCAACAAATGACAAGCTTTTATCCCAATTCTTCATATGCTTACTAACAATAGCTCTAAGTAAGGAAGAAAGTGTTTTATTGACTATCTTAGTTTACCCATCAGTTTGAGGATCATAAGTTGTGCTGAAAAGTAATTTTGTCCCAAGCTTTTTTCACAATGTTTTTGAAAAATAACTAAAAAACTTGGCATCTCGGTCTCACACAATGCTCTTTGGAATATCATGTAATCTCACAATTTCCTTGAAGAACAAATCTGCTATATAAGAAGCATCATTAGTTTTATGATAGGGAATAAAATGTGAAATCTTCAAAAATCGATCCACCACCACCATAATTGAATTTTACCCTTCTAATTCTTGGTAACCTGAGAACAAAATACATGCTTAAGTCAACCCATGGTTTATCAAGAACTAGAATGACATATACAAACCATGTGCAACTTTCTTACTCTTTGCTTTCTTACAAGTTGCACATCTCTATGCACAAATCTTTTATAAAAGGATGCTAATTCGTGGAAACTTCTCATCTCATAAATATTTGTAGGTATATGTCACTCCTTGATAGCTCTAACTTTTTTTGGATTAACTTCAACTCCATACCAATTAATCACAAACCTAAGAAAAATAACTCGATCTTCGCAAAATTGGCACTTTTTGATATTGTCAATTAATTTTTCTTTTCGCAGTACTTGAAAAACCCTTCTTAAGTGCCTTACATGTTCTTCCTGACCCATGTTATAAATCAGAATGTCATCAAAATAAACCACAACAAAAGCTCTAATAAAATTTCGTAGGACATAATTCATCAAATGTAAAAGGTGCTTGGGGCATTTGACAAACCAAATGGCATAAACATTCATTCATACAACCCATGCTTAGTCTTGAAAGTTGTCTTCTACTCATCCCCTTCCTTCATTTGAATCCAATGATACCTGCTCTTAAGATTAATCTTTGAAAAAATTGTAGAGCTATGTAGCTTATCAAGCATGTCATCAAACCTAGGGATAGGATACCAATACTTCACTGTGATCTTGTTTATGTCCTAGTTGTCCACACACATTCTCATAGTTCCATCCTTCTTTGGCATTAACAAAGTTGGTACTGAATAATGGCTCATTGACTCTTTCACAAAGCCTTTATCCAGTAACTCATTTACTTGACGTTGTAACTTCTTAGCCTCCTCTGGATTACATTGGTAGACCAGTCAATTGGGTAAAGTAGCACTTGAAATGAGATCAATTTAATGTTCAATCCCTCTAATTGGCGGTAATTTATTCGACATCCCATCAGGAAACAATTCAATGAATTCTTTTACTAACTTCTAAATTAGTGAAGGTCTATATCTCTGTTAGCATAACTTCCTTCACTATTAGCATTAATATTGGATTAGTTAAACGTAAAACTCTCACAACTTCTCCTTTAGTTGTAAATAAGTTCTTCTTTTTCTTTTCCTTCTTCGCTAGCTGATCTTTTAGAACTTGTTGAGGATTAAAAGGTGCTAAGACAATCTTCTTCCCATCCTTGGTAACAGAATAGGTGTTTTTTAACCCATCATGCACGACTTTACTATCATATTACCAAAGTCTTCCCAGAAGCAAATGATCAGCATTCATTGGTACCACATCACATACTACTTTATCTTTATATGACTTTCCAATTGAAAATGGTACCTGAACTTGTTTGGTGACTTGAATTTCTCTTTAGTCATTCAACCATTGCAGCTTGTACAGATGAGAGTGTTTTATGGTGTTCAAGTTTAATTCCTCCACTAATATTGTTGAAGCAAATTAGTACAGCTACCTCCATCAATAATGACACCATAAACCTTTCCACCAACTGTACAGCTAGTATGGAATATGTTCTCACGTTGATCATCTTTTACCTTAGCTTGTGAGTTTAAAATTACAAGTAACTCCCTTTCATTTGGAAACTCTACAGTGTGTTTGTCTTCTTCCTGTTTAGTTTTTGTTTCATCTTCACTTTCAACTTCCCTTTGTGCTCCTCGAACAATAATCACTCTTTGATTTGGACATTTAGAAGCAATGTGTCCAAAACTAAGACATTTGAAGCGTTTAATTTTCCTGCTCCTCTTTGAGTTTTTTAAACCATTAACCTTGTCTTTTCCTCTAAATGAATCAGCATGGTTACTAGAGCTCCTCTTTTCCTTTCGTCATTCATCCCACCTTGAGACATATTTTGGTATAAAAAATGTTAAGTTTGTTACCTAAAAACTAGTATACCATAAACTTCTTAGTTTATTTGCACCTTTTCTACTTTGCCTTTCCACCCTAACAGCAAGCTAAATTACATCCTTCAGTGTTATATAAGGCTGTAATTCCACTGCATCAGCAATTTCCTTATTTAAGCCTATTAAGAATCTTGCAATAAATTGTTCCTAAAGCTCTTGTATCTCACATCTCATCATCAACATTTCAAACTCTTTAACATAATCTTCAACACACATCGCCCCTTGTCTTAAAGTTTGCAACTGGATGTACAACTCCTGCTTGTAATAGTCAAGAATAAAGTTCTTTTGCATAAGTCTCTTTATAAGCCTCCAACTCCTGATCTCCTCTTCTCTATCTCTTCTTTATTGTGCTTTCAAATTCTCCCACCATAGATTTGCATAATCGGTAAATTAAAGGGCAACTAGTTTGCATTTTTTTAACTTCAAAATAATCTTGGCACTTGAATGCCTTCTTTACTCATTGCACCCACTCTAAGTACTCCTCTGGAGAGCTAGTACCTTTAAATGGTGGAATCTTTAATTTGATTTTATTCCCAAGTCACACTACTACTTCCTTTATCTATGTGCATCACTACATCTTTCGTTTCTTCATCACAATCAGAATTAATGGAAGTTTGATGATTACGTCCTTGTGGAGGTTGTTGAATAGTTAATCTTGTAATTGCTTGATTTAAAATAATCAACTACTCTCTCATTTCTTGTTGACTTTGTTATAAACCCATAATCTGAGCTTGTTCCAAAGAAAGCCCTCTTCGAACACTGGGAGGGTTGTTTTCTGCCATATCTCACTCTAACCACTCTTTTCACGTGTTTCTCTCTTTTACTAGTAAGTGTTTCTCTCTCTACCCACTCTCAACTGGAGCTTTGAAACAAAAAATGGTGTGTTTCAAGGAAATTCAAATTGAACAATCCCAAAATGCAAATACATGAAAAAGAAAAGATATAACAACTAGTAATCTCAAATGATAAATTTGTACACCACACTCAAGAATACTAGGTTTGATTCGTCACACTCTAGAATAAAAGAGAAATAGTAATAAGAATAAAGGATAATTTCGTCGATGAGAAATTCGTATATAAGAGGCTAAGCTAAATTTCATAGCATTTAAGGTTCTATTTCTCATTGATAAATTCTGTATTTATAGCTAATAACAACCTTCATAACATAAGTCCAAGATTCACCTAATTTGAAAAAACATGCATAGAAATATACTTAACTTAGAGTTTCAATCCAATATAGCTTACTTAACTTAGACTAAACCAATAAGCATAATCTTTATTTCAACTTTCATCACATGCATGATTGATGTTTCACATTGCATTATAGTACAGATCAAATTGCCCCACTTGAACTTGGGATTCATATAAAAGTTGGGCTTAGACCCTAAATAGTCTTATTCCACTTTGGATTGTTGAATAAGTATGACATAAATTTTCTTAACTATAGAAGGAGTAATCGCTCTAGATGGAACTTCTTGGACTAAGTCAACTACTTGTTCAACTTGATGCTCATAAGTGACAATCCAAATTGTTGAATAAATCATTTAATCACATATCATTTTCTCTTGTTTTAATTTTAGACTATGAATATAAAATTTAAATTATTTTTTGGTTGACTCTAAAAAATGTCCAAACTTTAAAGAATTCTTGATTTAAAATACGGTTAATTAATTTTCTTGTTCACTCCAAAAATTTCTTAGACTTTAAAGAATTACTAATTTAAGAGGTAGTTAATTAATTCACTAATTACAGTTGATTAGTTAATTAATTAATTACTTTATAATTTTTTTGCTGACTCCGAGAAATCTATGTACTTCAAAAATATCTCGATACATATATAAAAAATGTGAATAATTATTGCACGAAAAATTAAGGGTTTAATGACTGAAACTACTAATTGATCTCCTATATTAAAGGGAGCGTATTTTATTTATATATAATAGATACTTTATATAATATACATAAAGTTAAAAAAATTGAATATTATATGTAGCAATTAATGTAGTATATTAATTTTAATTAAATTATTTTTTTAATAATTTTTACTTTTCTCTCTAAATAATTTAATTAAATTTAAAATATCACATTAATTATCATATAAATATATTAGTACTAGCCAATAATTTTTCATACCAAACCCATATTATATGACCAAAATCAACATATCTACTATGCATCGGCCATTTGTGGACTTGTTATTGAACCACAGTTCAACATTATATGTTAGTATTTAGTGTGGACCTTAATGTAGCTCATTGGTTGCGTGGTCAAAACGACACCGTAATGGGCAGGTGATGAGTGGTACAGTTGCAAATAATAACATTTCAGGGAAAGTTTCCTAATATTTCCCATTTAGCTTTTCAATAAAGATATGGGGTAAATTATTTTTCCTTCTTTTGAGAGATATCTAAAATATATAGTCCTCTCTTCTAGAGTGAAAATATACTTCTTAAAGTAAAATATAATTAAAATACTCTCAATGATAATATTGATCTTATTTATTAAAAAAATATGAATGTCTGAAAAATTTTAAATCGATTCTGTTGGTCTTTTGTTGAAAATATAATTAATTTATTTTAATTTTTAAAAAATAACTATTTTTATATTGCTTAAATACATGTTCAAAAATTTTTAGATTACTTAAATAATGTGTATAAGAATATCTTAGTCAAAAGAGGAGTAATTTTAACTTTTGATCTTGGGTTATAGGTGAGGTTAGTATAACATATCCTCCAATTTTAAAAGAAAAACGTATAATTTTTACAAATATAATAAAATATAATGCAATTTGAACTTTTATTTTAAAGAAAATATAATGTAATTTATCCTAAAAATATCTACTTTTTTTAAAAAAAATTAAATTAAAAAGTGACAAGTAGGAGTGTGTATTGACCCAGCTGGCTCGGTCAACCCGGTGCACCTCGGTTGTTTTGGGACAAGTCAATGCACACACAAAAAAAGGGTCCGGGGGTTCTAAATGTTAAACTTAGTCCTGGGCAGGTTGGGTCCCGTGTCAAAGTGTTGGCGTGACCTGACTTATATATATACATATATATATATGTATATTACTTTTTTTTTAATTTTTTTTTGTTTTTTAATGATATTTTTTTATAAAAATAACTACATTTCTATTTGTGTTATATATATATAAATAATTTTCATTAACATGATATCTAATTTATTATATATTAATCAATTTTTTTATAAAAAACTATATTTAAATTTGACAAAAAATATTAAAAATTTTATTAAAAAGAAAAGTCAAACTCGATGACCCGCCCCAAGTGCAGGCCAAAAATATGAATCCAATTTATATCTTAAGTTAGGTCACAAGTTAGACTTCAACCCAACCTACCCTTAAATAGGAGCAACCTAAGTGACAAGTAGAAAAGAAATTGTCATCCATCTATTAAAAAATAAAATAATGAATTGAAAAAAGCCAAAAAAGAAGAAAGACAATTAATTCACAGGGCTTGAGGGCAATAATTGCTGGGTTTTTGTCTCTGTCTTAATATGCTGACATATATATTGCTTTAATTTTCAGTCACAAATTGACCGCTCAAATGCATGTGCCGGGGGTAGTGGACTAAAATGCCCATAACCTCTCATAATTGGATGTTAATAAGGAAAGGGTATGTTTGACAGTTCCTTACCCTCTAAGGTTTCCCTAGCTTCGCTTTATCTATCTCAACTTTAAATCGCTTCTATTTTACTACAATTTTTAATCTTCAATTTTTGTTGTATCAAATAGAGTTCCTCAATTTGGTGGATTGTGGTTGGGTAAATAATACTTGTTGAATTAAACGTTTGAATTATTTTTATTCATCAAATTAAAATGTTTAAAAAGTTATTAATTTTGGTTTCACTATAACAATGTGTAATAGGTAAAGTTAGAAGTTTGAATCCAAAATCCTTATAGTGACGAATATTTAACGCTTCATGTTATATAACTATAGAGATCTAGCCATTCGTATTTAAAAAAAGTTGTCAATTTAGATTATTTTTGAAAACTCAATTACAAAAAGAGATAGATATATAGTGAATAAGATTCATTTAGGTGAAATGTATTTAAATTGTGGGTCTTACTTAATTTATATTTATTTTTTTAAAGTTAACCTAAAATTAATGGTGAAAAATGAGAGAGGATCAAATCATGGCTCATGTGTTTACTATGTACATCAATTATTAATGTGCTTTCACATTATAATACGTATAACTAAGAGATTTTATTAACATAATTATTTAAATTCTATCTATTTTTAAATTCCAATTTTTTTCAAGTCAAATTTGAAGAAGGATGCATATGTGTTTGAATTGGAATTGTGCAAATTTGGTTTTAGCTTAATAAAATTTTGTAAACTTGATTTTAGCCAAAAATCAGTTTACATGAACATAATTTGTATTCTGAAAAGTAAGTTTTGTCAACAAATATAGTTAATCTAATACATAAGACATTTTTATCACTTGTTTGAGAAAAGATAATTTGGAAAAGGAAAATAATTTGAATAGAATTTATCTGCAAATTGAACAAAATTATTTAAAAAGAAACATTTTGCTATAATAAAAACTTTTTAACCCTCCACTCATTAAAATAAACAAGAAAACTTTTCATATCCAAACACTATATTTTACTAGCCGAATTTCAATCTTCAACCCTAATTGTAAAATTTTTTTAAAAAAATTGTTTTATATGATTTTTAAATAAAAATAAGATATGAAAATTATTTTTTAGAAAAAATATATATATAACATTAAGGAAAAAAATAAATTTAATTTAATTTTGAAGTATATATGTGAGTGAAATACGAATTTCAAAGCATATTTATGGAACATTTTTATACTTGCTTCCTCTAATCTGTGGATCCCTAGGCTTGCTCCCATTAATTACTCTCATTGTTCTCAACAGTCTTTGAAATTGATTATGTTTCCACTTTCAATCCAATAGGTTTGGGTGTACTATCATGTTGTATTACTAACTCATAGACCTCAAGATCCTTTTCAACCTCACAAATACTTAGGTAATTATCTTCCAGAAATTCCACAATGTGAGAATCTATCTCAATTTGTCCTCCAGCAGGGTGATCACCTTAAATTACATAAGCTTTAGACTGTTCAAAATCCCTAATGATGACACTCTTATTACCTTTAGGGCCTAACTTCCAACTGAAGGGAAGGGTTATGGTCATATCTTATGGATCCCCAAGTTGTAAGCCACCCAATATACCTGATTATAAGGTTATGCTTATAAAAAGTAGATCAGAATTTGTGCCAAAAAAAAAATGTACTAGCTTATCTTTACTTTTATTCATATTTTGTGAATTAGACCTATAGCTTTAATCAAACTTTTTGAAATCATAATCAAATTTATTTACTATTTGAAATTTGGAATAAATAACTAGTTATTGTAATTACCAATATGTTATTGTATTGGCATTGTTGAAAATTGCTGCCTGATTGAAGGCGTCAACGTTTGATTGATTAGGGAAAATTGTCCTTTCCTTGATTTTCTCCAATCACCTTTTTTTTCTGGTTTCCAGATTTAATTGCTTAATTGTGATTTATTTCCTTTTCTATTGTTTCCTATTTAATCGCACTGTAGGGTTGTATATTTTATTGTGGGCCTATGTCAATTGGCCTCCTTAGGCCTACTTAGTCTAGGGCTTTTGTTTTGAGAGATATATATATATATATATATATATATATATATATATATATATATTCTTGGAATAAAAAATAAAAAGTAGCAATAGCTTTTTACTATATTACAATTCATCATGGTATGGTTACATTAATATTTCGGATAAGGGTTATTAATTTTTTATTTTTTATTACTAAGATATCATTAATATTAAATTTTTTTAAATAATAAAATTTTCTATTAAAAAATATTAGCTCAAGTTAAACTTTGAAAAATTCTAAGCATAATCTATTTTATAAAACATACTTTTTTAATTAAAATTTTTTATTAGGACATTTTTTTAGCCAAATTTTTCAAACCAATGAACTTTCTAGGTTATGATAAGATCTACCACTCAAAATAGGTTTCACTTCGTTTCACAACTCATATGCACTGATTGATTTTGCCATTATGGATTCCATTATGGATGTATGCAATAGTCAAAAAGGCATACTCCCAGAAACTGATTTTGTCGTTGGCTCAAACCATCATCAACTTGACCATCTCCAACAGAGTATGATGCCTCCTTTCTATAACATTATTTTGTTGTAGAGTTTTAGGTATAGTTAACTATAGGTGTACTCCTTTTGCCTCACAAAAATATCTAAAGCTTGCCTTGAGTAGTTGTTTTATGTATATAACATGAAAATATGTATATTGATGTCCCTTTACATTCACAGGCCAGCATATGTTCAAATGGACAAGTTTTATAGGATAATAAATAATCCTCGTATTAGCCATGTTGAAAGGCTTAGCAAGACAAGGTTCGCATACAAGGAGGCTCATCTGGTTGAGAGAGTATAATAGCTTTTCTCTAGCTAGCTTGAACATTCCTTGTTGCCCAAAGAAGAGAACAATTGAGTCAATTATTCTCTTTCTAACTGAAGTAATTCTCTTTCATCACACTGTCATATTTATTTTACCTTTTGTTTAATGAATAAAACGATCTATTTGAAAAATCTTTTTTTTCTTATATATATAATACATACACACATATATATATACACACGCATGTCTAGGTTTTCATGTTCCATGCATGATTTATAATTCTAGATGTGTTTGGAAAATAATACCTTATGTGATGCTAATAGTCTCAAGAAAATGCATATTTTATTGAATCTGAACATGTCCCATTTATGGATGCCAAAAAATCCTCATATTTCGATATTCTCACAGGGAGACTATCTTATTTTAGGACCCAATTTAAAGATTTTTTTCCATTAGAATTGAGATGTAGGGAAAAATCTCCCTAAAGTTAGTTTGAGAATAAAAATAGGAATCATTGAGGTAGTCCTCACCCCTGACAATTCAATTTAAATATTTTAAAATTTGTATATACATATATTATTAATAGTAATTTTATTACATCTTTCAATGTAATAAATGTGAATTCTTTTGCGAATACCGAACATTAGAAGTGCAATTATTTTCAATATATTAAAAAAGTGTAATTATTTTTAATATATTAAAAAAACTGCTTCAACTACTAATATTATATTAGAGTTAAATTGCTACTTAGACGCGTCTTAATTAATGCTTTAAATTCATAATGTTTTTTGATATATTAGAATCATGGAAACAAAATGGATTGAAATATTCAACTTGCATATTCAGAAGAAACAAAAATGAAGGTTGCAAATATAGTTAAAAAGATGTCTTAATGTCAAGACAACTTGGACTTGATATTTTTAATTTGTTGAAGTTATTATTTCTTTAATTTTTTTTTAAAATTTTTAGAACTTGTTTATAACTTGTAATTTGAATTTTTTTTTTAGTTTTTCCTTTCAAATTTGATTAAAACTTATTAGGTAACATAATAAGAAGCATAAACTTTAAATTTATATTTTTCATATTTATTATTATTTTCATAATTTTCTTTTAAAAATTGGGATGGGAGAAAATCCCCCACACTTGAGAGTGAAGATGGAGATAGAGGACATAAATAATGGAAGGAGCAGTGAGGCACTCCCTGTCCCTACTCTCCAAAATTACCATTCCTCATGCACAGGTCATGATCTTAATCACAAAAGAAACTTCAATTAAAATTTATTAATCAAAATTTGAATTTGAATTTGATTTAAATTCAACTAGGCAATGAAAATGAATTTCAAATGATTACTTCATTCAAATAATTTCAATTGAATTTAAGTGATCCCTTTGAATTTGAACTTATGTAATTTTACTTATTAATTATACAAATATTGAAAGAGTAATTAATGTAACTAAGATTCATTTATTCATTCATGCAATTTTGCATGGGCTTCAACAGGTAATTAAGCCCTTATGAAACACAGTAGTACACTTTGGTTTTCCTTCAAGTGGCAGTACAAATAGGGTTTCCATTTGCACCATAAATGGTACAACCCTTTGATGCAAGGCAACAATTGCACTTTGGAGGAAGGTGTTGATCCCCAGAAGATGGGCAAGTCATGTATGCTGCATCATAGCAAATTTGTGGGCAAATTTTAGCATTCACTGTTTCCATGTTGCCATTGAGAACAACAACACCTGCATGTGATCAACATTATAAACATAACAACACATTACAAAGAATCAGAATTTGATGGTGAATTATATATGATGTACCACTACCATGCTTTGGCACTTAATTATGAAATTTCATATTAATTGAAACAGCTAGAAAATTAAAATATAATAAAACCTTATTTTAGCCCTTTACATACAGAGCATTTCTCAATTTAGTTCTTTATAAAAATTTTCTCAAAATAGTACTTCATATATAAGATGTTTCTCAAATTTATCTTTGCCTTCTCAATTTGATTCTTTACAATTAAGAGTGAACATGAGTCAGAACATGTTTTCGATAGACTTAGATTAATTTGGGCTAGTCTCCTTTTTATTTTTTAAAATTTTTATTTTACATATTTTTTTAAAAATTAGAAATTTTAAGGTTTGAAATGAATAGAATGGAATGAAAAAATATTAAGATTTGGAATGGAAAGTAATTAATTTTTTAAAAAATTAATAATTCAAAAATTTATCATAAATAAAATTTATTTTAAATAAAATAAAAATAAATTAATATAGCATCGGGTTAGGTCATAGGCAGCTCGGTGATCTTGCCTAAATAATTAAAAATGTGTATTTTTTTTTTATTTTGACCCAGCTCGATATGACCATGTCCATCAAATATATGGACAACCCCTACTCACATACGGTTATTTTTCAACTTGATCACTCCCAAATAAAAACAATCTCAATAATGTACTTCATATTTATGAAATTAACATATTTCAAGGACATTATTTATAACCATTTGATTTGTGAGAGATCAAATTGAGAAAAAAATTTTGTGAATGATGAAACTAAGAAATATTTTATCTATGAGGGTCCAAATTAAGAAAGATATTCTATGAGGGACTAAATCGAAAATGCTCTATATATGAGGAAGTAAAATAGGATTTTACTCTTAACAAATGTGTCCCATAAAAGAAAATATACATAACTTGCACGGGGATATTTTTGTTGGTAAAAAATTGCAACATTTATGATTAAAAAATATTATTTATTATAAAATTTGAAATTGTTGTTTGAATTTTGTGATAATCAAAGGGCAAAAGAATTGCATGAAAGAGCCTGAAATGCCTGAAATTTAAGGGCAAACTTTATTTATAGTCATGATACGAGTAGAATTTTGTTAAGAAAATCCTATCTTCTAGTTTTAAGTTGTAAAAAATATCAATGAAAAACTTGATAATATATATACTTAGAGGACAAATCCTCTACCCTAACACAGGAGGCTTTTTTTTGAATTAAAAAATTGGGACCGTTAGATGTGATCAAACGGTTTCAAGTAAATCACATTAAAAGTATTTTTTACAAAGTAAAAATTAAGTATTTTTAATAAAGACGTATTAATATTTTTATTTTTTTTTATAAAAAAAATGGTGACCTATTGAAAGGAAAAAAAAGAGACTAAACCCTATTATAAAAAATATACCATAAGATATTTGAAGCAGTTCTATTTTTACTCCTCCAACATAAAAACATTCTATATAAAAAAAATCTAAAATATTAATATGTTTTCATTTTTTAGAAAACAAGTAGAATTTTTTGAGAAAATCCTATCTTTCAGTTTTGAGTTGTAAAAATATCAACTTATTATATTTTCCATGAAAAACTACTTAGAGAACAAATCACTTACAGTAATACAAGGACTGTTTTCTACATTAAGAAATTAAGAGGATTAGATGAGATTCAATGGTCCCAAATAAATTACATGAAAAATATTCTTTACAAAGTAAAAATTGAATATTTTTAAATATAAAAACATATTAATATTTTAGATATTTTTTATACAAAATGGTGGCCTATTGAAGAAAGGAAAAGACTAATATGCTTTGTATGGAATAAATTGTATGATATTAGGAGCAATTCAGTTTTTTGTTCCTCCAATATAATACCATTTTGTATAAAATGGATCTAAAATATTAATATGTTTTTATTTTTATAAAAATACTATATATATATATATATATATATATATATATTATAAATCTGCAGTCGTAATACAATGGCTAGAATAGATTTCGTTTATATAACAATATGAAATAAAGAAAGAAGAAAACAATGAAAAGAGAAAGAGAGATTATGGCATGAAGATGCTTACCGAAGATTAAGAGAAGGGTAAACAAAACCTTGTTGAAAGCCATGATTTTGGTGCAACATATAATGGAATAAATTTAACCCCATATTTATAGTCCCTTCGATTTCTTGTGTCATACGTCTTTTTTAATTTTTGTTGAAAATTAAATAATGAAGTTTCAAAGGTGAATCAGCCCACAATATTCAAACAAAGAGTAAAATATTTTTTCGATTCTCACTTAGTACAAAATTACTATATTGGTCCTATACTCATTGTAATGCAAAAACTGGTCATTCAATCATCAAAAAATATTACATTCAATCCCTTGTTTTAAACAAACAAAATTTAGTCCATATGATTTGTGGTTTAGGATTTAATGGATGAATTATATTTGATTTTTTTAAAAGTGAAAAATTAAATGTGATATTTTTTAATAAGTAAAAAATTATTTTTGGTATTATATTAAATGAGAGACTAAAATAATAATTTGTGATAAGTGAAAAATCAAAATAATAATTTGTAGTAAATGAGGGACAAAAAAGTTTTTTCCTCTTCAAACTAAACTAGCCAACGTTGTAAATCACAAGCAAACGAAAGTCCAACAAGCAAATGAAAGTCAATGCATGGATATGAATTGGATCCTCTTACATTTTGACTAGAAGATAAGATCGTATTTGAATGTGATGGATTATTGTATAAAAATTTAATAATTTAGATTTATAAATAAAATAATTTTAATTAATATGATTACATACGGTTTTATTTTTTATTTATAAATTTAAATTATTAAATTTTTATATGATAATTCACCATAATCAAATATGATCTTATATTCTTGTTAAAACATGAAGAGATACCAATTGAATAATACGATGACTTTGTCATATACAATTTTTCATTCAACATCAGTAGCGTGGTAAGATGATCAAAACATGCTGTAATGTAGGACTTTTGGTTTGGAATAAAAATTTTCTGGTTCATAATGAGATATAAATAGTCCAATAGCAATTTATGAATTTATGAGAATTTTTTAAATTATTTTAATTAAAGGCTACCCATATATATACATCACCTCTTCTTCATTCTTTAAATTAAAGTATGCATTATTGATTATTGGGCACACACCGTATAAAGCCTGTTTAGATAAAACCTACTAGGAATTTAATGCAAGACTTATGGATTGCAAGAAAAAATTTGTAGTTCATGATGAAATATAAATATAGTCTAGTAGCAATATATGAATTAATGAAAACTTTTGATTTTTTTAAGGCTACCCATGTATTGTTCTTTTTTGTTCTTTAAAATAAAACATATATTATTTCTTTGACATATTGTATAAAACCCCTTAAAATAAAGCATGCTAGTACAAGATTTCAATGAAATAAAGTTTGATAGAATAAGACCTTTTAGGAATATTTAATTCCACATGCGGGGTTTATTTGGTGTTGCGCTGTATAAAATATTATATTGTATAAAATATTAAATATACAGTACTAATGCACTGTATAACACTAAATATGAAAAAATTTAATTATATTGACAAAAAAAATCTTTTACTTACAAAGATTATATTTATCTTTAGACTATATATTAAATTTTGAAAAGATAAAAATTTTCAAGGGTTAAGAAAACTTACATGATTTATCTTCAAGCAAAGCTTACACAGAACCAATAAACACATAAACTTCGCAAAAGATACTATTATAGCCAAAGGGTTCTACAAAATCTTCTAAACCTTAAGTTTTATCACTAAATACCATCAAAATTTTGTACTACGAACTGAAAATACAAATTATTAAAGTCAATTTATAGTCTTGACACATTAGTAGCCTTAGTTTTCTTCTAGTAAATCTTTCACAAACATTACAAAAAAATTATATCAAAATAAAAGGACTTATTTGGTACTTATACATAATAATAATAATAATAATAATAATAATATACATTTAAGGTGGAATTTAAAAGAATTTAAGATTTGAAATTAAAAAAATGGAACAGAAAAGAATTAAAATATGAATTTTAATAATTTATGATAAATAAAAATTTTCAAATAAAATAAAAATAATATTTTTATAGAAAAATATAACTAAGCTGGCTATCAAAACAAACTCGACACTTCGCTTGCTTGGTCACTAAACTTATTTCCACCTAGTCAAAACAATTTATTTATTGTTTGTCCACACTCGATATCACATAGTTAGGTTGATGACAAGCTAGGTCGATTGAGTTTATGTACACTTTGTTCATCGAGCTAAGTTTTTATTCAAACCAAAACCCAACCTAGTATTTGTTTAGGTAAATTTTTGATACCTACATTTTTGGGTCGGTTTGAAAAGACCTGGTATATACCAGGCCAGATCGGGCTCTATTAAGTCATATTGGGTTATCAAGGTTCAAAAGAAGGAAGTAAAATAGATAAGTGTTTGAAAGAGATGATGCATGGCCATGCCAAGATCGAGAAAGAAGATGAGTAGCAACCAGAGAAATGAGGAGCAAAAGTATAAGGTTCATCCTCAAATCCATCAACTAGATCTAGAACTTGGAGAGATGAAGAGTGTGAGATCAAGATCCAGATCTAGAATATTGTTCTTCACCTCTTTGTCTTCTTCTTTGAGAGACAAGTGTGTCGAATGTTCTCCCTCCTCAAATTAGAACATGGAGATGTAAATGGACATGCTACTGGTTGCATAAGGTGGTGCTTGGGTGGTGTTCAAAGAGTTAGAGAGAGAAGAAGCTCAGGTGGTGTTATGGAGTGAGAGAGAGAAAGGGCATAAGGGTGTGGACAATGTTCAGAGAGTGTGAGAGAAAGAGATGAGTGCATGGTTCTTTATGAGATGCAAAGAGTCAAAGGAGCAGGTATGTTTCTTTTTGTTGTGCGTAGGTATATTAAATGTATATAATAGTATATAATATCATATAATATAATAATATAATACATTATTTATCGAGTTAGGTCAAGTAGGAGTGTTTGTTTAAAAGCTTGACTTGATACCCAACTCAATCTGACTCAAAACCAGATTCTTGTTTTGAACACTTATCCCCTTTTTTGTTTTTAACTCAGCTTGAACATGTTGGATCGGTTTAGGTTTTCCAAGTTTTTAGATTGGGTGATCAGCCCTAGTTGCAACTTCAAGAAAAAGATCAAACATTCAGATTGCCTCTATAGAAAGGTTAAGGTATAATGTGGAATTTAAATATTTTAAAATTACTTTTAATACAATCACGCCTAATTAAGTTAAAAGAAGCATACTTAGTAATATAGTATGAAGTTGTATAAGTGAGATTAGCTAGAGTTGCCTATATAAAATTATACAATTTGAATTTGGCATGTTTTTGACACGTTTTCCTCTTCCTTCATGCGTTGCTTCTTCTTGTTTGGCTGAAAACTTTGAAAAATTAAAAGAACAATATAGCAACCCTTGTCAGAATTTCATTTCCAATGAATGTATAATTACACCCACCCACAATTTTGTTGGGCTGATTCATTATTTTTAAAAATTTCTTATAAAGAAATATATAAGAAAGAAACTTTACAAACTTAAATAAAATTCCAAGAGTATTACAACTTCTAATTTTTCAACTTGAGATGCATATTAAAGAAATCAAATTTAAATAGATTAGTGGAAATATGAATATTACCTAATACAAGGCATATAAATTGTAAGAATTTGGATATTCTAATATATATATATATATATATATATATATATATATATATTTTACTTTTAGGCCAAACAAAAATGTGCATTTCGGACTTTGCAAATTAAAACGTATAGTTTTTAAAACTATCTACATAGTCTTTGCAATTTTTATTTTAAGATTTTTGATGAAGTGCTATGCAATATATTGAAACACATTGTATTAAGTGATTGCCACAAACCGAAATGTTTTCTTTTTCCAAGGGTGATTAATTTCAGATAGTAATATGACAAAAATACTATTTTAGTCTTTACTTATGAGCTTGTTTCATTTTGGTCATCCACTAATTGAAAATCTCAAAATAATCTTCTATTTTTGAACTAAGACTCGTTTTGGTCCTCTGTAAATTGTGAGTTTTAAAACAATTCTCTACTTTTTAAGATTTAACCCAAAATAGTCCCTCTATGTGTGAAACTAAGGATGACCATTTTGAGTAAAATCTTAAAAAGTAAATGATCATTTAAAGACTTTTAATTTGTAGAGTATTAAATAAGACTATATTAAAAAATAAAGAACTATTTTAAGACATTTAATTTATGGAGGACCAAAATAAAAATAAATTTAGAACTAAATGACCCAAATAGTATTTTTCTCGATAGTATTATTATGGCTTTTTAAGTCATGCATAAACTTTGCCATACAATTGAAACGACTACATCAATGATAATGTGCTCATAAGCTTGATATAGCTATGGCATATGAAAAGAATTCATGGAATTTTTTGCCTAACATTTTGTTGAAAATGAAATTCCCCAGCAACTAGATTCAATTTTGTGCACAGTCAACTTAATTTCTAGCATTTTGGGTGTTAAATATAAATCCTACTTGGGGAAAATACTTAGTGCTATGAATGGTGTGCGTTAAAATAGAACAAAACTATACAAGGAATTAGTGAAAAAGGTAATTCAAAATTTCAACCATGGAAAACTATGTGGCTATCTCAAGCTGGTTGTCTAGGAATGATTCCTTCAGTTTTGAATTTTGTGAACTTCTTAAAGATAAATTGATAAGAAATTGATATGAAGGTTGTAAATTTTTTCTAGGGCTATAATTCAAATAGACCTAAGCCTAGGTTTGAGAGATTTAGGTCTTAAGCTAACACGCACATAATTATGACTTAAAAAGTTCATCCAACCCAATGAGTTTGGTCGACAAAAAATAAAGTTCTAAAAAAATTTTGATTAAAAAAGCCCGATTTGTAAAATTGGTTGGTTTTGGACTTTTTTTAAAGTTTGATCCAAACTCAAAAAACCTGAATGAATATTTTTATAATGAGTAAAAACTTATTATTTAAATAGAAACTTAGTGTAACATGATACTTATATAAAGAAATAAAAACTAATACATTTTATTTAAATGATTTATACTAATACAATAACTCATTTATATTTACAACTTATATATATATATATATATAATATTAAATGTAATAATAATTATATATATTATTTATCTTAAATCTTAAGTAACATTGATTTAATTATTTTTTAAAAAGCCTAATTAGCCTGTCCTAAAAAATATGGATAAAAATATGATCAAAATATGGGCTTGAACTTCTTTTGAACCTGAATTTAAATATGATTTTTAAAAACCTAACCATTTTAGGTCTACTACTAATCATAATCTCTTGACTAAATATACATGGAATGGCAGGTTAGAGCTGGTAAGAGACCTGATTCTGCATGATCAAAGAGTATGGAATTCCCAATTGCTTGGTTCATTGTATTCTCGACCATAGCCTAACAGATGTGTCCAATTATCTTTGCAATTTTGTTTTGGTCCAAATTATCTTTGCACTTACTGGTCAATATGATTGGCTTATTTGGGTAGGTAATAGCAAAAAGAGATATACATTAGTAGATGGGTATTTTCTTCTGTTGAAAAATATGGTTATCAAATATTTTTATTCGGATGGAAGTTATTGACCAATGCTTGTCATACTACTTCATTTTACAAGCTCATCATTAACCCACAGTTCTACCCAACCTGAGGTAGATTTGAGATTATACAAAACGTAGGACTCGGCTTGATTTTATAACCAGGTTACTTTTCAAGGCTTGAGAACCCCTTAGCTTGATTAGTGACCATTTCAAGCTGAGTTTAGTTTCCTTTTATTTTTTTTGGTAAATATTAAAAAAAATAATTTTTCATTAATAAAATTTTTTTTTTGAAGGTGGAAGGTAAACAATTAAGATTTAAAATGAAAAAAATGGAATAAAAAGAATTAAGATTTGGAATGAAAAATAATTGAAATTTAAAAGACTTAATATTTTAAAAATTTATCATAAATACAATTTTTTTAAAAAATATAAATGAACAGAGCCAAGCAGGGTATCAAGTGACCCTTAGCCCAGCACCCTTAATTCGGTCATTATTATTTTCAAAGATTTAGCAGCGGCTTACCTTCAACCACTATTGCATTGGCGAATTAATCAGGTTATTTTTGTGATGTTTTTAGCAATAGTTGGAGACAAAGTACCGTTCTACATTCAACAAAGGATGGCTCAAATCACAACTGCTTTTTATAATTTTTTATTAATATATATATATATATATATATATGTTTTTGTTTTTATAATTTTATACCGCTCATTCCATATATCAAAACTTACTTTCAATTAATAAAGAAAACCAAAATTAATTTAAAACTACATCATACGCACATTGTCATTAAACATATATAGGAATCATTTCACATTCAAATAACAAAGTCTTATAGGAATTTATAGTAACATCCAAAAATATTCCTAAAGTCGTTTTAGTATTGTTAAATCTACTAATATTCTTGGTCCAAAAGGCTTGCAGAATGGTTTGTTGCAGTAGATTGATGTCTACTTGAATGATCAGGCACCTAAATTGTAATATAAGATATAAAAAATATATTTTAAAATATAAATATTGTTCAACATATAGAAATTAACTATAATAAATAGCTTAAACATTGCTATGAAGTTTGGAATATAGCAAGTTCAAGGGGCAATTGAACATGAAAGTATTGAAGAAAGAAACTTATCATCGTGTCAAATTTTCTATTTTGCTCTTCCATCTGCGATTTCAATTCGATGATCTAACTTTTTAACTTCCTGTATGAAGGAGCATATGAGTTTATTTTGCCATAAAAATAGACGGGACATCCAAATACTTGGAATGAGAAAAAACTTAATCTCAACCCTTAAACACGATATTCAAAGTGTTAAGATAATATACAGTTAGTTACAATAACAAAATTTAACAGAATATTAACCTAATTTTAATGGTAAAGATTATAAACTGTAAGGACTTAATTAAATTTTTTAAATTATAGAGACTGAGTTAAAAATTGAATAAAATTATAGGGATTAAAAGTATAATTTGCCCTTCTTCTTTTTTGCAATGACAAGTTAGTCTTAGGGGGTACACTTCATCGTAAACTGAGATGTCTCTATTGTCAATTTTTTAAGATTCTAAATTTAAAAACTCCATATTGTAAATAAATTTTCGGTAATATTATTGTGCTACTTCTATTACATAACTTATCATCCACTAGTTGAAGTTCTAAGAAATTGAGGAAGAAAAAGATGATAAAATAATGACAAAATTAATCATTTAATTCCTTTATTTTTACATGAATATATAAAATGGTCCCTATACTTTATTATATTTTAATCAGTCTTTATAGTTTAAAAAATTTTCAAGTCACTCCCTGTGGTTAGTTAGTCTCTTAACACCACTTGTGGAATGTTTATGTGGAGTGCCCATATGACAAGTAGGATGTTAAGTCAACTCTTGATTTAATGACTCAATTATTTTTTATATTGTGAAATTTTAAATTAAAAAGAACAAAAACACATGCTTTTTGCAGGGACTAACTTAAGAAAAAAAAATAAAGTGTAAGGACTAATTTGCAAACTCATATAAAATATAAGAACTAAATAATGAATTTTCTCTAAAATAATTTAACGAGAGAGAGGAAAGATGCATGTAAGTGCTTCAAATTTATTCATACCCAATGTCACATCTTATTTCATGTTCACAAAAGAAAGCTTGCTACTTTCTTATTTGACATTAAACAAGCAAGCTAACTAACAACTCCGAATCCCCTGTTGCTGGAGGATGTAGTCTTCTCGCAATAAAGACGAAGAGAGTCTTTCAAAAATAAAAAAATATAAACGAGGACCCTCGAATGAATGGATAGGTAAATGACTGTACAACATTTGTAACAGCAGGGGATTCGGATTCGGACTGCTAGCTATATAACTAGCTCTTTGAACACTTGATAATGAAGTGCTTCAATTAAGTTTTTGTGCAATAGGGAGTTCCATCAGCTTTGTAAATGGTGCAGCCTTTCCCAGCAAGGCAACAATTACACTTTGGAGCAAGGTGCTCATTCCCTGAAGATGGGCATGTCATGTATGCTGCATCTGTGTAGCAGTATTGTGGGCAAGCTTCAGCACATCCCACTGGTCCCATATTGGTCCCAAATAGATATGCACCTGCTCCATCCATTCAGGATTAACTTCATTCATCATCACAAGCAAGAAAAAAAAAATCATGATATATATGAACAAACAAGGAGAAAATGACTATTTTCATCCTTCATCCATTGCCTTTATGCCATTTTGCTCCTTCACCTTTTGTGTTTGTGCCATTTTGGTCAAGAAAACGACAAAATCAATCTTCCACTTCTGTACTTTATGGCAATTTAATTTCTTACAAATTAATTGTAATAAATAAGTTCTTTACAAATTAAATTTGTAATCCTTTATAAATTTAAATTTGTATAAAATTAGTTCTTCTATTTGAATTAACAAGGGGTTGATTTTGCATAAAACATGATTTCTAATAGACTTATTTGTCATAGTATATTTGTGAGAGGCTAAATTATCATAAAGTATAAAAGTGGGGGACCAATTTGACATTTTTTTAATTTTATTTTGGTACCTTAAAAATTTTGAGTACCAAAGAGGTCCCCTTAAAAATCATGAACCGTGCAAAAATATTCCTTAAAAATCACAAAAGGACCATTTTTGTCCCTCACATAGGACCTCTTAGACACAATTTTTAAGGATCAAAATGGCACAAGGACAAAAGGTAGATGACTTAAATAGTTCTTTTCTCGACAAACGGGGCAAGAAATAGAAGGGCATATTCTCAAAGGCTTATCAAAATCCTTTTTCGAGCATTATATGAATTTACAGTTGAAATCCTATGCATTTAGCAGAATAAATGAACCATGTGTAGCTAGAGAGGATGATAGAGAATGAGGAGTTAATATTAGAAGCTAACTTCCAATATTAGACTTTCAATCTTTCTCACTCTATGAGTGCATCGTATAAGAATCAGGATTTTCTAGAATTCCTTAAGGGCTTATTTGTTTGTTCAAATTTTTGTAAAGAAATGAAAATGAAAATGAAAATGAAAAAACGAATGAGTATGGAATTAAATTTAACAAAAAACACTAAATTGATTCCTTATGCAATGAGAATACTATGAATCAAAGACAACCAAACATAGAATTTTAATTCCCATTTTTATTCCTTAGCTTGCATTCTAGTAACTAAACCTGACCTAAAGGAATTGTAGCCATTCAATTGTGTAATTTATTTAATGTGAAGTGAAGACACATAGAGGAGATAATTTTTTGTTAATCAAATTAAAACAAAAAAACAAAACAAAATCCCTCCCAAAGCTGTGCTTGCATTTTTCATTGCACAGGGCTTTCTCTATGCATAAATCTAGACCTTAGTTCCTTCCCTAAAATATGACTCCAAAAAAGTTAAATACTCAGTTGATGGATTCCTATTCTTAGTACTTCATGAACATTTCATATTTCATATAATCGGAAAGATTGAATTTTTTAATTATCTCTTCTCCTCATTTCAAAATAGTTACCATTTACAAAGTAACATAACTAGTTATTCATGATTGACCAAATCATTGAAAAAAAAAAAATTGAAATACTAATCCCACCACTATATAACCTCTACAGAGTAGAATATACTCTTGGGAAGATTGAAGAAAGAATCTCTTTTTTCCTTTCTTCCAATACTTCTAAAACTAATCTTTAAAAAAAGAACTTTTATTAAGAATTAAGATTTTCATTGCATGCAATCCCTTAATTTAATTCTAAACTTTAAATCTGTGTAGTTCTTTCAATAATGACCTTTTCGCACATTTATTAAGAAACACAGAAAATCTATTTCACATCATATACTAGAGGATGTATTTGGTCACCCAACAGAAAAAGAAAAACAGGAAAAGGAGAAAAGAAATGGCAAAATAGATCATTTAAGAGAGTTGAAAGCTTGAAGATGCATACCACACAGTAAGAACAAGAGGGTAACCCGAACCTCGTTGAAATTCATGCTTCATGTTGTTGAAGCCTTGAAAGAATCTGATTATCTCCTATATGTGTGTGTGTGTGTGTGTGTGTATATATATATATATATGTATATATAAATGAAAGATTGAAAAAATGGCGTCACAGCTTTCTTATCCAATTTGTACGAAAGGTCAATTTCGTAATGCATTTGCATACTTAAAATTGAAAAATGATGCCGCTTTATTTGACTTTCTCGTAAATAAACATTTGTGCCTAAATTTGGCCTGGCCGAAAACTATAACTATATATATATATATATATATAAATTAAACTTTTGGTTCCCATTATTTCAGTTAATTTTTAATTTAATTCATATAATTTATTATAATTAAGTCTTTATAGTTGACAGATATTTTAATTTAAATTCTACAGCTAAGTATTTTATTAACATTTATTGTTGTAACTAATTATATATTATTTTAATACTATGTATATGTGTTATAATGTAAATTATTTAAATTGTGAGAGTGTAATTATAAATTTTTAAAGTATAAAGATCAAACTTTTAAAATTGAATGAAATTATAATGTAATAACCCAAGCAATTAAACATTTTGAATGCAACTGATGGTATAATATTTTGTTAGGTGAATCAATATAATGAGATTGAGGCTGGCTCAGTGGTCAGGCTTCAGGTTGCATTTCCTCAGGACGTGGGTTCGAGACCGGGAAGCTAACCTCCATTGTTTTTTTTCTGGAGCTGCCACGTGTCCCCTCCCACAGTGAAAGGACGAAACTGCCCTCAGAAACTTTCTTTTTCTTCTTCCTTCTCCTTCTCCAGCCAAGACGCAGGAAGAAGATACTGAGTGGTGCAGGCCGGTGGAGTAGCAACGACGGTGCCTTAGCCTTGCCGGAGTTGAGTCGCCTCCCTCTGAAGGTCGCCGGCCCCTCACCGATCAGAAACCACCTCGCTGCCGGCAGGAACGTCCCATTTTCACCGTTGGGCCGCGAGGATACGTGAGCTGGAACGGAGCTCGAGCAGCTCGTAATCCTCCTCGGGTTGGGTGGGTTCTGTTTCCCACCTTCTGACCATCACATTCCACCTGCCGCCGGTTCGCCTGGCCGCCGTGGAGCCATTTTTTCCGGCGAGAAGGAGGAGTTCGAATCTTGAGCATTTTGGGACGATTTGGTACGTTTAAGCTAGTTTTTTCTTCAGATTGAGCTTAGAAGTAGCATTTTCGGCCCTTAAACAACAAATATGAGCTCTAAAATCATGGATTTTGGCTGCTTGTAAGAAGAATGGCTGACAGGGACCAAAGTGAAAATTTTCGAAAATTTTGGGTTCTTGAGAAAATGGAAAATTTCTGACTTGTAATTGATCCATATTTACTCTAGATTAATACCTTTAAGCTGTTAGGCATGAGAACTAAGAATTTGCTGGATTTGCATTAAAATGGAGGCTAGGGCTTGAAACAGGGACCAGAATGAAAGATCTAGAAAATATATGGGGCAGAAGTGTAAATAATCACACGTTAAGGAATGAAAGATATGGAATTAAAGAAATGGAGGAGTTAGGTCCTAAATTAGGATAATGGCCCGAACGGCGATTAATCCCTGCGTGAACTTCGGTGCAGGTGGGTCGTAAGGCCGATTCTGGCACCCCAAGGAGGGGGCAGCATACCGCTTGCGTTGATCAGAGTTCAGGTGCGCAGATAGCACCCCGAAACTCTTATTATTGCCTAGGCTGTTCTTGTTTTAATTGTTTTCTCAATGTAAATAATTCTTTCTGATTCTGCCTTACCGAATTGTGGGAATTAAAGCAAGGGACCCCGGTATGTGTTGAATGATATTTGACTTGAGATGTGATTAGAGGTGGTTACTAGCTAGATATAATAGAACCACAGAAAACTTTCGTATAATTTTATCTTTGTATACATGTGTGATGTAGATTCCTTGATTTTTGGGAAAATGATGAATGATAAGCTTTCGCGAGACGTAACTCGCGCCTGTTGGTTAGTTACCCTCGAGGACTGAGTGTTCTCGCCTGTTGGTTAGTTACCCTCGAGGACTGAGTGTTCTCGCCGGTTGGTTAGTTACCCTCGAGGACTGAGTGTCCTCGCTCGTTGGTTAGTTACCCTCGCGGATTCTGTATCCTCGCTTGTTGATTAGATGCTTTCGAGGGTTGTGTACCCTCGCCCGTTGGTTCTTAGCAGTCTTAATCCTGATTGTTTGTTACAATTGATTGCTTAACTGAGAATGGTTGTTGACTTGACGTTTATGATAAATGGTTATTTCGTTCGACTGTTAAATTGCAAGTTTATGGATTTAAACACTATTGCACTGTATTACTCCTTGATTTTTGTTAAAGTTTCCGTTATTATATGAAATGGCTTACTGACTTGGGGTGCTATCTGCCGGAAAACTTTTGGTCCTAGAAAGAGAGTTAGGCGATCTTCTGGAGCCGGTGGAGCATTGATCAGGGAGCTGCATTGAGCCGCTTGTTTTGGGTGCGAGACGTGCCCTTTTTGTTGTTTATAATTTGGCATTTCCTTTTTGGGATGTATATATATATATTTAGTTTGGTAGCCATTTCCGTTCGCGGGATTATTTTGTGACCACAGCTGGACCCGCCAGGTTTTTGTCTTTTGTTGTATTCGTGGATTTGGGCTGGTGGGAGCGGAGCTCCCCTATTTATGTATGCCTTGCAGGACCTTGTAGAAATTTCGGGACGTCCTAATTACTGGGGAGGTGCTGCCGAAATTTCTACAGGAGGCCTCGTTTTATATTGACATTCTCACCATATATATTAAGGCAACGACATTATGGGTATTGAAAATGTATGTTAGCGATCGTCCCTTTAGTGTAGGCTTGCAGGTCATGGGGATTTCCTCGTGATCTGTGCCGGTCACATCCCAGGGAATTCGGGGCATGATATATAAAGACTAAAATATGATTTTCATATGTGTGTGTGTATATATATATATATATATATATATATATATATATATATATAATCGGAGCAAATTATAGGAGTTTGTGATGGAAGATAGGCTGGCTTAGCATAAGTACTTTTAGATTCAACCCGTTCTCATACCCAATGCTTAGCATACTCTAAAATAAATATATAATAGATAATTATAATTATGCCCCCAAACACTGATTCTATATATGTCTCAGAAATAAAAAATTTAATTTTACTGTTTTCGAAGTTATTTGAACTAAAATCATGTTAGAACTCTAAAATTATTATTTTGATTGATTATATATCATTAAAAGTTTCTTACCATTTCTTATGTTGCAAGTACTGTCATAAGTTAGATAACATTATATTTATATAATATATTCGCATCTATATATATATATATATATATATATATTTTTTTTTTCAATAATATTGTATCCCAATATTAATTACATAACCTTACCCATGCAATATTGCCAGCTTGTGCATTCCCATCAAGGATGGATCCTCGTGCAGGAATAGGAGATGATTGTTTTTTTCTAATAATTTTAATATATATATATATATATTTCATATTTAAAATTAATATTATATGTATACAAAATTTTACAGTTTTTTAACAATATTTAATAATAATTTATGTAAAAAAATATTTTTTAACAAAAAACAAAAAGTGGCCGAGTTACATTTTGCGTGTAAGAGGAACAGGATCCTCTCTTGGATCTGTGTCATTAAGTCTACTCCTACTGCAAGAAATAATGATAGAAAAGTGAAAATAATGTACTTAACTCTTAATAAATATATTAAAAATTATAATTAAGGACCATAATATTAATATTTCTATTCTTAAAAATCTTATATTTTGATATTATTTTAAAGAACCTTAAGACAAGTCTTTTTTTTTTTTTTTTTCTAGTTTAAAAACCTCTTTACTGAAATCCATTCATTATGTTTTTGAACATTAGATCTTAGGATTATAGACCATGTCTTTCAAAAAAAAAAAAATTTGGTCACAAAATTTTTTAAAGATTTTTTTTTTAAAAAAATTTGGTCACAAAATTTTTAAAAAAATTTGGTCACAGTATTTTGTGACCATCTACAAATACCATAATACTGTGTTAACAATTAACAATTATTTTTTTAAAAAAAAATTGACAAGCTAGCGTATAAGCTAGCCATTTATCATTTTGACCCTATGTGAGTTATTTTAACCATCCAACTCACTTTCTCCCTCGTAGTTAATCACTGACTTTGATGACAGCGAGAATTTATGCTTCCTTTCTCTCTTCCTCTTTTATCCTTTGCTTAGTTCTGGTTTGTTTCGATCCTGAATAGACCTTTAGCCCCATATTATAAACAATAAAAAATTTCAAATCCTACAAAGCTAAAAGTAGTACGCCAAGATGCTTTGACTTTTGTGTTCGTGCTTGTGTTGTTGGAAACTAGTTTATTTGTTCGTATCTTGTACAAATTTTAGAAAAAAATTAGTTTGGTGAAAATTAGTTTGTATTGTTATATGTCAATATATTTTAAATCAATGATATTTGTAGATGTTAAGAAAAAAAATTAAATTTAATAATGTACTATAATATAAAGAAAGTATAATAAAATTAGAGATAGTGCCTAAAATTAATTCTGTGAGATTGGTGAGAGAGAAATGAAGAAAATAGGATCATTGGATACCACCATAAATGATTTTATTAGTCATACAAAGCAACTCCCATTATTACTCTTTCGAAAAACTTTGGAATTACAAAAATTGATGGAATCATATTTGACTTTGCTGCAAACTTTAAGTATTGTATGCCAACGGGTGATCCAAATTGTTGAAGAAACCATATATCATTTTCTTTTGCTTTAATTTTGGACTAGATCAAGTTATATTTATAGTCACTTATTAGAAAAATTAAGAGGTATTTAATTATTATTCTTGTTGACTCCAAAACATGTTCAGACTTCAATGAATTTCCGATTTAAGAGGCGATTAATTAATGCATTAATTTTCTCGTTCACTCTAAAGAATTATCAGATTTGAAAGAATTCCTGATTGAAGAGGCGGTTAATTGATTATTTATTATTATTTTCATTGACTTCAAAGAATTTATGTACTTCAAAGAATTTTTTATGCATATATAAGAAAGGTGAAGAGTTATTACACAAGGAGTTACATGTTTAATCAAAGGAGACTTCTCATCGATCAAATAGAGATCCCATGTCAAAGAGAGCTTACTTTACACACTTACACACACACACACATATATATATATAATGGATATATTTTCTAGGAAGGTGTTGATTAGGTATTGAGGTGACAAACAAACGACCTTGACAAGAAGATGCAATTGAAATGGTCTTTATGGAATGCATAAGGTTGGCAAAGACGAGACATGAATTACCTAAAAGAGATTCCCCTAAACAAAATTAAGCCTAAAGAATAGTTGCTTTTTTGTATATAAAATGCAAAAGGCACTCAATGTGTTCATTATAAGTGAAAATTATACATAAACCTAGCATAAACTGACTACTGAAAAACAAAAAGAATTGTTTAAGCTTGTAAAAAGGGATTTTGTAAAGATGTAAATGAAATTTGTAATAAAAAAGCTATAAAGAAAGTTGGTAAGATGTTAAATATCAAAAAGTTGTAAGGTAAGTTCTAGATGATGTTTTCGTGTCTTCTTTTAGTTATCACTTGCCTTTTATATGTACTCTAATGGGCAAGGCTCGTAGCCTTATCTAGTGGTGGTGTGGTGGGCTATGGTTCATTTTATGATTGGATTATGGTGATTGCATCCACATCTTTTCGCAAAAATTGCTTGCTGGTGGAACCTATACTTTCTAAATTTTTGGCACAGCCATTTTTCATTAATAAAAATTTGAACCATTGAGTTTCTATAATTACTTAAACATGATCCTCATTTTCTAAGTAAATGAGGAAATCCAAACTAAAATTCTTGCTTGTTTGTTAGACTTCATTATATGTGGGCTAATGGCTTAAGCAATATTTTGTTGCTTATTCAATTAAAGGCTACGTTCTATCAATATTTCTTAGCCAATTAAAATTCTTGATTAACCTTTAATCAACAATATTTATACTTGGTTACATCATATTGGACTTAAACTTACTGGCACTTTTTTGGTGCTAGCATATCTGCCCTTTTTAGCCCTTTTAATGACGAAGAACTATATACTCTAGAATGTCTAGAGGCATTAATGTGGAACCTTAAGGTTAGAGAACCTGAAATCCCTATAACACACATTATGGCAAGAACATGAGGAGGAATGAAATCCCTAACCTATTGAACCCTTAAAAGATAAAGCAAATGAAAACACAAATAATAGGTTGATTGAAAAACAAGAACAAATTCGCCATATGGAATAACTTTGATAAGAAAACAATTCATGTTGCAATAGAAGACAAGCTATCATTCCCTATAGATGGTTGGTAAAGCCAAGAAAAAATCTTTAAGAGTTTCTTCGATTGAATAATATTCTGAACTTCCTCTACATTGTAGAAGTTTAAGCCTTTTTATGAGCTTCATATTCCTAAGAAAAACCCTAAATTTGAATTGTTTCCTTGGGTCCTTAATAAGTTAGGTTAAATAAGTCCAAAAACAACTTTAAACCTTAAAAATAAAAGCTTGAGACATAATTGTACATATCTTGGGCTTGTATCTATGCAAAAATGTTCAAAACACTCATTATAATAGCAAAAATGTTAAAATAATTAGTCCCAAAATAATTAGGCCTTCACCTAGGCTGGGATTGAATTAAATTAATGACTTGGGTTTCCTTTTTCACTTTTAATTCTCTCAACCGAGTTTCTTTCACATGCTTTAATACTATTCCCACATAAATTTGGATTGATTCCTTAAAATTTTTGGCTAGCATTCTTGTGCTTAGTCCTAAAGGTAAAGTCAACTCGTTTTTCATGCCTTCATATCTCTTGCCTTACGTGCTCACATCGTTCCCTCATTTTTCAAAAGGATTCATCCTCAAATCTGAATCAAAGTCAAATGGGGAAAGATCATAAACATTGAAAGTAGCACTTATATTATAATCACATGGCAAGTCTATTTTGTACGTATTGTTATTGATTTGCTCTAACACTTGAAATGGTTTATGACCCCATGCATTAAGCTTTGACTTTCTTTGCTATGGAAATCTCTCCTTTCGCATGTGCACCTAAACCTAATTTCTGGGTTCAAAGATAACCTACTTTCGACCCTTATTAGCCTTTTGACCATACATGCAGTTCCCCTTTTCAATTTCTTATGTGCTTTCTCATGAATAACTTTAACTATTTTAGTCTTCTTCTTTCCATTTAAGTTAGCAATTTTACTCAAAGGCGAAGGTGTTAAATCTAACACAGTTAATGGATTAAAACCATACATAATCTTAAATGGTGAAAAACCTTTGGAAGAATGTACAACTTAATTATATGCAAACTCAATGAATGACAAACAATCTTTCCAAGTCCTTAAATTCTTGGCTACAATAGCACGCAACATGGTTCCTAATGTCCTATTTACTATTTTAGTTTGTCCATCAGTTTATAGGTGACACGTAGTTAAGAACAAGAGTTTAGGGCATAACTTTTCCCACAACACCTTCCTAAAATGACTAAGGGACTTAACATCCCTATCTAAAACAATGGCTATTGGCACATAATGAAGCCTAACCATTTCCCTAAGGAAAAGATCAGCAATATTTGTTGCATCATCAACTACAACAAATATGCTATATCTACCCTTTTTGGTCCTAGGTAGACCCAAAACAAAATCCATTGATATCTTAGTCCAAAGCTTGATAGGAACAATCAAAGGTGTATACTAACAATGAGACATAGATTTAGACTTAGCTTGTTTGCATGTGACACATTTGGAACAAACCTTTTCGACACTTTTTCTTATAATTAGCCAATAGAAATGTTTAGGAAGAATATCTAAAGTCTTTTACACACTAAAATATCCTATTAATCCTCTACTATGTGATTCCCTCATAAGCAATTCTCGTATAGAACATGTAGGAATGCACATCAGTTTATTATTAAATAGAAATACTTCATACCTATAGAACTTGTTAAATGCAGTATGTTCACAAGCTTGATACACATCCCCAAAGTGAGAATCATTGGCATACAATTCTTTCAAATGCTAAAATCTAAGTAATTTAAAGCTAAGCATAGAAATCAATGCATACCTTTTTGAAAACGTGTCAACCACAACATTGTCCTTCCCTTGCTTGTATTTGATCACATAGGGAAATGTTTCCAGATATTCGACCCACTTTGCATGCCTCTTGCACAACTTTCCTTGTCCCTTCAAGTAATTTAGTGGTTAGTGATCACTATGTATGACAAACTCCATAGGTAACAAATATTATTCCCATACTTTAAGAGCCTTCACCAATGAATAGAACTCTTTATCATAAGTGGAGTAATTCAGAATAGGTCCACTCAACCTTTCATTAAAATATGTTATAGGTTAGTTTTTTTGCATCAAAACAACCCCTTACTAAATTTCAAAAGTCTTAGAAAAATAAGGTAAACATAAAATAGGAGCAGAACAGAGCTTTTCCTCCAAAGTGTTAAATGCAATTTCTTGTTCCTTTTCCCATTTGAATCTAACACTCTTTTTAATAACTTCATATAGTGAGGTGCCAATAGTAGATAAATCTCTAATGAATCACCCATAAAAACTTGCAAAACCATGGAAAGTAGACTTTGGTGTTGGCCATACTTGGATAGCCTTCACCTTTTCAAAGTCATTCTCAACTACTTTAGAACTCTTAACAAAACCTAATAATACAATTTTATCCACACAAAAATCACATTTCTTAAGATTTGCATTCAATTTCTCCTTCCTAAGCACATCTAAAACGGTTCTAACATGCAAAATATGATAATCTAAGCATTTGCTATAAGTTAAAATGTCATTAAAATTGACAACCACAAATTTGCCAAGGAACTCTCGTAAGATATGCATTAATGTACTAAGTGCATTAGATAACCTAAAAAGCATCATTAACTACTCATACAATCCATATTTTGTTTTAAATATAGTTTTTTACTCATCTTCTTGTTTCATCCTAATTTAATGATAATCACTTTTCAACTTAATTTTTAAGAAAACATATGCATCATGTAATTCATCTAATATATCATCTAATCTAGGAATATGATGCTGATACTTTACAATGATTTTATTGACTGCTTTACAATCCATACATATCTTATAAGTTCCATATTTCTTTAGCACTACGAGCACTGGTATAGCATAAGGACTCATACTCTCCCTAACATACCCTTGTGCCAATAGCTCATCTACTTGCCTTTGCAACTCTTTTGCTTCTTCTGGATTGCTACAGTAAGCTGGCCTATTAGGAATTTGTGCTTCTAGAATGAAATTAATTTAATGTTCAATCCCTCTGAACGGTAGTAACTCATGAGATACCTATTTTGAAAAAACATCATCATACACCTGCTATAAACTCACAAACACACTTGGCAAATTTAGATTAAAGTTAGTGTTAATAAACAAAGTTTCCTTAAAGCCTACCAAGATTAAAACTTTTTTTTCCAAAGTATACACTTTTTAACTTTCTTTCATTTGCATTAGAACAATGTTGTTTATTAATTTTTTCATTCCCCTCAATTTCTTTTTCCTCACTTTTCACATTCTTTTCTTTCTGTTCATTTGTTAACATCTTCTCTCCTGTACATTTCACTTTCTTTTTGTCACTTGTGCAGTCACTCACCATTGGGCCTTTTTCTTTATTCTTTACCCTTTTGGCCTATTTTCCTTCTTTTCTTTTTGAATCCTTATAATCATTATCTTCATTAGTCAAAGACCTTGTTTTGAACTGGTCCTGATAGATCTCAAATGGTGTCTTAGGAGCAAGTGTGATCTTGGGTACATTTATCTCAAATGGGTATTAGTTTGTGATTCCATCATAAATTGTCCTTTTATAAATTGCCATGACCTACTTAACAAAATATGCCCAGCTTGCATAGGCACTATGTCACACCTAACTTTATTGATATATTTGCCAATAGAAAATGGCAAAACAACCTACTTAGTCACCTTGAACTCTCCACTATCATTCAACCACTATAGCCTATATGGTTTAGGGTGTTTCTCACATTTCAACCCCAACTTCTTTACTAGGTATGTATTAGCTACATTAGTACAACTTCCACAATCTATGATCATGCTATAATCTTTCCCGCTTACCAAGCATTTAGAATGAAAGATATTTTCCCTATGTTTTAAGCCTTCCTTTTCAATAGGTATTCAATGCATGCCTACTAACTAATGATTCACCTCGCACTACATATTCAACACTCTCTTCAACATCAAAATAATCTTTTAGTGTTGACAAACTCAAGTCATCATCAAAATTACTATCATGCTTAGATTCAGAAATAAATTCATCTTCTCTAATAAGCGTTGTTTTACGATTAGGGCAATTAGATGCATAATGGTTGTGCCCTTGGCACTTAAAACACTTTATATCTCTATGTTTGGAAGGTGGATCAGAAGTACCTTTTTATGTTAAAGCACTCTTCCCCTTACCCTTGTCAGTTTCATTGACCTTTTCTTTTGAATATAGACTTTTCTTATTGTTGTTTGCTCCATTTTAGACTTTATTTATTGATAGAGTTTGAAAATGAATTTTTTAAACTCCTTTGTTTTTATTGCCTTTCCATTTTCATGGCTATGTTAACATGATCATCTGTCTCCCCATAAGGTTGCAAGTCCACTAAGCCAACAATCTCTTAATTCAATCTACTTAAAAATCTAGTCATCGTCACTTTTGGATCTTCTACAATGTTAGTCTTAATCATAAGCATCACATCTCCTTATGGTATTCCTCCACAAATTTCAATCCTTGATAAAGCCTATGTAACTTTTGGTGTAATTATCTATAGTAATAAAAAGGCATAAACCGCTTCTTCATCACTTTCTTTATCTCATCTCAAGTCTTAATAAGATCTTCTCAGTTTCTTCTCCTAGAGTTTACTAGTTCATCCTACCAAGCTAATGCATAGTTAGAAAATTCAAGTGCAACTAACTTAACTTTCTTTTCTTATGCATAATTATGACAAGCAAAAATCAACTCTACTTTCCTTTCTCATTCTAAGTATGTTTCAACATCATTTCTCCTCTTAAATGATGATATATTCATTTTGATAGAATTGAGATTATTATCTTTCCTTTCACTTCCTACTTCCTTTCTTCTGCCCATAATGGATTTTGCATAATCAAGATCAGATTCTTCATTTTCCTCCCCAACAAATGGTTGTCTTTTAGTAGGTTTTAAACTACTTATTGACACCAAACTATCCAACCTCATGTTTAGAGCCCTGAATTGGTCTTGTATGTCCTTTATGAATAACTTCATATCAACTTCAGCATTTTCTCCCGAACTGCTCATGATTCTAAACCTGCAAAAGAGCTAATCAAAATAAAATAGATTGGTAAGCCCTCATACACTCATTCACATGTTTACACAGGTGATCAATTCACTTGTATTTCACCTAAATATTGGCTTTTTTTTTTTTTTCCTTTCTTTAAGCTCATTAATATTCAAGCGTTTTACTACTCAAGCTTGTCTTAAATTGCCCTTTAAAATTAATTTTCACACAAGATAAACCATTTGAGCAAATTTAAAAGAATGCAATAAAAGTCACCTATCAAGAAAGAATATCAAGAAAAAACTAGGAAAGAAATCAAGAAAGAAATTTGGAAAGATGTCAAGAAGGAAAATATGAAAGAAATCAAGAAAGAAACTAGAAAATAAATATGAAAGGAAACCAATAAAGAAATCTGGAAAGAAATTAAGAAGGAAAGCTAGAAGAAATCAACAAAGAAAGTAGGTTAGAAATTTGAAAGGAAACAAGAAAGAATTAAGGAAAGAAATTAAGAAGGAAACCAAGAAAGAAATAAAGAAGAAAAGGCACAGCTGATACTGGGGATTAGTATAACACCAAACTTAGAATTAATTCTTCTTCAAACAACTTAATGCTCATGTTGTTGTATTTTCTTCTCTAAATTTGTTTTGACTCCTCATCTTGTTCTTCTTTCTTGTTTTTTTCAATGAAATATGAAATACTCTAAAGACACAAACAACATAAAAGAAACTCCTTAATGACACCAAAATCAAAGATTTATGAAGATAACCCAATCAATTAACAATATAGTTTTAGATACCTTATTTTTTATCCTTTTTCTTTCATTGTTTTTGCTTTTTTTCTTCTTGAACAATAATCTGTAAACAACAAAAAAGGAGAAATTCCAAAATTAAAGCTTTATGAAGATAACCAAATCAGTCAACAATACAATTTTAGATACTTCATTTTTTTAATCATTTTTTTGCTTTTTTCTTTTTGAACAATAATTTGTAACAACAAAAAAGGATAAGTAAAAATTTATCCTAATTCTAAGCTCTAATACCAAATGATGCGAAACCCCAGGGTTAGAGAACCTGAAACCCCTAAAACATAGTATGACAAGAACATAAAAGGGAATGAAATCCCTAACCTATTGAACCCCCAAAAGACAAGGCAAATGGAAACGCAAATGATAGGTTGATTGAAAAACAAGAATGAATTTGCACAAGGAATTACCTTAATAAGAAAACAACTCTTGTTGTAATAGAGGAAGACAAGCTATCCTCCCTTATAGGTGGTTTACAGAAGTTTAAGCTTTTATGTAAGCTTTAGATTCCTAAGAAAACCTTAAATTCGAATTGTTTCCTTAAGTACTTAATAAGTTGGGTCAAATGAGCCTAAAAACAACTTAAAACATTAAAAACATAAACCTAAAACATAACTATACATATCCTTGGCTTGGATTTATGCAAATAAGGTTATGAACACTTATTATAATAGCAAAAATGGCAAAATAACTAGTCCCAAAATAATTGGGCCATTACTTAGGCTAGGATTGAATTAGATTAATGACTTAGATTTCCTTTTACACTTCTAATTTTCCTAACTGGATTTCTTCCACATGCTTTAATACTCTTCCCATAAAAATATGAAGTGACTCCTTGAATTTTTTGGCTCGCATTCTTGTGATTGGTCTTGGAGATAGAGTTAGCTTGTTTTTCGTACCTTTGAGCCTCTTGCCTTCCATGTTCACATCAAACATTATTGTTGAATTCGAATTTGCAACAATTCTTAAAAGGAATTGCTTACTGTCAATCCCTTAGATATGAATTGTTAAATAAAAAATTGGTGACTGTGTGAGGTTCCTATTGTTAATCTGAACTGTTAGATCACGTAATTCCTTCAATATTAACCATTGAATCTATACATTTCACTCTTAATACAACAAATCCAGGTTTATTATTGATTATCCATTTGGAAATCAAACTTGTAACCTTGTAACCAAGTATAATTCTTAACTAATCTTTAATTAACAATTCCTTGGCGATGGACTTAAACTTACTTGGCTATTTTCATGTCCTAGCATATTTTCCCCTTTCATGCCTCTTTTTGACAAATAACTATGTACTTTAGTATCCTATTCAAGTGAATAGATCTCTTGCTAAACAACTTTATGCTGTTCATCAACTTTTTCAAAAAAAAAATTTAATTTTTTTTATATGGAGTTTAAGCATTTAACTTGCCTGGATTGATTTGCTATATGATTATAAGTGATGTTATGGTCTTGCACTCTCACTTATGATGAACTTATTTGTCTCAACACATTGCACACTGGCATAGAAGATGACCAAAGAATAATAAGCCATGATCATGCTTCTTCAAGTATTTGTTTTGTTCTAATATTCAATTCCATCGTCTTTTCTTCACAGCACCATTTTTAAATGGACGGGTGATTTCTAATTCTATTTAAGTTTACAGTTTGTCATCACATTTCATGTTTGTGTCTAGTGGATTTGTCTTTATTAGATAAAGGAAGCTTTTAAAAGGTGTATATTAGATATTGTACATGAAGTACTTTCCTTGAGGTAAATGTGATGTTTAGTGAGGATATAAATGGCAAAAATATTATGGTTTCCTTCTTTTTTAGTAATATCTTCATTTTCTTCTTTCTTTTTATTAGATATTTACTCATGAATATATTAGACCAAATGATTTACCCCCTTATACCAAATAGTTGGAAGGTCTAGGGAGATTTTAATTGAGTTAAAGTTCCCAATTCTTAGAATCAACTAATCATGGGCATAATTTTACATTTATGTTAATCCTATGTCATGAATCTTATTAGGGGTCCACAAAGTCCAGGCTTAGTTAGGTTATTGCATGACTTGGAACCCAGCTCGGTTAAGGCTGGGTCTCATTTTTTAACTCAAAACTTGGCCTGGCCTAGACACACCAGGTGCGGGCTAGGTTAATTAAGTATTTTCATATTTTATTTAAATAAATTTTTTATTAATAAAAATAATTTTTTAACTAAAAAAATAGAAAAAGTTAAGATTTCAAATGAATAAAAAGGAAATGAAAAAAAAATTTAAAATGAAAAGTGATTAAAATTTGAAAATAATTAATGTTATAAATATTTATTATAAATAAAATTCATTATAAATAAAATAAACTTTGAAAAGATTAATTTTTTTAAGTTAGTGGGTTCAAATCAACTTAATGTGACCGGGTTAAATATAGGATTTAGAGCAATACTATTATAACTACATTACTCCTTATTAGCATTAAAATTGGGGGAAGTGTCTTCCCTTTTCCATTGATTGTTCTGTGAGTATTGGCTTTCTAATGAACAAGGAACCTGACATTATCAAAATCTTCTATCTTAAAGACCCTTGTTAGTTTTGAAAAGTCCATGATATAGTCAGAATTCTTGAGATATTGATAGCTGATTTTAGATCTAAAGTTAAGAGTCTTGTTATAATATGCTATTTTTTATTGTCAATTTTTATTTAATGTTGATTGAAGTGTCAATATTGCATATTGATGTGCTTATTTACTAGTTGTATAGCTCAAATCCTAGTATGGCAAATTGACACCATTGTAATTGTATAACATTTTGAATAATATTAACAACTTGGATAGCACAAATCCATGTATTACAATTTTCACTAAGTTGTGGTGCAAATAAATTTAGTTTAGAAATTTTATATTATCATAGTACTATTGGTTTCTAAATCATCATAATACTAAATGTATTATTGTTTAATTCAAAAAAAAAATTTTTATATAAAAATGGAAATAATTGTACATATAATTAAAATATTTTTTGTGTTAATCTATTATTGGTAATTAAAAAAATATATTTTGAATTAAAAAAATTTTACATTTTCGTATAATTGATAAATCCAAAATCAGTTTTGGAATTACACAAATTATTATTTTATTATTTATTATTAATAATTCAAAATAATTAGTTTATTATGTTTTAAATGAAAGGTACTATAGTTATTTGTTTAATTTTCCTTTTCCTTAAATATATAAGGATTCATGAATTCATTTTATTTATTTAAGAGAATATTAGACAAATACTTTTTATTGACAGACATATAGCACATTTTTCACATTGTCTAATGTTTTGTTTAGCCTTAATAAGGTCAAATATTTTTTTTGGCTGACAATGTTTATGAAGGGAATAAAATAATGAACATATTCATAGATTCAGAGTAGAAAACTTACATACTTCTTTGGATTGTGGAAGCTGATCGAACTTTGGCTGGAATCACTAATTGAATGAGATATCCACAGTGTATTAGGTGTATCCAAAAACCTCTTCAACCAAATAACCTCATGGGTTGCTGAAGATAGGGCCATGAACTCTGCATCCATCTTGGACAAGGATACACATGATTATTTCTTACTACTCCATGATATAGCACCATCACTGAGTAAGAAAACGTATCCTGAGGTAGACTTTCACTCATCTAAGTCCCTTCCATGATCAGCGTCAGTGTATCCTATCAATCGTTGCCTTAATAGCAGAGTGTATAATTAGTAGTCTCCTTCAAATATCTTTAGATCCTTTTTACAGCTTCTTAATGTTTAGGACCTGCGTCAGTTTGATATATAATCGCTAAGCTAACTGCTTGACAGATATCAGGTCTAGTACACATCATAGCGTACATTAGACAACCAATTGCAAACCTGGATGGAGTTCAGCTCATACGCTTTCTTTCCATGGCAATCTTAGGACACATTTCGGCACTTAAGGTTCGGCTTGTGCTAATAGGAATGTCAGCAGGGTTACAATTTTCCATACTAAAACGTTCCAAAACCTTTTTGATGTAATTCTTTTGCAAGGAATACAAGAGTTTCTTAGAGCAATTTCTTAAAATCTTAACTCCAAAAATGTATGTTGCTTCACCCATATCTTTCATCTCAAAGCGAGATGCCAACCAAATCTTTACCTCATTTATCAGCTCCATATCATTTCTAACTATGAGTATGTCATCAACATATAATGTAATAATCACATACTCGTCTTTAGATCTTTTGGTATATACAAAGTTGTCTTCACTCATCATAGTGAAACTGCTAAAGATGAATATATTGTGAAAACAAATATATAACTACCTTGAAGATTGTTTAAGGCTATAGATAGACTTCAAAAGTCTACAAACTTTTTCTTGTTGGCCCTTTTTAATGAAAACCTGATGTTGTTCTATACAAATTTCTTCATTTAATTCTCTATTGAGAATGATAGTCTTTACATTCATCTAATGTAATTTAAGATCTAAACAAGCCACTATAGCTTAAAGTAGATGAATAGAGGTAAATCGTATAGTAGGAGAAAAAGTCTCATCATAGTCAATTCCTTCTTGCTATGTATACCCCTTTGCTACTAATCAAGCCTTAAATTTTTCAATCATGCCATTAGCTTTTTTCTTGATTTTGAGAACCCACTTATTCCCAATAGCCTTACGTCCCTCGAGAAGATACCCAAGTTCCCAAACATTGTTGACTCTTATATACTCTATTTCCTCTTCCATAGCTTTAGTCCATTTATCCTTAGAAGGGGATAAGAGAATCTGTTTCAAATTTCTCGGCTCATCTTCATTTTGCAAGAGCATTATAAAGAGTTCACCACCTTCAATGTCATATTGTCAGCGAGGTGTCTTTATGTGAACCACGTCTCAGTTATGATTAATTGAATCTTGCTTTATTGTTCCCATTTGGATCAATATTGCTTCTATTCGGATTAAGAACGTTGGTCTCACTCCTACTTGGAATGAGATCCATTTGGTCACTCCCACTTGGAGTAATTAGCTCAAGAACACTTTCATTCGCATCTAATGATGAAGAAGGTTGTTGACTTATAAACACATAACCTTTTGAGGTTTTTGAGTATCTAATAAAGATACTTTTCTTTCCTTTTAGGCCCAATTTGCCATACTTGTGAGAGGAATCATGTATACAGGTAGCACATCCTCAAGGTTTCTAAACACTTAAGTCAAACTTTTGCCCAGTCCATAACTCATATGAAGTGGTTGCAATTGATTTTGTAGGCACACGGTTAAGTACGTAAGCTACAGACATTAATACATCACTCTAATAGGTGATTGGCAAATTAGTCTGTGCCATCATTGATCTAACCATCTTAAAGAGCATTCTATTCCTTCTTTTCGCAACATCATTTTGTTATAGAGTACTTGGAATAGTCAACTAATGAACTATCATTTTCTCATCACATAATTCATTGAATTGAACAGATAAATATTCTCGGCCTTAATCGGTTCGAAGAGCCTTAATCTTCTTATCTAATTGATTCTCAATTAAGTTCATATAGTTTTTGAAGTAGCTCAATGCTTCTCACTTATAAGAAATCAAATAGACATAACCAATATGAGTATAATCATAAATGAATGTGATGAAATAATTTGCTTCGTGCTTACCCCTAACATTCATAGGCCCACAGATGTCGGAATGAACTAACTGCAATGGAAAATCGGTTATAGTTGCTTTACTGAAGGGCTTTATTTCAAATTTTCCTACTAGACAAGATTCATAAGTAGACAAATCCACTCATTCAATGCCAGGAAGCAAACCCCTTTTTTGCTAACCGTTGCATTCTCTATTAGTCAATATGACCAAGTCTAGCATGCTATATATTTACATCGTAATCATAATCATATGTAGAGGCATACATGGAAAAACTAACATTATTATTGATGTAAGATTTGTCATCCAAATCCATAGAAATAAAACCTGCGGTTACATAACCAAAACCATAAAAAATTGAGTCATAACTCAATTTAACACAATGGTTATGGAAATGTAAATCATAGCATAGCTTAAGTAAAACCAAAACTGAAATAACATTTTGATGAATTTAAGGCCCATAAAGGACATCATGTAAGATTAGGTTTTGATAACCATGCAGGACTAACTTGCATGTTTCGATCCCTTTGACAGCAACTTTAGTGTTGTTGCCCACATATATCGAAAATGCTCCACAAGGAACTCGCCGGAAGTCAACAAAGGCTTCACGGTCCCTCACTATGTGGTCCATGGCTTCTAAGTCTACAATCCATATAGGACAAGATTTAGTAAGCATAATAGAGCTAGAAACATAAAGTTCACTAGCATAAGCAGTGTAGGTTATCTTTTTAGGAAGCTCAAGGTAATTACTCGTATAATGTCCCTTCTTCTGGCAATTAAAACACTTAACTTTTGCCGTATTCACCTTTCATTGCTTCCATTTGCCTTGTTGATTAGTCTTTGGCTTTTTCTTAGGTTGAGCTAGCCCTTTATTCTTTCCTAAGCTCTTTCTCTTTGAATCAAATCTTACACCTGAAGTCGCTATGTACAGTTCAGGTATCAGCTTAGCTGATTCAAGCATTTCTTCCTCGAGTTTGAGGTGCCTTTGAACATCTTATAGAGTTATGATTCTGTTATTATGAGTGAGATGCATCTTCATATGCTCCCATGAACTAGGTAAAAAGCAAATGACGACTTGGATTTGATGCTCATTTGTTAAGACATTTCTAGCATCTTTTAGCTCAGCAATCATATTTGACATTAGCCTTAGATGTTTCCTTATCAAATGTTCTGGGCATTTCTCATATGAGTCAAATTTGATCATCAAATAATGTAATTTAGATACGAACGTAGTTTCAAATCTTGTTCTTAGAGTATTCCAAAGCCCTATAGCGCTTTGGTGGTCCTTGAACTCCCTTAGGATGTCATCATTTAGAGTGCTCAGCAACGTAATGCGAACAATGGAGTTTTTTTTTCTTCCAAGCATCATAAGCCTCACGGTCCCACTTATGTTGGGCCATGTTTCCAGTTGTTGTCTCTTCCATGACATTATTGAGAGCCTCAAGAGCCTCTTGCTCTTCCACGAGATATTGGACTTTCATACTCCAGATCTCATAATTGTCGCCATTTAGCTTTAATCCCTTGTTGAGCTTAGCAACAATACTTTAGAAAATTGTAGTCATTCTTTACATAAAAAGAAAAACAAATATGTATCAAGATCAGATAATTAAAAAACACGCAAGATTTAATGTTCATCATACTTACAAATTATGACACTAAGTATTGTATGATTAAGCTAATTAACTCATGCATAACTCGGAGTTGAAAGAGCACGAAGTGCCAATCATCGTCCTAAGGTTGTATACAAGGTGTAAATCAACGAAATTAAAACACAACTAAGTGTCCTAATCATGCTACAAACAAATTGAAAATCATGATTTTTTTCAAATGCTAAACAAATTAACATTTGTTAACTATCATGTCAAACTAATTAACACATTAATAAATCAATTATGTAATGCTAAACTAATTAACATTCATTAATAAACATATTAAACTAATCAACATATTTAATATATGCATTTAATGCTTTACCAAATAGCAAATCCCGTACATGGCATTGTTAGACCAAGAACATAGATCTAAAACAGATCTCTGAGGACCAGTAGCCCGCAGTTATAGGTTTCTAGCCAATATATAAATCCAAAGAGCAATAATATAAGGGTAAGGGCTCTTGCAAATTAACACAATTAAATACATAATGTTGAGCTAATTAACATTATATTTCTAAATTTTCTATGGCTAAAAATTTAACAAAACAATTTAATAAAACAATGTTAAACTAATTAACATAATGACAAGTAATCGCATATATTTGATTGAAATTTATTGGGATACAAAAAATTAATTTCTCACCAAAAATTAATTGTATTTATTTGGGGCTAAAATATAAATACACAATTTATATTTTTGAACATATCTAGATGTTCATTAATTAGGTATTTAATAGTTAAGCTTCTAATTATTATTATTTTGGATGGGTCACATGTCTAATTAAAAGAATAAAGCCCAACGCTTAAAAAAAATTGATTGACCATAAAAAAACTCTTTTTAAAGGCCCAAATCTTCTTCAAAATTTTTAAAGGCCTAAAACAAAAAAATTTTAGCAATGAACTTAGATTAAACCCTATAAACTCATTTATCTAAACAATTTTAAGGTTTTGGGATTAAAAAGAACTTCAGGGTTTCTGAAATATTTTTCTTAATTTACTAAAATTTTTATTTTTGATTTTTTGAAAAAAAGCTACAGAACTCATCTTCCTTTTCCTCCCTCCTCTTATGTTGCTGGTCATTTCCAGCAATGAGTGACGTTGGTGACTGTGTTTCGGCCAAGTGGGAGTGTCGCCGGGAAGGGAGGATCATCAGCAGCCATTGTCGCTGGCGACAAGGTAATGAAAGTCATTCTCTTTCTCTACCTCTCTCTCTCACATGGCGTAGGAGGTGGCAGTTTCTTTTTTTTTTTTTTTTTTTTTTCAGTGGCTCAAGAGGTGCCAATGACTGTAGACTCCACTTGATGGGGGAGTGTCGCCGGCGGCAGTGGGAGAAGAAATTTTTTAATAGTGGGTCGCCCTTCGAAATTCTTTCAGAGGGAATTTTTCAAAAAAAGTCAATTTTTTTTTTTATGAATTATGAAAAGCTAATTTAAGAAATCTAGGTAGAAGTAGGTGATTTCTTGGCTTGAATGAAAATTTTGAAAAAAAAATTTCAAACAAATTTTATCTCAAAAACCCTAATTAATAAAGCCCCAAATAATTTCTTAGATCCCAATAAAATAAGTAAATTAATCAGGAAATCAGCCTATGACTTTGATACCAATGAAGGGAATAAAATAATAAACATATTAATAGAGTCAGAGTAGGAGACTTACATACTTCTCTTGATTGTAGAAGCTAATTGAACTCTAGCTGGGATCATTGATCGAATGAGATACCCACAGTATATTAGGTGTATCTCGGGTTTTCAAATCTTATATCTCTTCTCGAATGCAACTGCAAAATACTTCGCATGTATTCTTCTTAGAGCGTCTATAGTAGTCTATATCTTTCTTCTCTATCGTATAATAGTCTAGCCCTATTTATAAAAGGCTAGTTAAGGTTAGGATTCAGTAATAATTCCTATAATTATTATCTTACCCTTACTTAATGAGCACTTCTCATGGGTGGACTCTGTATATTATCTTAATAGATTTAAACCCTAGATATTATATGGTATTCTAACATAAAGAAATTAACCTAACCCATTCTTGAACTTTCATTATGAAATGTCTAACATCGATTGTCAAGAACATTGTTAGGTGCAACATGGATGTACCCTCTTAGGTCAATTATAACAACCGTTGTAATAACCAACATTAAGGAAGAAAGTGTTTAACCCTGGGCAAAATTGACATTAGTTTGTAACACTCACAAGTTGGTTAATCATCGCTGGGAAAGGGTAAAAAATTTTAGTACATCCATTAGCGTCGTTCAAAATAAATGTGAAAATCTACATTTGATTCAAAGTTCATGATGGTCACAACCGACATTGGAAGAGGTTTTATATTTACATCCTATTCTTGTTTTTGTTGCATTCTTGCTCTCATTCGTGGCTACACCAGATTTTGTTCACGGTCCTCAAATGTGTGTTACTTTGATGGTTTATCTCGATGCATCAATTTTATGAGGCTACTATATTTAATAGCAATGAAAACCTCAATGCAATAAATAGTATTAGAACTGGCATATTCAAATAAATGTGAAAAATAATATGCTTAACTTATACAAAACCTCAATCCATTTCTCCACATGCTCATACCTAAAAAAATTAGCATCACAAATTCAGTCACAACTGTGAATTGACATATTCAAACAGATATAGAAAAACAATATGCATGACTTCTAGAATTAAGTGCATAAACAAGGCTCTCTAAGCCAACAAGAGTTATGATGCATACTAGAGCCTTGTAATTTACTAGGTTCCCCTTTTCTAATTTTACCATCTTATACATAAAAAACAAATTACTTCTTTAATTAAAAAAAATTCCTTCTCTACCATTTTGAAATTCAACAGAGTAAATGCTTTATTAAAATTGCCATATATTATCCAAATTCAAATAAACAATGAAAACAACTCAAATGATTCACAGAACTAATACCTACTTAAATGATAACATTCATAAAGGAAAATTACCAGAAGTATCCATCTCCTTCTTAGCAAAACTGATTCGCATATGGAAAAAAAAATGAGATTTGACAAAGAACGATGCTTCAAAATGATGCAGGCTTCTGTTCATTCACTTGGCGCAAAATTACTTGAATTATTTGTCTCCTTCTCAGTAGAACTAATTTGCACAAAATTAAAAACCTAGGTCTGACGAAGACAATGCTCCAAAATGATGGACGTTGAAGGCTTGGCCTTCCATCATTATAAAAAATAATGTTGTGTTTGGAGAAGGTGTTTAAAAAAAAAAAAATGAAATGATGCTTTTATTCAAAACATAGGCATGGCAAAATGTTACCCTTTTGATGAAATAAAATGGCTTAGAGTCCAAGCACTGTGCAAGTACAATTCCTCTATGAAATAGTAGGAAATCTACATCCTTGGAAATGTTCATAGTCATTGAAATAAAAAACTTGATATTGTAGAACTTGATCTCCATGAATCATTCAAAAACTAATCTTTTATGGAAGAAAAAATTAAATTTTTTTCTAAAGTGTTTCTTATTATTGGTGATTAAAAAATTAATTTTCCAAATTAAAAAAGTAAATGCTACTTTCTTTTTTTATTATTACTATTTTAAAATGATTATTTTTGTAATTTTTTTACCAAGGATATGAAAGCGGAACTAGAACATGTAATTAAACATGATCACAAATTGGGTGAATAAATAAATTGACAATCTGACCTGATGATGATGACATCATTGATCTGAGTATTGATTGAGTCTAATAAGTTCAACCCACAATGCCCAAAAGCATTTCTCAGAGTGTCTTGACGATAGAGAGAGAATGACAGATTTTGTTGTATGAAAGCTAGGGTTTCAGTGTGTTATTTATAAGATTTTATTTAATAATATAATTATTCAATATTATTCAGTAAAATCCTCCAGAATCTTTAAAACAATTTTAAATTTAATTAATCAATAAAAATTAAGCCCATAAAATCTCTCTCTGGATAATAATCTTATATTAGTAATTTGATGGGATGATTACTAATACTCTTGGGCTGTGGGTTAGGTTTCTGCCCAGTGGACTTGTGGATAATCGAACCCATCATCGATTATCCACATATATTAAAATAAAACTCAGTCCATTCTCAATTTATAAATTATAACATTAATTACCTAATTAGAATTAATAAGGTACTAATCTAATAAAATAGTTAATGCTAATCCATAAAATATTAAAATTATTCCAACAATCTCCCACTTGGATAGCATTAATTAAATTATTAGATCAATAAACGAATAACTAATCAGGTATAATAATATTCTCATAAACACACACAGATGTGTGTATATTTATAAACCATGCAACATTCAGTGGTAAAATTATACACAAAGATCACTGAATGCTATAATTAGTTATAACATGAAATTAATCTAATAACATAATTAATGCTAATCCATATAATATTAAAATATTCTAACAATCTCTCACTTGGATAGCATTAATTACATTATTAGGTTAATAAACAAAATACATAATTAGGCAATTAATATTCACATAAACACATGGATATGTGTATATCTATAAACCATACAAAATTCAGAAATGAAACTACACACAAAGATCACTGAATCTGATAGGGAAACAAGTGATATTAACATTGTCATAAATTAGTTTCAATATCTGAATAGAATGGAATACAGAATGACATTTGAAGCATCATATTACAATGCAAAAGTCCCCTTAGGACTTAACTCTGAAATTTGGTGTTAAATTACACCACAAAAGCCCTTTAAGGACTCAACCCATACTCCTACTAGACCAAGGCTACATCAAAATTCAACAAGACCCATATGAGTTATATAATTTGAATTACTCTTATGGGTAGGCATTGTTCAATAGATCTGTCATCATACGCTCACTACAAATGTGAACTATGCGAGTCTGAGATAACAAAAATTCAAAAATGAAATCATGGATCAAGGATATTAAATCTGATAAGGAAAGCATTGTTATAAATGCCACCAAAATTTCAATTCTGAATTATATCTAAAATTTTGGCATAACCAAAACATTGAATCCGATAGGGAAACAAATGTTATAAGTGCCAAAATATGCCAAAGTGTTCCTTAAGAACACAACTCAGACTCTCACTAAAACAACATATCAAAATTTGAATATACCCAAGAGTCATATATTTCCAAAACTCTAATGGGTTTGTGTTGATAAACGGATCACCTAAAATGAGTATGAGATATACAGATCTTCTCTCCAACAAACAGGAATTGACTGTCAAAATTTGATACAACTAAAATTTCTATAACTTTGAGAGAAGCGTATAATAGAGTCATGTCACAACAAAATGGTCAAGACTTAAAATATACACATAACGAAAATTGATTTCCTTGACCATATTCCTTAAAGAGTGACCATCACAAAACTAGCGACATACTCTTCACACACACACACACACACACACACACATATATATATATATAAGGCAGCTATAAATGTCCATTTGACACTTCTTAACAAAACAAGTCCTTTAAAAACATCATATAAATGTAATTAGAAGTGGGTTCAAGATCATCATAACTGTCTCTGTAGCTTTCTAATGATCATGCCCAGAATTACTTAAATATATCTGCCAAGCACACCAACATGGAAAAAACAATGTTCAAACGTGTGCACACTTGAGCCTATATATTATGCTATTAATAATTGATTCACATGGAACTTTGCCCATCAAAGTTCTCTCTTCATCATTTAGGACATAACAATTTAAGCAACCTATCAACTGCACAAGTGCACAAGGAGTGCAAGAATACATATCAAATTTATTAAGCACTTGTTCAATATAGGTTGCCTGAGATAAACCAAGAATGCCACAAGATCTATCACAGTGAATTTGAATTCTCAAAATAAAAAAAGATTCACCTAAATCTTTCATATCAAAGTGGCATGACAAAATGTGTTTTGTCTCATTTAATAAGCACACTGAGTTATTGACCAATAAGATGTTATCCACACACAGAACATCCTCATGAAAGCCTTCATTTGTGATTACAGTGCCTACATAGCTAATTGTAATCAAACTTTCTTCCAATTCAAGGATGATTTATTATTCTTATTGCTTTTCTTGAGTCCATACATTTTCTTGCCATAGGCATTGCCTTCACTTTTCTTTGCTTTTCAATTTCACATTTCCAGCCTTGCTGGATGAACCATGTGAAATATAGTACATTAATAATGAGAATTCACCTTCTTTATTGATTCTTTCTCTTGGGTCATTTTAAATATCATATGATTAATTGACTACTCTAACTCTTGGGAATTATAAGTGGTTCTCAAGACCCCCTATTCAGCAGAAAGGGATTAGGAAACTCTATAAACTAAGTTGCTCTCATCTAAGTCCACATCTAGGATTTCAGCTTGTTGTAGCAGTTAACAAGCTTCATCATGTGTTCACACGCTCCTGACATTTCGTCATAGTGAGTGTTATCTGGCAAAGAGAAATAATAGGCCCTTTTAAGTCTTATCAAACTTCTTAAATATCTTACTAACCACTTTAAAATATTCAATTGCGATGTCCTTCTTAGGAATACTTTGTCTGATAGTCTTCTCAATTGTATACTTAATGACAGTCAGAAAAATCTTATTGGACTCATACCACTGCTTATGGTAAGCCTTGTCAACAGGGCTAGGCTCAGCGGTGAGATCTACTGGCTTAGGTTCTCTCATACCTAAATTCCCTTTGTGATCACTAGATACATATCAAAGGACTCAATCCAATTATCGTAGTTTATTTTGTTCAGAGTTTTCACCGTAAATAGTTGCAAGAACAGAGACGCTGAGGGAAAAACAAATAGGAAACATATAATTATGTTCCAGACACATAATTATATATATAACAAAGTTTCCGTAACAAGACTCAGCTTTAGCAACTGTGTAACAAAATACTCATCATATCCTGCCTAAGGGCTCGGACTATGATAAATCAAGAAAACTCATACACACCAAGGAAGCATGTTATCGAGAGAAACAACACAAAATGCACCCACAATCTCCATATCGATAGGATATGAGAAACCATGAATACATCAATCAGCAAATCGTCGTTGACAGGCCACAAACAGACCTTATTCACAAAATTATATTGACAATGTCACATCGATAGGGCATATCCATTGTCAACATAATACTTATATACACTCTCTCTAGTGGACTTATCACAATATTCAGACTCATCCCTGATAATGGTAATTAAATTAAAAAATGTAGGAAATTAAATGACAAATACGGTATAAATTAATTATAAAAGACATATCACCATGATTGGGCCCACGATAGGTGAGTACACAATCAATAGGTGTATGTGAACCAAAGTCATTACAATTTTCAACGCAACCTATTCCTTTTAACGCATATGCTTAAATTAGGAATAAAATCTAATAATTAACGCAAAGAAATTGATTATAATTTATTTACACATTGAACTGAACATATTGTTTTGTATTATGTCTAGTCTTTACATAAAATTTTTCATGTCAAAATTCTTATCCTAAGCTTGTTATAGCTTACACAATATTTCCCTAGATATTTCAAAATATTTATCTAACCTCAGTCTTCTCTAATTCGACCCTTCTTAGACCTTAAATGGGCTCATGGAAGGTCATGGTGACAAAATTTTAAGATAAATGACCATAGGCCAAAAGAGATTGGTTATACAATATTATGATGTGTTCTAAACTTAACTATATTTTCACACCGTAGCCAACCCTTTTTATCCTTACATTACCATGAAGGACATTCAAAAAGAAGAAGAAGGAAAAGGAAGAAGAGAAACTAGAATATGCTAAATCATGTTACGAAGACGAGATTAGAGAAAGGAAATTTAAAAAATTTCATAGTCCATCAAACCATGGCTCTGATACCATTTGAAAGCAGAATTAGAATATGTAATTAAACATAATCACAAATTGGGAGAATAAATAAATTAACAATATGACTTGATGAAGATGACATCATTGATCTGAGTATTGGTTGAGTCTAATAAGTTCAACCCATAATGCCCAAGAGCGTTTCTTAGAGTGTCTTGACAGATTTTGTTGTATGAAAGCTAGGGCTTTAGTGTGTTATTTATATGATTTTATTTAATAATATAATTAATCAATATTATTCAATAAAATCCTCTAGAATCTTTAAAACAATTTTAAATTTAATTAATCAATAAAAATTAAGACTATAAAATCTCTCTCTGGATAACAATCTTAGATTAGTAATCTAATGGGATGATTACTAATACTCTAGGGCTGTGGGTTGGATTTCTGCCCAGCGGACTTGTAGATAATCGAACCCATCACCGATTATCCACATATATTAAAATAAAACCCAGTCCATTCTCAATTTATAAATTATAACATTAATTGCCTAATTAGAATTAATAAGGTACTAATCTAATAAAATAATTAATGCTAATCCATAAAATATTAAAATTATTCCAACAGGATATTATAGTCATTTGATTGACTTTTCTTTCTATTCCTGTATTGTTTTCATTAAATCAAACATAAAAATAAAACAACATTATCATTTCTTTAGGTGGCCTACCAAACATAATTATAGGTTTTAAGATTCCATTTCATCAACCTTTATATTCATTCCTCTAAAATAGTGAGAATGGTGGTTCACATTTCAAGACATCACAAATAAATATAACACATGGGAATTTTATAGCAACATGAGAGATTGTGACCTACCAATACTTAAAAATGAAAGTATATGGCTGTCTCACTCTCTAATATTTCAAGACACTACAAATAAATATAACACATACAAGCTGGAAATGGAATATTTGCATTTGAGATTCCAAATACAAATAAATTTGATAAAATTCTGATCATGAAATAAAAATTTAATACTCCAGATATCAAGAATTTATTAAAAATTGTTTGATATTTATTAAAATATAAATCAATAGATACAAATTTAATAGCTCAAGTCCCCTCAAATGTACAATATTTGAATTCTCAAAGAATTTATATCCGTGCAAGCCTTTGTGGCAAGAAAGAGCATTTTTACTCTTTGGAAAATTTTTTCAAAACAAGGTACATATTCCGTAAAGGTCGGTATCTGTCACAGATAAATCCATCGGCCAGACCCGGCCCCATAAATTGATTCCCGATTCCATTTTCCCGTAGTAGCCTTGCGTCCACTAGCAAACCAATCACAGCCGTTCATCTCAAAATAGTGATTCCCATTAAGGGTCGCTCACACACCAAACTTCAAACTCTCTTCTCGGCTCCGCCGTCTCCCTTCTCCCTCGCTCTCTGCGGCACGGGTTGAAGAATCAGCAATGGTGCTTGTTTTCCTGAAACCTTCCTTTGTTGCTGCTGAAATTTGAATGCGAATGAGCGTCAATGTGTGGTTTTGCTTGGGAGAAATCTGTAGCCTTTTAGCTGTGAGAAAATGGGGGAAAATAGTTTTTGGGGTGTTAGAAGGATCTTTAATCTGTGCACTTTGACAATGTGGTCCATTTAGTGTTACGTTATAGCAAAGCCAATCAAGTATTTATGTTTTGGATGCTTTATTTCGTTGGTTTTCTGGGTTGTCTAGTTCCTTAGAAGTGTTAAACTTCTTATTTTTTCAAACTTGTTCTTTTACCATTGGTTATCTAAATGGATTGGTGCTAAGGGAAGAAGGGTGTATTGCAATGTTGGTTACACTTGCTTCTGGTTCTGCCGGATTGTTTATGTTACTTACTTTTGTTAGCTTACTCTTTGATATACTATTTTCTGGTTGGATCTTTATTTGTTCGTACCTCTGATTGGAAGAGTTGTATGCTGTTATGGAGTGTTTTTTTTATAGGCTAAAAATGTGGCTTTTAAATACCATTATGAGTAATGATGATATGTTAACTTTAATGTTTGATGAAAGGCATATGTCAAAGCTCAAAAGACGAAGGCCTACTTCAAGAGGTATCAAGTCAAGTTTAAGAGAAGGAGAGGTATTGTCATTGTCTATCACCGTTCACTTAGCGGTTTTTATATGACACCGGATTAGTTTTGATGTGGTGACATTAGTCATGGAAAAATTTGCAGAGGGCAAGACAGATTATCGGGCCCGAATTCGGTTGATAAATCAGGACAAGAACAAGTACAACACCCCGAAATATCGTTTTGTGGTTCGATTTGTATCCTACTGACAGTCATTAAAGATTTTTGGCCCTTTTAGCTCATTGGCATTTAATTGAAAAGAGTCCAAAATGTTTCTGCCATTTTCTTAGTCATTAATAGTGCTACGAAGCAAACTGCCATGAACACATAAACGATATATTCTAAAGGATTATAGTATTTGCTTTTTATTTTTTTATTTTATGCTTCCTCTCACTCCATTTTTTTGTGTATACCTATATCATTTTGTATTTCTTTGCTTTTTTTTCCCCATTTGATTTTCGGTGATTGCATTGTTTCAGTCATATAAAGCATATACAGTCATACACTTGTCAAAAGTTACATAAGTTGTATAAGAATCAGTGTGTGTGTAAAAACTTAACTATATTAATAGACAAACAAGGATATCATTGCGCAAATAATATCTGCTAGCATTGCTGGTGACATTGTTCTTGCTACAGCTTATGCACATGAACTGCCTCACTATGGCCTTAAAGTAGGTCTTACTAACTATGCAGCAGGTACAAATATCAAATTTCTGTCTCTTTTGATTCATCTATGTATATGTCTATCTCTAACAATGGATTTATAGTCCCTCTCGTGTGACATGATGACCTTGTGATGACAAAAAATTGTCTTATAAGATGAACATCATATCATATTTAAGGATTCAATTTCCATTACCAACAGTGTTGGTCCCCTCGTGATTAATTGTTTCTGTGATCAGCATATTGCACTGGACTCCTTTTGGCCCGTCGAGTCCTTAAAATGCTTGAAATGGATGAAGAGTATGAGGGGAATGTTGAGGTATCTATGGGTTTTCTTCACTCTCTCTCTGAGTCTCTCACTCATTTTATACATTAATGGGTGATATTTTTATTATTAGGCTACAGGAGAGGATTTTTCAGTTGAACCTGCTGATACTAGGAGGCCATTCCGTTCCCTCCTTGATGTTGGTCTTATTAAGACTACAACTGGAAACCGGGTCTTTGGTGCCCTGAAGGTACTTATCTTAATTTCTTGCATATGGTGCCTGCAACCATTTCTTGTTTTAACTCTTGCAGTGGTTATTCCTGAGAAGTATGGACAAAGTGCTCCTCTTTATTGTCTTTTGAAGTAGAAGTCAAATACAAAGTAGAGATCAAAGTTTCTTAGTTTTACTAGTTACACAAAGCTATTGAATTTCTCTTGTTAATTTTGAACTATGTTCATATATCAACATTAGACATACAGTTTCATGTTCTCACTCTTGCGTTGGTTGATTCTCAAGAAGTATGGACAAAATGCTTCTCTTTATTGTCTTTCGAACTAAAAGTCAAATAGAATGTAGAGGTCAAAGTTTCTTAATGTTAATGGTTGAATAAAGCTATCAAATTTCTCTTGTTAATTTTGAACTCTGTTCATATCAACATTAGACATACAGAATTGTTGTATACACTGTTATTTTGATACTAGCATACGCTGTCAGGAATGTTTTTCTGTTTGGCTTTCCTAGCTATACAAAATTCATTTTAAATTGTTATTAAAGACTTGACATTTCTTCACATTGTACTGTAATTAGCTGCGTCAACTGTTGGTCTGTTGAAGATAAAAGAGAAAACATAAAAGACACCAAAACTTGCCAAGCTTGAGCAAAGGGGTTCCATGATTCCATGCCATCAATAAAATTCATGAGAAATTGCAGTCAAGTATTCCTTCTCCGTATTACTTTTTATTGAGTTGTGTTGAATGAATTGAATTTTTGTAATTTCGAACAGGGAGCTTTGGATGGCGGTTTAGATATTCCTCATAGTGATAAAAGATTTGCTGGTTTTGATAAGGAGAAGAAGCAGCTTGATCCTGAGGTTCACCGCAAATATATCTTTGGTAGTCATGTTGCTGCCTACATGAAGGTATGTGCTACGATTATATTTGATACCCATAAATTTTTTATTTTTGGGTACACCTCTTCGAGTTTTAAATTTATCTTATGCTAGCCTATGTAATATGCTCTGCAGACTTTGATGGAAGATGAACCCGAGAAATACCAGTCACAATTCAGCGAATATATCAAGCAAGGAATAGAGCCTGACGGAATTGAGGAGATGTACAAAAAGGTTCATGCAGCCATTCGTGCTGATCCTACTATGAAGAAGTCAGATAAGCAGCCACCGAAGGAACACAAGAGGTAAATTAGTACAATCCTTATTGATTGAAATCTTTTTGGAATTATGATATATATTTATATTGTGCATTTTCAGTCTTATAATTTGGTAGTTTAACATTGTTGTTTAATGAGCATAGTTACATCTTGAAGATATCTTCGTGTCCTATGTAGGTACAATATCAAGAAGCTTACTTACGAGGAGAGGAAGGCTAAGTTGATTGAGCGTTTGCAGGCTCTGAACTCTGCAGCTGGTGAAGATGAGGATTACGATGATGAGTGATTATGCTTTCTAGCTGCAGTCTAAATGCTGCATTTATAGAAATTTTTTTTATTACTTGCACTAATTTATTTTCCTGCATATTTTGTTTCTTGTATTGTGTAGGGCACAAATTTTGGTTACGCTAGACTTGGCCTGGATTGAAATTTCATGAAAATTAAACATTTCTTTCATTTCCACATTCAATTTATCATAGCAGTCTGTCAATGCTTCGTTGGTGGCTACCTAGAAAGTTGCATGATGCTTCTCATCTCTTAGCAAAGGGAATGTCTTATTACTATAGTATGATGCTGGAAACTGACCAACCACAGGTTAGACTCAAGTGGAATCTGCAGTAAGGATATATTGAGTGAGATTTGTTTTCAATGATCGCATGTGAATATAAGGTTAATTAATAGACCTAGTATATTCTATCTTACGTGAAAAGTAACACGAAAATTGACTTATTAATATAAACAAATATATTAATCCTATCTTGCAAAAGATCCTGCCTTTCATGGGATTGAACATGAAGACCAATTGGATTGATCCTCTCTTCTAATTTTCTTTACCTTTTTATGTTTCTGCCATATTGGAGAGACTTAGACTCGAAATTTACCTGAGTGGTGTTACTGGTGTATTCCATGTGTGAGGTCATTTGGGTGGTGGGTCTCATACAAAGACGTCAGATTCATTTGTATAGTAGTTTGTTTTTCTTTTATTCTTTATATTTTTTGCCATATTAGAGTGAGACATATAGTATCAAATTTATTTGAGTGGTGGGTTTTATGTGAGGTTCAATTGAACGGTAGGTTTGACATGAAGTTGTGCAACTCATTCGAATAGTGGATCTTAATAAGTTTCACTCTTTTTGTATCTATGTCTTTTTATCATTACGGAAATATTAAAAAAAAAAAAAAAATCTAAACCACTTTGAAAGAAGCCAAAATTCATCATCCTGTCTTGATGATGGTCTCATGAGCAATATTTCCTATCTCAGCCATCTGCTGTCCTTCATCAGCCACATGTATTGTGTTGATGTTCCTACAAAATTGGCAATTGCATATTATAATTACAAGGGTTTCGAATGATCTACTTACAGCTTTTCTAGCCATTCAATAAATTGGGAACCCTCATTTTCACTATCCATTTTTTTTCTTTTTTGTTCCCTTTTGAATAAGAGTGATAAATACAATGGTAAATGGATATAAATGCGTAAGGAGAGCCAGTTATATTATTTATATGGAAGAGACAAAGGAATGAATGGCAAAGAGAAAAATATCATTCCCCCTCTCCTCCCCCCCCCCCCCCCCCACCCCCACATTTTGATATTATGCCAATTTGGTTCTCCACATTTATATGTTTCAAAAAGATCCTCCATATTTTCAGATGTCAAAAAAAAAAAAAAATGGTCTCTGTTATCAAATAATCCTCCAACCAAGCCTTTGGTAAACTGATGTAGAGATTAATTTTATAAATTTCGAAAAATGTGAATAATCATTTAGAGACAGGAAAAATATAGAGGACCAAATTATAATAAAATCAAAATGTAATGGACCAAAATGATATTTCTTTTTCATATGACACATACATTATTTCTCAGATTTTGGTTTTATGCCACATTTCAGAATTGGATCTGAAAATAAATTAGTTTCTTTCAAGCATCATAATAACAATAAGTGTCCTTTCTATTTAAGTTATTAACCACTTGACATTTTTTTGCTCAATATTAAGATATTAATTTATGGCAGTTTTAATTTGGGTCTCAAATGTGTTTTTCAAAATCATTTCATCTAACATTTTAAAAAAGTTATCAATATTGTCTTAATTGCTAAATTCATTAAATTGACAAAAAAAATTGATGACTTGGCAAAGACGTAGACCATAGATTTACGTATAGATAGATAGATCTTCCCACCCATCTCTGCGCTATCTTTTCTTTCTTTTTTTCAGCAAACTCCAAGGGAAAGTATAACAAAACAAAACAAAAAAATCAGAACTCCGTTGGCTTACCCTCTTCTTGTTAAATTCAATTCCTGTGTTGCAGGGGAAATATACAGATCTAAAGACTAATATATAAAGAACTATGCTACGTGACTGTTCGAATCAAATTTGGGTGATTGCATGTGATAAAAAATTTTATTTCAACCGTCTATAATAAAGGAATTATGCAAATCAATGTCGAACGGTTCTTATTTGAAACTGTAGGATATTTACTCACTCCTTGTTCACCAAAACTCAAATCCCAAAATAAAAATCAAAGCCTAAACTCTAAAATCATAATAGAATACCTTATCTTCACAGTGGAGTTGATATGCAGGAATGACCTTGATGGAATGAGAATGGAAGAAGGAATTCCATCAAAAGGAGTGTTTGGTATGCATCAAGGAAATCCTAACCCCTTTTCTATCAGGATGGTGGACTTCTATACTTATGGTAATCCTCGTTTTATTAGGGGACTTATGGAATGAGGCTGAGTTTCGTGGAATGCACAGAAGTTCCTGCATACCAAATACAAAATATTTTTTAGGATTTCATTCCACTTCATGACATACTAAACAGTTTTATTTTTATTTAATTTCATTTCAATATTTTTCATTCCATTCCTACTGACCTTTTCCATTCCATCAATGGCCCCGTCTTAAGAAGTAAATAAAGAAGCAAATTATATTTTTAATTACTGTAATTTTTCTACATAGCATCATGATTAGGGGAAATTATCTTTTAGAAGAGCCAATTTAGCCCTCTCAATTGCTTTGCTTATTAACTAAATCAATTTAGGACCAAGTCTTCCAGAGAGATAAATTCTAATTCAATGAAACAAAGGGCAGTAAATTGTAATTCACGAAATCAGTAATTTTTAAAAGTTTAATCTAAAGGCTACAAATGATCTAAAAGCTTGATACAATACGCAAAAGTCCTATGACAAAAATTGCAAAAATCCCATAATAGAGGGAATCCATATCGGTTAAAAAGATATAGATACAAAGTAAATAAGATCCATAATTCAAGTAAGTCCCACATCTTCAAGTAAAATTCATTACTCAAGTAAATCCGGTATCTGTCTTCTTCAAGATAAGAGAAATGTAAAGGAAAAGATGTATCCAAATGTCTCTCAAATACTGCAACAAACATTGAAGGCATTGCTGAGCTAACCAAAATAAAATTCCATAGCAGCGTTATCACATCTGAACATTGTCACATTGGAGCCCTCTACCCAAATTCATAAACCTATGTATGTGCTTCAAATAAAAGAAAAAAAATTACAAACTAGAGACTAATTTCTACAAGTACCTACATATAAAGCACCAATCAATCAGCATAAGGTTTAGGAACAGTTATGAACAAGTTGAGCCAGATAAACCAGATGCCAATTCCTCAGGATCTGCAGTGTTACGATGCTGCGCTGTTCTGTTATGCTGAGCAATGTCTTCTCTTTCCCTTCCTTCTTTCTCCACTTTCATTCTCTCCAACATCACCTGCTCAATAAGGAAAGTGAAAAAGAGAATGAAGCAGTAGGTTTCATAGAAATTTCTGCATAAGTGATAGTGATATCTAGAGTAAGTTATACTCTTCTTTCTTAAATTAGAGTAAAACATTATTTTGGCCTTTGACTTATCAGTTGATTATCAATTTGGTCATTCACTAATTTTTTAACAAATTTGGTCCCTTAAACCAAATTGATTTAATTAAAATTAGCGAAGAATTAAATTGAAAATAGGTTGATAAGTGAGGGACCAAGTTGAGAATGAAAGACAATTATAGGTCAAATTAAGAATCAACAAATAAGTGAATGACCAAATTAAAAATAAAAATCGATTGAGGACCAAATTGAGAATCAACTAATAAGTGAGGGACCAACTTAAGAAGTGAGGGATCAAAATGGTATTTTACTTGCTTAAAATATTACAAAATTCTAAATGTGGTCTTCTAAAGTGAAAGCTTTTCAATTTTACCTCCTAGCCAATTTGAAATCCCTTTTTTTCTTTTTATCTAGACACTAAGTATGACCACATTATCATATAATACCTACATAAATATTCTATAAGGTAAGACTAGTAATTCAATTGAATTCATGTTAGTTATAAATGGAGGGACTAAATTACAAGGAAAAACCTATTGGAGGATGAACTAAACTAAGAGGCATATATTTTATAGGACCAGATTAAAAATTTTGTAATTTTTCTTTAGATGGAGGGACTAAATTAAAAGGAAAAAACCTATTGGAGGATGAAATTAGAGGGTTAAAGTACCAGCTTAAAATTTTGTAATTTTCAAGCACCAAAAGTGTAATTTTACTCTAATATCAAGGGCAAGATCTTGCTATTATCATACCACTAAGCAAGCAGCATCGTAACCGAGTCAAAGTCATGAAATGAGAAATGGAATGCAGAAATTTGTACTGATTCTTGTTGAACAGCAAATCAAATCAAATTAATGTTTTAAAAAGAAAAGTTAAAAACTCAATCCGAGAAGACCAGAGGAATAAGTGCCCTAAAATTTTTCATTACACAAACAACTTACCAAAATTTTAAACCCAGTATAATTTTCTAAGTTAGATGCCTCCCTTTTGGCTTTCATTGTGTGTGGGAAACTCCAATTTCGTTTCTTATTAATTGTTATTCTTATTTTGGTCTCTTACTCATCAATTAATTGTCAATATGATCCTTTATTAATTTTGGTCTTTCGCTAATTAGTCTTTCTATATAATCTCTAACTGATTTTAATTATCAATTAATCCTTATCAATTATTTAAAACTAAAAAATTAAATATGCTAATTTTTAAAATTATTGAGGGATTAAATTGAGAATCAATTTACAAAAAGGGACTAGCTAAACTGGGAAGAAAAATTAGAGAATGACAAAATTGAGATTAAATTGATAAGTAAAGAACTAAATTAAAAATTAAAATTAAAATCAACTGATAAAAAAATTATATATATAGTAAACTATTTTGTTATCTCTTAATTATCAATTAATTTTTAAAGTGGTGCCTTAGTGATTCTCATTCTCAATATGCTCCCTTATTTATTAATTTATTCTCAATTTAATCCTTCCTATTTAGTTAAAATTAAGATATTAAATTTGCTAATATTCAAATCAGAAATCAACTTAAAAATAAAAATTAATAAAAAAATTAAATTAAAATAACTCAAAAGTAAAGAATTAAAATAATATTTTGTTGGTGTATGATGCAATATATAATATAGTACCTTTGTGGCTCGAGGCTCCAAGTAGATAAAATTGATCAAAGTGGTTATGAGTGTAGGCACAATGTTATAACCATGCAATTGCTAAGTCTCTTCCTTCTTGCTCGAGACATGACCCAATAAAACCATTCCAATGCCATAAGCCATAACTCTGACATAGGTAAATATTAATTAACTTTAGTGACAATTGATTTAACATACTAATTTTAATAAAATAATTTTAAAAAAAGAGTAAAAATCATCATAAAAAATAATTTTATCATAATTAATACACTAAATTAAGTGTAACGTAAATATAATAAAATTAACTAATATTTTTTTCTCCTCTCGGCCACTCCAAATTGATGTCTTGGAATGACCTTTGAAAGCTCATAGTTTGAAATGAACATAACCCACACGCATAATCTAAAAGTTATAATAAACAATGTTGTTAAATTCACGAATAAATTCGGTTGAATTGCGTTGGTGGTTTCGAACACAATCTACTTTGCACACATGAAGGGCTTCCTCCCACTAGGATAGATTATTCTTAATATTATGTGAGCCATTTTTTTTACATGATGCTTTCTGCTCAGGTTGTCATTAAAAAACAACTAATCACAAGATTCACCTAAGATGTTCAAGGTGCCAAATACCAACAAGCATACTTACATCTCACGCAGAAATTAAACAAATTTTTATATACAATTGTATTTTTAATATAACGCTCAAATGCATAATTTTTATTTTAAATTTTTTTAGTCATAAATACATGAAATCAATTAATTGAATGTTTATCGAGTTTGTGTTTTTAGTATATACTAATTTAATTTTACTATATTAATTTTTCTCTTTTTATATATTATTAAATTAGTATATTTATATAAAAAATAATATGAAATTAATATATTGTTAAAATAGTATAATAACATTCATATATTTAATAGAATATTGATCTATTTACTTGTTTTGATACATCAATATTTAATGGTTACATATATTAGTGGATACATTATCTTATATTCAGATTTTAATATTATTAGTATTTTCTTTTTATACTTATTATATTAAAATTTTAATGTATAAAATTATAAAATATATATTTAGTTATTACTGGTTTGACTGCGATGAAATGAATTATTATTTGTTATCTTCACAAATTCAATGATTGGTTAGAATTTAAAATATTAATTTTGACTATATAATTATATATTTTAGTTGTTATTTATTAATAAAAGTAAACTTTTACAATTTTACGTTACGAGTCTATATTTCTTTTACAATTTTATTTAAATTCATGAGTTTAACAATCTTATTAATAATTCCAACCTTATTAATAATAACGTTCATGGCAGAACGAAGCACCTCCACGGATCCTACTACATAGCTTATGATGTTCTTCACTGCTTCTTTTGCTTCTTCCATTGAAACCTTTCGACCTATTTCTGCAGATTGTTTTGTTATTTTCTTAATGTCATGTGTTTTGTTTGACACAGTATCGCCGGCTCACGTGCTACTGCTGTTTCTGGTAGCTTCTCCTTTGCTTTTCCCATTGTTCCTGTGATCTTCTCTTTGGGAGCTTGAAAAAATGACGCGTCGTTTAAAGCCTCTTTCGCTTCCCCAACCTTGTGGGCTGCGTCTTGAGCTATTTCTGATAGCATGGCCTTTGCTTTTCCCATTGCTGTAGTCAACTTTTCTTTAGGAGCTTGAAGAAACAACGCGTCCTTTGCTACATCTTTTGCTTACCAACAGTATCACCAACCTCGCGTGTTGCGTATTGAGTCGTATCTAAAATTATATATAAAAATTAAAATTTTAAAAATTTAAAAATCAGCATTACTATATGCACAATACTATTATATAATATAAAACATACATGATGAACTTAATTGTTAAATAAATTTTATTTTATATAAGTTTTGTGAATTATATAAAAACAATATTTAAATGTAGCTCAATTATAATTAGCGGTTGATTGAAATTTATTGTATATTGCATTAAAAGTTAATTTATTTTATTTTATAAATTCTTGTTACTCCTTATGCATTTGGTTTAATTGCAGAACTACTTAAAGACAAAGATAGTGCAGTTGAGCTTTGTGCATTTGGCGTGGCAATTTTTTTTCTTTAATTTAACAAGTTTAAATGTATCGTATATAATTCAAATGCACCAAATACAAGTTGTTTGAAATGTAAGAAATTCAAATTCTTTTTCTTTATACGCCACAGATTGGTGGTGTAGTAATGAAACATTAAGAAACAAATCTTATTCATGTTACAAAGGTGGGACAGAAATGTGTATATATATATATATATATATATATATTTTGAAACAACAAAACGTGAACTCTATGAAGCATCCCCTGTGTCGCACGTATTATTTGTCGATTTCTGAGCTACATTTATCATCTAATTAAATTGTTCTTGAAATCCCAAGGTTGGTCATACCAAGGGACATATTTAACAGACCACTTTATACCTCTCGAGAAGAGTGATAATATTTCTAGAAGGAATCTCACCATACGAATACTAACAAAGCCAAATCATCTGAAAAAGCAAAAAAGCAAAAAAGGGACCAATGGGATCACGAGGAAGTGAAACTCTGTGAATTTGGAATATTCCTCACCTTCTTCATCATTGCTCAGTTATATATATATATTCTTCTGTTAGTTTCTGACTCTGTCGTTTTAGCATATTCTTCACCATCATTGCTCTAACTAGACTCAGTTACATTTCTTTCTGTCACTGTTTTCATATATATATATATATGGAGCTTCTTCATTGTCAATGTTATTACAGTTGACAGACATGGATAACAATGTTGTCAGAAAGCAAACTACAGCCTTTTATGAATCAATATAATCTGTTACAAGCACGAAGGGATTAATACTTTGTTTCATAGCTGAATCTGAAGAATTATGGGATGTACATACATATAACATAAATTTCTGATGCTGGGCCTGCAGGTCGCTTTATTCATATGTCTATCTATTTGTGCACAGTAGTTCAACAAAAGGATGAAAAGAATATATAAGATGAACGAAAACTCTTGAAGCTCTACCTCATAGCAGCATATCAGACTTAGATGGCAGTCTCTTGAAGAAGTTGACAGGCACAGAAGGCATCTTGCTTCTGAACCGAGGATGTCTCAACATGTAGAGGCCTACAAGAACTGCTACAACTTGGAAGGGAGTGACATAGATGAAGACAGCCCAAATGAGTGAGAAGATGATGAAGATAGTGGTAGCTCTTGAGTCTCTCCAGCTCAGAATGGCTTGAGCTCTTTCTCCTTGAGTAGCCAAGTCTCCTACCACAGTCTGTACTCTTCCTGCTACACTCCTCAATCTGTCATACCTCATTCTCACTATATCTGATGGTCTTGTGGTTGGGAATGTGTCAAATTCCTCATCTAGCTCATCTGGGTGTGCATTCTCTGCTTGTGAAAGCCTAGCATCCATGTGAGGAGGGTGCCTAGGCCGAAACCGGTAGTTCCAGATTCCGATCACAAACAGGTAGAGGAAGATGGTGGGCAAGATCAGTTCAGGGTAGCAGACTAGTATCAAGAAAAGGACATGGACAAGGCAAGTAGTCACAGGGTTCCTCCATGTGCAAATGTCATTGAACCATTTACATACTGCAGTGAAACCAGATAGGAGTGACATAATTCTGTGAAAATTGGCTTTGCTTCTTCTGAGACTCCACATATGGTAATCCACATCAAGCATATACTCCACCGCCTCACGCCGGAGTGGCGGTTCGGCTCTTGATAGCCTTGCCGCCACAATCTGCATCGCCTGGTGGCGAAGCCAGTCTACGTGGCTAACTTGTATGGGTTGGACATAATGCATTTTGGGAAGCAATGGCTTCCCATACTGAGCTACCATGTTAACCCAAGCTGTGCAAGTGAACCTCAATGCTAATTGAAGTTCACCATTCTTCTTCAGCCCACCAGGCTGGAGAACCAAGAGGGGATAATAATGAGTATAAACTCTATCAGTTTCAAGAGTTGATAGTCTGATTCTGACTTTCCCAATTCTCTGATCTCTGCTATCATTGCTTCCATTGATGTGGTGGTTATCAAAAACCCCAACTGTGATCACAGTGCAAGGATCATAAACTTCCCAAGTATACTGCTCATTCCAGCGAGGAAATAGTGTGTCAAGAAGAGTTCTGGTTCGAATCCATTTGTTACCATACTTGGCTACACAGTATGCATCAGTAGTCCTTCCTTCTTTCCCCTTCATAGGTAGCAAATTTCTTGCACTTAGTATGCCAAGTTCAAGTATTCCAATGCTATGCTTCCTCAAGTGCTTGGAGGATGGCTGAAGATCACTGCTAAAATGTGTGGATTCATCCAGCACATGATACCCAGCCTCGAGACACATTTGAAGGTGAATCTTGCTGGAGAACTTCTCCTTCTTTTTCTCTGTTTCTTCTTCGCCTACCATTGAAGGCTTGTGCAGGTTGTACCAACGAGCATCAGGAAGCTTGCTGGTTTCATGTCTAGGAGGAACACTTCTCACTGATATGATTTCCCTTCCTAAGATTTCCACATTTTGAGGACCTACTCTATCTTCTACTGTCACAATTATGAATTCCTCAAAGGGTTCTGCTGCAACAAACATAAGCTCATCATTCCAAATTGGGTTTATCCCTCTCTCTCGAGAAGGCCTCGTGAATCTAATTTGACTTCCAAGCTGCACTCTCACCACTACTTCTGGAACTCTGCCTTTCTCAGATGGCACAAGATCCTGTGCTTCAATTACTCGAACTCTAAGATAGTAAAGCTTTGGTGAGAAATATACCTTTGATCTTGTGTTCGCGAGGTTGGAATGACTGATATTGTGTGCATCAGAATGCCAAGCCTCAGGAAATGACTCATCAGCTTGTGTTCCCATCCATACAGCAAGCATCAATTCTCCTTTAATTTTTTCCCCTTTCTTGTTCTCCAATCTGTACCATTGAGGAGCCAATGGGCTATCTGGGGGTACCCGAAGAGGCACTTCAGTAAGATCAAACGCAATTTTACCCACAAAATCATCCTTACCAAAATCCTTATCCTTCACAGTCACTTCAAGCAGATTGGATTGCAGCCTCTCCTTCGAGAAGGCGAAAATCTGCTTCCAAACTGGGTTCTGATTCTTCTCCAAGTGCTTCGTCACGCCTTTGTAGTTCCCAAGCTTCACTTCCACATAAGGATCAAGACTTCCTGACACATCCATTACAGGAAGATCTCTTGCCTTCACCACATTCACATACAAGTAATGCATCTGTTCCACTAAATCATATGTGGTTGAAATTTTGTCTCCTCTTCTGTAGCGCAAGCGTGCTGCTAGAGGTGGACTTGTCTCAACCAATGCAAACTCTGGGTTTTGCCTTGGTGGTACCTGCATCATCATCACGTTTGGTGGACCTGCGCGAGCAAAATCAGCCCTCGTTGGTGCTGCTGCAGCAGCAGGTGGTGGAGCAGCAGGTGGAGGATTGTGGGGTTTCTCAGTTCCAATGGAGTGAAAAGTTCTCACTTCTGGCTCCTTCTTCTTCTTCTTCTTCTCACCATCATCACCAACTTTTCTTTCCTCACGATCTAGCTTGTTGGCGTTAATCTCTTGGAGAGGAGGAGTCTCCATTACAGGTTCAGCTACAACAGGACTAGCTTTCGCAGCTTTTGGTTGTGGTTGTGGCTGTGAAGGAGGAGGAGGAGTATACCCAGAAGGATCATGAACTACATAAATTCTGAGAGCGATTTCTCCTTTGATACGCGACATAAGGTTTTTTTTATCAAGTGGGTATCGCAGGACACTGGCTTCAGACTCAGAGAGAGAGACAAAGACACCTGAAATTCTGACCTTTCCGAGGAAGTTGTTGTGGTAACCTGCATCATCTCTTCGATCGCCGTACACGACCACCTTAATTGTCTTGTTGTGAAGATCACTTGGGTCATCAAGGTTGAAGACAAGCTTCTCATTCCACTGAGGATTGAGGTCTTTGGACTTAGTTTGAGTCCTCTGCCTCTGCTCCTCAAATTCTACCTCCACGAAAGGACTAGCTGAGCCTTCTCCATCCTTGGGCATGAGGTCGCTTGCATACAGAACTTCTACCACCAGCCTGTTCATACTGTCACAATTGCTATATAATTTCTGGGTATGCTTCAGAATTTAGTAATGAAGAACAAGATCAACTTAATAATTCTGGGTGAGAGTAAGATTGAAGAACGAGAAGATGAAGAAGAAGACAGAAGAGGGAGTAGGAGAGAGGGAAGAAGAGTCGGCGGTGATATTCATTTGGAGTATGAACGCAGAAACAATAGTTGGAGAGAGAAACTGAGAGGAAGGAGAATTAATGGTGAGACGAGGGCGAAGAAAAGATGAATAGATAGATCTACATGGTATTGATATGTATTGCCGTTTGGTAAGGGAAGCCAAGGTGGGTCCCTAATTCATTCATATGGCTTCGATTGGGGAGAGATGTTCCGGTGGGTACATTTGTGTCTATTTGTTTAGGCTCAGAGGTAACAGATGGAGAGAGAAAGAGATGATAGGCGTTCATTTATTGCTATATTAATTCAGTATTATTATAAAGTATTGACGATTAAGGAAAAATTATTCTTCTGGTAACTACAGTTTTATTTATATTTTAATTTAGATTATATAATTTAAAAATTTATAATTAACTTCTTATAATTTATAAATATTTCAATTCAATTTTTATTGTTAAATTTTTGTAATATTTAATTAAATTTTATTAATATAACTAATTATATATTACTTAACATTTTAAATACATATATTTATATTGACAAAAAAGTTAGACTGGGAATTAAAATTAACGTGTATATATATATATATGAAAAATATTAAAAAAATATAATGATGGGACTAAATTAAAATTCTCATAAATTATAAAACTTAAAATTATAAGTTTTTAAATAATAAAGATTAAATTAAAAATTAAATAAAATTACAAAGACTAAAAGTATGAGATTTGATAACTGTTATTATAAGTTTTGACGAGTAGCGAGTTTGTTAATTTATTTAATTATATGATGTGGGGAAGATGCTTAGGTGGGTGAAGGGAAAAAAATGGATTAAAATTAATTAATTAATTAAAGTGTAGTGGGACAGATCGGAGCTATGAAAGTGGTCACTTCCGTCCATCGAACTTTAAGGCTTTTAAATGTTTTATTTTGCTTTTTTCTAATATATATCTTTTTGGGAAAAAGAAGATTTCACTTTTGAAAGGATCTCTTTCTTTGAAACGAATTTAGGCAGATCCATTCTTAAATTGTACTGTAGTAGTTGCTTGGTCTCATGTCCCAAAAGGTCAGCAACATGATAATTCTCCATTCATCGTAGGAATTTTTTAATACTTTTTGTATCTTTTGTATTTTTATTATTTTTTATTTTTTATTAACAAATATTAAATTAATTTTTTATTTTTACATAATATAATAATTTAATTCTTTATAAATTATTTGTATCAAATCAATTCTTTATAATTTCTATTTTATATAGAAATAACTCTTATATTATCTTATCAATTTATTAAAAAGGAATCAATGAGAGATTAGTTCAAAAAAAAAAATTGTAAGGAATTAATTTGGTATAAACAATTTGTAAAATACTAAATTATCATAAACTGTAAAAATAAAAAACTAATTTAATACTTTTCTATTTTTTGTATTAATTTTGAGGACTAATTTTGATAAATGCTTATATAGTTCAACGGTCTGAAATTTACCAAATTATTTTTCAATAATAACACAAACTAAGAAGGTTTTCATTGTATTATATTATAAGGAGAGATTTAGAAAGAACACTAGTCAATATGTAATCATAAGCAGCAAATTATTATGTATAATAGTATTATATTATAAAATAATGTCTCATGTAATAAAGTGAATTAATTAAATTATATTAAAATGACTGTGTGCATAAATTTTATTGTTAAAAAAATTCATTTTAAATTTTTTTTACTAATTCATTATATGATTCCCTCGAAAATTTCTCACTAAATGATTTCTCTTTTTATTAATTTTTTAAAGTTATAATCATTGTAATAGAAAAAAATATTAAATTGGTCCCTCACTTTTATATTTTGTGACAATTTATCCCTCACAAATAATAGTGACAAATTAATCCTTCAAAAATTTTATTTTATGCAAAATTAGTTCCTAATTAAAATGAATAGAAATACTAATTTTGTACAAATTTAAAATTGTGAGAGATTAATTTTATATAAATGTAAATTTATGAGCAACTAATTTTTTACAATTAATATATGAAGAATTAAATTGCTACAAAATATAAAAGCGAGTGGCCAATTTTATACATTTCCCAATTATAATATCTGCAAGTTTTACTGATATAACTATAGACAATGATATAACTAGTGTTTCATAAATTTATTATAGAAACATTTACTTTAATAGCTTTTTATTAATTCATTATACTATTCCTGATAAAGTATATATATTTAAGAAGTTAATTTTTCTCAAAATACGTCGAAAGCACTTATATTATTTTATTGTTTTAGAAAAGATAAACAGAGTTCTTTAAATATCTATTAATACATAACTTTATAAAACATTCAATGTGATGTTATATATATTATTTAACATATATTATTCATGATGTTGTAAAATCATGTTAATATTTCCAAGTTTCATTAATATAAATCTATATAATGAAAATAAGTAGTTTTTTATTTTATATATATATATATATATATATTTATATATATATTATGATTATTCTAACTAAATCAATTGAACTAAAATAAAAGGGTAAAATAAAGTAAAATAAATGCATGAATACAAAGTGGTTCTCTACAGTGAACGGTGTATTTGGTCTCGAAATTCTTTTTTTTTTTAATTAATAAATTTAAATGCATCGGTTTTAACTATATAACTTTTTGAATGAAACAAAATTAATAATAAATAAATAAAACGTGTAAAACTGAAATTTGTTAAATGGGAAGTGCTTTGCTTCGGCTTTGGCCTTTTGGTGACTTAGGTGTCAACTCTGTGAGTCACATGTGGATGGGCCATTGCTTTTCACCTAAAGTTCAAAGCAGTGAGTTTTGCTTTTCTCATACTTTGACCCAATTTACCCAAAAATTTCGAAGTTGGATCCTTAACTTTCAGGTCAATTTCTCCTTCCTCTAGTACCAAACCAAAAAAAAAAAAAATTTCCGGGGTTATTGGAGAAAAAATTGAAGTTTTCATAGAAAAAAATATTATTTTAGTTATTTATTTATTACTAAATTATCTTTTTAATTCTTTAGTAATTTTATTTTTCAAAAAAGTCATTCACTAATTAAAATATTGTCATTTTTTGTTTCTTTCACGTGAATTAATGAGATTTAATTCAAAAATTATATATAATAATAATTTTAAAATAAGTGACAAAAATTAATAATTTTTAATTAGTGAGGAGTCATTTTGAAAAGTAATAATTCATTGATAAGTCAAGGGACTAAAATTATATCATTTTCAAATAATTTATTGGACAAGCTTTAATGAATTAGAAAAAAGGAAATAGATTTAGTGAAGGTTGAAATTTAAATGTAGGTGAATATAATGGAATATGGACCATTAAATAAAAATATATTGTTTAGATTTTGAGAAATTATTAAAAATTATTTAAAATTTATTAATATATGAGTTATTAGATAAAAATTTAATAGTTTAAATTTTTTCAAAATACAATAAATTTAGATGTTCAAATGCATAAAATTCACGTAAAAAAGAAAAAGTAGACAAATAAATTAATTGATTCTCTTTGAGGACGCCCTTAATCATATCCAAAATGAATGAGGAACTAATGATGATTTGAGTTGGCTGGGAATAAAATAAGTATGCCATAATAGCCACTAAAAATCAGAGTTGAGAAAAAAATTAATTGCTTTTTTGAAAATTATAGAAAGAGACTGTTTGGCCCACTAGAAAATTTAGGGTATAGGCAACCAGGTAGGTATGGTCACTTAAAATACGTTTCTCCATGTGGATGGCAATTGTGCATGATAGCTCTCACCCAACAATAATGCAATCCCCATCTCCACCTCCCAACCAAAAACAAATTATTTAATTTTTTTATAATCCAGATATATTATATTTAGTAGAAAATGTACTAATACAATAGTTAATATTAAATGTACGATTTTACGGTTCAAACTAAATTTAGTGATAGTGTATGATAAAAAATTTTAAATTTTGACTATGTTCAGTTTAAAATTTTGATTCAAAAATTCATAGTTAAGAAATTTAACAATCCAACAGTGAGTAAATTTTTTTAGGAAATATAGTAAATCTAGATTCTATAAAATATATAATTAGTCGGTAGTGTAGGATTTTTGTTATGAGTAAGATATGATTTTGATCCTTTAATTTTAGTCTTAAATTCAATTTAATTTTTATAAGATGAAAAAGTAAACTAATTTAAGTTTTTGGGAAGACCATTTTAATTTTTAAAAGACAATTATTTTATAAAAGTTTCAATTTTTAAGGATCAAATTGATTTTGAAACTAAAAGTGAGAAATCAAAATTGTAATCATAGTCTGGTTATTATACTCCAATTGATTGTGGCATGACTTTATTTGTAAAAACAAATTACTTGAACTTATGGTTTAAACAAATTGTATAATTTCGTTATACATATGGCAGACTAAATAAAGCTAAAATTGACATGATAACGTTATAAAATTTTTTTAAAAAAATCTTAAATTTATTATTGAATTATCATTTTAGTCCCTTATTTATGTTTTTTTATTTTTTTAAATAATTCTCATTAATCGAAAATGATCTCTTTTAGTCTCTCTATATTAGTTACTGAAAATTTAATTTTAGAAACTATATACTATAACAATACCAAAAAATAAAAATACTTAAAAAAAGTTGATTGTTCCATTATTTATATAGCAAAAGGGAAAATATTGTCTATGCACAAATTCACCTGCAAAATAGAAGAAAGTAAAAGAACATTAATCAAAAGCTTCCAACCAAAAAAAGAAGAATTCAAAACAAAAAAAAAACCAAACCTTTCAAAACTAATCCCATGTGACTATTTTCTGTACATATAAAATGTTTTCATTGAACAATAATTGAAAAAAAAAAATTATCAAACCACAGTTAGAGACTACTAACACAATTAGCACCTAAGACTCTTCATTTCTAATAATTTATTTTTAAAATAAATGTGAGTGGGTATATCTATTATTAAAATATGGGAAAAGTTATCAATTTTGGTACTTTCCATAAAAGATTTGTTTGATCTAATATTTATTTCAAAATAAAAAAATGCTCATAAATAATAATTCTATATCATCTCCAATGTTATTTGTGTAATAAGACAGGGATAGACAATATTGTATCAATTTAATCCTTATCTTCCTAAACACAAAACGGTACGCATTGAACTCAGGATACGATATGTCTGCTCCAAAAACTTTTCGTATTTAGTTTATTTTAATTTGTGAAATTGAAAAATGAGTGAAAAGAGAACCAACGTACCATTATAAAAGGAGTAAAATTATATTTTGGTCTCAAATATGAGATAATTTGTAATTTATTTTTTTCTCAATCTGGTCCTTCATTAATAAGTTATTTCTTAATTTAGCCCGTTTATAATTGTCATATCAATTTAGTCACTCGTATGTATATATAGTTTTAAAATTTGATCATTTACAAATCAAATCATTATAAGTAATATCTTTCATATTTTTGGAATTAAAGTAGTTTTTGTAGATATTATTGATAATATTTTTATTTGTAAATGATCAAATTAAAAAATATCTAATTGTAAAATTGAAAAACAATTCTATAAGAAAATAAGTATATAGTTAGAAAAAGAGTATAACCCTGTTTTGGTGCCTTACATATAAGATATTTCTTAATTTATATTTTTTTTAATTTGGTCTCTCATAGAATTACTTACTTTATCAATTTGATCCTTCACATATGAATATTTTTAAATTTTTCATTACATATAAAATAATTATAAGTAATATCATTTATATTTTTTAACTTAGGATAGTTTTTGAAGATATTATTGATAAAAATCTTATTTTTTAATGATTAAATTGAAAAATATTTGTATGCAAAATTAAAAAGACAATTTATGAGGGACTAAATTGAAAATTATATCATTTATGAATGATCAAATTGAGCAAATTAAGACATACTCAAATTAAGGGACCAAATTCAGAAACACCCAATAAATAAAGGACTAAAATAAAATTTTGGTCGTTAGAAAAGTAAGTTAAATTCACATTTTGCCTAATTTAGTAAAGGTACTTCTTTAACTTAAGAGTTAAGGTTAGAGTGGAAGTCCAATCGGACGGCGAAATAAAGCAATCTTCTCTTTTCACTGCCCTTTACGCACCTTTTCTTTTCTTTGGTTTTAATTGGTCATTGCTTTTCTTTAAAGAAAAAGCCACCTTTTAGTCCCTTACGTGTTTCAAAATTGACAATTGGTCCCTCATTTATTATAATTCATAAAATAATCACATTTATTAAAAAATATCACACTAAGTCTCTCATTTTTTAAAAAATACTAAATTTAGTCTCTCAATTTTAGATTTAGAGTTTGTATAGCGAGATTAAATCTAAAACTTTTTTGAGAAGTAGAGAATTAAGTATAATATTTTCAATGAGTAGAGGATGATTTTGAATTTAACAATGAGTGATATATCAAAATAAAAATTTTACAATGAGTGAGGAACTAAATATATATAAAGAAAAACCACATTTTAGTCCCCCTACTTATTTTAAAATTATCATTTAGTCTCTCATTTATTCTAATTCCTAAAATGGTCTCATTTATTAAAAAATGTTGTACTAGGTTTTTCACCTTTTTTAAAAATACCAAACTTAGATTTAGAGTTTGAGTAATAGGACCAAATTTGAAATTCTTTCAACAAGTATGAGACTGATTGTGATATTTTTTAATAAATAAAAAATTATTTTAAATTTTATAATAAATAAAGAATCAAAATAAATATTTTACAATAAATGAGAATCTTTTATATATATATATATATATATATATATATATATATTGGATTGCACAATTGAATAGATCACTTTAATAGATATGTCCAAGGCCGGCTATATATGACGTTTTTCGATTGGACATTGAATAGTCAAAAAGATAAACTTCATGCCATATTTTTCAACCCATCTTTACGATGAAGATATATATGATCCACATTTGATATTTGGATTTTTTAAAGGCTTTCAATCCATTTGTTTATATCACTAAAGATTTTAGAATCGAAAAAATATTATTTTAATTATCGATTTATTATTGAATTATTATTATAATTTTTAATCAATTTTATTGTTTTAAATAGCCCTCCAATAATTAAAAATATTAATTTTGATCTTCTACTTGTGTTAATAGAGTTCAACGTTAGTTAATATATGAGTATGATTTGAAAAATGGGAAATCATAAGAGTATTCTAATCAATAAAAAATTATTTTAATAAATAAAATAAATAAAAGATCAAAATGGTAATTTAATGATAAATTAAAGATTAAAATAATATTTTTGTTGAAAGGATGAAAATTTTAAAGAGGTATGTTTAAAACTTTTAATTATTGCTGGCATTATATATATATATATATATATTTGTACATATCCGAACAAAATGTGATGTTTACGGGAAAAAGTAAAATTTTAAATCTTAAGCCCAAATTACTCACACTCCTAACTATCATAGCCATGAAAATTTCATCTCCGTTTGATATTTGTATTTTTCAAAGGCTTTTAATCCATTTCTTCTTATCCACAGTATATGACTAAAGATTTTTAAAACATTTGTCCTCTCAGTGGCGGTTATTAGGATAATTTTCTTAAAAATATGTTCTTTTCTCCTTTAGATATTGGACATTGTCATACTCAAAAAAGGATATGCAATATATGAAATAGATTTGATTATAAATTGAAACGCAAGTCCGTTCCTATTCAATATGTCCGGTTCCAAAAATACAGATATGAGCCTAGAGTAAAAAAGGTTGACCAAAAAAAGAACTCCATTTTTAAAGTATAAATTAATAATGGTTGAGGCTGAGTCTTTGTGTAAATGTAGTGACATCTAATTTAAGTAAAAAAGATGTAAAGAGCGTAGGAAAGGTAAAATATGACACTCTCCTAATATGCATTATACAAGTAAATAGAGTATAGGTAGTTTACTAAGACAGAGGAGTGATCCCTACATTAGAATTAGTTGATAAAAATAAAGAAAATAAAGGATGACCCCCTAAGGAGATAAAACACTCAAAATAGGCATTAGAACTAATAGTGGAAAGAAAATAAGAGAGTTAGCATAGTTGTTAATTTACAGATACAAGAGAATTTAAAATTATGAATATTAAACTAAAGATACAACTGCCTTAGACATCTGAAAAGAAAATAAACTTTGAAAAAGATCAACAGAGCAAGTAGTTAGTTTTTCGCTTACATATTTTAGCCGGAAGTTTCCCTTTCATATCTATGTGTTTTAATTTGCTAAGCATATGTGAATGTTATGTTTTGATTGGACAAGATTACATTAAGGGATCTAGACATATGGAGATGGACATCACAGAAGATAGTCCCTAATAGAGTAAAGTGGGGATAGATCCAATCAGACTTCAATAAAAACCCTAAGAATTGTTATGCATGCATAACTAGATGTTGAGGTATGAAAGAGATGGAAATGAAGTAGTTTTCTTTAACTCTATACTAACTATTGAGATGTGAAAGTATCAAATTTACTTTGAATTCATTTCAAGGTTAGCAAAGGCAGTTAGCTAACAGCTAAAGTATAATTAGCTATACTAAAATAACATAAGTCAATATGTTCAAAATGGGAGATTGTAAGAACAATGAAACTAACTTAGAGATGAAGAAATACCAGCCATAGTAGAAACAAACAATAGTAGTAGAGATGACTGACTAACAAACAATACCCAATGTTTAAGAAAAGAGAGTTCTGCAAACTATGAGAGAGAGAAAGACCAAGCTAGAGCTTTTTTTGTGAGTGGAAAAGTCTTAAATAAGAAACCCTCAGCCATTTATTTACGATGACATTTTAATATTAATAAAAATATGTTTTATTTCAATAAAAAAACAAATCCCCTAATCCAACTCATTTAAATAATAATTAAATAAGTTCAATGCCTCTATATTAATTCTCAATTAGTAATTTGATAGAATAATTATTTATTAACATTGAGTTATAGATTAGGGTTTCCACCCAATGGGTTTATGAGTAATTCAATATATCACTAATTACACACAATTAACATGAACCCAATCTATTTTAATTTTAAATCAATATTGATGGTCTAATTAACAACCATAAGAAAATTGTTGTAATAATAGGATTAACATTAATCCATAAAATAATTTAAAATTATTCTCATAATTTTCCAGTTGGATAGAATTAATCAATTAATAGGACAATCAATAAACTAACAAAACTAAGTAATCAATATTTGTATAAATACATAGATTTATGTATATACTAAACTATGCCAAGTTCAAAAATGGAACTGTATATTGTCACTGGATTTGATAGAGAAACAAGTGATGTTAACATTTTTATATACTTAGTTCCAATATGAAAACAAAATGGAGTATAAAATAACATTTTAGGTGTTTTATTACATCATAAAAGTCCTTTAAGGACTCTATATTGACTCCTACTAAATCAAGACTACATCAAAATGTTCAACAATACCTATATAAGTCACATGACTTTCAAAAAATCCTACTGGTAAGCCTTTAGTGAATGAACTCGCCAACTTATATTCATTTGATATATGAATTAAATGAGTTTGAGATTCAACAATCTTTTATTTATTGAACAGAACTTAACATAAAAGTGTTTAATGCGACTGGAGTTCATATGATTTTGAAAAAAGTTAATTATAAAAAAACTATTGCAATATATAGTTAGAAGTCGTGATATCGAATCAATAAGATGCATGTCGGATACCAATTTCCTCAATTAAATAGCTTGGTGGGTAGCCTTATAACAAACAATATACTTTGCTTCAATAGTTGAGGTAGTTGTAACTCATTGCTTAACTTTTCTATGAAACAACTCCTCTAGACATCATAAAGATGTATCCAAAAGTAGATTTACCATCATCAACACATGAAGTATATTCTAAATCAGGGTATCCCATTATCCTAAGTGTTTAGACTTCCTAAAAGCTAGCAAGTGGTGCTTTGCACCTTGGAGGTACCTCATGACTTTCTTTATAGCTTTTTAATGATTAAAGATAAGCTCACTAGATATTTCTCAAGCACACTAGCAGTAAAGGCAATGTCCAGACATGTGCATACCTAAGCATTCGTCAGGATGCCAACTGTATATCCGTATGGAAGTTTATCCATTGCAGTCCTTTGATCATCATCTTTGGGACATATCAATTTAGACAACCCTTTACCTTTTAGAATAGATGCAACACAAGGAGTGCAAGAATGCATTTGAAACATCTTTAGCACTCAATCAATATAAGTTGCTTGAGACAAACTAAGAATGTCATGTGATCTATTTTGAATTAGAATTCCCATAATAAAAAGACTTCGCCTAAATCTTTCATATCAAAATGATAAGATAAGATGTGTTTAGTCTCATTCAATAAACTTACCGAGTTACTAGCCAGTGCGACTTAAAGTGAAATGATTAGCACCTCATCAAATTTTATATATCATGAGGGCTTATTTTAGCCCATAGATAGATCTATTCAACTTGCATATTATGTGTTATTTCCCTTATTCAGCAAATCCATTAGGCTATAGGCATCTTTAATAGACATCGCTGAGAAGGTCTTTTGACAATCTATCCCTTCCTTTTGATTGCAGCCCTTTAGCTACAAGTTTGGCTTTGTATTTTTTAATTTCACTGCTAGTCTCTCTTGTTGTCTTAAAGACCCATTTACGACTAACAAGTTTACATCTATCTAGTAACTCAGTAAGTTCTCACACATGACTATGATGCATGGAGATAATCTTATCATTTATAGCCTCAAACCATTTAATTGAATGAGGACATGATTCATTATAGAAGATAGGATCTGTGCCATCAACAATATCTGACTCAAACTCCAACAAATATACTATATAATCATATGGAATTGTAGGCTTACAAGTCCTTTAGGATTGTCTCAATTCAATAATCAACTCCTTTAAATCAATTATAGGAGGTTCTAAGCTAAGATCAACTAGATTCTTAATAAGAACATCACACCCATGAGAGCAAACAACTGATAAAGGTGATAATGAAATTGGTAATGGTAACATAGCATACTCATTATACAGATTAATAACCTTAGAAACATCACTCCCACTATCTAACTCATTAACTTTAGTAATGTGAGTAGGGCAATAAAATTTGCATTATCTTGATTTACAACAATACCCAATAAAGAATCCACTAGTAATCCTAGATCAAGTTTCTTAAATTAAGGGTTATATAGTCTTATATTTGCTTTGCAACCCCATACATGAAAATGCCTTAAATTAGGCCTCTTACCAGTGAAAAATTCGTAGGGGTATATGTAACTAATTTACTAGGAACTTGATTCAAGATATAGGCTATTGCCTTAAGGGCACTACCTCATAGAAACTTTGGCAATGAAGAGTGGCTACTCATGCTTCTAACCATGTCCATCAAAGTATGATTTTGCCTTTCAACAACTTCATCTCGTTAAAGAGTTTCAAGCATGGTATACTACGCTTTAATGCCATGTTTATGCATAAATAAAGTAAACGGTCTATGGTTTCTATCCATTTTGATATACCTCCCATAATATTCACATCTTCTATCTAATCTAACACATTTAATTGCTTTTCTAGATTTAAGCTCAATAATAACTTTAAATGCCTTGAAGGCATCCAATAATTTAAATTTCTCATGCAACTGATTAACCCATCCATATCTAAAGTAATCATTTATAAAAATGATAAAATATTTGTATTAAAACACATTAAAGAAAAGTAGTTGAGAATTTAGAAAAGAAAATAATAGAAATATTGGGACTATGTTATAAGATGAAGGGCCTGATAAATTATGAAAGGCTTATTGAGACTAGTTAATTATATCAATCACTTTTTTGCAATGATAAAATATTTGTTTGTCTGAATCCTTGTGACTTAATATTAATGATTAGAAGTAAAGGTTTAAATAATTTGGACTATTATCAAAAATAAAATGATAATTTGAAAACAAAATTTTAGCTAAGAACTAGTTTATTTTATTATATGTTAATACATTTTAAATCAATGGTATTTTTAAGCTTTAATAAAAAATTTAATTTAATAATATATTGTTATATAAAAAAAACATAATTAATTAGAGAAAATCCATAAAATTAGTTGTGAGATTGGTGAGAGAAAAACGATAACAACGAGCTTATTAAGAGAGTACCATCATAAATTATTCAACCATATATTATTTTTTCTCATTTAATTTTAGACTATGTCAAGTTATATTTATAGTCTCTTAATAGAAAATTTAAGAGACAATTAATTAATTAATTTATTATTTTTCTCATACATGTCAAAAACCGTGCAAACTTCAAATAATTCTCAATTTAAAAGACAGATAATTAGTTCATTATTTTTCTTGTTCGCTCTAAAGAATTCTCAGACTTTGAAGAATAATTCATTAATTTTTTTCTTTCAATACAAAAAATTCTCATAGTTAAAAATTTTTTTATTTAAGATATGATTAATTAATTTTTTTTGTTGATTACAAAAAATTTATGCAAATTCATGATTTTATTATTTTTTCTTGTTGATTAGAAAAAATTTACACACTTTTAAGAATTTTTTATACATGTATAAGCAAGATAAAAAGTCATTGTATGAAAAATTAATTGTTTGCTTAACAGAGTCTTTTCATTGGTTAATGAAACTTTCATATAAAAAAAAAATTACTTTATTTATATATAATAATATATAATAGATTCTTAAGAGTTATAATTTAACCTTATTAAGAACTAGTTTTTGTATGTAATGGTAAATAAAAAAACAAACTAATTTTGCCCTTGTCATGTATAAGTGACATATCATCATTTCAGTCTGAAAAATGATTATCCCAATTCTAAGAAAGCAGGGCATTTACCAGAATGAATTGGCCCACAATGAGCACTTGGAACGTTTAACCTTTTAGAAGGTTCTAAAAAGCTATGATGTTCTAATGCGTTACAGGTATACCCTGCTTGATCTTTTTATCGTGGGTTAGGTACGGAAATTCCATGTAATTAAATAAATTCCTTAAAAGTAGCTATATTGTTAGCTACTATTTTTAAAAATCTATAATAATCTGAGTAATAATTAAAAAAAAAAAAAGTAAAAGTAACCTGTTGAAAACAAGTATATAAACATGATTACTTAATAAATTAATTAAGAATTTAGTTTCTCATTAATTTTTATTTTTTATTTAATCCCTCACTAATATAAAAATTAACACATTCAATTTTAATTAAATTTAAACTAAATATGTTAATTTTTATATTAATAATAAATTAAATTAAGAATAGAATTTTAAATGGGAGACCAAAATTAAAACTGAATTGAAAAGTGAAAGATTAAAATAATATTTTATTAGATAATTAATACTTAAATTTAAGGTGTAAATGAAATTAAAAAAATATGTCTGGTGGGAGAGAGAGGGATAAAAAATTACAATAGGAGATACTTTAGAAAACGAGTTTTTTCTTTAATTTTTTTTTCAATTTTTTGATCTACAACATTTTCAATTATAATTTTTTTACAGTAAAAAATCTGTAATTGGGAGGAGAGGTGTCCTATCTTCAATGACAATAATAATCAAAATTAATAATTGTCAAAGAAATCCGAAAAGAGATATATGTAATGTCTTATCCTTCGTATTTTGTTGAATAGCAATTAGGAAGTGTGTGTGTGTATATATGTCTGTATGTATGTTGGAATCACATCGCTCCACATGCAACAGCACATGCTAACTTTTTAGTCCCTGTACCTTTCTTGCCTTTATATCTATCTCCACAAACACTAATTATAGTCCTCAAGAATATACTTAAAAATAAAAGGAAAATGACAACAAGGTAGGCCAATGCCAAACTAGCTGTTTTTGCTTTTTGCATGAGTGAAGTGATTAATATATATATATATATATATATATATATATATAATTGGTCTCTAATTTTACATTTTATGACAATTTAGTCTCTCACACATTAATTGTAATAAATTAATTTTTTACAAATTTAAATTTATATGAAACTAGTCTCTTACAAATTTAAATTTATACAAAATTAGTTTTTTTGTTTGAATTAATGAGGGATTGATTTTACATCAAATAAAATTTTTGAAAAACTGATTTGTCATAATTAATTTTAGCGTACTAAATTATCACAAAATATAAAAATAGAAAAACAATTTGATACTTCTCTTAAAAAAAAATTGCAATATGACGTGTAATTAACTCCGTGGCCTACATGTTTTTTTTTTTTCTTGGTAGTGTGGAGATTGAACCATTGGCTATAATGAAGATAGTGTTGCTTCATTTTATGTGGTCCTTTTACCCAAACAAAAAATAAAATAAAATAAATTTACGTGGTTTTTCTCCTAAAAGAAAAAATAAATTTTGGACTTTGTTATCCTGAACTTAAAATTTAGATAGGATTTATATAGAATTAATGATTAAAATACATGTAGTCTCTATATTTTTAGAAGTTTCAATTATTATATAGTTTTAAATAAAGCTTTTTTCAGCTAAATATTACGTGAAATAAAAAGAAACCAAAAAGAAGGAGAAATCCTACAGGATGAAAAATATTGTATCTATATACTCTATTTTTAAAAGTCTCGAAAATAATAAGTTTTAGAATTTAAAATTTAGGGTTTAGAATTTAACTTTGACATGCTTATGTCAAATTCAATAAATTCATGAGAAACCTGACCAAGTTAGAATTAGTCCGACCTTGATATAATTATAGTCAAGCGATGAAAAAGGTGGAGCGTGATTGCATATGATTGGATGATCAAATATTAATTGGTCCACTTACAATGATATAAATAGTTTTTAAAATTACAATTTTCCCCCTCAATAACTTAATAAAATTGCTGCAATTCTCTAGCTTGCCTAAACTCTCTTCATCTTTGTCCTAAATTGCTCCTCCTTTACATCACCACCATATTAATTAGCATGGTTAATGATTAACATCCCTTTTACCATTTTCTTTTCTCCCCAAGCTTTGAGTGCACCAAAATTCAAAGGATTGAATCTTATGTGCTAACGCCATGATTCATCCTTCACACTACCCTTTAAACACTTTGCTTCAATAGTTTTCAAATTCAACATGAACATTCTATTTCTTGACATAAAGACTTTAGCAATCAATGTGTCACTTTGATCTCTTAGCCAAAGACAATCTTTCACATGAATTTCATACCCCCTTTGTCCTAAACTTAAAATATTGCATTTTAATTTGGAACATGATAAACATTAGTGATAAGTTTATGACAACCGTCCTTTGAAGAGAAAAAAATGGTACCTATCCTTTGAATTTGAACTTTCGAAGTCTTCAAATGAAATGTTGTCATAAACCTTCTCGTTAGGCTTTTATATCCATACATGTGATTGCTTGCTTCATTGTCAAGATACCACAAGCTTGTATCATTTTTCTTGTCATTCTTGCATGCTAGTAAAAAAGTTGGCTCTTCCACTTCTTGCTTGTCATCAAGAAGATTAGCCCTTTCTTCTTTGCCGCGTTGGGTACTATTGTAGCACTCCCAAGAATAATGTTCAAACTTATGACAATTATAACATTCAATATTCAACTTGTCATACCTTCCTTCATTTGTTCTAGAATAAGTGCCTTTACCTCTACCCATTGATTTTCCACAGCCTCTAGTTGATTGGTTGCTATTATCATTATTACAAGTGTCATGATCACCTCTTCCTCTTCCTCCTTGGCAACGTCCACGGCCATATCCTCTTCCTTGTCCACGCCTTGATTTATCTTGTTCTTTATCTTTCAAAGATGTCTTTGCTTTGAAAACTTTATCCAAAGTCTCATTTTGTCTCCTCTTCAACTTATCTTGTTGGGCTTGTAACTTACCTATAACTTGTTCAATCGTCAAAAAGCCAAGATCTTTTGACTCAATGACACAAGCCACAACATTAAATTTCAAGGTCAAGGTACGAAGTTTACTCTCAATCATATAAACATCTTCCATTTGATCTCCATACTTTTTCATTTGATTCACAATATCTAACACCCTTGAACAATAATCCAAGATCAACTCATATTCTTTCAATTGCAAAGCTTCAAATTCACTTCTCAATATTTGGAGGTGTACTCTTTTCACTTTGTCAATTCCTTGGAAAACTTTGGCAAAATCTTTCAAGCTTCTTTTGTAGTTGTGACAACAGCCACTTTCACAAACATCAATTCATCCAATCCTTGATGGATGAAGGTGAAGGCTTGTTGATCCTTCTTCCTTGTTTTTGCCAAAGCATCCTTCTCATTTGGTGATAATGATGCCTCATTTTATGGTTGAACATATCCATTTTCTACATTCTCCCAAACATCTTGTGAGCCAAACAATGCTTTCATACGTATACACCAATTTTCATAATTCTCGTGTAAGACGAGGAAATTGAAATTGAAACATTTTATTATTTGTCATTCTTTACACTAAAGGATCAAGCTCTTATACCACTTTGTAAGAAAGGGATTCTATTCCCAATTGTATTCCGATTTCTTGGCTTAGCCTTAAACACCAAGTACATGGGGTATATAGAGGCTCACTAGGTGGCTAGATACATTCACCATATTTAATACTCAATACATGTATTACACATTTTAAAGTGCATGACTCATACCATACATGAACCATACTTTTCTTGATATATTAATCATATAAATCTAGGTACGCTAATTAAACACAATGAACTTGACTCCTTGTAACACTAAAAGTTATCTAGAAAGTTTAAATTACATTTTTCCAACATTGAACAGAATGTCACAGTTAAAGTCATATCTTTCATGTAATTACATACGTGTTTTACTTGCAAAACCAAGTCATGCTTGCATAAATCCATCTCAAAGCTTCAGAAAAAGGTCAGTCTTTGTCGTCTGCATATTGATTCATTTGCATGCTTCTGTTTATGATTAGCATGACTCTGATGTACCTAATTCGCCTAAAGCTTCCTGAAGCAGGATAAGGCAGGCACTACTGGAGCAAAACAACTTACTGGGTAAGAAGGTAATGAGGCTTTTGTTTGCCAATGGCTAGTTTAGTCTAGAGTATGCTTTGTTTGGAAGATGGTCTGAGTGAAAAGTATAGATGAAGGAGAAAGAGAAGGCATTCGCCAGCAATTCCAGAAAAAGACTGAGAGGAATGGGGTGTGATGATTCTTGCAAGTTGAGGACAAGGATTGTATTTCAGAATCTCAAATCTCCTACTATTGTGCAAAAGGATGGTATTAATGTGATTAACTCTGTCCGGAGGGCGTGCGATCCTCCCCTTGTGAAGAACTTCATTTTTGATTGACCAAAAGACATAAGGACAGACAAGAATCCAAGATGTGAAGAATTCTAGCTGATCAAGGTTATCTTTACCCATAGAAAACCAACTTTGAAGCCAATGAATAATGTCTTGATTAGTAAAGGCATCTGTTTGAATCCCTAAAGGGGACGCAAATCACATGGCACAAGCAAAGGAGCATTGAAGAAGGAGATGGTTCACAGATTCTGGTTCAATATGACAAGAAGGGCAATCCATCTCCGTAGGAACATGTTGTTTCAGTATTTCTCCAAATGGAAGTGCTTTTGTCACAAGTTTCCAATTAAAAAGCAATATACGCAATGGAAGTTTCAATTTCCATAGGTGTTTCCATTGTGAAGAAAACGTTGGCGTTTAAAGCTTGGAGGTGGAGAGAAGAAGATTAAAACCATCTTTGATTGTACAAACTCCATGATTATAACAAGTGTCAAAGAGACCAATATGTGAGAATAGAAGAGATTGCTCGGAGGTAGCTGGACTACAAATCTATCTAAGGAGCTCAATATTCCATTTATTCTCATTATACAAGATAAGGTTAGACACATACATAAGATTATTGAGTGAGTGACCCAATTGCACTAGCCACCAGAGATAGTGGTTGACTCAGTAATTAATACATAAATTTATAGTTTGAATGAAATTTTATAATTAATACTTAAATAATAATCAAAATTAATAATTGTAAAAGAAATCCGGAAAGAGATATATGTAATGTCTTATCCTTCGTATTTTTTTGGATAGCAATTAAGGAAGATTTATATATGTTGGTGTCACATCGCTCCACATGCAAGAGCACATGCTAACTTTATAGTCCCTATACCTTTCTTGCCTTTATATCTATCTCAACAAACAGTAATTATAGTCCTCAAGAATATACTTAAAATACTTAAAAAAAAAAAAAGGAAAATGAAAACATGGTAGGCCACTGCCAAACTAGCTGCTTTTGCTTTTTGCATAGAGGGAAGTTACTTTTTTTTAAAAAAAAAATGCAATATGACATTTTATTTATTAGGGTATTGCGGTAGAATCCCTTGTAATTTATTGCGCGATGGGCTATATGATGAAGATAGAGTGTGCTTCATTTTATGTGGTCCTTCTTCCCAAAAAAGACAAAAAAAGAATTTTACGTGGTTCCTCTCAATAAAAATGAATTTGGACTTTGTTATCCTGAACTTAAAATTTAGGTAAGATTTATATAGAATTAATGATATATTAAAATACATTTTTAGTCTTTCTATTTTTAGAAGTTTCAATTATTATGTAGTTTTAAATGAAGGTCTTTTGACATGTCCAAAATAAAATGAAAGGTATAGGGTTAAATCCTATTCAAGATGAAAAAAAATTGTATCTATATACTCTATTTTTAAACGTCTCGAAAACAATGAGACAGATACTCTCTTCTGTACTAAACACAGAAATAGATTCACAGTATTTGAATATGAAATATAAGTGAATTTAACAAAATTTAAATTATTGGGTAAAAATTTAAATATTTTAATTGTAATAAGTTATTAAAATTATTATTATTTTAATATTTATTAAAATATAAACTATTAAATAAAAATTTAATAATTAAAATTATCTCAAATTTAGTATTCAAATTCTCAATCGTAGATAACCTATGTCAATTAAACACAAGTATGTATTGAACCAGAGTCAAGATAGGTCTGTTAGCTTTGGCTTGCTTGTCTCGAAGTCGATAAATCAATGATAGGTCTGTGCAAAGAAAGGCAGAGCGTGACTGCGTATGATTGAATGACCAAATTCTAATTAGTTCACTTAAAATGATATAATCAGTTAGAGTTGGCCAAAATTAAGATTTTTCCCCTTAATAAAATTGCATCATGTGTTTGTGACACCACATCAGTCAATTCCTCCAATTTACTCCCTTGCATTTGAATTTAAATTCTCCCACGAATGTCAATGTTAACAACATATATTGCAAAAAGAAGAATAACAAAATGGAAAATTGGGACAGTGTCAAGTGCAATGTGTAAGAAGAATTTATTGTGGCACTAAAAGACATTACTTTTTCTTTCCATTTGGTCCTTTTGCAACACTTTTTTTCTTAATTTTTTGCTTCTTTTATAAAAATTTAAAACTATAATTTTATCTAGGACAATATTATTTTCTCTTCTCTTTAGTCCCTAAAAATTATAATTTTTACCCAATATATTTTTTATCCTTTCATTTTAGTCCTTAAAATTTTATCTTAATTCTATTTTCTTGGCACATTAAATTCTTACAAGCCAACTAATAATTATATGTTATTTTACCAAAATTAATTTTCACTTAATTGGGTCTCATATATATATATATATATATTTTTTAAATTATCCAAATATATATATTTTTAATTAACATAGATTTAAAAATTCTAAGATGTTACATAATACCTCTATATGGAAATCAAATGGTAAGGGTAAAAAGCGAAACAACCAATTGAAAAAAGTACTTACTTTCCATTGAAGCGAAGATTGTAGAGGTTGTTCATGTGTTCTAAAACTGCTAAGCATATGAGATGGAATGCATTAAATAAGAACAATAATGCCATGATGAGACATCCAAAGGATTCTGAGGCTTGGAAGAGATTTAACTTAGGAAATCCTCATTTTGCCTCAAATCCACATAATGTGCACCTAGGTTTGGCCACATATAGTTTAAACCCTTTTGGCAATTTGAGTACAAGTTATAGCATCTAGCCATTGGTTCTAATGCCTTACAATTTATCGCCCTAGATGTGTATGAAGTAAAGTACCTTTATTCTTTTCATGATTATTCCAAGGAAAAGAGCACCAGGAAATTATATGGATGTATATGCAACCATTAGTAAAAGAGTTAAAAGATATGTGGGATGTTGGAGTGGAAACATATGATTCCTTCTCCAAGGATGTACTCAATATGTGTGTTATGTTGATATGGAATATTAGTGATTTTCTAGGATTTGAAACTTTATCTGGATGAAATGTTTATACTAGATTGGCATAACCTAATTGTAATTGTGGCTCAACCCCTATTCGTCTTTCTCATAGTCAGAAGTAGTGTTTTATGGGTCATTGTCATTATTTAAACCCATGTCATAAATTAAGATTGGTGCAAAATCGATTTGATGTAAGGAATGATAAGAGAAGTCCTCCAAAGGTAGTTACTGTCTTTAATATTTTAGAGTAGCTTGCAAATGTTGACGTGGTATTTGGGGAAAATGTGGAAGTTGAAGTTCGTGGAAAAAGAACTAAAAGAGCTGGTGGCAGTGAAGGTGACATTCAAGAATGGTGTAAGAAAAGTATATTTTTCCAACTTCCTTATTGGACGAACCATTTATTATATCATAATCTTGGTGTGATGCATATTGAAAAAAATGTACGTGACAATGTGCCTTTCACTTATATATAACAAATAGAGTTACTAAATAGGAAATGAGTAATAATACCATTGTACATTTTCATTAACAAGTTACAAATTAATAGAGTAATAATATCAGCATGTAATTTAAATAAAACTCAATTCCATGACAATTGTGTTAAATATTATGGATAAAATATCTATTAGGAAACTATTTTACATGCTAAATAAGAAGCATTTATACTACTTAACCAAATCAAAATACTGACATGAGCACACAATTCATTGATGGATAAATAACCAATTGGGAGCATTATGCTCATAATGATCATAACAAATCTATGTATGATGGTTGGTTCCAATTCAAGGTGCACCAAAACTAACAATAATTGTTGTTAGCTGCATGATTATGTACTAAATAGCCTCCATGAAAATAAATCATTATCACTAATATATTTGTAAAATGTTGAAAAAATTAGATTTAAGATTCTATTTAAATTTTGGGAGGCACAGAATTCAAATACAGTAAGAAATTGGAATTAAATCTGGTTGTAAGAAATGAGCTTGGCATCATACGTAAATTATTCTTGCAGACCAAAGTGGAGCAATTTTTGTCGTACTCCTAGTACGACGACGTTTAGGAAGGATCAACCTCAAGCGTACTCGTTAAAAATGCTTCTTCACGAGTCTACTTAGCTCATAATTTCACCAGCTTAGGTGTAATTATTATGGGTACCTTATAGGCCTTGAAACTTTATAGGCCCAAAAGATGCCCAATCCGCAAAACTAATGTTCATGAATCCTCAAGTTCATGAAATCACATAGAAAGAACATGGACAATAAATTAGATGTATGATTTTCATCATATAATAAATAACATTGAAATAAAATTTTAAGAGCCCATTTTCTAATATGTTATATTTTTTAATAATAGAAATCAATATCATTATCGAGGGTATTTTGGTCTCATGGCTTTAGGGTGTTAGTGCATATTTTCAAAATAGAAGGAAAAAATGTGTAACTTCAGTATCTATCAATATAAGAGAGAGAAATTTACCTTGTTTTTTAAATTATGGATCCGAATTTCTTGCATTCAGCAAGAAATACATGAATTTAACAGATAATATTAAATGAAATGTATGATCTTATAATTCAGATAAAAATTAATAATTGTGCAGAGTTAAAAAATTTTAAAATTTAATCACACATAACCTAAAATTTTTAATATAACAATTCAAACTTAAAGACACGTCAGCAAATCATTTTTTGAATTAGCTGGAAATCCGTTCTTGTTAAAATATCTAACCAAAGTAGTGCATAACTGTGATGTTGACTTCAAACCAAATTTACATTTTTAACATCATAATAAAGGTAGCAAGTTTTTTTTTTTTCTTTTTGTAAGAAAGAGTCTTATGCAAACTAAAATTTAATTTCATTACTAGAAAATTAATAATATGAGAGGTTTTCCCAATATATATATAGATGTTAGTGGCATCATATAATATTTTTGAAATACCTCATGTTAGTGAAATGTACTTAAATAATCTCAGTTAAGTGGATTTTAGTATGTCGGCATCTTAATTTTTCATGCACTTAAAGAATCCTACGTATAATGACTAAAAAAAAAAAAAAAAGAATCCTACGTATACAAATAATTAAGTTTGATATACATAGAAAGGATCTTCGTCTCTTATTTAGGACATATTCAACGCATAAAATTTAATTTTTTATATTTAAACATCTTATAATTAAATTTTTTTTATTAAATTTATATGTCATTATTTATATCTTTGTTATGCTATTTTTTAATTAGAATATTACAAGTGTATGATTAATTAATAATAATATATAATTTAATTTAAAGATAATATAATTATCTATAATAACCATAACATATCATGATATAATTAAAATTTTATACACTTATCATGTTTTAATTAAAAAATAACATAGCAAAAGACACAATATAAAATTTTTTTCTATATTTATATGCACTTAAAATTATGTGGTTTTAAAGCATTAATATTAATTGATAGAAAAAAGTACAAATTAGTATTTTACTTTTACACTCTATTATAATTTGACTCTTATAAATTAATTGTAATAAATTAATTTTTTTACAAATTTAAATTTGTACATAATTAATTATTTATAAATTTAAATTTATATACAACTAATGTATAAAATAATATTTTTAAAAAATTAATTTATTATATTTAATTTATAAAATAAATTAAATTATCACCAAATATAAAAGTTAGACGTGAGTTTGGTCATTTTTTCCCTAATTGATATGTAATATTTTTACTTTTGTAATAATCTAATAAAAAGTAAAATATTAGGTTGTTGTCGGTAATTGACTTTTCTCTTGAGATGAGTCTCTAGGATGCTGCCACGTGGACAGACATGAAAACGGGTTCTCCAAAGGAAGGCCTAGGAATGGAGGGACAAGTTCCCATAAAACTTGGAGTTGTTGTGACTTGTGATCCATTTTACACGAAAATTATTTTACCAGACAAACTATGTTTCTTTATTATTATTTTTAATCACATATCTGCACATTGTGCATTCATATTTTTACTGACACCTTTTTTTTTATATTTGAATTTCTTGCATTTATTCATAAATATGCAAATCAAACACTTAGTATTAAAATATTATGTAGATATGATCATTTATATTTAAAGTTAGATAGCAAATTTTGTAATTTTTCAGCTATTAAATTAGGTAAAATAAAAAAAATTAATTCAATAATCTGCATTAAACAAATTGTGCAATCCAACGAGATGCAGTGTGCATGAGAAACAATAGGAAATCCAATCTTCATATTTTTGCTATTGAAGGTAACACAATTTATTTGACAAATATGGTGATGCCTAAATTTATGAATACCAAATTTATTTTTAGTTTATACGAATGTGTTAGTTTAATTGGTTAAACTTTATTTTGAGTTTAGTATCAATTTAATTTTTTATTAATTTAGTCTCTCAGTTATATAAATGTTAGTATATTTAATCAAATTAATTAAGATTGAGGTCTTAAATTTGTTAACTTTTTTATTAGTAAAGATCAAATTAAAACTTATGAGCTTAAGGAGTAAAATAATATTTTAAAAAAATTATTAATTAAGTGAAGAATTAAAATAATATTTTATTAAAAAGTTAATATCCATGTCTTAGTAGTTTTGTGCCAAAATTAAAACTGCAAAGGTATAGGTTTAAGAGTTGGTATCGATTTTCTTCTCTAAAACTAAAAGATAATATTTTTTAATAATTTTGATTTAATTTTTTTCAAGAGCTTTATGAGTTTAAAAATTGTAAATGCACTAGTTTTATGAAATAATGTACTCTTAAAATTACTTAAAAAATTACCTAAACAAAATTCAAAGATATTTTAAGCATAAAAATAAATAAGGGTTTTTAATTTTTATTCATTTAGAGTATACTTTAATAATGCACATTGGTACATGTTGCTTTCATGAATTTTATTAATTATTTCTATTAATAGTTAGTTACTTGTTGCCAAAATCATGCATAATTTAAAAAAAAAAATGCACTTAAAACATTTGAGAGATAAGTAATTACCCAAAAATAAAAAAGAGGGGGAAACTATTATTGCAAAACTATTACCCAGCATTGAGTAAGATTAATATAATACTTTTTTTTTCCGTATCAAAAATCTATTTGTAACTACCTTAAGCATATTTTGGCACATAGATATATAATGAATGTTTAATTAAAAAATAATCTGTTAGTTAAAATATATATATATATAATTTGTTTTGAGATAAAATATTTTTTTGATCTCTTATTTATTATAAAATTATTATTTTAATTATTCGCTTATTATAATACTTAAAATAGTCCTCTACTTATGGAAAACTATCACTTGATCTTCCTACTTTTTTTTTTTTTTAAAAAAAAAAAATATATATATATATATATTAAATTTAGGTTCTTAAATTTAAAATTTATGATTTAATAGAAAAATTAAATTTAGTATTTTTAAAAAAAAGTGAGAGATTAAATATATTTTTTAATGTGTGGAGGACTATTTTGTATATTATAATATATGAGGAGGTAAAGTAGTAATTTTATAAATGAGGGACTAGAAAATCATTTTTCTCAATTTGTTTCACGCAAGTGGCACAATTAAAGTGAAGCCTTGTTTCGTTAAAAGATTTGGCTTCGGGAAATAGGAATGTCGGTCCCTATCCATTGTTTGGTTTGCGGTTGGACATGCTTTCCTTTTCCATTGGTAAATCTCATTCGCAGACTAATGGGAATCTGCAATCCCACACTTAACCAATGGAATGGCACTCCTCTCCTAAGAATGAAATGGTCAATGTCCAAATTGTCCCTCTGATTATAAGCTAAATAGGTGCCACTGGGTTCATTAGAAATTTGTAGTTCGATGGCTCTATACATTGGGTTCACTATTCGCCGCGCGAACGGGAGGAGAGGATGTCCCCGATGAAGATAGAATTTTCGTCGGCGACTATAGATTTTCCTGAGATCCTCCTTCCTCTTGCCTCTCTCTCCTCTCCTTCCTTTCTCTTTACTGTTTCCCTCACTCGGTCGAATTTCTAGCCCAGATCTCTGTCTATCTCTACTATTTCTCTCTCTCTGTTGTTATCATCCATGGTCGTCAAGGAAGGACGTTTCTGATTTGTCTCCTCCCTCCTCCCGTCTGTTGTTGTTCGTCCATATGAGAGAAGACCGGTGAGAGACGCCGGCGTTACGATCTAGAAGAGAAGGAAGATCCATCGTAGCGTCGTTTATGCTTCGAAGATCCGAGAGATCTTATCACCATGTTTCGCTGGATTTTGCTTCTTTAACACGTGTTTCGCCAGCAAGATGAACGGACAAGATGACAGAGCCAGAGACGACAAATGTGAACGGCGCCAGCGAGGATGAACAGAGAAGGAGAAGATGACAGTGAAGGGAACTTTTTAAACTTTCAAAATAAAAATAATTAAATTTTTATAATAATAAAATTTATTATTTTTATAAAATATTAATTTTTACTAATTTTTAACGATGATAAATTTTTAATAATAAGGACGTTATTATCATTTACTTAATCCTCTTCCTTATGTCTACTTTTTTTTATCATATTATACTAAACATAATATATAAGCTTAAGATTTTATTTTATGAAAATTCATTCATATTTTTATTCCCAATCAAAAAAAAAAAAAAAATAGAAGAAATGAGCTTTAAATGGGCCAAAATGTGATTTATTTTTTAAAGCTCGTCAAGTCTTTTTAAAAAGCCTAGTTCAATTTTTAAAAAATCAAATAATTGTAAATAACAATTGGAGAAAAATATTCGTCTCACACTTTTCATAAAATTATTATTTTAATTTATCACTCATTGAAATATTTAAAATAATATTTTATTCATTAAAAAATATTACATTTGATCTTTATTTTTTAGAAATATCAAATTTAGTCTATCTATTAAATCTTAAATCATAAATTCAATAGACTAAATCTAGTATTTGTATAAAAGTGGGGGCCTAATGTAACATTTTTTAATGAGTGAAAAATATTTTGGATATTACAATAAGTGAGAGACCAAAATGATAATTTTGACCAAAAAAATATTTTACTCTAATAATTTGTGTCTATGGACCATGATGCTTACACAATGGGGGATATTAAATATGAATGGACCTGGTTTTGAATTAATTTTGAGAAACATTGTGCCTTAACTTGAATATTACAGTGGATATCAAATCGTTATCTAATTTATTTTTAATAATGGCATTTAGATTCAATGATCATGTAAAATATGCCTAATCTAGCAGAGGAAGAATTGAGTAAAACTAAAAACTAAGAAAAAAACATATAATTTAGGAGGAAAATAGCTATGTCTAATAAATAAATTGTAATATTCAAACATTTCTTTCACAGTACAAAATTCTCTACTTTCTTCGGTAGAAATTATGAAAAATACAACATTTTAACCACTGCATAATTATTGAACAGTTTATGTCACCTTCATATTTTATTTATTATTTGTTAGAGAAATGAAATTAGATTAAAGTCTTAATTTCTTACATGTTTCGATAATTCAATTTTAAATGCAAAATATCAAATATTTAAAGCTATTTAAATACTAATTGTCGTCAAAATTCTAATCATAACTACACACACACACACACATATATATATATATATAATTAAAATATTAATTTGGCTAAAGCAAGAAGACATGGAAAAATGGTGATACTACTGTGAATCATGAAGAGAAATACTTCACATACACAGTACAAAAGTAGAGTAATCGCCACAGACTATAGTGATATGAAAAAGTTTACATTGAGAAAATCTTCTCACCAATTGTAAATATGACTTTAATTTAAGTTATTATGAGTTTGACAACTAATCTTGGTTTAAAGCTTGAGCATTTGAGGGAAAATTTTTTTAAATAAAATATTTTTTTTCATGTATTATAAAATTATTATTTTGATTTTTTTATTTATTATTAAATATTACATTTAGTTCTCTATTTATAAAAAAAAAATCAAATTTAGCCTTATATCTAAATTTAAACTCAAAATAGAAAAATTGAATCTAGTATTTTACAAAAACAAAAGACGATGTTTGATATTTTAATAAATGGAGATCATTTTAGACATGAGACATTTTCAAACAACATCTCACATAAATAATTATCCATGTGTGTCACTGCTCCCTAGTGATTATGAGTGACAATATAATCGGCACATGATTGGTGTAGAAAACAAGCAAAATTTTATTCCCAAACATTCTTAGGAACTCATGTAAATCATCTAAGTCAAAAGTCGGAGGAATAATCCATTTAATGAACTTCCCATAAGTTACTAAATATATGTACATATACTATGTTAGGTTTTGCATAAATTTTGGACCCTTCAAAGTTTTTTTAATAATAATCTGTCAGCCAACAAAATGGATCCTCTACGTTTCTTTCTCATAAATTTTTTATAAATTTTGGAGAGATACAAACACAAAAAAGAGAGAGAATGTATAGAACCTATTTTTTCTCATTCTATCCATTCTCTATTTTCTCTCTCTTCAACTTCGTAAAAAAGTTTACACCAAAAACTTTAGAGGATCCAGATTCATCAACCAAATAGCGCAAAGAAAGCTTGGGTATCAAAACCAATCAAAATACCATTAATTCGAGGTAGGGAATCCCACGAGCGGTCAATGTAGAGTTATGTCCAGATTTTATCACAAAGTTATAAGTTATAGTTTACAATGTTCATGAACACTAAAGGCAAAGAAAGAACACGCCTAGCATATCAATTTCAGGATCACTTAAATATACTGTTCTCCAACCCTTTGGCAATGATTGCTAACTTGTTCCACTGTCTGAAATTTCAAATTTGTTCAGCAAGTAAATAATATGCAAAAATAATAAATATTTATATAATAAAGAACAAGGGTTTAGGCAGAAAAGTAGAAATCAGCTGAAATTCTGGACTGTATGAATATTAAAGGATTCATGATGAAATGCACGTGTATAAATATTAATGTACATATGTAAATAAGTAAACACCAAGATGCTAAGTGAAGTTTTGATACCATTATAAATGTTAATATTAGACATGGGAAAATATCTACCAACAGTAAAAAAATACAATCCTTTCATGAAAATGGAGTAAAATTCTAAGAAATTAAAATTGAACTTCCAAAGAATAAAGGACAAGCTTTAAAATATGCAATTATAGTTACATATATAATTGGCATATTGGATGTTTTCCCAAGAGCCCCTATAAACAATGAAATATACTTTTGTTAGTAGACTCAACTTAATGCTAGGATTCCTCATTTTGCATTACAAAATGAAGTTTATTTATTTATTTATTTAAGCATTCTTCTCCACTCAATTAGCTACAAGAGTTTTCTTTATGTTTTCACCTCTTGAGCTTGATGAACTAGTTCATTAGAGGGTTTAGTATTCTTACTAGTAGGAATCCGTCCAAGACTCTTTTCCACTCCTCCACAATCAGAATATTTAACACTATTAAATTAGATTTCTTCTATTTTTCTCTCATATTTATTCTAGATTTAGATTTTCTATAATTATGGAATATAATTGTGTACCATTAAATCACACAGTTGGTTTAATGCAATCCATCATATCAAATTTTTAAATTTTGTCAATTTCAATTTTTAAAAGTTACTCCTTTCAATTTTTTAAATTTTCAACGTGAATAGTCAAACCTACGCAGTTTTTTAATATAAAATGTTACATCCGCATAATCTATTTTTAATATATAATATTTCTGTTAAATTAGATTTAACACTATTAAATTAGATTCTTTTCTATCATCCTCTTGCCTTTATCTAGATTTAGATTTTATGTAAGTAAGGAATTTAATTTTACATCATTAGATGGCGTAATTTGTTTAATGCAAACTGTCAAATTAAATTATTAAATTTTTATCAATTTCAACTTTTAAAAGTTACTCATTTTGATTATTTAAATTTAAAATACGAATCGTCAAACCTACGCAATTTCTTAATATGAAATGTTACCCAATTTATTTTAAACACAAAGTGCACAGACTCACTGCTCCATTAGATAGATAGATCCTTCTCTAAAAAATTGCAAGAAATAAATAGGGATCAATGCACACCCACAAAGCTTAGTCCTCAATTTCTACTTCAGTCACATAATGGACCACAGAAGTTAAACTTAAAATGCTAGAAAGACTACACCTTCGTACACTATTTACCTTCTTTTCGTTTCTTCTTTCTTTTTTTTGTTTTTTTGTTGAAGTTAGATGGCCACTGTTGTGATTGCTCAAACCCAAAAATCTGTCTCAAATTTTGCATTTGGTCAAACTTTTGTTTGCCCTTTTATCTAAAAAGTCATTTCAATTCTAAAGCTAAGGGTTTAATAATCTGAGTATCGAAGTGTTGGGGTCGTGTGGAAGATGATTATAAAGTCTTAAGTTTTAAATAAAAAGATGTGGTGTTATTTAAATATGTAATAAAATATTTTTTTAATCCCTCACTTATAACAAAATTATCATTTTAATCTCTCACTCAATAAAATACTTATTTATTAAAAAATTTCACATTTAATTTCTTACTTTTCAAAAAAATTATCATATTTAATCTCTTAAATTTAAAGTTCTAAAATAGGATTAGATTTAATAATTTTTTAAAAAGTGAAGAACAAAGTGTGACATTTTTCAATGAATAAAAAATTTTAAATATTTCAATAAGTAAAATCAAAATAATTATTTTATAATAATTAATTGACCAAAATAATATTTTTTTCTATTAATATCATAACACGTGTATTTCTTTTTCAAGTCCAATAAAAATAACTCTTAAAAGGGATCTCCATGCTGTTGCATGCTCCCATCAAAGTTGTTGGTTTTGATTTCTAAGAGTTACCAAAATTGATAATTCAATTTTAAATACAAATAGTTGAATCTATGTAGTTATTTTAATATAATCATCAAATCTACACCGTGAAAAGTGAAAAATGAACAATAGAAGATCCAGATTACCTTTTAGGCAGCACGAGAATGAAACAAAATTAACAGAAGGAGAAATGAGAATGAGCCACGTATGTGACACTGTATTGACAAATCATAGACCACATCATATTAGATGTGATGTCAAGAACTTATTTGAAAAGTATTAAGAAAAAGCAAAGATTTATTTTCCAAAAGTTAATTATAAAAGCTAAATTCAAAATTCGAACCATATCCATATATATATATATATATATATATATATATATAAACCAAAGTAATATTTATAAGTTAAAGGATCTTTAAGCAATGAGACTTTTCATTTCAACATCTGAAAGATTTAATTCACAAAATTTTTCTTTAATGATTGATTCATTGTTTACTTCTTGTGTTATGAACTTATATGCATAGTACTAAAGTAGTAATGGACTGAGAAAATAAAATTATAATTTTATTTCACTGACTTGGTAGGTTGAATAAAATAATTTTGGATCAATTTAAATTTTAAAATTAATTTTGATTGAATGTAATTTTATATAATTTTAAATTATGTTTAAAAATTTTGATTTGAAAATCAAGTTTCGTCACTAATACAATTTATTCAGCTTAAAGAAATTTTTTTTTTCACTTTAATATAAATGAAAGTTTAGAAGTCAAAAATGATTTTGAAGAAAATTAAATATTAAATCAAATAAAAATATTTGTAAAACAAACTTTAATTTCAATATATAAATAAATTTTTAAATTTTTCAAATGTTAAATCAAATACACTTTTTGAAATTTGATTATCCAACAAAGATAAGACTACTATTTGGGCTCTTAATCTCTCACAACCCAATTGAATTAATTTAAGAAAAAAAATCTATTATTGCCACAATTATTACATCACAAAATTGTACAAATAACATTGTCCGAAATAAGATTTGTAACTAAACGTGATAATCTGCAAAGAAATTGTTTGTACGATTACTTGTCGATTAAAAAAAGAAAAGAGTAAAAATATTATTTTTGGTCTCACTTGTCACTTTATTCTAAATTTAGTCTCCAATTTATTTGTCTGTCTATAATTTGATCCCCTTATTTATCACTTCATTATGAATTTAGTCTCTAAGTCTTGACTAATTATAAATGTATTAATATTTAAATAAGTGATGGACTAAAAATAATAAAATTATGATAAATGTAGAACCAAATTAATAATAGTAGTAAATGACTAATTTGACAATAAATTGATAAGTAAATTATCAAAATATAAATGGAATCAGTGTAGGGTTAAACTGAAAATAAAATAATAAGTAAATGATTAAAATAAGAATGGAATCAATGCAGGGTTAAATTGACAATCAAATAATAAGTAAATGATTAAAATAATATTTTACGTAATAAAAAATTAATAAATGGCATAGAGCCAAAGAAAAAGGAAAAAATCGGTAAAACTTGAAGAATTAAAATCTTGCAAATTGCATAATCCAAAACGAAGTTGTTGTATTCTATTGCAAAAATTTCTGTCCTCTTTAAGTGATGAGTATTTCATTGGTTTAGTAATGTGAATCGAATCTATCTGATTAAATAAGCTCTTCCTGATAATGGTTTAGATCGCTAATCTATTTAATTAAAAAATTTTATATTTGTAGTCCTTGTAGTTTAACTTAATTTTTTATTAGGTCTTCATACTTTAAAGATTTATAATTAAATCCTTATCATTTAAATAATTTACACTTTAGTCCTTATTACTATATTTTTGCTAATTTTTATAATGTATGTAAGTTAATTTTGCTTTATTATTTACTTATATTTTTATTCTTAATATAAGTCATACATATAAGAGAATTAAGACATTATATAATTAACTACGCCAACAAAATTTAATAAATTGCTTACATAATGTAAGAGTAAAGTATCACTTTAGTCCCCCAATTTTGAGTTTAGTTTCATTTTCGTACTCCTCTTAAAATGGTCATTCACTTTTCAAGATTTAACCCAAAGTAGTCTCTCTCCATATAAGATTATGAAGGACAATTTTGAGTTAAATCTTAAAAAGTAGAAGACCATTTTAAGATTTTCAATTTGTAAAAGACCAAAATGAGACTATATTCAAAAGCAGAAGAGGACCAAAGTAAAAATAAGTTCAAAATTGGACCACGAAAATAATGTTTTTTTTTTTTACATAATTTAAGAAATACTTATATACTATTAGGACTTAATTAAAAATGTTTAGACCATAGGGACTAAATTAAATTTTAATAAAAACTATGGGGACCAAAAAAATATTTTCCCATATAATTAATTAAAAACCAATTATTTATGATTTAGTTGTTATTATTATAATTTTGTCATATGTGTGAGTTTATTTTGCTTTATTATCTACTTTTACTTTTGTTTTTAGCATAAATAATATTAAAACGGTATATAATTAGTTTCACCAACATGAAAATACTTACATAATAATATTAACTTTAATGACTAAAAATAAAATATTTATAAAATATAAGGATTTAATCACAAACTTGTAAATTATTAGGACTAATTTAAAAATTGGTAAAAACTATGGGGACTAGAAGTATGATTTTCCCATTTAATGAATTAAGAGCCAATCTATCTATCAAGCTCCTTTGACATAAGAGATTTGTTGATTGACAAGGAGTTATGGTTGATTAAACCATCAACTTCTCATATAATGACTCTTTATTTTTTTAATACATATATTAAGAATTTTTTAAAGTGTGTAAATTATTTATAGTCAACAAAAAAAATTATGAAATAATTAATTAATTAATTAAGAACTCTTAAATAAAAAATTTTTCAAAGTTTAGGAATTTTTAAAATTAACGAGAAAATTAATGCATTTTTCGTTGTTAATGAAAAAAATTATAAAATAATTAATTGATGAATTAATTAACTATTTCTTAAATTTTAAATTTTTCAATGTTTGAAAAACTTTTTGAAATGAACGAAAAAAATTAATGAATCAATTAATCACTTCTTAAATACAGAATTCTTTAAAGTTGGAATAGTTTTTAAAATCAACAAAAATAAATAAATTAAGTAATTAATTGTCTTTTAAACTTTATAATAAAGGAATATAAATAAAACTTAGTATAGTCGTAAGAGAACATGATATATAATTCAATGATTTATTAACAGTTTAGATTATTCAAAGTCAGAAGTAGAATCAAATGTGATTTCATTCATTTATGATATTTTAGAGTTCCTTACAAAGAGTAACAATAAGAGTTGTTTCCTATATCAAAAAAGATTTTTTATGATGTGTACTCTCAATGAACATAATAATTTAAAATATATTAACATATAATAATACAAATTAATTTTTTCTAATACTCTATGCAATATGGGTGTACTTAATCTAGTTACATTTATACCCATCACAAACCTGTCTATTTCCATTTTCACACACCAATTAAAATGGTGGTTGATTAGTCATTTTCACACCAATTAATGGAATCTATTTGATTAAAAAAGTTTTTTTGAGAAAGAAAAATATTATTTTAATATTTAATTTATAATTGAACTATCATTTTAGTCACTTACTTATTTTTTTATTAAAATAGTCCCTCCATTAATTAAAAATATCACTTTTGATCCTTCCATGTGATATAAAGAACTATATAATTATGATCTCAAAAGTTAGAGATAAAAATTGACATATTGTAATAAGTGGAAGTTCAATTAAAAACATGAAATAAGTGGGGGCTCAATATAAGAATTTATTGATAAATCAGGGGCTAATTTGATATTTTTTTCCTGAGAATGGAGTCATCCTATGGCTATAAATGCTGACCAACTGACCCATTATTTTCCAATTAAAAACCAATTATATATGTACCAATCACAAACAGATCTGGCTATTTTCATTCTCACACACCGATGAAAATGGCCGTTGACTTGTCGACGATCACCATCCGGCCATTCAAGCTGAACGACGTTGATAATTTCATGGCATGGGCTGGAGATGACAGAGTGACTCAAAATACTCTGATGAACACCATTGCTAGCAGAGAAGAAGCTTTGGTTTTTATCAAAGATGAGTGCATAGCTCACCCTTGGAGACGTTCTATATGCGTAAACGACACTTGCATCGGCGCCGTTTCGGTGTCTCCTTCCTCAGGTGATGACAGATGCAGAGCAGAATTAGGGTATTCCATTGCTGCTATGTACTGGGGCAAAGGGATAGCCACTCAAGCAGTGAAGATGGCTATGTCTCAAGTCTTCAAGGAGTTTCCTGATGTGGTGAGACTGCAGGCTCATGTTGCTGTTGAGAACAAGGCTTCCCAAAGGGTTTTGGAGAAAGCTGGGTTCGTTAGGGAGGGACTACTTCGAAAGTATAAGATTGTTAAGGGTCGTATTAGGGATGTGTATGTTTTTAGTTTTTTGTCAACAGATAATCATCCAAATTCACATTAGTTATAATTGGTAAAGAGAATTTGGTAATAAGAACTATGAATAAAACATCATTGATTTCTCATTTATCAATTACTTTTTAATTTAGTTTTTTTAGTAATTTATTTTAAATTTGATCCCTCATTTATAAGTTTATCTGTAATCTAATCCTTCACTAACTTGATCCCTGACTTGTTAGAATGTTATTGATTTAGATATTAATACTTTTAATTTAAATTTAGTCAAAATTTAAGACTAAATTAAAAATAGATTAATGAGTGAAAGGCTAAATTAAAATTAAAAATTAATAAAAACTAAATTAAAAATAGCTTGCAAACACTAGACCAGGAGATTGGCTATATAGGTGAGCCTCCACATGTGTGGAACAAGTTCTCTTTGCAACGTATAAGTAATGATTTGTGAAACTTTGCATGTTTTTTCGTATCTTGGGTCATTGCCTATAAATTCTTAATAACAAGACAACTTGTACTTCTTGCATATATTGATGACCTTCCCTGAACAAGAATTGTACTTCCCTAAACCAGTCATTTTGATGCAAGGATATACCTATTGGAATAAAACATTAAAAAGAAAATTATTTTCATCTTTCACTTTCAAATTTAAACTTATTTTGATCCAATAACCCTCAACTTTTGAACAGTCTCATTGTAGTATTTTACAAATTAAAAGTTTTAAAATACTCATTTACTTTTCAAAATTCGATTCAAAATTATCCACATTAGTCTCATTTAAAAAATGCCTACTTTGAGTTAGGTCATAAAAAATAAAAAATAATTTCAAAATTTTTAATTTATAAAAGACTAAATCAAGACTAAATTCAAAAGTAAAAAATCATTTTAACCCTCAACTTTTGAACAGTCTCATTGTAGTATTTTACAAATTAAAAGTTTTAAAATACTCATTTACTTTTCAAAATTTGATTCAAAATTATCCACATTAGTCTCATTTAAAAAATGCCTACTTTGAGTTAGGTCATAAAAAATAAAAAATTATTTCAAAATTTTTAATTTATAAAAAGACTAAATCAAGACTAAATTCAAAAGTAAAAAATCATTTTAAGATTTTAATTTATAGAAGACCAAACTAAAATTAAACATAGGTAGAGAATCAAAATGATATTTTTTTTTTTCATAAAAGATCTTTCCTCTTCAAAAAAAACAAAAACAAAAGACAAAAATTCTGCATCAGATAACTTATTCAGTGTCTTCACCCCAAAAAAGAAAGGGAAACATATTCAGATCGTTGGTGTACGCATTTGTTTACAACACATCAAGCTCTTTATACAACAGATTACAAATACGCAATAGCGTATTATTAGAGCCCAAGATGATAAATATATAACCCTGGAGAACGAATAATACTGAAAGGAAAAACCTGTCAACCATTATACAGAGCAATTCTAGTCACCCGACTTGTGGATGCAAATGTTACACAGCCATACAAGTTACTGTATATGGTCTTAAAAGAGTTGAAGACATGCAGTCTCCTATACAATTATGCAGATTTGTGCATCCAAGAATTGTACAACAATTACTACAACACTAACACACTTAGCACTGAAGAGGAATTTATCTGAGATGTTGATTCTTCATGGACTTTAAAAGATTATGGTAGCCTCACACCTATATATTGCAGAAGAGTGAGTCAAACTGCAATTCTTCTAAGGTGGATATTTGAGAGAATGAAGAAATAGCATGAGAAGCCAAACTACATGGATGGTCTTCTTCCAAAAAAACAAGAATCAGATAATTCACAAAATAATGCACAAACAAGCAAGCATTCGATGGGAACAATGGCCAATTTATTCTTGAACCGTGCATTTACATCTCCGTTGGTGCTCTGTAAGTTCCTGCAAATGTTATAGGTTCCTCAATAGATGTTAATTGTTGTAAAACTGGTGAATTGAAGTAAACTCTGATTTTAAATTCATAAGAGCTTACATACTAGCATAAATAGTTCATGAAGAATATATATTTATGGTTAAAATAAAAACTTAATTCAAATGTCTAAATGTCAAGCAACGACCAACAATAGCCTTTGCTGCATCAGTTTGAAAAATGAAAATTTGACGAATTAAGAACAGCAACAGAGGGGCTGGATGGAAGGAATTATTGTAAAACTGCAGTGTGAAGGTCAAAGAGGCTGGCTGCGTTTTGCAGCAAAAGGGTCGATGAGGAATTTTGAGGTATTGCTGGTTGCCAAAATGAAAGGGGCTGCATTATTCTTCATTTAAGGCTTAGGCTGGAGTAGAATAATAAAGGAAAAGTGGATATAGTAATTTGAGATTCAAAAAACAAAAGAAAGAACCCAAAGTGCTAGTGTTTCATGAACTCGCAAACTTGGTCAATAAATTTGCAAGCTTACTAGGGTTTACAAGTTCATCCTAATTTACTTCAAATTTACAAAATTTTTTAGTTTAAGTGCAATTTGACACAATTCTTGATCTAAGCTTGTAAAATCATACTTGTTTGAGAGTTAACTCATTTAACAATCATAATAAATACACCCCCACTGCCGTATAAATAAGTAGTCTGCCAGAAGGCAGAAAGAGGACAAGATACAAGTTACCTCAATTTGCTTCTGTAGAGACTTGACATATGCCACAGCCTCGTCTAACATATCTGCAGTATTTGTTTGCTGCACAATAAAGCACTTAACACAATAAATAAATTTAAGCCAAGCTCAGCAAATAAACAAATGTTTGTATCTGCCATTTTGCATACCACTTCAAGCATTCACAATGATTTGTCGTAATGCTTTCATAAGAAATAACATACATCTTATAGAACAATATACATATCCTTGAGGAGGAATTTTCAGTATTTGATGTTGTTCTCATGTAAGGATCAAGATTAGTAGAAGCAAAAGTCAAATGAAAATTACCTACTGAATGACTAAAAGTAAAACAACAAAGTGAAAAAAGAAACAAATTATTGAAGAAGATCTCATGTCAGCATTGTGTAAAACTGGAATTAAATGAAAAGCTTTCTCAGAGGCTATCTTATTTCAGCAACATATAACAAGGAGAATGATATTTCAAAGTTTAAGTTATGCAATGATTTTATGACAAACATCAATAATTATGCCATGCCCCTACGCGGCTACACTAACCAGCATGTTGATAAACCCAGTCCTGAAAGAGGACAAAAATCATGACTATTCATGTGTCTCTTATGCATGGCATATGGCAATATTATTATCCAAGAGTAAAACTCAAATCCCAATGCTACAGCATATGCAGAAGAATTAGGGAAAAAAAAAACTAATGATTTTTGCATAGCATTTTAACTATTGTAGATACCACATAAGGACTGATGTTCCAGCTATTGTTTGTTTATTCAATAATATATAGCATAAGTTCACATATTTCATCAGGCCAAAAAAAGGAGAGTTCACATGTTTGCTATGAACTCCATAACCTGTATAATCTTTCATGATCATTTCCCCAAGAGAATTTGCAGTGGAAAAAATGATTAAATATATTCACTGAGGTCACTACATCAACGGCTAGCATCCCAAAAAATGATATAATTACTAATGAGCCTTTGTTCTAACAATCTCATAAAATAGAATGGTGATATTAATGGTTCATAACAATCTAATTTATATAGAAAGAAATGAACACCGTATCAACAATCTTCAGCACATCCTTGAAGCAAATAGACATAATATAATGATTACTATTTCCATATTTTGATGAAGAATTCAACCATTTAAATGAAATAACCATATGAACGAAACTTATATTTGTTGTCCTTGGTCTTCCATCATCCATATTGGTATCGAGATACCTTAAGTCTTAAATATTAGAATTATGTAATTTCCTTGATTATTAGTAGACTAAACATTAAACATCCACTAAAAGTAAAAGTCCAGAACAAATATGCTGATCATACTAGCCCTTTGAAAGGCATCTTGATGTTTGACATGTGCCCCACATTCACCAAATATGATCTCCATATTTTATTTAAAATTGAAACACAAACACAAATAACAAATAATGACATCTCACAATATGCAACTGTTAACAAGTGCAGAGGATGGGTTAAGTAAAAGGAGATTATGTTAACAGCAAAAGTCATTTAAAACATGAAACTTATTGTAACTTCTAAACAATTGGATGAAGATCTTGGCATGGCCAGCCTCAAGCCAGGAGGATAATAAGAACATTCAAATTACCAAAAAAAGATGTAATACATATGTAGATACGTACACTAGTACTTGCTTCGATGTTATTAATTCTCTAAGTTTAGAGCAAAAGGTTTGTTTATCATCACTAATTCCATGAGTTCCACCAAACCATCTTATATGAAAGTTTCTTGCTTCCCTTTTATTGTGAGTTATTTTTTGTCCGTCTTCTCATTGTTAGACTAGACCTACTTCAGATGTTCAATTGTTAAAGTTCAAAATCAAGTTTTTCTCAGCTTTACCTCTATCTTTTAACAAAGAAATTTTTTTAACGTAGTTTCTTTTAGTAGAAAGCCAGCTTTAACTTTTAGCCACTTCAATTGTAAACCCATATCTAAGGCAACAATCAAAAGACTGAGAAACCACATTAATAGGCAATTTAAGATCAAGGTTTATGCAGAATCTAGTTAGTTGAAAATACAAGTTTACATGACAATGGATGAGAAAATAAAAACTAGGATCATCTCTTTTTAAGGCGAACCATTAACAAAAATGTCATACACTCTAATTTACCCAATAGGTGCAGGTTTTCTTGCTCACACAGGTTGATACTACCAGTATCATAAGGAAAAAAGAATATTGAAAGAAAATTAGAGTTGGTTGTCTTAAATACTATTCCAAGTTTATAGACAAATTTTAGAGTCAACCATATCAATAATCCTAATTCAAGACTTAGATAGCCTGCACCTCCAAAATCCATTCAAGAGTTCAAAGCTCATTTGATTCTTTCCTTTTGACAAGAAAAGAAAAAAAAAAAAAGAAGATGGAAAATGACCCATTATTTCCAAAAGTTGCAATTCACCATAACCCAGTCGTGCAGAACCAAAGAGACAACACAAAAACACTCTGGAAACAAACTCAATAATCTGAACCAAGGAATATTACTAAGAGAAAGGTAACAACTAAAATGGGATAAAATAACTATAGGGGGAGTTTGGATGGATGGCAAGAGATGGAATGACAAGGAATAAAATGGCCAAAATGGGGCCAAAACATTGGTTGCCCTAGTATACTCCCAAACATAGCCTTAACCCCAAAAAGCATTGTTAAAATACATAATTGAACCATTTGGCAAAGAAACATCAGCATCATCCTGTTTATCTATATCCCTCGATGTCCAATTTTGCTCAGAACCTCCACGTTGGTTTCAAATTTAAACAAACAGTGCAACATCCATGACAATAGTAAGCTTATTATATCTATGTCAAATTTCTAAAAATGGAACCAACAATGTCCTATTCAATTATACAAATCATTTCAATGTCCTTCCTTATCTCATCTACCCGCCATTATGCATTGAATGTGAATATCGCAGAGCCCATGGTCAACAATATTCGAAGTAAATTTGTTTTTTATAATATCAAAAATTGGAACATGAAAAAATTAGGACGAAAATATAACCTTATCCATGTTTGGCACAAGTTCTTGCAGCTTCCGTATGCGGTCACTTATCCGAGTTCTCCGAACCTATACAATAAGAGAAAAAGCTTTTACACACTGTGGACTATACACAAAGACAACAGACTAATTTAAAATGATAATATAAAAGATTATAATTGCATTATTTTGGCATGCGAAAAAAGTTACCCTTTCAGCAATGCTCCTTGGATGCGTAGCATACCCACGCTTTGCACGAACTCTGCAAGGTACCGAATCCTCCAATATCTTCTCTATATCCAAGTCTGGTGCTTTACCACTATGCTCAACTTTCTACATGTAAAATACATCAAGTATGCATTAAACCCAAAAAAGAAAGTCATTCCATAATCCATATTATTTGAATACAATAACATTTTCCCAAATAAGATATATACAAAAATAAATCCACACAATAATTTGCACTATATATATGTTATGGGGCAGAAAAATGGACGATTGTTGAATATTTTATGGAAGACCAGTGACACTATACCGGTCCGATTGGATTAGCATTAGCCATGGAAGGAGCATCAATATCTTGTGAAACGACGTCGTAGTTTGATTGAACCCCATACTTGGAGAAGTACCCTGTTTCAGAGGCAACCGCTGAATTTCCGAAGAACTCCGCCGGAGAACTATGCTGCCGGAAAAATCCACCAGACGACGACCCGGCGCTGAAACCGCCTCCATCAGCCGCTGGCGAATCGAACGACGGCGTATTTCTGGACAAGTTATCAGTACCTGCAGCGAGCAGCTGAGTGAAGCACTGGGTGGTGTCCAATGGTTCTTCGTCGTCTTCCTCCTTGAGCAGTGCCTCTAACCACGTGGCCGGAGTTGAACGGAACCGGGAAAGCCCACCGTCACCGCCTCCGCCGCTACTGTTACCGGCAGATGTGGGTTGCATCTGCGATAGCTTCAGGAGATTTCTCTGTTGGTTCTGCTCCAATAATGGAAGATTTTTGCTTTCTTTTTGCCCTTTTAATTTTAACTTGGCTTATTCTTCCTCCTATGTTAATGTTCCCTCCGAACAAACAAGAAAGAGTTTTGGGCTTTTGAGGAGGGGGTTTAATTTTCTATTATTAATATAGTGTTCATTTATTAATTAATTTATTTGTTAATTTTTAGTTTAATTTAATATCTCAGACTAAAAATACTAGATGATTAAACTGAACTTATAGAAAAGGTTTAATTAAGACTAAAGATTAGTGTTTATATATTCTTGCAGCTAATGTGAAATTTCAAAATATTAGCAAGGGACCAAACACACTCCATTTTAATCAGGCTATTTTGTTATTACTAGAGTTAGGCAATTTTATATTTCAGTCTTTAGTAAAAGAAAAAATTAAAGATCAGTAAAGTATTAAACAAAAGAAAAAATAATTTTTGTTTTTTATTTTTTTTATTTCAGTATAAATTTAGTGTTTTACTAATTTTCTGTATCAAAATAATTTTTCAAAAATTTAATATTAATAAAAAAATAAGTTATTATTAAATCAATCATAAATTTTTTAATAAATTATTTTTTATCAATATTAAATTTTTAAAAAATTATTTTAATATTAAAAATTATAAAAAACTAAATTAATACTAAAGTAAAAAAAATTAAAAACTAAAATAATTGAAATTAGATTTATAAATAAAAATTAAAGTGAGATTAAAAATTAATAAAATGTGAGGTCAAGATTAAATTAATAAATAAAGATTAAAATTTTTTTTACTCTATACTAAAAAGTAATGGTGTTTATTGACCCCAAAAAGAAAATGTAATAATGTTTATGAGTGTTTTACTGCCTCAAATTTGGACCGCTAATGTGGTGTGTTATTTTCTGATGCATATAATTAGCGGTGATTGACGGAGAATTGACGAATTTGTTACCACACAGTGACGTGTAAGTGATATTGTGGGCCCCACGAGCCGCAATGTAGAAAGTGCGCATTGATTACGACACGGTGACAAAAATGGTCCACGAAAAAGTATTATAGTAAAATTTTACATAATCTTAGAAGTAAAGAAATTTATACATTAAAAGAAAAATATATAATAATGATATATAAAAATAATGTAATTATTATATGGTATATTAATAAAGTGACGGATACGCGCGTGACATTGCTAAAGCAATAATACATATCTAAAATATATTTATGAAGATCAGTAGTTTGGGCTTTTTAGTTAATATACAAATTCAAAAGTTTTAACATAAATGCAAAAGGCTTATGTTCCTAAATGAAGTTATCATAACTTAATAATTATATAATCAAGATAAGTATATGGAAACAAACGCCTCTCTTGAAAAACAAACACCTCTCTTATGAAACTAAATCATTTGTCTTCATTAAGGACATGTAAACTATTCTAAATATATTACAGACATAACTCTCATTATGGATCACGATAATACTAATTCTTTTGATACCTATGATCCTTATCATAGGCAAGTATAAAGTATGCTTTGATCTTTTAAATGAGAGGACATGTATGAAACTAAAAAGAAGATGTTAGATAAATGAAATGTTTAAAAGAAATTCATGGAACACTTATATTATTGAAGTTGTACAAGTTCTGAATGAATTACAAATTTTGAATGAATAATAGAAAGGGAGAGGACTCCTTATATAGATAGAGTGTGAAGCCAAGCGACAAACTAAAAGCAATAATACAGCCTAATAATACAACCGACAACAAGGATAATTATGCAACGCAAAGCACTGAAATAACCTGACAGCTTTATCAGCTTATAGAAAGCATAAAAAACATGCCAAACAACTTTAATAAAGAAGTGACAAGACAAAACAGGACAACTTTAATGTTTATTGCATTAGCGGATAGGCTCATGATCTAGCGTTAAGTTTTGCTCACTCAAAATGGGGCTGTCATCATTAGCGTCTTGGGAATCTTGAAATTTTGGTCGAGTAAAGATATTTTCATAATATTCATGTTCTTCTGTGGCTTGAATTTGTTCAAGTTCATCTTGGGTCAGAAAGGTAGAGGGTCCAGCTGAGGTGGAAGGTTAATTTAAAAAAGGTGGACTAATCCATAACTTTGATTTCTTCTACTGCTTCACCATATGTGTATGAAGGAATAGCAGAGGAAGATGACTTAGGATGTATAGGGTTTGGAATCATGTAAATCTAATCTAGAACATCTATCTTCGGAAACCTTAGTTCTATAGGAATGAAGTCACCAGGATATAGACCCATAGTTGTACATTTAACATTAGGTGGTCCATTATAATTATTTATATCACAAAGGAACATTTTAAGTGACTTAAGAATGTTTTTATGATCTATTTGAAAATTAGAAAATGTATTTCATTCATGTGCATGATCCTATGAAAGGAGTAATCCATTACAATGTTTTTAGTATGGTTTATGGATTATGTAGATAAATGAGGCAATTGAGCAAAGTACTCGCTTATGGCATAAGTCAATGTGTTTAATGGTAACATTGATCTGCTTTCTCCACCAAGAGGGAAGGGAATACCATTTAAGAAATGTCTAAATAAGATAGGAGTGGTTTAAATCATTGTTGAGATGGTAGAACATTTTCATAGGAGAGAACTTAATCGTTGTAGTGTAAAGAACTGTAAAAGACTAGAGGAACCATAAAGCATCTTTATTAAAAGTACTTGCATTAAGATGAAACAAAGTTAAAAAAATGGGTGTCTAGGTCGAACATTCTACAATACTGGGAGAAAGGGATGTCTCAGAGGTATTTGTGAAGGTAGAAGAATAAAGAGGATTTGGCTAGTTCCATGACTTCTGTGGGTCTGGTTGGGATTTCAATGATGGGTGGAAAGGATTTTTTAATAGAGGCTGGGTAATGCATTGGAATGGTGTAGGGCTAAACGATGAGGATTAATGGGATAGAGGCTACATGAATGATAAGGGAGACTGGGTTTGTTTTAGGTATGGAAAGGAGGTCTGCAAGGTGATGAGTGACTCCTTTAATATGCTTCACCTCAAATTTATAACATGACAACCACGCTTGCCATCTTGCCAACTGCTGATCAGGAATGATATTGTTTTTGAATTAAGGATTTTTGGAAAGGCATTGTTGTCCATTTTCACAATGAAGTGTTGATAAGCCAAATGGAATTCAAATTTCTTAATTATATTTTTGACTACAAGAATCTCCTTGTACATTGTGTGGTAATGAGTTTCTGATGGCTTGAAGGAACCACTTGTGTGTCTGCAATAGTACTACTTTGTTTCTGTCTTGTTCAATCAAGATGGTCCTCAAGTGATAATTACTGGCATCCGTTTGTAAGATAAGAATGGAGTCTAGGCTAAGAATCATTAAAGGTGAAAGATTTTTTAAAATCTCTTTGAGGTGTCTCACTACTATGGTATGTTCTTGGCCCAATGAGTAAGGTGTACCTCTTTTAAGAAGCTTAGACAACTAGCTTGTATGATGAGAACATTTCGGAATAAAATCTCTAACAAAATTAATAATTTTGAGGAATTGTTGAATTTGCTTGAGTGAAAGATCTTTATCTAGAAATTGTGTCGATTGTTCTATGAGATGTGGATTAGGTGTAAACTAATCCAATAACTAAAAGTGCTCTGCTTCAATCTTTGAGAACAGTAAGATATCATCAATGTAGATTAAAGAATTATTCCATATGGGCTTGAAGATATTAGCCATAGCTTTCTAGAACAAAGATGGGGTAGTTCTGAGGCTAAATAGCATGACAATTCATTGATATTGGGCATCAGGAATGCAGAAAGCTATCTTATGACGTTCTTTTATATGAATGCCAAGTTGTCAAAATCCTGTTTTTAATCAAACTAAAAAAATATTTTGGTGCCTTGCAACTGAGCCTGTTGAGTAGCTAGATTAGGAATAGGAAACTTATCATCTTCAAGGAAAACATTACAAGGCTTATGATCAATGACAAGTCTTTTGTTTCCTCAATTTTGCTTAAAACGTTTATTAACGTAAAAGGCTTAACATGCCTATTCGGACTTTGTTGGCTCAATCAATTCTTGTTTTAGAAGAGATTCACACTTTTCTCTAGCTAGCTTAAGTCATCATAATTCATTATAGGATGGGTAACTTTCATAGGATTGATGTCTTCATTTTTTTAAAAAGGAAGCTTAATAAAGAAAGCTTCATTTTTCCACAATGGATGAGGATGGTTGAATTCAGATTGAGACTCTGGGCAGTGAGTTAAAAGTTGTTGCATAACATTCTTATAAGATGGAGCTGCATCATGGAAAAGATAAAAGCTTAGGGATATCCGTGAATTCTCTAAAAAGCATTTGGTAGCGAATTCCCATAGGCTCAATTTAAAGTCTCTTGCCTTTTTGGAAAACATCCATACTGATCAAAATATCTTTCCTAGTACTATGACTTCCGAGAACATATGTCCAAACAATGTATTCTGGGAAGAATATAATACCAAATTTGTGTCTGGTGATCAAAGAGACTTTGAAGATAGAATAATTGGTTGCTTTGAAATAGAAGAAGTGTTTTCTCCAAGCTTCAAGGGGTAGTAAGGAAGGATTCATAATGGTGATTTAAGAACTAATTCTATAAAGGCAATGGCTAGGAAAGGTTTGGCATATTTATTTGAAAGAATGGAAAGGCGAAGATAAGGAAAGCTTCTGGAATTTGTAATGGGTTGGTATGGGTTAATGTTGTAAATGTTTTCATGATAGTGGTCAAATGGGTTTTCAACATCTAAGTCAGAGTTTGGACTGAGGTCAGAATTTGGAAGGCAAAAGTAGTGTCCTCATCTGGTTCATTTTGTTCTTAGAACATATCTTCAAGATCCTCATCCTCTAGAGGAAGCTGCATTTCTATCTGCTTAATCATCCTTAGAGCTTGCGTAGGTTTATTAAGGTATTGTCTATCAAAGTGCCCTTTCTTTTAACAAATGTAACATGTATCAGACTGCTTCTTTTAAAGTTTCTTATGTCTGCTCTTTTAGAAATCAAGAAAAGGCCTACTTTTTCTTCTAAACTGACCGGGATGAAACGAAGTTTGTGAAAAAGAGATTTCTTCTTTGGCTTACATAAGAAAGATTGTTTATCTTGACATTTGATCTTTATATAGGGCTTTTAAAAAATCTTCTGGAACTTATGTTTCCCATAGAGAACTAAGTTAAGCATATTTTGTTATTCACAAAGCTTGTCAAGAGTGGCTAAGGCAAGCTAATAAATTTCTCCAAGAGATATATTTGTCATTAGTTGGTGAAGAGCCTACAATGCTTTGTTCAACTTAGGCTATAGTTCTTATGGTAAAGAGGCAATGAAAACATGCCTTAAAGTAATGTCATTAAAGCCATTAAAGAGAAAATATCTTTATGTCATCCTCTTCATATGCTTGTCCAGATCATACTTCTTGAGCGAATAATATTTCATCTTGAAGTATTCTTGTCTTTTCTAGTTTATCAATGAGCTAGAAGTCTCCGATAAATTCTTTATGTATTGCACCCAAAAGAGAAGTTAAACCATCTAGCTGGAGGAGTTACAGTTGCCTATATTCACCAAGGGACTAGAACCATTCACGTAGTGTTCTAGTAAATCTTGAAACAAACTCCCAGATTACATCAGTTAAATTTGCACCTACTCTGGACATCTGTAAATCAATCCAGACTTTAAATTCATGGAGCTTATCTCTTTGTTGGACATCATTAAAAGTAAATCAAGGTTCATTTGAGGGTTTAAGAGGAGAAGTATTGTGAGGTGCAAATTGTGTTTCGGGGGAAGGATCATATTCATCATTAACAACATAAGACTATTGTGGCTTATTTTCTTCTTCACTTTTAAGATCATTAAGGTAAGGTTTAAGCATACAAAGAGCATAAATGTCTGTGAGATGTCGAGAATCATCTAAATCTGTAATAGAGATATGAGTGTTAGAACTAGTGTCCAAATAGGAGTTAAAACATAAGTGGTCATTATTGACATGGTCATATGGCTCAACCATGGCAACCTTAGGAGGTTTTTCTAAGAAAAAATGTCCCTTTTTTTTTTAGTCATCAAGTGGAGGTGAATGTGGGTGTTGGGAAGAGACAGGCGTAGTTATAGGTTCTTTTATGACAATTCCTTCACAAATAGGTTTGGTATATGAAGGTGTGGCTGAGTGGGTCTTTGGGAAATGCGGAGGTATTTGTAGTGGTTTAGGAGATCTAGGTTGAGGGGGCTGAGGTTTTTGTGTTGCTTTTCAAAAAATGTGATAGGTCATTTTGAAGTGGTTTGTATGATCGACATCAATTGGGTATAGTGGATAGGAAGGAGAAGGAACGTAACTAGTTTGGTAAAGTGGTGGCAAAGGATTCTGGGCAGAAGCATTCATTATGTGCCAGTTTAAGACTTCTTTAGATAGGTGAATTGGCTTATGACTCATTGAGGCTAAGGCCTTTTAAAAGTAACAAAATGTTGGGTGACAATTCTATTGTCATCAATATGTCTCTCCATGGGTGGAAAGATATCATCATAAGATGGATCATGGGGAGAAAGCATCATACAGGGAATGGGATTTGAAGGCGACAATCCCATAGCTTTTGATTTGTAAAGAGAATGAGGAAGGTCAACAAAATAAGAAGACACATCAACAATGGTCTCTTGTGGTTCTCTGTAATAGCCTACTTCTTTCAAGTGCTTAATCAAAATTTCTTTTCTAGAAGGAGCCTTAGCAACATTAGGAATAACCCATAGTTTCCAATCTAGGTCTCAATCCTATCTATGGATTCTCAAAGGTTGAGATGGTTGGCAGGTTTTGATTTTCTTTTTCTCCTCTTCTTCTTAGAGCTTTTGTTTTTGTTAAGCTTGACACTTTATCTAGCGCTTATATTTAGCATGTGTATTTCTAGCATAAGCTTTAGGGAGCTCTTCGAAGTCACTGTTGTTAGAAGAGAGGTCAATTTCATTGTTGTCATTCGAAAAGTAGGTCAAATCATGGCAAGAGCATCAAGGTTTGCACATTTCAAGTGCTACATCTTAGATGAAATGATCATGGATGTGGTAGACATAAATTGGCTTCCCATTTGTCTCAAAATAATGAACTAGAATAGTACTCTTTTTAATCTTATGGATGGGAACTAGGGTGATAGATATGATTTGTTGCAAAAAAGGACAAACCTAGGAGGTTTGTAAGGAGGAAGACTCCTTTGGCTTCTTGAAAACTACTTTAACCTGGCCATTTGGGAGATGATTGAGCTTTAGAGGCTCTGTAGTGGTGAGTGGCTTACTTTGAACATGACGTTGTTCATAATTGGTTATCCATTTGGAAGGCATCAAATGGAGAAGGTCGTCTCGAGAGAACTGCTTTGGGATATAGATGATGGTAGGGACATTCGATCTGTCGACAACAATAATCAAAGCATCCTTTATATGATTTGGTAGGTGAAGGTCTATAGCATGGTTCTGGAATCTAAAAGCCATTTGGTGGTGAACAGTAGCCATGATGGCTTTTGAGACTTGTTTAGCACTAATAATCTGAATCTAGACTTATAGTTTGTCCTTTAAAGTGGGACTTGACAATTTGAGATTGAAGTCTAGGCAAATTGTCAAGATAACTATTCTTACATTCAAAGTGGTTAAGACTATGTCAATAAGGGCCTGTTGGTAAGTCACATAAGTAGTGTCAAGGATAGCAGGTTTGGCTATAACTAAAAGACCTTTACAGCCATGATAGGTGATATAGTCGGATGCCTCCGTCATAGAAGTGATTGTGTATACTTGAGAGATCCAGTGGCTAATAAAGTCTTGTGGAAATTCAAGCTTGACATACTGTTCCTATATGGAAGATAGGAGTTCAACATGGTTAAGGTTTGAAGAGTAAGCATACTCTTTAACAGGGATCTCAGGTTTAGAAATGAGTCTTTTGATTGGGCGAAACCCAGAGTGGTCTTGGGTGTACAGTTGGTAGAGGTTCAGAAGTGAAAGGTGAGTATTTTCAAGATATTGGCTAGGTAGAAGATCCTTGTAGCAAATCTCACTAAGATTATCAATCTTATAAGCATTGACATGAAGGCAGATGTCAGGGACAAAGAGGAAACAAGGGATTGTGGCAGGTTGGATGGGTTAGGAAGAGCTAGGTGTATTTTTGAATTCCATGGTTAACAAGATGTTTCTTTTACTCTATATCTGTTCTAGTATTTATATACGTCTCTCACGCATTAAGGCTTTGATACTAAGTGAGAGGTAGGATCTCGTACGTGGCATTGTTAAACAAAAAACAAAGATCTAAAATAGATCTCTTAAGACTAGTAGAAAAAGTAATCTCTCATATTTTTATCAATAACTTCCTAAATTTTTTATTTTATTTTTATTTTTAATTTATAAATTGATTATTGGAAAAATATTAAAAAAAAGAAGTAAAATAATAATTAAAAATTCAAAAAAAAAATCATATTCATAGATGAAGTTTTTAACGTATTAAAATTAAAATATAAATACAATAAATTACTTTAAATTTATATACTTGTCACATATTTTGACAAATGTCACAAATTTTCTTCTTAACTTATTGTATAATGATTGTAATAGTATAATTAATTTTAACTATTTAGAATATATTTAATACAAGTTATGAATATTTATTTATATTAAATAAAATATTAAATAATAATGAAATATTACATGGGAGGTTTTATTTATATTAAATTGATTTTTATAATAAGATGGGAGGCTTTATTGATTAAAAAATAATGAGGTAATCATGACTTCAAATAAGTTAATTTTTTTTTTAACGATTTTAAAGTTTCATAATTATATATATTTTCTCTTTTTGGGCTTGAATTTGGATTGGGCAGCTTTTAGGCCGAAGGAGATATAAAGCATGTAAGACGCATGTAATTAATTCTACTTATAAGAATTTATGATTACTTATTAAATAATGTATTTAAATAATTGTTTGAATATAAACTATAGGACCAAATTAAAAAAACTGGTAAATTATAGGATTGAAAGATCAAGTTTTTCTAAATAAAAATTTATAATATTAAAGAACAGGTTAATTTATGTACATTTGGAGGATAAGAAATTATTTCACTTTCTATTACATACTTTTATTTTTAAATATTAGCAATGATCAATTATGTTATCAATTTGAATAATCTATGTCAATCTACTAGCATCGATATATGGGACTAACTACAATTTTAAATGTTTGAAACATCGGTTTATATTTTGTAAAGATGAGTTATAAATATTTTATTGAAAAATCTACTTATTTGGTTCCTATAATTTATTTAAGCTTTTAATTTGGTCCATATATTCTATTCTTTAAAACTGGTTATTTTACTTTCCAAATGTTCAAAATTTTGTTCCTATCATTTGACTTTTATTATTATTCCACTTGTTTGTGGCTAATCATAAAGTCCAATTCTCAAATGTCTTGAAAGTATGAGAATCAATTTGGGAGAAAAAAAAATACAAGGACCCAACAAAAATTAAGTAGACTATAGCGAATGAATGATTAATTTTTCTTTTTAATTATCTTAATTTATTAATTTCTAGTACTAAATATACTTTATGTACTAGACATGTGCAAAAATAAGTTAGTAACAAAAAAAGTAAGTTAATTGTTTAGTAACAAAATAAATATTCCACTACCGTTATATGAAGGACATATTTGTATTTAATTTTAATTTAGTTTAAACTGCAAAGGATTATCCTATATGAATATAAATAACATCATATGACCACAATATCATAAGAAAAAAAAAAAATCTAAAGCAGCTTTTCTTGTTTTTTTCACATCCATTAAATATAGTCTCACATGTGTGTGCCTTGTCTTGCCAGACATACTTCTCCTTTGTTCGAGTTTTGGTAATAGTTTGTATTCTGGAAAATTTATTTGTATAACTATAAAATTGGTTATATTTGTATAATTATTATATGATATATTAAGAAGAAAATATGTGCCATTGATATATCATATTATGTTGACTATACAATAATTTAAAATAATTTTTTGTATTTATATTTTGATCTCATTATTTTTAAATTTTATTTATGAACCCAAATTTTTTTATGAATTTTTTAATTCACTCTCTCTATTTTTTTAATTTTAAGTAACCCAAATGAGAATATTAGTTTATTACTTTGTTAACCTGCCCATATTTTATTTACTTTACCAATAACTTTACAACTCCCTAGTTTTATCCTTATTTTTAATTTATAAACTAATATTTTGTGGGGGATAAATTGAAAGATTTTTCAAAACTTTTGGGTTCATTAATAAAATCTAAAACTATTGGCAGTCAAAACATACACACAAAAAGTTATTTTAAGCTGTCATACAATTAGTATATTTTGGCATATTATTGTCATATATATTTCTTTTAGTGTGCCACATGATAATTATATTGATATTACAAATTTTATAGTTACACCAAATATTACACCTTTTATTTATTATAACATTAAAGTTTATAAGTCATATGTTTAGAATAAAATAACAAAAGATAGGAGACACTTCAAACATGTTCCCTATTTAGATTTTGAGAACATTATTTGTTGCAAAATTAAATTTTTATAAAACACACATTTGACTCGTTATATGAAATAAAAAAGATTGAAGAATGAAGAGGTATTACATCTAAACTATTATAAGTAATACATTTTGCATAAAATAACAAAAGATGGAAAAAGCTATTTACATTACATGCATAAAAAAATATCTCTCAAAATTGTTATAGGTAATTATGTCTAAAATTAACACCAATTTGTTTCCAAGGAAGCCCCAATGATTTAGATGCATATGCATTTTTTAATTGTGTGCTATATAAATAGGGCTGCTTTCACTATTCCTACTTGAACAAATATAAATTAACATGAGTAAATTATGTCTGACAAAAATTATCTTTGTAAGTTTCTTTATTAAGAAACAAAAGCTTCTTTATAATGCATGAGTATTCTTGGACAAGGTAGCGCCAAATTTTAATAAGATTTGACATTAGGTTGGATTAAAGATCAAGATAAATTTTTTTGACTTCAGACCCATCTTGCTTTGATTGGAACTAGATCAGGCCGGGTTCATCTTTTTTAGTAAAAAAAATTAATCATTTAATTTCTGCATTTTATCTTAATATGCAAATCGATCCTTACACTTTTTCTAAAAAAAACACTTTTTATAGTTCCATTATTTTGCAATCAATTCTCTACCGTTAATGAAGTCTCTAATGTTGTTAAATAGGATGTGACATGGCAAATTCACGTTACTGAATAACGAGATGTCTCATACTACATGTAATGCCAAATGGATTTATTTATTTTTTAACTAAGGAAAAAGAAGCCACTCGTGGTGGATAAGTTTGGAAATTTGAGAAATATGTAAGAATAAAAAATTATTTTTTATATCCTGGTCAAACAAAATTATACACCAAAACATTTAATTTAAATATTTAAATTTTATTAATAAAATGTCATGGACTCGCAAGGGAAAATTTCCCCAGTTTATAGTCTTCGGTGCTATAGCTCCCATATATAAAAGAAAAATTTGTATTTGACCATTCACATTACTTAGTAAGTGACTTTTAAATAAAACAAAATTCAACTTTTTTATTTTTTTCAATGTACTTTTATGCTTTGCATTTTACTCCTTTATAATCTTTTAAAGTTTTTATCTAACTTCAGTTCAATCATATCTCTATATTTTTCATTTATTTTAAATTTCTAACCTTCACTTGTTAGTCTTCAACCAATCATAGAAATATATACAACGTTAAGTAATATTTTATCTACATTAATTGCGATCATAAATTTTGAAAAAAATGAGTATTTTTTATTTGATATTTTTATACTTTCATTTTTATATTGAAGCCTATTATTGAATATTGCATCTAAGTGAAAAAATTATTGTATTTGTACAATGTTGCTCACTATTTGATGATATTGACTTCGAATATATTTTAATAACATATATTATTTGATTAAATATAACTTCTTTTCAAATAATATGTGGGCAGTGATATCTTAGCCTCCGTCACTCTACATTCTTTTAGAATCTAGAATGTGCTTGATAGGAGTGACAATTCCAAAGCAAACCCAATTTAAAAAGCTAACACCTTTTGAACTTAAATCCATGAAGGATGAAATGACTATGCTAGTTTTGACACATATATTACATTTGATATAATGGGTTGGTTTCAATTAAATTATTTAAAAATAAATAAATGTCATCATATAAATAATTTAATTAAAATTGACACATTATATTAACTGTTACAGAAATGTCTTAAAATTAACTAATATTATTTTATGTTACTATTATGATGAGAAATAGAACCCAACCCTCGAGTGTGAGGCTGCTTGTTTGCTTGGAGTGAAAAAGATCAAAGAATTATTATAAGACTTCGTGAAAGAAAAGAGTAAGGGAATCACTAACAACAACTTGATATCTAAGATTAGTCTTAATGCCACTTAGCTTGATATGATTATATTCCAATTTCAAATGGAAATATATGCTTGATGAGACAGGGCCAAATTCAGATATATGGTGCATTGATTGCTAATTCCTATCCAAGCCTATAGAGGGCACTCATTTAGTAAGGGTTTGAACATCCCAATTTAACACTGAAACTTAATTACTATATTTCATTTTCTCCACCCTGAGCATGTGCATGGGTATTTCTCAAAGGTGATTGAGTATGAAAGTCACAAGGAGGTGCGTAACGGTGATGGAAGATGAATAGGGATAGATTTAAAATCTGATTTCAAGAGGCGAAAGTTTTTGAATTAAAGATTTGAATTAAAAGAGACAAATTTTTAATATCTAAGGAGTGAACTCTTATATATTATAAAACCAAGTACAAAAATATAAATTAAAATTATCTATGAAAATTAAAATTTTAAAAATTTAAGGAGGCACAGCCTCTACGTCTCTTTGGATCCATCCACAAATATGAAGGTAGATAAAATGAATACAAGTGCCATAACTAGGGTGGTAGTGATGGCTTCTATGCTGTGACCACCTAGAAAAGAAATAGTCTTTGAAATGGTTGGCATCACATGTGGCATGTGTTAATCATTTGGGTATTCTGTTAGAATATTTTTAATATTATATGGATTAACATTAATTATGTTATTAAATTAATTTTATATTATAACTAATTAGATAATTGATATTATAATTTATAAACTACGAATGAACTCAGTTTTATTTTAATAGTGGATAATTAGTGATGAGTTCGATTATTTACAAACCTATTGGGTAGAAACTCAATCCATAGCCTAAGAGTATTAGTAATCATCCCATCAGATTACCAATTTGATATTGTTACCCAGAAAGATTTAATAGATTTAATTTTATTAATTAATTAAATGAGAAATCGTTTTATAGATTATGAAGGATTTTATTTTAATAATATTGATTAATTATATTATTAAAATAAAACCTTATAAATAACACACTGAAACCCTAGTTCAGATACACACTAATATCATATCTTTCTTTCTGACCGTCAAACATTTTGAGACACTTTTGGGTATTGGGATTTGAATTTATCTGACTCAACCAGTACGCATTACATTATAATTATGTCGTCTTCATCAGATCAGATCTTTATTTAATTTATTCTCTCTATATTTTTTTGTTCATGTATTATATTCTATGATTGAATGTTTACAAGATCCAATTTCGTTATCATATTCCACTTCAGCAAGTGTTTGCCACATCAGCCACTTGCTTAATGGCGTCGAGATTGTAGTTAAAGGCAACGAGTGTTTTGTAAATTTTTGAAACTATATGGAGTGTTTTAAAAATAATGTGCAAGGATCAATTTAAACATTTGAATAAAATATAGAAATTAAATTATTAATTTTTCTCTATTTATTTTATACAGATAAGGATCCAGTGTATGGCAGCGCAGGAGCTATTCTGCAACTGCAAGAGTTGGTTCAGCAACTCAATGTGGAGCTAGAGACAATGAGGGCAGGTGCAAGAACAAGAAATTAATTAGTAAGGACTAGTCATACCAACTATTTATCTCTTCATCATCATGAAGATGACAGTCATGTGTTTCCCATCAATATTGACCCTTTCTTTGATCATTATTACATTAAAAATGTGCCTTCTTTTTCAGAGTAACAAAGAAAAAAAAAAACCTTTTGGCATTACATGTAGTATTTGAGATTATTCATTATTCACTTGAATTTGCTATATCACATTTTATTTAATGGTGTTAGAGGTTTCATTAAGGATGAGAAGTTGATTGCAAAGAAATGAAACTACAAGGAGTGTTTTGATTATCAAAAAATTTTGAGAGTCCAACTACACACACATCCAATTATGTACTATATTTAATGTAAATCGTTAAATGAAACTTGTATATTTATCAATTTCAGTAATTAAAGTTACCGATTTCTAATATTTAATTTCAATTTTAGATCATCGAATATGTGTAGTTCTTTCAATATCAACAGTGAAATTTGCACAATTTTTACTTATTTTATATTCTAGTGTGTGTCCGATTTTGAATGGTATAATGTCAAAGTAAAGTGTAATGGGAGGTAAAACGCAATGTGGAAGCTTTTTTGGTTTTTCCTTCCTCGAGAAAATAAGAAATTTTAATTCCACACTACATTCTTTTTTTTTTTTTTTTCTCCTGAAATGGTCATGCATATCATTTTATGTTCGAATATCATTAATATGATATTAATGCTTGTATTTTTTTTTTTTCTTAATTTGCATCTTTGCGGAGTGTATTTCAGGGGTGATAAAATTTTTTCTTTCAAAAATTTTCCTTCTAATTTTGATTAAGCTTTCAAAAGCAAACAAAGGAGCCAAAACGATGTTGTCATAATCTAAGAAGTAGGAATATTTCAAATATGAGTTGTATTCATATCATATATATATATATATATATAAAATAAAATATGTGATATAAGACACTATCATATATATCAAATGCGTATTGAAAATATTTTTATGCTAGATGCATTTTAAAATGAGATGAAATAACATCAAATTGACACTTATTTCATTCATTTTTTTTATTAGTTATGATATAGTTTTATCATTTTATATTTTGTTTTATTATTTTTTATCATATTTCAATAAATCATCAAGTTTTTTTGTTTATCATTTTTATTACCATAATATTAATCTTCCTACATCATACACAATATTTAGTCAGAAGTGGAAAGAAATTCATACTCTACTTGTTAGAATATATATATATATATATATATACACACACACACATAAATACATGTACTTGCATTTTAAATTTTAAAAAATTGTCATATTGCAAATATCATGTCTTGTTATATTTGATATTCATACCTTTATCTCTCTATCGGTGCTTTTTAAACTCCAGTTTATAATTAGTTTTCTTCAACTAATTTATAAAATAGTGGCTAATAAAAGTTATAAAAAAAAAAAAAGTAAAGCATTTGGAACAAATAATAATGACTATGTAAGACAGTAGGATTTTTTTTTTTTTTACTTTATGTCAATGTAATATTTGGGTAAAAAACACTTAAGTAGCACAAAATATTGGATTTTTTTTTTGGGAAAGCATATTATATTTCACTTCCTACAAAGAAAATTTGTTCATAAGAAAATGCTCCACTACTTCTCAGAGCATTTGCTGATGTACTATTGAATTGGTGAAGCAGGTATGGTTATGTAGCTCCGTTGATATTTAGATTGAAGAAATTAGGGTTTTCAATTTGAAACAGATTTTTTTTTTTTGATAGTGATTTAAAATTAAATCATTATTTTAATCATTCACTCATTTTATTTTTTAAAATAGTCCCCACTAATTAAAAATTTTTATTTTTTTAGTCCATTTGTTTAGTTTGAATGATTACATATGATAATAATTTTAAAAGATGGAGACAAAAGAGTAATAACTTTTAATGAATGAAGGATTATTTTAAAAAATAAAATTAGTAAAAATATCAAAATAATATTATAGTAACAAGTCAGGAACCAAACTAATTTTTTTATTTGAATTATGTTACAACATTATACTATGTGAGAATGGTTTTGAAGATTTTAGAAATACTTCTCTTTGCTTTGCTTTTTTGGCTAATTTGGAAGTCAAGATGCACTTCCAAAGCAAAATTAAATCATGATGCGTTTTTTTCTTAGGCTAGTGCTAGGATTTTTTGCTAATAAATTTGATAGAATCTAGATCATTGGTTTAATGAACTAGATTTTAATAAACTACTAGAAACAATTAACTTTTTTTAATATAAATTGAAATTCAAATTATTTGATAAAAATTTAATGTTTTAAATATCATTAAATTCACTACATTAGAATTATCAAATGTAAAGAACCTAAATTCATTGGCAAGTGTATTTGTCATTGGCCAGGGCTTATAAAGCCTTGTCATTCATCCTCATTGTGCATTACATGAACTATTAATTAAAAAAGAAAAAGAAAAAAATTTTATACATAGTTACTTATATCTTTATTGTATTAAATTAAATCATGACAAGAGATAACTGTGTTATTTTTAAATTATTATTAATTAATCTTACATTTATCACGTTTTAGTTGAAAGACATAGCAAAAATATAAAAAACAAAAATGCATATAAGTGTCATCTTTAAAACAAATCTCATGTTCATTTTAATTTTTGAGAAGTATTAAGGTCAACCCAATGTACTATTTAACTCTATTATACATTCTTATGCCATTCCTTATTCCCTTTGAATTACTTCTGACAATCAAATGTGGGCTCCAGTGTTTTACTTGCAACTTTTTAATCAAAATAAGTTACACTAATTAAAAACATGTCATATAACTTGTAACAACATACAACTAATTAAAACAACATAATAAGTAAATATCTGTTGAGATAAAATATGTTTTTATCTTTATTATTTTTGCTTATGGCAATTTTACTTAGATTATTGTCAGTTGTAGACATGGATCAAGGTGAGTATTTTGCTAAAATGGCCCAACTGATGAAGCCCAACACTTTTTTTCAGAAATTGTCCAAATAGCTTCCTTTAAACTATCCAGTAGACAATCTCACTTTCAACCTGACATATCTCCACCTACCAGATATGCTTCCTCTTCCCTTTTTTTTTTTTTAATTTATTTTTTTATTATTGTTTTAGACTTACAGATATGCTTCCTCTAGCGTATGTCTTAAGGCGCCAAAAGGGTGATATGGATTACATGCTCCCATTCTATCTTCTCAGAATTATCACCCCCATTTTGGCAAACATCAAAGCCTTTGAACCAGAATATAGTCATTGTAATGCTTCTCAAGAAATTATAGCTGTTTAAAGACAATGGAGCTTTCAGCTATATATATACTTTGCTTGTCTCCTTGGTGGATCATTGACAAAGTCTGAGTGACATTCACTTTGCTGTGTGTCAAAAGCTTGCTACGATTCTCTTCATCTGAAAATACTCTGTGTGAGATTGAGCAGAGTTTAGAATATGCTCTCTTAAAAGAGCTTTAGTTTGTTCTCTTAGAATATTGTGATTTATCGTCAAGTGTTAAGTAGGATTCTAACTTATTCTTGTATGTTGCTTGAGTACGTAAAAATCCTTGTAATTGATCATTATTTCTGGGTTACAAAAATCTTCATAAAAATTGATAAGTTGAATCTAACACTATAAGGTTGACTGTTGTTATAAGTAAAATACCTAACTAAGTAATCAGGCAATAGAAGTAAGATTAAGAGTGATCTGAATTATTATAAATTCTGTATATTTTGACCATCGCTTATTTCCTTGCCCTGAAATTTATAATTGTTCCCAGGAAGGTGGTGGCTCACTCACCTCTCCGGGATGCAAAAATTATAATTCACAGAACTGAAAAATATTTATAGTGCAGTTCACCCGTCTCTTATTATATATGTGCTAACACTTACAATTAAAGGTATCATTACAACAAGAAAATTACAACCTTAACTACAGATTAAAAAATCGACATATTGAATTATGTACGTATAAAATTATAAATGTACACTCATCCTAAAGACGGTAAGAAATGAATGCAAAATCGTAGAAATTTTTTTAAGCATATGGGAGTCTCTTGGTAGCATATTGCTTGGCTATACAGCAGGATTTCTGGCTTCATTTAAGTGCTTGCTCATTTATAAACATAATATTTTGAAATGAACACGAAGGCAGACAACTCCATTGCACTAAGAGCAGCAAGGAGAACATAGAAGTAATCAAGATGTGCACGATTAAGATTATCAGCAAACCAGCTATCACGTCCATCTCCACCTGTTACTTTTTGAATGCCAGAGACAAGAAAGCTACTCAAAAAGCTCCCAACACCAAAAATGCTTAAGTAAAGGGCAAGACCCACACTTCTTAATTCATCTGGGACCTGATCGTAGAAAAACTCTTGCAGACCTACCATTGTCAAACCATTAGAGACTCCGACCAAGACATACTGAGGAATTAACCACCAAATGCTCATTGGAACTGTCACATTCGGCTTATTGATTAGCCCATAGTCTTGAGCCATTTTGAGTCTTTCCATCTCAATGAAGGCTGCAATTACCATAGAAAGAGCGGAAAGAAACATCCCAGTTCCAATTCTCTGTAGCATTGTGATGCCAGAGGGCCTTCCAGTAATAGCTCTTGCTATGGGAACAATAATGCGGTCATAGATGGGAATGAAAAGTACAATGGTGAGGTCGCTGAAGGATTGAAGTGAAGCAGGAGGTATATAAATCCCAGGCCACAATTTCCTGTCCATAGTAACCCCTTGCTTGGTGAAAAAAGTATTAGACTGAGAAAACACAACACCAAAAATCAAACTTGTAGCCCATATTGGAACAAGTCTAAGGACAGCTTTTGCTTCTTCAACATCATTAAGGCCACAGACTTTCCCATCTTCTCTTGAACCATCGGGTGCAACTAGTGCTTTGTTCAAGAACCTGCCATATATCAGTCAACAGTATACCACAGCAATGCTTAAGTATAAATTTAGCAATCAACTAAATGAGAATCTCATTTACTGTGATAATGCAAGAATTATTACTCAATAAAGAGGAAGGATTATATAGGAGCAATAAACTTACCAAAAGACAAAATAAAATAAAATAAAAAGAAGTAACCTAAGGAAAAAAATTGCCTGATTATCTGTACTGACTACTGAAATATTGAACAAATATTCATTTTAATGACCTTAATGTCCTTGGAGGAGGGAGAATAAGTTGTTTGTATGGTAAATTGATAAACTTGTATTATATGAAAAAGCAACGCATCAAAAAGGCAAACCTTATTTTCTAAGAAGCATCATTGTTCCACCTAATCAAATTTTGTTGAATCAGAATTGAAGCAAAAATGGGTTATAATGGAAGATTTATTCTTATTCCAGTAATTCTATAGAGAATGGAATGCCAGTCAATTCTGTTCTGGTTTGTTCTTAATCATAAATTTGGTACATTGAATAAGCATGAAATGGAATCACAATAGTGAATGCACAAGATATCAAAGGAAACTGTAGTGAAGGGAAAAAATTTGTATTTCACCTTATTGAATTACTTTGATAACATGGATATTTATATACAAAATCTACACCTAGACATGAGGCTAATTAATACAATAGTTGAACTACTAGTTGGACTAATAACTATAAGAGTGAGACTAATAGAGGTAGTTGACACTATGTGGATATGCTGCAACACTCCCCCTCAAGCTGGTGAATAGATGTTCTGCATTCCCAACTTGGATAGAATGGTTTGAAATGTTGCACTATTGAGCTCTTTGGTGAAGATGTCTGCTAACTGGCTTTTTGTTAACACATAAGGAGTACAAATAAGACCACTTTCTAGCTTTTTTTTTTTATAAAATATCTATCAACTTCAACGTGCTTTGTTCTGTCATGTTGCACTGGATTATGAGCAATGTTAATAGCAGATTTATTGTCATAGTATAGTCACATAGGTCCAACCCGCTTGATTTTTAAGTCATCTAAGATGATCTTTAACCACAATAATTCACAAATTCCAAGTGTCATAGCTCTAAATTTTGCCTTAGCACTAGACTTGGCTACTACATTTTGTTTTTTACTCCTCTAAGTTACTAAATTACCACCTAAGAGAGTACAATAACCCGTAGTAGGCCTTCTGTCTATTACTGATCCTGCATAGTCGGCATCTGTATAGACCTCTAAAGTTAATTCCGTATTCCACTTGAATAATATCCCATTCCCTTGAGTGCCTTTCAGATAGTGTAGAATCCTGTGAACAGCATGTAAGTGAACTTGTTTAGGATTATGCACAAATTGACTTACCACACTTGCTGCATATGCTATGTCAGGTTTGGTATGTGAAAGATAGATAAGTCTCTCCACCAACCTCTGATACATTTCCTTGTCAATAGCAATCTCATCCTTGGTTTCTCCAAGTTTATAATTTGAATCAATCGGTGTATCAGCTAGTTTGCTTACTAGTTTGCCTATATCTTTTAGGAGATCTGTTACATATTTTTGTTGAGAAATAAAGATACCATATTTTGAATATACTACTTCAATTCCCAAGAAGTACTTTAATTTTCCCAACTCTTTTATCTCGAATTCATTTGCTAGACGTCTCCTGAGCTCTTCTTGTTTTATCTTGTTTTATCTTGTCATCGCCGGTGACAATGATATCATCAACATATACCAACAAGACTGTGACTCCCCCTGAATCTTTGTGGTTAATAAACAAAGTATGGTCTCCCTAACTTTACTTATAGCCAGAGGCTAACATTATTATGGTAAATCTTCCAAACCAAGCTCTCGGAGATTGTTTCAAACCATATAAAGCTTTCTTCAATTTACACACTTTGTTTGCAGTTATGCTGTCTCCAGATCAAGGTGGAATATTCATGTAGATTTCCTTATCTGCTCCCCATGGAGGAAAGCATTATTCACATCATATTGTTGAAATGTCCAATTGTAAACAGATGCTAATGGTAATAGGATTCTCATGGTATTCATTTTGGCAACTGGAGTAAAAGTCTCTTGATAGTCTATGCCATAAGTTTGAGTATACCCTTTAACAACCAACCGTGCTTTGTACCTTTCCAGTGATCCATTAGCTTTATACTTAACTGAGAAGACTCACTTACACTCTACAGGTTTCTTTCCTTTTGGTAATTGAACCAACTCCCATGTCTTGTTTTTCTCTAATGCTTCCATCTCAATTTTTATGGCTTGTCTCCATTTCCCCTTAGCTAGTGCCTTAGATAAATTATTTAGAATGACAATGGAATTTAAGTTTGCAAGAAAGTTTTTGTGAGCTGAAAAAAACTTGTTAAATAACACAGTGAGAAAGAGGATATAATGGGTGCTTTGTACATTCTCTAGTTCCTTTCCTAATAGCAATGGGAACATCAAGATCAATGTTTAGGGAGCTAGGGTTAGAATTTGTGCTTACCTCAGTTTCATAACTACCAAACATAGCTGCAGAGATTTGGGCTTGCACAGGTTCAAGAGCTAAAGCTTCCCTTCTTGTGTACACTTGCAAATGCCTCACATTATCAAGATTGGTGTTATCCTTGATTACTGATTCAGTGTGGGGACTAACCAGAGTGGGTTTAGGATCATTAGAAGTGCCAGGATTTGATTCAGGACCAGGTGGAATTTTAGAAGTGGTAGGGTTGGATTCTAACATGGACTTGGGAAGGTCAAGAAAAGGCGAAATATCAAGAAAAGATGCTTCCTTATCTTCCGTACTAGTGTGCTCCCCCTTAAGAAAAGGGTGAAGAAAATAAGGAAGATGTTCTGCAAATGTGACATCAACAAAAACAAAGAACTTCTTTGTAGCAGGATGATAACATTTGTAACCTTTTTTAGTAAAGGAATATTCCAAGAAGATGCATTTAAGGGTTCTTGGATCTAATTTCCCTATGTTATGAATATGTATGAATGCAGTGCACCCAAATATGCGAGGTGTAAGGCCATTGGTAAGTCTTAGATCTAGATAAAATTGAGAGAGAACCTCTATAGGAGTTTTATTATCTAAAACATGAAAGGGTAATCTGTTTATAGTATATGTAGCAGTAAGGACAGCTTCCCCCCAAAAAGATTTAGGCATGTTGGCATGAAATAGATAGGCACGAGTCATAGATAAGAGATGTCCATTTTTCCGCTCAGTTATGCCATTTTATTGAGGAGTATAGACACAGGATGATTCATGGATTATGCCTTCCTATTGGAGGTAAGAAGACAATGTGTGATTGAAGTAATCTCTCGCATTATCAAACCTAAGCCTTTTAATTTTAACCCCAAACTGATTTTGAATCATGTTATGGAAATTATGAAACAATGTATTCACATTTGACTTATTTTTGAGAAGAAAGATCCAGGAAACCCTAGTGCAATCATCGATGAAAGAAATAAATCATTTAGCACCAGAGATATTAGAAATAGGAGATGGTCCCCAAATATCGCTGTGAATAAGAGTGAAAGGAGAAGAGCTTTTTTTATGATTGATGAGAAAGGAAACTCGATTGTGTTTTGCTGTTTCACAAGTCTTACAATGAAAATTGGCAAGATTAATTTTATTAAACGAAGAAGGAAACATAATTTTCAAAGTTCCAAAGGAAGGGTGACCAAAACGACAGTGGTAAAGCCAAATTTGATTCTCAGTAGATGAAGATCTAGTAAAGGAAGACAAGGACATGGGAATCTTGATATCATCTGCATTTGTAAGTGGCACTAGATAATAAAGTCCATCTTGTTCCTTAGCAAGCCAAATCCTCTTCCCCGTATCCTGGTCCTGAAAAATACATGAAGTAGAGAAGAAAGTTACTTGACAATGCAAATCTTGTGAGTTTTTTTATGGATATAAGATTTGTAGATAACTTAGGAACATGAAGAACATTTCTAAGAACAAAGGAGGGAAATATTTGGATATTCCCTAAGCCTGCTACGGTAACAAGTGAACCATTTGCAACCGATATTTTCCTATTGCTAGGGCATGGAGTGTAAGTTTTAAAATGATAAGAAAAATAGGTCATGTGATCTATTGCTCCTGAATCAAGGATCCAAGAGTCTTGGATTGATTTATCTGAGACATTTAACCCATAGGAGTGATAGAGATTACCTGAATGAGCTAAAGAGCAAGTACTGGTATTACCAAGAGGCTTCTCTAAGGTCTCCAACAAGTTGCATAGTCTTTCAACTTCATTTCTGTTGAATCCTTCAAGGCCTGGAGGTTGGTCTTGGTTGGGTTGCATCAAATGGGTTTGCCCTCGAGCTCTTGCTGATCTACTTTTCAAATTTTTTCCATGTAATTTCCAGCAATACTCCTTGGTATGTCGCGGTTTTTTGCAATAAGTACACCATAGATTATCACGATCCTGTGCCTTGCCTTTCTTGTCTTCTCTAGGCTGTTCGAGTGTTAAACTTTAATGTCTGCCGCCATTAAGGATCATGGCAGACCCTTCAATAGGTGGATAACTAAGCATTACACCTATTCGAGTCTCCTCAGCCTGAACAATTGAAATAGTGTGGTTAAGGGATGGTAGTTCATCCTTTCCAAGAAGTTGAATTCTGACTTGATCAAATTCAGCATTGAGTCCTGCAAGGAAATCATAAACACAATCCTTTTCAATAAAACTTTTTAGTATTGTTGCATCTTCGCTGCACTTCATTTCAATACACCTGTAATGATCCATTTCTTGCCAAGTGTTTCCCAGCATGTTAACATATTCTGTTACAGATTTATTTCTTTGTTGAATCCCTGCAGCTTTAATTTTGAGCTCATACACCAAAGCAACATCTTTAGCCTTGGAATAAGTCTGCTTAACAGTCTCCCCTTAGCAGTGGTGAGAAACATGCATGTATCACTTATCTCTGGATTCATGGAATTCCAGAGCCACGCCATTATCATGGAATCTTCCTCATCCCATGCCTCATAGTGCTTCTCACTTTTCAAGGGACCAGTTCCCAAAATATAGCTTAACTTTCCCTTTCCCTTCAATATACTCTGGACAAGTTGTGACCATTTGAGATAGTTTTTACCATTCAACCGATAATTGGGATGTAGGTTCTGTAAATCCCCAACTGCATTGGAATTTTCAGTCATATTGGTTTTGGAGTATATAGTGAATTTGGACATTTCTAGGGATATAATAGGTCAAAAAATAGTAGAAGAAGGAAGGGTTGCTTAAGGACACCTGGAAGAAAAATTCAAGTTGCAAAAACAGAGCTTAGGTTACAATTAGGACAAGTTGTTTTATGGTGTCAAACCTAAAGGTTTTGGTTAAAAACAATTGAGAAAGACTTTAGTTCTTTGAGGGTTGGCTTTGATTGACTAAAAGATAACTGATAATCTTTTTTACAAAAAAGAGAAATTTAAGAGATAAATTGAAAAAGGAAGTCAATCATAAAAATGCTGCCTATTCAACAACTAAAGTCAATAAGGCTGAGTCAATTACCAGACAATCTTACATAAAACATGAGGATTCTCCAACAACAAACTCAGATTATATAGACCCAAGTCACAATGCTGAAGCTTTTAACAGAGAGCCTGGACTCAAGGGGGAATTTGGCAGAAGAACTCAAAATTGAGTATGCACCAGGGGTTGGCCGGGAAAGTGATTCGACCGCCGGAAAATTGATATGAGATGGAATAGGTCCGTCACACTCCGTCATGCGCCAGCGCATGATGCATTGTGCAGATTGCTTCGTCGGCGCGTGAGATCCACACGCTGTGTTTCCGGCGACCAGAAAGTTGGGACAGGCCGACCAGAACCTTCTGTCTTCCTCTGTGCTGGCGGTGAGATAAAGTTAGCCACCTAAAGTATCAACTTAGTCTCTCTAGAAGGATGAACGAGAAAAAAATGGCAATGGGATACCCAGAAACAAGCCAAGAGCTCTGATACCATGTAGTAAAGGGAAAAAACTTGTATTTCACCTTGTTGAATCACTTCGATAACATGGATATTTATATACAAAATCTACACCTAGACATGAGACTAATTAATACAATAGTTAAACTAATTCATACAATAGTTAAACTACTAGTTGGACTAATAAATATAAGAGTGAGACTAATAAATAAGGTAGTTGACACTATATGCATATGTTGCAACAGAAACAAAATAAAAATCAACTCATTCCTGATAGCTTGGATTCATCAATCCCACCACCTTAGGAAGAAAAAATTAATTAAGATTTAGGCCTTTGCACAATCAAGGCTACCAATGAAATTATTGTGTCTCTTGTACATGCCAAACATGAGATGCTCATTGCTGTGCAAAGGAGACAGGAAGGCAATCAATTCCCAATTCCCCTATACAAAACTTGCTGTTAGATTTTTTTTTTTTTTTTGGTGGAGATGGGATAAAAAGCGAGATGTTATTTCTTAAGTTTCAAAATTTTCCACTTGGTATTGTGCTTCTTTGCTATATTCTGTTTCCATAACTAGGAGAACCAGATCCTGAATCTATTCAGTGTATACAAAAGCTTATTATCTTACCTAAATTGTTCAGAACATTGGCGAGGCAGTGTACCACAAGCTTCCCCTTCACTAGCTATTGCTGAAGGAGTAGTTCGCCAATTGCGAAGGGCAAGAATGAAAACCTGACCAATTCTCAAAATTGGGCTCTTTTCATCCTCTTGAACTCTAAACCGGTAAGTCCAAGTTCCAAACAAGAAAATGGCCAGTGCAAAAACCATCACCATGCAAGGGATTCCAAATCCAAGAAACCAACTGACATTGTCCTGGATAAATGTTAGAATTGGAAGAGTTACTAAGAGGCTTGCAGAGATACTAAAATAGCACCAGTTAAAAAATGAGCTTCTGGCCTTATTTTCTTCCGGATGTTCCCTATCAAATTGATCAGCTCCAAAAGCCTGGGCACAAGGTTTATGTCCACCTTGTGCAAAAGCAACCAGGTATATAGAGAAGAAGAATAAGATTACTTGGAGCTTAGAACAAGAGGTGCTAGTATTGGCAACTTCGCAGTCAACAGTGCTGACAGTAAGTATAGATGATAATGTCAACAAGGCCAGTGCCTGCAATTTATTCCAATCAAAATTGTGATGAGCAGCTAGTCAAATATGACGTGAGTTTCAAACAAGAATACAACAAACTTTCATGACCATTTCTCACAAACTTCTAAAAGAATACGTGGGGGTTAACATGAAAGGCTAACTTAAGAATAACCTGTGTAGAATAATAATTTTAAGAATTAAAGTGTCAGGAGGTTTAAGCTATGTTTGGGAGTTTATGAATGAATGGAATGGAATGGAGTGGCAAGGAATGACTAAGGTCATTCTATTGTTTGAGAGTTTTTTATGAGGGGAGGAAAGGACTCCTTTAATTATTGTTTGGAAGTTAAATATAAATGAATGGAATAGAATAATTTATAATTTCTTTTTCCCGATACTATCCTCGGAAAACACATCATAGGAATGTAACTTTTTAGCAAGTTTTGTGCCAAAATTCTACCAATTTTCACAATTTCACACAAATATGTTTCAAATTATAGGAAATAAATTTAATACAACAAAAAAAGGGGATAATACATCCCAGAAATGGCAACAAAAAAATAAATAAACATCGTAAGTAAACAATCTATTGTACATAAATGTAACATAGGAAGAAACGTTTCTGGTCCTTCATGCATTTATAGGGTGTGTCTTGCAGTAAGAAAATTAAATAAATAATACAAAAGTTATGGAGCAGGACACAACCCCATATGCTTTTCCTTACCTCAGATGATTTTTCATAAAGGTATGCAGGAAGCCAAACAAAGATCCGTGTGTGGCAAACTTCCTTCGTTCAACTGACTCTGTATGCTTTTCCTTACTTGGCCACTCCATTCCACCATTGACCCCCAATTCAGAGAGACAATAAAAATTAAATTTTGGATTGTTTAGGTGCCTCTCTTGTGCCATTCAATTCCATTATAAAAAAAAAAAAAAATCCAAATAATAGTTAACCCTCTTTTGGCCAATTCATCCTTTGCCATTCTTCTTTGAGCCATCCATCCTCACATAAACTTAGACTACTTACTCCAATATTGACTAACAATTAGGTCAATTGTATAAAGGGAGACTTCAATAATGTTTCTTCAACCATTTTAGTGTGATAGGCTATAGCATAACAGAAAGGGTAGAAAGTGGAAGAAGAAGAGGAAAACAAAGAAAGAAATGAGAGAAACTACTTTCAACCCGAATCCATTCTTTAGCCGCCACCTCTATTTAAACCTACTCGCAACTATCATTTCAGAGCTAAAGACTATTGAGAAACTAACCAGAATGTAGATAAGGGACGCAAGCGTGATGGTGCGGTAACGGCCAAGAAAAGAATCGGCAACAAAAGCACCCAGCAAAGGGAACAACGACGCCGTTCCAGACCAGATGTTCACGTTCTCCGCCGCTGTCGCTGTGGATTGGCCCAATGGCCCCGTAAGGTAATTTATCAGGTTCGAGTCGATTCCATAGTAAGCAAACCTCTCCGATACTTCCACAACTAAATAAACCCAAAAAAGTGGATATTCGCGTAATAGTTTCCAAACTGAAATCACTAAGCACGATTTTACCGACGATGAAGGCCGCTGCTCGCCAACCGCCCGAGCGAGATCGGAGGACTGGGCGGCCCTTGTGATCGACGGCGGCGTCGATGGTGTCCAGCAGCAGCGGAGTTTCACCTTGGGAATCGCCTGAACGGCTGGAGATAGCCATAGGAATGAGATGAACCACCACGAAACGCCGCCACAACCTTCAATCGTGGAAGGTATTCACTATTCAGCACCAGAATGTATAAGGAACAGTGAGAAAACATAATCGAATCGTGAATCATATAAAAGGCCATTTGGGATTTTCGCATATTGCATCGCTCTTTGTCTTCTCTAGACCGCTTTCACCAATAATTGAGTTATGGACTAAGTTTATATGCGGTTCCCTCACATCATCACGGTTTTGATTGAGCGCTGCTTCCTGTGAAATCGATTATATTTCACTTTTAACATCTTTTGAATATATATATATATATATATAGTCCTATGGAGACTTAGACTTGTACTTTACTGAAAATAATGCTACGTACTATATTGATGTATATTGGGTTGTTCAAAAAATAGTACCATAGCACCGTTTGCTATAACGAAAGGAAATAAATAAATTTTATTTTCGCTTAATTTATTTGAATTAAGTTACTTTTAGTCTTTACTAGCCTTTTGCCTATTCTTAATTTTGTTCACTTAAATTTTAGCTTACTCTTAATTTTGTTTATTTAGAATATATTCTACAAATAAAATAGAACCTCGAGTATATTATATAGAAGAAAACAAAATCTCTAAACATTCATATATTGCTAATCAGAATAGTCAAATAGTAATTTTTGCAACTCTATTCATATTAGATGGAGAATGTGATGAAAGTATAAATCAGAATAATTAGACTACTATATTTTTTATAAAACAATTAAGTTATTATATAAAATCAAATCTAGAAAGTGAAATAGAAATATATGATCTAAATGGAGCCATAGAAAGAATCCCTAGCGAGGTTAGGAAAATATTAGAAAAAAAAAACCCGAAAACAGAATAAAGAGATTAAGAGAATTATCAAAACCATTAGAACAAAAAGTGTATGAACTAAAAATAGAATTAGAAAATATAAAATTAGAAATTAAATAATTAAATAATATGCTAAAAAGAACTATAGGAATAATAGATAAAGTACAAAAAAATAGAACAAGAATATGAAATAAACACTATAACTACTATGAGAGAAGTAATATTCGGAGAAAAATCATAAAGCTAAATTAGAGAACAAGATTTTAGTGAAAAATTACAAAAAACTAGAATAATAGTGGACAGGTTACAAAAAGGATAAGAAATATTAAATAAAAATATGTGTACAATCTATGATAAATTAGTTGGAAGAAACATGATAGATGACAAGGTAAATAAAGGTAAAGAAATAGAAAAAGATAAGAAAGACCAAATTACAGAAAAAGATTACATTACTGAAGAGGATTATAGAGTAATGGAATATGCTTGCCAATTAGGATATGAAATACCAGGATTCATGGAAAGAATGATAGCCAAGGATAAAGGAAAGACAAAATCATTGGTAATAAAAGAAATAAATACAGTGGACTTAGTAGAAGAATTAGAACAAGATGAAATAGAAAGAAAAATGGGAGAAGGAGAAGAAAATTTAGAAGAAATAATAAAGGAATATGGAAGATTTGTGATAGATGATAATTATAACGAAATTAATATGAACCAGACTTAGCAAAGTAGTAACCTCACACAAAGGGATAGGGAACCTTAAAGCCCTCCAAATCTAAATAGGCCAGAATATAACCAAAATAATCCAAAAAGTAGTATCACCAAAGAAGAAGAAGTAGAAAGAGATGTATTATAACATAAGAACCATATAGAAACCAAGAAATGAGATTTATATTTGAATCTACTTATGAATCCTCAAATAATAGATATGCACCAATTAGACTAGAACAACACGAAACTAGATCAATTCCTAACGCAAGAATTTGGTTAGATTTAGACTACTAAAAAGATGAAGAAAAAAGAATAGAAGAATGGGCAAAAGCTTAATTCATAGCTTTAGCTAACAAAGGAGTAAATACCCAATCTGCAAGTTTAATAGTTGAATCAAGCTTTGTAGGAAAAGTCCAAGAACTAGAACTGTAAATAATTATAATAATAGAAAAGAATTTTATGCAATATTTGTGAGATAATACGAACAATTATTAAGAAACAAATTTTTAAGAAGAAGTGTAGAAGCTAATGTGACTACAAAAATAGAAAGAGCAATTCAAAAATTAGAAGGATATACATGTGAATATAGTAAATGCTATTATGAAGCAAGATTTTCAAACTATAATAAAAAAAAAAGTATATTTAGATCTATTTTATAGAAAATTACCAACACTATTAGCAAAAAACATAATAACTTATTATTATCGAGCTTTTATAGAAAGACAAGAACTAATACCTTATGTAGATACATTAGACAGAAGAAAAGACTATTTAAGAGAATATTTATTAACAAAGTGTAAAGAGGCATGGAAAGCCAATAAATTTTATAAAATGAATAAATTGATATTAAAATGTGGAAGATTAGAAACACCACACAGATGGGGATGTAAACCTGAAAAATAAAAATATAGGAAAAAGAAGAAAAACATAAAACCTTATAAACCATACAAGAAATATAAATTTAAGAAATATTCAAAAGATAAATTTATAAAAAAGTACAAACCAAAAAAGTATTTTAATAAAGGAAGAAAATTAAACTATAGAAAATATCCAAAGAAATGTCCATGCTATAATTGTGGACAAATGTGACACATTTCAACAGAATGTAGAAAACCTAGAAAAAAGAGAACAATTAACATAATGGAAGAAAGAAAAGTAGAAGGACTAGAACCAATAGAATTTGAAGAATTCCCAGTCGAAGAAGCATATGAATCAGATATAGAAATATATAAGATAGAAAGAATATTAGACTCAAAAGAATCAAGTACAGAAACAGAAATAGATTATGAAAATATAGAAGAAGAAAAAAAAAATTATAATGCAAGGAGAATATAGTAATAATCAAATAAAAGAACAGTAAGAATATGATCAATATAAAGAAATGAGAAACTCAGAAGACGGAAAAGTCAAAAGAAGAATAAAATTTAAGAAAGAACAATATGATAAGATTAGAAATAAAGAATTAAATTTATCAACTAAAGATTTAACAAAACAAAGTATAATATCTAAGATTGATAAAATAATAAAATCAAAACAAACAAAAAATGTGCATGTGTAGTGTTACAAAAAGAAATACTCAATAAAAGCTACCCAAACTGAAGGAATATTAAGAATATCATTAATAAGCAAATCAATAATAGACCAAGAAATTGAAAAATTAGATATTAAGAATAAAGTTACAAAAATTTATATACTAGGAATACAATTAATGATTAAAGTTTATTTTCAAGTAGGAATAGATATACCAATAGAATTACTAATTATTACTAATAGGGTTATAGATAGTATACCAAATAGCATATTAGGAGCATTAAACGAAAATTTAGTTTACCAAAAGTTAAAATTTACATTAAACACAAATTTTGCAATATCTAGATCAGAAATGAATATGAACATAACATTAGTAGTTTACCACAAATTAAAAGTAATAAAAATGTCGGGAAGTAAGATCATTAATATAATAGGAATTGTAGGACTAGTATTCTCAAACGAACACAAAATATATAAGAAAGACCATGGAAAAATATCAATAAGAAAAGAATTTATGCTAGTACTGGAAGAACTAAAATTAGACCATAAAAAAATAACTATACCTAGACAATTACAATTAGAACTAGATAACACTAAAGAAATTAGAAATGATGAAAATGTTAGAAGAATCCAATATGATAATAATTTGGGAAGAAGAAGCATAAGAATAAACTCACCTACTGATATAAATATAAATATAAATGCTAGAAGAAGCTTAAGTTACCAAGAATATAGACCTTTATCTAGGATAGAAAGTGTAAGATCGAATAGCCTAGAAAATTCTTAAAGACACAAAATAGCAGAAATACCAATAACATCAAACCTAACTGAAATAAGAACAAATACCCTAGTAATAGACTTAACAAACTCTAGAACTTCAATAAATTGTGTATTAGTAGAAATTCAAAAAGAAGGAGTATGGACACAAATAATAGCTATAATAGATCCAATTCAAGAAAAAAGTATAGTACAATTAGAGTATACAAATAACAATATAGAAATAGAAGAACTAGGAACAAAAGCACATATGACAATTACATTTGATAAAAGAGAAATAATAAAAGTAAAAATATGGGTAGATGAGGAGACTAGAGAAACCGAATACCATAAATTAATCTTAGAACAAGACTTCTTAAATTTAGTAACACCTTATAGAATCTAGAATACTTTTGAATATAAACCATGTAGTAGTAATACTAGAAAAAATAAAATTGATTTAATATGAAATTCTACTATATATTGTTAAAATTCAATTATAAGAAGTATCAATTAAGAAAATATCATGCAATGGTAGATACAGGAACAAATATGACAACAATTAAATACAACTTTTTACCACCTAAATTATGGAAAAAAGGAAAAACTATAAGAATGACTGGTGCAGGAAAAGAAGTACATATGTTAGAACTATCAACAGAAAATATAGCAGTACAAATAGGAGATTATGAATTGAAAATAACAATAATATTCCAATATAATGAAGTTACACCTGACATCTTATTAGTAATGGATTTCTTAGAACAATATATGTCATTGCATGTTACCCCTAAAGCTTTAGTATTCACAACACTATGTAAGTACCATGAATGGGCATTAAGGATATTAGATCCATAAAAAAGAACTGACACTATATTTAGAAAAAAGAAATTAGAAAATGAAGTCCAATTTATACCAAATAAAGAACACATCAAAGAAATAGACATAAAGAAAATTCATACAATGGAAATAAAAACTATAGAACAAAGATTAGAAGAAAATTACAATGACAATCCTTTAGTACATTGGGAAAAGTCAAAACCAATAGCAAAAATAGAATTATTAGACTATAGTAAAGAGATAAATAGCAAACCCTATCCATGGATAGAAGAAAATAGAAAAGAATTCATTATGCATATTAGTGAAATGAAAAAATATAACCTAATTAAGGAAAGTAAATCAAAATATTCATCTCCTGCAATGATACTTATGAAACATAGTGAAGAAAAGAGAGGAAAATCTAGGATGGTAATAAATTATAAAAGGTTAAATGAAATCAATCCAGTACGTGGCATTGTTTCACTAAAGCACAAGTCTTAAGACTCCTTAGGACACTTAGCCCTATAGCTTAAGAATTTCTAGCCTATATACTGTGATTGAATACCAATTCTAAAATATTTATAAAAAGTATGGACAAATTATTGACTGAATTAAGGTCAAGCGATTGAAGGAACTCTGTCTTTTTTCATACAGAAGTCTTTTATAGTACTTTAATGCATAAACCTTCCCCCTCCAATCATAACCCAGCACAACCTTCTTTCATTTTCTACAAGAGGTGTACTTAGTCCATAATTTATGCAAATATTAAAGAAAATGATATCAAGCCGGTATTTAAACAATAGATCAAATCATTGTTATAACTTCTGAAAATAAATTCCCCTTAGTTTCCCCTAAAAGATTTAGCTAGTCATACCTTAATGTTCTTGCTTAATCTTTAGTATTGTGATGGCAAACCAATGACACTTAGATGATTGGAAAAGAAATTCTTATTGAACTAGAATATTTTACAGCTAGATGTATACAAGAAAAGCATATATCAATCCAATACGTGACATTGTTGTCACTAAAGCACAAGTCTTAAGACTCCTCAAGACACTTAGTCCCATAGCTTAAGAATTTCCAACCTATATACTGTGATTGAATACCAATTCTAAAATATTTATAAAAATTATGGATCAAATTTTGATTGGATTAAAATCATATGATAGATGGTATTCTGTCTTTTTTCATACAGAGGTCTTTTATAGTGCCTTAATGCACAAAACTTCCCCCTTCAATACTAAAGGGAATTTATTTTCAGAAGCTATAACAATGATTTGATCCTATTGTTTGAATACCTGCATGATATCATTTTCTTTAATATTTGCATAAATTATGGATTAAGTACACCTCTTGTAGGAAACGAAAGAAGGTTGTGCTGTGTTATGATTGAAGGGGGAAGGTTTGTGCATTTATGCATTGTAAAATACCTCTGTATGAAAAAAAGGATAGAGTTTCTTCTATCACCTAATGTTAATCCGGTCAAACATGGATCCATAATTTTTATAAATATTTTAGAATTGGTATTCAATCATAGTATATAGGCTAAAAATTCTTAAGCAGCGAGACTAAGTGTTCTAAGGAGTCTTAACACTTGTGCTTTAGTGAAAACAATGTCATGTATTATATTGATATATGGTGGGTTGTTCAGAGAATGATATATATATATATGATGGAAGGAAGAGAATGAGAATATTTTATGGACATGTATGTTTACACTTACAAGAAAATTAAAATATTGTTAAAAAACATTTAAAATGTTATGCAATCTCTTAATCATTTCTATTAACAGTATGTTTTTTAAATATTTCAAAATATTTTGTGCAAATTAAAAATAAAATAATATCATGGTATAATTTTATTAATTTTTTTAAAATTAATAGATTAAAATTAAAAGAAAATTATTTAAATACTTTTTTCAATAAATTTTTATTTGCCTAACCGTACATTCTATTCATACATTGTTTTTATTATACTGAAGAAAAAAAGTTGAAGTGACATTCTTTTTTCATCTTATATCGTATAAGATATTATTCGACTATTTTTTTTTTTTATCATTCTTTTGTTTATAAAAATCATTCATGACATTGATAAAATTAGTTTTGTTAGTTTTTTTAAAATTTTAAAATTTTAAATGTTATATATAATTTTATTATGTATTTTTATTTAATTCTTTAATTTATAAGAATTTTTTCTTAAATTGTAAGAATATATTTTTTTAGTTTAGATTTTTTATCTAAAAAATTTCACCCCTAAAATTAAATCCGATCTCACATATTTTGATCAAAATATCTTTAGGTTGACTCCTTATATAATTTAATAAGCATTATAATTTAAGCCCACCATTATGTTGCATACATAGGTCATTCTTAATTTAATACTTTGCGAAAGTAACTTTTATTTTATTCTTCCAAACGATTTTTTAAGGGATTAGATTAAAAATGATTTTTTTCTGTTCAAAAATCAAAATAGAATTTGACTTATTAAATAACAAAGTAGTATAGTGAAGATACACAAAAAATTTAAAACGAAAGAAAACATGTATCAAATAAAATATTAATATTTAATTACTTAATTACTTAATTTGACTAATTAGACTTAGCCGTTTACTCGGCTACCAACTTGCCTCGGCTAATATTCTTAGTCACAATATTTTAATATTGAAGTATTCGGTAAAAATGTTGAATTGCATATGCTTATGCACTTATGATTAATTTTTACTTTTTCCATAGATAACTAAATATAATTTTCAATATCCGAACTGAATAAAAAGTAATGAAAAGTAAATAAGCAATTTTTTTTGGGGATAAGAAGAACAAAACCAGAACAAGTCAAAAAAAAAAAAAAAGGAGGGGTAGAAGAGCTGCCAAAGTAGGATCCAGCAAGCCAATTTCCACTTAAGTAAAACCAGGAAGGCGATGCTTTTGGGAAGGATTCATTTGGGTGGGCGGGGCTACGTCCCTTTAGAATTTTAAATATTTTTATATTTATATGTAATTATATGTATAATAGTTAAATTTAAATGAAAAAGAGTTAGTTTAATAAGACAAGAAAAAAAGGAGAAAGAGAATGTAGATGTAATATGAATCAAAATTTTAAATAGTTTATAAAGAATAAAATCCTAAAATAATTAGAGAAAAATTTCACTTTTCTTCTAAACCTAGTACATGTCTTTTGTTAGAAATTACAAGAAAGTCTCGAAGAGTATTTCTTTTTTTTTTTTTTTCTTTTCATCCTTTTCTTTCTTAATTTTTTTTCCCTTCTTTCTCCTTTCTCCTCATGCAAACACACACCCATTCTCGAGCTCCAAGAATTGTTTTCCTCTTCTAGCTCTAATTTCAACATTTTTTTCATGATCTCCATCAATTATGACCAGCTTCATGATGCTTTTCAATTCATTCGCTACAAATGGTGGCCAGAAAAGACTCAAATTCTAGCAAACGTCTCCCATGCGTGATCTCATCAAAATAAACCCAAATTGGAGCATGTTTCTTGAAATTTTGTTAGGGCTTCACATTCTTGTATGTAATTCGATCCTTTCCTCCTAATCTTTGTGCTCAATTTCATCATATTGGCCTTAAATTTTTCCTTAACATCAAATTCATTCTTTCCCCTCTATAATCTGCAATCAATTTTTGAATTTGGAGTCTTGATTTTGAAACCTCTCTTTTTAATGTGGTGTTGTAAACTTGAAATTGGGCTTGAATTTGGTGAAATTTCTTTAAATTAAGTTAGGGTTTTGATTTTTGGATAAATCCAGAGTATTTTTCCTATACTTCCCATGTAAAATTGCTAGGTTTTAGTCTTCAATTTTACACCCCTCTTGGTTGCACAAAATGTGTGAGGGGGGTAATGGAGTTTTGAAAACCATGGACCAATTTTCTTCAAAAATTACTACTAGAGGAAGAAATTAAGTAATTAGAAGTTGCCGTTTGAAATGGTATGTTGATTCAGTAGCTTTTCCTAATTTTCTTTAACTTTCTTTGTTGTTTTAAAGAAAAGGGATGAAAACTATATATTGATTGACTAAATAACCTTAAATAAGTAATTTAATTGATCATTAAATCTTGAATTTGTGATTAGAATAATTTCCAAATTTTCTTGATAATGTTAGGCTTTCACATAGTTAAGAAAGAGAAATTAATTTGGTTATAGGTGTTTAGGATTAGATACATGAAAATGGAAATAAATAAATAAAAATAAGATTTGAGTCAAGGTAGTGAAATATTGTACTTGTGATATTGGAAGATGAAGGGTTAACACCCTACTTTAAGATTAAAGAAGCTTGCTACATAGTAATTAGACAAGTATTGGGTTAGACATTGCGAAGTTATATAAATTAAATATAATCTTTAATATAAGAAGTTAAATGTGTGTTATTTGCTACTATAGGACCATAGACATTGGTTTTGTGACCAAGTGAGACAAAGAAAGAGACGTTAGGAACTCAATTGTCATGTGCATTCCCTCTACGTGAGTAAATATTGCCAATCATAGTGTTTTAAATTGTTCCATTTGTGAAATATTTTTGTTTTATACACTTTGGTGTCTTGGGAACATATCTCTTGAATTATTTTGTTAATTATAGTATTTATTTGTAATTTGAAATTTGAGAAATTTCTTTGTAATATTCCCCTGTATCTGAATGATTGTTTTGAATTATTTACGTGTTGTATGATACTTAAAGAACTTTTAGAATGATTATGTTATCATATGAAATTCTAGAAAACATAAATTTTGCTATTTGGATATCTATTTTGAACCTCAGCTAGGAAGCCACCTCGTGTGTGACGACTACTACACGTAGATCTATTTTGACTATTTGTAAGTCATATTGCTCAACTTCGACCACTATATGTACTATGATTCCTAGCCTAGAACTAATGATTGTTATGAATTCTGATTGGTTTTGTGAGATATTTTCCACTTCGGTATTACCCATGTTAAAAATTATTTACGGATTTCAACTGCTTTGTTAGTATGATCTATTTGGCAAAGTATCTCTGAATTTGCTTAAACCTTACAATTTATATTATACAATTTATGATTTTCCTTTTGGAATAATTTTGGCATAAGTAAGTTTGATATGTTTTGAACTACTAAACAAAATGATTATGAAAAACTCCAACGACCTACTTGTTCCCTCCTAATATGGTTAGTAATATTTTCTCACTGAGTTTGGTCACTCATCCCTTCTCTCGTTTTTTTTTCTTTTCAGATAGTAAGGTTGATTTAGTCATCACTTCACGATTTAGAGATGAATGAATGACTTATTGATGAGCCCTGCATTGTTTGCAAAGGCAAAGAGTCATTTTTATTTAGTTGTTAAATGTCTAGAAATATTTTCTTTGTACTCTAATAATGCCATTGTCATAGGCAAATAGTCTAGTATGTAGTTTCAAGTTAGTTGTATGATATTAAAGAATTAAATTGAATATTATTTATGTCTTTCAATATATCAATATTTTGATCAGTTAAGTTTGTCATATTTGTTCGACTTATGAAGACGAGGTTTACCTTGTTTTTCGTGCTGGTCATGCTTTACTGTTTGGGGTGGCAGAGTAGGGAAGAGATAGGGTTAGTGAATTCATGACTAACAGTGAGAGCCCAATTTGAGATTTTGAGCATCCTTGGTTTCTAAACAAGAAAGTTCTCTTCAAAAGGTTATACCTAGCCCATTTGAGCTAAAAGAGTGATGTTGGACCAAGTTTGTTTACTGTCCTCTTATATTCTTTAGGTTTAGACATCTTATTTAGGTAGGCAACTTTTTCCCCCACCAAGTGGTGGAATCTTCTTGCACCAGTCCCTTTTCTTAGGTTAGGATAAATTGGAAAATGAAACTCGTGACATTTTACTTCATATGTTTCATTTGGTTCATTAATTATTAAGATTTTGGTCTCTTACAAAATGAGATGAAAACCAAAGCTACATAGCAACAATATATATATATATATATATATATATATTATAACTTTTGTTCTTGAATAATATTTAATTTCCCTAATTTAGTGGCCAAAACAAACAAAAAAAACTAGTTTCCTAATATAATAGCCAAAACCAAAAATCTAGTTTCATAATTTAATAGCATAAACAAATGAAATTTAGTTTCCTAATTTAATAGCCAAAACAAAAAACCTAGTTTCCTAACTTAATAACTAAAACAAAAGAAAACATAGTTTTTCTAATTTTCATCATTTTAAGAGATGGAATTAGGGGGCTTTAAGAGTGGTTGCCCCCTTGAAATTTTAAAATTTTAACTTTTAAATGAAATTTTAGTTCATATTCTTTATTTAGTTCATTAATTACTAAGATCTTGCCCCCTTACAAAATGAGATCTAAACCAAAGCTATATAGCAACAGTATTTTCTATGATTTTTTTATACTTTTTGTCCTTGAATAATATTAATTTTCCTAATTTAGTAGCCAAAACAAACAAAAAAAATCTAGTTTCCTAATTTAATAGCCAAAACAAATGAAACAAGGTTTCCTAATTTAATAGCCAAAACAAAAAACCTAGTTTCCTAATTGAATAAAAAAAAACAATTTTCAAATTTATGGCCAAAACAAAAGAAAACATAGTCTTCCTAATTTGCATCATTCTCAGAGATGGATTTAGGGGGTGTGGGGCAGTTGCCCCTTGGACTTTTAAAACTTTTTTACTTCTATATGTAATTTTACTTTATATTCTTTATTTGGTTCATTAATTACTAAGTATTTGCCCTTTACAGAAAGAGATGAATACCAAAGCTACATAACTCAACAATATTTTCTATTTCTGATAATTTTCATAATTGAATAATATATATTTCCCCTAATTTAGTAGCTAAAACAAAAAAAAAACCCCAATTTCCTAATTTAATAGCCAAAACTAACGAAACATAGTTTCCTAATCTAATAGCCAAAACATAAAACCCATGTTTCCTAATCTAATATCCAAAACAAAAGAACTTAGTTTTCTAATCTAATAGCCAAAACCAAAAAAAAAAAAAAAACCTAATTTCCTAATCTAATATCCAAAACAAAGGAACTTAGTTTCCTAATTTAATAGCCAAAACAAAAGAAAACCTAGTTTTCCTAATTTGCATCATTCTTAAAAGAGCGGTGACGCCAATATGATATTGAAATTCAATATTCATGTGATGGTGCTGCTAATTTGCATTATGGAATCTCAAGCCAATTTCATTTAAGTGGTTCAAAATCGAAATTCATCATCATTTCTTTTTTAATTTTCTGAACATTATTTAATTGCAAGTTTATAGGTTAATGAAGTACAATTTTATTTTTGTGTAGGGAAACAGAAAAAAATAAAATTTTTAGATTCTTCTTTCCCCAAGGCTCATATTAGTAAGATATATTGTTGCTTGATATTTTATTTTAGGTTATTAAATTATGGTCAATCAAAAGATTAAATCTTTCTTCAAGAAAAGAGGGTCAGAAAGTGGTAATGACCCACCACTTTCACAACCTTCTATTTCTATTAATATCGATAAAAATTCACAAGTGTATGAACATCCTTCTAAGTCTTTTAGAGTAGAAATAAAAGTTTGATGCAAAAAATGAATTTTCACTTCAAAGAGCATATAGTGGAGTTACTTGTCCTTAGATCTGTTCTAAATCCATAGGATGATTATAAATCATTTTGGGTTAAAGGTATTTCCAAGCTTGTGAATAGTTTTTATCTAAATGACTTTACGAAGCAAGAAATGCAATTCAATTGCAGCATTTTGAAATTGATGCCCATACAAGTTCAAAGTTGAGGAAAGTTAAGTTTCAACAATTATAGAGTCATATCAAGTGCTAACAATGACACAAAAGTTAAGAATTATCCATTGTTAATAAATTATTTATCTTGTACTAACTCTTCCAATGTCGATAGTAACAATGGAATAAGTGTTTTTTAGTTATGAAAATGACAAAGACAACATGCTATAACAAGATAGAGAACAATTCTCTTTAAATTTGTTTAGTAACATATATTGAGAAAGACAGTTCGATAATTTTCAACAAGTTCTTTTGTTGATGATTTTGATTTTTTAAAATAGACGTAGAATACAATTTAGAGTGCTTGATTTAAAAAAAATAAAATAATAGTTCATGTTTATTTTATATTTTGTATATTTTTGTAAGGCTTTAATGATTTATCAAATACAGATTTTTATTAGTAAAATATTGAAAAATACCACATTATTCCTCCTTGTGTTTTTAGTTCTTCACCCCTATAATTAATTCCTAGATCAGTCCCTGAGATTCCTGATATCTTCCAACGACATGATAGTGTTACGCACTTGAAAGGGTTTCCAGAACATGACAGCACAATTTTTGCCAGCCACCAACAATTGAAGTGAGTTACTCCTGGTTGTATGTTCTGTTTTCAGAGAGAGCCTTAAAATAGCCTTCCTAAGAGCTAGTAAAATGATGAAGTCAATACGGGAATAATGTTGCTCCTCCCATTGCTAGTTGTGAAAGGAGAATCCATCAAGCAAAATTGAGAAAGCAAATGAAGAGTAGAGGTCTTTTCATTTTCTTCCAATCCCATAGGATAGCCAGAATCCGCAAGCTTTAAAATAGGGTACACGATAGTTGTCCTCTGATTATTGAGAATAGAGTTGTTATTACGACTCCAAGCCAAATTGTTAATAGCCTGGATACTCTAGATTTTCATTAAAGCGTCCATAGCACTTGTAACAACATCCTTATGCACCATTTTGATTTCAAGAAAACCAAATAGAATATAAACTAATTAGGATCCATGACATCAACGCACTAATCTACTCAAGGTGATATTCGCCCATGGAGAACTAGCTTCGAAGCCACTGAATAATATACTGATCATTAAGTGATTTATGCGTAAACCAAGAAGAGAGGCAAATCATATTATGATTATAAGTCTCCTGACCGTAAATCTGTGTTAAAAGAACCATATTTCATCTTCGTTGGTCATGCAGAAAGGTGACGCAGTGACGCTGATGATCTTCTCCAAATTGGAGCAAAAATGGCTTTCTCACTGTTGCTAGCACCAAAGACTCTATGAACTACGGCGAACTTATCAACCTGAAGTGTGTCCACATGGGTTTGTCACATCACACGCTATATAACAGCGTAAGAGACTTCATCAACAAAAGGGAGCTTATTGCAAATAATTGAAACTAAAAGTACTGCTTTGAAAAAAAGTAAAGTGCAGGAATCAATTTGCAAATTAAGATCAAGTATAGGGACTACATCATTAATATTCCCAATAAAAAAGATGGACCAGCTCGGCCTAGCTCCAACCAAGCCAAGCTGGGTTTAGGGTTTCCCAAGTCAAAAAAATTTGTCCTAATCCTTTACCCAGGTCTTGTTTAAATTCAGTCCCGCCTCACCCATGAACACTTTTACATTCTAGGGAAGCTTTTGCTTTTTTTTTTTTCTTCCTCTTTGCCAGTAGAGAAGCTTTTGTTTCATAATAAAGAAAATCAGAAAGAGAATTTTTGTCACACATAATTTATATTTGTTCAAGAGGAATTATTAAAGCAGCTCTATTTATATATACAATTAGCTTTCTAGATAGCACACAAATAAAAAATGCACATGCATCTAAATTCATTTGGTCTTCCTTGGAAACAAATTGGTGTTAATTTTAGACATAATCACCTCTAACAATTTTACGAGATATTTTTTTTATGTATTTAATGTAAATAGAATTTTCCAGCTTTTGTTATTTTATGCTAAATATAGTACTTATAATAGTCTAGATGCAATACCTCTTTATTCTTCAATCTTTTTTTTGTTTCATACACTGATTCAAATGTGTGTTTCATAAAATTTTGATTTAGTAACAAATAATTTTCTTAAAATATAAATAGGGAACATGTTTGAAGTGTTTTCTATCTTTTGTTATATTATGCTAAATATATGACTTATAAAATTAAATTTTATAATAAATAAAAAATGTTATAAAAACTCAAACAAAGGAGAAGTACATACATGGGTGGCAAGACAAGGCACACACAACTGTGAGACTATATTTAATGGATGTAAAAAGCACAAGAAAAGCTGCTTTAAATTATTTTTTCTTATAATATTGCGGTCATATGGTGTTATTTGTACTCAGATAGGATAATCCTTTCTAGTTTAAACTAAATTAAAATTAAATATAAATATATGCTTCATATAACCATAGTGAAATATTTTTTTTCCAATTACACTACATTTTCACACCAATTTCATAAATGTTAAATTCAAATACTTCGTAAATTTATATTTTAAACATTTGAGAGACGTACGCACATGTCAGCACATGCCATATTCTCACCAAGGTTCTGAACATTTTAGTAAGACTTATAAGCCTTCGTATACGTTGTATTAGATTCAGGATCTTGTTCTCCTAGTTATGGAAACAGAAAATACAAGGAAGCCCAATATAAATTGGAAATTTCTGAGTAACTTCCAAGCAAAATTATTTAATTATCAAGCTAAACATTGAATTCTAATACTAAAAATTTATTCATGTTGTCTATTGTTAATTGAATATTAAATATTTAAAAACTAAACAAGAAATAAAGTTATTTCAACTTATATAATATTAAACATTTCATAAAAGAAACTCTATAAAACTTTTTAAGTGGGTTAATCTACTAACTTACCGAACTGACTTGTTTAATTTGTAGATTAAGTGAGTAAGGTTAGTTTAATCCACATATTTTAAATGAGTTAAAAATTACAATTCAAATCACTGACTTAGTGAGTTAATTGTTGTTTTGATAGCTATATTCCGCCGTCCTCCAGAAGAAAAATAATCTGACAGTATGTTTTGTATAATGGAATTGATTCCCTTCGTGTCACAGCATGAGCATCTCATGTTCGGCATGCAAATGACACCATAATTTCATTGCTAGCCTTCATTGTGCAAAGGCATAAAATCTTCATTAATTTTTTCTTCCTGAGGTGGTCGGATTGATGGATCCAAGCCATCAGGAATGAGTTTATCTTTGTTTTGTTTCCTGATATATCTTGAGTAGTCACTTATTTTGATCCCATTTCATGCTTATTCAATGTACCAAATATATGATTAAGAACAAACCAGAAGGAAATTGTCTGTCATTCCATTCTCTATAGAATCACTGAAATAAGAATAAATATTCCATTCCAACCTAATGAGTGTCAATACTACTACAAGTATCAAATATGACACCATACGATATGTAAGATAAATCAATTTTAAAAAGTTTAGAATATGGGTATAGATATAATATGTGCATATATATATATATATATAGATAAGCAAATGTAAAATGGTGATGAAGGAAAATTATGTAAATTATGGCAAAAAAAAGATGATAAAATGAAAGATAAAATCATAAAATAATCTCACAACTAATGAAAAATAATTAGAAATATTTTAGCATTGATTTAATACCATTTTGACACATCTTGAAAGGTATCTTACCAAAAAAAATCCAATACGTATGTAAGTATATTGTACCGAATATGAAATCAAATACGTATTTGATATGGACAATCTCCTATTTAGAAGTATTATGCTTCTTAGCCATGGGCTAATTGATATGCCGAATGTGACAGTTCCAATGAGCATTTGGTAGTTAATTCCTCAATTTGTCTTGTTCGGAATCTCTGATGGTTTGACAATGGTGGGTCTGCAAGAGTTTATAAGCGAGCAAGCACTTAAATGAAGCCAGAAATCCTGCTATATAGGCAAGCAGTATGCTACCAAGAGACTCCCATATGCTTAAAAGAATTCTAAGATTGTGCATTTTTTTTCTTACCGTCTTTAGGATTAGTATACATATATAAATTTTTATGTGCATAATTTAATGTGTTCATTTTTGAATTTGTAGCTAAGGTTGTAATTTTCTTATTGTAATGATACCTTTAATTGTAAGGTATTTACGAATCATGTTGCCTTTAGTTGTATGATGTTACAAGCTATCTGTCACGCTCTTAATTAGTGTAGCTTCTTTATGACCAAAAAAAAAGGGTTGTAAATAAAATCATGGCAGAGTGAGCAAACTAATTAAAGTTATGTTTGGCTGTCAGAAATATTCGAGTGGGAATGAAAGTAAGACCAAACTGGGCCAAGTTTTAAGGGAAAATGACCAATTGATGTATGAGACCCATTACCAGCCATGATCTCAGGCTGATAAAAAACCTGACTCGGTCCAACATACGTGCAACCCTAGGTGGAAGCAAGAACATGATAAAGATGACGTAATCACTTTCTCCGACTGGGATTTAGGGAGCTAGGGCACCGGTGAGCTTCTTCAGTGAAGTTCGAATTAAGGTAAGCCATCTTGGCTTTGTTGATGCATTTCAAATCCTTGTTTGTGTTGCTTTGTATCTGCCGTATTTTCTAGAAGGGTCAAATCCATCTTGATTGAGGTATTGTTGAATTGTGCTGGTTTAGTGAGGACGAAAGAATGTTCCTTACCTTTCCTGTAATTTGAATCTTCCAACTCTGATGATAAAAATCAAAGGTAACTATGAGAACCGAGTAATCAGCTTAATTTGAAGACACAAACCGAGCTATAAATTAATGCATTTAAGAAGTACACAATCCTTTAAAATTTGATAACAAGAAAAATAAAAAATTGGTCATTCGCTTCTATAATTTGTGATAATTTAGTCTTTTATAAATTAATTCTAACAAATTAATTCTTTACAAGTTTAAATTTATACAAAACTAACATCTCATAGATTTAAATTTGTACAAATTAGTTTTTTTATATAAATTAATAAGGAACTAATTTTACATAAAATCAAATTTTTAAGTGATTGATTTGTCATAATATATATGTAAGGGACCAAATTATTACAAATATAAAAATAGAGAACAATTTAATACTTTTCTGAATTGGTAGCAGAAAACTGTTGTGGCAATAAAACATTGAATGAGGTGCGTTGATTCGTGTTAGAGGTAGCAGGAGGAGACTTTTCTGCAATAGCGTACACTGTAATACCAACTGTGGTTGGTATGCTCTTCGCACTTTACTTTGACTGTTTAGGAGCATTTATGGTTTATACCTTCAATTCATTTTTGGTATTATAATATATTAATTTTTAGTCCAAATTTTTTTCAAAGTTCATTTTTTGTTTATGCCTAATGCCTCCATTTCGCACTATGCAAAACTATTACATGTCTGCATTTTACTAATGATTTTTTTCTATGATATTATATATTTTATTTATCCCTTTTGTTTGAAGATTAGTTGCTATATATATGTAATGGTTTTCTTCTATTTTATACTTCTCATTGTATTAATTGGGACGATAAATTTTGGGGAAAAAATGAATGTGTTTCGTTAGTTATTTTTATTTTTATTTTCATTTTTTATTGAAGCCTAATAATAGATATTATAGTTGGAAAAATGACTTTTTCTACACAATGTTGTTTGATGATATTAACTCAATATACATCATTTGATTAAATTTCAAATTTATTTTGTATAATAGATTAATGATAAATGCTTCTTGATATATCAAATATCTTAAATTATGTACTAAATCTTGTTTAGTGGATCCATAACTCAAAAAGTGTTTGTGATTATTCAAAAGAAATGCAATAAAGGATATGGTAGGGCTATGATAGCTATTGTATAAGGTATACCTAATGGTAGATGCAAAAACACATAATATATCGATACCAACATCATAAATTGTCCAATAATAAAATGAGTTATTGCTGATACTTTCTTTTTGTTTCCTTCTTCATGCATAAGGATATTAGATTATCTGGTATAAAAGACTTACAAAATTTTCACAAACCTCCATGCTTTTACATACTTTGATATATATATATATATATATATGTGTGTGTGTGTGTGTGTGTGTGTGTGTGTGTGTGTATAAAACATAGTTATAACATGCTATTTATAGCATAATTACAACATCCCATATTAAGGCATATACATAACCACCATGTCAAAAAACCTACTCCATGCCACTTGATACTAGACCACAAGAACTTGGGAAATCAAGTAAAATGCCTTCACCAAAATTTATACAAACCTGGTCTAAGAATTGGGAAATTAAAGAGTAATTCTCCTAATTACACTTTTAGTCTATGAATTCCAACTAATGGCTCTATGCTTGCTGATTTGTTAATGATGCTACCCCAAATTGAGGGGATTTAAATTATGTACATTTGAGAATTCAAATTCACTATTTTAAGAAGATGTAGGCCATTAATTTTTTATCTAGTGGTTCAGATTTTAATAAATATTAAATAGTATCTAATTTGGACCATTAAATTTTTTATCTTACGATTAAAATTTTATCAATCTCACCTATATTTAAATTTTCAATTTCACCAATTTCGTTAAATTTGTTTCCACATTAAGGTTGTGGATCTTGATTTTTGAGCCTAGGCTTTAGGAATTCCAATGCAACATTTTTTATCTTTCTTCTAACAACAAAATGTAATACCCATGAAAATCTTTATGGAAAATAAGTTGTTCTAGGAAATTTCTTTTTATAGAATTTTAAGAGTTGGAGAAATAAAGAAAATGCACTTGAGATATGTATAAATATTATATGATGGAAGAACATTGAAAGAGGAAATTTAAGAGGTATTAAATATGAAATTTGATTATAGTATACCTGAGCCTTATCTTATGCATTCCTAACACCTATTGTTGAATCCTAGAGTGTGTTAGTATGTTATTTTCAAGATAATTGATTTGATAGTCCAAAATACCCTATAAGAAATTTTCTACATACTCTTAATATTTTATCTTCAATCATTTTCTTCCTTCATTCTCACACTCTTGCACCCATCCATGGTCTTCTCCTTCATTCATGTTCAATCTACCCTTGCCATCGTTGGAGCTCGCTGGTGGTTGTCTGGTGTCCCTACTCCTTGGTCAACCTGAAAATGTCCCTAACTAGTCGAGATTTGGCCGAAAAATGTTGTATTTCTGATAGATGCACTTAGGCATAATTTCTTTAGGCACTTCTCCCTCATTTCCATCAATTAATTTCGCTTAATCAGATCAAAATTGAAATACCCTAATTTCAGATACTGTTCATGCGTAAAAGTGAGGAATTTAAGCTCAATCCAATGAAATCTCATCAAATTAAGTTGGGCCTTGCATCCTTGGTAATTTTCATACCTCTCTCTCCCTAGAATTAGTGGTCAATCATTAGTTTTAGCTTTAGGAGAGAAAAACTCCAATGTTCATACTTTTAAGGGGATAAAATTTGAAGTTTTTAGACTTCTCTAACAACATTAAGCATTTAAGAAGTGAATTAACACTGTTAGAAGTTATTGTTTTAAATTTTAAGTTGATTTAATATTTATTTTGATTTTTCCTAAATTTTCCCTTTAGAAAGAGGATGGAAGTTTGAATGGGGAGTCACTTAGGACATACTTCAGTGGCTATGAATGAAAATAGTAACTTAATGAAGGATTTTGCAACTTGGTTAGAAGATCTCTAAAGCCATATTGGTGTTAATGGTAAATTATTGAAATTTACGTAAGTGCATAACAAAGTATATTTGATAAGATTCAAAGCCTAAAGCATTATTGAATATTAAGAATAAATTTGGACCACGAGCATAATTTCTCTAGTTACTGAAAAGTATGAAGTACAAGTGGTATTGGTGATAATAATGGAAAACTCTATGCAAAATGAGTTATAAACAGTATGACTTATATTATGGCTTTGAAGTAAGTGAATAGCTAAATGAAATAGATAGATTGAATGAGTTAGATTATTCATGGATATTAGAGACTGAGAGCACTTTGCTTGATGTTATATGTAAACATAAGACCGCAAGATTGTAAACGGGGTTAGGAAGATGTTGGAATATCCCTCTTCAAGTAAGTAGATATTACTAATTATACTTATTTTATGTATTTCAAGTCTTTCCTATGATTTAATGTATAGTTGTTCACTCATTGCCTTGAGAATAGACTTCCTAAAAAGGTATTGTTTCATTTTGAAACTATCCTGAAAACTGTGGTAAATACTATAGGAAATTGTTATGTAGTTAGATATTAAAAAAATGAGACTTATATTATGGCTTTGAAAGAAGTGAATATATAAATGAAATAGATTGATAGAATGAGTTCATTAGAGGCTGATAGCACTTTGCTTAATGCTATAGGTAAACTTAGGATTGACTGTCGTCAAGGGGATTGTAAACGGAGTTAGGAAGATGTTGTATATCCCTCTTCATGTGTGTAGATATAATTGACTATACATATTTTCTATATTTTAAGTCTTTCCTATGATTTAATGTTTATTTGTATGCTCTACTGCCTTGGGTACAAACTCCCTAAAAAGTATTATTTCCTTTTAAAACTATCTCGAAAATTTTGGCAAATATTATGGGAAATTGTTATACAGTTATCAGTTCATATTTGTATGAACTGTTGGGAAATAGTTTAATATTTGAATGATTTCCAACATGATTTAAATGATAGATTGCTATATGATTCTTATAGAATCTCTAAATGAAATTGGTTATTGTAAATCTTCTATATTGAAAGATTGATGTTTATCTATTTGGAACTAAATTATATTGTTATTTGTTATTGGAGAAAATATTTTCATGGAAATATGTCTAATTCAGAATCTAACAGCTAACGGCAGTAGGCGTTAGCCATGGTGCACAATGTATTGTATTACTGTACTGAGGCCTTATGTCATATTGCTAACTGATGAGCCAATTTGCTTATTACTGATTACTACCCTGTACTATAATGTCATTGCTAGCAAATGCTAACACTTGATTACTTATTTACTGTTGGTTATGTGGGATGTCTTCCATTTCCGTACTTTTAAATTTATGGATTTAAATTGCTTTTAGTGCATTATGTTTTAGCAAGGAAAGCTCTTATTAGCATAAAATTATGACTTCCTTAATGAAATTTAGGACTATTTGTTTTCTTTGAAATGATTAAATGTTTGTAAAAAGCTTTACTATTTGTCTGTTTCCTTCATAGTATAGTTAATGGTATTTATTCATTGACTATTTGTCACTCACCTTTATTTCTCTACATTTTTCAAATAATTGCAATATAACATCCTAATAAATTTCTTTTTGGTGAGCCATGCATTGTCCATAAGAGTAAGAATATTCGTTAGTTGTAGTATATATTGAAATCTAGTTGCTCCGTATGTCTCAAGCAAGGTTTAGTGTTGTTTTGCATATGTAATGGATTGTTTGATTGAGAACTTTTGTGAGAGTTAAGCTCTTTCTATCTTTTGATGCATATGACTGTTAATGGAAATTTTGGAAAGCTTATATTTCAAGGGAGACTTTATTGAAATTTCCACATAAAAGTCATGTAATGAGTTACCTATTTATCTCTAATCCATATAAATTGTATATGTTGGCCAATTGATATGGTTATGTATATCTCTTATGGGAATCAATGATTAAAATCATGTTGTATGCCTTTCTGTTGGTTCACGAAGGTGGGGTATGTTTCACCCTTCATGTTAGTCACATATCTGTTGTTAGGATGTGACACAAAACATGAAAAATTAATCAATGAATAGAATCCTTAAAATTAAAAATTACCGACTTTGATATCCCAACTTTAATTATAGACCATAGGATTTGTTCAAGACTTTAATAATGACCATTTGATTTGCCCATGCATTAAATACAAATAATCCAAATCTAACAATACAATCATGAATTGAACTTATCAAAAGATTTTAAAGATAGAAAGGGCAATACAAAAACATGAAACATGCGTACATAACTTGATATAATTATATAATAACTATAATAAAAGAGAATGGTTTAACAAAGTTAACTTAGCAAACTTTTAAATGATAAACTTTGGAAAGCACATAGGCCTTGTTTGACACATCGTATAAAGGATAAAACTCCATAGTTATGATTGGATAGGATAAGGCCTAATAGTATAAGGCTTGAGAAGAATTTAATACTATACGGTATTTTGTGTGACATTATATAAAATACAATATTGCATAAGATAATATGATTATATATTTGGTGACAAACTATATAATACCTGATAGGATAAAAACTATTTTGACAAAAATTTCTTTAACTTCAATAAAATTATATTCAATAAAATATTCAAAGAAAATGAATGATATTTTATTTTTGCCACTAATACAAATCATATTAATAGTAATATATTAATCTATATTTAAGGTGGAATGGGGAAAATTATAGTTTGAAATAAAGAATAAATGAGTAACAGCTCATTTGGTATCTCACTTATGGAGTATTTCTCAGTTGACCCCATATAAAATTTCTTTTTCAATTTGGTCCCTTATAAATATGATATTTCTCAATTTAGTCCGTCATATAGAGATATTTCTCATTTTTTTTCTTTCATAAATAAAATCATTATCAATAATGTCGTTCATATTGTTTAAATTAACTTATTTGTTAAAGATAATATTGATAACAATTTTATTTGTGAGGCTCAAATAGAGAAATGTCCATATGTGAGGGATTGAATTGAGAAGAAAATTTGTATGTTTGTATTTATTGAATTAATATGTTTTTTGAGGATATTATTAATAATCATTTATTTGTGAGGGATCAAATGGAGAAATGTACATATATGAGGGATTAAATTAAAAAATATTTTATAAGTAAGGGATCAAATTGAGAAAAAAAATTTATGAGTTCATAATTATTAAATTAATTTTTCTTTTGAGAATATTATTCATAACAATTTTATTTTTAAGGGATGAGATAGAGAAATACACATATGTAAGGGATTAAATTGAGAGACAACTCTATGAGGGATTATATTGAAAACATCTTATATGATATGGACCAAATCAAGAATATTTTTATGAGTTAGTATTTATTAAATTAACTTATTTTTTGGGATTATTTTTAAAAAAAATTTATTTATGAGTGATCAAATGGAAAGTTGTATATATGTGAGTGACTAAATTGAAAAGATATTTTTGTGAGTTACTAGATTAAGAAGACAATGAGGATTAAATTGAAAAATATCATAACTAAGAGGAAATGAAATAAAAAAAATTCTTATAAGAGTAAATTGAGTAATATCATATACGTAAGAGACAAAAAAGTATTTTACCAAAAAAGACAAAGTATCTTACTAATACATTCAACCTAATCAAGCCAACTAAAGTCTTATTAGTAATACATTACTCTACTATATTAAATATGATTGACTTGAATTAATCGTATAAACTTATATAGTTTATTGCATGTACCAAGCACATTATAAAGGTGAATCGTATTGAATAAGTTTATACAATCTAATCTTATATGATGTGCTTAATGCACTTTATAAAATAATAAAAAAAAAAGGAGTAAGATTGGAAAATGTCATATTTGATTATCCACTTTTAAGAAAATTAGACTAGACTTAGTCCTTTTGATTAGGGTTTAAAGTTTGTTAAAGAGATTAAATTTAGAATTTTTTTGAAAAATGAGGAATTGAGTATAACATTTTTTAATGAATGAAAGACTATCTTTGGCATCTTGTGTGAAACTGAAATGATAATTTTATAATAAGTAATAGAGCGAAAATGTATTATGTAAATGTAAATTTAACTTATCAAAAACATTTCTTTAGAGCTATAATTTATCAACAGACCATAGTGATAAAATAAATACAAAATATACATTTACATATTAAAATTGAAGAGTCTATGGAGAACTTGAATCTAGACATGTATACACAATTTATGCAAATAGCTTACTGCTTCAAATTTAGACACAACCCACAATAATAAATACCTTTTAAGAGCTTGTCAGCATCATGATTGTAATGATTTCATTAGCCTACTAGTTATGTCAAATTATAATCTCTGGTGGAGCCACGTATGATTGAGTGGGGGTATTTCTTTTTTTTAATAGTATTAAGATATAATTTTATGTTATCATGTATTTTAACTTTTTGAATTTATTAAAATTATTAATGTTATATTATTTGGTCATATTATTTTACTAATTTTTAACATTTTAATTTAAACCGATTAAACTCACATATGTATTATATATATAATTATATATGTAATTTATGTATATACATTTGATACATTTTTATAAATAGTAGTTTTACAATAATTAAGTTGAACATAATCAAGTTCAAAATGTTAATATATTATTTTAGTTCGACCTTGAGCAATTTTTAAAAAAAATGTTAATTTTTGAACCATTGATGGATAAAATAATATTTATAATGCTCTATAAATCTACTATTTTTGTAAATTGACATTTATAAATTTTTATACTTTATCATATAGACTTTTTCATTTCCTTCAAAATATTCTTTTGAGCTATTTATTGACCTATTATCGTGTTGCCAAGTAATGGTATATTTTTTTAGTATACTTTTGTTATGCATTACATGAGTAATAAGTAGATATAAATGACCTAATGGGTATTTACGTAATGAAATTCATATTAATATGGAGAATGATAAATGGTACAATACTCATTTAAATTTAAACATATTTTCAAATTTAAGAGGAAAATTCCAATATTATTACCAAATTAGTTTTATTTAATTTAGGCAAAAATATATATTTGATCCTTTAATATCTCAAGTGTTACTTTCATTTGTTAACTTCATTTAATATCAATTTAGTCACTTAACTTTATCTTAATTCTTTCTTTCATTCTTTAACATCATTTGGTTCTTATTTGACTCACTAACTTTATCTTGTATTTCTTTTTTACTCTTAATTTCATTTTATTTCAATTTTAACTGTACTTCAAGTCTCAAATTTTCTTTTACTTCATTTTCTATTAATTTAACTTTTATAAAAAATTTTCTCATGCCCCATTGACTCAAAGACGTGGGGTTAGAGGTGTCAAAGTGGGTCAATCCAACTCATTTGAAATGGTGGATTAAATGGCTGCATAAGGTAGTGGGTAGAAACCATAACTTCAAGAATCCACCACAAAAATAGTTTAAAAAAAAAAAAACATAGGGCTAAATATTCACCAAATGAAGAAGAGGGAAATTTTGTTGAGCTCATGTCTTCCACCAAAGAGATTGAGACCAAGAGAAGTTTGAGTGTGGGTTTCCTTTCAATTCAGTTTTTGTAAGAATGAAAAAGCTTCTATTCTATATATTCTTTCATAACCTATTTTGGGTTATTAGGTGGGATTTGGATTCTTTGTATTGGAAAATCTAAATTTACTCATTTTAAATTATTTGGATCATTAAATTTTCATCCAATGGTTCTGATTTTAATAAATATTAATATTTTGTAATAGCATTTTAAAATTTAGACAATTAAATTTTTATTTATTGATCCAAATTTTATATAATTCACCTGTATTTGTGCAATGTATGTATGTGTCCCTCTCCCAATAATGTATATTATTTTGGAGGACTTTCCTCTTTTTCTAATATGAATTAATAAAATAAAATTCAAGCCAGCCTTAAAACCTCTATATCCAAAATCTAAAATATCTTTTATTGTTGGATTTTGCGTTTGAAAATTAAACTTGAAAATAATTTGGCTATTTTTAAGTAACAAGAATGAAATTTGTTAAAAACATGAGACTGTTTGGTATTTACATTTTTTTTGGGTAAATTAAAGAGTAATAAATAATCATGAAAAATCTTAGATTAAATATTATGTATATAATTAATGAATGAGTTTATATCAAAATTATATATATGACAACACACGTGTACGCATGCCGATGGACACACAAGTGCTCATACTTACGTGCTTGCATGCACACATACATACGCATGATTAATTTGATGCTAATTTTTAACCAAATCTTGTGGTCATGACAACTGTAGCGTAAGGAACTGTATTAGATGTTGAGGGATGCTTAAAGAATGGTCCTAGCCATGTATGTAACAGAATCCAGATATTTTACTGACTATTTATCATTGGATTGCACAGTTTCTTAGATCTAAATCGTTGGATCAAAATTTTAAACTGTGCATGATTAAAATTTGAAACTTTTGATTGTCCAATCACTAAATTTAACCTAAATCATCAAACTGTTCAATTTCTTTAATATTAACCATTAGATGCATATATTTCTTACGAAATGTAGCAATTCTAGATTTGTATGTAAGGTTCTATGAAGCCTTGTCATGTTTCCAATGTTTGTTCTCATAGTTCTACAGGAGCCTCTTCTTTTTTTTTTTTTTTTTAAGGATAAATGAATGATGGTAATCAGATCAAGTGACATTGTGGATCCTTTGAACAATTTGTTAAGGTATCTCATTGTGTTTAGGCAATAATAAATAATTAATTAATCTTTGTTTGAGTTTTGAAAAATCTTTAAAGTAAATTAAATTATAATAATAATAATTTAAAAATAATAGTGAAATTTTAATTTTTTAAATAAATATAATAATAAATAATATAATGAAAATAAGCAAAAAAAATCTTAATAACTAATGAAATAAAAACTATTGAATAAATAAATAATTTTTTATCAAAATTTGGAAAATATGTAATTTAAATAAATAATATTAACAATGATTAAAAAGGGTAATAATCTAAGGGTTCTTTCATGGAGGTCTCATTCTACTCATCCCCTTCTCTATATTCTCTTTTTCTTCTTCATCTTTTAATGTAATCTAGATTAAAACTTGTTTTTGGTCGTTGTGATGGATATATAATGATATTGAATATGGATTTGTTGACTTTTTAACCACATATGTTAATTAAGATTATTTTCATTATCTTGTAATTATGTGTTGATTAATGAATTTAGATTGCTTCTTAATTGGGGCTTTCATATACTTTAGCTAATTGAAATGATAGCAAATGGATTGAATAGTTTGCTTTGTTGAAATTCTTCATAATCTCTAATCATAAAATTGACTAGCCACAATCATAAGGTGTTTGATAAAATGTACCATAAAAAATAGAGTACAATTTGCCTTAAATGTATGGAGAAAACCATTAAGATAAATTCTTGTTTGCATTATCGATGAATTACAAGGGTTTAAAACACTATAGGATAAGTTTTCTTCAAATGTTTGGAAACAACTTTTAAAGAACACTAATAGTTAAGGTTGTGCAATTCTGCCTAGATGATTGGAAATAACATTTGGATAGGTTGTGTTTGACGATTTAGCTCATAAGCTTAATGGACTTTAACGAAAATTTCATTTAAATGGTTGTCTTAAGTCGAATTGGAATTGTAATTATGATAACCTCTAGAAACAAGTTTATCTTTTTAGCGAGTTAAGCTATTTAGAAGTAAAATTGAACTATGTTAGTGCAAAGATAATAATGAAATTAATAATTCAATGTATCTTCACTTTAACTCCTAATTAGTTTAGTCTAGTGTGGTGTTTTGAGTCATTTTATTTTTTATCTTGGCCATAGTGTGTCTTAGTGTAGCTTAGGCATTTAGTCTATGTTTTACTATTCTTACATCAATTACTACTGACAACATTTATCAGGGTCACTAGTTTATATAATATAAATAATTACATTATTTGGTAAAAAAATTAATTCTTAAAACAATAATGATTAGCGTCTTATCCTTGTGAGAATAATATTGGATTTTTAGATATTTTTACTAAAATTTGACCTATATACTAATGGTCATCAAGATTTTTGGAGTTGTTGCATGAGATAATAGTGTAACTTTGTTCTTGGATAAACATTTTACTTCATTTTCATGTTTTTATTTTCATATAAAATGAATAATTGTGGTTTGAATGCTAATGGAATGTCTTAAGTGATACATGTATATGCAAAACTTTGTTTATAGGCCTGAAATTTTGGTAATTTTTGTGAATCTCCTGGTACTTCGTGTGATGGTATTTTGCTTGAAATATGGTGTCAGAGTTTTCTCATATGCTTAGATTCTTGACTAATTTTTTACTATTTCAGATAATGATTGATAGTGGAAAATGGGCGAAATGTTGTGTTTGTTTAGCTTAGTTGTTGTTTTACGAATTTCACCAAAGGTCAATTTGTAGAATATTTTAAGAAGCGTCTATATATGATTTTAAGCTAAAACTTATCATAGATATTTTCTATTGTGTTAGAGTTGTAGTGGTAATTTTTTGGAATTTATTATGACCATTTGACATGTGATTTGCACAATTATGTGTACACAACTCTGAGACAAGATGGATCAAGTATAGTTAACTTTGCAATTTTTCTGGTGTTGTTCAACTTGGAATTTTTTACTAAATTTTGATTATATTCATCCCCAATATGTCTAGATTGTTGAGAAAATAGGTGTACTAGTTTTGATATTGGTATCTTAGACTTTTACATTCATTAGTACACATAACCTAGCAACTGTGAAAAACATAATAGTAGCAATTTAAGGGAATTTGTTTAAGATATCATGAAGTTATTTTTAACAACTCCTAAGCTTTTCCATGATCATTAAGAGCACCACTTAAGTAAATGATTCCTTTTTCTAATCATTATTATTATTATTATTATTATTATTATTATTATTATTATTTTGCTTCTCATATTATATCACATTTTGCATTTTTGTCGCTTTGCTTTCTTTTATGTTCAATGCATCATGTATTATTGATGAATTTTATTTTGCTTTGGACACTAACACATATATTACAACATAACACACCTATTGTAGAGAGACAAGAGGCAGAGAGGTTAAGAGTGATAGGGAGGTGTGTAATAAGAGTTGAAAAAGAACTAAGGGAAGGGATTTGAAGAGAGTAAAGACACTGAGAGCATGGAGTGGAAGGCAAAAGGCAAAGAAGAAAGAACAAAATAATAGAGTGTGAATGAGATAACAAAAGAGGAGAGATTTCAATTCTAGGTTGTTGATTAGCTAGCATGCCATTGATTTAATCCTTGAAACAAGTCAATTTTGAATAACTTTTGAGATAATAGTTCATATATTTTTTGTTGTTATGCTCTCAGGGATGATTAGATCTTGCCCATGTATGAACACATTGTACTTGTTTGATTTATAAAATTATTTCATCTACCCAGGTCACTTTAATCTTCATCTTTGCAAATTAACGTGGCTATAGAAAGAACATTAATTTTGAGTGGCTTGTTGTTTTAGACTGTCATCTTACTATTGTTATGAGTTTGAAATGGGACATTATCTAGGATTGAGTGTGAAATGATGCTTGTGGTCCTAATTTGATACTTCTAAAGTGCTAAGATTTAATTTGAATAATGTGCCATCACAATAAGGAAACCAAGTTACTGTATAGTTGTTTTGTTGAATGATATGTTGTTATAATGTCTACTTACCTTCTTTTTTCTTTTCTCTGTAAATGTCATTGATGGACAACTATAAATCTGGGAAAGCACACTTGGAATATAAGCAAAGAAGTAGTAGGAAAAGTTAGGCTCACATCTGTTTGTATTTGTAATATGATTCTTAATGAATGACCACCAATTGAAACAAAAGCACCCACATACATTAACTCCATACGATTGTATATATTTTCTGAAGTTCATTTTTGTTTCCTTTTAATTTTTGGGGACGGATCATGTCTCTCCTCATTCATATAGGTAGTCAAAAAATATAAGTCATGTGAGACTTGTGTCTCCTCAAGTTATACGAATGCTAGTCAAGTTGTGTTTTTTCTTAATAAACTTGGGTTTTAATGATCCAAGCTCAATTGATTTTTCCCAAGTAAATGTTCAAGGGTTTTATCCTCTTCCATTATATTTTCTTTTATAAAATCCAAAACTTTTAAAAAATTAGATAATTAAAAATCAAATAAATATTTTTGAATTTTTCTTTGAATTTTTAAGTCATCCTAAAATCAAAACACTTAAAACAAAAATCCTGTTTGGAACTTTCTTTTTACCATTGTCAAAGCTTCTTTTTTTTCAACATGATAGAAAAAAAAAAAAAAGTCTTTTCCCTCAAATATTTTAATATACATTTTCGTTAGTTTCACATGCCATTCAACTTAGTCAAAAATAAATTTCAATTTTAAAAACCCAAAAATTAGAAAATAGAAAAATGAAGAGAGTAAGAAAGTAAGATTTTATTGATTTTGTAAAATTAAACACAACCACATCTCAGGCTCATTTCATGTACAAAAATCTAATTAATGTCAACTTCCTTTTTTATAATTATTTAAAAAATATTAGCCAATTGCCACATTTTTATATGTCGAACTACATAGACTTTAGTCTTTATCACAGGATACGTAGGCCCTAATCTTTGATGTTAAGTTTGTCCATTAAAGACATGGAAGCTTTAATACCATGTTGAGAAATGAATTAGAGAGAAAAAGTAGAAGGAAGTAGCGAAAACATAACTTTGGTGTTTAATGGTAAATTGTATTATTGTATTTCATTATTCTTAAACACATACATATATAGCCTTATTAGTTACAACTGAACCACATGACACATGTTATACATAATAAACTTAAAATATCTTAACTCTCTAAACTAACCCTTTTAATTGAACTACGTGACACTAATGGCTCTAATAGGACTCTACCTAAGCCACTGCAAATGCTTTTGGAAACAATATATTATATTCATCAAGCTAAATTGAACATAACACCATGCTTCTATGTGGACCTTTTAAGTGACAAACATCCAATCCAAAAGTTAGCTTACAAACTTTTAAAAAGCCATCTCTACAAGTAGCTAGACACCTAGATAAACCAAGTTTCTTCCAAGTGGATCCTATCATGGAAATTAAACTTCACTAAGCTGCCCTTTTTTTTTTTTTGGCTAATAACAACTAAACAGATTAAGTACCTGTTTTTATACTAGTAATGATCACCATGGAGGCAAGCTTAGAGGAGGACCATGTAAAGATGAGGACTTTAAACTTCAAATGGGGCAAATTACGAGGTTGCATACCAAAACACTCGTATATACCCTACAAAGCTATATGGGCCGCTTATTCAAAGACAATTTTAGGCCATCCCTGAAAGTTGAAGAGGTGACTGGCCTTGTTTCTTTATACCAGGTGTGTGGGCCTAAATTAGAACCTAGATTGTGTGAGTTTTATTTTAGATTCAACTTTGTATTTTCCTCAAGCATTAAGTATGTTGCTTATTTGTTATTTTCTAAGACATTTGTTAGTTTCCTTATTTGTTATTTCATTAAGCATTAAGTAATTGCCTTATTTATTATGTCCTTAAGGAATAAGTAGTTTCCTTATTTGTTAGCTTTCTTAGATATTAAGTAGTTGCCAAATTTGTTGTTTCCTTAGAAATAAAAAGTTGCCTTATTTATTAATTTAGTTGTTTTATCTATTCTTTCCTTAGGCACTAAGTTAATATTATGCTAAAAATACTATTATTTAGAGACAAAATTATGATTAATAGAAGAACTAGAGTTTTCTTTACCTTGGATATCTTGAACGAGATAAGTATGCTTGGGTGTAAGCTAGCAAAAACTCCTATAGAGACTACCTATAAGATAAAATTCAAAGAAGATAGCCTCAATTTGACATTGGTAGATACTATAGGCTAGTTGGGAAACTCCATATCCCCTACACTAAGCTTGATATATCTTTTACACTAAGCTTGATATATCTTGTCCAATTACTATGGCCCATTAGTATATACATAATCCTACAGAAGGACATGTAGAAGCCGTTTACATAATACTTAAGTACCTAAAAATGACAATAGATAAAGTGATTTATTTTTTGAAAGGCAGTGAAAGGAGTATTAAAGTGTTAATGATGTTAATTGGGTTAGGTCTTTAATGGATAAATGAGTTAATGTTGGATATTAGACTTATGTGTGAGGCAATCTAATACATGGAGAAGTAAAATAGTGGTAGCTAAAAGCACTACAAAAGCATAATACTGAGCTTGTTTCAAGGTACATGTGAAGGATTATGGTTGACATATTGGAGAAGAGTCCCAATGAAAAAGCTTATGAGAGTTTTATGTGACAACATGGTCACCATAAAAATTGCAAAAAAATCTTGTCCACCATTAATGAACTATACATGTGGAACAAGACCATCATTTCATCAAAAAAAAAAAAAAACTAGAATCTAATGTCATTAAACTCAACTATGCTCCAACACAACATCAAGTGGTTGTTACCTTTACGGTTTGAAGAATAAAATCCCAAGCGGGAATGGTTAACATATATTCTCCAGCTTAAGAGGAGGTGTTGGAATTTACAATACAAAGATATTCAATTGCATGTGTTTTATTATTTAATTATTCTTATACTTTTTGAAATATATTCAATTATTACAATAATCTTATTTTTCTATTTATTTTAATTTTGAAAGGTTGTTACCTTATTTTTAAGGATAGAATGGTAAAGTTTGTGATAAGATAAGCATCGAGTAACTCAATATTTAAGTACTCTCTGCACTATAATACTACAATATGATAGCATATAACATATAATAATTATTATATTCATTATATAAATATATATAAGTCCATAAATTCTAATAATCTCCCACTTAGACTACGCCCACATATATCACCTTATAATTGTATGTCATAATATAACCTTATAAGCTCAAAATGTTTTCCATCATAACTAGAGGCCTGTCCAAGCAATCTCGTCTATTAATTATACTAGCACAGAACTAAGGTGACTTTCATTACATGTATCGTAATTAAATTTGTCCCTGATCACATATATCAATATAATTAAATGACATAAATAAAGTATGGATGTGTAGCATGGAAATTACATACAAGGTGATCTAAACATGTGTATTTCTAACTAGTCCACCTTACACCTTAGTGAAATCAAACCATATTGAAATCAGAGTGTAAATAAACTGAAAGAAACTTTATTATTGCAAAAAATAACCTCAAGGAACTCTTGTTTATGTGACTTCCTTGAGCTCCTATTGTTATTGGAATATAAGATTGCTAACTTATTGTCTCAAAATATTTTAAATGGTCTTGGCCATCTTGCAAAGTTTGAATCTTAATACCTAATGATATCTAACTTATCCGACCTCCTGTAATACACATGTAATGTTTCATTCTTTGTAAATATTGCATTACTCTTGTGGCTGCCTTTTAATAATCCATTCTTGGATTACTTAAATATCTGCACAACATTTTAATAATGTATGCAATATATGAGCACATATAAACATGTGCATGCATTAAACTCCCAACTGCTAATGCATGAGGAATTTTATGCATTTATTATTCCTAAAAAGCATCATTGGGGCATTAATCAAGACAAAGCTTGTCTCCTTTAGCCATAAAAGAACCATTTAGTTTACAATCCTAAATGGCATATCTCTTGAGCATTTTTTAATATAAGCCTTTTGTGATAATCCTTAGATACTTCAATAGTGATCCCGATGTATTGGAATTCCTAACACAGTTTGAGTCACCATGATCTTTCATCTCAAAGTTTCTTACTAGAAATCTCTTGGTTTCATGCTATAAGCCTATAGCATTCTTAGCAAACAATATGTCATTGACATATAAAACCAAAAAAATATGCTTTCTCTAACTAAATTTGTGGTAACTACAATCATCAACCAAATTAATCTCAAAACCAAATGAAATAACATGCTTTATACCTCTCTACCTCACCTTTCAAACTCCTCTTGGTCTTTATCCATTTGAAACCAATAGGGTACACACCTTTTAGCAATGAGACAAGATCTTATATGTCGTTGACCTTTATGGAATTAATCTTTTCATTCATAGCATCAATTTGTTTTTTAGAGTTAGAACTTTCTATGGCTTGACAAAAGTTCATCACAACATTTTCCATCACTTTAATGTCAACTAGAATTTTGTTTAACCTTTCTTTAATGGAAATAGTTCTTGAGGTTGTTGAGTTTGTTCTTCCAAAACAATTTCATGAACTTGTGTGAGAGGTTCGATAACATTATCTTGATATGAAACTACTTCTTGAAAAATGTCAAGTATAAGTTGTTCTTTATCATTGTCAATAACAAGTAAACAAATATCCACATATTCATTTTCAAAGACAAGATCCTTAACTCTTTCTCCTTCCACGACCTCTACATTTTAAAAGAACCTAGCACTACTCATCTCGATGATAGATTTAGCCATAGGATGATTGAATTTGTAACCCTGGAACTTTCAAATATCTAATGAAATAATAGTTAATAGTCTTAGAGTCCAATTTCATTTCATTTGGCCTACATATTGCCATGGCATGTCAAAATTCTTTAGACTAAGCATTTTACCTATCCAAATCTCATGAAGGGTCTTTTCAATTGTTGAAGTTAGAACTTTGTTGAATATATATACTATGACTTTTAATTCCTCTTTTCTAGAGTGATTCAAGAAAGGTAGAATGACTGATTATATTCCTCACCTTGTCCTTAAGCATTTTGTTTTGCCTTTTAGCAACATCATTTATAATGGGAGAACCTATCATAGTGTACTATGAGACAATTCTACATTTCTTTAAGGATTTCACAAATGATCATGAACATTGTTCACTTAATCCATCATATTTGCCATATTATTCATCACCATGGTTGATTCTTAAGCTAAGTTAATTTTCTACTTCAACCTTATAATTTTGAATGTATCCATTGCTTGTGTCTTAGTATCGAAGTCAAATTGACCTTAAAATAGACAAAGTTAAGAAGCATACCTTTCTTTGCATGCCATGCATGATAATTGGTACACTACTTCCTTTTATAACTTGCAAACCCAAAGAAGATAACTTTTTTGAATTTATTTATTGTGTTGTTTCTTTAGTAGTGTTGTATTTAAAGCTTCCTTTTTATTATTTTTTTCCTTTTATTGTCTTTCTTCTTATCTATTAAAGTGGAGGTCAAGTAAGCATTTATTATCTTTTCATGTTTGAATTTCTCCTCTTTCTAAACACAGTGTGACAAGAGCTCATTAAGAGTCCTTTTGACAATTCTAACTCAACTTAAACTGATTGAATAGTGCCAAATGGGATATTAGAACCGAATGCATTAACAAGTCTTTAGGAAATTTTAGCTTGAGTGTGTTTAGTTTTGAATCATAATGAAACATTTTCAAAATGTGCTCCCTTAGCAAATCTCTTCTCAAGGTCCTCAATGCCTTGGAGTCCACTTGATCAAACGTAACACCCCTAAAAGAATCTAGAGTGGTACGCTTAATAACTATAGGATATATGCAATTAGACTTCTCCAACTTTCCTTTTTTTCTTCTTATTATATATTCATATATTTTTTTAATCTTCATCTTTTCATTTGAGGTACTCTTATCATTGAAATTAGCAAGCTTTGGAGCTGTTCACGTAAAGTCAAAGTCCATGACTCTACGAGTGATAATGAAGTCAAGTCACCCTCTTGTCGTGCCTTGAAAATTGTGTTACTCAGCATTGGAATGTAGTTTATGCGAGATGAAATATTAAATAAGAGCCTAAACTAAATCTAGAACAAAATAAATAAAAAATAAACTCATATATGTATTAAAGTGAAACTAAAACAAAATAATAAATTTGAATAAAGGTATACTCCATCACAAAATACTTGTCACTCCATTAATATTTCATTTTTGGACAAAATATTAAAATGCAAGTGATATCTTGGTGCAGTAATCAAACACTGATAATAAAGTAACATGTTGAACATTAAATTCTCTTTTTGGCTGATTTGGAGCTTACATGCGAAAACCAAATAATTATCACACATTTATTGCCATATGTGCATATACAATCATGCTAAATATAGATTTTCCTTTAGCCCAATCAATATTAACGTAAATTACATACACACAACTATTTATATATTTCTTGCTCGACTTCACATGCAAGAAGTTAGGTAACGTTGGGCATGGCCAATAGGGATCAACTCATAAATTAATTTTTACAGTAGTCACTTTGACGACATCTTATTTCAATTAATTCATATCAATATATATATATATATACACACACACACACATACAAACATTCAAATTTAAATTTTCTAAATTTTTTTGAATTTGTAGCACGTTCTTATGTATATATACACATGAATGTATTCAAGCCTTATTGAAGCTATTATACAAAATCATATATAAACTATATGATTGCCATAATTACATAATTTATATTGCCGCTATTAAACTATAACATATTAATTTCTCATCAAATTGCCACAATAACCAAGAATATATATAATTCTACCTCGTTCATATTGAAGCAAATACTATATTGTCGTTTCCCCTTTCTATTAAAAATAATAATAATAATATTGATTTCTCATCAAACATATCTCATCCTTATTTCCATAAATCATCTAACTCCCTTATGTCAATTTCTTACGAATTTTTGTTTATGCCAAAATTGAAATACAAGTAGACCATTGTTGACTTTAAGGTTCTATGTTATAAATTTAAAAATAATAAATATGTAATATATGAGTTACAAATATAGAATCATCCTTTATATGAAATATGATTGCTCATATCATATCCAATAGGCTTTAATGTACAAAATTTAAATTAGATATATATAATTATATCAATCTCATATACATGATAAAATGTTTATATTGCGCTAATTGTTACTAAAGTTTACATATTGTTAAATATAAATTGGACTAACTATTTGGTTTACAAGTTAAATATATATTATGTAGGATGGTCCAAAGATATAAGAGTGAACATTGAAATGAAGAGAATAAAGTATCAATATCTGCTCTATGCAAAAAAAAATAGCAAGAAAAAAGATGCACTAAGCATTGAAGAATTTAAATATTTGAAGATTTGAAAGCTTGGTTGTATCGAGATAGCCAATAGATTAAATAAGTATATTTATCATAGGCTAAGAATTACTTTGTAAAATTTAATGTTTTAAATTTACATTTATTGGCTCAAGAAAATTTGATTCTTAAAATAAAATTTAAACTTAAAAGATAGTGATATATAAAAAATATTTTTCTGACATTTGATCACTATTTTGATTATATCTCACAAACCGTTTGGAAATTTAACATGAAACTTGTTGTATTAGAAAATAGACTCAAAGAGCTTTATAATAATAGGTTATTCACTTAAAATAAAATTGAAATGAAAAAGTTATGACCATATAAAATATATTCTATGCAATAGTTAATTAATGGAGCTTTTGTAAGCCATTCATCGACTAATGAAACCTATTGGTTGACTAATGGAATCTATTGGTCGACTGATGGAGAACAAAATGTCCAAAATTAAAATCCAGAGCAATAGTAATTGATGGATCTGACAGTCAACTATTGTACTATGGAAAGCAAAAATCAACTTTTTAAACAACTATTTTTCATATAGCCCTATATATATGACCCTCTAAACATGTTTTTGAGCATAACCAAATGCTAAAATGTTATCTTCAACTTGTTTTAACATCTTATAAAGAGAAACAAATATTATTGAGCCAAATCTTGCTTAATCTCTATCATTTGAATTTTTAGAGTTTTATTTTGTATATCTACTTATTGAGAGAGTTTCTTTGAACAATATTATTTATCTTCAATCTTTTATAAGACAAGTGTGATGTATCCTTGGGAGAGAAAACAAGAGTAAGAAATCTCTTAGTCTGACTTTTCTCTAAAAAGAGTGGTGTTGTTTGGATCTAGAGTGAGAAACTATTCTAGTTTAAGTTGGATGTTATAGAAGCTCAAAAGTGCCAATTAAACTTATGGAATTAGTTAAAAAATCTCAAGTGGAAGCTTGGGGACTAGATGTAAACTTGGATGGGAGTTGAACCAAGATAAATATTAGAGTTTGCCTTCTCTATCCCTTTACTCTATACAATTTATGTTGCTAATTTGATGCTTAGTTTTGTAGTTGATATTTTGCTTGATGTATTGTTGTAATTTGCTTGATACATTTCTTCTATATCTAGTTTGAGCAACCCAATTGTCAATGAGATTGTATGATTATTCTAGCTTACTTGAAAACAAGCTTTTAACTCAAGTTTAACTATATTTTGTTGAGTACTCTATTTTTGTTAGGAAACTTGTTATCTTTATACTACAAACATCAACATTAAGCTTTCTTTTATTGATATAATTGTTATCTTGCTTTACACTCTTCCAAGTAACCTTCATATTAAGTATTTTGCAAAGTAATTTTGAAAATAACCAAAATTATTGTAAACACTCAATTCATCCTTCTTGGACGTTGGTTGCCTTGTCTAACAACCATGTCAAGTAATAAATTAAAATCCATAAATAAAATTGAAACCAATAGAATTCCTATATGACAGATCTGAAAGTAACCATATTATTAATTACTTAACATAAGGTGGTTCAAACACTACTTATTAGGATAAAACTTAATTTTTATGAAATTCTCATCAATTTAATATGATCATCAAGAAAGAAATTTTTGTGTAGAAGGATATCTAAATCCATATAAATGATAATAATCCTTTAAGCTTGTGACTATTAATTTTCTAAATTAATAAGTATAAATCCTAGAAGAAACAACTCTCTTTCTTCTAATGATGTAATATAAGAATGAAACATAATACATATAATTTGGAGACTATAACTCTATTTATAACAATACGTGTTGTTTTGATTTCTAAATAGACCTATCATCTAATTAGGAATTAGATATTAAGATATCTACATATCTAAATTTTAAGTCCATTTTAATTTTAAATAAAATTAAATTGCTTTTAAATTTTGGCCTTACATATAACGTATAATAACTATTATATTTAATATATATAAGTCTGTTGTCCTATAGTAGAAATTAAAAAAAATAAATGTGGGACCAAAAAAGATTATGCTGGATAGCAAATCTATTGTCCTGCTGGTGATCTGCAGGTCTCAGCTCTTACACTCATAAACTTGAGTACGTAATTTGAGGGGATTTTTTTGAAATAAAAGGGCTCCAATTTTTTTTGAAAAATATTTTATTTAAATAAAAATAAATTATTTTTAAAATAAAAATATACTGATATTTTAAAATTTTTTTCACACAAAATAATACTTGGTTAAAAAATAAGACTAAACTGTTTTTTATATTTCACAGTTTAATTTATATAACTTACAATTTATTATTTTTCAACAACATACCATTTTGTACTAAAAAAAAATCTAAAACATTAATATATTTTTTTAAAAAATATTTTTTATAAAAACTTTAACACCATTTGATCTCATCCTATTGGTTTAGGGTTTACTGTAGAAATTGGTCCCCTAGAGATGTTCCGTCCTCCATAAACTCATGCGTGGATCCTTTGTAGAAGAGGATCATAAGATCCAATGGCCCATATGTTTCAAAATTAAGATTCAATAATTCACATTTTTATTGCAAAATCCATTATAGAATACTTTACTGCAGAGAATCCGTCCTCCCATCAACTCGGAGACAATTTGGTAGAGCAATGACTATTTCCACATGGTACACGTTGTTACTTGTTTATTGGTTTCTTTTTGTTTTGTTTACTTCTATTTTTGGTTTGACTTTCTTTTATTTTTTTGTCTTTTATTTTTTTGCTTTTGTTGTTGTTTTTAGTTTTTTTCTTTTTAATTTACTTAAATTAAATTAATTTATTATTATTTTCATTGCATATTTTTACTTCAATTAATTAAAATTGGCTTTTCCCTAAAAAAAAGGAAATTACTGGAAGGGTGTTTACATTCGTAAATTTGTTCTCATGATCAAATGTGTCTATTTTTAAATTAACTGCTCCATTATCTTCATACTTGGTTTGCTCATATTTTAATGCAGCTAGAGGATCTTGTTTATAAGTGAATCTTACATTTTTAATTTTTAACTTTTTTTTTGGGATAAATTTAGGGATAACTGTGGGAATCTTGTTTGAAACAATTTTACATAAATACATGTAAAAAATTTATGTATATGAATTACGCATTTTTATAATGTTTTGATCATTTCAATCATTTATATTTATGACAAATCTAAATAAAAAATGAGTTAATTAAAAATCAATTTCACTCATTACATTTTATAAACTTGAGCGATGTTGTACCGTATTTTCAAAAAACCTTAAAGTGTCAATGGATCTCTTTTTTTCTCTTCTTGTGATTTTGTTAAGTTTGAACATTTAGATGCTTTTAAATTTGTTATTTTGTAGTTTTTTTCATTTTTATAATTCATCTAATATCCAATGTATCTTTGCAAATTTTGATGGTTATATTACAATTTTAATTGATTACATTAATTTATGAGTTGTGTTACAATTTTGAAATATCAAAAAGTAATACGTATTGGAAATATAGTTTATGATATCATGAGTATTTTTTTATTTTTTATAAAAATATTATAAGTCCTTGGGGGGATTTACATTTTGGTGAAAAATGGAGATAAAGTAAAAAATTTTCTTACAGTGAAAAATTGAGATGAAGATGGAACACTCCCTGATCTCGTCCTACAAAATTAGCATCCTTAAATAAAGTTATATTGCAGGCTTTTCCTTTATTTTAATTGTTTATTCTCTCTCTTTTTTAAATCAAAAAATGCACTACAATAATAATTCTTATTGTAAAAAATAAATTGCGTTATATTTATTTTGATAAGAAATAAATTTGTCTCTATTATTTATTTATTATAATCGATGTTAAATATATATTTAACTAATACAGAAGTAGTCAATTCTATAAATTTAAAATGAATTAAATTTAAAGTTTTCAGCAAAAAATAAGTGATTTAAATATTAATATAAAAATATATTTAAACATCAATAGTATTCTTTAAAATATTTTTTTATAACATTTTCACCTTAAAAGATTTATATATTTTATCATAATAATTTTAAGAATAACAGATTTTGTTTTGTTGTTTTTTTTTTTTTTTCTTGATACATAGATCCATACTGGATTTTATATTCAATGAGAGTGGTGGATCATCCATAGGTGGTATTGGTAGGCAAGCTCCAAGCCCTAAAACCTATATAATATTTTTCTATTAATATTATAATAAGTGTATGATTATTAAAATAAGTATATAATTTTTATAGTTTAAATTAGTTTTTTGAAATTTTTTCACATATATCTTATTTTTATAAAATACCCTTCTAGCGTGCTTTGGTCAAATTGGTTCATTGGGTGGGCCCATCAATAATAGCAGTGCCTCAATAATGTAATCGCTCTTGTTCTTTTCTTATTATCTTACAAAGAAGAGACAAGGTCCTAGGATTTGAAAATTAAAAAAAAAAAAAGTTACAAACAAGATTAAAATTGAATCAAAATAAATTAGGTCTAAATTCTAAGTCATCTGTTGGAGGAGGCATTGCTATTTTTTTCTTAACTTTTTTTCCTATTGACTTTCTATGATAGAATAATTACTCTCAAATAATTCATATGAAATGTAATTATTTTATTGGAAATTAAATTTTTAATTACTAAACGCCCTTTTAAATAATCTTCTATGTAGTAACAACTCTATTATATACAGAGATACATATATATATATATATATATATATATAACCTAATCTTATAATAAAATACCATTTTCTAAATGGGAGTTGTTATATTATATAAAAAATTTATATTATTATAAAGAATATTTAAAAGAGTTATCTTTGGAGCACTTTATATAATAAGTAGATATTTTATAACTTAACATTTCGTAAGGTTTTTATTAAAAAAAATTGACATATTATATTTTTATTAATCTTGAAATTTTTACTTAATCTTTTTCAAAATTGGTAAAGACTATACTTATAAACACTTCTTTATATATTTGCAATTAAATATTTTGATTAATTTATGACAAGTGTATGATTAATCAATAATAATATAAGAAGTGTATACTTTAATTTGAAAATTATACCATAATCAACAAAGACTAATATGTAAAATTATCTAAATTATTAATATGTCATTATGTAATAATTTTTTAAAAGAATTTTTATTCCTAAAATTCTCACATTTTAAACCATTGAATCTAATCCAATGATCCTAAAACAGGGATCCATACTCTGACAACACCATACATAAAATCCCAAAATATCTATACTTGTAAAATTTATTCAATATAAGAAATTTAATTTTTATTAAAAATTCTCACATTTTGGACTATCAAATCCAATGGTCCTAAAATAGCATGGATCTGTACTTGACAACACCATATATAAAAAATCCCCAAAAGCTTATTCAGTATAAGATTGAAAAATGAATTTGAGTCTTTGAGAATTTTGATTGCATTGGCCTCAATTGTTAATTATAATTTAAGAGTGATAATTTCCTTTCTTAAATCTGTCATAAGTTAAATCTTCCTAATAGTTTGAAATTTGACTAATAATTGAATAAAAATTTATTAAGACAGCAGATATAAAAGTATTGAAAATAGATTTAGTGAGGTTAAAAATTTAAATTCAAGTAAATTTGATGAAATTTAAAATATTAAATAAAAATTTAACAATCTAAATTTTAAAAAATTGTTATAAATTATTTCATATATATTAAAATTTAATTTATTATATAAAAATTTAATAACCTAGATATTACTAAATACATTTGAATGTGTATTTGAATAATATTTACAATAATTATAACTTTTTTTTACTTATTATTACATATCTACAAATTTCAAAATATATTAAATAATTTTTTTTTGAGTGATTTCAAATCTCACATAGAAAGAGTTTTAATAAATGTGAGTGGTTAAAAATAGATATTTAAGTTGCCTTAAGTATCATTCACATAAGGTGATTTTACTCTTCAATCTATATTAAAAAAACGCTCCAAGTCAGTTATGCTCTGTTGTTTATAACAATGTTATTTAATTTTATATAAATACGTTTTTTTTAAAATACTATTTACATCTAAATGCATAATACATTACCGTGAGGAGCTTGCCACTTGCCGGCTATTGCGTATAAAAACATTTTATGTTCTTATCTTTAGGAGATTTTGCCTATAGATTCTTGTGCTGGATACCTTCCAAAGTTGTAGGCGGTCGTGGCGGCGGTTCACGGTGGTCCACACCATTTCCATGGCTATATCCGATCGTTCCGGCGATTCCCAAGCTGAAACTCCGTTGCTGTTGGACACCGTAGACGGTGCCGTCGATTTCAAGGGCCGCCCGGCCCTCCGGTCATGCTCCGGCGGTTGGCGAGCAGCGGCCTTCATCATAGGTAAGATCGCCAGTTTGCTTAGCGATTTAAGTCATGAAACTTATTCTGCGAATAATTCGCTCTCATTTTTTGTTTGTTTTCATTTTGCGGTTTTTCTTCTAGTTGTGGAAGTAGCAGAGAGGTTTGCTTACTATGGAATAAACTCGAACCTTATAAATTACCTGACGGGGCCACTGGGGCAATCCACGGTGACGGCGGCGGAGAACGTGAACATATGGTCTGGAACGGCGTCGTTGCTCCCTCTGCTGGGGGCATTTGTTGCCGATTCTTTTCTTGGCCGTTACCGTACCATAATGCTTGCATCCGTTATCTACATCCTGGTTAGTTTCTCCCACTCTCTGCAACTATACATCTTGGTCCATAAAATGGTTGGAAAAACGTTGAATTTTTTTTTTTTTTCAATGGAATGTGTCTAGTTTCCTGTTAATATCTTACCTTTGTAAGCTTATTAGTCAGTTTTGCTCACAAACAATGAGATAAAACACCCTTGATTTCTCTCATAGTTGAAAGTTTCAGTACGATGACTGCTTTTTAATTCGACCGGAAAGCGATAGAATCAATCATTGAAGAAGTTTATTTAATTGATTAGAAGAAAATTTACAGCCGTGTATCGTAAATCTGAATAAGAGTCAAGGAATTTGACACGATTAATAGTTATAGAAATAGTCATCAAGTAGATTGTCATTGCATTCGCTCTTTTGTTAATTCATGTTCTTCTGTTCATTTAAAGTTTTTCCACCCATGATTCGGCCTCAGTTTCAGTTTGACAGGGTTTTCCTTAAAGGTATTCTATTTTATTCAGTGGAACAGGTTTCTAGTAAGTCTATATCATATAATCTATCTGAAGTTTGTGAGAAATGATCATGAAAGTTTGTGTTTGAACATGTTTAATTGCTCACCTGAATTTCAATTCAAATAAACTGCAGGCACTGGGCCTGTTGACTTTATCAACTATACTTCCTGTCAGCACTGTTGACTGCCAGTTTGCTGATAGCACCTCTTGTTCTAAGCTCCAAGTGGTCTTATTCTTCTTCTCTCTTTATCTTGTTGCACTTGCACAAGGTGGACATAAGCCTTGTGTCCAGGCTTTTGGAGCTGATCAATTTGATAGGGAACACCCAGAAGAACGGAAGGCTAGAAGCTCATTTTTTAACTGGTGGTATTTTACTTTCTGTGCAGGCCTCTTAGTAACCATTTCAATCTTAAACTATATCCAAGATAATGTTGGATGGGTTCTTGGATTTGGAATCCCTTGCATTACGATGTTTCTTGCACTGGTTGTGTTCTCTTTTGGAACTTGGACTTACCGGTTTAGCATCCAAGGGGATGAAAAAAGCCCATTTTTGAGAATTGGTCAGGTGTACATTGTTGCACTGCGCAATTGGCGAACTACACCCTCAGCAATAGCTAGTGAAGAGGAAGCTCGTGGTACTCTGCCTCATCATGGTTCCGAACAGTTTAGGTCAGATTAATAAACTTAAGCATATACTGATGCATTCAAAGGAACTGAAAATAGGAATAAGTATGATAGCAATCACAATTAGAACTTTTATAAAGTTATTGAATGGTATCTCTACTTTGGCTGTGTCAATTGACAATCTGAAATCCCATTTTGAATGAGGGAATGATGATTCCTGTCCTGTCTCCATCGCATGAGAATGAGCATTCTTATGTGTGTTATGAAAAAAGGACACATTAATTCCATTGCTAACCTTGATTTTGCAAAGGCAGGATTTGTCATTCTGTCTTGAGGAGGTCGGATTGAATGATTGATGATTCCTCAATTTCACAAATAAATTAATTGTTATTTTGCTTTATTTATTATTAGTTGTCACTGTTATGATTCCATTTTATGCTTGTTCCAGGTACCAAACATATTAATAGAAAGAATGGAATTAATGCCTTTCCAATCTATGTAGAACCTAATGCTGGAAATAAATTGGTCATTCCGTTGCAGCCTGTTTGTATTCCCATTCTGATTCGGCAAAATTTTTCTCTGGCCAACAATAATGCTTAGGAAAAAGTTAACTCTGGCTAAATTGCGTCATTATTGATTTTTAGCCGTCACTATGATGATTTCATTTCATGCTTGTTTTAGGTACCCCAAATAATAACAGAATAGAATGAAATTATTGCCTTTCAAGTCTTGATAGAATAAAACAATGGAATAAAAGTGGTCATTTCCTTTCCAGCCGATTTGTATTTCCTTCTGATTCAGCAAAATTCAACTGTGGCTTACAATAGTGGTTTTCTAGGAAATATGGATTGTACAAATAACGTTGTTCTTATTTTCCCTTATTGTTCATTTGCAGCTTTGCTCATATAAAACAAGTTTATATATTTAGCATACTTATGTATTTGTCCTTCTAAAGACAACTGATATTGGGCATCGAGGTCATTACAAATGAATCATTTACCTAATGATCAATGTTTTGATGCAAATAGTTGGGCAAATTTGTTCCTCATTTGGGTTACTACCTTTTCTCGTTAATTTTAAATTTATAATTTTAATTGCTCATTATCATTTGTCTTTATTGAGAATGATTTCTATCACCATTACAGTAACTGAGATTCTCATTTTGTCAATTGCTTGATGTTTACTGAAGCATATTTGATAATATAATGCAACTGTTGACATGGTTATTGCTTACGCTGATAACTGTAGCATCTTGTGTACCCTCAAATATGGATGGCAGGTTCCTCAACAAAGCACTGATTGCACCAGATGGTTCAAAAAAAGATGGGAAAGTCTGCAGTCTTAATGAGGTTGAAGAAGCAAAGGCTGTCCTTGGGCTTGTTCCTATATGGTGTACGAGTTTGATTTATGCTGTTGTGTTTGCTCAGTCTTCTACTTTCTTTACCAAACAAGGGGTTACATTGGACAGGAAAATTTGGCCTGGGCTTTTTGTACCAGCTGCTTCTCTTCAATCTTTCATCAGCCTTTCCGTTGTACTTTTCATTCCTATCTATGACCGTATTATTGTTCCCATAGCCCGAGCTATTACTGGAAGGCCCTCTGGCATCACAATGCTACAGAGAATTGGAGCTGGAATGTTTCTTTCTGCTATTTCTATGGTAATTGCAGCCTTTGTTGAGATGAAAAGACTCAAAATGGCTCGAGACTATGGGCTAGTTGATATGCCTGATGTGACAATTCCTATGAGTATCTGGTGGTTAATTCCTCAGTATGTCTTGTTTGGTGTTTCTGATGGCTTCACAATGGTAGGTCTGCAAGAGTTTTTCTATGATCAGGTTCCAGATGAATTAAGAAGTGCGGGCCTTTCCCTTTACTTAAGCATTTTTGGTGTTGGGAGCTTTCTGAGTAGCTTTCTTGTCTCTTGCATTCAAAAAGCGACAAGTGGAGATGGCCACAGTAGCTGGTTTGCTAATAATCTTAATCGTGCCCATCTTGATTATTTCTATGCTTTACTTGCTGCTCTAAGTGTGGTGGAGTTGTCTGTCTTCTTGTTCTTCTCGAAGTCTTACATTTACAAGCGAGCAAGCACTTAGAAGAAGCCTGCAATCTGCTAGATAGGCAAGCACGAGACTCCGGTTTGCTAGAGAATATACCAAAATTGGGAAATTCATTATTTTAATCATTTTATGAAGAATTTGCTTATCGAAGTATGTTTTATAACATGTTCATCCTCCTGTTAGGTGAGCTAATAGTCAACTTGTATATAGACTAATGCACTTAATAATGTAATGATAATCTCCCCATGTCTTTTATTTGTCTTTTATTTCCTATATGAATCTTGAAGTTGTATCAATTCACTGGTGCCTACGAGCTTCTTTTTTGTTTCATAGTACTTTGAAATCTTACTGGCTTTTCTGCGCAGACATCATCTGAATGTGGAACTCTCCTGTCCTATCTGTCATCTAGACATGGAAATTCCTCCTCTTATTAAATGCCAATTTGCTAGAGTTTGGTTCCTCTTTTTCCATCCGGATAGTGCATATACAGCCTCGAAATGAAGATTACTGGTCGAAGACTGCCAAGAGACAGAATTTTGCTTGGTACTCTATTTGGTAAAGCCAGAATTAAATGATAGATTGCTTGAGCCAGGAATACTCTAATCGAGGCAAAGATCAAATCTTTACTTATGGAAACCTGAGACAGTCATATGCTGTCTTAATCTACTGTCAATACACGGCTGGGTTGGTCTGTAGTTTGTGCTTGCATGGAGAATAAAATAAGGAAGCCAAGGAATGTCTATATGATTTTAATGTGGATTTCTGGAGATTTGGTACGAGTCTTGGGTTTTGGTGATAGTAAAAGAATTTCAAAGGATCAAACATTTTTGCAAGGAATAGGAAAAATGATTCGTTTAGTCCGAGATCAAGTAGCTACTAATCATAGGCAGAGTCACTTGAGCAGGGATATCTTACCAAGTACCGTATATATTTTGAGCTATTAGATCATTACTGACTGAACGCCATCTGATTTGGATCCTCCACGGGACAGCAATCTGCTGTCCCGTGTATGAGGTTTTCTAAATATATATATATATATATAGATGGGAGGGATGGATTTTGGCACCAGATCCGGACTCAATGCCATCATGTTCATCTAAAGTCTCAAATTGTGTACAGCACATGCTGTAATCCTTGTGTTGGCAGAAAATAACAGTACAAAGCTCAGGGCAAGTTTCTGGAGAAGTTCACTGTTGAATATTGTTGGGGGATGTACATGACCTTCTTCCACAGACATCCAACCAGGTTTTTCAAGAGACTGATAGTTTTGAGGTTCTCAACTTCAATGGTTAGTTTTATCCTCAAAACTATTGAAGTTAGGACAGACTAGTATGCCAAGTAGGCTACGCACGGCGATAATATATTGTGATAAAAGATTACAATCTTAATAGTTTGACGGGCACTTATATGTCAATTTTCTATATTTTATTTTTAAATAAATATTTTGAATAAAAATTAAAAAAATTGTATAAAACTGTAATTAAAATGAAAGTAATCACTTTCTTCAAAAAATTACTCCTCACCGGATTCACAATTTTTGTTTCTTATGTAGCAACTTGATACTTTCATTTGAAATAACTTTCCCTTCTTTTAATCCAAAGAATAAGAAAATATACGTTGAAAAGGAAAATTCTTAAGTATTAGAAATCTTCTTAAAAAATTATTTTTCAAAAATTTTGAAAACAATTGCTACAAAATTCAAAGAAGAAAAAGAGGTAAGGTGCATTAGAATTCATAATTAAAATCCAAATCACTTATGGGGTAAATGATCTTAGGTTAAACTAGTAATTTAGTCTCTAATATTTATTTATCAATTCAAATTAACTATTTAAGTTTAAAAAATTTAAGATGATTGATTAAATTTGTAATTTCAGCTCATCTTTTGCTACCGAAGAGATCAGTGCAATGTATCTTTTGATCTCAAATTATTCAAATTAGAGGGGTGGGCCATGCTATTAAGATATCTCTTTGGGGTGGGGATTGTAATTTATCATATTTAAAACGATGGAAGTTGCTGTAATGCTTATTATCTAATCACAAACTAATGCCTTGTCCTCACAGAATTGAGATTTTTAACGGTAGAGGATTTTTCAATTTTTCTTTATTATAAGATTTAAATTATTGAATTTTAATTTAACAGATTAGATATTTATAAAAAGAAAATTGAGAGATCCCCTACTGTAGGGAATCCTCTTGCCTTGTCACAAGACCAATTTGGCTATACAAGATTAATTTTGATCTCCTAAACTTGTAGACTCAACCATGCCTCTATTTAAATATGCCAATTATACAAAATTAACTCAATTTTTTCATTCAAATAATTTTCTTATCTCCATAGAGATCTGGAATGAAATCATGCTTGGATGCAAGATTAAAAGAAGGTTATTTTGTTGGAGATGTGAAAGGCAAGCAAAGGCACATGTTTTTTAATGACAATAAATTTAAAGAAACATTAAAAGAAAGGAAAATGAGCTTGTCAAAGAGAAAAAAAAAATCACATAATAAAATTTATTGTGATAACTAGAAAATAAAATTAAGCTCGTTAATGTTTGAAATTTATTATGTTGTCATGAACATTAAAGTAAGCTTATTAGAAAGAAAAGTACATATAAAATTTATTATGTTAAAAAGAAAAAATGATAATGTTACAAGAAAGAGACTAAGCATTAAATTAATTTACCACTCTAACAAAATGAAACTTGAATGTAGGAAAATTCAAGAAGCATATCAAAACTACGTAAAACATAATAATTAATTATATAAATAAAAGAGAGTGGAAAACCTACGAAGGAAATGTTTGAAAACAAAGTTAATGGGAGAACCCTCAAACATAATAAAATATGACTTATGACTTGACCATACAGCTCACAAAGGTAATTAACCAAAGATGAAACCCAAACGGAAAGCTAACACTAGCTCACAGCTGGCAGGCTCACAAATCGTTAGATGTATTTGGTGAGACATACAAGAATAGGTAAATTTGATAAAATCTGAGTTGTTAAATGAAAATTTAATAGTTTAAATTTTAATAAATATTATTTTAAAAATTAATAGTAATTATTTAATATTTATTAAAATATGAATCATTCAATCAAATCACATGTTCTAGCCAGGGTTCCAGAGCTATTGTGGTTAGATACCGTAATCTAAGTAAGGTTCTTCTCAATGAAACAATTTTCACAAATTATATATGTAAAAAAGATTTAAAAATTAGTTTAGAAGAAAAGGGAAATAAGAGACACTGTTAAATAACCTTCAAGCCATGCAATTTCTCACCATGGCCATTAACATACTGAAGAAAAAGTTCACACTTGCTTGCCATAAACTTTTTCCAAATCAAATATATATCATTATTATGAAGAAACAATCAAAAACGCATTTAGGATTTGATTATAAATAGGATAGAAGTCTTTAGATTAAAGATTTAAAACAAGAAAATAAATTTTTACAATTTAGAAGGGATAAATTTTTATATATTAAAGAACCAAATTAAAAATATAAAATAAAATTACATATAAAAATTAAAATTTAAAAAATTTAAGGAGATAACTGCTCACTGCACGTTCTCTTAAATCTATCCCTGTTGATAATGATATCAAGTCTTTAAACACATTACTCTCATAACTAATTGTAAAGCACTTAATAAACTTGAAATATTTTAATAAAGACAATGACACAATTAACTCTAATTAGGCAATCATAAAAATTCAAATTTACTCACTATTCTTCAAGTCATTTGTTTCGTTGTAGATATATGTAGAAAATAAGCATAATATTCCCAAATATCCTGATTTAATTTTGTTGTTAAGGAGTATCTTGTTGGTTGACGTAAGTGCAAATACAAAGAATAGAAATGCTTAGCAAAGTGCACTGTATAGTTATGCAAGTAACAAAGTGGACAATGATATGGCAATATACTGGGTAACATCCTTGTGTATAAAGAATATAATATTAAAAAAATTATTTTTAATATTGAATTCAATAATACTCAATTTTAAATTAGTCAATTTTATGATTTAAAGGTCAAATTAGATATTAAAATATAATATAATAAAAAAAGTAACAATGATTCAGATCGAGGGTATATAACTTGTCATAATTAATTGAGTTTAATAATATTTTAAAAATGCTTTTGAGGGTTATATTTTTTATTTTTTTTAATTTATAAACATAAGTAAATAACGCTCCCATAACACATAAATTCAGGATAGATTCCACTTTTTGGACTTCTTATTTTTCCTTCGGTTCAGGATAATAATAATAATATCTTTACAAATAAAATATTCTAATAGAATGACAGTATTTTACTATTTTACCCATTGCTCGAAACGGATAATTTCAACCCAAAATTTTTTTTTTTCTGAAAAAGAAAGCTAAATGAAGAGAACGTGAATGAGACGACGAAGAAGGACCAGCCAACAGCTTTCTTTTGCTTTGAGAAACTGGAAAGAATGAAACAAGGCTATGCCTGGGGCCACCTTACGACGAAAAGACAAAAATGCTCCTGATATTATGACACCCCCATATTGTTTTTTTTTCTTTTAAGTATAATACACAAAATTATACTTTTAATCTTTTGAATTTATTTAAAGTTTTACTTTTATTTTTGGTACATAAAAAGAAAATAGATTAAAAAGGAATAGAATAAAAATGTTTTACATAAAATTCTGAGAATGAAAAGACGAATAATATTTAATTAATTGTTGAATAGAATAAAAATAAAAATAAAAATAAAAACACGTTATAATCAAATAACTGAAATGCCCTTGATGTTTATACCCAAAAAACAGGTTTTATGTTTGTCCTGCCACCCGAACACGACCGCCAACAATAGACATAAACGAAAACGTGCCGCTGTTCAGACCTCGTCGCGGTCTACACTACTTCTCTCTCTCTCTCACCGCTGTAGGGGTACCTATCTTGAATGGTTGCTGAGGTGGGGTACAACTAGGGGCATTTTTGTAAACTTCCACACATATGAGATGGAGATCCTTACTTTTGCACTACCCCCATGATGGAAACCTAAAGGGAAACGGTCTCCCTCGTCACTGCGCATCTGTCGTACCAAATTACTATCTCTGAGATTCTATTGCACTTTTTATCTTTTAATTTGGTCATTTAATTTTATTTTTATTAATTAATTTTCTTTAATTCTAATTTAATAATTAAAATAAATTTAAATGATAAAATTAAAATTAAGAGAGACAAGTGAAATTTTAAATAAAATTAGAGGATTAAAAAATATATATTTTTGCCTATATAATATTTTATTGACAGCATCTCTCCTCTTCTCTGCCTCGTTGCCGGCTGGAGGCTGGGTTCTTCCTCGCTGGGATATTGTCAAGGAGATTGTGCTCCCACGACATCATTGTCAGGAAAATTAATTCACAAGTAAACAGGTGTCAGAGCATCACTGGCCATAAAGGGTCCTGTTATTTTGTGATCCATGACAGTCATGTTATCTGAGATAGTCTGAGTTGCGTGCCCAGCGTTTACTTAGATTGTCATTCGCAGTTTTATTCCCTCCCTTCGTTGGCAGCACTGCGAACAGTACTTGTATAAAAGGATAAGGACAACTAAATAATAATAATAAAATAAATAATTTATTATTCTAAAAGTAATTTTTTTTCTTTTTTACATGAAGAAAAAGTGAAATTGTTATTTTTTAGATGAATTTTATAAATTATAGACAACTGTCAAAATAAAATAAATGTATAGTTAATAAATAATAATATATAATTTAATTTATAAATAATAAAATTATCTGTAATAATTATTTATGTGTTTTGATATAATTAAAAAATAATTCACTTGTTATATTATAATTGAAGAATAATGTAATAAAAATAAAAGTAATTGTATATAAGTTTTTCCTTATAATATTCACTATATATATATAGAGTCAATAATGATATTAATACTATTTATGATAAATAAAATTATTTGGTAATTAATAACATTCTCAATTGAATAAAACATCATCATTTTGAATATATTAGATTACACTTAGAATCTTTATATATATATATATATGACGTCATAAAATCTTGTTGGATATATGATAATAAAATTCTCTGAATAAATTTTAGATTCTTCGAACATTTTAAGTGACATTATTGTTGATGATAATTTTACAAAATTTGATATTATAAGTCATGTGAATTCAAATTTCAAAACAATATATAGATGTATAAAACTAAAACTGAGATTATATAAATAAAAATATATAAAATTTGAAGGAACTCTCGCGGCTATGTGACTCTGCCAATGAATATAAAGGAAGAGTTATGTATATATAGCATATTAATTGAATTAAAAAAATTATTTTTTTATAATGTAACTAATTTAATATTGTAAAAAAAAAAATTGTATTGCTGTGGAACGTTAGAAAAATTCATAGTGTAAAAGGAAAGAAGAATGAGAACAAAGTGACAGATATTGAAATATTAAAAACCAGCATACTTTAATGATATGACCTTTTATTTTATTTTTGTGTTATTATTCAGTTTAGGCGAACGATAAATTAAATTCAGACTTTAAAAAAGTTATTCAATTAATAGGTATAGGGTCATTTTCATTTACATGTTGGGATTTATTTGAAAGGAGCAAAAGTCTTTTTTGATCAGAGAGAGTACTTTCGAATCCTTTTTCTTATGTGGATCAAAAGTGAAAGTTTTTTTTTGACAATTTTCAAAAGGAAGAAAAGGTAATCTTTTATTTTTTATTATATTATTTATAATTGAAATATAATAAATATATAATTTTCAAATTATATGCTATAATTATTACAAATAATTAAATAATCTATAAATTAAATTATATACATTTTATGTTTTTATTAATTATTCAGATACCTATATTGTGTTAATTCAAAAACAATCGAAATATAAAAGATTATAATAAAGTCAATTATTTTTAAAAATCTTGAAGTTTAGAAATTTAAATGTTAAGTAGTTCTTTAAATATGAATTTATAATTAAAATTTGAATTATTAAATTAAAATTTTAGATTATTTAAATTTTTTTTTACTGCATATAGTCATCAAATTTAATTTACACTATTAAATAATTATTTTAATATTAATTATTAGATTTATATAGATTATTTTTTCTTCATTAATTCAACTACTTTACCTTATAGATTTTTTTATTGGTTAAATCTATTAGTAAGTGTTTATCCAAATTATAGATTTTCTCAACTCTTTTGTTTACTATCTTGCCATCTCTCCAACTTCACATTCAAGTTCAATTAGTTGGATGGAACTTTCATTTGGCATAAATCCCTGTTTGTTCTTATTTATTTCCTTTTATATACATATAAAATGAATCTCAATCACACAAGCAAAGGGAATGATTCACAATTTAGACAAAGTATGAATGCATTCAAAATCAAACAAAGATCATTGCAGTTTAGAGGTGGAAAGGGGCCCACAAACAAAGTGGTGTGACAGCTGGCATGCCCCACTCGCCAGACTGGTCCTTTCCCATCATACACCAACCATCTCTCTTACAAAGCTTATTTGTTTTTTTTTTCTTTTTAAATTCTACTTTTAACCCTTATCTTTAATAAATTTTCAATTTAAGCCTTATAATTAAAAAAACTATAATTAGATTCTTAGAATTTAAATAATTTTTAATCTAGTTCCTATGATCCTTTTATTATCATTTTATTATATATATATAAGTTAATTTTATTTTATTATTTATTTTCATCTCTTTTATTAATATGAATTATACGTATTTAAAATGTTAAAATAATATAAAATTAATTGAATTAACAAAAATCAGGAAATATTAATATAATTATAACATTAGGACTTAAATTGATCATAGCAGCCTTCTTATAATAAGCTTGGATCTTAACAAAATAGATTCGATAAAGTATGATGTAATAATTAGTTAAAAATAAGGATTTAAATATATTTTTTAAATTATAAAAACTAAATTAAATATTAAATAAAATTACAAGGCTGAAAGTTAAATAATCCCTTCTTTCTTTATTTCTTTCTTTCTTTGTTTTAAGAGCCTCTCTTGTTCGACTCATTGTCTCAAGCAAAAGAGCACAGCGAACACAATAACCCACACGCCATTCTACATCTTCTCTTCTTCGTGTTCCTTATTCCTGCATAACTCAAATTTGTTTTCACCTTGTTGGTGTGATCGCCATGGCCGAGGAACCCAGGAAACCGGCTGAGCAAGTGGTGGCAGTGGCGGAGGAACCTGTCGCTGAGAAGCCCGTGGCATCCACTGAAGAAGTGGTGGAGGCGGAGAAACCCAAGAAGGACGTCGTACCAGTCGAGCCGGAGGAGAAGATTAGTCAGTCGGTGTCTTTCAAGGAAGAGAGCAACGTGGTCGGCGAGCTCCCTGAAGCGCAGAAGCAAGCCCTTGAAGAGCTCAAGAACCTCATTCAGGACGCACTCAACAAGCATGACTTCACTGTGACGTCAGCGCCGGCGAAGGAGGAAGGGAAACCAGCTCAGGTTGAAGCAGAACAAACTGAGACTGAGAAAGCCGAGACTGTGACGTTAGCAGTTCCCGATGAAGAGAAGAAGGGGGAGGCAGAAGCAGTGAAGAAGGAGGAGGAGGAGGAGAAGCCAGCTTCTGAAGAGCCTAAAATTGAAGAGAAAGCTGAAACTGAGAAAGCCGAGACTGTGACGTCAGCAGTTCCCTATGAAGCGAAGAAGGAGGAGAAAGCAGATTCTGAAGAGCCTAAAATTGAAGAGAAAGCTGAAACTAAGGCTGTGACGTCAGCAGCACGCGATGAAGAGAAGAAGGAGGAAGAGGAGAAGGCTGAGGCTGTGGTTGTGACGGAGGTCGTGGAGAAAGTTGCTGACGTGGACGATGACGGTGCGAAGACAGTGGAAGCTATTGAGGAGAGCATAGTCTCAGTCTCCACTATTGAGAAAACAGAAGAAGAGGCAGCACCACCACCGTCAGCCACCGTGGATGAGGTCGCTCCGGCAGAGCATATAACGCCGGAAGAAGTATCCATCTGGGGAATTCCACTCCTTGCAGATGAGAGAAGCGATGTGATTCTGCTGAAATTCTTGAGAGCCAGGGATTTCAAGGTGAAGGAAGCCTTCACGATGATCAAGAACACCGTGCGGTGGCGAAAGGAGTTCGGGATCGACGATCTTGTGGAAGAAGATCTCGGGAACGATTGGGACAAGGTTGTGTTCACTCATGGGTACGACAAGAAAGGCCATCCCGTCTGCTACAACGTGTTCGGAGAGTTCGCGGATAAGGAGCTGTATCAGAACACGTTTTCCGAAGAAGAGAAGCGCCAGAAGTTCATCAGGTGGAGGATTCAGTTCTTGGAGAAGAGCGTCAGGAAGTTCGATTTCACTCCTACTGGTGTGTCCACCATTTTCCAGGTCAATGATCTGAAAAATTCACCAGGATTGCTTATTAGCAAGAAGGAGCTCAGGCAATCAACCAATCGCGCTGTTCAGTTGCTTCAGGATAACTATCCTGAGTTCGTAGCCAAGCAGGTTCCTTCTTTCACCTTCCACTCGTTGTCAAATATTTGCTCTGCAAATCTTAGCCTTACACGATGAGAAAATATTAGTCCGTAGTAGTTGCACGTGAGGTGGCATCTTAGTCCTTATGATAGAGATTTCAATTGAATTACGTAACTTTTTGTTTTTTGTTTTTAATTTAATTGAACTACCACATCATCCAAGTGTGGTATTACCTGCTAGTATTTTTTCTTACATGATTAATTCTTTTTATTCTTTATTGTTGTTATTGAAATGTAATGGGTTAGATTTATGTCCAAATACTTGAGGGGTGCAAATTACATTTATTGTTTAACTCTGATTCTGAGTCCAATTTAGATCACATGTTCAGAGGATAAAGTAATGTTCAATCACAGTAAATTATTGGATGAAGATTTAATGATCTAAATTTATAAATAGAAAATATAATTATAAGCAATTATTTTAATCTAATATAAATTTAAACACCTTACATTCCCACCAATATATGAGGGGATCCAATTTGACTTCAAGTCCCCTATTTGTTCGTTTTGGTCATGTTTAAACATTATGGTCCGTTAGATAAAAATTTGGTTCAGATTTTATGTTTTTATATATATATATATATGGCATGTGGTTAAATTTTTAGTCTGTAAATTAGATTATTATATTTTCATCAAATGACTGACAATAAGAACATGACATTTATGGTCCTTTTTGAATACGAGAGAATCCAAATCGGCTTGTTTTAGAGTTATTTAATTACTTGTCCTATTCAATTGATGATGGAGATAGAATTTTGGTAGCTCGGTGGAATTAATCTGACTGTTGTGTTGTTGGATTCATTTCTAGGTGTTTATCAATGTTCCTTGGTGGTACCTGGCCTTTTCAAGGATGATCAGTCCTTTCCTGACCCAGAGGACCAAGAGCAAGTTTGTTTTTGCTGGCCCATCCAAATCTGCTGAAGCCCTTTTCAAGTACGTGTGGTTCATTCAATTCCCCTTTTACTTTTCACTCTTCATCATAAACAGATCATGTTTCTTTTTCATGTATATATATATATATATATATACATATATATATATATATATATATATATATATAATGAGAGATTATAAGAAACATACTTGGAGAAGAACCAATTTGAGCCTTGAATAATTAACAAAGAAAGAACAATAGAGAATTAACAACTTGTAATATCCAATGTCATACAAAGAAAAGGGTAGTCAAGAGACAAATCGTGTTTTGAGAGATGGAAAAAATTGGGAGTTAACATACACAAAATCATCAATTATCTGATAATTTAATAATAAATAAATTTAATTTGTAAATTTTAAAAATTAACCCCACTTCTCTAACTCTCTTAAATAATAATTAAATAATTTAAATAGTGTTAGAATATCGTATAATATCTAAAGAATAAGTCTATTAAGATGTTATACTATATGCATTCATAACGGGTGTTTATTAAATAAGGGTAAAATAGTAATTATAAAAATTACTATTAAACTCTAACTCTAACTGACCTTCTATAAATAGGGTTAGACTAGTGTATGATGAAAATAACTCATTAGAGAGTGAGACTTGAAACGTTTTGAGTAAAATACTTGTAAGTATTCTACAGTCGCATTCGATAGGGAATTTAGGCTATGAAAACCTGAGATACATCTAATACAATGTGGGTATCTCATTCGATATCCCAACCAGAGATCAATAAGTTTTCTCAATTAAGAAATTAATGTAAGTTTTCTACCTAAAACTCTGAATTTATATTTGTATTTATTAATTCCCTTCAAATAAATTTAAAATTCCCTCTTAATTCTTAGTCAATAACTCATAACTAACGAGAATCTAATTCACTTGCTTTAAATCAAAATTGACTGCATAATTAATTAACACTCAAAATTGTACTAATAATAAATTAATGCTAATTTGTGATATAATTTAAAAATTATTTCAACATTAATGGGTCTTCATATGTACCTCTGGTTCATTGAATTCCTTGTTTATAGCATTCTCATATTTTTATGACTCATGTTCATATGGATCTGGGCTTGATGTTGAACAGATACATAGCTCCAGAACAAGTACCAGTTCAGTATGGTGGATTGAGCAGAGAGGGTGATCAGGAATTCTCAAGTTCTGATGCTGTTACGGAGGTTACAATTAAACCAGCAACAAAGTATGCTGTTGAACTCCCAGTTTCTGAGGTAAGCATGATTCCACTGTTTGATACAAATCTCTTCAAGTAGGAGTAGGACCTAAAGTATTTTAAAATAAAAAATATATTAATATTTTAAATTTGTTTATACAGAATAATATTCCGTTATTAAAAAAAATTAAAGCGTTTCTAATTTCTTATGATCTATTTCACACAGTGCAATTCATTTTTCTTGTTCATCCAACAGGATATTATTCTGTATAAAAAATTTAAAATATTAATGTTTTTAGTTTTAAAAATACTTAATTTCTATATTTAAAAAAATGTTTTTCATGTGGTTTATTTGGGACCATTAGATGGGATCCAACAACCCCAATTTTTTAATATGGAAAATAGTTCCAATTTTTTAAACTCTAAATCTTAAACCTTTACTCTAAAGGATCTATTATGGTAAAAGATAAGGTGTCGGCATTACATTATTAGTGTGTAATTTGAATTCAGTATGACACTGCCAATTTAGTTCCTTAGTTATTAAACCAATCTCAATTTAGTCTCTTATTATCGTTAATACAAAATTAATACATATAGTCGCTCAATCTCAATTAAATTTGGACCAATTACACCAACATTCATATTAGTGTGAGAACAAATTGAGAATAAGTTAATAAATGAGGAACCAAATTGAGATTAGATTCATAAGTAAAAAACTGAAACCAAATTAAAATTGAATTGATAAATAAGAGGTCAAAATAGTATTTTACTCAATTTAAATTGTCCTTCCACTGGACATTGACACAAATAGAACTTTTTGTATTTTCTCCTTATCAATATTTTTGAAGTATTTGGCTTTATAGAGTAGTCCGGTGTATGAGAAACAAAGTTGAATATGCAGGCAAGTCATGTGGTTTGGGAAGTGAGAGTTGTGGGGTGGGATGTGAGCTATGGAGCTGAATTTGTGCCCAGTGCCGATGATGGATACACTGTGATAGTACAGAAGGGCAGGAAAATTGCCCCCACTGATGAAACAGTGATCAGTAACAGCTTCAAAGTTGGTGAACCTGGTAAGGTTGTGCTCACCATTGATAACCAAACCTCCAAGAAGAAGAAGCTCTTGTACAGGTCCAAGACCAAACTCATCTCTGGGTAATTATGACTATGTATGCCTGCTAGATAAAGAACAAGGTTACTTTGTATTCATCTAAAGGAAAAGGGGGTGGGAGTTTTGAGAAAAATATTTTTTTAGTCTCTTATTTATTACAAAATTATCGTTTTAGTCCTTCACTCATTGTAATACCCAAAATGGTTGTCTACACTTTAAAAAATATCACACTTTATCATCCACTTTTCAGAAACATGCTTGATTTAGTCCCTCTATTAGACCTTCAACCATAAACTCAAAGGACTATACCTGATTTTTTTTTTTTTAAAAAGTGGGGATTAAGTATGACATTTTTAAATGTGAGAATAATTTTGGACATTTTAATCCATGAAGGACCAAAATGATATTTTTGTGATAAGTAAAGGATCAAAAAGATATTTTACTCATTCTTTTATACTGGATTATTTTTGTTCATTTGTTTGGAAATATTTTGTTTGAAGTATGAAGTTGGGGAATTGTTTTTACATGTAGTCAGTTAAGTATAGTAATGGGGTATTTTTGTCTATTTTGTTTTGGGATTGGTTGAAATTAAACCTCACAGAAAAGATTGATTGTATTGTGACGCTTCATGCCTGTAAAGTTTGTTTAAATGTGATCATGTATGACTTTATTCACGTAAATATTAAATCATATTGTTCGTTGATTCTGTTTTTGTTTCTTCCAATTTTGGAAGTGAAGGTTCCACTTCAGCGAGATACTAAGCTTTTATTTTGTGTTAATAGGTGATGCATTTAAAAATTTAATTATACTATATGTATTATAAGGTAAATTCTTTAGTATAATCATAATAATGATGGGTTCCGTATAATTACTATGGAATACATTATAAAATACATATCACAATAACGCATTAAAATAAGGTTATTGTATATCAATATATATAATTGTGAAAATATGTCCAATTCACCCTATTGAATCCTATTTAAGCCACAAAAATGGTGGTTTGGGTTGGAATGTTCAACTCATCTATAAGTGATATAAATTAATTCAACTTATTTAGCTAGTGGGTTAAACATGTTAACTTGATTTATGTGATTTTATAAATTTTCTTTTGTGAAAAAGTTTAATATTATAGAATCTTAAGTAGCTTTTATTTTTATTTTATTTATAAATATTCAATGATGGCTTGATAATTAATCATTTTTGTTAGGGATTCTATTTTTACCTCTTATATTTTTTTAATTTTTGGGTAGCCCGTACATATTTAATGTGTTGGGTTCAACATCCTAACCCACTAACTTGCGTGGTTAGTTTATTTTGACACTTTTATAACTTATGATAATTTGTTATATTTATATTTTAATTTTAATATTTAAAAATTTTTATTAATAAACCCAAAGTTCATTATGAAATTTTTTAATTATTTTCTCTATTTTCTTGTTTTTCAATAATGCCTTAACAATCAATTCATAAAATGAAAATAAGGATATAATTAAGGATTTGTTGGGGTTATTGAAAAATAAAAGAATTATAAGGATGAGTTAACAAATATATAAACTAATATTTTTATGAGAATGGTTGTAAAGAAAAAAAAGTAAAGAAAGAAAATTGAAATTGCAAAAAAAAATTGGATTCATAAATAAAATCTAAGAAATATTGAAGTTAAAATATAAACACACTAAATTGTTTTAGGTTAACATAATTGATACGCTATTGTCATATGTTTTTTTTTTTTTATATGTCACATGATTATACTAATGGAACCACTTTTATAATTGCACCAAATAACTTGTTGTATTATAAACATAATTTATAAATTTAAGAAGTTATTTTGAAATGATAAATAAATTTAAAAAAATTAAATTAATATTTCAACCAAAATATTATTAATTGCTTAATTAATCAAGATATGGTCAAGAATTAGGGTTCATCTTAAGTTGTTTGCTCAATTTTATAAAGAACTTTTTGTTCATTTTATACCCTATTATTTGCTCTACTTGAACAACAATAACTTATGCTTTTAGGCTATGTTTGGATGGAGGATCAAGGAGGGAGAAATAAGAGTAGAATGACCAAATTGAGAAAAATGTATGTTTAAATATAGAACGTAATAGAATGATATGGAAGGACCTCCAAGACTCTCTCTAGTTATTCAAAATGTCATTTTTTCTATCTCAATTTAAAATACTATTATATCTTGTATCATGTATTGAACAACGGTGAAATTATAAGTCATGTGTTTATGTTATAAGAGATAATATTAAAAAAATAAAATTAATAAGCGATTCTATTTCATTGTAATTTCTAAACAAAAATAACAATAGTCCATTCATTTCCTTATTAAAACTTTTAAACAATACATCTACTCACGTCATTATATTACATTCCATTTTATTTCATTCTATTTATGACCACTCTATGCTATCATTCCTTAGACTTCCAAATATAACCTTAGGGTATTTTTGGATAGATGGGCAAGGAGTGTGATGGTTAAATAAGGGTGAATGCATGTTTAAAAATTTATTTTGAAATAGAATGGACTGGCAAATGAGGGACTTTAAGGCCACTCCTTGCCATCCAAAATATCATTTTCATTATCCCTCCAAAGTGGGGGATCAAGGATGGAATGGAAAAGTATAGTGTTATAATTACTATAATATCTTTATTAGCTAAAAACTTATTATATTAGCATTCTATTTATATGGGTAATATTGTAAAATTAATATGTAAGCCATTTCGTTCCATTAATAATCATTTTCCCTCCATTTTTAAACTTTCAAATAAGAGGATATATCTTGTTGTTCCACTTCTTACCACTCTACTTTCTTTTATTATTAGTCATTTTATTCCATCATCTCCTAAACTCCAAAATATACCTTTAGTCATATTAAATAGTAAACCAAAAATTTTTAATTCTATCTTATTTCTTCGAATTTTCTAAATTTTATCTCAAAATTTGAAAATTTTTAAATCCACCAACTAAATAAATTTATCATTTACAAAATTTTACCCTTACATTTCATTCCTTGTATGGGGATTAGAAGGTTAGTTTCTTTTCAAATAGTATATGATAAAAATATAATAATTAAAGTCATATCATATATGAGGAAAAGTATTACAATTTGAAACTATAGCTTTGGAGAAATATGGAGAATTTGAAATCGAGTTTCTTATATTAAATCCCCCCCAAAAAAAAAATCTCAACATGCTCCAAAATTATTTTTTAAAATATGGGGTTCACCTTCACATCGTTCTGTTGGATATTGCACTCTATAGTCTTCGACTCACACTGAAAGATTTATACATAGCTGATAACCTTGTACACAGCTTCAACCATTAATGTTTCAACTATGCAGGGATCATGAGATTTTCCAGTAACATAAGAGTCATTGGATGAAAATGCGACAGTCTTGATTTATAGACAGAAACATGATGCATGTGGTTATACAAATTAATATGATCACATTTGATTAATAATAAAAAAATCTAAATCATCAAATTTCTATGTAATATATTGCACAACATTTATAGTTCCTTCAATGCTATCCCCAACTTGTTTAAAATAGGAAAATTGTGGCAATTTTTGCTAAACGAAAATTGTCTTTTATTTGAGTTTAATATTTAAGATACGCTTATTAATTTCAACAAAGCATGGAATATAAAGTTAGAGAAAATAATAGAGGAAATTGTTTTCTATATTAGAAAATTGGGACCGTTGGATCTCATCCAATGATCCCAAATAACCCACATAAAAATATCTTTTAAAAAAGTAAAAATACATTAATATTCTAGATATTTTTTTTATAAAAAATATTGTTCTATCAGTGAAAAAAAAAAAAGGATTTAATTACACTGTATGAATTAGACTAAACTACATCACTGTGGGGGATATGTTTCCGGGAAAAGGTGGTGCCTTTCTAGTACACATTTAGATTATTTTTTATTACAACTTAAAAAGTTTGTTTGGCTCAAGAGTCTAGTTTCAAAAAAATAAAGTTCAAGTGAAAAAGACTTATTAAAAAAGTTCGATCTGTAAAATAAATTGAACTTAGATTTTTTTCAAAACTAGACCCTAAGTCTGAAATGTCCAAAATAATGTTTTTTTAATAAGCAAAAACATATTATTTAAAAAAAAACTTAATGTAATGTAACATTTTAATAAAAAAATAAAAATTAATTTCTTTTATTTAAAATATTTATACTAATATAATAACTCAATTGTATTTATAACTTTTCTATATATAAATTTACATGTAATGATAATAATTATCTATGTTATTTATCTCAAGTTTTAAGTAACAAATTGATTTAACAATGAGTTAAAAAAATTCGATTGATTCGGCTCAAAAAATATAGCTAAAAATTTGAATAAAATAGCCTGATTAAAATATGGGTTCAAATTTTTTTTTTCTTAAACTCGAATTCAAACCTAATTTTTAAACGCTTGATCTAATGATCAGGTTTAATTTGGATCCCCTCACAGAAGGACATATTTTTTTGTAAACTGCAAACATTTATCAACCTTTTTTCCTTTTTGTTAAGGTTTAATAAATATCAAGTATTTGAAAAAAAAAAATTAAATAGTCTACATTAATTGCATATGAGTAAACAGATTGTGCAAATCATTTTTGGGAACTTGGAGAGAATAATACCCAGATATATATATATATATATATATATATATATATAAAAGAGTGAATCTAAGTTCTCATTTAAAATATAATATTGCACTGTTATTATTATTATCTTATCATATATTGATCAAAAGGCATTTTCAAGTCTCATCTAATTTTTATTTTTACCATGTTTCTTTCAATTCTATTTCAAAGTTCCTAGCCCCTCTATTTCCATTTATGCTCCACAAGTATAACGTGCAAACAGTTTAGTAAATGGTCAGTGTTAAAAATACTTTATTTTTCTTGATCTTTTTATATAAAAATGGGACTAAAATTATTAAACTTACTTTATTAATTAATTTATCATATATAATCTATTTTATTTATTACTTTTAAAGATTTTGGGGTTTTTTTTTTTAAATTTATCATTCACAAATATTTATAAATTGTTCCTTCTGTGTTAGTTTGATATTTCACCAATTTATATTGACAAAATGGTGTTTCAAAAATTTAAAAATAATAAACGGTAATCTATCAGAGTGATTATGAGTGACTTAGGGATTGCTTTTGATTACTTTTGAGTTTCTAAGGAACCATTTTACTATTACAAATTTGTGAAGTACCAAATTAATAATGAAACAAAAAATAGAGGACTAAAATAATATTTTGTGAATTAATAATTATATTATATATTTTAAATAATTTCATAGGTGTGTGTAATAATATTTTTTTTCATATATCACATTAATATGTAAATTAATAATTATAATATAAAAAACTTAAAATATAAAAGATGGAACAACTTATTCCTCTCAAAGCTGATTATGAGATATAAAAGCAATTTAAGCATATTAAATTATAGGCTTCTGAGTTTTGTCTTCGTCTTGAAATGTTCTCCTTTTTTATATTAAACCTTCAAGCATGATTGTTGCAATTCAAACATCAAGGAATATGCATTTAATGCTTCGTATTATCATCTTGAATGCATCAATATCTTCTTACTATTTTTGAGCTTTTTATCTATGTAGATTGGTTATTGACCTTTAAACTAAGGTTTTGAGTTTTATTTTCGTCTTGTATATAGAGAGTGTAATGTTAAAAAAATTACTTTTAATATTGAATTTGATAATATCTGATTCTAAATTAGTCTATCCCATAGCTTAAGGATTGGACCGGATGGTTGGAGATAATTTCTAACCAAAAAAAAAAAAAAATCAATCTTCTCAAAAACCTTCCGTTGTTGCATCCTCAATTTGAATTCTTTCCTATTTCAGTATCCTTAATTACAAGACTTTCCATTTTCACCTTGAAAACAATAAAGTAAAGCACCAAAGTATTAAATGAAGCAAATCAACATAAATGATCTTGATTATTTTATTGACGAACATGTGCTTAAGTTCCATTTATTTTCTAATTCAGCTTCTAACTTTATCACTGTCACCACATAGTTTTAGTGACGTTTGATCTAGTTAGACATATTAATAATTATGAAACTTTAGTAGAATTCATCCTAAGGGTCTTCACTATAGTCTATTCAAATTAGAGGAAAATAAGCCTACCTGATACCTAGTTTGCACCTAAAGGATACCTAACTATCCTTAGAGTCTTTAAAAATGGTCAAACCTATTAAATTAAATTGACTCCTTTAATTTATTATTTCAGTGAGTTGACATACAAACTCATTAGTAGAATCATTTCAACTTGGCTCATTTAACCCATTAATTAAATAGGTTGACTAGCATGTTAGGTGGTCAAACTAATTAATTTCACATTTTATAATATTTTCACTGGTTCTTGTAATTTTAAGAACTGAGACCATATTTAAACTTTTCTTACAACAACTAACCTTCTCAAGGCGAGATTCAATACCTATGATGAAGAAATTTGAAGAATTTCATTACTTATTTTAATTGTTTGATGAGACATAAACTACATAAATAATTTATTTTGGTTTGACAAAAGTTTGAAGGAGTTTTTTTTTTAGTGTTTTAAGTTTAGATTTACGTGTATGATATTAGTTGCTCTGAAATTTAATAGATACTTGTTATTATAATCAATATCATTCTCTTTCTCTTTCCTTTTTTTAAAAAATTAATTTTTTAGTAGGTTAAATATATTATTTAATCCACACGAGTTAATCCATTTTAGCACATCTAGCTATCTAACCAAGTATGGTTAGTAAGATTCACCAGTTTGCCATGAAATTTGGTACGTATGCTTCCATACACATTAAGATTATAACTGAAAATGCCAACAACAAATTCATTACACAAATTCATCATACGCTAATATTTCTAGGAATTGTACTGCCGTAGAACAAATAGCCACATACCAAGCCACTACAGTATACTACACATAAAGTTGGAGAAAAATATCTTTTTGGTTTCTTATTTATTAAAATGTTCAAAATGACCATCTATTCATTGAAAAATGTTACACTTGATCTCCTACTTTAAAATAAAATACCAAATCTAGTCTTTTATATTTAGGATTTTAGGTTTAAGGATGAGCTAAATTTAATAAATTTCTATAATATGGGAGATTAAGTGTGATATTGTTTAATGAATGGAGGACCATTTTGAATATTTTAATAAGCGAAAGACCATAATGATAATTTTTTGATAAGTGAGAGACCAAAAACATATTTTTCTCTATAAAATTGGACTATATTCAAGTTGCTTAACTAATAATTGAAACTTCAAAACTTACACCACATTGGTATTAGTAATATAAGATGGGTGCCCATGCCTTATGTAGACCAATTATCTCCATATTAAGATAATATAAGATACCTTAGGAAACTAAGTAGTCTTAAAAAAATACTATTCTATACTCACCATTCATATGCACTAGAATAGAGGATGATTATATATATATATATATATATATATATATATATATATATATATGCTTGAATGATGTGTTATAATGAAAAATGATTAATCTATTTTTTAAATTAAAGAACATTGTCTTTATTAATATAGTCAAATGATCTACAGCAAAAAGGACCTCTATTATTGTAAAACCCAATGATTTACAAAAATAATAAATATTAAATAATAAATAAGGTTTACTGAATAAATAGAAAATGTAAAATAATAAATAAATAAATACAAAAAATGATAAATGGATAAGTTAAATAATGAAATAAATAAATAAAATTAATAAAACTTGGGCTGAAGAGAAGACTTGCCTTGTGATGATAGAGCATCATCATGAAACTTAAACTCAGTTCGAAAGTAGTATAGAGGACATGAAGAAACAAAACTAGGATTGCATGTTGGCAGCTTCTCATAAGATAAGAAGAAACTTTTTTTTTTTTTCTTTTTGTCAAAAGGACATAACTTTCGTTCAACCAAATATAGGAACAAAAAAAGCTCCAAAAAACAAACATGACAGTACAAATAGAAACACGAAGTAAAAGAAAGCAAAAGAAACTGATAACAAAAAAAAAAAAAAAAACAAAACAAAACGAAATAGAAGCAAGTTAAACTTAGAAGCCAAACACCACTTTAACTAATGCCTTTTCTATTGCTTTTAGCTTTTGAAACACAGATTGAAGACAAGGGGGATGGGGGAAAAGAGTCCCATCCTGACGAGGTTTTGTGGAAGAAACTAAATGAACTAAGAAGAAACCAAGAGAAGCTGAGCATAGTTCATTCTGATCACAACATCATGTGTAAATGAGAAAGGGTTGAAGCTGACACAAAACTATTGGATTAGTTTGTGAGGTAATGACTATTAAACAACAATGCACTATTATAAATAACCATCGAGTTGCTTAGAAGTTTTGTGGGGCTCGAGAAAAATTCAAGGGAGTTCAACGAAATGGCAAAGAACGTGAAGTTGAAGGCAACTAGTGCAGAAGCTACGATAATCAAAATTTTCTGGAGTAAAAATTGATTCTAATCAAAGCCTTTTTAATGTACTTTTCTAGTTAAGATTGGGGTGCCAACAAATAATTGAGAGGCATGATGAGAACATCTAGAAATTAAGTGCATCTATGAACCCTATAAGAACATGCACATTCTTTCTCACATTATAAAAATTTTCCATTAACATTAACCAAAATTACTCACCTTAAGGTATTGTAAGATATGAGCAAGGACAGAAGAAGAAATTATATATACTGTATAGGTAGTCAGCTGTGTTATTTCCTTTCTCATATTGTTATAGTATGAAAATTTGGGACTATGTGCTGGATATTTGCAACATATTTTTTAAAAGTTCACTAAAACGTTATGCACTTTTATTAACATTAAGAATGAAATGGAAAACAATAATCTTATATAAGTAATCATATATATATATATATATATGTGTGTGTGTGTGTGTATATATAACAAATTTTTTAGAATAACAAATTTTTTGGAGATATTATAACTATCCCAATTTGAGCAGATATGAAGACAACCCCAACATATGTTTTTGCTTTGTTGTTTGGGTTATCAAAGTTTGCTATTAGAGTGTAGTTGTTAATATTTATTAACTGCAGGATATAAATGGCTAGAGAAACTCAAATACAACAGTTAGATGAATTGGTTGAAAGAATTCAGGAACATATGGAGACACAGACACTTACAATAGAAGTACTTAGACAAATTCATGATGTGGTGACATCATTCTTCCTCTTTTGGTCATTTATTAAGATGTTGTCATGTGTCCAAGACGTTTCTAAGCAATTCAATTTGAGATCAAATGGAAATTTTATGAACGAAGGACTCCTGTTTCAATTAAAATTTGTTAGATTTCTAACAAGTAATAGTAAAAATTGTGTAACTCTCTCTAAAAATTTTCAAATCAGTTGATTCTAAAGCTATAAATATCTTAGGCATTAATTTGGACTCTGGAATCACTAGCTTTGGGTTTTAAATAATGGAGATATCTTATAATGAAATTGGACAAAATATTTGCCTTTGCAGTTGAGTTGTTGCTATTGCAAATTTAAAAATTTCATATCTCGTGGTTTCTATGTTCAAATTGTGTGATCTTATACTTGGTGAAAAATTCTAGAAGCCTACGTTTATTGAAATTTAAAATCTCTCAATTTCATTGCCCTAACAGTAAAAAGTAAAAACCCTCCATAACAAAGAGAAGAATATAACAAGGATAAAAATAATTGAGAAACATGCAAATTAATCAATAGAAAATACTTAAAATGAGTAAATGAAATGCACTCATCAGGGAGGATGAAGAAGTAAGCTATTGTTGTTATTAGAAACTGAAATTCCCTTATTGTCATTTTCCCTTATTCCCTTACTGTCATTATCTCCCAAATTCCTTGGTTGAGATGCTCTAGAAGTGATTCTTGATAATTACCATAACAGACCTCAGAAGGTATACTTCAATGAAATCCTATACTAGGGGTAGCAGTTAAGTGTGATATAGAGGGCAATACTTGAAAAGTTTTAGGGACACGATTGTTGTTTGTGACCTACTAGATTTGGGATTTATAGGTTATGAATACACAGTGTATAATGAGAATGCAAGAATAATTTTTTGGTATAATTAGATGGAGCTCTATCTAGTGAGGCAGATAAGCAATATGTTCTCCTCTTCCTATTGTGTTTGTTTGATTTTAGAGGGCCATGATGGATTGACTCAATATTAAAAACCTAGCCTTCACTAGTTAATTAGTTCGTCAAATCAAATAATTAATTATTTAATATAACTTTTTCTATCTTATAATCAATGTTGTGTTTGGAATTTAATATATATTTAATTTAAAAATAATAATTTTATGAAATAATTATTAAAAATGTCTGACATATTTATAAAGTATTTTTAAGGGAAAAAAAATTTAATGATGATTATTTAATTTTAGCAATAAATTTTTTATTAAATATCTATTAATAAACATTAGCATTGCCATAATTTTACTAAACTTTAGAATAATTAAATTTATGATTTTTAGCACTAGATAAATAACATCGAAAGAAAATTTTAAGAAATATGTTTTCTAATAAGATATATATTTAGTAAATGAATGATATGAATCTTCAGGTTATCTAAACATTTTCTTATACCAAATATAATGAGTTAATAAGAATTTACTAGAATTAACATTAATCAAAACAAATTTCTTGACATGTCTATTGTTATAAACTTTTATTATATTTTATTTGAGAAAAATATATTTTTTGGCCCTTACTTATTACAAAGTTGTCATTTTAATCCCTTACTCATTGACATACTCAAAATAGTCCTTCACTTATTGGAAAATATCACAATTACTTCTCCACTTTTTTTTAAAAAATTACCAAATTTTATTTTTCTATCAAACCCTAAACTTTAAAATTTAAGGTACTAGATTTGGTACTTTTTTAAAAAGTGAAGGACTAAGTGTGATATTTTTTAATGAATGTGAAACTATTTTAATTATTTTAATAAGTGAGGGACTAAAATAGTATTTTACTCTATTTTATTTTATTAATTTTAAAAGTTGCAGGTATCAGTGATTTGAATCTATGCGTGACTGAATATATTATGGTCCATCATGGAATAAGATAATTAGGTAAGCCATCATTTTCCCTATCACCTTAAGTAAAAGCGCTAATCATCATCATCCTAAGTTCTAACTTATCCATCAAAATTTAAAACATCTTTGGCCCCGAAAAAAAGCGTTACAACAAAATCTATAAAGATTATATATTTTTTTTGAAAAAATGCTTAATTTATATATAGCTTTTTTTTTCAAAAGCCTGATATAGATTAACATTGAATCACTAAACTTATAATTAATTAATTTGACTAAATTTATCTATTTTGTTTTAAGAAAGTGATAAGAACGTTTTTGTTGAATGATTGTAGTTGTGGTTTTCCCTTTAGCATTGGAGGGACTTATCATACTCTTTTACTGTTTATTTGTGCGAACTTTTGAGAAAATTAATTTGTTTTCATATATGCTTATTTTTTTTGGATGAATGATATTTATGAGTATTAGTAAAAAATTAAATTAATTGATGTATTGTGATTAACATTATATTTAAATTAAACACTAAGAAGCAATCTTAATGAAACACTATAGAAGAATTGACTATGTTGAAGGCACGAAAGTTGAACTGATTGAAAGGAAAAGAGAAGACAAATAGTGTGACAGTAGTTGTTAAAGGAGATCAATAATCTTACAAGAATAGTGAACAGGAGGAGATAAACAATGATTTTATCGAGACAGTAACGAGGGACTGATTGTGTTGGAGGCACGATAGTTGGATCGACTGAAGATGAGAAGAGGAGAAAATGAACAATGTGGTAACAGTGGGTGAAGCAGATTGGTAATCTTACAAGAACAATAAGCAAGATGAAATAAATGGTGTTATAATTTCTTTCACATCTATGGTCATGTTTCTGTGGATGCCTAATCAATGCTTCTATATGTATGTATATATTGCTTATTTTCACAATATAAATTGAGATACATGCTTATATTTAACAACCTTTTGATTTTACCATGACTAAAAGTATTTGAAAACCCTAATATTAATTCGCATATATGCATATATTTAATTACATTTATTATTTTATCATTGATCAAAAGTATTTGGACAATTACGTATATGGAAACCCTAATATTAATTGGTATACGTGCATCTATATATAAAACATTGTATTTTTCCATTGACTAAAAGTATTTGGACATTGTGTTTGTTAAATGCATATATTTAATAGGGTAAGTATAATTTTCACCTTTGTTTTTCTTGTGAAATTTAAGACTAAAACAATAAAAACAATTATGTTTAAAGGAAGTTGAAGAGTTATTAAATTTACAACTAAAATTTCATTCTAAATATAACTCATGTTAAAGAGAGAGAAATTATTAAATGTAATATTAAAATCAATAAAAATAATTATGTTAAAGATAGTTGAAGAAATATCTTATGTTAAAGAAAGTTTACTTTATCTATATAATAAATAATAGATAATAGATAATAGATAATAGATAATAGATAATATATTGGTAAGTCAACGGTGATAATTAGGCTAAATGATTGTTTTGTAAGGCTGCAAATGGTTTGGGCTGGGTTGGGCCACATTAGGACCCAAGACTCGGCTCGAAGATATACAACTTCTTGAAAAAAGACCCCGGGCCTATGGCCTGGCCCGGAAGACCTAGTGAGCTGTCCAGGTCGGGTTGGGGAGATTTGGGCTGGGCCGGGCTACATCTATTGCAGTCACTGTAGCTAGAGCATGAGAATCTCCTCTAAGAGAACTGTGTGTCCCCAAGTCCGCAGAAACAGGCAAACAACAGTGGTGATGAGTGCATAAGGGCCATTTATGAACAATCTAGTGACTATCATAAGTGTAATGTTGACGTTTGCAGAAATACTTCTATAGGATTTGTATAAAAGCAAAGAGGGAATTGCAGCATACATGAAGCTGGCTATAGTGATAGCATGGGTTTTGAGTTTGTCAGATATGTAGCCAGCAAGAATACCCCCAAAAATACCTCTTACATCGAACAAAGTGGAGAGGTTGCCAGCAGATGCAATAGAGACATACTCCCCACCAATTTCTGCAAGATCATCAGAAGGAATAAAATACCAGATTCAATCTATCTACATGCTAAACACTGCATTACATATTTACATGCTCAAGAAAAGAGTAGAATACAAGGGACCCCCATGGTAGATGATACTTTATTACAAATGCAATTTATATTGCCTAAAAGTTGGCTGTAGATTAAATGAAAACAGTAGGAGAGATGGTTTCATATATTGTTAAGCAGTTTCTATTAAAATGAACCATGTTTTAAAGATCACAAAAGCCAGGCCAACGATTATATTCAGATACTGAAGGGGGAAACCAGAGGGGATTTTCATTCTGCTGCCATTCAGTTGGAAAGGAGGAAAAACATATAATTGGTCAATGCATGTGAGAGATAATTCTGCTACTCTAATTATGCACACTTTATTTGTCCCAAAATAGGGTCATATGTTATGACTTCCTAATCAAAGTGCAGTCATAAACAACTTAGAAGGACATAACAGAGGAGACTCTGTTGGATTGTCAACAGAACTGAAAACATATAGTGATACTAATATCCATAATGTAATGGCTATTTCCAGAAGTTAACATTTAAAAGGAAAACCACAGTAGCAATCATAGATGAAGAACTCCCAAGTAACTGAAGGTTTCCTAGCAATAGTCATATATTAAGAGGGCAAATTTTTTAATCAATAATGTTCCTCTATGTTGGAAACAATTTGGTAGAGTAAGAGATCCCAGTAACCAAAAGGTTGGGTGATCAACAAAAGCTCTAAGCTTTAGCAGAACATGACCACCATAAATCATCTGTTCCTACTACTACAAATCGCTGAGTTAAGGTGGAAGGACTGAAGCAAAAACTCTCTAGCATATCTGAGAATTAGACCAAGTTTTTGAATTCCTTTATAATGTTTTCTTGTTTTCCTGATCTTCTTAGCGTTGATCTAGTGGGTATTCTATAACTAGAAATTTCCCCCAAAAAAAAAAAAATCTAGTAATTGAAAACCGATCACTAAGAACAATAATGACATTAATTTTGAAAATGGTGCAGTGTAAAAAACCATGCATTATAAGTTACATAGACAATAAATTAAGTTATAGTGACCAACATTGGAACTTATAAAAGCATGTTGGTTTAACAAACTAAACATAAATGCAAGAAAAAGGCAAAAAAGAACTACAGGAAGGCATCTTTCTCAAGTAGCTTGAGTACTTCATGCTGATTGTTGAGCTTTGCGACATCTATGGGAGTTTTCCAGTCTATATTCTGGAGAGTACTGCAAATAGAACATCCAGGGCAACATCTATCATAGAAATAATATCAAATTAAGCAATAAGCACAACAAAACCATTCTCAGTGAGCTAGGTTTGAATGACTAGGTGAAAGTGTGCAAACAACAGTCTAGATAGGCTACTTGCACTGCAGCACCATAACTTCCAACACCAAAACAAGTCTAGCAACATTCTCAGTACTCTCATCCCCATCAACTATTTGAAGAACCACCTCATTTTGTATTTTGTTTCATTATTTTGATGCCAAGAGGGAATTATAGACTATAAATATACTAAAAACACTTCAACATAGAGAAATAAAAATATACTACTTATTATGCCATAAAAAGTTCATAATACTTTGTTAAAAGAAAATGATCTTGGCCTAAGAATAATGTATATTTTTTAAAGTCTGCCAGACATGAGCTAACAATACATTTTCATGAGGATTTCTTTGGTTAGCTTACCCTAAACTTTTAGATATAATCCAAAAACCATGCATGTTTACATTTTCTAAACTTTGCTTTTAGTCTACAAAACCAAGATAGAGAAATAACTCAAAAGCCAAACTTTAGCATGCATACTTATCATCCAAGTTGTATCAAAATAGCCCTAGCAAAAATGCATGCGTGCTGTACTTCAAACTATTAACTATTTTCCAATATTTTTAATATATGTGACATCTGAAGCTAAGATGAAAGTCTAGATTCTACACATTTGAATCCATATCTTACTGTTGAAGCAATTTCATCAGCCATGACTACCTCAAGGAGAAGAGCCACGCATTCCTTCCTACCATAACCAACTGCATAATGAAGTGCTGTGTTCTTATTTTTATCCAAAGCATCCACTGTCACTCCAACCTTAATAAGAACTTAAGCACACTTCACCTGAAATTATACAAAGTACAACCATATATAAAAGGCCCCAGCAACCATTTCTCAAGAAAATCTTTGAACAAACCCTTACCTATCTGCCCAAATAGTCCAAAATCATAATTCACAACTAGTAGACCAAAATAACAAAACTACAATAATTTAATCAGATGTCATGTGTTAGCATTTAGCAGAATAAAGTGGAATTAGAACCATCTTATAGTAGGTTCCATAACCACAACAATTTAATCATGCGAGATTATTCTACCTTAAGAATACCCTGCTCAACCACCAGCCTTCTAGAAGCTAATGTAGCACCACCAGCTAAGACACTAGAATAGTGGAATAATCCTTTCTTTTTCTGGAAGGATTTCACTATGTATTAGTAAAGATTTCTGCTGAAGAAAATAGGAAACTACAAAAGACAATTGAGCTTAAATTGTTACCTCTCCTGCATAAAGTTTCTTAGAGGTGCTTATTACAAATATAAACATGGCAAGTTTGGAATCGTTTTGTATCAAGCTACAAATTTCATTAAAATTGAACATTAAGACACTTGTGGGGAAAAAAAAAATATGGAAAAAAGTCCAAATACCTGAGTTGAAGCCATTGGTGGCATCAGATAATTCTTGATAAGAGAAGCATTTCCAAGTGGGTCTTTTAGGAGGTTCTTGGGGGAGGGGAAGGGATTTATTACGAAATCATAGATTAAGGAATCCAAACAATGCAGTGAATATAAATTATAAACACAAAATAAGATGAGAAGGTACCTCTTGCAGTGGTTTGGAGAACTTGAATAATTAGACAATTATATATAGGTTTTAGCAGCATTACAGTTGTCTTCTTGACATCACAGTAGGCTTGTTGATACCAATGAAAACCAATAAGTGTTCGTAATGTGGTAGCACTTAAATATTACTGACATCATACCTAATTACCGATGGCAACCAATAACATGTGTCTATGAGCAAGAAATTACATATATTAAGAAATATACTGCTAGGCTAGGGTCCGTCACAGATAGTTATTTAGTCCACTACAAATTTAAAAAACACTAAACACTAATAAGTGTTCATAACATCTTGTGCAACACTTGAATCTCCAGAAACATATGTCGAAATCAAACAAAATGATATTAATTTTAAAACTTGACAATGCCAAGAGAACTTTTGATATTAATTAACTTAGAGCTTACCAGATGTAGCACTTTCAAATTCTTCAAACTGGTCAAAGTCATGATCATTAAACTTTGACTCTCGAGGGGTTAGCCAATCTTGGGCACACACAAGTGCCTCAGTCATCTTGGGTGATAGGGAACTCCTAAACACATCAAGCACTCGTCCACTAGTGTTAAATGTTGATTCAAAAGTGACAGTAGACACTGGCACAACTAACACATCACGTGCAATTTGAGAGAGTACTTTATATTTTGAGGAATTTTCTTTCTACCATGCCAAGATACTAAATGCAGGTTAATCATCAAGTACTTCAGATTCCAAGTACTTCTCTAACTCTGATTTCTGGTCCACACCAACCTTTACCCTCTTTAAAGACTTCCATTTATCTCATGGACCAGATGGGAAAAAGTCTAGGTCATCTAAACCTCTAGACTCTGAAGTGTCTAACACCACACTTAAATCTCCAAGGGTTTCAACTGATTCTGGAACAACCGCATCAGAATATTGTTCATACAGGTGATATAAACTATCTTTGACCCTTTTCTTCATGCTCTCATGTACATCAGGATCAAGGTATATGTCTTCAATTGTGGCATTAACATATGCAAGCTTGTACCTAGGGTCCAATACTACCCTTATTACAAGCAACATGTTAAGGTTTTCTGAGTGACCCCAATATTTATCATACTTACTTTTCATATTATGAGCCATTTCCCTGATAATTAGATTTTGATGCATAGAACTTGCAAGTAACAAGGTTTGAACATGTGCAATTTTATGGAAGTAGGTATTTGTGGTCACATGTAACGATGCAGACAACCTCAATGTCATGTCACAAAACACCCTAAAAAACTTGACAAATACAATCGCATTACTTTAATCTAAAGCGTTGGGCGGACCTTTTCGACGCATATCTTCTCTAAAGTGTGCATTAAACCCCTCATCTTTGTCCTCCATTCTATCAAATACCCTCTGGAACTTTATGACATGCTCCAACATCAAGTAAGTGGAGTTCCATTTGGTCGGAACATCCAAGCACACCAAACTTTTTGCCTCAATTTTCTCCATCTCCACAAAACTTTTAAACCTTTGCAATCTCACAGGAGAAGACCTAACGTATCTTACTGCATTTCAAATGGCAGCAATAGAATCATGTAAATCCTTTAACCCATCTTTTATAACTAAGTTTAAAATATGAGCGCAACACCTTACATGTAAAAAATCTCCCTCACATATCAACCCATTCCAACTTTTCAAATGTTTCTTTGAATAAGCTACTGTTGTATCATTGGAGCTTGCATTATCAACTGTCAATGTAAACACCTTTTCAATCCCCTACCCAAGTAGACACTTCTCAATGGTTTTTCTTATGGTGTCACCCCTATGATTTTCAATAGGGCAAAAACTTAAGATCTTCTTTTGCAACCTCCAGTGCTCATCAATAAAATGAGCTGTGAGACACATATAGTTGAAGTTTTGCATTGATGTCTAACAATTAGTTGTCAAACAACCACGATTACATGAGTTCTTTAAGAAACCCTTGAGATCTCTACCTTCCTCAACATAGATTTTGTAACAATCTCTAGCAACGGTCATTCTTGAAGGAGGAGGAAATCTAGGTTCAAATTGATCCCATAGGCTTCTAAACCCATACCTCTCCACGGCTCGAAATGGCACCTTGTCACATATCATATATTTAGCTATAGCTTTGCAGCACACATTTGCATTATATGTGTGTGGGACTAATGTTCTTGGCTGAGAAGAACCTGATGGGGTCAGATAGGCTAACATATATTGGGATGTCTCATAAGCCCTATTGGGATGCTTCTGACATCTTCCTAGGTATTTTTTTAGCCAGTTCATGCCATGTTTGTTAGGGTCACAAGCGTATAAAGCCCTACAGTAATTACAGGTAGCTTAAACCTTCCCATTGGTCTCTTTTAATAGGAGCTTTGTAAAATGCTCCAACACATCGACTTTCGTGGAGCAAGTTTTCTCTTATCACCTACCAGAGTAGACTCCATAGCAGATGTAGATGCTGCAGATGTCGGAGCTATGGTATTCTTATCAGGTCATATAACTATGGTTTGGGTTGGAAGAGGGCACATTGTTGGCTTGGGATTGCCCTTCTCCTGGGGATTGTTGACTACTAGAATCTATTTATCCAATATCAAGTAAGATAATGGAACATTTAATAGCATATTAAACTGGAAGTTTGCACAACCACAAATGACTCAGCATTCATTACATCTATACTGGCAGCTTATGTTTAATGCTATGTTACTGTTATTTGGAAGGAAAGAACAATTTTCTTATAATTAAAATATAATTAGCCTTTAACAAAAACTTTAAACATTTTTTATGGAATAAGTAAAATAAAAATGCATTCACTAATACATTTAATAACATATTCATTTGCTTCATAGCTTTATATATAAAAGTGACTCTAAAAGTCCTAACAGGGCTACTATAAGTTGACGACTAATTTTTATTATAAATTAGTTTGCATTTCCTGTTCATTTAAGACTAAAAATCATTTAAATTGAGGCTTGTAAACTCTAATGCATTTCCTGTTCATCAAAAATCAAGATTTAACTAATAACTATCATAGTACAAGCATTTGCAAGGCCTAATCTACTCTTATTAACAATGCATTATACATGACTTGAAAGTATCATCAATAGCCAAAATTCCTAAGCATTTTTTATCAAAAATTTAGGCAAACCTCTCCATTCTGATTTCCATAGTGCTAGGAAGTGGAAGTACAAAATCATACCTTCAATTGCCTTAAATTGATCCACAGTAAGGATAAACAATGGCAACACAACAGTGCAACACAGACTTAGGGCTACGGTTAAACCAACTAACGATTCTAATCTCCACTGTGATTGGGCAACTTCAATAAGTTCCTACGTGGTTCCACATGAAATGTAGGTCGGAGGGTGGCTGACGAGTGAGAATTGACAACAGCGACAGAGTGGACTCACCTTCGTGTGACGATAGACAAGCAAGAAGGCCGGACGCTAGTGGATGACTGCGATGTGACGACAAGGAGACAGCGGTGACACGAATGATAGCGTGAGTGTTGAGAGTCGACAACTCGAGCTCGACGCATTCTTCAGAGGTAAGAGGCAGAGATATTGAGAGATTGAGAGAGAGAGTCTATGTTGTGTTGTGTGTGAGGCTATGAGCCACTAAGTCAGAGATGAGATGAGAGATTGAAAGTAATAGTATACAGAAAAAAAATAATTAAATAATATAAATAAAATATCAAATAAAAAAAAATAGCCAACGGGTTGCCCTGGGTCCAGGCAACCACATTTTCCCTTTGCCCTAGACCCGCCCCGACCCGGTGGCTCCTTCTCCCTCACTTTCTCTAACACCAGACTCAGTACCCCTCTTTGTACTCATCCTAGCCTGGCCCAACTAGCTCGGGTTGGGCTAGGTTCATCGGGTTGCTGGGTTTTTGTTCAGACCTACTACTTTGTGAAGCCATAAAAGCCATTTGTTCAGAGCAACTTGCTACATTCAATCATCTTTAGCCACTCTATTTAGAACATCTTACTATACGTTAGATCATTGTAGATGACTTGCTGAACTATGGTTGTCGAGTCTTTGGGCCTTGATGGAGTGGATTGGGCCACTTTGGGCCTATGGGTATCTTGGGCCTGTGAGGCATTCGTAACAAAAGTGTTCCCTCTAAAAAATTCACTACTGAAAGTTTATTAATTGGGCTCGGCTTATATGAAAGGTTGGTCAGCCTAATCCATTAGACCTGACACCATGTCAAATATTCACATTTATTGGGCTGAATTTGCGTTTGACATAGGAATGAACTAAAAACCCAATTTTCTTGTCACCTTGATATTCGATATTTTATGCTAAAAATTTGATAAAATGCAAATTGGGATCCAACTTCACTTTGAGATTGAGGTTACATTTTATATTAGCTCCGCAAAATTAAGACGTGACGACCTCATTATACATAGTTTTTTTTTAAAATATATATTTTTTATGTTATTTTTTAATTAAAATACGACAAACATGTGGTTTTTCAAAAATATCACGTCATGTATATTATAATTGCAAATAATAGTACAACTTTGAATTAAATTATATGCTTTTTATATTAATTAACTACATACTCGTCTGATAACAAAGATATAAATAAAATGTATTTTAGTCTAATTCCGTTAGAAAAGCCCCCTTCCTGATAAATTTATTATTCAAATTTGTCATGAGTGAGTTTGTAAAGGACAAAGTTGTTAACCATGTTATTGTAGTTGTGATGTCTAGTTGTTTTTATTTTTGTATTGGATGTGCTGGAATAGTAGTGTCATGGGGATTTGGTTACTTTATATTTGACAATTCAAATTTATTGTATTTAAAAAAATTTGGGTTATTAAATTTTTATCAAATGGTTCAAATTTTAGTAAATGTGAAATAGTTTATAAATTTTTTTTAAAATCTCGACTGTTAAATAAAAATTTAACGGTCCAAATTTTATTAAATTCACATGCATTTGAATTTCTAACTTTAAATCCATTTCTGTATTATGGTGACTAAGACTTTTCTTAAACATTTGATTTTTGTTGGAATCTAGATTTTCTGTGGTTTGCTATAGGAATTGATCATCATTGGTTTGCACATTTCCTTAAATATGAACTATTGGAATAAAAATTGGTGACCCTGTATAGTCAAAAAGCCAAATTTTTGACCATGCGCGATTACTAAAATTAACCCGAATCATTAAATCGTATAGTTCCTTCAATCTTAATCATTAGATCAATACATTTCTTCCTAAACACAGTAAATCTAAGTATTTTTTCTGTTGCTTAAGCATACATGGGGTAAATAATATGTTGGATCCAATAAGTTGATTAACTTGTAGGCACTCACATAATAACCATTATAAAACCTAGATCTTCAATGTGCCCAACCTCTAGGGAATAATTAATAAGCTCATTTTGTACATCTTTTTATCTTTATAATTATGGTGGCAGTTTCTTGTATAAATTAATCAATGATTTTTTTACTTTTGCTTAATTCTTAGACCATGCATTATTTTAATTAAGAAGCAACCTTTGCCAATGGATAATATATGCATTTTTAATCCAAGAGTCTTTTATTCTAGGTCTTTGGGTAAATTTTCATGTTCATATAAGTAATGTGAAAAAATATGAGAAGAATATAATTTTAGTTTTTCACTTTTAGTCATAAGATCAATTAGGTCTTCTAAAGATAAAAAAAATTAAAATATCTGTCTATGGGTGAAAGTCTTCATAGAATAAGGGTCCTCCAAGGATCAATTTGACTCTTCAAAGGGACCAACTTAGTTCATTTTTCATTTTTTGAAGACTAATTTGAAACTTTCTATTTTTAAAGAACTAAATTAATACTTTGGCCAAAAGTAAGAGATCAAAATTATATTTTTCTTGAAAAATATAGATTACACATATAATGTTAAATAGTATTTGAAGAGTATCTCTTCATTTAAAAGGAAAACCAAAAAGAAATTTAAATATGTTGTGTTTGATGGAGAGCTAGATATTATATTATTCCTTTGAGACATTACAAAAGATTCAGCCAATCCAAAAGTCACCTCTATGGTTACTCAAAAGAGAAAAATATAATTTTGGTCATTCACTTTTAGTATTATAATTAATTTGGTCCTCTAAAGATGAAGAGTATTAAAATGATCCTCTAATCAATTTGGTCCTTTATAGGGACCAAACCTATTCACTTTGTTATTTTTGGAGGACTATTTTGATATTTTCTATTTTTGGAAGATTAAATTGATAATTTAGCCAAATTTAAGGGGACCAAAATTGTATTTTTCTCTTATTCAAAATCTATAAAGTCTAGTGTAGCTTAGCATACAAATAATCATATACACAAGATCGAATTAGTGAAAACATAATTAAGACTTTTATGGGAAAAGTTATTAAGGACATGTTGGTCTCCTTAATGGTTTTAGGGTTTCAGGCACATCCTACAATCTCATCTTCTTCACTTGTCCAGCACTATCACTCAGTTCCTTCACGAACTCCAAATATAATCTCTACTTAGAGAAGAAAAAAGTGTACGAGACTACATAGTATTTTTGGTAAAAATAGCATATATGCATAGAAGGTTATACCCAAGGTTGTCAAATTCGCGATTTTAGGTAGACTCGTAATGTAGAATCATAAGAGTTTACAATAATAGATATTAGACATAATTATATCATATAAATAAAAAAAATTTCATACATAAATACTCATTTCATTATTCATAATCTACATTCTATACTTTTAATTCAATTCAATATACAAATTTTAATAAGCTTCATAATTTATTATCCATAATAAAATAATACTCATTTAACAAAACTAAGTCTCAAATAAAAATAATATATAATTTACATTAGCTAAAGAGAAATACTAATTTCTTAACCATTATAGAAAAGAAATAAAGAAAATATAAATTGATCTTTTTTCACAAATTAGCTAACGAGAAATCTTAATTTCCTAACTATATATGCATCAAATTTCAGAAATTTGTATTAATAATATATAAATTCTTCATTATTTTTAGGTAACTATATTAAATAATTAATATTTAAATTTTCCAATATATTAAAACTTAATTGGTTTAGATTAAGACCCCAAAATTATTGAGTGTTCAATATATCAAGTCAATTAAATCATAGCTTAAAAATATATATATAGAGTTAAGCATTACATGTTGTAGTAATTATATATAATGTATTGCATATATATATATATATATATATATATATATTACATACTATTAGTGAGCGAGTTGACTCAGTTTGCATGACTCAAAACGTGAACTCGGCTAGTCAACTGAGTTGACTTGCGAGTTTGATAACACTGGTTATACCAGGTGAGAAGGAAATAGTATGTAATATGTTTCATTGAGAATTAGACACATAGCAAATTATAAGAAAAATGTTGTTATAGTTTCTGACTTATTGCTGAATTGTTATATAGGTTCCTTACTTATTTTATTTGTCAAAATGACCCCTCACTTATTGGAAATTGTTATTTTTGGTCTCTACTTGTGATCAGTTAAGGAAGCATAATTTGAAAAGCTACATATAGTAACAATATCATAAACGAGGGACCAAAAATGACAATTCCTAATAAATAGAAGATAAAAAGTGACAATTTCTAATGAGTGAGGAACTTTTTTGAAAAATATAATGAGAGAGGGACCAAAACAATAATTTAGTGATAAGTTGGAGACTAAAATAATATTTTTCTCAACAAATTACAATTTAATTATCCACGTCCAGTTTATCCAAAAATTTGTTTATCCTTATAGTTTAAAGTGTGTCATCCAATATCCTTAGGTTTGCTTTGTCCTAATATAACTTAAATTGTAAAATTGTCATATATGTATATATATATATATATATATATATATATAGATATAGATAAGTCATCCACTTTTGTACTTTGTGACAATTTAGTCTTTTACAAATTTCTCATGCCAAATCAATCCCTTAAAATTGTTATTCTAATCAAAACCTATCCCTTAATATCTAATGTGGGTGAAAAATGAACTAGTTTTGTAAGTTTAATAAGGGATTGGTTTTGTATAGAATAACAATTGTAAGAGACTTATTTGATACAAACAATTTTTGAGGAACCTAATTTTCACATAGTGTAAAAACAAAAGACTTGTTTGGTAGGTTTCTCTATAAACATGATGGAAAGCAATTAATAATTTCATTGATAAATTATCTTTCACTTAAATCTTATACTACTATTATAAAGGAGATAGCTGTAATTTTGAAATGTCACTTTAATCTTGGTTATATAGCTTGAGGATACTATATTAAAAATTGTTCAATGTAATGGTGAAACATTCTTTCATATGTAGAATAATCGTTTTAAATTTTAATCATTATTTATGATAAATTAGAACTGAAAATACCACAAGATAATTAAATAGTAACAAAATAAATTAAATCATACATGGGTTGACTTACAGGACAAACTAATTTTAGTTAAATCATAGAATGATTATTTTGAGACTTTTAATTCGTAGAAGACTAAAATGAAACCAAATTTAAAAGTTGAGGACCAAAGTAATAATTTTCTCTTGAGCAATATTTGTCCAAAAGTTTCTCACAAGTAATTTTTTTTATTTAAAGTTATAGTGGAATCTTTGTTGGAAATAGGGACCAAATTGATAAAATTATTTAGTTTAAGTCACATAAAAAATGCACTATCCTTCGCCCCACGCGAATTTTCCTAAGAATAAAATAGACTTGCCTAAAGTAGAACCTCAAGATTAAAACTAGTAGAAGTATATGATGTGTGGTAACTAAGATAGTGAGTAATAGTTATCCCGGTTTATAGTTATCGGGGTTTGGAAACCAAAAACTAATTATTCTATTCAATATGGGATTAAGAAACTAATGTGTAAAACTGATTATTTTAAAATAGAACTCATAAACCCAACAATCTTATGATTGGATAATTTGACCTTATACTTTTCTAAATATATGACGCCAAGAATTTTGAATAAAACTTTTTATTGTTCACAGCAAATTATATAAGTAATTAATATCATTGTGTGCTTTTGGCCACCCGAGAAGGATCCCTTGTCTAAGATTTTTGGTTTGAATGTTGAGGAAGCTAAGAACATAATCAAGAAGGAGAATCCTAAAGCAAAAAATTGTTGTAAAGCACTCAAATTATCAGCCTTTTGAAGAAGGGTCACATCAAGAGCAAGTAATAATATTGCTAGCGGCGAAAAAAGGATTTGTTTGGGTTGTTTACAGGGATACTAAAAAATGAAATATCAAACATCTTAAAAGGATACTGGTATATCATCACTATTTAATTCAATAGAATATTATTTTGATATTTAACTTTTATAAATTATCTTTTTAGTTGTTCATTTATTTTATTTTTTAAAATTTACTGCTGATTGAAAATTGTCACTTTTGTTATCTCTCTTTTGAGACCACGACAATTTTCAATTAGTAAAAATTATTTTAAGAAATAAAATAAGTGAGAAAAACTAACATGCAAATTTAATGATAAATTAGGAACTAAAATGATATATATTTTTTTCATACTTTACATGTATCCATCATATAATATAAATTACTAAAATATTAAAAAATTCTTCTAAAAATAAGCTTTGTGTTTCCTCCTGATTTTTTTTTTTGTCTTTGCTAATTGCATCCGTTATCAAAGGAAAAAAATGGAGTACATAAGTCATCTATGTGAGTTGTTATAAAATTCAACAAATGAAATGCTTCAACTCACTAATTATATCAACTTCACCTTTCTTTTGTAATTAATTAAAGGGATAATAAGAGAGACCTACCAGGCCTATGACGTATTTATTGAGGGATAATATATATAATTAACTCTTCAAAAGATATGTTAACAAGTATTTATTTGGACAACGAAAGTTGGATTTTCTTGTTCTAGTTGCTACAGTAAAATTATTAATCTTCCAATGTCGTTTTTATTTACACATATATTTGAAGTTTTGTTTTTTTAATCTCATGTTAGATTTTTGTCTTATTAAATTGTGAGAGTAAGTTGTTGAGCAAAATTGACACCCAAAAAGGGGTAAATTGGAAGTGGTATAAAATTTGCACACGTTAAACATTCTTGAAATGGTTTTTCAAACTAGAAACAATAAGAGTAAACTTGGTAATTCAAAAATAATAAATGCAGAATATTAAGAAGATAAGGGAAGAGACACAAATAATTACCCTAGCTTGACTTCTACTCAAGCCTATGTCTAACCCCTAAGCAACCTCTTATGAGTTTTTTTACTATCTCAATAATTAAATATAATAAGGAGGAATAACCTTTCCCTTAAGTACAATACTCAGGAAGAACCTCTTCTTCAACCCAAGCATACTCTGCAAGATACTTTCAAAGAACCTACTTGAACTTAACTAGGGAGAACTTTTCCTTCAACTCAAGCACTCTTCGTTTGATACCCTAAAGGATCTTCCTTGAGCTTCTTACTCTCAAAGAAGAAAGAATTTCAAATAAATAAACTCTTTGGAACAAAGTATATAGAACAATGAGGCACTAATGCAATAAAAAGCTGATAAGAATATGAATTTTATGATATAATTACTCTTAAATGTTTTTTCTTATAATTTCAAGTCCATAGGTCGTGTATAAATTGCCAAAGGTCTAATAGATCTATTAAGAGTAAGAGGGAAATCAAACTTTTCAAAATATATTCATTAAGAATTAATTATGACCTTTTTGTCACTTCCTAGTTGACTGCTCACTCATAGCCAGGCGATTGGTCCCTTTTTCCCATATAAAAAAAAATCAAATTTGGACCTTGACATTTGACTGCTGGCCAGTGGCTATTTGACTAATCTCTCACAGAGAGCTCTTAGTCAAATGATCTTGAGGATTGATTGGGTTTAACCTAGGTGTGGCCTATTGACTAAGGACTCATAGAGCTCTTAGCATACTAAGATCAAAGCTAGCAACAGATTGGAACCTTACAGAGGCATGCAGTTAACTGGGACTTCTCTGGAATAGCCCAATCAGTTGGGACAAGAGTTGGTAACTGATTGCCAAGGGGCCAATCAATTGTTAGGCTTTTGCTAGTCGATTAGGAATATCCTGAGTTCCTAAAATTAACTTTTTTCAAATTGTAAGACTTAGAATTAATTTTATAACTGATTTAAATATATTTTCTCAGTTTAATATTATTTACAAAGGTTCATGATAATATGATGAAGAGCATTTATAAGCTATTTATTACATTGAAAAGCTTTCATACTAAGTGTGTAATCATCAAAACCTTAATATCTTTAGTAAATGGGCTCATCCTAAGCTCCGTACAACCCAACAAGACTTTTCATTTAAAATAAAAAACACACAGAATACGAGATACCCTCATTTCAAATATAATTTTTTTTAATGAATGGAATAGCATAGTTTATAATTTTTTTTAATCAAATTAGTAAAGATATTTGTGTTTATAAGCTTGTTTAATTAATAAAGGTAAAATTGTACATTTTGATAAAATTATTTCATTTTGATATTAATTCTCTAATTTAAAAGGTTAAAAAAAGAGCTTTCAAAACTTAGAAGAGCTTTACAGGCTCTATTTTATTACTCAGTCCTATCCAAAAAAAAAAAAAGTTCCAACCTTATCTTCTTTTGCCGTTCAGTCCTTTCCAAAGCGTATTTTCATACTTCAGCTCTGTTCAATATTTTCATACACGGGACAGTATATCTTGTGTTCTGCATGAATAGTAATTACTTCAATTATAACGGGGGCGTGCAGCTCCATCATGAAGAATTGTACCTTCAATAATTAAAAAAAATATTTATACTAACAAAAATTATATTAAATAGAAATATGTTTTAAAATAAAATATTTTATTGAATAAATTACATTAGATTTTTTTCCCAGAACAACATTTCATTTTTATTAAATAAAAGTTCTATTGATAATTGTTTCTTTAAAAATGAAGTTATATATATATATATATATATATGATATAGTTTCTTCTGATACATCTCAACTCCATCCTATAAAAATAACTTTAAATTTTAGTTTTTTGAAAACAGATTTTATTATTTTTCAACGTAAAAAATATCAAAATTTAAAATTAGTTTTAATAAATTATTAGAAGAAATAGTTTTATTGGATGACGGGAAACTTACTCGCAACCCAATAAAACAAAAATTTGACACGACAATCTATTTCTCATGACTCCTTAAATTTTTAATTAAAAAATACTTTAAATATATAAGTGAGTAAAAAAGACAATGATAAATATCAAGCATTTAATAATTTCACTGTAAATATCAGCTAAAAACCACCAAAGTTGTCCTCTAATAGAATTCACGTAAAAGCCTCGGAAAAGTTATGACAAATCCTTCCTTTTGATTGTCTTTGTTAATTTCCAGGAACCTTGTGTCCTTTACTCACTTTCACCTAGTGTAAACAGTTGTTTAACCAAAATATACATATGATAGTTAAAACATTTTAATGATTTAGATAATCACAATATTGAGTGGGACAATATCAAACACTTATGTTTAGATAGATGGTAAGTGATAGAATGACATGAAATAAGATGATTATGATTATGCTTAAATATTCCTTCCGTTATGCGATTTAGTTAAACCTATTAGCCAAAACTATTATTGGAAACATGTAATAAATTAAGGGGGTGAGTATGGAGATTTAGTCCATAGATAATACACACTGTAATAAGAACAAGACAATCTAAGGGCATATGTAATTTAATAAAGAAAAATAAAATCTTGTAAGCATAAGAAAGAAAAATTTTATTTTATAATAATTGAGTCTAAGAGATATAATTGTAACAAGAAATTAAAAAATTGAAACAGCCAAAAGATTTTATTGCACAACTTGAAATTTGCAACTCATGCGATTGAAATAGTAAATAGATATCTAACAAAACTCAACAAGGTAATTTTTTAGGAAGCCTCAGGAAAATACAAATGTGACACATAGCTCATAAAGAAAACATGTAAAATGCGTCCATGAGAGTAAATATATCTAAATATGAGCATTCTGCTCAATTCAATGGTCCACATGGAGCTAGTATCACTTTAGTTTTGCTAGGTAGGGCTCAGACATGCACCAAAGTTAATACAAATTGTTCTTTTGGCAGTATTCACTGCAATGAAAAAAGTTATTTTGCAAGGGACCATGTTGTAACACTTACGAATTTCAAAATATCCAAATAATCAATTTAGCACTCTAGAGAACTTGATTTATTAATTTCCCAGGTTGGGAGGAAGCAAGATAAGGGCCTGAGTGAAATTAAAAATAAAATAAAATTTAAAAAGGAAATAAGGCAGGCTTAAAATTAAATGAAGTAGGAAAATCATCTAAGAATTAGGCTGGTATATCCTAGCCTAGCACATGGACACCCTTCTATTCGGCCTTGAGTTTGAACGTAAACCTCCCTTCTTCCATAAAATTTTGTTTTGTTTTGTTTTGTTTTTTTTTTTCCTGTTCTTATTTTCATTTTCTCCTTTTGTTTATCTTCTCTGTCATTGCTCTTCTTCATGAAATTATTGAATCTTCTTCTTCTCCACTCCATTCCTGGTTTTGCAACTTCTCAAGTTCTTCCTCCCTTTCCATTTTCATTAAGCTATGGTATTTTTGCATGAGGGAGTGGGAGCTATTCTTTTGTTCATTATCCTATTTTTGAGGTCCTAGTATATCTTGGTAGTTCCTAGATGAAGAGTATACCTATTCTTATATGGTTCTACTAAGATAATCTCAATCAAATTCTCCATATTAATACATAAGGCCTATCTCAATATCTATCCAAACTATCCTTAGAGATGTTAAACTCCTTGGACTTCCTTTAGGATATCCAATCTCTGTTGGATCGAGCACTTACCATTTAGCCAAAAGCTATAACTATTAGTTACCTGCAACTCTTTCTACTTAACCACACCTAGCTCAAGTGCCACATTTTGACTATAACTTGGCCCTATACTTGGGTTTTGCCATGGGATAATTGTTGCTATAGCTTGGCTAACAATATCCCTATCAACAATTACCCCGCTATGAATTGAATATGTAACCTTGGCTCTGATACCAATGATTGGATGAATGCTTATCATTAGGCCAAATGCTATAGGTGTTAGTCAGGGTGCAATTGTTCCTACTTATGGGCTCCCATCTCAAGCACTATGTTTCAACTGTGACTCGACCCCACACCTGGGCCTCTACCATAGGACAATTGTTGTCACATCTTGGCCAACGATCTCTAATTTAAATTAGAAACTTGTTCCAAATCTAAGCATCTTTGATCTTATTCCTAATATCACCATATATTTTAAACTTACTCACTTTAAGGCTACTAGAATGAAAAAAAATAGAAATAATCAAATTCGTAGAGCCCTTGTGACATGTGTCTTTATAGAGCTTTTGGTAAGAACTTTTGTTAATCTATAAGAAATCATAACCTAAAAATTTTCTTTTCATTACCTTTGTATTTTAGTCTGCAATCTAAATTAATAAATTTTCCATCTCTAACTGACTTGAATAACACAATTTCATTATACAAACAGGTAATTGATACATCTATAATAATTTTGATACACAGAATCTCATACTTAAAACATGAATTCAATATTTTTAATGCTTTTCATTGAGGTCCATAGTTTCTATGCATTAGCTATTTACCTCTTGGTTGACAGCCTTGGCTCCCGTAGAAATGAATTCAAAGAAAAGAATAGATTATCACATCTTAGTAGATAGCATACTATTAAGATAACAATGGCATTTACTAACCTTTCATATGTTATATATTCTAATATGCACATGTAATAAACACTGGGACTATTCCTAAAGCCCAATTGGATATATTTTGCCATATTTTGGAACTAGTGGAAATTCTTAAGATATAATGTTACTTGCATGGCTATTCCTCTTAAAGGCACTACTTGAAATTTCTAAATCCTACCATGACCATTTTTATGGGATAAGCTTCCTTGGCCACACATATTTGTCTTTATTTTAATTTAAATTGATCATAGTTTTTCTTTTTAGTGGCTATGTGCTATGCTTTAGGTAAGAGGGTATCTTGTTTAACTTCTTTAATTATATATGGATATGATTTACTTAAATAATTATCTTCACCTACAAATTCTCCCATTCTTATTTAATTTGAAGTTAGGGTTAAGCACTTATGGTTTATATATTGTGGCTTATCTCACTTTCCAATGATAGGATCCCTTTATTATTTCCTTCATTTTAATTCATGTCGAACATAAAATTATTTAATATTTTCTCAATTATCCTCTAATACTTTATTTATCTTAGTTTTATAGACAAAATTGTCATAAACTTCTAAGCTATCTGGAATGCCATAAATCATAAGATAGTATTTTGCCAAACTTTGAAGTCATAATTCGCATAATTAGAATTAATTTTTTCCCTAAGATTATATAGAGATGTAATTTTATTATAAGTTTTTTCTTAAATTCTCCTAATGTAGGGCTTATGGCATAAATCTTGTAACTTAATCTCATTGTTTTATTTTCCCTTGATCTTTCTTAAAAATGTCTAACTAAGGAAATTCCTATTAGAGCTTTAGGGATATTAAAGCCCTTTATCAACTTTTTTCCCCTAATTTACCTTGCCATATGAATAGGCTTTCCACTTAGGGCAACTGCTACTACATTTGTTTTACCTAAATATTATTGAAGAGTGAAATCATGATCTTTTAAAAAACTCCGTCTTTGTCCTTATCTTCAGGTTCAATTCCTCTTGATCAATAGATATTTCTATATCTTATTATCAATAAAAACTTTTAACTTAGAACTGTATAGATATCATTGTTAACACTAAGTATATAAATAGCTAATTGGGAAAATGCTTGAATAAGCCTCCTGTAATATCCAACTAGACCTTGAAGCTCCAAATCTCTATACCAGTCTTAAGCCTTTCCCTGTCTAATACAACTTCTATCTAACTAGGGGCAACTACTACTCCATTCTTAGAGCTGACATTTATTTAGCTTGGCATACAACTATTCTCACTCAGGATTTGTAGGACTTTCCTAAGATGCTTCCTATACTCTTTACGGCTTCAAAATTATATTAGAATAGTATCAATGAAATCAATTATGAATTGATCTAGAAAGGGCCTAAAATCCTATTCATGTGATATATAAAAATTGTTAAGACATTGGTTAAACCATATTGGCGATATCTGACCTCTTATCAATCTTTGAGAAAATTAAGACTCCAACTAATAGATCTACCAAATCATCTATATGAGGTAGTGGATATTTATTCTTAATCACCACTTTGTTCAATTTCCTATGATCTATAAACTACCTTAGACTTCTATAATTCTGTTCACAAACATGATTGGTGCACTCCAAAGATATGATCTAGGTCTAATGGTCCCATTCTTAGGAGTTCCTTCATATATAGGAATATCATACTTAAATACGATCCAAATGGGAGATATCTAGGAATTAATTAATCTGACTTGAAGGTGCAATATCCGTGGTGTATATCTTTAATGTAGAAGATTAGGAGAGAACTACAAACCATAAAACCCAATTCCATACAAAGAGAGTTATGCATAGAAGAGAGAGGCATGAAAAAACTAGGGCTTCACTAATAGCTAAAGAGTCCTTTTATACTCTTAAAAACCCCTTCAGCCAAACAAAATTGTTTTAATATTATAATAAAACAAGTCTATTAGCATGACTCATTTAAATGAGCTCAATTCATCCTTCAATCATCAACTTTCAATTAGTAACATGATGTGATAATTACTAATTAAACTTGGGATGTGGGTTAGGGTCTTTTTCTAATAGGCTAGTGGAAAATCTAACCCATCATTAACTACCCATGTTCAATAACAACCTAATCCATTCTTAGTTTAAATTAATACTGATTGCCTAAGCAATTCTTACACAAAATTGTTCTAATAATTCGATTAATGCTAATCCATTAAAATTATTCCAAGTATCTCCCATTTAGATAGCACTAATTAATTAATATTAGGATAATCAATCAACAAAATTAAGCAGTCAATATTTTCCAGAACATATAAATGTGTATATCTTAAACCATATTGAGTTCATAAATGAAACAACACAAGATCATTGGATCCAATAGGAAAACAAGTGATTTTAATATTGTCATAGACTTAGTTTCAATATCCAAATAGAATGAAATATGAAGTGAAATCCTGGTGTCATATTACACCTCAAAAGCCCCTTAAGGACTCACCTCATACTCCTATTAGACCAAGGCATCATCAGGGATTCAATAAGACCTTTATGAGTTATAAGATTTTAAAATATTCCTATAGGTTAACCTTTGGTCAATGGATCCATAAACATAGTTTCACCATGAATGTGAACCACATAAGTCTAAGATAAGGAAAAAATCATAAATGAAACCATAAATCAAGAATAACAAATCCGATAGGAAAAATGATGTTATAAATGCCAGCAAAGTTTCAATTTTGAATTATATCAAAAAATTTAGCACAATTAAGAATATTGAATCTGATAGGGAAATGAATATTATGAATGCGAAAATATACCAAAGCGTTCCTTAAAACACAACTCAAATTCTCACTGAACCAAGACATTAAAATTTTTAATATACCCAAAAGTTGGAAGCTTCCAAAAACTAGTCTTGCTAGATAGATCACCTAAAAGGTTTAACATGAGTATAAGATTCACAAATCTTCTCTCCAACAAACACATCACACCCTAAACAAGAAGTGTGACTGGCATGAAGGTTGAGGCATAACTCACCTCCGTGAACCAACAGAAAATCATACATCCTGAACAAAAATAATCACAGATTGACATGCAGAGGATACGCAACCATACTTGTTTGTTACCTTACCAAATCCATAGAAGATGAAGATAAATTTCTATGACACTATGTGACTTTTGCATGGAAATTTTGGTAGAGTCTCTTTTGAAATATGAGCTTCCTGAAATTTCCACAGATAGCCACATATATCAAAATATAGAAAGCTCTATTCTCATGACTATTCTAAATTAAACAGTGTATATATAACTTACAAAAACCCTGCTTGTGACATATGGAGCCATTAGAGTTTAATATATACATTAATTACAACAAAAGAATAATTTTGCTGTTATGGACAATGTAGGGCTCACCTTTAACTCATAACTTCTTCAGTCCCCCACTTGCCCTTCTTACTATCAAAATCTTAATAAATCACATTTTTGGCTCACATTCATTTGATAATACCCTAAAATGCTTATGGCCTTTAATTTTATTAATTTACTTCATTATGCACTTATTAAAATTCACCAACACAATGTCACCCTAGAGATTATTCAATTAAATTCCAAAACCCTTCATTCAACTTTCATTATTGTTCAATGCTATTTAATCAAGTCCCATAAGGCTTCCTATTCAAATTTCCTTTTTTTTCTTTCACTATGAAAAATCTAGGAAAATTAGTAATTCAACTTATAATTCAAATTAAAACTTTCAATAGTCTTAAATCACTTCCTAGATGCATAATAATATTTGAGAAGCCTAAAAGTTCAAATTTTCACCCAATTCCAAGATTACACATACACCTAAAATTTGGGGTTTTTCAATCTGGTAGCTAAAACTCACAATTGATTTGTAATTTCAAGGGATAAAGGTAAGAAGATTATCAAGGAGGTGAAACCCCAACTCATATTAGTGCGATTACACCGAATTAAGCTCAATTTCCTCACTTTCTCGCATAAATAGTAAATTTTGCGAATGAATAATACCAGAGTTAGGGTTTCTTCAATTTTGAGCTATTTTGACCAAATTAATCAGTGGTTATGATTGAAAACTGGCCAAAATGCTTAGAGGAACCAAATTTCTAAGCTAAATAGGAGTAAAATGCAGCTAATTTTGTGGATTTTGAGTTAAAGCTTGGCTACCATTCACTCATTAGAATTTTGCAACATTGGACGAGCTCTAGCTGCACTGAATGGCAGCCAAAAGTGGTCACAAGTATGGAGGATAGACTTGCATAGTGAGGAACGTGAGTGGGAGGAAATTACGAGGAGATGAGTTGTCTAAAGAAGAAAATAAATCCACTTAGGGCATTTTGGTAATTTAGTTGGGACTATTTACCATTATTAGATTAAACTTTTCCTTTGTTAATACTTAGTTTCCATACTCTATTTAGTTATAAGTGCTAGAAATGCATCTGATAAGACTTAAATACTCACAATGGTTGCTATTTTAGATAAAATTTCACCTGCATCTACATTTAATACTTCTTAAAGTTCCTTTTCCAGTATTCCTTCAGCTGTATATCTTGTCCCTATTTCTAGTGAATTTTCTTCTCTTTTTCAACTTTTAAAATAAAATAATTATTTTTTTATTCTATTCTATTTTATTTTATTTAATAATAATAATATTATTTGTGGGTATTACAAAATAAGAATTATATATCAAAAGTTCAATATAACTGAAATTCCTGTAATTTTGGGCGAAGCTCATAATAGAGTCTCTGTGGTAATAAAAAATGGTTAAGAGTTAAAATACATATGCAGTAGACAATCATTTCCTTGACCACATTCCCTAACACATTGCCATAGTAAAACAAGCGACATACTCTCCACTCATATATATGTGGTAGCAGCAAGTGTCCATTTGACACTTTTCAATAGAATAGTTATTTTGTTGAGATTATTTTGATGACGACAAATATATGAAAAATATGAGTTATAAATATAATATTAATTTCTGCTTAATTGATTAACTATTTGGACTAACTATTTGGTTTGTTAGTAGAATATCTATTATAATCCATAAAATATTAAAATTGTTCTAACAATCTCCCACTTGGATAACATTAATTAAATTATTAGGTCAATAAATAAATACATAATCAGGCAAAATAATGTTCACATAAACACATTGATGTGTGTATATTTATAAACCATACAAAATTCAAAAATGAAACTATACACAAAGATCACTGAAACCGATAAGGAATCAAGTTACATTAACATTTCCATAAATAAGTTTCATTATCTGAATAGGATGGAATACAAAGTGACATTCAAGATGTCATATTACAATTCAAAAAATCCCTTAAGAACTTAATTCAGACTCCCACTAAAATTTCAACGACACCCATGTGAGTCACATGATTCTTGAAGACTCCTACGGGTAAGCCTTTGGTCCTTATCTCCTTAGAACTCAAGGATACAGAGGTACAAGCCTATAGAATAGATCCTATTCAAGTAAGGTCATACCTCTGTGTAATTAATTTTTAGAGCCTAAATTAATTTATACCGTGTTTGTTAATTAATTTCCTACATTTTTAGAATAATTTAATTACCATCATCAGGGATGAGTTTGAATATTATGATAAGTCTACTAGAAAGAGTGTATATACATATTATGTTGACAATGAACATACCCTATCGGTGTGACATTGTTAATATAATTCTGTGGAAACCATGGATGCATTTTGTTATTTCTCTTTGTGGTCAAATCTATGGTACATATGAGTTTTCTTTCTTGATTTGTTGTAATCCAAAACTTTAAGTGAGATTATAATGAACATCTTGATGATACAGTTGCATAAGCTGAATTTTGTGGAGGAAACCTTATTTTATAATTATGTTTCCAGGACATAATTAATGTTTCTTAATTTTGTTGCATAAGCTTTTGTGTTCCAGTAACTATCTATGGTGAAAACTCTGAATGAGATGAATTGTAATGACTGGCATGAGTCTTTTGATATGTACTTGATCATCTCTAAGGAGGATTTGACAATGAGAGAACTAAAACTAATAAATCTAACTGTTGAGTCTAGTGTTGCTGACAGAGCTTATCACAAGCAGTGGTATGAGTCCAACATAATCTGTCTGATGGTTATAAAGTATACTATTAAGAAGGCAATCAGACAAAGTATTCTTGAGAAGGACACTGCTGTAGAATACCTTAAGGCTATGAGTGAGAAGTTCAAGAAGTTCAAAAAGACGCAAAAGGCGTACTATCTTTCCTTACTGGATAACACTCATTATGACAAAGTGTTTAGTGTATGTGAGCATATGATGAAGCTGGTGAATTACTTCAACAAGATGAAGTCTCTAAATATGGACTTAAGTGAGAGTTATCTTATTTACAAAGTCCTACAGTCTCTTCCAGCAGAATATGGGGTTTTCAGAACCACTTACAACTCACAAGAAGCTGAATGGACCGTTGATTAGATGATGTCCATCGTGACTCAAAAGGAGGAGTCATTAAAGAAATCGAGATCACATGGTCATTCAGTGAACTACATCTCTTATGGTTCATCAAGCAAGGCTAGAAATAAGAAGCTTAAGGGAAAGAAAACTGAGGGCAAGCCTATGGTAAAAGGTTCTTTAAGATCAAGAAGAAAAATAAGAAGAATAAGGGTTAGAAGAAGAAGATATTTAAGGGTGAATGTAATTATTATAAGAAGCCTGGCCACAAAATCTTAGATTGCCTCAAGCTGAAGTACAAGCATGAGAAAGAAGGTATCTTTCCTAAAATTGCCCCTTTAGCTCTAGTTTGTCTTGAATCCAATAATTTTGAAACCTCTATAGACACTTGGTGGTTGGATTCTGGAGCGACTATTCATGTAACTAATTCCTTGCAGGGGATTAGAGACAGGAGAAGCCCAAATGAGAAGGAAAAGACCATTCTGGGAGTGGAAGGAAGATCAACTGCAATGGATTGCATAGGAACTGTAGTTTTGAACTTGTATTCTAGACATATTTTAACATTATATAACGTTATCTATGTACCTTCTTCAAGGAGGAATTTGGTTTCAATTTCTGTATTAGACAAAGATGGATATTCTTTTTAGCAAGGAAATGGCAGAATTGATGTTTACTTTAATTCAGTCATTGTTGGAATTGCTAGATTAATGAGCAATTTATATTGCTTGAATGCAAATTTTTGTTCAGATTCTACTTCTGTGGCATTAATTAATGTTGTCATTGGACATAAACATCGAAGAATTGATGAGAACTCTTCCATGTTATGGCATCGGCGTTTGGGTTATATCTCCACAGATAGATTGGAGAGGATGGTTAGACAAGGAATATTGCATGACTTAAATTTTTCTGACTTTGAATCATATGTTAATTGCATTAAGGGAAAACTTCCCGCTAGAGTTAGGAAGAAAGGGGCTAATAGATATGAGACTATTTTGGAATTGATCCACACAGATATTAGTGGACCAATTACTCTTGCTGTTATGGGTAATTATAAATATATTATAATCTTTATAGACGACTATTCTAAATTTGGCTGGATTGATCTATTGCATGAAAAATCTGACTCGTTAGATGCCTTTAAGGCATTTAAGGCTACTGTTAAAGTAAAGTCTAGGAAGGTAATCAAAAGTGTAAGATCAAACAGAGGTGGAGAATATTATAGGAGGTATACTGAAATAGAGAGAAACCCTAGACCTTTTGCTCTATTCTTACAGGAGTAAAGAATTGAAGCTCAATATACTATGCTTAGCACTCTACAACAAAATGGAGTTGTTGAGAGGCATAATCGCACCTTGATGGACATGGTCAGAAGCATGATCAGTCACTCTTCGTTACCAAAATTTCTATGGGGTGATGCCCTTAAGACAACAGCCTATATCCTAAATCAAGTTCCGAGTAAGTCAGTTGAAAAGACATTATATGAGCTTTTCACCAATAAGAAGCCTAGTCTGAGGCACTTTTGTGTGTAGGGTTGTAAAGCAAAAGTGAGACCCTACAATCTGTAGCTCAAGAAACTTGATTCTAGGACTGTTACTGGATTCTTCATTGGGAATTATTCAGGATCCAAATGATGCAGATTTTATTGTCCTACTCATACTACTAGGGTCATTGAATCTGATAGAGCATTCTATTTTGAGGATGACTTGGACACTGGGAGTGGTGTCCCTAGAGTAATCAACCTACATTGTGTAGATATCATCTTACCCATACTATTGTTGCCATCTTTACCTGTGGATTATGACATACGAGATGACACTCATGTTGAGGATCCTATTGATCCTATTTTAGAAGCTCTTATAGCTGATGTAGGAGAACTAGTTGTTAATTTAAAATGATCATAGAGGACTTGTAGAACTACAATTTTAGATGACTACATAGTGTACTTACAGGAATTTGAGTCAATCGTTGTTGATGGCACAAATCCAATTTCTTATGATGAGGTTGTGTCAGGATCTCATTCATTTGAGTGGCTGGAGGCTATGAATGATGAGGTATCCTCCATGTCTTGTAACCATGTATAGGAATTAATTAAGTTACCAGATGGTTGTAAACTTGTTAGTAGCAAATGGGTCTTTAAGACCAAAAGAGGAGCCAATGGTGAAGTTGAAAGATTCAAAGCTAGACTTATTGTTAAAGGCTATAATCAGAAGGAAGGAATCGATTATATGGAAACATTCTTACCCATATCTACTAAAGATGCCTTCAGAGTTGTAATGGCTCTTGTTGCACAGTTGGATCTTGAACTTCAGCCAATGGATATCAAATTAACTTTCTTAAACAATGATTTACTTGAGGATGTTTATATGACACAGCCTGATGGATTTACTGAAGCAGGGAAAGAGCACTTGGTGTGCAAGTTGAAAAGGTCAATCTATGGGCTTAAACAAGCCTCAAGACAGTGGTATCTAAAATTTAATCAAATAATCACTTCACTTGGGTTCACAGAGAATATTGTTGATCAATGTATCTATCAGAAATCTGATAAAGACTACTTTATGATACTCGTACTGTATGTTGATGACATATTATTGGCCAGTAACTTAGTGATTATGTTGAATGAGATCAAACATGTTTTGTCATGCCACTTTGACATAAAAGATCTTGCTGAAGCTTCTTTCATCTTGGGAATTTAGATTCATCATGATAGATCTTGAGGCACTCTTGGTTTATTTTAGGCAACCTATATAGATCAAGTGTTGAAGAAATTTAACATGCATGCTTACGCTCCTTGTGCTGCACCTGTATAGAAACTTGAAAGGTTGTCTAGATCATCTTGTACCAAAGATGATGATTAGAAAATCAGAATGAATAAAATTCCATATGCATCAGTTATTGGCAGCCTTATGTACGCTCAGGTTTGCACACGACCTGATATTACTTTCACTGTTAGTGTACTTGGTAGATACCTGAGTAATCTTGGTCCTGATCATTGAAGGGCTGCGAAGAATGTTATGAGGTACCTACATGGTACAAAACATCATATTTGGTTTGCTAGTAGAATATATATTATGTGTATAATGGTCCAAACATGGAAGAATGAGCATTGAAGTAAAAAGAATGAAATATCAATACCATGCTCTACTCAAAGTGATAGTAAGCAAGAAAGGTGCTATAAGCTTTGAAGAAGCTAAAGATTAAAAGAGTTAAAAGCTTAGATGTATCAAGATAGCCAATGGATTGAATAGGTATAATTATCATAGGCTATATGTTATGTGAAATTCAATGATTTTGAATTGCATTTATTGGCTCAAGATATTTTGGTTCTCAAAATGTGAGTTTAGACTTAAAAGATAGTGAGATATAGATTTTGCTTAAAATCATTTTTGACCTTTGGTCGCTATATACGTATATCTTACAAACCATATGGTATATAGCCATTAAACTTATTTTATTAGAAACTAGACTCAAAGAGCTTTTCAATTATAGGTCATTCACTTAAAATAGAGTTCAAATAAAAAAGATATGACCTTATAAAGTTGATTGATGAGATATGGTTTCTACATCAAACTATATTCTGACCTTTGGTCACTATTTTAATCATATCTCCAAAAATATATTGATTTTTGATATGAAACTTATTTTATTGAAAATTAGACTTAAGGATGATTCCAACCATAGGCTATTCACTTAAATTAGATTTAAAATGAAAGTTATGACCATTTGAAATTGGGATAGTGTCACTGTAAGTGACTAGTTGACTGGCCACCTATGGCAAGTCGACTGGTATAGTCTAGAAAGTGAGCAGTTGACTGGTCAGCACCCAACAATCAACTTTTCAATCCTAGATTTGAAATAAAGATCATATTTTGATGGGTAGTCGACTGGTGAGCCACCAGTAGTCGACTAGTCTCCCTAAAGACAGTTTTCGGACATAAATAATGACTAGTTTGAAGGGGTAACAACTATATCTCATCTTAATCTATAAATATGTCATTCTAAACATATTTTTGAGTAGAACCAAGTGCTAGAATGTGATCCTTAACTTAGTATATCATTCCTGAGAGAGAAACAACGATTATTGAGCCAAACATGCAAATTCTCTGTCATTTGAGTCCTTAGGGCTTCATTTGTATATCTACTTCTTTGAGAATGGTTGTTCGATTGTATTCATTTTTTCTTTGAGAGAGAGAAGCTCAAGGAGGCTCTTTAAGGGAGTTAAGCAAAGGTGTGCTTAGGTTGAGTGGGAGGTTCCCCTATTAAAGTGTAAAGAAGAGGTTCTTCCTATGAGTTGAGATTAAGGGAGAGGTTCTTCCTTGTTGTTATTGTAATTAATTGTTGAGATAATGAAAAATCTCAAAAGGCTGCTTAAGGACTGGATGTAGGCTTGGATTGGAGCCAAACCAGGATAAATCACTTAGTTTGCTCTCTTTATCCCTATACTATTTATATTATGAATTATCACTTCCATGATTTATAGTTATTGTTGTTATTACACTAGAAGTGTTCATATATTTATACCTCAAGCATCCACATTAAGCATCCATTGGTTCATATAATTGTTGCTTTACATCATACTCTTCCAAACATAATTCATAGCAAAAATTTCTGTTGAGCAATTTAAAAAAGAAATAAAAATTCTTTAAACACCTAATTCAGCCCCATCTTTGGTGTTGGTTGCCTAGGCTAACATCTTCCAGACATTATAAAGATGCACGCAAAAGTTAAGACAATAGTAAGTGTTCATTGACACTTTCAATAGAACAACTCTTCCATAACATCATAAAGATGTAAGCAAAAATTTGAGTCACTATAAGTGTTCGTATGATACTTTCCAACAAGACAGTTTGTCTATGACTTTATAAAGATGTATGCAAAAGTTGAGGTAGCTAAAGTGTCAATTTGACATTTTACCACAAAATAGCTCCTTCCAAAACATCATAAGATGTACATACAAAATATTTTTCAAATAATCAATCTAATTACATAATCTAAATCCAGATTGCCAATAATTACAAGTGAATCAAATTCACTGTAACAAAGTATACGATTCCAAATCCCTTGTAGGTAAAAACACAATTATCTTAGCAGTTATCTAATAGTCCAAAATAGGATTACTCAAGTACATTCAAAATACACTATATCACTGGCTATATCAGTATAAGTTGTTAACCCTAAGGCTTGATGTTATTAGTTTTGATTATGACAAATATGTGACAAAAGTATAACAAATGAGTTAGACATATAGTATGAACATATGCCTAATTGATTGATCATTAGCATGTAATACTTTATACTTGAATCATCTCTTATATAATATATATATATATATATATATATATACTCATATTATATCCAATAGGCTTTAATATTATAGATAATTAAAATTGAATTTTTGTAGGAATCTTATATGCATGGTAAAAAATGTTTACATTCAACTAATTGTTATTAAAATATGTGTATTGGAATACATGAATTTGACCAAGTATTTAGCTTGTAAGTTAGACTAACTATCATAGGCTTATTATTATTTTGTTAATTTCACTTGGACATACATCTATTGGCCCAATACATTTTGGTCCTCAAAATATAAGTTTGGGCCAAAAGTAAGAGAGATATGAATTTTCAAGAACTTGTCTTTAGACCTTGGATCACTATTTTTAGTATATCTCACAAATCAAAGGAAATTTTGAAATGAAACCTCTTAAATATGAAAATATACTTAAACATCTTTCTAGTCATATATCACATGCTTAAAATAGTGTTGAAATTAAGAAGTTATGATTATCAAAATTTTAGGTATAGATATCACACTTTTTCCTAACCTCTAGTCACAATTTCAACAATATCTCACCAACTGGTAAGAATTTTGAAATGAGTTTCTTTCATATGAAAATTGACTCATAGCTTTCCAAAAATGTATCATATGCATAAAATTGATGTAAAATAAAGGAGTTATGAATGTCTCAACTTACAGCTACATATATCAATTTGTTATCTGATCTTTTGTAACTCTTTAACAATATTTCAACAACCAAATTGAATTTTGCAATAAAACTTATCAAGATAGAAAATAGACTTAAAGATATTTTTTATGATATATATAATTTGTTCAAAATAAAGTTAAAATGAAGGAATTATGAACATATAAATTTGTAGTTGCAGAATAGAGGATGGCTATAAAGTCAATAAATAGAGCTTCTTACTTCCAACAATCAAGTTGTACAAGTTTGAATTTCTCTTTGGCTCCAAACGGTTCACACCTATAAGTACATGTCTCAAGAGCTTAGAAATCATAAGAAACAAAGTGAAAAACATCTTGAGTGATTCATGTTTTCAAAGATCTCTATTCATGCTAGTGAGCTTCAATTGTGTTATTTGCTCTTTTGAGAGTTTTTATTGTTGTGAATACTTTCTTCTTAAAAAGATTTGTTATTTCAAGGAAAGATATTCCTTGTGGAGAGATTAAATTCAAGGAAAGGTTTTCCTTTTAGTTTTAGGGGTAGCATTATTGAAGATTTGTAATAGATTGCAAGTTAGTGGAAAATCTCAAGTATTTGCTTAGAGACTAGACATAGGCTTGGGTTGAAGTTGAACAAGGATAAGCTCTATTTGCATTCTCTCTTCCCTTACTCATTTATTGTTACACTTTAATTATGTTATTTATTGCTTTCTGTACTTTTATATTGAAAATCATTTTGCATTAAGTTTTCAATTTGGAAAAGAATTTGTTTTTATCTCAAATTTGTTATATAACCCAATTCTCCCCCCTTCTTGGGTTCCAGCCATGCTCAACACAAGTGTCTTCTTAAGCATACATTGAGCTGCCATTAGTGGAAGCAAATGGAAATTTCTTTTCATCTTAGTCCACTCTTTGTTATATTAAGGACCCATGAGGTTTAAATGACCTCTTTGTCTCCTATCTGAATAGGTGCACCACAAAAGGAACAATAATTCATTCTAAATTTTATGAGCACTAAATCAACAGGAGTTCCTTGAGACAAACTAGAAAGATACTAGAATTTTCATAATGGAAATGAATTTCAAGAACCTAAAAGGTCTCACTAAGATTTATCATGTTGGGTTAACACTAAGAGGAAAACATTGCAAAGAGGTTAATGCAACTTCAAGCTGATAGTATGTCATTTAACATACATTACAAAAGTAAAATTGTAGCTGCATATAACCTTGTCAAACTTGAGACAATATTTCTTAAAACTTTTTTCAACTCAAGATTAATTATTTAATTTGAATATCAAGTGCTCAATCCATGATAAAACTATCCACTAAGGTTTGTTGATCTCTTATTAGATGTCTAATTAACTTTATAATCATTTCAAGAGTGTTTTTTAATGGACACTAACGAAAGGTTAGGAATAATCAATTCCTTTTACCTTATTATAATCACCATGATCATATTAGGCTTGAAACCTTTTTCAAATTTCTTTGTAACCCCTTATTGAGTCTTGAAGATCCACTTATAATCACCAATTTGAAAAACCTAAATGTGAATTCCAAAATTTTCAAACATAGTGATATATTATGACTGACTTTTATAAAAGGGTAATAAATATGAAGTGTCAGTCATAAGAACATAAGTTTTGTAAATAAACCATGCCAATAGCTAGAAATTTTAGGGATATAACATAACATACTATAGTATAGCAGAAACATAATAAGGAACTTAGGGTTACAAACTTTCATATTAGTGGTCAACTTAATAGTCTTGGACTTTCATTTATCCTTTGGCACCTAGCTCTAGCAAGAACAACAACTTTTAATGCAATCTATATAGAATCCAAAAGTTAAAGTCGTATGAGATGTTTTGTTCAATTAGTTAATTAACTTTTCTTTCCAAAATATGACTCAAATAATTACCCCCTCAACACTTGCGAGTACAGATGCAATGATGGAATCATAAAATTAAAAGCCAATTAACAACAACAAACTTAGCAACACTGAATTTAAATTAGCTAGAACCAGAGGGATAGTCCATGATCTAGTTACTATAAAAAATCTTTTACCCTTACAAGGTCCCAAAATAGCCAATTTAAATATTACATTAACTCACTGTCCACTATTCTTATCACTAATTAGGACTTTTAGTTCTTTGTAAACTTACATTCAACTCACAACTAGATCTAAGATTCAAAGAATTCATTATAGGAGTATACCTATTTCCTTTGAGTTTATCCTTTTCAAGAGCAACCTTGATCGATTACTCGAATATTCATTTTTCCTAGCTGGGTATAATATAAAGCCTTCAGTAGTTAAACTGTGATAAGAGATACATAAAAGTGTATCAGATATGGGGTTCATCTCCTGAGACATAACTAAAGGATTTAAGTTATATGAACTTGAGTTTCAATATGTGTCCTTTGAATACCAAACACTCTTTCAAATTGACTATTTTTAAATTGGGAGAGGTTAGGACCTTTCTTTAGCCTTAACAAGTTGCTTAAACTGTATCCCAAGTAGCCCTTACATATTCCACTATTGTTTCCATTAATGCCTTATCTCATACACATGGCTTAAGAAAGGTTACTAAAAATAGTGGAATTGTTGCTAAGTGTAATAAGTGCATCCACCTCTGGTTAGGGCCATTAATGTAGTTGCTCAAACAAATTTATAGGGACTTTTCAAATCATTATAGCTTGTCCCATTGAGAGTTTTCACTATTGATAGTTGCTATTAACAAGAGCTAAGGTAATGAAATTAGAAAACATGTATTATGTGTATGCACATAAGTATAAAACAAAGTTTCCTCTAAATGATTTAGCTTATGCAACTATATTAACAAGATTGTTTATCATAATCCCAGCTGAAGGTCCCAAATCACAATAAACTAAGAAAATACATTATACATCAAAAGGCCCACACAATCAAATGTATATAACATCTACATACTAATAGAGTATAAGAAATATTAAGACATCAATTCAGTTGAACCATAATAATATCAAATCACATTGTCATTGTTACACCATTATGGCGTATCCACTGCCAATGCAATTTACCCTGCAATAACTATACAATCTTAATTTGAGATTGATGCTTTAATTAAATTTAACCATCAAACATCCTTACAACTAGTCTTATGATAGGTGAGCTCATAGTTGCAAGGAGTCAGTGGCCTAAGTGATCTTCATGGCAAGTGAAATCACTCAATCATTTCTAAGAGTAACCAAACACCAACACTTTGGATGTCATGTTATTTCAGAGGATGCATGATTGACTGCCAAGAATATAAAAACAATCATGCTTTTCTTTTCTAATTTTGTTTAAATTATAGAACATCCAAATAGATAATATTGAGCTTTGTATAGTTACCATTCTTGAAGGTGACACTGACTTCAAACCATCTTCATTAGTCTTTTGTATGAAGCCTAAAACCAAGTTTCTCAAATTTCAAAAGTCCCAAAGTCAATGAAAATGATAGAATTTGGGCCTCAAAATTAGACTGGATTGTCTTTAACCAATTGCATAGGCATTAGGCTCTGAATGAGCTTTCTAGAATGGTATTATAAGCCCAAAGATTCTATTTTTGCTAAAATTTATGCCCATTTTAAATCAGGTTACTTGTTTAAGCATACATTTGGACATTTTGATAATTAATCTGGCCCAATTACTCAATCACAATATTCATGTCACCCATGACATATGAGTATATTTCTTAAAAAAATTTAAATAATTAGGACAACAATTTTACTAAATTCACACAAAAATTGGTCTAAGAATTAAATTCAGTATAATTTTGAATTTATAAAGGCATAATTTTCTCAAAATATTATTTGGCCTAACAAAGTAATCCACCTCTAAGAGTATGAAAAATATATGGTAATAGGAAACATTTAGAATATGCACAAAAATTTTTAGCCTAAAATTCAGGGAGTACCTACTGACCTACAATCTGTAATACCATGAAAACTGAAGAACTCATATTTTTAAATCTAAAAAATTCCACAAATTTACCATTAAATAAAAAATAAAATATTAATGCAGAAGCAAAAAATTTGGGCTGAAATTGGCCCACATGTCACATGTGCCCACATGCCACATGCACTAAGGGGGTACAAATGGGCATTATCTTCGAGCATTGTTCATCTTTTCCTACCTTTGGTGAGTTAGATCAGGGTTATTTGACTTGATTTTGTGCTCAAACTTGCAACCTGCTCTATTCTTAGGTGTTATGGGGCATTCTTGGTGTTTAAAAAACTCAAATTTTCATGATCTACAATACCTTTCTAAGAATTTTTGCAAATAACATCATTTAGGATCAAATTTGATAAAAAGCTTGTAGGTTCACATAAGGTCATCTCTAATGGCAACTTGAATGTTTTGTGAGCTTTAAAGTGTGAGAATGGTGCCATTTGATTCAAAATTCTCCAACAAGGAAAATCCCTATAAAATCCCTAAATGAATTTCAAACCATTATATCAATTATTTGTGTAATTTTGGTTCAAAAATCTTTTGGAGTTGTTGTTAATGGGGTCATTTGTTTTCATTCTAATTTTGGCATTGCTTAGGTACCATTCTATTCAAAATCTTTTGATCTATGAAAATCCCACACAAATTTTGAATGAAACCCTTTTAATAATGGTTCATTTGGTTCAAAATGTTTGTGGGGGTTTTGAAGCTTAGGTGTGAACATGGCATATTGACATGAATGAATATTGTATTCTACATCCAGACTTTCATAACAAAATTGTAAACAAATAAGTAGATCTTAAAAAAGAACTATAGGCTCTAATACTAATTGGAGGAATATCATTCCTAAATATGATCAGAATGGGAAATATTTTGGGATAAATTAATTTGACTTGAAGGTGCAGTAGCCATGGTGTATATCTTCAATGTAGAAGATTAGAAGGAAACTATTACCCATAACACCTAGGTCCACATAAAGTAAGTTATGCGTAAAAAGAGAGGCACACAAAAACTAGGGCTTCATTGATAGCTAAAGAGTCCTTTTTGTAATATAAAAAAACTTTTAGCCAAATTAATAAAATAAGTTTTAATATTTTAATAAAATAAGCCCATTAACAAGACTCATTTAAATGAACCCAATTCATCTCTCAATCATCAACTATCAATTAGTAACCTAATGGGATAATTATTAATTAAACTTGGGTTATGAGTTAGGGTCTCTTCCTAATGGGCCAATGGATAATCCAACCCATTACTAATTACCCACATTCAACAAAAACCCATTCCATTCTTAGTTTAGATTAATACTAATTTCCTAATTAATTCTTGCCCAAAATTGTTTTAATAATTTGATTAATGCTAATCCATTAAAATTATTCCAACAACATATGCTTTTTAAGTTCCACAAAATTAGCAAGGGCGATTTTAAATAGGGCCTTAGAAATATGGTTGTTATTGGATGATGACCAAATCCATACCAATAATCACATTTGTAAACTTTTTTCTAGCATATTCTCTTGGCAATAATGTCTAGACCCATTACTTTTCGAAGGTGTGTGGGACTGTAGTAGCAGAGGAAGGAGGTGTAAGTGGTGTTTTGAAATAAGAGCTTGTGGATGTTAGGTGTGTGTGTGTTATGTTTCAAAATAATCAATCCCACATTGCTTAGTTGTGACTATCTATTGCTTTTTAAGTCTCACATTGCCTAGAATAACTAGTCACCTATTTTTAAACTTTTATTTCACTATATGGGTTGCACCATATCATATGCTTATGCAACTTATGTTCCTAAGGTTTTACCTTAGAAGAGTTGCTATTATCTTAAGAAAAATTAACATATGGCGAAATATTCCTTAAGGACAATATATTTCTTACGCGACTCAAACTAAGTTTTATTTTCATTTTTGTCCTTATTTCCTACAATCTTAAGGATTATAGCCTTTGAACAATCCTACCCTTTTATGTCAACAAAATGCAAGACTGTTGTTGAATGTTGAGTTTCCTTTGTAAGAAATATTGTAGGCAGTGCATCTCACCCCAAAAATATACTTGATAAGTGTTTTTGTTTTCAACTATCTCTTTTTGCAACTATCTTCAATTCCTCTTAGTGGACGAGAAATCTCAATTATCTAATGTTGAAAGATACATTAGACAAGTTTTAATGTTGTTATGAGGAATTAGATAAGTTGAAGTTAACTCAAATGTTATGATATATGTGTTTTCATAATTTTAGGATTATCATGTGAAATTCTAATATTAATTGTTAAATGATCACTATTTTGGGTAAACTTTTAATTTTAATTAGATTGAACGATGATTATATTGGGCATTTCTAATTTTAATTAGAATTTTCATACATGCATTGACAAGATGGTTTGAGTATAACTAGTGTGATTAAATTTGAAGGTAGATATGATACAAGTTTTGGTCTAGATTTTACGTTGAGGGCAACATAAAATGTGTCTTAAAGAAAAAGGACTGTTTTAAAGTGTGGGGGTGTCTTGCAAAAGATACAAGCAACAAATAGTTGAATTAAAAATTAGACCAAATATTATAAGTGATGATATTTCATCTTTTAAAGTTGATCATTATCTTGTAAAATTTTAATTTAATTAGAATGGATAATGATATACCTTGTGAGATTTTAAAATGTAATGACAAGATAGTATCAAATATGTATATGATTTTGGCTAAGCATGTAGAGAATTTTACAATTGCAAGCTTTATCTTAATGTGATCACATCTAGTGGAAGAAAACAATTTAACAAAAAAAATTAGTGAACTTGATGAGACTATCTTGTCAATATTGTCTAAGTATACGAAAAAAAAATGATAGGAAAGGTGTAGATTTATTCGTTAATTTTCATGCTTAGATATCATGAATGACTATTATTTAGAGAAATGGAAAAATTAGGAAGTATGCATATGACATTGAAAATTTGAAAATTAGATATTATAATGAATATAAAAGTAGAAGACATAATAAAAGTTCATGAAGTTATCTTGATTACAAGCCTAAGCAATTAAAACCACCTTAGAAAAACAAGGAAATTGTTTTGTCTGATGAAAGAAAGGTTATAATGTTACTTAATGTAGCAAGAAAGCAAGTAATGACAATCCTCAAAACTAAACACAAGTTTGGTCCAAGGAGATGATATAATTGATATTGTCATTATTCAAGCTCTCATTATGGCTAATGTGAAAAAATGAGTGGTAGACTTTGGGACTCCTGAGCATATATGTGCAAATAAATATGATTTTACCTTTTACAATTCAAGAGGGGATGGAAAAGAACAAGTGTATTTTGGTAATTCTAAAACAACTAATGTTCATGGAAAGATAAGATGTTTCTCAAGCTCACAATTGAATCCCTGGCTCTCAATGACACTTCAAGTGCCTAATATTAGAGCAAATTTAATTTTTGTGGCTCTATTAGGAAATGATAGGGTTAAAGTGTCATTTAAATCTAATAAGATTGAAATGGCAAAAGAAAAATTAATGCTTTTATGGGAAAAGGTTGTCATCAAGAACTCTTTGTACTTAATGTTTATTGGTATCATGTATAGTGGATTTTTGCTGTATTAGAAGAACACAGTGATGCTAAGTGGATTACAAATTTAGATGAGACAAAATCTATTTGTGGCTATATATTTACCCTTGGTGGTGGTGCAATAACTTGAGATTATCTAAACAAAATATTATTGTTAGATCCACCATGGGCTTAGTGTTTATCAAGAATTGGTTGGTAATGAGGCTAAGTGGTTGGGAAGCTTCTTAGCAAATAATTTATTGGGTATGAAATCAACTCTTCCATCTCTGCATTGTGATTGTCAAGTGACAATAACCATTGCAAAGAATAAAACTTTCAATGGTAAAAGTAGAAACATACATTTGACATAATGTGGTTAAACAGTTGCTAAGTGATAATTTTAAATTGATCGATTATGTGAGGTCAAAGATGAATTTGGAAAATTCTCTAACAAAATCTTTGGCAAGGAAATCAATCCTTGAAATATCAAGGGGAATGAGAAATTGTGATGATAACCAAACCTTTGTGATTAGAGATCCTGTGAAAAAAGGATCATATGGGTAATAACATGTCATTTTTAATTTTGCTAGTACTATATTTATTGTTCCTTCCCAAGGTGTACGAAAAGTGCCAAAATGCATTGAATTAAAGGATAAGTATAAAGCTCTTAATGATATTCATAGCTCTTATGGGTGGTGTATTCATTATAGACACATTTACTGAAATCACCTATGTAAGTGTGGAATGGGGCTGTTCCTATGAGATCGTGGTGAAATCTCTATAGCACTCATGAACTACTATATGCATGTGTGGACAATAAAGAGCAAAATTGAGATAGTTGCAGGAATTGTATAGGTGTAATTGGCTAATAAGATCACTAACTTACAACTAAAATCTTTTGGTTCATAGAAGTTATAAACTTTACCATTACTCTATAGATATCTTATTTGTCTAGGTTTGGTTCATAGTCCAAAAGATACCAAATTTGAAATAATTACACTAATCTATGTAACCTAGAGATTTTTCTTGTAACTTAAAATTTTTCTTTCTTATTGATTATTTTGAAATATGTGGGGGATTATTGGGTGGGTGAGTTGAATTTAAAAATAATCAATCACACATGCTTAGTTGTCACTAGTCTATTATTTCTTAAGTCTCATTTCGCCTAGAATAATTAGTCACCTGTATACAAATTTTTATAAATACCATTCACTATATGGGGTACAACATATCATATGTTTTTGTTAGTTCTATTTTTGAGGTTTTACTTTAGAAGAATCTATTTTATCATGAGGAAAATTCACATGTGACGAAAAATTCCTTAAAGAAAATGTAATTTTTTTACGTGACTTAGACTAAGTTTTCTTTTTCAGTTTGGTCCCTATTTCCTACAAAAGAAAGGTTTGCTTATGGTTGGACCTGGGATTGAAGAATGTAATGTTTGAGACAGATTGTCTCCCATACACTAGATATATATATACAGACACAAACGCACTTCCTCTGTGATGGTATGCTTGCAGGGAGGGTGTAGGTTGATCATCTGTGATGGTTTTGTTGGTTTTTAGTTGTTTACTGATGTTTTTTGTTTTGTTGACTAATTTTTTGTCTTTGGTGTCTTTGGTTGGGGACTAGTTTTGTAATTTAATGGATTCATTCAGGCCAAAAGAAAGAAAAGAATACTACTCATATATTGATTTAGTGTTTTAAAATTGTATTTCAAAATATCTCTTATAAATACAGAACTTAAATTAATATAAAAAATTAATTTCCTTTTATTGACTGATCTAGTCTGTTTGAATGGATTAATTCATAGTTTGAATTCATCAAAGAACTGACCATGTTGGACAGCAAATGCAATTTTTTATGCCTAAAATTTAAAAATTTTCTATATAATAATAGTTAAAGTAAATTGTATTAATTTCTCACAAGCTTCGGTTATATTAACGCTTGATTTTTATTTTTTTTTAAATGTTACTTTGTCTCAGAGGAAGCTAGTCACCTTCAGGTTCAATAAATTATAAGTGTCATTAAAGTAAATTGTATTAATTTCTCACAAGCTTCGGTTATATTAAGGCTTGATTTTTATTTTTTTTTTAAATGTTACTTTGTCTCAGAGGAAGCTAGTCACCTTCAGGTTCAATAAATTATAAGTGTCAACCGTTAAGGTTACTTTCAGAACCCAGTAATATATAATTCCTAAATACTGATGTGTGCATGAATAACGTTGAATATGTTATCATCAGTCCTCATGGACCCAATCACGTTGAATAGAGAAGGGATCATTTCCAGGAAATCCTGGCGATATTAGGACCATTAGATGAATTTAATGATCGTAAAACGTATTTATTTTTAAATTAATATTAACAAAAAATTATTTTTATTAAATAATAATACATAAAATTTATTTATATTTTATATCTTCTTTTTTATAAGATGAATTTGGTTTAAGAAAATAAATAAATAATTTTTAGCAAATTATAGTCTGTTGAAAACAAATATACTGTATCTTATTCAAGAGAAAAAAATAAACAACTTATTTCTTACATTTTACAAGATATTTTTTTAATAAACTATAAATCGTTGAAGACTATATATTTATTTTTTTTATATCATGTTATAAGAAATTAAAATCTAAAATATAAATATATTTTTTTGTATTATTATTTTTTAAAATATTAATTTTTTATTAATAATAAATTAAAAAATAAGTGCATTTTAGGACCATTAGATAAATATGATGATCATAATAGCACTACCAGCTCAGGTGAATCTCCAGTAACTGAGGTGATCTATACTTTCATTCTTATTCCTCTTTTGGTATAGTTTTTCTTTACCTTTGTTTCATTTCAAATTATTTGTACTAAATCAGTCATACACAATTTTTATTTTGTGCAAATTAGTCCCACATTAATCACTAATAAATTGGTAGGACATCGGAAGGACTTGTTTTGCACAAAATCAGAACTGTAAAGAACTGATTTGGCATGAATAATTTGTGAAGGACTAGATTATCACAAAGTGTAAAAGTATAGGAACTAATTTGATTCTTTTCTCAATTTTCAATTAGTAAGGGACCATTTTGAATATTTTAATGAATGAGGGACCAAAATAAATAATTTTGTAATAAGTAAGGAAAAATTATATATATATATATATATATATATATATATATATGTATGTATATTTGACAACAGCAATCAACTTCTGTTCATCTTGGGTGGTTTCCATCTGAGAATTTTGACTTCTCTATTGCCCTTCTGTGACAGTTTTTCTTCTTCTTCATCTCATTTCCGTTTATTCCTATGCCTTTTTCTCAAGATTCAGCAAAAAAATTTATTTTCCCCCCCTTACTTTCACTGTAATTTCAACTTTATCTCAATCTATATTTCTTTCAATAATTTCCTGTCCGAATCCAATTGCCATCTCTCTCTCTCTCTCTCTCTCTCCCTCCTTGTTGGTGGTGACCTAGCTCTGAAAAGGTCCAACTTCTGATTCTCCTTCATTTCTCTACATATCTGTACTTCTTTTTCTTCTTCTTTTCTGGCTCAAGTTCTGATTTTCCTGTAATTTCTGGGTTCTGTGTTTGAAGGGAGGATCTTGAGAGAAACAAACATGGCTGAAGATAATATTACTGATAGACAGCCATTGCTGAATAATAAGTACTACGAGAAGTGTCCAGGGTGTAAGGTGGATCAAGCCAAAGAAATAAGTCAAGGCGTTCCAATAAGGCATCTTCTCAACATATGGATGGTGGTATTGTGCAGCTGTAAGTACTTTTATTTTATTCTCACACACGTGTGTTAAAATGTGTCTAATTTATCAGATGACTTGTTTAACTAGTATTGATTTAAATTTGTATGTTTTCACCTAGTCTTAAATTAATATGTTTATTATAACTTGATTCTGTTTAACTTTGTTAGGGTTTGGGTATGATTGGTGAACTTGAATCATGTTTGTTAATTATTATTTCTGGATTTCTCATTAATATTCTTATTATTTATATCTCTAGTGAACTTCATTTTATTAGTTTTGAACATGAACAATTGACAGACATTTAATTCTTTTTTATTAAAATGTTATATAGCTGAATTTTATGTTAATAAGTCACAATTTGAAAAGAAAATTATTCATTTAAACAAATTTTATTTTTTCGACTACATGGATTAAGGCTGTGAATTTAAAAATTTTAACAAAAATGTTTTTTTATCCACTAAATATAACTACAAAACTAAAACTATAATATATCATATATAATCACTCTGTTTTCATCATTAGTTGTAGTTGTATAGTGAGTCTCGCAAGTTTCGTTGATTTGTTGTGTAATGAGCCACTTTTGTTTGAAGGTGTCTAATGAACTATGCAACTATTAACCACTGAAAAAATAAGAGAAAATTATATTTTTGTTTTTTCATAGTTTTACTTAACTTTTAATTTGGGCTTTTATAGCTTAAAAGTTTGTAATTATAACTTTGGAGTTTAATTAATTTTTTATTTAGTCCTTCTTATTAAATTTTTACCATTATTTTATTATATATGGGAGTTCATTTTATTTTGCTAACTATTTTTATCTTGTTTATTAGTCTAAATCATATGTATTTAGAGTATTAAGATATTATAAAGTCAGTTATACCAGCAAAATTTAACAGAATATTAACACTAGAGACTAAATTAAAATATTTATAAACCGCAAGGACCCAACTACAAAATTTTATACTATAGGGACTAAATTTAAAATTAGTTGAAACTAACAGACTGAAAACATAATTTTTTCAACAAAAAAAAAATGGAACTTGAACCATATCTATCTTGTCTAGCATTGCAGAAAATTAGATTCCAATGGTAATTGATAAATGAGCCCACCTCCCAGTTAAGATACTTTCTCAATCCTAAAAAAAAAAAAAAAAGATAAAATGGTTTGTTGAATTACGAAAAGGTAAAAAATGAATTCCTTAGACTAATCATTCATTTCTATTTTGGGGTAAGAACAATATAATTATTTAAAGTAAAGCATTATTTTGATATCTTACATACTAGTTCATTATTAAGTTGGTCCTTTACTAATTACACTAATATTAAAGTTAACACATTTAGTCCCTTAATTTTAACTAAATGAGAAGGACCAAATTGAGAATTAAAGTTAACAAGGGACAAAACTGAAAATGTATTGATATGTGAGAGACCATATTGAGAATAAAAATCAATGAGAAATCAAATTGAGAATCAATTGATGGGAAAAGGATCAAATTGGAAACGGAAATAAAGGAGAGATCAAATCAAAAAATTAGTTGATAAATGAGGAAGCAAATTTAGAATTAATTAATAAATGAAGGGCCAAATTAAAAATTAATTAATAAATGAGGGACGAAAATAATCTTTTACTCTAATTGTTTATTTAATGCTAATTTTAGTTGGAAAGCCCAAAATAAATCTAAATTATTGTCTTTTTTCTTTTAACTTTTAATTAGTAATAAAAGACACTCCTTGGAGAAACAGTTGAGTTGGTATGGTTTCAATGCAAAAAAAAATTTAAGTTGTTATTATTCACAGTTAATCTATTTAATTGAGTGATTATAATCAAATTTTGTGTCTATAGATTCTTCAAATATTTGATATTGCGTTTTTCTTTTTTAAGTATCTGATTTATACTTTTTTTTTTCTCTTCACAGCTCTGCCTGTATCTTCAGTCTTTCCATTCCTTTATTTCATGGTGAGTTTCCTTATTTATCACTCTCAATTTTTTTGTTTATTATGTTTTATTTTCCTTTTATATAACGAGACAAATGATATAAATACTACTGTTACATTAAGTTTACTTACTTCAATAACATATTTCAATGATATCTTTCAAAAGAAGAATAATGTTATTTTGGTAAATATATCCAACCAACTCCAATTCTTTTAGTGATCAAGGTAAATCACTAGTTGTTCTTGTTTCTTTGGTTCTTTTTCTTTTTGGCCCAAATTTCTTTGGTACATTTACTGGTTTAGATACTTGCCCTGTGGATTAATTGTTTACAAGTGGTATTTAGAGTCCTATTTATGCAACTTTAGATGCCGAAAAATCCATGGAGAGCCATCATTGATTAGTTTTTGAAATAATCTTTTTTCAGAACCTATTTGAATGTCTCATGATTGAATTGGATCAAATAGTGGAATCGAATTCTATTGCAACAAAAACATTTGAAACTGAAAAAATGAATAAAATTAAATAGAGGAGCAAGACAAGATGGATAAAATACAAAATCAATAAAAATAAGAAAATTAAAAAGGCAGGTAGAAAAATGTATTGGCTGTTGTTGACTCTGGAATCAAATCTAACTATACCTATTATTAGAGTTGAACCAATGACTCTCATTTTATGAAAGCAATATTTTAACTATTTTGTTAAATAGGTCGTTTATCATCCTAAAGCAAAACAAGTGGGACATATGACATCAATAGATTATAAATGTTGGAAAAATGGTGAACACATGTCAGGCCAGGTCACGTCAAGTTTTTGTAAAACCCGAAAATTAACTCGGTTTTAGATCAGTTCACTTTTTAGAGACTTGGTACTTGGCGTGACCTAGGTTAAACATCATAAGTGATTGGGTTGGGATAGGTTGTATTGGGTCCAAGTCGAGTCAATATATATAAAAAATGCTTTTTGAAAGAAAAAAAATTTAAGTCATGAAATGAATAAAAAATAAAATTTGGAATAAAAGTTATTAAAATTTGAAAAGAAATAGTATTGTGAAATTTTATTATAAATTTAAAAATAAAAATAAAAAGCATGTTGGGCCAGCTGGATTTTATGTGAAGCTGGGATTGGCCCAGTTTATTTTGTCCTGACCCAACCTGACCTAATGTGACTAAGTCGAATGGGGTTGACCGGATCATTAGGTCGATGAACACCCCTTGGAAATGGTCTCTTATTGTGTCTTAGGTTAGGCTAGGTGGTAGAAATATTAAAATGAACCAATCCAGCCTGCAAGGGCTATGGGTTAAACCGATAAGCCCATTTGATCCACCATATTTAAACTAGTTAAAAACTTCAACCCAACCTATCAAGTGGTTTAAATCCATTAGGAAAAAAATATTTTAAACAAGAAAAAGAAAAAGAAAATAACATCAATTATAAGGTCAACCATCCTCAAAAGTTCAAATAACTATCTCAAGCAATTACATCTAAAGTCTAAACACATAAATAAATCCTTCAAGCTTTAATAATCAAACCAAGAAAAATAGCTCATGTCTCATCAAACTACTAAAAGAAAGATAAAATAAGTAATAAATTTCTTCAAATTTTTGCATCATGAACATTTGAATCTTGTCTATTTTTTATAAAATTTTAAATATAATCTTGAAATTATTAGGATTTGTAAAAAAAAAAAAACAAAACAAAAATAAAGTTATGTGAGTTGGCTTACTTAACACGCAAGTTTGCCCATGTAACTAACAAGTTGACCTTGCTAAATAAGTTTACATGTAAACATGCAAAATCAAAACCAATCCACCATATATAATGGTGGGTTAAATGGGTCAACCAAGTTGGTTTGACTTATTTTAACGGCTCTACTAAGAGGGTCTCTTAATAACCTTTTTTTTCTTCTTGACTACCATGGTAAGCAAGGGGGAAGCACACATTGGGAGAGCAAAGTAAAACGGAGAATTGTATGCTGCATTAGAGAGAAATTGAGGCTTTCATAGTTTATGAATGCTATATATATATATATATGTGTGTGTGTATCCACACGCAAGTGTGCGCACTCATGTATGCATCTATATATATTATGAGTACATGGAATTTCTGCTAAATATTCAAGACCCACATTTCATCTTTTTCTTTTGTGAGAAGAAGATCATAAAAATCCAATGGATATAAATTTTATTCAAAATATCTTTCTATTTCTAAAATGTCCCTTAAACATTTATTTGAAAATATTTTAATTTTTATAAGCTTATCTTGACTGTTATATAAAAGCTCCAATATATGAATATTGGATCTTTCAAGACAATTATAGATCCTAGAAGGCAATTATAATTGGCCAATAAAATTGATTTCAAATATATTTTTTTCATTGTTATGGCAATTCATAATGACAAGTAAAAATTGAATTGGCCAATAAAAATTGAATATTTTCTAAATTTAAGTTTTCTTCATCCGAATGTGAAAAAAGGAATAAATATATTAGTCAAATTCAGGGAGGCTTGATAAAGCGTTTTGTCTTAGTTCATATTACAAGAAAAAGCATCTCTTATTTTTTTTTTTCCCCATGAACATAATAATGAATACTATAATTTTCATTTCCAAAAGGCATGTATACAACACCTATAGATAACTGAGTTCCTTTTTATAAGATAGAGCTGTTATATGGTATAAGCGAATCTCTCAATTTGTAACTTAATACACAAATTAATAGGTTTTACTGCGTTAGCTATATGTTGTGTGTTACTCATTAAATGACTAATCTTAGAGCAATAAATGGATCATCAAAATCTTCTTATTTGAAGTCTACAATTTTATGTTTGTGAATCTATCATTTTAGTACATTTGGTATTCCTATTTGAATTATTTCTCTTATGATTAATATTTTTTCTAATTATTTCAGCCATTTAAACAAAATTCAATCCTTGCTGCTTTTTGAAATTGACTATCATATATTTTTTTTTTTTTAGAAAAATGAATTGGTTACATCTTGTTGGTCTATTCCTGTTGTAGTTGAAGAAACTTCTACATCAAATTCTTGCTCCAATATTAAAGGATTTTTCTTTTCTTTTTTGCAGAAAATAATGAACTTATACACACATGACACTAATTTTAATGTTTAATATTGAGGGAAAAATAAAAAAAAAGTTTTGTGCTGGCAGAAAGTCCCCTTCTTGCAGTTTTCCCAACTACCATCTCCTCATGAATGAGAATCTCAATAATTCAACAACAAAGATCAAATATTAATAAAATAATACTTGCAGGTAAGAGATTTTGGTATTGCAAAATCAGAAGCAGATATTAGTTCCTATGCTGGTTATGTGGGTAAGTTTCTTTTTAGTCCTACCATTAACTTACGTATAATAGTCTACTATAATGATTTCTAAGTCTTAAATTACTGATCCTCTGTATGGAGCCACATTGTAGGATCTGCATTCATGTTAGGGAGAGGATTGACATCTGTATTGTGGGGATTAGTGGCTGATCGATATGGTCGAAAACCTGTTGTAATTTTAGGACTTTTTGCAGTGTAAGTACATCTGTTACTAATTTCGATTGTTTCTTTTAAGCTCTAATATATTGTTTTCTATATAGATATCTAAGAAGCACTGATGTTACAAAGTTTGAGGCATCTATATTGGATATGTATCCAATATGATACACAATATAATACACCTGCATATGTGCCAGAGAGTTTTTAATTTTTTTCTCTGTAGGATAGGTATCTTTTATTAGTTGTAACATCATTTTATCATTTCGTCTTTCTTTTTATCCACTTTTTTTTTTTGGCCATATTTCACCGAATCTTGAAGTTTTTTCGTTTTCTGTTTGAATCTACCTTCATTTGTCATAATCTTAAAGTTTTTAAAATTGTTAAATATCTCATATTGTATTGTGTCATATATTATATGCATACCTATATTAGTGATTCTTTGATTAATATTGTTTCTTTTTTTTTTTTTTTTTTATTTCAGTGTTGCCTTGAACATACTATTTGGCCTTAGCACAAGTTTCTGGATGGCTGTTAGTACAAGATTTCTTCTTGGAAGTTTAAATGGTGTGCTTGGACCAATGAAGGTACCGTTTATAATGTGCCAGATTGTAGCACTTTAGAATTCGATAAAACCTTGGGTAAATTTCCTTATGTTTTTGGTATCAACTTCTTCAATTAAAATATAACATATGGTCTAACATTTTGGAAAGATCCAATCATGTAGTGTTGGATAGCAAAAATTATTCTCTTATCATATTCTTATTACATGACTTGTTTATCCCATTTGATTCTGGTTCCACAAATATATATACCAAGTTACCAACATCTTTTTGTCACTAGGCTTATTGTACTGAAATTGTCAGAGAAGAACACCAAGCTTTAGGACTCTCAACTGTAAGTCTAGCTTATCATTGCCTACTATTAGTGTTTGGTATTACATATTCTTCATAATAATTCAACAGTAGAGAAGGACCAATTCATTTGTCCGCATTTTGTCTTGGTGTCATTTTGGTCTATAAAGAGTTTGTGTGCCAAAAAGATCACTTAAAAATCATGATCCCTGCAAAAGTAGTCAATCTGTGGGAGACCAAAATGGCCCTTTGGTGGTTTTTAAGGGACTATTTTGTGTCATTTATAATTTTTAAGGGACCCATTTGGTACTCAAAATTTTTGAGGGACCAAAATGCACAAGGCAAAAGGCGAAGGACCAAAATTGTCTTTTTACTCAATCTAATAGTGTGATTTGGTTTCAGTTAAGTGCATCTTGGGGCATAGGATTAGTCATTGGCCCAGCATTGGGAGGCTATTTGTCTCAGGTACTTCCATTATTTGCCTTGCACTAATAATATACATCTTGAGAATAGGCTTGGCTTTTGAACATGGACTAATAAAAAGATTGATCTTGAAAGGCATGAGTTTTTTTTCCATGTTATCTGACTTATTGAGGAAACATATATTTCTATATTTTGAAACAAATGAATGGATAGTGTGGTAGAATTTTGTCAACTATAATTGAATAAATAAATTTGTAAATTACTTAAATGCATCAAAGAGTAAACACACCATTTTGGTTCCTCATTTATTAGTCCATCTTCAATTTTGTCCCTCACTAATATGAAAGTTAACATATTTAGTTCTCCACTCTCGATTAAAATGAAACTAATTATACTAATATTTAGATTGGTGAGAGACCAAATTAAAAATAGAATAATAAATCAAGGACCAAATTGAGACTCTGAGGGACCAACATAATATTTTAATTGTGAATAAAATGTTCAAGATTTCATGGCTGTGTGTGGGAACACACGCATGAGCACATTTATCACTTATTTCTCTAATCATTTGGGAAATTTTTATTGCAGCCAGTGGAGAAATATACACATATATTTCCAAAAGGTTCATTTTTTGACAAGTAAGTACACTCTTATCTGTTTTTTTTTTGGGTCCAAGTGAGAGCCCAATGGAAGGGGGGAATCAAGCCCACATGTTTTAGAACCCCTTGATGCCAATTTGAGCCAAAAGTCAATAAAAGAACAAACATGAGGGTGTAATTTTTGCTTCCCTCTATTATGTTTTCATTTCTCTGTTGATTTATTGATATTCATTTGTCAAAACTCAATACAAATGGCTTGCAGGTTTCCCTACTCCTTACCCTGCTTTATAATATCAGCAATTACACTTGCAGTACTAGTCGGCTGCATCTGGCTCCCAGTATGTATCCTAAGCTCATATATATATATATAAAGAGAGAGAGAGAGAGATTAGCCTTATATATCTATGCCCTATGATGTTGTGAAACAAGAATGGATCCTCTGTATTTTTTTCAATAAATTTTTTATACATTTTTTAGAGATAAATACACAGAGGAGATAGGACTCTTTTTTCCACTCCTTTTTTTTAATCTGGATTTCTTACATTTCTAGGAAATCAATGGATTCAATAGTTAATATTAAAGAAACTACACAATCTAACATTTCGGATTAAATTTGATAACTACACATGGTCCAAAATTTTGATCCAATAATTTAGATCTAAAGAATTGAACGATGCAATGACCAATGATTCCTTTTTAGGAGAGGGAAGAGAGTGTATATAAAAATAATTTTTTATCTTATCACCAACTTTTTTTATTCAATTAAAATTTTCACATTTGATAAGAAATGTATGGATCTAATGACTAATATTAAAGGAACTATATGATCTAATAACTTGGATTAAATTTGGTGACCGCATACGATCCAAAATTTTGATCTAATAATTTAAAACTAAAGAATTGAGCAATCCAACACTCAACAGTCCTTTTTAGGAATTGATTGAAATCAAGATTTCTTTTTCTTTTTTTAATTATCTATCTCTCTCTAACTATACGAAGAAATTCACACCCAAAACTTCAAAAGATTTGGATTCGTTCTTTGGCTACCATGATTTTAACTTTGTTATGATGACATAATCAAAATATTGCTTTTTCTCTTTTCATATGCTTTTTACCCTTTATTTTTTTTTTAAGTTTTCCCTTTACAGATTCAAGAGGTAACTCAGGGTTTTATTATGTTTTATTTGAGGAATTAGTGAATCTATTGTGTTCTCTTCTTCTGTATTTTAAAGCTTGGCAATTTATTAATAACTTTATGTTTTTATATCCTTTATTCAAAACCAGGTCTTCGCATATATTTATATATATTACTATAACTGTTTCCTTTTGACAAAAAAGGCTGAGTTGTAACAACATAATTGATGTTTCTAAAATTTACATCATTGCAGGAAACATTACATAAACATAATTATACCCATGAGTCCAATGAGGATGCACAAGCTTCAGAAAATGGATTCACAGAAAAAGTAGCTCCAAAAGATGAAAACCTTCTCTTTAATTGGCCATTGATGTCATCCATCATTGTTTATTGTGTTTTCTCACTACATGATAGTGGTTGTCTAGAGGTATGCTTCCTACTCAATAATGATACAAATGGTTTTATACACAAGTATCAAAATCGGTCCCCTATATTTTCACTTTGTGACAATTTGGTACTTCACAAATTGCTTGTGCCAAATCAGTCCCTCATATTCCTATTTCGTATAGAACTAGTCCTCTTGTTTTCTTACCAATTTATTAATGAAGCATTAATGAAAGACTAATTTTACACAAAATAAGAATTGTGAGGGACTAATTTGACATGAACAACTTATAAAGAACTAAATTATTACAAAGTATAAGAATGGATGACCGATTCTATACTTTTAATTAAGTTAATACTCTAATAATTTTTTTGCATCACTTTAGTACCAAATATAGTTCCAATTTCTCTCTTCTATAGGTACTAAAATAATGCTATCCAATCCTTTATGGATTAGATTTTTTGTATATTTGGAAAAAGTCATATTCTCATATACTAAATTGATAAGAAAAATTTTAGAATATTAAATTATAGTGACTTCATCTTCCTGGGACCAGAATGAGATTTTTTTGTATTTTTTCTAATAGATTATAAGTTAGCAGTATCTTACTTTTTGAAGGTTTTCTCATTATGGGCTGTCAGTCCTCTAAGGCTTGGGGGATTGACCCTTACAACTGATGAAGTTGGTGATGTTCTTTCAATATCTGGTACATACTTCATAGCTTTGAATATATATATATATATATATATATAGTGAGAGAGAGAAAAAAATATATTTTTGGTCCTTCACTTATCACAAAATTGCCATTTAGTCCCTCACTTATTGAAATGTCCAAAATAGTCCCTCACTCATTAGAAAATATCACACTTAATCCTTTACTTTTCAAAAAATTACCAAATTTAGTTCATTTACCAAACCTTGAACCCTAAATCAAAGAGACTAAATTTGCTAATTTTTTTTTTTTTTAAATGTGAGGGATTAAATGTGACATTTTCTAATGAGTGGGAGACAATTTTGGGCATGTCAATGAGTGAAGGACCACAACGGTAATTTTATGATAAGTGAGGGATCAAAAATGTATTTATTCTCTCTCTCTCTCTCTCTCTCTCTCTCTCTCTCTCTCTCTCTCTCTCTCTCTCTCTCTCTCTCTCTCTCTCTCTCTATATATATATATATATATATATATATATAATTCTTTCCTAACCTTCCATCTCACAGTATTTGCTTTTAAATTCTCTTATAAAACCTAATAACAAACATACAGAAAACTGCATCCAAGTTATATTGAAATCTTTTGAATAAAAATGTTTTGGATTGAACTTTTTACATGAATGTAGACTTACTCAGACTTTCACATCAATCATGCAAGTAAAATAGGCAAGCACTGTCTATATGAGAATTTCAATTAGTTTGTGTTGATCAATCAATTACTTTATGAGGAAAACATTATTTTGGTCATCCACTTTTGAACTTAACCCCATTTTGGTACTCTAGTTTTGAGTATAGTCTCATTTTATTCCTTTACGAATTGAAAGTTTCAAAATGATCCTCTGATTTTAAATATAGTGACATTTTGATCCTTTACAAATGGAAAGTCTCAAAATGGTTCTCTAGTTTTGAGTACAGTCTCAATTTAGTCCTCCACATATTGAAAGTCTCAAAATGGTCTTCCACAAATTGGAAGTCTCAAATGGTCCTCTACCTTTCAAAATTTGACACAAAGTGAGCCTTCTTAATCCTATTTAGAGAGAGAATACTTTGGGTTAGATTTTGAAAAGTGGAGGATCATTTTGAAACTTACAATTTGAGAATGGCCAAAATGAGACTAAATTCAAAAGTGGAAGATCATTTTGAAACTTTCAATTTGTGAAGGGCTAAAATGAAAATAAGCTAAAAAAAAGGGACCAAAATGGTATTTTTCTCATTACTTTATACTTAATAATTATGCTGGTTAATAGCTTGGTACTAACTTTCACTTATGGTTAGGTTTTGCTCTTGTGGTCTACCAACTATTCCTTTATCAATCTCTGGAGAAAACTTGTGGACCTATTAAACTTGCTCGCATTTCTGGGGTTAGTCACTTAAATGCACCAATTAATGTGATTCTTAATCATTTTCATTGTCCATTATAATTTTGGTATACCATTTGCAGGCTTTATCCATACCTCTCTTGCAAAGTTACCCCTTCATGGCATTGTTATCAGGCTTCACACTGCACCTTGTGATAAATGTTGCTTTTGTCCTCAAGTCTTGCATGTCAGTAAGTGACATTTATGACTAAATTGTTACGATTTAGCTTGGTACATTGTATAAGATAAGGTAGGATATGATAAGGCTTGATAAAATTTTAACATAATGCATGCTGGTTTTGAGACAAAGAGATAAAATGATTATGAAGAATTAAAACATGTTTTTACATTCCTTATACAATAAAGTCTAATCAAGACAAGGTATGATATGTCATTAATTCAAGTTAACCGGTGTGGATTATATAAGTTTTTGTACCAAACATCTAATAATGGTGGACCATATTGTATAAACTTATTCAATCTAATATTATGTGGTATGCCAAACAAAACGGAATGAAATTGCTCTAATTAAAACTAGATTGGCTAAGATACAAACATAAGCTTGTCTGATTGTAATTTTTTTTTGTTTGGCTGCACCTAGGTTACAATTATTACAGGTTTATTCCTTCTGCAAAACAGAGCAGTGGTAAAACTTTTTTGGTTCATTTCAATAATTTTTTTTTTTTTTAACATTTCTTCCACAAGTTGTGAGATTGTCATGATTGAATTGGGCTTATAAGAAATGATAATTTGGAAAAATAGGAACGACACCAAAGAGGAGCTGCTAATGGCATTTCTATGACTGCTATGTCCGTATTTAAAGCTGTTGGGCCTGCTGGAGGTGGTGCAGTGTAAGTGTACCTTTTATTTTATTTTATTTTTGTTTAGCTTTTTGCATGACTTATCATTTTTAGTGAAAAATTTCCAACAAAATAATAGCTCAATTGGTTGGATTGAGTTGCTTCAACCAATTAGTCTTTAGTGCAATTTTTGTTCGTGATCCATGAGCCATGATTTTTTATTGAGTGAAATACCATTTTGATCCTAGATTTTTTTACTGAATTGTCATTTTAGTCTCTCATTTAGTCTCTCACTCATTTTATTTCCAAAAATAGCGTCTCACTGATTGAAAATTCTCATTTTTAGTCTTTCACTAATTGAAAATTGCTACTTTTGGTCCCACACCTTTGAGATTATTATTATATATAATCCCTCCAGCTATCCCCAATAACTCACATGGAGGGATCAAAAGTAATAATTTGTAATAAGTGAAGGACCATTTTAAGAAATAAAATGAGTGAATGAGTGAAATGATAATTTAGTAATAAGTTAGGGACCAAAATAATATTTTTCTAATATTCTAATAAGCATACATTAATTGCCATGCACCCTATCTTGATGGTACTACAGCATATCCAACTCTGAATTTTTTTAATTTCCAAAAAAAAAAGAAATACAGTGGATTAAAATCATAAATTTGAATCCATAAGTCTCTACATCTTAGCTTTCATGTTCTATGTAGAATCTACTTCACATAGACTAATGTGATCCTTATGTTTATGAAAGTTGCTACACTATTTGGTTATATTTGAGAAAATAATAAATTAGAGGCACAAGCACAACCTTAATCATCAATGACTTGGGGAGTGTTCAGTGATTATAATAAAAAGCAAGAAATAAATTTAGTCTTCTCAAACTATGGAATAATTACAATTTTACATAGTGACTTTAAATTGAAACAAAACAACCCCTCTTCTCTGGAAAAAAAAAAAAAAAAAGACACAAACCACTCCAATATGCGGGTATTTTTTTTTTCAATGAATAGAGGTGTTTTGTTACATTCTAATCTGATGTAAAACCCAATTAATTCTTAGCTTAAAGAGGTAAACTATATATCTTTAAGAGAAATTTATACTTTTGGCTGCTATAGTTTCAATTATATTATTAATTTACTCCTTATAGTTTAAAATTATGTATATAGATTCTTATAAATTACAAATATTTAATTTTATCTATACAATTAAAATTATATATATATATATATATTATTAAAATTTTTTATATAGCTATTCATATAATATCTTAATACTCAAAATATGTGCGACTTATGCTAATGACAAAAATAATAGTTTGTAGTTAATGAAGTAAAAAACTCACATATATAGCAAAATATTGATAAAATTATAGAAATAGACTAAATTATAAATCATTTCAACTGTGATGATCTTATTATAAATTATTAAAGTATGAGAACCAACATGAAAATTGAGTAAAACTATAAGACTAAAAATATAATTTTCCCTCTTTTTGATTGGAAAATTCTTGGTGTAAGTAGAAGTCTATGAATAATTTGTAGTACAATTCTCAATTTTTCCTCTAATACTGTTGTATTGATTGTCATTAGTTTTTTACAGCGTAATTTATTAATTATGATCTTGGTCAATGTAGATTAACATGGTCACAGAAGCGATTAAATGCTTCTTTCCTCCCAGGTATGACATTATGCTAATCTATTTCTGCCAAATTCTGTTTCAAATATTGTTTGGGTGCTAAAAAATTATAGTTTATTTAAATGGGCTAATAGATCATTTTAACCCATTTATTATAATCCCATTTGCCTCCTTGATATTGGAAATTCTACATCTAGTTGTAAATGTCAAAACTTTTGAAAGTTATGCTCTTAAAGAGGAAATTGTAGGGAAAATTTCTCTTTATGCTACATATAGGGAAAATTCTCTTTATGCTACATATACACAATGTTTAGCTTTAAACCGAAGCTCTTTCAATCACAGGATATATAAAATGTTTCATTTATTTTTGTCAGAAAAATAAATTGGGTACAGTTTATTTTTTTGGTGTTTTATTTAATCAAGTTCTCAATAAAGGTATTACATGTTGATATCTTTTTAACAATGCCCCATATCATTGATTCCCTCTATTTTTTTGCATGTCATTATTTTATAAAAAAATTACTTACAAACATATAGAAAACTGCTTTAAAGTTGTCTTTTATGATGTGTAAGGAGAAAAGTATTATTTTGGTGCCTTACTTTTTGTTTTAGTGTCAATTTGGTTCCCAGAAATTTAGAATACCAAAGTGGTTCCTCAAACATTTAATATTAATCAAAAGTAGTTCCTCGTTAACTCTTTTGAAGAAATACTTTTGATTAATATTGAATTTTTGAGAGACCATATTACAAATTTGTAAAGGACCAAATTGGAACTGAAGCAAAAAATAAGGGACTAAATGATCATTTTCTCTGTATGTAAGTGAAGTCTTTTTCGATCCTTTCTGTTGTTTTCTTTCATTTAAAAAAGCGTTGAGATTGTACAATAAAACAAGATTTTGTTAGCTTTTTCATGCTGCTATAGCATAATTGAAACATTGTTTTTGTTTCCTTTTAATTACTACCTGCAATAATTGAAGCTCACTAACTGTTGGAAATTTGCCTGTAGGAACCCATTTGGTGTTTTTTGTGCTGAATTTGATAGAAGCACTTGCATTGCTGATGATGTTCAAACCTTTCCTGGTGGAAAAGAAGAAAATGCAATCAGAACAGTTACAATGATATATATCTATATATATATATCTCAATAAAATCTTGCCTTAGACTGAGGGATTAAAGTATTCATTGGGTTTGTGATATTTTCGTGAAGGGCATGCTTTTGGCTGATTGATAGCAGCAATATGATATAGATTTAAGTTGCCGTTTTGTTTGCCACAGTCCACAAATTGCCTAATAAGCTACCTTCACAAACTCATCTTCATAGGAGGGGTAAAAGAAACCAATCAAATTAGCAAGCAAGGGGTCAAAAAGAGAAGTGGATAGAGCAATAGCCATGTGTTTCCTTGTGTGTGTGAGAGGAATCATGGAACTCTAGTTTTGTTATTTTATCAACTCTAGTATTTTAGTTATTCAAATGGTTGTTTGCTGAAATTAACTATCATGATGAGAGCTGAGTTTCATTTAGCATAGTACTTCTTCTAATGGAATAAGTTAATTACTAGTGAACTTGAATAAATTAGGCAAATTTTGTTTAAGAACTTACTTTTTACATGTTTGTAAAAGAATTGGTTTACTCATCAATGAATACTTGGTGTTAGAGAATGCAATTATGCAAGGCAAGAGACAAATTGTCACATCCCTAAAAATTGAAGTGTGACTGGCATGAGAGAACAAACAAATTTTGATTCTGCAAGCCTCAACTAGTTTGACATAGTTCACATCCTAACATTGAGGGAATGGAACACAAGAAACAATATGAAGTAAATTTGCATTTCATATATATATATATATTCCTATGTGTGAGTGTGTGGGTGTGTGTATGTGTGTGGTTGATTTAAGCTTAGGGTTTCCAAAAGATGTATAAGCTTTATCATTGATCCCAAAAACTTGCTCTAGGGTTTCATAAGAATAAATTGAAACAATTGAGTTTAGGTAAAACAACAGTTCAAGATTCATGAAAACAAGTAAATCTAAATTAAGGCTTTAAATTACTATTAAAAGATGGGAAACTATCCTTTTCAAAAAAGTTTTTAAAGGAAGGACTATAGTAAAAGAAATAGAAATCTAGCATGGGCACACAATTCACGAGAGTAATTACAAATTGGTGAGGACACATACACCATGAGGGATAATAAACAAGTGGCAAGAGATCTTAGCTCAAAAAATTAACTATTTCTTCATTCCATTAATGTATACAACCCTTACAACTAGGTAATTTTAGGTGCAGTTAGGGCTAACATGATTGTTGTTAGCTATCAGTATCTTATGATGTGATAGTCCTTTCTAAAAGTCAAGAATATTGTCATGTATGGGATTAATATTACCACATTTGGCATACACATTTCTAAATAAAAAACATGCAATTTGCTTCTAGAATAACCCATCATCCAAATGAACTTGAAAACTTTCCAATAATAAATCCCATTGAAAATAAAAAGGCGTTCCTAGGTTTAAAATAAAGAATGAAATAAAACATACAAGAGAAAATACATGAAAATTTAATAAAATCTTTTATGAATACTATCTACTCACTTGGAAGGACCTCTTAACTCCATTTTACATCTTGGACACTGGTTTCAAAATGGAAATTGCAACTTTGTGTCCCACCACTAAGCTAGACATGAGAAGAAAATATGAGGAAATCTTACAATAAAGCTTGACACGCTCGATAATGGAATGGATAAGGCTTAATCAACACTACTAGCACCAGAATTGATGCCAAACAAATAATAAATGAAGGTTTGTACATCAATGGAAAATAGCCACCTCTGAGTTCACAACAAATCCATTTAGGGTGATGCAAGAAGAAAGAAACCACAACTTCCCAAATGTGCCAACATAACATAGCCATAAGTGCTAAGAAGTCAAAAAATCAAATTATAGAACCACTTTTCAACCCTTGTAATATTGCAAAATCTAGTTTGGTTCAAGAGCTTGTTTGTCGCCTAGAAAGAGGAACTTGCCCCATCAACCCCATATTCTTCTTTTCTGACATTGAAATCTAACAACCTAACTTTAGTGAATAGCAACCTTTTTATTATATTTAACTCAAATAAACTTATTCTCCATGATATTCCTTGAAGTAGGGATTCTTCTAATGGCTTCATCTTCATTATGCAGTAACTAGTTAGAAACTGAAGATAGGTCTTATTCCTTGTTATTTTAAAATTCTACCACAGTATTATTTTCTAGGTCTTCAAAAGGGGCACCAACCCTTATACAATTTATAATGTTGAAGACCAAGCACCCAATGGTCTTTCGAGAAACAAATATTTCTTCTATCACTAGCTACCCAGCATAGATCTTTAGAGAAAACATGTTTTCATTCTAAAATACTCGATCATGCCCAATAAGCTCTCACTCTCTTTCTAGCATTAAGGAAATCTATTTCTAAAAAGTAAATAACTTTCAAATTGCCACCAAGCTTCAGGAGACTGTAAAATCCTTCACATTTGTTTCACCAAAAGGGCTAAATTAATGTTTTGAAAATCTTTAAAGCCCATCCCTTACTTCATTTAGACACAACATTTTCCTCCAAGAAATCCGGTGAATCCTTCCATCATCCCTTCTTTGATCGACCAAAACTGTACTAAAATGCCATCCAATTCACAAGTTTTCTTAGAGAATAAAAAGTAGGTAATTGGATAAGTAGGTATAGCATTTGCAACCGGTTGAATGAGAATATCTATCCCTGCTTAAGAAAAAGTTCCATTCTTCCAACTTTGGACTTTCTTAGTTATCATATTTTTCATGAAAACAAGAGCCTTAATCTTGGAACGATGCCAAATAACTAGAAGACCCATATACTTTTATGGTTAAATAGCTACAACAATACCCAAAACATTGCAAATTTCACTATGATCTCAGATTCAACAGAAACCTGAACATAGTCCAAAGTATATCCTACAATCTTCTACTAAAATCCTCATCTTTGCTGTAATTAAAGATCAACAAGTTCTCCCTAGCCTCTCCAATGGATAAATTTCCCTTTAAATTTCAACTCTTAATCACTAACGCCTTAAAAGTAGATCTGCCAACACTCTTCCAGTCACCAACATGCCAAATATTGTCATTATTATTAATAATGATATCCTTTTAATGGCCCATGAATACATTGTCAAATATTGTCTCTTGCCTTGCATAATTGCATTATTTAACACCTAGTATATATGAATGGCTTTTTAATTTGGACTTTTGGCTATTATTAGAATTTATATACTAATTACCAAAGTTGTCAAAATCGCGATTCTAGGTAGACTCATAGGGGATAGACTCGTAATGTAAACTTGTAATATAGATTTGTAAGAGTTTACATATACATGTTATCAAATACATGTTGAGCATAATTATGTAAAAAAAACATAAATAGAATTCATACATAATCCACAATCCACAATTCCATATTTTTAATTCAAGTCTACAAAAATTTTTTTTATAAATTTCATACATTAATTCTCATTCAACATCACTAAGTCTCAAAATCAACAATAAAAATTCACCATAATTCTTCAAATTCTCCTGGATTGTCATCATTTCCAAAGTCTTCACCTTTATAATCTCTATTACCTACCTCACAACCATCATTTTCTTCTTCCTCATCCTCGAAGTCATCAACCAATGCCATATTTTTGGAAGGTTCACCATTTATATTAGCATTTAAGTTAACCACAAAATCATCACCCATTATTGCCATGGGCACAAAAGGTTGAAAAAGCTCATCATCATCATCATCTTCCTCATCCTCAACAATAATATCACTTCTCCTCCCTTCAGATATCCATTGATCATTAGAATGAATATCATCAAAGTCATATTCATGAGTTCTCCTTGATTGATTGCCTTTTAACTTCAAATTGCACATTACAAATGTCAAATCATTCATCTTCTTTTGGAGCAAGTGATTTCTCTCTTGGTATAAATCTAAACAAAATGAAAATGCTCAAGTTAAGTATTGTAATTCCCTAGCAAAATAAAAATAAAAAAGAAAAAATCAAAGTAAATTACAATTTTACATCAAATCAAATATAATTACTTACCATCACAAAAGCACTCTAATTATGTTTGCACCTGGAAGAGCTACAACATAAGTTGAGAATGCAAATTGCAAATTTTTGAAGTTCTGGGCATCTATCTCTAGAGGCATCCCACCATTCTGCTGGGGGCAATTTTGTTCTTAATGACTTTGCACCTTAAAGGAAGTTAGCTAGTTGGAACTCAATTTTGTGTCTCTCTTGAGGATCTTCAATCAATCTTGCTAAGCAACCATACAACCCTTGCTTAATCCCATAATCAACTTTGAAGTCATGGTTGTATTGAAAATGGGGATTAAGGTAGGATGCAACTACATGTAGAGGCTAAGTAATTGAGCTTCCTACATCTCATTAATGATATTCAATATAGGCTGGTCTATGCAATGATCAATTATAAAGTGTAAAATATATATACAAAATTAATGAGTACTTACAATAACATAAGGTATTCTATTTACCTCTTTGCACTTTCCATTGCTTCAAATATAAATCCCATAGCTGGCTTCTCATTAGAATCCACCAAGTGTAGAACTTTAATGAGAGGAGCAATAGCCCTGAGGCAAGTCACATTCTTCTTCCAGAACATGTTATCAATGCTGGAAAACCTACTGTCTTTTTGCCACTTCTTTTTCCATCTTTAGTAAAGGAAAACCTACTGTCTTTCCATTCATTAGAATTGAACATATTTATCAATGCTGGTTTATCCTCATGAAGACAACCTATTATCAAATAGGTTGTGGCAAATCAAGTCACACCTGGCCTAATCAAGTCCCTTTATTTTGTGAAAATTTTTCATATACTAATGAGCATTGTTATTGTGTAAATGTAAGTTATGATTTTTTTGCCCTTGCTTATGGTTTCTTTATTCAACTCTATTTTTTTCAAAGTCCACCAACATCAAGTCAATGCAATGAGCTGTACATGGAGTCTAATACAAGTGTTTTCTCTTCTCCATTAATTTTGTCTAGCTGCTTTGTAATTTGCAGCACTGTCTGTTATTATTTACACAATATTCTTCTCTCCCACTTTCTGAACAACTTCATCAAGCATAACAAACACTTTATCAGTAGTTTTAGAGATATGAGATGTATCTAGTGAATATAAACACATAGTCCCTTTTAGATTATTGACCAAGAAATTGGAAATAGAATGTTTTTTTTTTTATCAGTCCACCCATCAGACATAATGGAATAACCCACTTTATCCTACTCTTCCTTAAACTTTTCAAGTATAGCTTGCATGTTTTTCACCTCCATATTTAAATACTTTTCTCAGATCTCATGATAGGAAGGAGGCTTAATCCTTTTGCCATATTTTCCTATACTCTCACACATCTTGATAAACTTAGGATTATTTACACAATTAAAGGGAATGACACTAGTGTAAAATAACCTTGCCACCTATTGGCAAGCTTCCTCCCTTATATCATTCTTGAACATGTTATTAATGGTTCATTGTAAGCTACCAACCCCACTGCTATCTTTTCTTGAATGTCTTAATAAATTCATTAACTCTTGAGTGTTAGCTTGTGCTTGGGTAATTTGAGTTTCTTTTATATCATCCCTAACACTCTCACAAGCTTCAACATCAACTTTAGTGCTAGCTAAATGATGTTAAAACCTATAGATCCCTCTACTCATAACTTTGCCACAATAATTACATTGAACCTTTTTACCATCCTTGTCGTAATCAACCTTTCAGTGAGATAGATAAAAAGAGGTTTAATTGATTCCCAAAATGTATCTTGAAAATCAATTTATTTGAAGTTGCCACTAAAATTTTTAACAGAAAACTTTGGAAAACCAATTTAAAACAAAAAAAAAAGGGAAAACAGTTTGTGAAATCAGAGATAAATTCGCGAGTCTATTTGAGTGAGGGGAAGGTGTTATGCACCCCACAATACCCGTCCATAAGGATGGTGACCTTAAACTAGTCAGCTGAAATAGAATATAGCCTTAAATTTATCTCAATTACCCTTTATTAATATGTATGACTGTTAAACATAGAAGACAAAAATGACAATAATTGAGGCAAATGGATAGATATTTACAAAAGGATGGACTTAACCTAAGATGAAAGCCTAAGGCCTATGTACCCTGTGATAGGGATCAAAGTCCACATAGTTCGACCCAAAAGGTGTGTCTGTTGGTTGGTGATATGTAATTTTTGTGACGAGAACAAGAGAGTTCAAATTAAACATATTTTCGTAAATAAAACAAGATTAGAATTTGATTTGTGTGTTTTAATTTACAACAACTTGATTAATCTAGCTCTCTTGATCTCTTCATTTTTCCTCTTTTTAATTTTTGTTTATTTTTGGAATTTTAACCTTTATTTTTGAAATTTAAATGAAATGATAATGAGCAAAGATTTCAGGATTTTGGGAGTTTAAAATGAAATTATAATAAAAATATTTTCTAATTTTTGAATTTATTTATTTTTGAATTTTCAAATTTAGAATTTTCAAATTATTAATTTGAAGGAATTTCTTAAGAATCTTTTTTTTATGATTTCTTTATTTTTGAAATTAGAATTTATTTTAAACTTGAATTAAAACTATCATGGAAAAATATTTTTAGGATTTTTAATTATGAATAATAGGAAAAAAAACTTTTCTTCTTTCATTTTTCTTTTGAATTATTCTCACTTTATATTTTGAAAATAGATATTAACTTTCGAAGCCTAAGGAGACTTAAGATCCTACATAACCTCTACTAGTTAACTTTTGAGTGCTCGAGGAGATCAACAAATCTCACGCAGTAACCCAAAATATGGAAGAAATTATTTTAGATTTCTTGGGATTTTTATTTTTGTGATTTTTAATGGTTTCGAAGTTAGAATTCTTATTTTAAAATTGAAGCAGGATTATGATGGAAGAATATTTTTAGGAATTTTGAATTTTCCTTTTCCTTAATGATTTTCTAAGTTAGTATTTATTTTGAAATGGGGATTGAATTATAATGGAAAATGCTTGATGACTTTTGAATTAATATTCTTTGAGGTTTTTGAAATTAGAATTCTTTTAATTTTGTTTTGTTTTGTATTATTCTTTCTTTTCTAGAAAAAAAAAAAAGCCAACTTACAAAGTCTACGGAGGCTTAGGTCTCATGACATTTTTTGATAAATTAATTTTTATAAAAGACAAAATTAATCATTTTGTAATAAAAAAGGTTATTTAATTAAGATATTTATTTTTTCATTTTTCAAAAATTATGTACTAACTTTCAAAACCTAAGGAGATTAAGGATCTTACATGACCTCTATTTGTTAATTTTTAGTACTTGAGGACCCTTAAAAAAATAATTATTATTTTGCAATTTACGAATTATTTGATTTCATCATTATTTATTTGTATTTTATTTATTTATTTAAGAAATTGTGTATTGACTTCTGAAACTTAAAGAGACAAGAATTTCACATGACCTCTTCTTTAAGTGCCTAAAGAGATTAATGTTCTTACGCGGCACTATTGAAAATTAAGATGAAATAACAATAGTAATGATGATAATAATACTAATGATGATAAGAATAAAACAAAATTAAATAAATAAACGAATAAAATAAATAAATAAAACATCAAGAAATGAAAGAACATGCCTTCCTGGAGCTAACATACACGTAGCTAACGTCCACAACCTCACGCACCACTGCGGTCTCCTCAAGTGACTCCACGTCTAACAAGAAATGGTGAGATCGAATGACGCTTAGAGCCACTGAAATCTCCAGCACCACTCCCTTAAACATCACTTTGGGATCATCATTGTAGAACATCTGGATTAGGCGTGCAACACAATTCTGCTACTCTTTGAAATCATCTTTATCTTCAATATTTGAAGTCGCATCAAAATCCTTTAAAAGCCCCTTTATTAGTTCAAACAATGCTTCAACCTTATCTGGAGTAGTAATGCATGTTCTGTTTTTCGTCATGCTTTGAATAATAACGGCTGCCATGACCTTATTTGTTGAAATATTAAGGAATTCCATGACACGAGGATAGTTTGAAAGCTTCAAGGCAGTTACAATATCATTATATTTTTCCAGTGGAGCACTTAAAAGAGCAACTATCTGCTTTGTTGCCTCATTGTCCTCAATCCTCCCTTTGCCAGAGAATTTTCTCACACAAGCCCCGAGAACTTGATCTTGCCAATGGCATTGCTTAACTTGGAAAATGCTTCCACTTGCAAAAACTCTAGTAACACCTCGGCACTTGAAGGAACATAATTTGAAAGCCTTTCCATTAACTGGGACATTACTGTCTTGACGTCAACAGGTGGCTGAAGTTGAGGGAAAGCACCCAACATTACGTCAAGAGTTTGCAAGTGATACTCATCAGGAAAAACTTGGATTAAACAATCCATCAAATATAATTGGGCTAGCTCATCTTTGCAATTCACTATCTGCTCCTGTACTCTGGGAAGCACAACACCCTTATAAATATCAAGGTTAACACCCGCTATCTGACTGAGGACATGGAGATTCTTCCCAACAAGATCATGAAGCTCACTCCTCTCTTCCTCCTGTCTCCCTTGCTCCTGGACAAGCCCCTGATGTTGCATCCTCACCCAAAGTTTGTTTATTTCAGTGAAATTCAGGAGTACAAACTCTACAGCATATATTACAGAGTCAGCATCCCCTTCGTAGTCAGAACCAATATTAAGCTACTTATCCCTACTAACTTGAGGAAGGTAACTTCTCAAGAAGAGTCCACGAACAGGATTCTGTACGCCATGACACATTTCCACAAGGTCCTTGAGGACCTCCTTAGCTGGTGCTTCCCGGGATTTGATGTACACAGAGCCTACTGTACAGAGGAGATACATTCGAGGCAAAATGTTGCCCGCATGCTGGACAAGTTCATAAAGATCAACAATGGAGCAACGACGATGACTCTCTTCCACAAAGAACGCCTCCAGCTTTCTCAACTGATCAAAAGGCCGCATGTAGAGCTCATAGTACTTGTGAGGGGAAAGCTTCGAAGTCCGAAGCTCAGAAAGCATCTGAGCTGAATACTTCAAAGCATCCCTTAGATTGTTAGAGTCTAATGCACGTTGCATGTAGTAGCCATTCTGTTGAAGGCCGACAATTCTGGCGGCCAGAAACTTGTCTTCGTCTTCGGCTCCATCTAACATCATTTTGTTTCTATCTCGCTGTCTCTGGCTCGTCTTCTTCACTTTCCTTCATGTTTTTGCTCAGCCACCGAATACTGTTTCCCCTATTCTTGATGCCGCAAAATAGAGCCGGTTTCTTCGTGTTTAGTGTTTTCTCTCTCATCGGCCCTTTTTCTTTCAGTCTTCTCACCTTCTTCTCTATTTAGTCTTTTCTCATTCACATGCGTTGTTTTAGCTTCCTTTTCCCGTGCAGCTCTCTGTGTCTTCACTCTTTCTTCTTAATAGCCTCTATGTTGCTTCTTTCAACTTAATTTCTCTATTCTTTAATGCTCAGTACAGAGCTGCGCGACGCCAAGATGCATGAAGCAAAGGTTCTTCCATCTTTTCTTCTCTTCTCTGTCTCGACCTGTTTCTCTTTTTCCTTTCGCAGTCTCTCTCCCATTTATCAGCTCTTCCTAAGCTCTCTTCACCATAAGCAGCACACTCCCCTTTTTTCCTCCCTTGGTCTCTCGTAATCTCTCAACTCTCTCTTCCTGTTCTTTTGCTTTTCTGTCTCGCTCCCTTCTGTCTTTACGAGCTCTTCCTCAACTCTTCTCAGGTCTCCTTCATTCTGTTTCTCACTTTCTTTCTTCTCCTTTCTCTGTTCTTTTCTCTTTTCAGCCTTCTCGAATCTCCTCTACCTGCGGAATCCGAAGCAGAGCCTTCCTCCTGACTCACTCTCCTCTTGGTTTGTGCTTATCTTTTTCCTCCTCTCTCGGCTCATCGAAGCATCATGCCAAAAGTGAGCTCAGATTCCAATATTGCTGAGGTTAGATATTGCGGTTTGGGAGTTGCCGAGGTAGCTACAGAAGATTTTGGATGGAGATGGAAGTGTTGTTGAAAAGGTCTCCCCCCCACCGGCAACCTCAGTCTCCTCTTGAAGCTCCCCGCTCCCAGAATGTGCCCCCGAAAAGAAGAGAGCACCCACCTCCAAAACCTCATGGAGTGGAACCAAAACTTCAGTCCTGAAAGTCTCTGTCCCCTTCTGCAAGATGGCAGCTAGTATCCTTTTTCCAGCTTTTCTTTCTGCAGCCTCCAGGTTTCAGTTTTTTCATCTCGTGACAGTAGGAGCAGTAGGAAACCAGATTGTCTTTGCTTTTTCTGATTTTTATTACTATTATTATATTTTTTATTTTTTGATTTTTTTAATTTTCTATTTTTGTTTTGTTATATATTTTTTTTATTTTTTATAATTTTGCTTTGATTTATTATAATTATTTTAATTAGCTAATTTTATTTTTTGGGTTTTGAGTTAATTTAATTGTCTCATATAATTTATCTTTAATTTCAAATTGTCTCCAATTGAGAATATCATTTGAAGATTTATCATTTTTTATTTTTCCTATTTGTTTAATTATTAATCAATAAGTATATCAATTAATTAAATAATTAGGTAATTAGGAATGAGGTGTTCACATCCCCATCAATATCCATTCCATGTTTCTAACCTATATCAGTCTTATTATTAGGAAAATTCTTCCTTCCAACAATCACATTTTTTTTTAGTAGGGGTAGGGCCACTCCCACTAGCATTTGAAGATATATTTCTTTGCATAAACTAAAACATGTTTTGGAATTCAAAATTTTAGATTATGAAGAGGGCAATAATACTAGAATTAAATTAGGATAACGAGCATCCCGACTGCTCTATCATATATTTTTCTTCATCTAAAGGCTTCCTTGTAGCATGGAGGAGCTATAATTTTCCACTCCTAAATTAGCTCTTTTTTTTTTTCCTTAAATTATTTTAGGGTTTCCCAATTTAGTGCTACAATTTACCTCAAACTCTTATTATAGTTTAACTTTTCTACCATTACAAGCTGCCCATGTTCCATAGTAATTACAATAGAGCATTTCCTAATTTTTTAATAATAAAAATATATTTGTTTTGGAGTGTAATTTATAGATCACAAACTAGCTATCCACTAATTGGGACAAAAAACAAAGTGAAAATGGTTACCCACTTATCAAAAAGGATGCAGCAAGGGAGCACTACAACCAATAAAGAAAACAAGGAAAGAAAAGGTATAGTAATAGTAAAATGTGAAGAAATAGCAAAATAAATTGTTGAAAAGGAGGGGGTTAATGTGAAGAAATAGTGAAATAGGGACTTATAGTTACAGATGGCAATACACAAAAGACAAAACAATCTCTGGCGAGGTAGTGAAACTTGAAACTACGAACTGCAAAAAGCTTCGACGAGGTTGTGAAAAAGTTTTAACTACTACTGCTCAAATCGATTGTTGTTGCTTTGTTATAATGCAGTAAGGCACAACACAGGGGTTTGTCGATGGATTAGAAAAGATGATGCAGGCTTCTTCAGTTCTTTGGTCTTTGCGATGCATTTTGGCTGAAGGGATTTGAAGAATTCCTTATGCCTAAGTTTAGGTTAGTAACCAGTTGAGTTTTTCTTTTTTTGGGTTAATGGACTGGGTTGTTGGGTTTGCTAAATTTTTTTTTTCTCTGAAAAATAGGTTTAGGTACTTTAGCTAGGCATATAAATCAACTCAGTAGAAATTGTCAAACTCGAGGAGTTAAGCAATTTTGATCGAGTCACCAATGAGTTTGAGTAAGTCAACGGCAATTCTGTGTTTATGTTAGAGTTAGATCTTTTTGGTCACCTGGAAACTTATATTTGGCAAATTAGTAAAGTTAGCTGCGGAGAGGATGAAGTCAAAGACGTGTGTAAAAGGTGCAACACATCTAGGTGGAAGCTAAAGAAAAAGGGTAACAAGCGTAAGAACATGCCTACTAAAATACTTAGGTTTTTTCCATTAAAACCATGATTGCAATGTCTCCTAAAATAGCTGGTCACATGAAATGGCATGTAGTAGATAAAAACAATCATAACATAATGAAACATTTAAGGGATTATGAGGCACAGAAGAAATTTGATGTAATGAATACTCAATTCACTTCGTATCTTCTAAATGTATGTTTAAGGTTGGCCATTGATGGTTTCAATCCTTTTGGCGACTTGAGTACATCCAATAGCATTTGGCCAGTAGTACTCATCCCTTACAACCTACCTCCTAAGATATGTATGAAATAAAGTTCATTAATTCTCTCAATGATTATACTGGGAAAGAAGCACCAGGAAATGAGATAGATATGTATTTACAACCATTAATAAAAGAGAAAAACGAATTGTGGGATGTGGGGTTTGAAATATTTGATTCTTCCACTAATGAGATGTTCAAGTTACGTGCAGCTATCATGTGGATAGTTAATGATTTTCCTAGGCTTGGAACTTTGTCAAGGTGGAATGTCTATACTGAGTTAACTTGTCCCATTTGTAATTTTAATTCTATCCTTGTCTGCCTTCCTTATAGTAAAAAGTGGTGTTTCATGGGTCATTGTCATTTTCTGAGTCCAGGACATAAATTTAGATTGGCTTGAAGTAGATTTGATGGAAGAAAAGAGTAAAGAAACCGTCTATAGCAATAACTGGATCAAAAATTTTAATACAGCTTGAGGGTGTTGAGAACTTATTTGGAGAAGATGTAGAGGATGAAAATCGAGGAAGAAGACCTCAAGGATTTGCTATTATAGGTTTTGATCTAACAATGACGTAAGAAGAGCATATTTTTTCAACTTCCTTATTGGGAGAACTATTTATTATGCCATAATCTTGACGTCAAGCATATTGAGAAAAATGTTTATGACAATGTGCTATTCACTTTATTAAATAAGGTTGGGAAATCAAAAGACCATTTAAATGTATGACAAGACTTACAAGAGATGGACATAAGGTCTAATCTGTGGCCAAATGATAATGGTAATTATCCTGTGAATTTGTTTCCTTTGACCAATCCGAATAAGGATATCTTTCTGAAGACATTAAAGAATGTTACTGTCCCTGACAATTATTCTAGTAACATATCCAGATGCATTGATTTAAGACAACGTAAGATCAGTAGTTTAAAGAGTCATGACTCACACATTCTTATGGAATAACTTCTGCCATTGGAAATTAAATGAACACTTCCTAAGCAAGTGTTGGCTGTTTTAATTATCTTATGTTCATTCTTCAAGAAATTGTGTAATAAAGTGATAAATGTAAATGAACTTAACCAACTCCAAGATAGAGTTGTTCTTATGTTGCATTATTTGGACATGATATTTCTGTCATCATTCTTCACAGTTATGGTATATTTAATTGTACATTTAGCTTAAGAAGCTAAGCTTGGAGGTCCTGTCCAGTACTATTGGATGTATCCTATAGAGAGGTAATGTCCAATGTATTTATTATTGCATTACAATTTCCTCTTTGTCTCCTCTTAACTTAATTAAAATGCATGACAATTAACATATACTTGGGAAAATTGAAGTCCATTATATGGAATAGAGTGCATCCAGAGGGATCAATAGCTGAGTGTTACTTAGCCCACAAAGTTTTAACTTTTTGTTCGAGGTATTTGGATGGAGTGGAGATTGTATTTAATTGACCATAACGTGTTTATGATGAACCTAATGTGGGAGCACCTAATGCCAATTCTATGCTTCCACAAGTATTCTATGCTCCCACAAGTTGGAAGATCAATTGGTGGTTTTGAGTACTTTACTCTATCTCCTATAGAAAAGCTACAAGCACATCATCACGTGCTGACCAATTGCAGTGCAGTAGACCCATTTTTCTAACAAGTAAATTTTAATAACTGGATAAGTGCACAAAACCACAAAATCTAATTGTTATAAATATATTTGCTATGTAGGCAATTTGGAAACCATGTAAGGAGACAATTAAGAGGACGTACACGGTCTTCTTCAGAAATAGTAAAAGGGTTCATTGGGAGTTTATTAAATGGTTTTCTCGACATGTAAGAACTTATACATCATTAATAGTTAATTTATATTATGTATTTATCTAATTATATGGTTTATAATTGCTTTTATAGATAAGAAATTATGTGAATACATCCCATTCAATTGATATGAAGTTCCTTGCTATGGGTCCATTAGATAAAGCACAATATTATAGTGCATACAATATCAATGGATTCAAATTTTGAACAATGAAATGAGATCAAGAGTTAAAAACTTAAAATTATGGAGTTTTTGGAACTTTTGGTACAAGAAGCTATTCAAGTAGTAGTGTTGGTTAAATGAGGTTTGGAGGTGTACCATATTATGGGAAATTGTTAGATATAATTGAATTAAATTATTATGGTCGGTTCACGGTTTTCATATTCAAATGCATGTAGGCTAATACAATCACTGCTAGAGGAATTGTAAAGGATGAATTGGGATTCATATCTATTAATTTTTCATGATTAATACACACAGGTAATAGTGAAGATGACAAGCCATACATTCAAGCTTTAGAGGCTTAAATAGTATATTATATAGAAGATGAGTTCAATAAAAATTGGAGTATGGTCGTACATATAAAGCCATGAGACTTGTAGGACTTGGGTGAAGAGGATGAAGATGTTGTTTATGCCAGTGAGCTATTCCATGTACAACACTTTGAATAATTATTCCCAGATGATGATAATTATTTATGCTTGTCTAAGTTTGCATGTTCAATTTATTATATATTTGATAGTTTTGTCATGTTCTAGAAGTTCTATTATATATATTCTTACTTGAATTAATGTTTTTTTTTTGTCATTAACAAGAATTCTAAAAATGAAATGGTTCTTTAAGAACTTTAAATCAGACACTGCTAGTGGACGAGGTTCACCAAGCATTGCACTTCATTGCCAAGCTTTGCCACTTTTAGTGATTAATCTATGTCATTGCCTCCAAGTATCCTAACAAATGTTTCAAACAAACAACTTACCCTACCAAATAGCACTGCTAATGTTAGGGAACAACAAGAAGAGCATGTTTTAAACAAACAGCATGCACAGCTTCCATCACGACCATGTAAGAGAGGATGAACTGTTGATGTCATTGGTAAGTAGACTAACTAATGAGATTCAATACGATGTTGGTTCTTGCATGTTCATTCATTAACTTCAACATTGTAGATGAGAATGTTCAAGTTAAAAGTAGGCACCTAACAATGCATGATGTTTGGACTCTTTTGAAGGGTGAAAGGGTGATTGTACCATTTAACCCCAACAACCAGCCTATTGGAGAAAAAGGTGGATTGTTGGCTATCTTTCTTGGAAGCATTGTAAAAGATTATAATAAGTTACCCATTAGTTATAAGAAATGGAAGCTGATACCTCTTGAATACATAAATGACATATTTAGAGAACAAATACAAGTAATGCATTTGCTATCTAATTTCTATATGAATTTAACATTTTCTTTATTAATTTTTCTATGATATATATGTATATATCATGCAGGTAAAGTTTGTTGTTGAGGATGTTCATAAGAAAATTATTCTTGAGTCCTTGGAATGCAAGTTAAAAGATTTTTGCTCTCAATTATGGACATACATAGATGATGGAATAAAAACAAGAGACGAGTTAATTAACTCGGCTCCACAGGGCATACAACGAGAGCAATAGGCATCCTTGTCGACTACTAACTTGACCCAAAAAATAAGGTACAATAAACCTATATATATATATATATTATATAATTTTCTAGTTTGTCTTCATATTAAGTTTTGATAATCTAATTAATATACTTTGGTCAAATACAAGGCCACTACCACAAAAAATAAAGAAAATAGAAGGAAGTAAACGATCCTACACACTAGTGGATCGAAGATTCTTGCACGGAAAAAGTTGAAATGGTGAGTTTATATTAGTAAAATGTATTACACTCAAATATTGTATGACTATTTAATGTGTTACATTATGAAAAACAAATCTAAGAGGAAGAACGCAAGGGTTTAGTTTCTTGAAGAGACGTTTGGATTGCAGTGCATAAGAAGGCCAATAGATCATTCATTAATGAGCATGCTCAAGTTATTAGTGTATGTTTATGAACTTTTTCATGTTATATTATTGATTTTTGATTCATTCCAAAAGTTTTAATGTTGACATGAGTTATTGTTCTTTTATTTTGAACTAATATATAGGAAAAGATAGTTAAGTTTAAGGCATCTAACTCTTATATGCAAGACATTTCCTTACAAGACTTATTAGCACAGGCTATAGGGACTTAGGAAGTTCAAGGAATGGGAATGGATGTTTGCCCTTCCTAAGTGTTTGGATGTCATGTTAGTGGGATTTCACCATGTGGACCATCTTACCATGAGCTATAGATGGAAGTTGCATCACTTAGAGTTGAAATGGCAAAAAGAGACAATGAAGAGCTCAAATTGTTGATATGGTAGTAGAACAACGACAAACAAATGCAATTGTGTCTTTTCTCCTACGAAATGTCCAAGAAGATTTGCCCCTAGAGTTCGCATCTATACTATGTCATGGGGTATTTCTTTAAACATTTTTATTTTGTATAAGTCTTGTGATGTAATGTTCTTTTATCTTTATTTTCCAATTTATTGCTTATCAAAATTTTTCTTCAATTTTTGGCTACCTAGTGAGCAAGGCAGTGCAAACTTGCCTTCAAATCCATTGTCAAGTCCTTCTAATATGAACAATTAGCTAGTTAGGATGACTTATCATTGTTTGTTGTTAAACTTTGTAATTATTTAGTATCGTATTATGTTTAGAGTTAATTATGGTTTTACGCTCAACTTTGTATGTAATTATGTTTATAGTTGATTGTCAAGTAGGCGTTGCTAGCTTTAAGTATCAGATTGTGTAGTTGTTATTAGTGATTTATCATATCTGTAGGATCTGATTTAGGATAAAAATTGTAACAAAATATTAAAGTAGAATATTTAAAAAAAAAAACTATTAGTGGTGGTTTAAACTACTTCCATAGAAAACATAGCACCATCAATGATGGTTTAGTCACAACCATTGCAAAGACGAGTCATTACGATAGTCAAAAAATTTGTCGCAAAATCATGACAGTTCAACATCTTGTTTTGGCATGGCATGTGATTACGAGGATAAAAAAAAATGTCATAAAACCATGATATTGCAACACTTATTTTGACCCTCGCAATAACGTGTTGTTGTGATAACCTTAATGAGGGTTTTTTGACCATTGCAAAGATGTGCCATCACAATGACTTCTACAAGGGTTTATGAAAAACTTTGTTATTTCATTTGTGATAGTAGTTTCTGTGATGATTTTATTGACCATTGTAGAACCTCTTTACTATGGTCATACACCTCACAAAAGCCATTAAAAAACTGTTGCAAAAGCCTTTTTTTCTTTATAGTGTATTAAGACATAAGTAATAGATAGACTGGGAAAGGCTTAAGACTATTATAGGGACTTGGAGCTTTTAGATCAAGTTGGGTATTAAAGGTGGCTTATTCAAGGATTTTCCTAACTAGCTATTCATATAACTTAGTTTTAGCAATAATAGTCTTTGCTCTTAAAATCTGGAAGTACTATCTATAGGGTGCTAAGTTTGAAGTTTTTAGTTATCATAAGAGATTGAAATATATATTAATCAAAAGTGTTGAGCGTGAGGCAAAGGATAAGGATGGAGTTTTCTTAAAAGATTATAATTTCACTCTTCAATACTATCAAGGTAAAGTGAATGTAGTAGCAGTTACCCTAAGTAGAAAGTCTATTCATATAGCAAGGTTGATGATTATAGAACATCGATTGATAGAAAGCAGTAATATCCCCAAAGCTCCCATAGGAAAATCCTTTTAGTAGGAAATTTTTAAGAAGGATCTACGGGAAATAAATTAATGAGATTAAGTTACATGATTTAAGCCTTAAGTCATACATTAGGAAAATTTAAGAGAAATTAAATAACAAATTAAATGTCAGCCTTAATTTGGTCCCTTTCTTATTTTTAGCCTCAATTTAGTCCCTTACTTATAAGTTTAATCTCAATTTTATCCGTTATTAATACGAAATTAAATACATTTATCCCTTATTTTCAACTAAATTTGGACTAAATATGCTAATATTCATATTAGTAAGGGATCAATTTGAAACTAAACCTATAAGTGAGGTGGGATGGAGAGTTATGGTAATTTTGTTTTTTAAAACAGTGGTATTAGTAAGCAAGTACTAAGCAACAAGGCTACACTATAGAAACCATTGCATGCACTTAGATCTAAAATAATTAAAAGGAGTTAGGAGGTCCTTCCAAGTGAGTAGATAATATCCTTAAAAGCTTTTATTTAATTACTCATGTATTTTCTCTTTTGTTTTATTTCATCCTTTGTTTGAAACCTAGAAACTCCTTTCTATTATCAATGGGATTTATTATTAGAATGGTTTCAAGTTCATTTGAAACCGTGTATGAGAATGATGGGTTATTTTGGGAGTAAATTGCATCTGGTTTATTTGGAAATGCATATACTTGATGTGATAATATTGATGCTAAACAAAGTAGTTCCAAACACAACAATATTCTTTACTTTTAAAAAGAACTACAGTGATGCTAAACAGTCTTGTTAGCCCTAGATGCACCTGAAAATACCAATTAGAAGGCGTATATGTGATATTTACCTCGTGTGATGGTCATCATAAGTGGAATGAAGAAATAGTATATTTTGTGAGTTGAGATCTCATGCCACTTGGTTATTATCCCTCGAGGTACTATGTACCCTCACTAATTTGTGATTACCCTAGTGCGTTGTGTGCTCATGCTGGAATTCTATTTCGTCCGCTATAGTCCTTTCCTTAAGTTGTTAGAAAAGGATAGTTTTCCATCTTTTAATGTTAATTTAACGCCATAACTTAGTTTTACTTGTTTACATGAATCTTTTACTATTGTTTTACCAACAACTTAATTATTTCAATTTATTCCTTCAAAACCCTACAAAAAGTACAATTATTGGTTTTTACTAGACAGCTGGGTAGAGGAGGCTCTAGGGACCAATAATAGTGCTTAGGCATCTTTTGGTTAGGCCCTACTTTATTTTGCAAGGGCAAATTTCCTTTGTGTGTTTTTAATGTTGTTGTATTTGTACAGAAATTCTATAAATGTCATATACTCTAGTTGTATATCTTGATGACCAAAGGTAGATTCCCTACCCTGTTGTATTTTATTTTGTATGAATATGGTTTGTACAAAGGTTGAGCTCTCTTAGGTATAGTATTACTTGGTTGGTTGCAGGTTTTATCGCAAAATTTAGAGGTCCCACTTTCTAGGGTAGATTGCCGAAATTTCTGCATAACATAAGCTCGAATCAACCATTTTGGACATTGATATATCTAGGGATATATGAAATGAAAATTTCCTTCATATTGTTTCTTGTGTTCCTTAACCTTAATGTTCCGATATGAATTATGTTAAACTAGTTTAGACTTGTAGAAACAAAATTTCCCTTGTTCTATGGCACGGGTTATACTTCAAATTTTTGGAGTGTGACATATTGTGTCTTGCCATGCATAATTGCATATAAACCAATTCTTTTACAAGCATGTATAAAATAACTTCTTAAACAAAATTTGCCTAACATGTTCAAGTTCACTGGTAATTAACTTATTCCATTGGAAGAAGTACATTGCTAACATGAAATTCAGCTCTCAATCATGATAGTTAATTCCAATAAACAAACCATTTGAATAAGTAACAAACTGGAGTTATGACAAAACTAGAGTCCCATGACTTCTCTCTCACACACAAGAAAACACGTGGTTATTGCTCTATCCACTTCTCTTTTTCCCTTGCTTCCTCTCCCCCCTTGCTTGCTAATTTGATAGTTTTTTTATTCCTTATGAAGAGGGGTTGTGAAGGTAGATGATGAGGCAATTTGTGGAAATAGAATAGTATCACGAAACAAAATGAATACTTTAATCCTTCAATTAAACATATGATTTTGTTTGAGTTCATTGTAACTGTTCTGATTGCATTTTCTTCTTTTCAACTAAGAACGGTTTGGACATCATCAGCAATGCAAGTGCTTCTATTAAATTCAGCACAAAAAACACCAAATGGGTTCCTACAGGTAAATGTCCAACAGTTAGTGAGCTTCAAATACTGTAGGTAGAAATTAAAGGGAAACAAAAGGGATTTCCAATTATGCTAGCATCGTGATATAGCTAAAAAATCTTGTTTTATTGTACAATCTCAATGCTTTTTAAAATGAAAGAAAATAATAAAAAGGATCGAACTAGGCCTCATTTACACAAAGAAAAAATGATCATTTTGGTCCATCACTTTTTGTCTTACTGTTAATTTGGTCCTTCACAAATTTGTAGTATGGTCCCTTAGAAATTCAATATTAATAAAAAATAGCCTTTCCGAAGGGTTAATGAGGGACTCTTTTGATTAATGTTGAAAAGACTATTTTGGTACTATAGACCTATGAGAGAATAAATTGACATTAAAGCAAAAAAGTGAGGGACCAAAATAGTACTTTTCTTACACATACCATGAAAAGACAAATTCAAAGTAGTTTTTTTTATGCTTGTAAGTAATTTTTTTTATAAAACACTGACATGCAAAAATATTGAGGGAATCAATGATATGGTGCATAGTTAAAATGATATCCACGTGTAATATTTTTATTGAGAACCTGATAGAAAAACATAAAAAAAAAATAAATTGTACTCTATTTATTTTCTGACAAAAATAAATGGAACATTTTATATATATCCTGAGATTAAAAGAGCTTCAATTTAATGCAAAACATTATATGTTGCACAAAGAAATTTTGCATACCATTTCCTCTTTAAGGGCATAACTTTCAAAAGTTTTGACATTTACAAATAGATTAAGTATTTCCAATATCAAGTGGCAAATGGGATTATGATAGATGGATTAAAAATGATCTATTAGCCCATTTAAATAAATTAGAAAATCATCTTTTTAATCCCTTACTCGTTATAATGCTCGAAATAGTCCTCACTCTTTGTTCCTTATTTGTTTTAAAAAATACTAGATTTAGTCCTTCAACTTTGGGTTTAGGGTTTGGATGGAGGGTTTTTTTTAAAAAAAGTAAGGGACCTAGTATGATATTTTCTAATGAGTAGAGCATTATAATAAGTGATGGGCCAAAATGAAAATGTTGCAATAAGGGAAGGACTAAAAAAGTATTTTACTCAAAAAAATATGTTATGACATCTCTTGTTATATTATGGTTATCTCTACCGCCCAAACAATATATGAAACAGAATTTGGCAGAAACGGATTAGCATAAAGTTATACCTGGGAGGAAAGAAGCATTTAATCGCCTCTGTGACCATGTTAATCTACATTGACCAAGATCATAATTAATAAATTACATATTAGTTTAAAAATTTTGCACTTGTTGTAAAAAATTAATGACAATCAATACAACAGTATTAGAGGAAAATTTGAGAATTGTACTACAAATTATTCATAGACTTCTACTTACACCAAGAATTTTTCCATCAAAAAGAGGGAAAATTTTATTTTTAGTCTTATAGTTTTGCTCAATTTTCAATTTGGTTCTCGTACTTTAATAATTTATAATGAGATCATCAGAGTTGAAGTGATTTATAATTTAGTCTCTATTTCTATATTTTTATCAATATTTTGCTATATATGTGAGTTAATTTTACTTCATTAACTACAAACTATTATTTTTTTCATTAGCATAAGTCACACATAATTTGAGTATTAAGATATTATATGAATAGCTATATAAACAAAATTAATAATAGATTTATATAATTTTAACTGTGTAGATAAAATTAAAATATCTGTAATTTAAAAGAATCTATTTACATAATTTTAAACTATAAGGAGTAAATTAAAAATTAATTGAAACTATAACAGCCAAAAGTATACATTTCTCTTAAAGATATATAGTTTACCTCTTTAAGCTAAGAATTAGTTGGATTTTACATCACATTAGAATATAATAAAACACCTCTATTCATTGAAAAAAAAAAAAAATACCTGCATATTTGAGTGGTTTGTCTTCTTCTTCTTTTTTTCCTCAGAGAAGAGGGGTTGTTTTGTTTCAATTTAAAGTCACTATATAAAATTGTAATTATTCCATAGTATGAGAAGACTAAATTTATTTCTTGCTTTTTATTATAATCACTGAACACTCCCCAAGTCATTGATGATTAAGGTTGTGCTTGTGCCTCTAATTTATTATTTTCTCAAATATAACCAAATAATGTAGCAACTTTCATAAACATAAGGATCACATTAGACTATGTGATGTAGATTATACATAGAACATGAAAGCTAAGATGTAGAGACTTATGGATTCAAATTTATGATTTTAATCCACTGTATTTTTTTTTTTTTTTGGAAATTAAAAAAATTCAGAGTTGGAAAAGCTGTAGTACTATCAAGATAGGGTGCATGGCAATTAATGTATGCTTATTAAAAATTAGAAAAATATTATTTTGGTCCCTAACTTATTACTAAATTATCATTTCACTCATTCACTCATTTTATTTCTTAAAATAGTCCCTCACTTATTACAAATTATCACTTTTGATCCCTTTATGTGAGTTATTGGGGATAGCTCGAGGTATTATATATAATAATAATCTCAAAGGTGTGAGATTAAAAGTAACAATTTTCAATTTGTGGAAGACTAAAAATGACAATTTCCCATAAGTGAGATGCTATTTTTGGAAATAAAATGAGTGAGAGACTAAAATGACAATTTAGTGAAAAATCTAGGATCAAAATGGTATTTCACTCAATAAAAAATCATGGCTCATGGATCGCCAACAAAAACTACACTGAAGACTAATTGGTTGAACCAACTCAATCCAACCAATTGACCTATTATTTTGTTGGAAATTTTTCACTAAAAATGATAAGCCATGCAACAAACTAAACCAAAAAAAAAAAAAAAATAAAGGTACACTTACACTGCACCACCTCCAGCAGGGCCAACAGCTTTAAATATAGACACAACAGTCATAGAAATGCCATTAGCTGCTCCTCTTTGGTGTTGTTCCTATTTTTCCAAATTATCATTTCTTATAAGCCCAATTCAATCATGACAATCTAACAATCTAATTGTCATGACAATCATGACAATTATCATTTCCAAATGTTGAAATGAACCAAAAAAGTTTTACCACTGCTCTGTTTTGCAGAAGGAGTAAACCTGTAATAATTGTAACCTAGGTGCAGCCAAACAAAAAAAAATTACAATCAGACAAGCTTATGATTGTATCTTAGCCAATCTAGTTTTAATTAGAGCAATTTCATTCCGTTTTGTTTGGCATACCATATAATATTAGATTGAATAAGTTTATACAATATGTCCACCATTATTAGATGTTTGGTACAAAAAATTATATAATCCACACCGGTTAACTTGAATTAATGACATATCATACCTTGTCTTGATTAGACTTTATTGTATAAGGAATGAAAAAACATAGTTTAATTCTTCGTCATCTTATTACCTTTTTGTCTCAAAACTAGCATGCATTATGTTAAAATTTTATCTAGCCTTATCATATCCTACCTTATCTTATACAATGTACCAAACGATCGTAACAATTTAGTCATAAATGTCACTTACTGACAAGCACCACTTGAGGACAACAGCAACATTTATCACAAGGAGCAGTGTGAAGCCTGATAACAATGCCATGAAGGGGTAACTTTGCAAGAGAGGTATGGATAAAGCCTGCCAATGGTATACCAAAATTATAATGGACAACGAAAATGATTAAGAATCACATTAATTGGTGCATTTAAGTGACTAACCCCAGAAATGCGAGCAAGTTTAATAGGGCCACAAGTTTTCTCCACAGATGGATAAAGGAATAGTTGGTAGACCAAAAGAGCAAAACCTTACCATTTGAGTGAAAGTTAGTACCAACTTATTAACCAGCATAATTATTAAGTATAAAGTAATGAGAAAAATACCATTTTGGTCCTTTATTTTTTTAGCTTATTTTCATTTTAGCCCTTCACAAATCGAAAGTTTCAAAATGATCTTCCACTTTTGAATGTTTTCTCATTTTGGCCCTCCTCAAATTGTAAGTTTCAAAATGATCCTACACTTTTCAAAATCTAACCCAAAGTATTCTCTCTCTAAATAGGATTAAGAAGGCTCACTTTGTGTAAATTTTGAAAGGTAGAGGACCATTTGAGACTTCCAATTTGTAGAGGACTATTTTGAGGCTTTCAATATATGGAGGACCATTTTAAAACTTTCAATATGTGGAGGACTAAAATGAGACTATACTCAAAACTAGAGAACCATTTTGAGACTTTCCATTTGTAAAGGATCAAAATGTGACTATATTCAAAATCAGAGGATTATTTTAAAACTTTCAATTGGTAAAGGATCAAAATGAGACAATATTCAAAACTGGAGTACCAAAATGGGGCTAAATTCAAAAGTGGATGACCAAAATAGTGTTTTCCTCGTAAAGTAATTGATTGATCAGCACAAACTAATTGAAATTCTCATATAGACAGTGCTTGCCTATTTTACTTGCATGATTGATGTGAAAGTCTGAGTAAGTCTACAGTCATGTAAAAAGTTCAATCCAAAACATTTTTATTCAAAAGATTTCAATATAACTTAGATGCAGTTTTCTGTATGTTTGTTATTAGGTTTTATAAGAGAAGTTAAAAACAAATACTGTGTGATGGAAGGTTAGGAAAGAAATATATATATATATATATATATATATATATATATAGAGTAAAATACATTTTTGATCCACTCACTTATCACAAAATTGTCATTGTGGTCCCTCACTTATTGAAATGCTCAAAATTGGCCCTCATTAATTAGAAAATGTCACATTTAGTCCCTCACTATTTTAAAAAAAAAATTAAAAAATTTAGTCCCTTAGATTTAGGGTTCAAGGTTTGGTAAAGGGACTAAATTTGATAATTTTATAATAAATGAAGAATAAAAAATATATTTTTTTCTCTCTCTCACTATATATATAAATTCAAAGCTATAAAGTATGTACCTGATATTGCAAGAACATCACCAACTTCATCAGTTGTAAAGGTCAATCCCCCAAGCCTTAAAGGACTGACAGCCCATAATGAGAAAACCTTCAAAAAGTAAGATACTGCTAACTTATGATCTATTAGAAAAAATACAAAAAAATATCTCATTCTGGTCCCAGAAAGATGAAGTCAGTATAATTTAATATTCTAAAATTTTTCTTATCAATTTAGTATATGAGAATATGACTTTTTCCAAATATACAAAAAATCTAATCCATGAAGGATTGGATGACATTAATTTAGTACCTATAGAAGAAAGAAATTGGAACTATATTTGGTACTAAAGTGATGAAAAAAATTATTAGAGTATTAACTTAATAATTAATTAGAGCATTTCTTGACACATATTATATGATATGAGAAAAGTATAGAATTGGTCATCTACTCTTACACTTTGTGACAATTAGTTCTTTATAAGTTGTTCATGCCAAATTAGTCTCTTACAATTCTTATTTTGTGCAAAACTAGTTCCTCATTAATGCTTCATTAATAAATCAGTAAGATAACGAGAATATTAGTTCTGTACAAAATAAAAATTATGAGGAACTAATTTGGCACAGATAATTTGTAAAGGATCAAATTGTCACAAAGTGAAAATATAGGGGACTGATTTGATACTTGTGTATAAAACCATTTGTATCATTATTGAGTAGGAAGCATACCTCTAGATAACCACTATCATGTAGTGAGAAAACACAATAAACAATGATGGATGACATCAATGGCCAATTAAGGAGGAGATTTTCATCTTTTGGAGCTACTTTTTCTGTGAATCCATTTTCTGAAGCTTGTGCATCCTCATTGGACTCATGGGTATAATTATGTTTATGTAATGTTTCCTACAATGATGTAAATTTTAGAAACAGCAATTTTTGTTGTCACAATCAAGGCTGTCAAACTCGCGAGTTTAAGTAAAATCGTTTGAGGGAGGTAAACTCGTAACGTAGAATCGTAAGAGTTTACCTATAATTAAAAAATAATTATTAAAATATACAATTATATAATTAAAATCAATATTTTTAAATTTTGACTAATAACTAAAACTACTGAATGTAATGATTAATAGTTTATTGGTTTGATTATAATTGAATAAGTGATAATTAAATATAGATATTTTTTAAAATTTTATATATTTAAATCTAAATATAATAACTACTAATCAAATACCAGTAATTTTAAATTTGAATTAAAATGATTTATAGAGTAATAAATATAATTATTAAAGATTACTTTATCAAAATAGGTCAAAAGATAATAATAGATAACTTTTCAAGTCATGACTAATAAAAAATTCAAAATAAAATTTCTATAAAAAAAATCAATAATAAATATATATAATACATTACAAATGATAAACATGAAGTTTTTATTAGTTATGTGGTAATAGGTGATGAACTTATTCTAAGTGTTTGGGTTTAAGTATATGGAGATTTATTCTTTTAAACTAAGAAAATAAAGTCCAAATATATATAATACAACACACACATATATATACTGAATGGCAACATTGGCTCAGCGGAAACATGCGATTTTGCTACGAGTTAAGAACCGATTTTGACCGAGTTAATTACCGAGTCTGAGCTGGTTTTGAGTCAGAGACCGAGTCGACTCGAAATTCTTACCTAAAAACGCAAACTCGGCGAGTCAACCGAGTTGACTCGTGAGTTTGATTACTTGGTCACAACTCAGCCTTTTTTGTCAAAAGGAAACAGTTATAGTAATATATATAAATATATGGGAAGACTTGGTTTATGAATAAAGGATATAAAAACATGAAGTTATTAATAAATTGCCAAGCTTTAAGATACAGAAAAAGAGGACACAATAGATTCAATAATTCCTCAAATAAAACATAATAAAACCCTGAGTTACCTCTTGAACCTGTAAAGGGGAAATTTTTTAAAAAGAAATAAAGGAAAAAAAGCATATGAAAAGAGAAAATAAAAATATTTTGATTATGTCGTCATAACAATGTTAAAATTATGGTAGTCAAAGAAAAAATCCAAATCTTTTGAAGTTTTGGGTGTGAATTTCTTTGTAAAGTTGAAGAGAGACAGAGAATTAAAAAAAGAAGAAAAAAAACTTAATTTCAAGTCATTCCTAACAAGGAACTCTTGAGTGTTGGATTGTTCAATTCTTAAGTTTTGAATTATTAGATCAAAATTTTAGATCATACTAAGTCATCCAATTTAATCCAAGTCATTAGATCATATAGTTCCTTCAATATTAGTCATTAGTCGTTAGATCCATACATTTCCTATCAAATGTGAAAATTCTAATTTAAAAAGAAAAAAAAGAGTGGGTAAAAGAGAAAAAATTAGTTTTATTTACACTCTCTTCCCTCTCCTGAAAAGGAACCATTGGCCATTGCATTGTACAATGTTTTATATCTAAATTATTGGATCAAAATTTTGGACCATGTGTAGTCACCAAATTTAATCCGAACTGTTAGATCGCATAGTTTCTTCAATATTAGCCATTGAATCCATAGATTTCCTATCAGAAGGTAGGAAATTAAAAAAAAAGAGTAAGTGAAAAAAAAGAAATGAGTCCTGTCTCCTCAGTGTATTTATCTCTCAAAAATGTATAAAAAATTCATAGAAAAAAATACAGAGGATCCATTCTTGTTTCACAACATCATAGGGCATAGATATATAAGGCTAATCAATATATATATATATATATATATATATATATGAGCTTAGGATACATACTGGGAGCCAGATGCAGCCGACTAGTACTGCAAGTGTAATTGCTGATATTATAAAGCAGGGTAAGGAGTAGGGAAACCTGCAAGCCATTTGTATTTTGAGTTTTGACAAATGAATATCAATAAATCAACAGAGAATTGAAAACATAAAAGAGGGAAGCCAAAATTACACCCTCATGTTTGTTCTTTTATTGACTTTTGGCTCAAATTGGCATCAAGGGGTTCTAAAACATGTGGGCTTGATTCCCCCCTTCCATTGGGCTCTCACTTGGACCAAAAAAAAAACATATAAGAGTGTACTTACTTGTCAAAAAATGAACCTTTTGGAAATATTTGTGGATATTTCTCCACTGGCTGCAATAAAAATTTCTCAAATGATTGGAGAAATAAGTGATAAATGTGCTCATGCATGTGTTCCCACAAACAGCCATGAAATCTTGAACATTTTATTCACAATTAAAATATTATGTTGGTCCCTCAGAGTCTCAATTTGGTCCTCACTAATTCTCATTTCCAATTCAATCCCTCATCCATGATTATGGTCTCAATTTGGTCCTTGATTTATCATTCTATTTTTAATTTGGTCTCTTACTAATTTAAATGTTAACATAATTAGTCTCATTTTAATCCAGAGTGGAGAACTAAATATGTTAATTTTCATATTAGTGAGGGACAAAATTGAAGATGGACTAATAATGAGGAACCAAAATGGTGTGTTTACTCTTTGATGCATATAAGTAATTTACAAATTTATTTATTCAATTATAGTTGACAAAATTCTACCAAACTATCCATTCCTTTGTTTCAAAACATAGAAATATATCTTTCCTCAATAAGTCAGATAACATGGAATAAAAACTCATGCCTTTCAAGATCAATCTTTTTATTAATCCATGTTCAAAAGCCAAGCCTATTCTCAAGATGTATATTATTAGTGCAAGGCAAATAATGGAAGTACCTGACACAAATAGCCTCCCAATGCTGGGCCAATGGTTAATCCTATTGCCCAAGATGCACTTAACTGAAACCAAATCACACTATTAAATTGAGTAAAAGGATAATTTTGGTCCTTCACCTTTTGCCTTGTGCATTTTGGACTCTCAAAAATTTTGAGTACCAAATGGGTCCCTTAAAAATTATAAATGACACAAAATAGTCCCTTAAAAACCACCAAAGGGCCATTTTGGTCTCCCACAGATTGACTACTTTTGCTGGGATCATGATTTTTAAGTGATCTTTGTGGCACACAAACTCTTTATGGACCATAATGGCACCAAGACAAAATGTGGACGACTGAATTGGTCCTTTTCTACTATTGAATTATTATGAAGAATATGTAATACCAAACACTAATAGTAGGCAATGATAAGCTAGACTTACAGTTGAGAGTCCTAAAGCTTGGTGTTCTTCTCTGACAATTTCAGTACAATAAGCCTAGTGACAAAAGATGTTGGTGACTTGGTATATATATTTGTGGAAACCAGAATGAAATGGGATAAACAAGTCATGTAATAAGAATATGATAAGTGAATAATTTTTGCTATTCAACACTACATGATTGGATCTTTCCAAAAAGTTAAACCATAAGTTATATTTTAATTGAAGAAGTTGATACCAAAAACATAAGGAAATTTACCTAAGGTTTTATCGAATTCTAAAGTGCTACAATCTGGCACATTATAAACGGTACCTTCATAGGTCCAAGCACACCATCTAAACTTCCAAGAAGAAATCTTGTACTAACAGCCATCCAGAAACTTGTGCTAAGGCCAAATAGTACGTTCAACGCAACACTGAAATAAAAAAAAGAAACAATATTAATCAAAGAATCACTAATATAGGTATGCATATAATATATGACACAATACAATATGAGATATATAACAATTTTAAAAACTTTAAGATTATGACAAATGAAGGTAGATTCAAACAGAAAACGAAAAAACTTCAAGATTCGGTGAAATATGGCCCAAGGAAAAAAGTGGATAAAAAGAAAGATGAAATGATAAAATGATGTTACAACTAATAAAAGAAACCTATCCTACAGAAAAAGAAAAATTAAAAACTCTCTGGCACATATGCAGGTGTATTATATTGTGTACTTACACTGCAAAAAGTCCTAAAATTACAACAGGTTTTCGACCATGTCGATCCGCCACTAATCCCCACAATACAGATGTCAATCCTCTCCCTAACATGAATGCAGATCCTACAATGTAGCTCCATACAGAGGATCAGTAATTTAAGACTTAGAAATCATTATAGTAGACAATTAGACGTAAGTTAATGGAAGGACTAAAAAGAAACTTACCCACATAACCAGCATAGGAACTAATATCTGCTTCTGATTTTGCAATACCAAAATCTCTTACCTGCAAGTATTATTTTATTAATATATGATCTTTATTGTTGAATTATTGAGGATTCTCATTCACGAGGAGATGGTAGTAGGGAAAACTGCAAGAAGGGGACTTTCTGCTAGCACAAAACTTTCTTTTTATTTTTCCCTCAATATTAAACATTAAAATTAGTGTCATGTATGTATAAGTTCATTATTTTCTGAAAAAAAGAAAAGAAAAATCCTTTAATATTGGAGCAAGAATTTGATGTAGAAGTTTCTTCAACTACAACAGGAATAGACCAACAAGATGTAACCAATTCATTTTTCTGAAAAAAAATATATATGATAGTCAATTTCAAAAAGCAGCAAGGTTGAATTTTATTTAAATGGCTGAAATAATTAGAAAAAATATTAACCATAAGAGAAATAATTCAAATAGGAATACCAAATGTACTAAAATGATAGATTCACAAACATAAAATTGTAGACTTCAAATAAGAAGATTTTGATGATCCATTTATTGCTCTAAGATTAGTCATTTAATGAGTAACACAACATATAGCTAACGCAGTAAAACCTATTAATTTGTGTATTAAGTTACAAATTGAGAGATTCGCTTATACCATATAACAGCTCTAAATATCTTATAAAAAGGAACTAAGTTATCTATAGGTGTTGTGTACATGCCTTTTGGAAATGAAAATTATAGTATTCATTATTATGTTGATGGGGAAAAAAAAATAAGAGATGCTTTTTCTTGTAATATGAACTAAGACAAAACGTTTTATCAAGCCTCCCTGAATTTGACTAACATATTTATTCCTTTTTTCACATTCGGATGAAGAAAACTTAAATTTAGAAAACATTCCATTTTCATTGGCGAATTCAATTTTTACTTTTCATTATGAATTGCCATAACTATGAAAAAAACATCTTTGAAATCAATTTTTATTGGCCAATTATAATTGCCTTCTAGGATCTATAATTGTCTTAAAAGAACCAATATTCATATATTGGAGCTTTTATATAACAGTCAAGATAAGCTTATAAAAATTAAAATATTTTCAAATAGAAGAAGTAAAATGTTCAAGGGACATTTTAGAAATAGAAAGATATTTTGAATAAAATTTATATCCATTGGAGTTTTATGATCTTCTTTTCATAAAAGAAAAAGATGAAAATGCAGGTCTTAAATATTTAGCACAAATTCCATGGACTCAAAATATATATTGATGCATACATGAGTGCACACATGCACGTGCGCACACACATAGACATATATATATATATATATATGGCCTTCATAAACTATGAAAGACTCAATTTCTCTCTAATACAGCATACAATTCTCCGTTGTACTTTGCTCTTCCAATGTGTGTTTCTCCCTTGCTTACCATCATAGTCAAGAAGAAAAAGGTTACTAAGAGACCCTCTTAGTAGAGGCATTAATATAAGCAAACCAACTTGGTTGGCCCATTTGATCCACCATTATATATGTTGGATTGGTTTGGATTTTGCATATTTACATGCAAACTCATTTAGCAAGGTCAACTTCTTGGTTGCACGGGCAACTTGCGTGTTATGTAAGCCAACTCACATAATTTTATTGTCCTTTTGTTTTTTTTACAAATCCTAATAATTTCAAGATTATATTGAAACTTTTATAGCAAATAGACAAGATTCAAATGTTCATGATGCATAAATTTGAAGAAATTTATTACTTATTTTATCTTTGTTTTAGTAGTTTGATGAGACATGAGCTATTTTTCTTGGTTGGATTGTTAAAGCTTAAAGGATTTGTTTATGTATTTAGACTTTGGATGTAATTGTTTGAGATAGTTATTTGAACCTTTGAGAATGCTTGACATTATAATTGATGTTATTTTCTTTTTCTTTTTCTTTTTTAAAATATTTTTAACCTGGTGGATTTAACCCACTTGATATGTTGGGTTAAAGTTTTCAATTAATTTAAATATGAAGGATCAAATGGGCTTATTGGTTTAACCCATAGCCTTTGCAGGCTGGATTGGCTCATTGTTTATATTTTTACCATCTAGCCCAACCTAAGACACATTAAGAGACCATTTCCAAGGGGTGTTAATCGACCTAATGATTCGATCAACCCCATTCAATTTAGTTACATTTTGTTAGGTTAGGCCAAAACAAAATAAAAAATTTTACAAATTTTATCAAGCCAGTTTTGACTTTATATAAGATCTAGTTGGCCCAACATGCTTTTTATTTTTATTTTTTAATTTATAATAAAATTTCAAAATACAATTTATTTTCAAATTTTAATCACTTTTATTCCATTTTTTTTTATTCATTTTAGGACTTAATTTTTTTCTTCTAAAAAGCTTTTTTATATATATTGACAAGAGGTGGACTTGATATAGCTCATCCCAACTCTATCACTTACCAAGTTAAACCTAGGCCATGCCAAGTACCAAGTCTCTAACTAGTGACCAAATCTAAAATCTAATTAGTTTTTGGGTTTTATAAAATCTTGACCCGACCTAACTTGGCACGTATTCATCATTTTCCACCATTTGTAATCTATTGATGTCATGTCTTACTTGTTTTGCTTTGGGATGATAAATAGCCTATTTAACTCAATAGTTAAAATGTTGCTTTCATACAATGAGAGTCATTGGTTCAACTTTGATAATAGGTACAGTTACATTTGATTCCATAGTCAACGACAGCTAATACATTTTTCTACATGCCTTTTTCATTTACTTATTTTTATTGATTTTGTATTTTATCCATCTTATCTTACTCCTCTATTTAATTTTATTCATTTTTTTAATTTCAAATGTTTTTATTGCAATAGAATTCGATTCCACTATTTGATCCGATTCAATCACAAGACATTCAAATAGGTTCTTAAACAAGATTATTTCAAAAACTAATCAATGATGGCTCCCCATGGATTTTTCTACATAAGCGGCATCTATAGTTGCAAAAATAAGACTCTAAATACCACTTGTAAATAATTAATCCACGGAACATGGCAAGTATCTAAACCAGCAAATGTACCAAAGAAATTTGGGCCAAAAATAAAAAGAACCAAAGAAACAAGAACAACTAGTGATTTACCTGCAAATATATTTCTAAAACGTCAAAAACTAAGTGACAAGGGTTTTGTGAAATTTTCTAAGATGTTGATCACTAGAAGAATTGGAGTTGGTTGGATATATTTACCAAAATAACATTATCCTTCTTTTGAAAGATATCATTGAAATTTATTATTGAACTAAGAAAAGTTAATGTAACACTAGTATTTATATCATTTGTCTCGTTATATAAAAAGAAAATAAAACATAATAAACAAAATAATTGAGAGTGATAAATAACGAAACTCACCATGAAATAAAGGAGTGGAAAGACAGAAAATACAGGTAAAGCTGCGAAAAGAACAAAAAAGTATAAATCAGATACTTAAAAGGGGAAAAAAAAAAGCAATATCAATTATTTGAAGAATCTATAGACACAAAATTTGATTATAATCACTCAATTAAATATATTAAATGTGCATAATAACAACTTAAATTTTTGTTTGCATTGAAGCCATACCAACTCGATGGTTTCACCAAGGAGTGCCTTTTATCACTAATTAAAAGTTAAAAGAAAAAAAGACAATAATTTAGATTGATTTTGGGCTTTCCAACTAAAAGTAGCATTAAATAAACAATTAGAGTAAAAGATTATTTTCGTCCCTCATTTATTAATTAATTTTTAATTTGGTCCTTCATTTATTAATTAATTCTAAATTTGCTCCCTCATTTCTCAGCTAATTTTAAGTTGGTCCCTCACTTATTTCTGTTTCTAATATGATCCTTTTCCTATCAATTGATTCTTAATTTGATTTCTCATTGATTTTTATTCTCAATATGGTATCTCACATATAAATCCATTTTCAGTTTTGTCCCTTGTCAATTTTAATTCTCAATTTGGTCCTTTTCAATAAATTAAGATTAAGAAACTAAATGTGTTAACTTTAATATTAGTGTAATTAGTGAAGGACCTAATTAATAATGAACTAGTATGTGAGATATCAAAATAATGTTTTACTTGAAATAATTATATTTTTCTTATCCCAAAGTAGAAATGAATTATTAGTCTAACGAATTCATTTTTTTCCCTTTCCTAATTCAACAAACCATTTCATCTTTTTTTTTTTAAATTTTTTTTTAAGGATTGACCTGAAAGTATCTTGGCTAGGAGGTGGGCTCTTTTATCAATTACCATTGGAATCTAATTTTCTCCGATGCTAGACAAGACAGATATGGTTCAATTCCAATTTTTTTTGAAAAAATTATACTTTCAGTCCGCTAGTTTCAACTAATTTTAAATTTAGTCCTTATAGTATAAAATTTTGTAGTTGGGTCCTTGCAGTTTATAAATATTTTAATTTAGTCTCTAATGTTAATATTCTGTTAAATTTTGCTGGTATAACTGACTTTATAATATTTTAATACTCTAAATACATATGATTTACACTAATAAACGAGATGAAAATAGTTAGTAAAATAAAATTAACTCACATATATAATAAAATAATGGTAAAAATTTAATAAGAATGACTAAATTAAAAATTAATTAAACTCCAAATATTTAATTACAAAATTTTAAACTATAAAAGGCCAAATTAAAAGTTAAGTAAAACTATGAAAAACAAAAATATAATTTTCTCTTATTTTTTCAGTGGTTAGTAGTTGCATAGTTCATTAGACAACTTCAAACAAAAGTGGCTTACGCCACAACAAATCAACGAAACTTGCGAGACTCACTATGCAACTACAACTAATGATGAAAACAGGGTGATTATATATGATATATTATAATATGTGGTTTTATAGTTATATTTAGGGGATAAAAAAACATTTTTGTTAAAATTTTTAAATTCACGGCCTTAATCCATGTATAAAAAAAAAATTTGTTTAAATGAATAATTTTCTTTTCAAATTGTGACTTATTAACATAAAATTCAGCTATATAACATTTTAATAAAAAAGAATTAAATGTCTGTCAATTATTCATGTTCAAAACTAATAAAATGAAGTTCACTAGAGATATAAATAATAAGAATATTCATGAGAAATCCAGAAATAATAATTAACAAACATGAATCAAGTTCACCAATCATACCCAAACCCTAACAAAGTTAAACAGAATCAAGTTAAAATAAACATATTAATTTAAGACTAGGTGAAAACATACAAATTTAAATCATTACTAGTTAAACAAGTCATCTGATAAATTAAACACATTTTAACACACGTGTGTGAGAATAAAATAAAAGTACTTACAGCTGCACAATACCACCATCCATATGTTGAGAAGATGCCTTATTGGAACGCCTTGACTCATTTCTTTGGCTTGATCCACCTTACACCCTGGACACTTCTCGTAGTACTTATTCTTCAGCAATGGCTCTCTATCATTAATATTATCTTCAGCCATGTTTGTTTCTCTCAAGATCCTCCCTTCAAACGCAGAACCCAGAAATTACAGGAAAATCAGAACTTGAGCCAGAAAAGAAGAAGAAAAAGAAGTACAGATATTTATAGAAATGAAGGAGAATCAGAACTTGAGCCAGAGAAGAAGAAGAAAAAGAAGTACAGATTTTTAGAGAAATGAAGGAAAATCAGAACTTAGAGCCAGAAAAGAAGAAGAAGAAAAAGAAGGACAGATTTGTAGAGAAATGAAGAAGAATCAGAACTTTGACCTTTCCAAGGAAAGCTAGGGATGGCGAGTGGATTAGGACAGGAAATTATTGAAAGAAGAATAGATTGAGGCATATAGTTGAAATTAAAGGGAAAAGTAAAAGGGGTGGGGGGGGGGGGGGGGGGAATAAATATTTTGGCTGAATCTTGAGAAAAAAGCATAGGACTAAACAGAAATGAGATAAATATGAAGTAAAACTGTCACAGAAGGGGAATCGAGAAGTCAGAATACTCGGATGGAATCCACCCCAGATGAGCAGTGCTGCACAAGTTGATTGCCGTCGTTAATACGTCAATACGTCAATATGTCAATATATATATGTACATTGTCTTTAGGTCCCCTAATTATTATCAAGTATGAAATTTTTCACAATCATTTTGAGTAATTATTTTAATGAATCATGATTAAAATGATAATTTTGTGAGAAATAAAAAATAAAATAATATTTTACATGATGTATATATAGTAGATGGAGTTTATAGATAAATTAGTGGATGCCTGCCAACTTGTAATTGTGGACTTTATGCAGGAACTAGATCTCGAGTCAGTACGTGAGATTCTACAGTGGCAAACGTAGACCATCCGATTCATCTAGTCGTAATCAATGACCGACGTTGTCCTTCATGTACTTCCAATTTCATTTTACTACTGGCAACACTTAAAATGGTGTCGTTTCAAGAAATTTTTAATTTTAAAATTTTTTTAATAGTGTCATTGCAAATTGCTGTAATCAAAACATGTATTATTTTTGTATTAGTATTTGCAGGTAATATTCCTTTATTCGTTTTATATTTTTCTAGTTTAGGCAGTTAAAAGTACTGTTTCTCTTTGCGATGGAAATTACTGCAAATTCTCCTATAAAAGTTGCAAATTCTTCGTTCTTTTTTTCTTTTTATTATTCGTTTTAGCTTTTTCTTTATTTGTTCCTTTTTCATTATTTGATGATTAGTTTGGGTGACATTTGATATGATGCAGTTGGATATAATCATGCAAATGTAAATTGAGAAGGTACACATAGCAATTGACGAGAATTTTCCGCGTTCTTTCTTCTTCAATATATTCTTTTCTAAGGTTTTGGTTTGTTTTTTTGTTCTCCATATTTCTTCTCAAAATTTTTTTGGTCAAACTAAATCTTTTTTTCTCAACACACTACATTCATCATTATGATCCCATTTATCTAATAACTAATTAGCCACTTGACCCAAAAACCAGTAGAAGGGGCAGAGGAAATGACTTTTGTTTAATTGTAAACTAAAAACAGTGTAAGAATTAAGTTGTTAATAAACCCCTAATTATATTATATTTATATACGTTTTAGTAGGACTTATTACTTGTTTTGGATATATTCTCTGGAATTAGCAACTAACTGATGTTAGTTTTATTCACTTTTTAGATTACATTGTTTGGTTGTCTTTTTACAATAAATTGACTTAATTTTGCATTGTTTAAACAATAACTATAAGGAGTTGATTTGATATAAGAAAATTAAGGGATAGAGACTTGGAAGAAAAAGATTTAAGGATATTTTGAAACTTTTCACAAAAATTTTAAAAGTTAAAAGAAGTCAAAAAAAAAAAGTTGAAATAATATTCTGCTTAAATTAACGAATATTTAATCCACATCAATGTTAATTTTGAACCCCCTTAACGTTAGAATTTAAAGATAATTATTTCCTACAAAGTAGTAAAGCTCGTCAAGATCTTGCTTATGAATGATAATTCATTAAAATTTGATTTCAGATCACAAAATTATAACCAAAACACTAAAAAGATGCGTTAGTGGACATATTTTGAATACCTTGCATCCAGAAAGTAATACCTAGGTGCCTGGAGTCACGTAAATCCAATACTGAATTTTTAAATACTGTTATGAGAATTTGACTTGTATACTTGTTGTCATTAGTTGAGAATTCTATACATAGACGAAATAGAAAAATAAAACAAAGTTAAAAAAGTTTGGGCTAATTTATAAATTCAGAAAAGTTTAGGGCCTTTTTTCAACTTTTGACATTTAACAAACTTGCGAATATTTTATTTGGCCGCCAATTCTTGAAACCAGTGCATAAAAAAAGCCACAAAATTTATATGGTCACGTGACGTCCTACTATAACATATAAAGTATATACCAAACAATTTGACAATTAGCACTTTCATCTACCACAAAAACATATCCAACGTTATTGTGTCTACGAGGATTGATGATGACATCTTCAACGTTATTCATGCACAAAACATGTGTCTACAGGAATTATATTATTACAAGATTCCGAAGGTAACCTTAACGGCTGACACTAGCAATTTATCAAACCCTCATGATCACCTCTAGTTACTAGAGAGGTATATAAAAAATTATGTTTTTAATATATTTTTTTAATTTAATATTAATAAAAATACATCATACCTAAGAACTCGATGCGAGTTTGGACTAATTGACTCTTACGAGCCAAAAGCATTCATAAGCATGATCTCTGGAGTATAGAAATCCAACTTCATTTTTCCATGAATAGGGGGTTCCTTTGCGAAGAAGCTTGGATAGCTGGCTAGTGTGATGAGAACACTTGGGGATGAAATCTTAGAAAAAAGTCGACTATGCCAAGAAATTGTTAGATTTGCTTGAGAGAAAGATCCTTGTCAAGGAATTGGGTCAATTGTTCGGTCAGGTCTCGTCAAGCTTCTTGTAGACAAGTTTGACTTGGCCATTTAGAAAGCGAGTTAACTTGGGTGGCTCAGAGGTAGCCATGGGCTGACTGTGAGTATAGCACTGCTCATAATTGGTGATCTAGTTGGTAGGCATGATTGTAACATATTCTGTTGCTCACAGAGTTTGTCCAAGGTGGCCAGGGCCAGCTGGTAGATTTCTCCTAAAGGGATATCAGACATTGGATGGAGAAGAGCTTGGAGAGCTCAATTTAACTCTAGTAGTCATTCTTCTGGTAAATATGCTACGAACACATGTCAGAGGGTAATATCATTAAACCCATTCAAGACATAGTAGCGTTCCCTCCTTCTATCTAGATTCCAACCTGACCCACAGAAGTTGGCTTCGACATTAGAAAAGGATCCACTTGCATGTCCACGGTAATATTGCTTTCTGTTCAATCAGAATTGCACCCCAATGATAGTTACTTGCATCAGTATGAAGGATAAGGGTGGAATCAGGATCAGGGATCTTTAATGGGGTGGATCTTTTGCAACTTCTTTCAATTGCTTGACAGCTATAGTTTGAGTAGGCCCCCATGAATAGGGGGTTCCTTTACGAAGAAGCTTGGACAACTGGCTAGTGTGATGAGAATACTTGGGGATGAAATCTTGGACAAAGTTAATTGTGCCGAGAAATTGTTGGATTTGCTTGAGAGAAAGATCCCTGACAACATCTGGTAATATATATATATATATATAAACAAAAAAAGTATCAAGCGTTAATACAACCGAAACTTATGAGAAATTAATATAATTTACTTTAACTATTATTATATAGAAATTTATTAAATTTTAAGGCATCAAAAATCGCATTTGATATCCAACATGTCAATTCTATGATGAATTTAAAATAAGAATTAATCCATTCAAATGGATTAGATCAATCAATAAAAAGATTTTTAATATATAAATTATTTAGATTAAAACACACAAAATTGATATATATTAAATTAAATAGTACAAACACCGTATTATATATAAAATGTTATACATGTAAAAATGGTTCAGCGGTAAGGTGCTAAAGCATGCTTGGAGGCACAGGTTTGAACCATGAAGCTTGCAACTTTATGAAAATTAAGACAATAACTCAACTTAAGTCATCTCGTATAATCAGAATCAACTCATCGAATCAAAGTGAGTTAGAAGCAAGTTTGGGCAAGTTAGTACTAATATGAGTCAACTAGCGAGTTGACTTGTCTTTTATAATTGAAAAAGAAAAATCAATAAATCAATTGAGTTAACTCACCGAGTTAACAACTATGAAAGCAAGAGCTATTGTTTTCTAACGCATCTTCCATTTAGCACACAATGATAACTACTTCTACCCATGTTTATTTGCAATCAAACTCAAATACTAGTTCAATCCATTGTCAACACTTTCAAGCACCTTCCTACTGAGTGCTTTAAGTTTTAAGCCACATTCTCAATAAGGTTTAAATACCAATCATCAAACTTGAATGCATGTTTCCATGAATTGGCTATAAAATTTCCTTCTTTTCTCTAAACAAAGTAACCTAATGCTCAGGAGCATAGTTAGCATAAGTTCTTATTTTGCTCTTTTCTTTTCTTCATCTTCTTTTATTTATTTATTTATTTTGGCAAGAGAAGGATTCTCTAGATTGTAAGGTACCTTTTGATGCAAATCCCAACATAGGGAACATGAAGTCTCCAGGTAACTAAGAAACTTGGATAAGCATAGTAGTCTTCTTACTAACTCTCTTTCTTTTCTCTCTTAAACTAAAATTATTTCTCCATAGTTAATTCCTTAATATTAAGTTCTTTACACATTTGCTTTAATGGAGTCTTTCCAAGTAAATTCTGGAACTTAAGCTTTCATGGCCTTTTAACCTTCTTTAGATTTTTAGCTTCAACCTATAACTTGTACGAAAAAAAATAAGGTTGGTATCTATTACGAGTTTAAACAAATTCTACTAGCATTATCAGTCCATCACAATTCACAAGGGCAAGAGAATATGTCAAGCAATCATAATATAATTAAACAACTCTAACTTTGACAAGCCTCACAACAAAGCAATCATCATAAACAACAAACAACTAATTGAAGAGCCTACACAACATAAAACTACAAACTAAACATAATGCAACGAAATATAAAAGCAACCACCTAAATAGAACTTGCCCTAAACTTAATTGGGCAACGTCCTCATTGCGCACTAAAAAGAAAAGAAAAGAAAAACAACACACATAGAACAAAAACCACTAAGAAAAGACAAACAAAACATAATAAAAACAAAGGTAACAAGAGAAATAAGAAAACTCATTGATTTACTTCTTGGAGCGGTGTCATTTCTTAGTACTATGCAAAGCATACTTCTTGGCAAAGCTATGCTTTTGATTATGCATTGGCACTAATAAGGGTCCCTTATCAACTTAGGAGGAGGTGCACTAACTAGATCACTAGTTGGCTCAGGCTATGGGTCACTTTCTTTAGCATTTTTATTCTCTTCTTCACTTTCACCTTCATTGTCCAACAAGCTTTATGGAAATTTTAGGAAAGAAAAGAACTTCTTTGTATTTTCTCTCATACTGATATTTCCATAAAAGACTTTGCTAGACAACTAGCTAACATTGTTGTTTCCATGATTCATATTGTTAAACCTCAATTTGGCTAAGCCGCTTATCAATGAAAGATGAAGCATTTGCTGGAATCTCATTAGTATACTCAATTTAGGACACATCTGGAGTTGTATCAAGATCAAATGATGCTCAATTTTTTTTTTTTAATAAATCAAGTGATTTTGGCTAGCTTAATGGCATATGAAGGCCTTACCTTCTCATCAAGATCATTTGTCTCAACTCTATTGGTTAGGCACAATTGTGTAACAAGTGATGGAAACTATAACCCACTATAGCTTTTGTTAGCACACACTAATATCTCACAAAAAAATTATCATCTTTCCTTTTAGGATGACATATGAAAGTACGACTTGATCCTGATTTATCATACTATTATGAGTAAAGTGCATTAGGTGAAACCACAGAAAATGATATGCTAGTCACATTCTTCAAGCTTGTGTGAGGAAGTGTAAGGGCACTGTGAGGAGATATAAACCAGTATGTTTCCCCTTCACATAAAACATTGAGAACCACCTATAGAATTGGATCATCTAAATTAAATATCATTTCTTGGAACTCATCATCTACTATTTAGTTCTCTCTATACATGGAAAAAATGTATGGTTATTTTGGATTTAATTTGAACATCGGTCATTCTTGGTAGAGTATCACTTCCTTTGCTTACTACTGTTTCTTTTATCCTCATATGTGTTTTATTCTGAACATTGATGACTATGTTCACTTTTAACTTTAGGGGTGGGAACAACAATTTTTTTTAATGTTGTAGGTGCTCTTGCTTTGTGTTCATGAATGCTAAATTCCTATGATGAATTTAATTGTACTAGGGATTATGTTGAGAAGGAAATACTTTTTAAGGTTTTGACACTTAGATGACTAATGGGTAAATACTTATTTCTTCCTTATTTTAGGTTCTTTTGAGCACTAAATAGCTTGCATGAATTGAATGTGTTTTAGAATCAAATTTTATATAATCCATGATATATGATTTGTTTCAATTCTATAGCTCTAGTGTTAGAACATGACAACCAACACCCAAAAGGGGGTGAATTAGGTGTTTACAATTCATTTCTTTTTGAAATTGCTTTGCAGAAGACTCATTATGAAAGATACTTGGATATATATGAAGCAAAATACAGTTATATCAATCAAGGGAGATTCAATGTAAATGCTTAGAGTATGAAGATAACAAATCTCTTTCCCAATATTAGAGCATTCAATAGGATATTGTTTACTTAATTTAAAGTCTTGCTCCCATGTAAGTTAGAACAATCATACAATCACTTTAAAAATTAGATTACTTGTAAATATAAAAGAATATGTCCAGCAAAAAATCACAATGCTTCAAGTGAAATATCAATAACAAAAGTAAAGCATGAATATGACAATTGAAAATATAAAGAGTATACGGATTGAGAAAGCAAACTCTAAGATTTATCCTGCTTTGGCTCCTATCCAAGCCTACATCTAGTCCCTAAGCAACCACTTGAGATTTCTCCACTAATTCCACAAGTTTAATCAAGCACTTATGAGTCTCGCCAACATCCAACATAACCAAGAGTTGTTTCTCACTCTGGAACCAAAGAACACATCTCTTCCTAAAGAAAAATCACTCCAAGAGATTTCACAATCTTGTTTTCTCTCTTAAAGGATACGCGATCCTTGTCCTACAAAGATTACTAAAGAATGATATTGCTCAAAAGACTTTCTCAATCAATAGATATACAAAATAAAGTTCTAAGAACTCAAATGATAGAGATTAAGCAAGTTTTGGCTCAACGATGTTTGTTTCTCTCTCAAAGATAATAAAATAAGTTAAAGATCACATTTTACCATTTTGTTTCCTAAGATTTCTATGAACATCCCATCAAATATATATATATATATATATATATATATTCATAAATATATATATATTCATAAATATATATGTAAATAAATGTTTTAATTTTTAAAAAAAGAAGACAAAGAAAAGAAGAAAGAGTAAGATGAAAAATAAACTAAAATGAAAAAATACAAGAAAAAATCAAATAATAAATTTTAGGAAATGAAATAATAAAGTTAACAAAAAACCAAAGTTAGGAGAAGAAAATAACAAAATAAGGGATTCCAATAAAGTTTAAAAAAAACCAAAAATAAAATGGAGAAAATAAAGTAGCAAAATTAAGAAAGAAGAAAAAGGCAAAAATGAAAATGAAAGACAAAAATTTTAAAAATTAATTAACAAAATCAAAAATCATTATCAAAGACATCAAAATAAAAAACATATATGAAATTTAAAAAAAAAAAAAAAAAAGATGGGAGAGCAAAAGCCAAAAAGAAGCTTCAGGTCAATGAGTTTAAGCTATAGCAACTTCTCCCACCCACCAACACATAGCATCAATCAGGAAACCTAGATTCTATCCTCTACATCAAATGTTGCTACTGCACTGCTCAAAGGGAAGGTTGGTCCCTGAACAAACATGAAAGAAAATAAAAGACAAAAGTCGCTTTTTAATCGGCCATCACTATAACGCACAAAGGGAAAAGTCAACATCTCATTCTGGGCCGTGTGAGCCAGTGACGAAATGAGAGAAAATTTAATGCAAAACTAAGAAAGATGGAAGCAGTTGAGCTTGGGACAGCATATGGTAGCTGCTATAATGAAAAGTGAGGGACACATGCTCAAGGAGGTGACAAAGATAGAGCTTTGTAAATGGGCAAGGGCTTAGCTAAAGGAGAGAAGGTGAAAGCTGAAGCAGCTAGACCAAGAGAGCAGACGTGCTCTATCTAAAAATGTAAAAACTGAAGATAAAAGGAACAATAAAATGGGAGACAGGGGGAGTTTTCTAATCTGTTCCTCTAATAAAGAGAGGGAGAGCTTAGGGTCTTTAGACAAAAAACATATAATAAGAACAAGGGAGCAAAAAACATGAAAGAGAACAAGAAAGCTAGGAGGCTGAGAGTAGAACACAGAGAGGAGAAGAAGGGAAGGCTAAAGGTCTAAAGGAAAAACAAAGCAGAGCAACTAAGAGTTTGAGGAAGAAAAGGGAGGCTGAGACACCCCTGTTCTCCAGCTATGAAACAAGGATACTGAGTGTAATGATGATAGTGAAGAGAGAACTGAGAGCTTGAGGTGAAATAGAAGTATTCTGAATGAAAGGAAACTCCTATTTCCAGTATGGAGAGTAGAAAAGGCTAAAGAAGATTAAGGAGAGGGAGCAAAAATGTGAAACCAAGGTGACAAAAAGCCAAAGAAGCAACCTCTTACAACCAATGGAACAAAGAAGAAGAAACTGTAAAGGAGACTAAACCAAAAATCAAGAAGGGAGTTCATACAATAAAACAATGCTAAAAGAGTATAAAGAAAAAGGTGAAAAAAAGAGGAGCTCAAAGAAACCAAAGGAAAAAAGGAGGATCCAGAACCAAAGCATGGGAAGACATAGAAGATTTTGAGTGAGAAACAATCCCTATTTTCTAATGTGAAGAATAGAGAAGGAAAGTTAAGAGCAAAAAAAGAGAAAGGAGAGGTGGGGAGGACCACGTCTTGCTCTGTTACACATGATCATGAGCAGAGGAGCAATGTTTAGGAACTAAATTGAAACAAGAGTAAGAGAGGATGTAGTTTAGAAATATGACAAGAAGACATTGTGAAGAGAGGAAATTGATGAGCAAAGAAGAGCTAAAACATAAAGGAGATAAAACCAAAGTGAACCAACTTCGTGCCAGGTATTTCGTTGCTCTTGACTACATTCATTTCTCGTACTATGCCTAAAGTTTGTTAATGTAAGCTTCTATTTTACTAGAGAATGGGGAGAAGGGTTAGATTTGAACCTATGCTTTGCTATATTTACTGGTTCACAAAGGTACTAATTCATGATAATATTCCCGTTAGGTAGTAGCCTCTTTGCTTTGTTGACTGATGAGGTTTTGAGTTCTATTTCATGCATATGGTTGTTTTCATTTTTGTGGTAAATCTTGATTTGTGTTCATTTTTTATTAAGACGTCATGAATGAGGTTATTATAGGGCTAGTTTTCTTCTTCCCCATCAAAGTTGAGTATGTGATTGCATGTCTTTCCTTGCAAGTTTCCATTCATACAACATTCATTCTACCTTGAGTTTCATTCTTTGAGTTACTGCAATTTTTATTTTTATTTTAACGATTTTCATTCCTTGACTCTTATTTTGAATAAAGCCTTCATATGGTTAGACTTAAGATTCTGATTATATTGTTGACAAGGCCTTCATGTGTTTGTTCAAAGTATTAAAAAGAAGAAGACAAGAAGAAAATAAAATATGAAATATAAAACAATATGCATGAAAGGAGAAATTTAAACCTTCAAAATGGAACTTGGGTCTATTGAAATTTTCTTAAACCTTCATATGAAGGAGTTTATCTAACATCTATTCCAAAGTTGTTGTGTGAGATCTAATCTCTCCTTAAACATCTAAGGAATCAATCAGTGAAATCATGTGTGACCCAATCTCTCTTAAGATTTCACCTATTAGTCAATATCATTTTAAAGAAGAATAATAAAAATAATAATAAATCAACCTTAAAATTTAAATAAAGTTTTAAATGAAATAATAAAAAAACAAAAATATTTTTCAATAAAGCTATTTTTTTCAATTCATCCAAAAAACCAAAAAAACCTAAAAATAAAAAAAATCATAAATAATTTCTTTTGCATTTTAGATGGATGCGTGAGATCATTAATCTCCTTAAGCATATGAGAATTAAGAAGTAGAGGCCGCGTGAGATCTTTAGTCTCCTAAGGTCTTGAAAGTTAATATCAATTTTCAAAAAATACAAAAGGCAAAACAATTCCAAAATAAAAAAGGGTTTGTTTTGTCCATTATGTGGAATAAACAAAAATCCTAAAATTACTTTCCCTATATAATCTAGTCTCTTGTAAATCGAAGCAAAGGAACTATCATTTCAAAAATCCAAAAAACATAAATTCAAAAATCCAAAAAAATACTTTTCATTATAATTTCACTTCAATTTAAAAATAAATTCTAACTTCAAAGATCTAAAGAAAAAAATTCAAAAATCCTAAAAAATATTTTTCCATTATAATTTCACTTTGATTTCAAAATAAAATTCTAACTTTAAAAATCCTGAAAATCTTTTACCATTATCATGTCATTTAAATTTCAAAATAAAAGTTATGGTTCCAAAAATAAACAAAAAAAAATAAAAAAGAGATAAAATGAAGTGAGCAAGAATGAGATCAATCAGGTTTAATAAATTAAAACACATAAACTGAATTTCAATCCCATTTTGAGTACAAAAATTTGTTTAATTTGAATTCTCTTATTCTTTTTAAAAAAATTAAAAGACACCAATCAATAGCCACACCTTTATATGTCAAACTACTTGGACTTTGATCACTACTGCAGGGTACATAGGCCCCAGGTTCTGATCATAAGTCAAGTCCACCTTTATGAATATTTTATTTTTCTTCCTTTATTTTATTTTCTTAACTTCTTTATTATTCTCCTTTTTGTGCATGATTGATAAGAGTAATCAAAATTTAAATTAAGGTCATAAGTGTTTTACTTAATCAATTATGGGTAATCGTTCTTAAGAATAAGTACTGTGGGGTTCCTAACACCTTCCCTATGCACAACTGACTCCTGAACTTGATTTTTGATTCACACACCATCTTATCATTTAAATTGGTTTTCCAAGGTTTTCCTTTAAAAATTTTGGTGGTGACTCCTAAATATTGGTTTTTGGTTTTTTAAGCAAAAATTAAGATTATTCTCTTTTTTGTGCTGATCAGTCAAGTTTTGAATGTGACAATTTTTGAGGTTTTAAGACATGTATTTATAGCCCAAACAAGCAAAAAAACCATTAAGAGCCAAGAAGAATATTAAATTTGTACAACTTGATTGTTAGAAGTAAGTAGCTCAATTTGTTAACTTCATGGCCATCCTCTATTTCATAGCTACACTTTTAGATACTCGTAAATCCTCCATTTCAAATTCATTTTGACCAAATTATATATAAACAAAAAGCTTTGTAAGTTTGTTTTCTATCATGATAAGTTTCATTGCAAAATTATATCTGGTCGTTGACATATCGTTGAAAGAGTGACGAAAGGTCATATAACAAATTGAACATAGCCTTAAAGACACTCATAAATCCTTTATTTTAACTCAATTTTAAGCATGTGGTACACGACTGGAAAACTATGTGTGTCTAGTTTTCATATGAAATAAATCTCATTTCAAATTCTTATTAGTTGGTGAGATATTGTTAAAATTGTCACTAAAGGTCTGGAAAAAGTGTGATATCCATACCTACAACTTTGACAATCATAACGCCTTAATTTCAACTCCATTTTAAGCATGTGATATATGAATAGAAAGATATTTAAGTTTATTTTCATATGCAATAAGTTTCATTTAGAAATTCCTCAAGTTTGTGAGATATGATAACAATAGTGATTCAGGGTCTAAAAATGACTCCATTAAAATCTATATATCTCTTATCTTTTTAGCTCAAACTTATATTTTAAGGACCAAAATTTATTAGGCCAGTAAATGTAAGTCCAAATGAATTTAACAAAATAATAATAAGCCCATGATAGTTAGTCTAACTTACAAGTTAAATACTTAGTCAAATTCATATATCCCAATATGCATATTTTAATAACAACTAATAGAATATAAAAATTCTTACCATGCATATGAGATTCCTATATATATACATACATACATACATACATATATATATATATATATGTATATATATCCAATTTTGATTGTCTATAACATTAGAACCTATTGAATATAATATAAGCAAGTGTATCCCATATAAGGGATGATACAAACATAAAGTATTACATGTTAATAATTAATCAATTAAGCACAGACTGATATCATATTTGTGACTCATATGTTACATATGTCACATATTTGTCATCATTAAAACTTATAACATTGAACCTTAGGATCAACATCTAGAACTTACTCTATACTCTTTTGAGGTGAATTTTCAAGATATGTAATAATTAAATAAATGATTTAGGCCTTTTGTTTTGAGTTTATGCCTTTCAAGCCTTCACCCACACACGCTTTAATTTGTAGCGCCCTCATTCAAGCCTTAATATAGAAAAGGAAAAAACTCTAAGCAATTTTTTAATGTCCCACACGATGCCTTACAAATTTAGCCATAAAAAAAGACCTATTACCCTTTTTTTCAAAAGAAGAGTGTGACCACATGTGTTGATTGTTTATTCGGAAAAAAATATGTAAAGGTGAGGTTTTCATGAATTGTGAATGTATAAATGGTAAAACAAAAAATTCATGACGAATGAAAAAAGAAATATGAAATTGAAATCAAGGAAGGGTATTTGTGAAGTTGCAATGTATGATAAAGGGATTCAAGTTATGTATTATTTAACATTGTCTTGCACTACTTCACTTGAACTTGATTTCAATTCCTATCCTTTTATTTTGCAACCATAAACCCAAGCCATGTATCATTAATTTCTTTTAGATAACAAGCATATAAAGCTTTTACAATTGAAATTTGTCATACATCATTAATTGCATGAAAAATGAATTGACTTCATACAAGATAAGATTTCATAGCTACCAGCACACACACACACACACTCTTAGAATATAGGGAAATATTTGTGATTTCCAATTGAACATCAAAGTGTTTTACTTTATTTTGTATTTCTTGTTGATCATGATTTTGTGATTAACAATTAAGGATAAAAGTTAGGCTATTCTTGGATGCTTAGTAAGAGTAATGCAACTTTAGGCAAACATATTTTATTTATTCAGTGATGAACAAGCATATTTTATTAATTTATGTTGGTTTTGAGAAAATTATGCTAGTTAAGTTATTTTTCCTTTCCTAGTCTAGGTTTTAGATTATTTTAGTATTTATTCATGTTAATTTGATGAATCACAAGTAGATGCTTTGCCAAATAAAAGCCACTCAAGTGGATTTTGTTCTTCTTACCATGGCCTTGGAAGGAAGAAATGATGGTATTGGCATTAAACAACTAAACACCTAACTTTAAGGCAACTTTTAAACCTTTAAAAGTTAAAATTTGGAGATGGCTATTTCATAAAAAGTTGTAGAGCTCCTCGAGACCATTCTAGTGAGTGGTAGTTTAACAAATTTTGATATCAAAGCAGAAATTTATAGGCAAAACATTGAAACTAGTACAAAAGGCAGTAACTTGGTGCAAGGTGCTAGAACATGTTGAAAACTAGTAACTTGGCACACGGTGCCTGATCGCAAAAAATGAAGGCTAAAGTTTTCTTCTTGAAATTTAGGGCAAGATATATCAAGCTTTTTAAGATTTTTTTAGGCATTGAGACTGATCTAAGGCTAAAGGGATTGAAACTTGGAGTTCTAAGGCTATAATATATTGAAGCAAAGCATTTCAAGAGTAAATTCAAGGGGGGAAGCCTATTTGAAGCTTTAGAAATGGAGTGATTCTATTCCTCTTCTTTCGGATATGTCTTCTGATATAGATTGGATTTTATACTTGGATTTATTTGGCTAAGCTCTTGTTTCCCTAGGATTATAGTGATTTGGCATGCAATTCTTTAAATATTGTTACTTTCTTTCTTGAATTTCAATGTAAATGAGTTTATTTAGTTCAATTTTACATTATGTCCTTGTTGTTAGACCATCAATTAGGCTTTATGTTGAGGATTTGAGAATTCTTGAAAGAGAAGCCTGAACTTAGTCATATGACTAAATACCATTTAATTGATGTTAATTAATTGCTTGAATAAACTCAATTAGCCTTTAAAATGGACATATACCTATTGGACTAACGGAGTTATGATTAGCCATTTCTAATGTATCACTTTAGTTTGAATCTCATAGAAATATAAGGAATTAATTTAAGGTAATTGAATTTATTAAGGGTCGAAGGATTCTTATAATGATATTATAGGTTTGACAAATTCATGAGCATTGAATTCAAGTTAGGAAAGTAACCTTATTGCAATTAAAATGCCAAATTAGACTATAATCCTAGGGAGTTTCCAATTATATATATTTATCTATGTAGTCTTGTTCTATTAGTTCTTATGCATTATTTTTTTTTCCTTGTTTAATTTAAATATTGCAATTAGCTTGGATAAGGTAACCATGTTGGCATTAGTACTTGGCAAAAATCTTAGCGATAGTTCTCAGAGGATGATACTTGATTTTTCATTACTATGTTACTTGTTGATGATGTAGCATGGTGGCCATTTGGTCAAAACAAGTTTTTGACTTTATCTTCCAAGAATATCTTATGGATACATAATGATGGGCTTATGCCTTTGATGTTGGTAATGGTCCACCTTATAGCATGTTTAAAGTTTCTCAGCATTGCAAGGAGCTTTTCAACTTGCTTTTATGACAAATCAAAAGATTTAATCACATTGAAAGTAGAAGAATCTCCTAAGCACACATATCACAAGTGAGATGGAAGTTTTTTCCATTCAAGTGTAGGTAGCTTTTCTATAGATGTATTAGGTGGCAAAAATTCATTGATGATAACTCTAAAGGCATAAATCTATTTCCTTTGCTTGATTGTTTTAGGATTAGCTTTTAACTAAGTAAGTTGGTCATCTTCTTAATAATTTGAGCCACAAAGCAAAGAGCATTTTAAACAATTATCACAACCATCCTCTCATAGTTTTTTACCAACCAAAGAGTTAACTAAAGATATAGCTATGCATTTTTCTACTTCATCTAGCATTTTCATAGCTTTAAATACATTAACTGTCACTTACTCATCTTATACTCTCATCGTCAGCTAACCCATCTAAAAATCAATCATAGTTCTTCCAGTAGCTAGATAAGGTGTCCCTAGAATAATAAGAACCTCCCTATTTGCTTCATAGTCAAGAATGAAAAAGTTAGTAAGGAACATAAAATTGTCTACATTTACTAATACATTCTCAATTTCCCCTCTGGGTAAGTAATGGATCTGTCAGCTAGTTGAAGTGCCACAATTTTGGTTTTTCTTCCCTAATTCCAAGCTTCTTAAAGATAAACATGGGTGTCATAACTGACCTTTCGGCCGAATAAAAAGAAGTGTTTAAATTGATTCCTACAAATGAATATTGAAAATCAATTTATTTGGAGTGGCCACCAAAATTGTTAACAGAAAACTTTGGAAAACCAATTTAAAACAAAAAGAAAAAGGCAATATGGTTTGCGAAATCAGAGATAAGTTCGAGAGTCTATTTGAGTGTGGGGAAGGTGTTAGGCACCCCACAACACCCATCCATAAGGACGGTTACCTTAAACTAGTCAGTTGAAATAGAACATGGCCTTAAATTTATCTCAATTACCCTTTTATTGACGTGCATGTATGTTAAACAGAGACGATAAAAACAACAACAATAGAAGCAAACGAGTAAATATTTAAAAAGGGTGGACATGACCTAGGATGAAAGCCTAGGGCTTACGTACCCTACGATAGGGATCAAAGTCCATGTAGTTTGACTAAAAAGGCATGTTTATTGGTTGATGAAGTGTAAATTTTGTGATGAGAACAGGAAGGTTTAAATTAAGCAGATTTTCATTAACAAAATAGAATTGGGATTTAGTTTGTGTATTTAAATTCATGACAACCTGATTAATCTAGCCCTCCTAACCTCTTCAGGCTTTTAATTTTGTTTGATTTTGGAATCCTAATCTTTATTTTGAAATTTAAACGAAATGATTATGAAGAATGAATCTAATCATCTTGTAAATAATGTTATAAAAATATTTAATTAAGATATTTATTTTTGCATTATTATTATTATTGTTATTATTATTTTAAAGTGAATATGTACTAATTTTGAGGATCTAAGGAGATTCAAATCTTACACAACCCTAAGCATTCGACGAGAACAATATTCTCACACGATAATTTCGTAAATAATGGGGAATATTAAAGTAAATATTTAATTATTATTATTATTTAAAAAAAAAAAACAAAATGTACTAATTTTAGGGATCTAAGGTGATTAAAACCTCACATAATCCCATGCAATCAAGGAGGACAATATTCTCACACGATGATTTCATAAATAATGGAGAATATTAAAGTAAATATTTAATTATCATTATTTAAAGAAAACAAATGTATACTAATTTTAGGGATCTAAGGAGATTCAAATCTCACATAATCCCATGCAATCGAGGAGAACAATATTCTCACACGATGATTTCGTAAATAATGGGGAATATTTAATTATTATTATTTTTGTATTATTATTATTTAAAGCAAGTATGTATTAATTTTATTTTTTCCGGGATCTAAGTAGATCAGAATCTCACACGATCCCAAACACTCGAGGAGAATAATATTTTCACTCGATGACTTTCTTAGAACTTTGTTTATAAAGCTAAAAATTAATCTCGTATTGACACAAAGATAATAGTAATATATATACACCTATATGCATCTATATATATATATATATATATAGACACATGTAATAATATATATGAGCATGATAGAAAAGGAGAGCAAGCTTCAGGAGAACAAGGAAGCATATATCTATATATTCCCACACACATATATATATATACATCTACATACATATATATATATATATAGACACATATGTGATATATATTTACGCATGGTATGAAATGAGAGTAAGCTTCAGGATAATAGGGATCAGGAAGCAAAAGAATCATATATTCATAGACACACACACACATATATATATATATAGATCTTCATACATCTATGTATACACATATATACACACACACATATATACATGTATATAACAATTGAAAGAGGGAAAAAACATGCATCATGAAAGATCAAGACTCCCCCCACATCATATGCGTGCACTCATATTTCTATTCACATATATATATATATATATATATCCATATACACACACCCTATATATATATATATATATATATATAGATATATATATATATATATATATACATCTACCTACATATATATATATATATATATATAAACACATATGTGATATATATGTAAGCATGGTATGAGAGGTAGAAAGCTTCAGAAAAATAGGGATCAGGAAGCAAAAGAATCATATTCTCATATACACACACACATACATATATATATATATATATATATACATCTTCATACATCTATATATACACATATACACACACACACACACATATATATATACATCTTCATACATCTATATATACACATATACACACACACATATATATACATGTATACAACGATGGAAGGAGAGAACAAACATGCATCAGGAAAGATCAAGACTCCCCACATCATATACATGCACTCATATTTGTTTTCACATATATATATATATATATATATCTATCTATATACACACCCTATATATATATGTCTACCTATACATATATATACCTATATATATATATATAGACACACATATAATGTATATGATCCTGATGGAAAAGGAAAGCAAGCATTAGCCATGAGTGATGAATGTAGAAGCACGCCAACACGTAGGTAAGGAGCAAACAAATAAATGAATAAGATTACTAAAGCTTAGTGGTGGTTATTGTTAAGGTCAGATCCCTTACCAGTTACCTTTTGACGGAAAACCACAAAAGAGCAAGAGCAACTCCAATGTCCCTCTCTCTTTTCTCCTTCACAGCTGCTCTTAGCTCAGGCTATTTGCCTCTGTTCACCCCTGTTCACATTGCTCAGAATAGGGGAGGATGTTCTCGATTTGCTCGTCTGTCACTATAGCTCGGCCCAGCTTGTTTTGCTTCTTGGTTCCAGCTTTGTTCAGCTCATTTTGCTTCTCGGTTCCAGCTTGGTTCAGCTTGTCACTGATGCAGCTCGGTTTCTCCTCCTTTCAACCACTCTCCAGACTTCCTCTCTCGATTTTTCTTCCATAGTAGCTCCACTCTTCTCTCTCGGTTTCCCTTTCACAGCAGCTCTATTCTTTTCTCTCGGTTCTCCCTGACCGCAACTCTCAGACTCCTTTCCTTCTCTCTTCACCTCCTCCTCTCTTTATCTTCTTCACACTGCCTCCATTGCCATCATTAACTTCCCTGTGCTCAGCTTTTTTTGCTTCTCGGTTCCAGCTTAGTTCAGCTCGTCACTACTGTAGCTTGGTTTCTCCTCTTTTCAACCACTCTCTAGACTTCCTTTCTCTGTTTCTCTTCCATAGCAGCTCCACTCTTCTCTTTTAGTTTTCCCTCTATAGCAGCTCCACTCTTCTTTCTCGGTTCTCCCTTACAGCAACTCTCAGACTCCTCTCCTTCTCTCTTCACCTCCTCCTCTCTTTATCTTCTTCATGCTGCCTCCACTGCCATCATTAACTTCCCTGTGCTATCTGTCACTTCCTCAAAGCTATGGTAACTTGCAAGAAAAGGCGGCCATAGCGTTGGCAGAGCAGGATCCACTTGTAACCATCGTCAAAATGAACTAGAATCATCATATCTTGCCAATATGTGTTGTATTATATAGGTTCCGTGATTACTTTTAATTTAACCCCCTTTTTATTATATTTTTTTATTTATTATTATTTTTTATTTATTTATTTTTTAATTTTTGTCATCATCACCATTAATATTTACTTTTGGATTTTTTTTTATTTTTATGTCTTTTATGATTTTTTGTTTTGATTTGTTATTATTATTATTAATTAATTCTTATTTTCAAATTTTGGTTTTTTCTTTTTTCTTAAATTCTCTCATTATTCATTTTGAATTTTAAATTGCCTTTACTTTAAAATGTCATTTGAGCCTTTGTCATTTTTATTTTCCTCATTTGCTTAATTATTAATTAATTAGTGAATCCATTAATTATATAATTAAGTAACTAGAGATGGGGCGTTCATAGTTGCCCCTCTTTGCTTGTCTCTTAAGTTAGGGAAGCAAAAATTGTGAAGAGATTACCCAACTTAAGAGCAAGCAAAGACGTGAACACATCATTCTTCAAGCTGAGATAAAACCAGTAAAAGGGGACCTTATGTAAATCTGAGTCCAAATGGGACAGTAAGTTATCTCCCATGATGCAAGATTTTTGAAAGAAAATTGCCTAAACATGATGCAGGACTTTTGCAGAAAGATAAATCACCTGGATTTGATCCAGGACTTTTAACAAAAATGTAAATTGCCTAGACACAATGTAGGACTTTGTCAGAAAAGTAAATTGCCTTGGACACGATGCAAGACTTTTGACAGAAATGTAAATTGCCCTAGACACGATGCAAGACTTTTGCAGAAATGTAAATTGCTTGGACACGATGCAGGACTTTTGACAGAAATGTAAATTGCCTGGACACGATGCAGTGCTTTTGACAAAAATGTAAATTGCCTGGACACGATGCAAGACTATTGACAAAAATGTAAATTGCCTGGACACGATGCAGGGCTTTTGACATAAATGTAAATTGCCTGGACATGATGCAAGACTTTTGACATAAATGTAAATTGCTTGGATGCGATGCAGGACTTTTTGAAAGAAAATTGCCTGGACACGATGCAGGACTTTTGTGTTGATTTGACGAGAGGTATTCACTTTGTATGGAATATGTTATCACGCAGTACAATGCGTGCACCTATGTGAGATACATACCATCATGCTCCGACTGTAGCATGATTTGACCGCTTACTAAGCTTGTCATCTTAATGACCATGGTGTTCCTTAGGAGTGAATCGATCCAAATTCGGCCGAGTTTTTGCCCTCGACATTTAAATTGTTATCTTATGAAACTCTAGGATGAATATTCTTGAACAATAAAAATACTTGTACCAAGGAAGGGTGTGACTCTTTTGGAAGCACCTCTTGGACATTCATGAGATGTGATATAACATATGCTTGTGCGCAAAATGCATGGTGCATATGTTTTTCCTTTCTTTGAAACATCAATTCTGCACGTGTGGTGGATCCACGAGCTAGATATATGATGAATGTGGAGAACCATGTATGCATGAGACATGCAGGTTTTTGAAAGATAATGAAAAATTTGTTTACTTTGATACATTTCCAAAATGATGCTTATACCCTAGGCATTAGAAATAAAAGAACGCTATGTGAGCATAGACTTTCTACCTTATACTTTGGAAACTTGAGGGGTAACATATTAAGTCATAGTTTGTGCTAGTTGGAAAGAAAACCATATTGCCTAGAGTGAAAGAATTGTCTAACCAAGTTTCTCCTATCGTGACTTTTAATTCATCGTTTCAACAGCCGATGGTCCACATAACTTTGTCTTTTCGGGCCAACACTTGGTAAGTTTAGTTTCCTTTCCTTATAGTAGACCAAGGGACATTGAAAATGCTTCAATCTCTTTTTATGAAGTAACCCGGTGATAAAAACAGAAATGCCTAGACGTGTATATGTTTCACATTTTAAGCTTCATCCCAGTAATTGCGTGGAATAACTTATTTAAAAATCATGGGTGTTTCTAAAATGCATATCATTAGACAATATTTTGAACGACTTCATTCACTTGAATATTTATTTTGCATATTGAATGGATGGAGCAATTATAAAGGCGATACAATTTTGTAGAAAGAAGAAGAGTAATAGGAAGCAAGTCTTTTAAATAAGTAAGCGACTTTTGCAAATAGATCACGTGGTCTAAAGGAAAATAGGTGATAGATTGGATACAAATGCAAAGGAGAGCCAAAATGGCAACTAGGATGGCTTTGACTTTCAGCTCTATGTGACACTGGTCTCTTGAACCTGGTGTTGCCTCTGATACACATATTTTGAAACTGGTTAATGAAGATAATCTCTAAGGATCCTTCCAAGCGGGAGATTTAAATCTGTGCAGCTTCACTTCATTCATCAATTATTGCCCTAACTTTTGCTTAAGCCACCTTTTCAAGTTTTCAACTTAACGGGCCCCGATTGTAAAATCTTCTTTCTTTCTTTTTTTTTTTTTTTACTTTTTTCTTTCATCGTTCCCATTTCTAAGCAAAGTATTTCTTTATTGCATCTGAGTCAATCAGTCTTTCGAGCTCTCTTCCATCCATATCGGCAAGGATTAATGGACCTCCGGAGAATGCTCGGATCACCATATATGGACCTTCATATGAAGGTGCCCATTTACCTCTATTATCCTTTAGATTTGGGAGGACCTTTTTCAGAACCAACTCCCTTGGCTCAAATTCTTTAGGATGAATCTTTTGATTGAAGGCCCTTGCCATCTTTGTCTAGTATAATTGCCCATAACACATAGCTACTAGCAGCTTTTCTTTGATTATATTCAACTGCTCGTATCGTGTCCTTACCCACTCACTCTCCTCTAGGTTGGATTCTATCAACACTCAGAGAAAAAGGATCTCAACCTCAATTGGGGTGACCACCTCCATACCATACACTAAAGAGTATGGAGTTACCTGTGTGGATGTACGTATTGTTGTATGATACCCATGGAGAGCATACGAAAGCATCTCGTGCCAGTCTTTGTAAGTGATAGTCATCTTACTGATGATCTTTTTTATTTCTTATTTGCTGCCTTGACTGTCCCATTCATCTGTGGCCGATAGGGTGCCGAATTGTGATGCTTAATCTTAAATTGCTCGCATAACTTTTTAATGTCAGCTCCATTCAAGTTAGGGGTGTTATCAATGATGATCCTTTCTGGTATACCATATCGACATATAATGTTTAATTTCATAAATCGAAGGAAGACCCTTTGGATAATATTAGAGAACGAGCACGCCTCTATCTATTTTATGAAGTAGTTGATGGCTACTAAAATGAATCGATGTCCATTAGACGCCTTTGGATTTATGGGACCAATCACATCAATTCCCCACATCAATAATGGCCAAGGTGCCACCAGGTTATGTAGGGGTTGTGGTGGAGCATTGATCCTATTGGCATATATCTGACATTTATGACATCTCTTCACATAGTCAATGCAATCTTTCTCTATGGTTAACCAAAAGTACCCACATCTTTGAATTTGCCTAGTCATGGTGTGGCCGTTAGTATGAGTTCCACACATCCCTTCATGAATCTTTATCATTATCCTTCGTGCTTCTGATGCATCCACGCATCTGAGCAAAGTGTTATCCTATGATCTTTTATACAACACTTCTCCCCTAAGGAAGAAACTTATTGCCAATCGATGAATGGTCTTTCGGTCATTCTCAGATGCCCCAGTTGGATATTGCTGACTTTGGACATAGTTTTTTATTTCATGGAACCACGGTTGCCCATTGCTTTCTTCCTCCACATTTAGGCAGTGAGTTGGGGTGTCCCGGGTCTTGATCTGCACTGGTAGCACGTTAACTCCACAATCTAGCTTGATCATCACGGTGAGGGTAGCCAATAAATTAGCAAATTGATTTTTCTCCTAAGTCAGATGTGTGAAGTTTATCTCCTCAAACTTTGACATTAATTCTGTTAGGTACCTTTGGTATGGTATCAGTTTGGGATCTTTGGTTTGTCGTTCTCCCTTTACCTGATAAATTACGAGGGTTGAATCTCTAAACACATCAAGATATTTGATACCTAACTCTAAAGCAGCTTACAGGCCATTGACACAAGCCTTATATTCTGCCACATTATTTGTGCAGTAAAAACTGAGCTTGATTGCCACTGGATACTGTTTACCTTCAGGCGATGTTATCACAGCCCCTAATCCACTACCGTGTACATTGGCAGCCCCATCAAAATACATTGTCCATTTAACTTCCTTTAGTTCATCTTCTTCCACTATTAGGATATCTTTGTTCAGGAACTGGAAATCCAGCGGTTGGTATTCATCCAAAGGACTAACCACCAAATGCTCAGCTATAATGCTCCCTTTTACTGATTTGCTGGTTATATACTTTATGTCATATTCTGAAAGTATCACCTGCCATTTTGTGACTCTTCTTAATACATGAGGACTCTCGAAGATGTATTTGATTGGATTCATCCTGGAAATTAGCCATGTAACATGATATAGCATGTATTGCCTCAGTCTCTTTATGGTCCACACGAGGCCACAACAAGTCTTCTCAATTAACGGATACTATGACTCACATTCATTAAACTTCTTGCTTAGGTAATAAATCGCTTGCTCCTTTTTACCTGACTCATTATGTTGTCCTAACACAGCACCCATGGACCTCGGTCGGATCATCAGATAAAGGATAAAGGGTCACCCTGATGTAGGTGGTGCTAAGACAGGGGGATTCAAGAGGTATTCTTTTATCCTATCAAACACCTGCTGACAAGTCTCGTCCCATTTCCCTGGTTGATTCTTGCGCAATAATTTGAATATTAGTTCGCAAGTGGTAGTTAAGTTTGCAATGAACCTAGCTATGTAAATCAAACGTCCTAAGAAACCTCTAACTTCTGTTTCCGTACTTAGTGGTGGCATGTCACGAATGGCCTTAATTTTATCAGGGTCTACTTCTATTCCCTACTTACTGACAATGAACCCCAAAAGTTTCCCCGATGTGGCCCCAAATACGCACTAACTAGGATTCAAACGGAGTTTGTACTTCTGTAATCTTTCAAAGAGCTTTCTCAACACAGCCACATGACTTTCCTCTTTGGCTAATTTAGTGACCATGTCATCCACATATACCTCTATTTCTTTATGCATCAAGTCATGAAACAGGACTACCATCGTGCGTTAATAGGTGGCTCCAGCATTATTAAGCCCAAAAGGCATTACCTTATAGCAGGAGGTTCCCCATTGAGTGATGAAAGTGGTTTTCTCTTTATCATTGGGGTGTATGAGAATTTGATTGTCGCCAGAATATCCATCCATGAAGGAATATCTGAAGCTTTTTGCTGTATTGTCAACTAGAACATCGATGTGAGGTAAAGGAAAGTCATCTTTTAAGCTAGTCTGGTTTAAGTCTCTATAATCAACGTACATTCTCACTTGACCATCTTTCTTTGGTACAGGGACTATGTTCGCGACCCATTGAGGGTATTTAGCAACTTCTAGAAAATCAGTCTCCCATTGCTTCATTACTTCCTCCTTGATTTTGAGGGACATTTCTGGGCTCATCCTTCTAAATTTTTGTTTCTTGGGCGCCGCATTAGGATACAAAGGTATTTTATGGGCAATAATTTCAGGATCTATTCCCGACATATCCAAGTATGACTATGCAAACACATCTATATATTCCTTAAACAAATTGATCATTTCTTCCCTTTTTGGATTATCCACTATTTTTAACTCCTTTTTGTCATTCTTGGTCCCCATATTAATTACTTTGGTGATTTCTTTATGCGGAATGATTCCCTTTTCAAAAGATTCTATTATTTTAGCGAAGGTTCAAGATAACTCATCATTATTATCAATTTCTAAGTCATTTGTATCCAAAACAACATGTGGCTCATTTAAACAGTGCTTGAGTGCTTCTGCTTCAGACAAGAGTTCCAAGGATTCAAACTCCCTGGAAAGTGGGTAGAGAAGGCAAGAATAAATACGAAAAGATAGGATATAAACAAGATTTTGGCAAAAAGATTGAAATTGTTGTATCCATTTGATATTCAAAATAAAATTCAAATTGTTAGCTATTACAAAACTCTCGAAATGAGATTCAAAATATTACTCTAATGACATGACATCTGACAACACTTTAGATTCCCAATTATTAAGTGCTTATCCTAGTTCATCCAACTGGATCCACATGGCTTTTGTGTGATCTCTTTCTTTTTCACTCGCCATTACAACTGGGTCGCTTGGGTGTATTATCTCAGTAGCAATAGGAAATGTTTCTCGAATGTGGGGTATTTCCACTTTTCCTCTTAGCTTACATTCTTTCCATCGCGTTTTGTGAGTCTTCACAGAAAGCTCATATCCTAACCCTTACCATCTCAAATTTTCAGGCAACTCAACTGGTTCTCCTATGCCTTGCAGATTAACGCCCAATCCTTTTCCTTTTTGATACCCATTATTCATCATGATCTAGGCCACTACTTGGTTGACATCCTTAGTAGATTCCACAACTCCTAATGGGTTTTGGCTGGTGCCTTTTGTAGATTTTCCAGCCTTTAACACTTCCAGACTCTGGTAGGAGCTGTCTATAACCTGTTTGGCATTCTCAATGTAGGGCACCGTGCTTGGTTTGCTAATGATCATCTCTTCTTCACCTTTTACCTTGATAAGTTTCCCTTCATAAATGTACTTGATCCTTTGATGCATGGTTGATGGGACTGCACCCGCCGCATGTATCCATGGTCTTCCTAGGAGTATCACATATGCCACGTCGATGTCCATGACCTGAAACTTGACTGTAAATAAGTTTGGACCAATTTCCATAGGGAGCTCAATCTTTCCAATTACTTCTCTCCTTGTCCCGTCAAAGGCCCTCACCACCATGTCATTATACTCAATACATGACTTTTCGACCGGTAACTGCCCTAAAGTGGATAAGGGTAAAACGTTTAGAGCCGACCTTCCATCAATGAGTACTTTAGCAATCACATACCCATAACATTTCAAAGTAATGTAGAGGGCTTTGGGCTTTCCGGCCGGCGTGGGGTGTAACACATCCTCAAAAAAAGCGATTAGGGTGGAATTTTTCACCGCATTTATCATGTTCACCACCTTTTCTGAGGTAATATCAAGACGCACATAGGCTTCATCTAACACGCTCTGTAAGGCCTTTCGGTGGACCTCTGAATTCATTATAAGGGTCAAGATTGAAATTCAGGCTGGTGTTTTTTGCAGTTGATCAACCATATCGTACTCGCCCTGCTTCATAATTTTCAAGAACCCCTCTGTTTCCTCTCATTCTCCTTTCCTAGGGGCCTCCCTTAGGTTTGAACTTTCACCTACTTCCTGGTACGGGTTTGGGGTTCCTTCTACGTCCTTGGAGTACACCCGACTGCTACGAGTAATTCCTTCTATGATTTTTTCATGCACTCTTTCTGTGACCGGCCTTTCTCCTGATGCCTCATTATCATGTGAGCATTCTATTTTTAGACCATAATTCCATGGTACAGCGTGATTGCTCTGATACAGAAATAGAGACAGCACATGGATGACAGCGGTCAGATTTTTGCTGAGCACCAGCGCAGGTATAACAAGTAAAGATCGTTTCATTGTAGTTTGCAGGTCGCAATTACTTTGGGCAGGAGTGACCTCCTTAACTTCATAGACTGGCTTATTAACCACTAAGAAAGAGCTCTTGGGTTTCATTGGGCCAGACAATCCCTTGGTCTTGGTACCATCCTCCTCTGTGACACACATGTTCCCTTCAGTGGGTTTTTGAATCTTTTCGATGGTCTAAACTCCTAACGTCATCATTCTCTGTGCTAACTCCTTAAATTGCCCATAGTTTTCAATATTGTGCCCCACTTCTCCTTCATAAAACTCACAGTAATTGTTCTGTAACCTTCTAGGTATGTTCTACTCCTTATCCTGAGTGGAAATATAGTTAGCGTTCTTCAAGCTTTCATACAACTGTCGCATGGTGCATGATACACCTATCACGTTTTTCGAGCCGGGCTCTTCTGTGTCTATCATAGACACTTGTTTCCCTTTGTCATGATTTAGCAAGGGGTTGGTGACAATGTTAGAGTCATCACTTGCCTTTATGCCAATATGATTATTGTCTAATAATGCCAAAACGTGCCTCCTGAAGGCATCACACCTGTCAATGTTGTGCCTAGTAGCTCCCATGTGATACTCACAAGTAGCATTAGAGTCATACCACCCAGGGAATGGTGGCTAAAGTGGCTTAACAGGTTTAAGGCCCATAAACTTCTTTGCCACTAAGTTATGAAAGAGCTCAAATTGACTAACATTGAAGTTAGGTAACGACCTATCATTGCGAGGTTGTCGAGTAGGCCTAAACCCTCTACTTTGGACCATTATTGGTTGCAATCCAAGATAGGATTGTGGCAGTGTTGGGTAACTCATATGATTGCTCATAGCTGGACCTTGCGGCTGGTAGGCCATGGCTGAGTTCTGGCCATGAAACGGTGCCTGGGGATATTGGTTACGTTTGGGGCAAGGGTGCTGGTATGCAGCGTGGACGTTACTGACATCCCTTTCCTTCTTTTGATTACTTATAGGCCTTTTGGTTTCTATAGATGTATTTTCAAACAATCCATCTTGCACATCAGCATCTATTCTTTCCCTAACCTAGCTAAGGTCAGCAAACTCATTCACATGGGTCCCTAACATGATTTTACGATACAGGTCCCCTAAGGTACGAATGAAATAGGAACATAATTCTGAGTCCATGAATGGTGGTTGAACCTTAGCTACTGTGGCTCTCCACCTTTGGGCATATTCCTTAAAGGTCTCCATTCCTTTCTTTTTCAACCCTTTTAAGTGCTCTCGTGAGGGAGCTGTATCCAGGTTGAACCTGTATTGCCTCATAAACACATCAATAAGATCTCTCCACCTCTTTAGTTTTGAGTGATCTAGTTTCATGAACTAATGTAATGCTGTGCCAGTTAGGCTTTCATAGAAGAAGTTTATAAGGAGCCTTTCATCCCTAGACCATCTAACATTTTGGTGCAGTATGACTTTAGATGATAGTGTGGATTTCTACTACCATCATACTTAGTGAACTCAGGTACCTTAACCTTTTTAGGAATTGGTACTTCTGGGGCTAAGCATAACTCCTCCAATTCCACAGACTTCCAGTTAGTCAGCCCCTGTAAAGCTTGTAGCCTGTCCTGGACCTCTGCTATATCTTCTTCTTAGTCTTTCTTTTCATTATCCTCTTTCACCTTGAGGCAGGTATTAGTGGCGGGTTGGGTAGGACCAGTGAATGCAACAGCCGATTCTCCTCTTGGGAGATTACAGGTGAAACCGCCCCCCTGATTCCATTCCTGATACCCTTGTCCTTCCATTCCTAAAGTCGGGGGATTTGGGGGTTGACTTACAACCGCAGACCTTTGTGTCAGTTTTGGCACTCCTGTGGCTGAGGGACTACCCGAAGTTACTCCTGGTATCTTTATACTTGAATTAGGGACTCCATGATCCGCATTCATGGCGTTAGTGGCATTCGGCAAAATATTGTTTGCAGCCACACTTGTATTGATATTTTGCAACAACTTCATCATTTTTAGCATTTGAGCCTGCATGGTCCCCATTTGATCTTTCAATGCTCCCACTTCAGCTTCTAACCATTGCTCAGACTCTGATCGATTATTTTTTACAGACATAGCTCTAACACGTGCCTAGGTCAGATACGTTCGGCTTGACGACTGAGCTTGGTTAGATGGATTCTTTCCCCCTTGGGCAATGTTGGCTTCTTACCTACATTTTAAAAAAAGAAATGACAGACCTTAATAATAAAGCAGTCACTTAGGTTTTTATCTTATGTTTTTATTTTATTTTATTTTTATTTGTTAATACGTTGACTTGGCATAAAGGGCATAGGAATCTTGGACCCTTGAATCCTTGAGGGTACGTATTGTATCACTCAGTGAATCAAAGTTAACGGCTAATGCAAGGGATGTTTATTGTCCACATGCGCAGGTATGTTTTACACCACACAACCTATTCATTCTTCGCATGATTTTTGACATTCCACAGATGAGTAATGAACATATCTGATAACCCAAAGAAGATGCCGTGCATTTTACTAAGAACAAAATGTTTGATTATATTACTTGATTTGAGGTTATACATCAAAAAGTGACCCAGCCTACGAATTCATATTACAAAATATGGAAGTCATCTCCCTTTCTCATTCATCTAAGATTTCATCAGCATCTTCAGATCCTCCATAAGGTTATGACACAAGGTGAAAAATTCAGTTATAGGTGCAGGAGTCTTTTCAGGGATGGCGTGCCCTTCAGCTTGTCTATACGCATACGTGAATTTAGGAATGGCATCATTGGCAAATAGAATTATCCTTCAGAAGCGCTCTAGCCACATTTCCTTCTCAATCACTTGCTCTTCATGGCGAGTCTCCCACAACCGAGCCTTTTCAACTTGATGGTTGAGCTATTCAATTAAGCTTTGTACTGCTATCACATTATCACTCTTGACACTAGCCACCTCCCTCATTTTTTCTTCCAACCGTTAGACGAGGATTTCGATTTCTCGTTGGAGGTCATTAGGAGACTTAAGTTCCTCCACCTCCCTCATCATGGCATCCTTTTCTTTAACAACCTTTAATAATCGAGTTTGATAATTGAGGGCCTTCTTGTTGCTTTCTTCTGCTCGTCTTTAAACCCTCTTTACTGTGTCTTTTAATTTATCATTTTCCTCCTTTAATCTCTTCAGCTTGGTATTCATTTCTGACTCTTTTCTTCTTTTTGCTATCTCGTCTTCTTGTGACTTGGCTAAGCTTTCCAAGTGCCTCTTGCTTAATTCCTCCAAACTTTGCAGCTTGGCCTTTTTACCCTCTAATTGGTTGGTCAGACACTCATTAACCTCATGTAGGTTGTTACTCAACAAGGGATTGCGAGGCCCAGGGGTGGATGGGCCCCACTAGTCCTCTCCTTAAGCCAAGCCTCATATCCTTTCTTAGTTGCCACAACACGTTTTCCTAGTTCGAACCTCCCTTTACACACCACATGATTCCATGCATCCCTTATCTTATGGGTCATTTCTGCCTTCAACGGATCACCGTAATAGAAATTGACTCTTTGCACAGCCTTTTCAAATGGGATATCCTATTTGTATGTAAATTGGCAATGCACGATCACGGAGTTATAGTTAATGCATCCTCAAGCACCCATAAGGGGAATGTTAGGGAAGTTCCCGCCGCAGTAAATGATATCCTCGCTTTCCCACTAAGAGAATTTCCACCAAACGGTGGTATCTTCAAGCTCTTTTATCTTTTTAATCCACTTATCGCAGTTCATTCTTGCTTGTAGTGGAATTGACCCTTCACAACGTGGATAATCTCAGATCAGGTGATGGGTGGTGTCAAATGTCGTACCGCATTAGTATTCCCTGCCATAGACATGATTAACCCACTATATGTTTAACAACGGCAAACAATACTTCAATTTTCCTTTCTTCTCTCTATGGCAGAAACTCAATGTTAGAAATGTTTCTGCTAAAAGCACTGGCACTGGGTTCACCTGATGGTTTTCTACCATCCACATGACACTTACCGCTGCCAGATCAACTACCCCCACTGTCGATGGGAATAATACTAACCCATATACTGCCAAGGCGAAGATTCTTCTGAAAACAACCCAATTCCCTTTCTCAGCTAATGCCTCAAATCTTTTCTCTAAATATTTCTTGGATAAACCTTCTATTGCCCCAGAGCAGCATAACTGTACTCATGTAGGTTCCTCCCCCAGGATTTGAGCCACCACGTGCTTGGAAGGGAGATATCCAGGGTAAAAATAGACAAGAGTATCTTTGTTAATAGGCATTTCCATCAAGCCTCGGTATTCCTCTAACGTGGGTACAAGTTGGAAGGTTGGAAATGTGAAGCATCTCAATGAATCGTCCTAATGTTGGGCTAGGACTACAAGTGCCTCAGGCTGGATAGGGATTGATAATAAATCCAAGATGTCTCCATAATCCTTTTAAAAATGGCGGAGTTGCTCCCCTTTGAGTTTCCCACTTATAGTAATTAAGCTTTTAACTGATTCAGCTTCTACCTTCACTTTAACTCTCTTCCCAGTCAAAATTATCTCTGTTGGACTTGTGTCTTGAGGTTGTGTGGTGTCCGACGATTCCATCATATCTTTATGCCACTCAACAGAAATGATGATTCAAGCTATGACAAGTCCATTGGTTAGAAATAAAGTGGGATGGGCACATAAACTTCTTTAATCAATAGATTATTTAGCACTTTATTCACTATTAATCACCAAGAGACTTATTGATTCATTGTGAGTAATAGATAAAAAAACTCTCAACCTAGGGAAAAATAGGTCATCACATGGGCAAGGCTCAAATAAGTGAACCAAATAATCCATTGATATAATGTTTTTTGCCAAAGTTATTGATCTTTAAAAGTTCTCAACTCCATTAACGCATCATCAAGCCAAACTTCCACACAGAGCATATTTTCAACCTTAGCTCATTTCTCAGGTTAATGTTTATTTTGATAATTAAAACCAACTAAAAAATTTATTTTAAAAACATAACTATGCCATGAATGATATGATAACGTGCAAAATTAGAGTGAAATATGCTCCCTTGGTGTCCTAACTAGGTCAACCCTAAATGAGGAAAAGTTACCCTAAAGATAATAGGCTTTAGAAAAGTTGTCTATTAAGTTCGGTCCACTAATGTACATAGTTCTGAGGATAGGTCTAGTACCTTAGAGAATTACTGGTTCCCAGATTACCCCCACTCATAAGAATGAGGATCTCGCAACATGAATTGGACTAAAAGAGGACAGAATCCTACTCCAGTCAAATTCACATAGCGAGATACAACCTCGCTATGAATATGTACTATTTTTTAGGATCTAAAGGAGATTCAAATCTCACACAACCCTAAGAATTCGAGGAGAACAATATTCTCACACGATAATTTCGTAAATAATGGGGAATATTAAAGTAAATATTTAATTATTATTATTTGAAAAAAAACAAAAATGTACTAATTTTAGGGATCTAAAGAGATTAAAACCTCACATAATCATATGCAATCAAGGAGGACAATATTCTCACATGATGATTTCATAAATAATAGGGAATATTTAATTAAAGTAAATATTTAATTATCATTATTTAAAGAAAACAAATGTGTACTAATTTTAATGATCTAAGGATATTAAAATCTTACATAATCCCATGCAATTGAGGAGAACAATATTCTCACACGATAATTTCGTAAATAATGGGGAATATTTAATTAAGAAAATATTTAATTATTATTTTTTGTATTATTATTATTTCTAGCAAGTATGTATTAATTTTTTTTTTTTTTGGATCTAAGGATATCAGAATCTTACACGATCCCAAACACTCGTGGACAATAATATTTTCACTCAATGACTTTCTTAGAACTTTGTTTATAAAGCTAAAAATTAATCTCGTATTGACACAAAGATAATAGTAATATATATACACTTATATGCATCTATATATATACATACATATATATATATATATAGACACATGTAATAATATATATGAGCATGATAGAAAAGGAGAGCAAGCTTTAGGAGAACAAGGAAGCATATATCTATATATTCCGACACACACACACACATATATATATATATGAACACATATGTGATATATATGTACGCATGGTATGAAAGGAGAGCAAGCTTCAAGATAACAGGGATCAGGAAGCAAAAGAATCATATACTCATATACACACACACACACACACATATATATATATATACATCTTCATACATCTATGTATGCACATATATACACACACACATATATACATGTATATAACAATGGAAAGAGGGAAAAAACATACATCAGGAAAGATCAAGACTCCCCCCACATCATATGCATGCACTCATATTTGTATTCACATATCTATATATATATATATATCTATCCATATACACACACCCTATATATATATATATATATATATATACATCTACCTACATATATATATATATATATATAAACACATATGTGATATATATGTAAGCATGGTATGAGAGGTAAAGAGCTTCAGAAAAATAGGGATCAGGAAGCAAAAGAATCATATTCTCATATACACACACACACACACACATATATATATATATACATCTTCATACATCTATATATACACATATACACACACATATATATATATACATGTATACAACGATGGAAGGAGAGAATAAACATGCATAAGGAAAGATCAAGATTCCCCACATCATATATGTGCACTCATATTTGTTTTCACATATCTATATATAATATATATATCTTTCTATATAAACACCCTATATATATATATATATATATACGTCTACCTGTACATATATATACCGATATACATAGACACACATATAATGCATATGATCCTGATGGAAAAGAAAGCAAGCATTAGCCGAGAGTGATGAACGTAGAAGCACGCCAGCACGTAGATAAAGAGCAAACAGATAAATGAATAAGATTACCAAAGCTTAGTGGTGGTTTCTTGCCAATGTCTGATCCCTTACCAGCTACCCTTTGACTAAAAAACCATAAGAGAGCAAGAGCAACGCCAATGTCCCTCTCTTTTTTTTTCCTTCACGGCTGCTCTTAGCTCAGGCTATTTGCCTCTGTTCGCCCCTGTTCATGTTGCTTGGAACAAGGGAGGATGTTCTCGATTTGCTTGTCTATCAGTGCAACTTGGCCCAGCTTGTTTTGCTTCTTTGTTCCAGCTCAGTTCTGTTCGTTTTGCTTCTCAGTTCTAGCTCGGTTCATCTCGTCACTGTTGCAGCTCGGTTTCTCCTCCTTTGAACCACTCTCTAAACTTCCTCTCTTGGTTTCTCTTCCACAGCAGCTCCACTCTTCTCTCTCGGTTTCCCCTCCACAGCAGCTCCACTATTCTCTCTCGGTTCTCCCTCACAGCAACTCTCAAACTCCTCTCCTTCTCTCTTCACCTCCTCCTCTCTTTATCTTCTTCACTCTGCCTCCACTACCATCATTAACTTCCCTGTGCTATCTGTCACTTTCTCAGAGCTATGATAACTTGTAAGAAGAGGCAGCCATAGTGTTGGCAAAGCAGCATCCACTTGCAGCCACCATCAAAATGAACTAGAATCATCATATCTTGCCAATATGTGTTGTATTATATAAGTTCCATGATTACTTTTAATTTAACCCCCTTTTATTATATTTTTTTCTTTATTTATTATTTATTTATTTATTAATTTTTGTCATCACCATTAATATTTACTTTTGGATTTTTTTTTTCTATTTTTGTGTCTTTTATGATTTTTTGTTTTGATTTGTTATTATTATTATTAATTAATTCTTATTTTCAAATTTTGGTTTTTTCTTTTTTCTTAAATTCTCTTATTATTCATTTTGAATTTTAAATTGCCTTTACTTAAAAATATCATTTGAGCCTCTGTCATTTTTATTTTCCTTATTTGCTTAATTATTAATTAATAGCGAATCCATTAATTAAATGATTAAGTAACTAGAGATGGGGTGTTCACAATGGGCATCTAACTAATGCTTACCCCTAAGTCACATAGAGCATTACCAAAATAATTACTTCCAATTGAACAAAGAATTGAGAAACTTCCTAGATCTTTAAGCTTAGGCAGAACTTTATTATGCAAGATAGCACTGTTGCCTTCAATCAAAGCCACAGTTTCAAATTCCCTAAGTCTTCTCTCCTTGGTCAAGATGTCTTTCATGAGTTTAATATAATTAGGCATTTGCTCAAAAACCTTAACTAAGGGAATATTAATATAAAGTTGCTTTAACATATCTAAAACTTTTTGAATTGCGCATCTTGCTACTTTTTCTAAAATCTCTATAGAGAAAAAATGAGAAGGCTACTTTGTTGTAGTCTTTGTTGTGGCTTTGTTGAAACATCATGTTCTGTAATCTTTTTATTAACCTCATCTTTTCATAACTCTAAATTTGTATAAGTCTCATGTCTGCTCTTTTGAATTGAAGTGGGTTTTGATTTGTTCCTCAAGCTTCATGTTAGCATTTCTAACTCCTTTCCATTTCCAAAAGTTATGGCTTTACAATGCTCTTTCCCATCTCTCCTTGGAGTCTCAGTGCTACTTATGGTCTGTTTCATAGCTCATTAGCAAGTTAACCCATATGATTCTCTAAATTCCTAGTTAAGCAACTTAGCTCTGAATTATTACATCATTCTTAGCCATGTATCCATTTAGCAGACTTTCTAATGAACTAGATTGCTCAACTAGATAAGGTCTTGGTTGTTGCCAAATTCTTGGTGGATGAATAGGTTAACTAGACATAGAAAACCACTAAGGTCTACACCTTGATTACTCTATGAGAAGTTAGGGTGCCATATTCATCTTGGATTACAAGTATTTGAATAACGATTATTGTTTCTATCCCACATAATAAGCTGACTCTGGATTATAAGGACAAAAAAAGTTTAGCTTCATTATAGTATGCACAATTGACACTCCCTGTAGCCTGAACCTAATTAACACTTGCTCTCATATGAGTGGTTTTCAATATATTCACTAGAAATTATACTTGAACTGTGAGAAATGTAACTACATCTACTTCATTAACTTGTATTGCCCTCTTATTAGCATTCTATCTCTTTGTAAGTCATTGATAATTATTGCTAGTCATCCTCTCAAGTTGCTTAAAGGCCTTGTTATAAATGTTAGATAATAATGCTCCTCCAACATATGTATTCACAATGGTTCTAGTAGAACGACTCAAACCATTGTAAAATCTCTTAATTTGGATCTAATAAGGAATTTGATGGTAAGAAACTTTCTTAACAACTCGTTGAACCCTCCCAATTCTCATACAAAGATTCACCATCTAGCTGCTTAAAAGATGTAATTTCATTTATCAATTAAATAGGTTTTGTAAGAGGAAACATTTTATCAAGAATTTTCAACATGATCATTCCAATTAGCAATAGAATTTAGTGAAAGAAAATTCAAACATGCTCTAATTCTATCACACAGTGAGTATGGAAATAATTTGAGTCTCAAAGCTTCTTAAATCACAATAGTCCACTTGAATGCATCATTAACCTCCATAATTTGCTTAAGAAACATATAAGGATCTTTTGTTCATAACCTACTAAATTGACCCATTGATTTAAGCATTTGAAACATGATTAGTTTTAGTTCAAACTTATAAGCTTGAATGTTGGGCCTAACTATACATGGATCCAACCTACCTAGCATTGCCATAAGATATTCCCTCATAAATTGATCTCTGTCATCAACTGGAATAGCCATATGAATTGGATTTTCATTTTGTCCATTACCCTCTTGTTCAACCATATTCCTAACTCCAGTTAAACCTTGTTGTTCTATTCTTCTAGCTCTAAATGTATGTTCAATCTCAAGATCAATAGGTACCCGTTATCTCCTTCTTGGTTCATACAATCAAATTACCAAACCTACTAACACAAATGCAAACTAAATCAAAAGTCAGAAAAGAAATAATAAGTCAATTTCTATACTAAATTTTAATAATGTCAATCCCAATAATGGTACTAAAATCTTGTTTGGTTTGCAAAATATGCTATGCAAGTGCACATATAACAATACAATGATAAGCGAGTTCATTCCCACAAGAAATGAGTATCGCACCCTTAATTATATCATATTTTATATGTTTTTACCACCATATATTTCGGATGAGTTCGTTTGATTGAGTTATTCTCCCTATCCTTTATTTATATTTTTTTTCCTTTTTTATTTGTCATTGTAACCTATATTAGGCTTTTAATTAGTCTTTTGATAAAGAATTGAGAACTATTGAGTGAGGATTTATTTTGCTTGTATCCATATATATTCAATAAGGCATTAAGTTTAATTTGACTTGAATGACTAAGTTAGGCTTTTGAGAAAAAATAGAACTTCATTTCTCAATTATTCCATGAACATAATACACCTCATGATTAGTTTTTGTTAATTGATTGGGTTCAAATGCTAAGGAAAATTAATCTTTAAGGTAGTGTAATTCAACCTAAATGACTGTGTTTAGCTTTTAAGAATAGTTGTGTTTGATAATTTAGCTTTTTTCTTAATGCATTATGGGGAAATGTCTACTTAAATCCTTATCCATGTGGCAACGATAGTGGATTTTAAATCCTTTTACTACAATTTGCAGTTCATAAAGTGAAAGTTACAAGTAAAATAAAAAATGTTGTGATTGCTTATCTCCCCTTAAATTGCAATCTATTATAAATTGCCATAGTATTAGCTATAGCAAATTGTTACAAAGAAATTCTTACAAATTGTTATGCTCAACTTCTTAAATTGTATTTTATCATACTCCTATGAAATCCTAATTCAAGGAAGTCAAATTTAAACATAATATTAGTTAGGCTATGTGAGGAAAATCATATATTCCTATATAATCATAAATCCTCAAAGAATTGAAGAACCCCCACTAATCAAGCTATGTCTCACTTGAATTGATCTTTCCTGGACTAATCCAAGCTAAATACTATTTATTAAAAATGTCATACCCCTAGCTAAGGAGATATGACCAACACAAAGGGTGAAGTAAACCCTATCTCTATGAACCAAACAGAATAAGGCATATCACATGATTAGTTTAATTGCAAAGTCTTATAAGGGTCATACTTTGTGATATCAATTCATCACCTAATACAATTCACATGAATTAGACATATATTATCTATTCATTATATGGCCTTCATGTGGAAATTTTAACAGAGTCTCCCCATAAATATGAACTTCCTGAAATTTTCACAAACATATATATATATACACACACACATCAAAAGGAAAAGAGCTTTGTTCTCACAATAAAATTCACAATCAGACAAACCAATACATATACAAACAAAATTAACCCAGCATTTGACATATGGAGCTACTAGATTACAACATATACAAGGTTTACAATAAAAGAATATCCTTGCCCCTGTGGATAATGTAGGGCTCACTAAAAAAGATGTCTCTAGACTCTACATGGTAAAGGAAGGCCCATACATAGTACAGATATCAAAAAAGCATAAAGAAATAAGGGTGAGTGACAATACTCAGTGAGTAAATACCATTAACTATACCAAGAAGGGAACAAAAAAGAATGGTAGAGTTATTTGCAATCATTTATCATTTCAATGAAAATTCAAGGTATAGTAAATGTTGAAATAGGCTAGCACCCAAGAGGGGGTGACTTAGGTGTTTATAAAAATTTAAGATAAACAAAAAATTCTTTCCCAGATTGAAACATTGATGCAAAATGATTTTCAATATATAAGTATGGAAAGCAATAAATAACACATTTAAAGTGCAATAACAAGAGAGAAAGGGAAGAGAGAATGTAAACAAAGCTTATCCTAGTTTAACTCCAACCCAAGCCTACATCTAGTCCCTAACCAAATGCTTGAGATTTCCACTAATTTGTAATTCATTACAAATCTTTAAGAATACTCCCCCTAAAACCAAACTCTCTTCAAGGAAAACCTTTCCTTGAATTTAATCTCTCTTTAAGAAATATCTTTCCTTGAAATAAAAAATCTTTTCAAGAAAATACTCACAATAAGAAAACTCTCAAAAGAGCCAATAACATAAATGAAGCTCACTCACAAAAATAGAGATCTTTCAGAGTTTGAGTCACTCAAGATATTTTTCACTTTGTTTCTTATGATTTCTGAGCTCTTGAGACATGTATTTATAGGCCAAAAAAGCAACAAAACCATTTGGAGCCGAAAGTCAAACTTTTACAACTTGATTGTTGGAAGTAAGTAGCTCCATTTGTTAACTTCATGGTCATCCTCTATTCCATTAGCCATAACTTTAAATGTTTATAACTCCTATATTTCTACTTCATTTTTAACAAATTATATATCACTAAAAAGCTCTATAAGTCAATTTTTTATCCTAATAAGTTTCATTGCAAAATTCAATTTGGGTTGAAATAGTGACAACAGATCAGATAACAAATTGACATACAAAGCTGTAAATTAAGACATTCATAACTCCTTTATTTTAAATCAATTTTAAGGATGTGATATACAAATGAAATGCTTTGTGGGTCTAGTTTCATATGAAATAAACTTCATTAAGCGGCTATTATCATACATGGCCCCTTAATCAAGTCCCTTAAGGTTTCCCATTCAAATTTCCTTCCTTATTCTCCATGGAAAATTCAAGAAAATTAAGAAAAATATCAAATCAACTTACAATTTAAAAAAAAAAAAAAAACTTTTGCTAGCCTTAAATCTGCTCATAAATGCTCAATGATGCAAGAGAAGCCCAAAAACTGCAAATTTAATCTCCTATAAGCATGAACATACACTTACAAATTAGGCTTTTCAATCTTGAAGCTAGATTTCACAATTGACCAATGGTTTTAAGGGATAGAGGTGCAAGAATTACCAAGGATGTGAAGTCTCAAATCTTTTTGGTGAGATTACACCTAATTGAGTTTAAATTTTCCACTTTTGCACATGAACAGTACCATAATTGGGATTTCTTCTTGCAATATAGTCAAGTTTCCCATATCTCTTGGTATGTATCCACTATATTGCAACATAATAACAACCTTTTAGCACTTTGCATCTTTTCCAAAGAGATGTTATAGGACCATATAATTCATTTAATTGAAGAGTCATAGTTTTGGAAGTCATGACATAAATCCGTGGCTGCCAATAAATTATTATAACTCAAATCAATCCCTTGTAGTTTTGATATATTAAAGATAGTTGATGGTATTTGGCCATAAAGCACATTAGCACCTAAGTATATAATTTTCATACTTTTAAGATCACTAATATCCCTAGGAATGTCTTGTACAATTTGGCAACCATAAGAGAAAAAATTGCATTGTGATGAGCATTATGCATAGAAAACCATATTGCAAAAAGCATACCTCTAAGTTACTATCTTCAAGATATATCTCTTGAAGCATATTCCAGCTTCCAATCTCTCTTGGTATTTGACCAAAAAGTTTATTACCACCTAAGGATATAATGTTTAGATTTGAAAGATCACCAATGTTTTTTGGAAATATCTTCTGCAATATGTCTTATGAAGAAGAAGAAGAATAAGCACCATTATGTACCTAGTATTAATTAATAATTTGCTAAAAGCTTACTTCTTAAATTATCATGATCAAAATGATACTCTTGTAGTTGCATAAACAAAAAAATATAGCTCGTGAAGCATAGTGTAGTTTCCAATTCTTGCTATGTGTCTACTAAATCTTGTGTATAATGATGATCACACATCTTATGAGAGAATACAATGAAATTTATAAATATAAACTATTTTTTAGTGAAATATTTTGTTTAAATAAACAATTAATGAATTTCTATATATGCTAGGGTTTGAATCTCTAATCAACATTAACGTATAAAAGTGTAATCAAAATTGTTTTTAATATTTCTAAACAACAATTTGTTCACAAATATTTTCAACACATGCATTACATGTTTTTTTTTTTTCAGTGTTTGGTAGCAAAAAACGAAACATATGTAAACTCCAAAATTATTATCATTATATATATATAACATAATTGTTGAAGTATATAGTGAGGATTTGAATGTCAGGAAAGCAATATATGAATAAATTACATTTAACCCTTAAAATATATATAAAGTTCTATATTAATTTTTACAACTACATTTTTTCAATTAAATATTTAATTTTATATTCTTTTTATATAAATTTTGACTATTAATCTAATTTTTAAACAATTAAGATAACTCCCAGGTAATACCATACTTTCTTTCATTTTTACCAAACTATCATCCTACTCAACATCTCTAATTTCTCAAACAAAATGTAATTAAGATTGTATATCTATAGCTTCTTTGCATATGAAACACATGATAATGTTTTGCTTCATCTCTCATCTTCCTTCTCTAATATAACTTCTTAGATTTATTAGAGCTTCTAATCCATATAGGCTTCATCAATGCAGCAACTATCATTAATTATTACAAAGAATGATATTTACACATTCAACCATACAATCTTAGTAAAGTTGAATGAAAGTAACTTCCCTTTTATGAAAGCAGTAACTCAAGTCTGCAATTCGTGGTTACAAACTATAACAATTCCTTATGGTTGAAACTAGTATACCATTGATGTATCTTTTTTATCAAAATAATAACTCAATGAAGATCAATGAATCATATCGTGAATGGGAGCAATAGGATCAATTGTTAATGTCATGGGTACTTTCTTCTATAAGAGAGGTGATGCTAGCATGAGTTGTTAGGTGTGAAACTACATGGCAACTCAGGAACCAAGAATGGTTCTTCTCCTATGAATACTAATCTACTTCATACGAAGTTCATTGTTGATGCACTTGCTCATGTTAGTCATCCAATTTCAAGATGTGATCATATCGATGTAACATTTTATGGTTTATCCTCAGTCTGCAACTACTAGGCTTGATCCATCTAGTGTAATCGATGTTGAGTCTCTTCTTCTTACACAAAAAACTCAATTGGAAAAACATGTTAGATTTGATATAACAAAACCCTTGACCAATATTGCTTGAGCTCAATCAAAATCATAAGAATTTGATACTAGCAAAGGAACATCTCTTAATACTAATTGTGAACACTGTAATTGTCTAGGCAATGTGAAATAACAATAATTCAGGGAATCTCAAACAACTAATTAAATAATGAAATCACAATAAAAAAATTTAAAAAAAATAAGAAGAAAAAATAAATAATGTTAAAGTTAATAAAGTTAAAAAATTTAAATTCATATGAACATAAATAAAAAATAACAAAAAAAAGCAAAGAAAAATTAATTAGAGTGGTAACGTGTGAAGGTATAAAAATTAAGAAAAGAAAAAAAGAGCTATGAAATAAAAGGGATCTACTTAAAATTGGGTCTATAAATAAAATTAAAAATGAATTCAAACAAAATGGGATCTATTTGAAATTATGCCTAAGGAAAAGAAAATGAGAGAGGTCCACTTAAGATGGAGCTTAAGGATCCAAAAGCCCTTTTAAATTAAGGATGTCCATTAACCCAAATCCATGACCCATGACATATAATCCATCTTATATTCAACTCCTATACTTACACATTGCAATGCTTTCTCATTTTTCTCACACTTCACCCATAGCACTTTATGCTTTCTCCTCATCTAATTTCACTTACATTTCATTTGTATTTTGATTTAATTTTTCAAAATTTTATTTCTCTTTTTTTTCTTACACTTTACATGTGGCATTCTCTTCTTTCTTCTCATCAAATTTCACTTGCATTTCATTTTATCATTGTTTATTTTTCAAATTCTTATTTCTTACTTAGCACACAATTCAAGCCACATTCATTCCTCTCATCAAAAACTTCATTTCACATATATTTCATTTGAATCTTTACTCAATTTTCATATTTTTTATTCTTCCCTAGCTCATTTTGACACCACCCTAGCCCTCATGGATACTCTCATCTCATTTAGGGGTTTTCTCTCAAGCAACCCTATTTGCTAGAAGAAAGTGAAAAAGGAAGCAAAAAAGTGCTAAAGTCTAAGGAAGAAAGGTAATCCTCTTTCACTTTTTTCATGTCCTCTTTCTTTTTTTACTTTAGGCATCTATCTAAGGTGGAATTTTCAATGTAGTTTTGGTTGATTAAATGTTATATCTTATGTGTATCTTCCCCTTTGATTATGGCGTGTACCTTTGGTAAGAGACATTGTATAGGGTAGCATTTTTAGGGGCTATTTTTTTGTATATCTCTCATGGATTATGACATGTTCCTTGCTAAGAAATATAGTGTTTTTTTATGGACTAGATTTTGTATGAATTTGCCCTTTGATTATAGTGTGTTTCTTTCCTAGAAAGTACAAGGTAGCTAAAGAATTTGATGATTTATTTGGTAGCATCTTACCTCTCTTTTAATCTCATGATTGGCACCTCGTTGGTGCTTATTTCTAACTAACATGTATTATCCATTTTGTGCCTTAAGTATATCTCATTTTAGCATCTACATGTTATCAAAATTTGTGCCTTAATTATGCCTAATTCTACTTACTTTTGTTGCCCATTTTGTGCTTCGTTTGAGCTTATATATGTTGTCCACATTTAGTCTTGAGTGCATCTCACACAAGCTTAGTTAGGTCATTTTTAGTCTTGATTGCACCTTATTAGAGTTTTATTTTACTATCTATCTTTCCTTGCATTTGACAGCATGTTACTTTGAATTTTTTAGCCAGGACATATGTTGAATATTGTGTGTTTTTCTCTTAGGAGTCAAATTCATTGCAATTAACCATCATCTTTGGTTATCAGAGTAGGTTAGGAATTGCATATCCACTTTGCTCTTTAAACATGTTATATGATTAACTCTTATATCTCCTAATTTTGGCCGTATGTATGTGTGAGGTGTGGTAGCCCAAAAATTATAGGAAATCTGGCTATTTGAAGCATGAGTATCATGGCTAAATTACGGCCAAACCAAGGAGTAAGGAACAATCCAAGCAAAGGTGGCATTAAATAGTGGTAAAATTAGTAAAAATAGGTTTTATGGTTGTGCAAAATTCATGTAATTAATGTAATCTTTGATGTTGTAAATGGGATATGATCATTGTTCAAATGGGTTCCAACGCACATAAGCATCAATGTATGTCTATTATTATCATTAATCTTGCCATGTGAGGTCTAATGCCCCCATAGGCAATTTGGTTGTTTGTCATATAAGGTCCAGTGCCTCCATAAGCATTTTTACTTTGGCATTACCATCTGAGGTCCAACGTCTTAAGAGGCTCATTTTATAAACATTGTTTATTTCTAATATTAGTATTGTCGTGTTAAACTAACATCTTCATGTGCACCTAATGAATTAACTAGTAGGGCCATCTAAGATCCTATAATTCCATGGATATTATCCAATACTAGATGTGTACATTTCAAATAAGTTTTGGATTTTAACAACCTGTATCTATTTATAGTGTAATAACCCAAAAAACTATATATTTTAAAAATAAAGTTCAGGACTTAATTACAAGACATTAATGTTTGATTGAGTCAAAATATCATAGTTTAAAATTTGTTAGGGTCAAAAAATAATTTTACCCAAAATGTTTAAAAATTCTCTAACTCGTATTTCTTTCCCGTGTATCTTCTTTCATTTTGCTGCTCCTTCTTATCTCGCTAATGCACGCATCAGTTGAGGGTTTTCCTCCATTTTCTTTCATTTCATCAATATCTTCCATTCTTTTCTCCATTTTCCTCCAAGTTGGTGCATGAATAACCTTCTTGCTCTTGACATCTACTTTGGATTAGATAAAATTTGAAGATTAGGGCTAGTAGGGTTCTTAAACTTACTATTTCAAGTATATTGATGAGTTCTTTCTTATCTTACAATTTTCTCTTCAAGTTTCCTTCCATTTCTGTAGTCTCTATCTTATTTAATTTCTTTGCTTTCTCCTTCTTCCATGTATGTTTGCAAATTTACTATTCAGCCTCCATCGTTGGTTCTATGTGAGCTCTAATAGGGGATTTCAAAATTCGACTTTAAAAGTGTGATTCCCATATTTTATTCAAATTTTTTAATTTTAGAATGTAAAAATAAAATCAATTTAATTTATGATAGCTTAATTTGATAAAGATCAGTCTAGGTTTAGTGATAAAAATAGTAATCTTAAGGAAAATTTAAGGCTTTAGGTTTTAAAGGTTATGTTTAGTTAAATTTGTAATTATTAATGCAAATTTAAATACTTAGGATTTTTTTTTTAATGTAATTTTAGGTAACATTGTAGATACCCCTCATCTGAGGTTGAGCTGTAGGAATAAGGGACCTATACTATCATGTTCATATTGGTGAGTGTATAAGTAGCAAAGTAGTATCTTTCATTTTACTAAAAGATTATATTTTCTGGTCCATTTTTCACTCTATTTTTCCATGCTCTGTGTCCTATAGGGGAAACAATTCATGAATTTTAAACCTTTTAATTACGTATATATGATATGCATGGATATATTAATAATATGATGATAAATGAGGTCTTTGATTTAAATGCGCTAATGCTTATGACATGGGCACTTGGTACATGAGAAGTGCAAGGTGAAATATAAATTAAGAAAAACATATTATGTGATGGTGTAAATATTGGAATACTTTATGTTATGGAAATGGCATTATGTGTATATGTGCAAAGATAATGCTCAAGTGAAGCTCTTAAATTTAATTATGTCTTTTACTTTCTTTTTAAGGTCATGATGATATTTTATCTAACTTTATCCTCGTTGGTGGTGCATTATTTTATTGATCATTTTAATAATTTATACCATTTTGTTTCATTGCATCATTGAAACTATTTCTATCTACTTATATTTTGTTATTTAATATGTTAAGTAATATGTTATTTATTCGCATAACCTATTTACATTGTTTATTTATATTCAATAGATTTGAAAATTTAAGGTTGAATGGAAATTCATGTTAGAACCTCGTAATTGTCAGCAAGGGTAAAAATTTAGGTGCACCTAGATGAGATAAGATATTGATATGCATATGATAAATGGATACAGTATAAAACTTTGATACATATCCGGTAGTTGGATACAAATATAAGATTTTGAAACATATACGGTGACGAGATAGGGTTTTATATGCTTTGTATCATATTCGATGTGGAAATATAAGGGTGGAATATTATAATAGCAATGTAAGGTAATATCCAGTGCAGTGATAAGAAATGAAATTAAGTGTTATTGTATGGCATGATGATCTTAGTTCTTTCCTTGAATACCCATTCCATATAAGATTATAAGGCTTAAAAATTTTGTTGTATTTAGTGTATGTGTGTGTTTATATGTGTGTTAATATATATATATACATGTATGTATTTGTGAAAAACTCAAATGCCTCCATTGTTTCCCCTTCCCCTTACTTCATTATTTATGCACTCACTAAGTCAATGGTAGACTTACACCTCTCCGTTTAAAATTTTTTCATATTAGTAAGTGCTAGTGAAGTTGCTTTAGGACTTACTTGATACCCAAACTTCTTTTTGGTATGATATTTTGAGATAGTTACAATGTATATCCAAATCCATGGTGGTGGATACTAGATGTCTAGTTGTTTTTAGGATATACAAACATTGAAAATTTTGTAAGCCTTGTGTATGCTATTTCTTTATAACATTAGATATATATTTTGCGGCATCAGTATGATGGTATGACTATTTGATATTATTGTGATTTTTTTAGGTTATGTATGGTTGTATAGGAATGGGAAACATTGAAATTTTAAGGTCAATGCTGCCAAATTTTTGGCAACCTGTAAATAAATTTGTGGAACTCATTATATTATTACTTTTGTGGGCCTTGGGAGCATGTTGTCTTAGGTTTACTAGGCTAGGGTGGTCTAGTCTATGCACCAATCATGACTAATTATTGAGAAAATATTAGCTAGTCCTAGTGCACTTAGGTACCAACTAATTTGGTGTACCAGTTCCAATAAATCATTCAAAAAGAAGAATAGGGACCATTAAAGGAATGATGCTATTGGGACTAGTACACTACATCAACTACCACCTAAGTGTACCAGGACCAGCCAATATTTTTTTTCCAATTATTTGGTTCATGACAATACATGTTTTTTAAAAAAATAAAGTTAGATTTCAAGGACTTATTTATGATCAACGTTTATTGTATAAAAAAAAAAAAAATGGTCTTAAATTTGAAATAATCAAATAAAAATGAAATTATCTCTTTTAATAAAAGTCTTTTTTCAATTTCTTATTCTATTTTTTTATTTTTGTTTTTCTAAAATCCAAATAAGGCACTTTTAATAAACAAATGAAGACATCATTCATTTTTCTTGAATGTTTTCAAATAAAATATATAGTCCAAAATTTCTTTATTTTTTTAAATAATCAAAACTTAAAAAATACATGCTTACCTTTTCCCCACTAATATTCCCAAATTAAGGCATAAATAAATCATGTTTTCTAAATTCAAAAAAATTCAAATAAAGAGAGCAATGAAGTAAGGTTAAACCAATTTTGTAAATTAAAACACACCAACCAAATTTCAAATCATTTTATTTATGAAAATCTGTCAGATTTCAACTGTTTTTTCATGAAATAAAAAAACGAACCCACTAACACGTCTTTTTAGATGAATTACGTGAACTTTGATTCTTATCGTAGAATACATAGGCTCTAGGCTCTCATCCTAGGTCAAATTCGCCCTTAACCATTTTTTGTTTACATTAACTCCATTTAATTTCTCTATTTATTCCGTACATGTTTTGATTTGGGCAATTAAAATAAATTGAAGGTCATATCCTATTTACTTCGTTTAACTAGTTTAACTTAACCATCCTTACGGACAAATAGAATCCAAACCCATCTTTGGTTATGCAAACCACACTTCCATTTTCATTCAATTTTCCAAAATTTTCTTTTTAAAAATTTTGGTGGTGACTCCAAGTAAATAAGATTTTTAAATTAGTTTTGCGAATCAATTTACACCTCTTTTCATTCACTATCCATCGCGATGTCAAGTATGATAGGTAAAAGTGCCTATAACCATGGAAGTAATCATAGCAATTATTGATGTGGTTTCTGGCAAAATTGTTTGTTGTAGAATGAATTCCCAATGTCCAAATGTTCATTATTAAATGTGTGGAAAGTTTGGTCACTTGGCTTTTGACTCTTTTTACTGGTATGATCCAAATTTCTAAGGCAACTCTTACATTTAGCCTCAGTATTTAAATCCCCAAGCTCTACGAAGAGATTCTCCCATGTCTGCAATGCTTGCAACACCAAATACAGTGTATGACAATGCTTGGTACCCTAATCCAAGAGCCATAAATCATGTCACTCATGATTATCACGGTTTTACTTACAAATAGCCATATGATGGAGATGAAAGGTTATTCATTGGTGATGGATTTGGTTTGTAGATACTGGTTTTGCAATGTTCAATGCAAATTCAACACATAAATTTACACTTAATTATCTCTTACATGTGCCTACCAATATGAAAAATTTATTGAGGGTGATAAGTTTGTTATAGATAATTGATAAGGTGTTTTTTTCTTTAATTTCACCCATATCAATATTTTGTCAAGGATCATATTGCAAAGATGACAATTGTATAAGGGAAGTTGCATAATGGTCTCTGTAAGTTTGACAAACTGTTGCCTCAAAAGATTAATTCTGGAAGGAAGGCTTAGATAGCTAAATCAGTTTCTAACACTATGGCTTCGAGCATTAGTTTCCTTCGTGCACAAAGTAGTAATAATTTTGTCCTATGGCATGAAAGGTTAAAACATCCATCAATACCTGTTGTGAAAATTATTATTCTCAAAGGGTAGCTAACAACCAAGGAAAATTTAGTGTATGTTAGGTGGCCAACCAAAGAAAAAGGAAAAAAAAAATTATTGTAATTGCAATTTAGTCCTCTAAAAATTGCATTGAAGCCCTTCATCCTTCCTTATAAATAGAAAGCTTCAAAACCTCATTTCTCACAACTAAAAAGGGAGCAATCCTATACAGAGAGAGAGATGTGAGATTAGTATTCTCCTATTAGCAAGAGATATAAAAATATTGTATCTTTCTTGTTACATAAAGAAAAGGTGTAACTCCTATTTTTCTCATAGTGAAGCTTTTTCTTCCCTGTCAGTGGTTTTTTACCCTATTGGGGTCTTTCCATGTAAAATTTTTGGTGTCATCTTAAATTATTTTCTACAATTTTGCTTCTATCCAGTGTATATTTGCTCTAAATTGGCATTAGAGCTTATTAAGGTGTATTATTATCTACTTATCGTATGCTATATGGCTGCCACTAATATAGTAAGTCTTCCATATAAGAAAATAAGTAAGATTATTTTCACCAATGGTACTGGGCACTATTCAAGTGTACGATGAACTATTCATATGTAAGGTTACTGTTCATACGTATGATTACTATTCATGAAAAATAGAGGGAGCTATTTTTGCTCACAAATAGATAGTTATTGAAGCAATGGCAATGAAATTTGAGATTGAAAAGTTTAACAGCGATAATTTCTTACTATGGAAATTGAAAATAAAGGCTATCTTGAGAAAAGATAATTATCTTGCGATTATCATTGAAAGTCTAGTAGAATTCACAAATGAAAATAAAGGGAACGAGATGGATGGAATGCAATTGCAAATCTTCATCTAGCACTTGCAAATGAGATACTGTTCAGCATAGAGAAGAAGACGATAAAAGAAATTTAGGATCATTTGACCAAGTTTTACAAGGCCAAGTCACTACACAACAAAATTTTCCTTAAAAGGAAATTATACACTATGCGGATGTTTGAAACTACTTAAGTGATGGAGCACATCAACACTCTAAATACTCTATTTTCTCAAATCACATCGTTGTGCTACAAAATAGAGGCGAATGAACATGCTGAAATTCTACTTCAAAGCCTACCTAATTCTTATGACTAACTCATCATCAACTTGACCAATAATTTTCTTATAGACAACTTAGTTTTCTATGACATTGCACCTGCTATTTTGGAAAAAGAAAATCGGTGCAAAAATAAGGAAAAGAGGTTAATTTGTTTACAACAAGCAGAAGCATTGGCAGTGATAAGAGGAAGATTGACAAAACGTGGTTCAAGTGGGAGACAGAATTGAGGTAGATCAAAATCAAAAAGCAAGAAAAATATTTAGTATTTCAAATGTAATAAAAAAAGACACTACAAAAATGATTGTTGGAATTTGAAGAAGAATGCAAAGGCCAAAGGCAAGGATACTAGGTCATCAAGTACTCAGTGATGCATTACAAGTACCTCAAATGATGGTGAAGTCTTACACAGTGAGACTATTATAGTTGCTGACGGAAAAAAAAAAGGTTCAGTGATATTTGGCTTGTAGACTCAGTAATAACATAGCACATGACCTCACAAAAGAATGTTCCACCATTATAAATTGCGAGAATAGGCACCATCAAACTAAAGATGTATGATGGCACGACTCGCACCATCTAGGAGGTTCAGCATGTGAAGGGTCTCAAGAAAAATCTATTGTCTTTAGAAAAATTTGATAACAATGGGTATAAAACCCAGATACAGGATGACATTCTAAAAGTCATTAAAGTCGCGCTTATAGTTATGAAAACAGAAAAGATAGCAGCCAACCTATATATACTTAAAGGAGAAACACAGCAACAAGGAGAAGTCTCAATGCATCAAATGATCCAACAACTAAGGAATCAATGATATTGTGTTATCATAAACTTGGCCATATGTCAGAATATAGATTGAAGGTTCTTGTTAATGAAATCTTCTTCCCATACTCAAAAAGGTTTCTATACCTTTTGTTAAGCATTATGTTACAAGTAAGCAGCATAGGTTGAAGTTTAATAGCTCTAAAGAGAGAAGTAAAGCTATCTTAGTCCTAGCACTCTGATGTTTAGAAAGCACCAGTCTTATCCCTAGGAGGAGCAAAGTATTTCATCTTATTCATTGATGACTACTCCAGGAGATGTTAGGTGTATCCAATCAAGAGAAAGAGAGATGTGTTTGCAGTTTTCAAAACCTTTAAATCACGTGTGGAATGTGAATCTGAGAAAAGGATTCAATGCCTAAGATAAGACAATAGAGGAGAATACACTAGTGATGAATTTAATACTTTCTGTTAAGAAGAAGGTATCGAAAACAATTCATACTGGTATACACTCCATAGCCAAATGTAGTGGCAGAATGGATGAATAGAACTTTGTTAGAAAAGACAAGGGCAATGTTAAGAACTATTGGATTAGCTAATTCATTTTGGACAGAAGCAGCCAAGACAGTTTACTATGTTATCAATCAGTCACCATCAACTGCAATTGATTTGAAAACCCTAATGGAGATATGGACTAGGAAGCCAACTGATTATACAAACCTCCATATGTTTGAAAGTCAAGTATACGTGATGTACAATGCCCAAGAAATTACAAAGTTATATCCAAAATCTAGAATATGCTTATTCTTGGGATATCTTGATAGAGAAAAGGAGCATCACCTATGGGATCCCACTAACGACAAAGTTATAGTCAGCAGGGATGTCATCTTTCCTGAAGAGAAACAACATATACATGAAGGTGATCACACTTTAAAAGAAATAGTTGACACCACTACAGTGCATATTGAAAGAGGAGAAAATAAAATAGAAGTAGTAGATTCTTCTGAAGCAGCACCAGAGTACAATGAACAAGAACAATCTAATCTTGTGACTCCACTAGTTCAATGGTCAACTCAAGAGAGGAAAGAACCAATTTGGCACTCAAATTTCATTATAGAAGGGAATGTTGCATACTATCTACTCACAGAAGATAGAAAGCCTTCAACTTTTTAAGAGGCTATGGAAAGCTTAAAAGTTTTTCTGTGGTTACCAATAATGCAAGAAGAAATTGAAGCCTTCTATAAGAACAAGGTATGGGATCTTGTTCCACTACCAAAAAGACAAAAGGCCATTGGGAATAAATGAATGTACAAGATCAAAAAAATTAGTCATGATCAAGTTGAACAATATCATGCTAGACTGGTGGTAAAAATATTTGCTCAGAAAGAAGTCATTGATTACAATGACATATTTTCTCTTACAAAGGTTTGAATGGTCTTAGCAATATATGCTACACTTGACTAACATTTAAAGCAGTTAAATGTGAAAATTGCATTTCTTCATAGAGATCTTAAAGAAGAAATTTATATGCTCTAGCCAGAAGGGTTTGAAGAAAAAGAAAAAGAAAACTTGGTTTGCAGGTTAAACAAATCTCTATATGGTCTCAAATAGGCACCAAGATGCTGGTATAAGAGATTTGATTCCTTTGTCATGAGCCTTGGACACAATAAACTTAATGCAAACTCTTATGCATATACCAAGAGGTTTAATGGAAATAATTTTATTATTCTATTGTTATATGTAGACAACATGCTGATAGCAGGCCATAGCAAAGATTGTATCAATGAATTAAAGGCATAATTGGCTAGGAAATTTGATATGAAGGACTTGGGACCAGCAAACAAGATTCTAGGGATGCAAATTCATTGAGATAGAAATAACATGAACATTTGTCTTTCTTAAAAGAATTATTTAAAGAAGATCTTGTGACATTTTAATATGCAAAATTGTAAGTCAATCTCTATCCCACTTCCTATTAATTTCAAGTTATCCTCAAGCATAAGTCCTAGCAGTGAAGAAGAGAGGACGGAAATGTCTTGAGCACCATATGCATCAACTGTGGGTAGCCTAATGTTTGTTATGATTTGCATAAGACCAAACATTGCACAAGCAGTGGGAATGGTTAGTCAATATATGGCGAATCCTGGCTGAGAGCATTAGAATGTTGTAAAAAAGGTCTTAAGATACATTAAAGTAACCACAGATATTGCATTGTATTATAGAGGATCATATTTCACCATTAGAGGCTATACAGATTCAGATTTTGCAGATGGTCATGATAATAACAAATCCATCAGCGGTTATCTGTTTACTCTTGCAAGCAAAGCTATAAACTAGGTTTCAAAACTACAACCTATTATGGCCACTTCGACAACTGAAGCAGAATATATTGCAACTACACAAGCTAGCAAAGAAGCAATTTGGTTGCAGATACTATTAGAAGGGCTCGACTATAATCTCGAGAAGATTACACTATTTCATGATAATCAAAGTGCTCTCTACTTGGCGAAAAATCTAGCATTTCATTCTAAGACTAAAACATATATGAGTTCAATATCACTTTATCCAAGAAAAGATAGAAGAAGGAAGAGTAAATATGTAAAAAAAATTCTTAGTAAAGATAACCTAGTAGACGTATTGACAAAGCGAATGAATATTGAAAAGTTCATATGGTGTAAATCTTTTATTGGCCTAGCAGAGACGTGAGCAACATGAGATAGCAAGGAATGAATAATGATGTGAAGATTGATTGATTCTCAATCAAATCTTTAAGTAGGAGATTTTCAAAGGGTGGCTAACAACCAAGGAAAATTTGATGTATGTTAGGTGGCCAACCAAAGAAAAAGAAAAAAAATTTGTTGTAATTGTAGTTTAATCATCTAAAAATTGCACTGAAGCCCTTCATCCTTCCCTATAAATGGAAAGCTTGGAAACCTCATTTCTCACAACTAAGAAAGGAGCAATCCTATATAAAAAGAGAGAGTTGTGAGATATGTAAAGATTGTGAGATTAATATTCTCCTATTAGCAAGAGATATAAAAATATTGTATTATCCTTGCTACATAGAAAGAAGGTGTAACTCATATTTTTCTCATAGTGAAGTCTTTTCTTCCTTGTCCTTAGTTTTTTACCCTATTGGAGTTTTTCCACGTAAAATTCTATGTGTCATCCCAAATTATTTGCCACCTTTTTGCTTCTATCCAGTATATATTTGCTTTATAATTATGAATCATTGTATTGCCAGATATGATATTAAAAGTAATGAAGTGTTTTGCAATTTTTTGGTTTCAGCACTGAGTCATCATTTTCCTTATTAGTGTTCAAATACTGCTCATTGAAGTCCTCTTGAATTAATTCATACGGAACAGTGAGGTATTGGAGAGATTTTTTTTAAGCAAAAAAATCTGAAACTATGTCATTTGTTTTGGATTTGATTTCTTGTTATTTAATTAAAATATGATAAGTATTTCTTAAATTAATAATATATTATTTAATTTGAAAATAGCACAATTATCTATAATAATTATGTACTTGTCAAAATATAATTTAAAAACTAAATACTTGTCATGTTTTAATTAAAAAATAATATAATAAAAATGAAAAAACAACATATAAATTTTTTTTATCTTTTTGTGTTTGAAAAAATGGTGCCATCTGATTGGTAAGAAAACATGGCTCACAAGCGACAATATGATAAATCATATAGACCATGTTAAGCTACTATAGATTCTTCCATAAAAACCTGAGGAGATATGCTTCCCTTTATGCAGAGGACTTGACAAGTTTCCTATTTTTTTGGATTTTACGCACTGTTCTTTTTTTAGGCTTTTTATTTTTTTGCGTTTTTCATTATTTGATAATTAATTGGGAGACATTCGATTTGTTGTAGCTGGATATAATTATGCAAATGTAAATTAGGAAGGTACACATAATAATTTTACAAGAATTTTATGCGTTCTTTCTTTTTCTCTTTATTCTTTCTAAGGTTTGGTTTTTTTTCTCCATATTTCATCTCTACTTTTTTTCTTTGGTTGAACCGAATCATTTTTTCATCACATTATGCTTGTCATTATTATCTCATTTATCTCTTATTCTCAATTAATGCAGTAGCCACATGACCCAAAAACCAATAATAAGGGCACAAAGAGGATATAGAATGATTTTTTATTAATTGTAAACTAAATACCGTATAAGGATTAAGTTATTGATAAGCCATAATTATTTTATATTTGTATACATTTTACTAAAGACTTATCACATATTTTTGATAAATTATTTGGAATTAATGACCAACTGATGTTAGTTTTACATTTTTTGGATTGTATTATTTAATTGTCTCCTTGTAGTAAGTTGATTTGATATTGCATTGTTCATATGGTAATTGCAAGGAATTGATTTTATATAAGGAAATTAAGGGATTAAAGGCTTGGAAGAGGAAGATTTAAGGATGTTTGAAAGGCTTTTCCAAACATTTTAGGAGTTAGAATAAGTCAAAGAAAAAAGTTGATATGGTATTCAACTTAGGACGATGAAAACTTAACACCAACGCCATTTTCGAGCTCCTTTAACATTAAAATTTGAAGATAACGATTTCTTGCAAAGTTATAAAGCTCATCAATATTTTTCTAATGAGTGGTAGTTCAAAAAAATTGATTTCAAATTGTAAAGTTATGGCTAAAACACTAAAAATGTGTCAATGGACATATTTAGAATGCCAAAGTGTCCAAAAAGTAATGCCTAAGCACCTAGAATCGCTTAAAACTCGAAACTCTACATTTTAAGGGTATACAATGGGGGTATTTTCAATTTTTAAAGGCTATATATAACTAGGATAGGAAAGGGACCTTAAAATGGCTTTGAAGAACTAGAAACATTTCAAACTCTTTGATCTTCTAAAATGTTTTTTGGAAGAGGCCAAGGGTTGGTCTCCTTAGACTTGCCTTGGCCAAACCTCCTTAGATTTGTGTTACTTCTTATTTAGAGCTCTCATGTAATTTAGTTAATTTAGATGATAGCAGGTGGATTGAATGATTTGTTTTGTTAAATTTCTTCATGATTTCTAGTCATGGAATTGAATACCTATAAGGTTTTTGATAAAAATGTCTCATTGAGAATTGAGTGCAGTTTGGCTTAAACATTTGGAGACAAGATTTAAGGTAAAGTCATACTTCCATTATATTCCCATTTATTTCCAAGGGCTTAAAACACCTTAGAATTAGCTCTTCTCAAATGTTTAGAGGCAAACTTTAAGGGACACTAATGGTTAAGATAGTGCAATTCTACATTGATGTTTGGAAACAACCTTTAGGTAGGTAGTGTTAGCTGATTTAGCTCGAGCTTAATGCATCCTATGGAAAATTTTCACTTAAATGTTTGGTGACAACTTTTAAGTGATATTGAAACTAGTGTTAAGATAAACAGGTTCATCTTTTTAGCGAGTTAAATTTGTCAAATGTGAAATTAAACTATATCGTTGCATCATTAATAATGAACTTGATAACTCAATTATCTTCACTTTAATCCTAATTAGCTTAATCTAATGTAGTGTCATGAGTTTTTGTTTTTGGGTAGTTAGGCCCTAGTGTGTCTTAGTGTACTTTAGATGCTTAGTTTATGTCTTATTATAGTTGCAACTATTTGTAGTAATTAGATTTATTTGGACCACTAGAGTATATAATGTAAATAATTTCAATAACACATACTTTTGTATAAATTGTATACTTCGTAAACAAAAATTCAATTCCAAAAACAATAAAGATAATAACTTATCATTTTGGGAACAATAATGAATTTTCATAACTTTTTACTACAATTTTACCTATATACTTATAGTCCTCAATTGTGAATACTATAAATAGAAGAAATTGAAAAATGAAACAAAAATTTAAAAAAGCATTTGGGCTAATTTATAAATACAAAAAATTTAGGGTCATTTTCTAAATTTTGACAATTATCATAATTGGCAATATTTGATTTGGCCACTAATTTATAAGGCAGCGTCCTACTAAAAAAATATAAAGAAAATACCAAAAAATTTGACAAGTATCATTTTTGTACAATACTGGGTTCTGGTGTTTGTGTGTCAATATATATATATATATATGTGTGTGTGTGTGTGTGTGTGAGTGTGTGTGTGTGGTAGACAAAGTAAGATTTAAAAAAAAATATCAAGTGTTAATTTACTCGAAACTTAGAGAAATTAAGAAACCTTAAACCTTAAACCCCACCACAGACATACCAAACATTGTCATTATTATTAATGCATAATGATAGTGGCCTATGAATACCCTGTCAAATATTGTCTCTTGCCTTGCATAATTGCATTCTATAACACCAAGTATGTAAGAATGTCTCTAATTTGGATTTTGGCTATGATTAGAATTTATGCACTAATTACAATTGTTAAACAAAATTCTTATGCAGAAACAAATAATTTTATTATTGAATAAAATAAAATAAATACTTTGAGCTATTGAATCAATCTTAAATTTAATCTTTACAACAATTATAAAAATGTTGGCTCAAAGATAACACTTCAGCCATCTCTTTTTCACTCATATTATTATATTTGTTAAATGATAGAGTCATATAAACTAATGTCAAGAGAAAAGAGAAAACGAAAAGTTCATATATATATATATATATATATATATATATATATATATATATATAATTTTTAGGATCCAACTCTACGGCTCATCACTTTCTCACATTATTTCATGCCATCGAAAGGAAAGAGAAAACCAAAAATTCATATATATATATATATATATATATATATATATATATATAATTTTTAGGATTCAACCTATCATATAATGATGGCTCATCACTTTCTCACACATTCATGAAATCTATTATTTAATGCCATCAAAAGAAAATTATTAATGTACAATCACCATGAGATTCATCTATATGATTTACATAATCAATTATTTAATTTTCTTTTTATTTTTTTTATCATCAGCTAAGGAGAGGGGTTTGTGAAGGTAGGTGATAAGACTATTTGTGGACTGTGGTAAAAATGACAAGTTACATCTATATTCCCCTTCACAAAAATATCACAAACTAATGAATACTCAAATAATCCTTCAAGCTTAAGCAAGATTTTGTATATATCTATTATTGTAACTGTTCTGATGGTGTTTTCTTCTTTTCAACCAGGAATGGTTTGAACATCATCAAAACCCCAAGTGCTTCTACTAAATTCAGCACCAAAAAAGCCAAATGGGTACCTACAGACAAAAGTCCAACAGTTAGTGAATAAAAATTAAAAAAAAAAAAAAAAAAAAGAGAGAGAGGAGTTCCAATTTATGCTAGCACCATGATATAGCTAAACAAGATTGTTTTATTAAAATCTCAAAAAGCTTTTTATTAATTTATGAAAACTGGCATCACATACATATCATAAAAAGGCAATTTTAAAACAGTTCTTTGGATTTTTGTTAGTGGGTTTTATCATATAAAATAATAACTTGCAAAAATGTTCATGTAACTAATTTTTTCCAACAAAAGATAAATAGAACTTTCTATATATCTGAGATTGAAAGAGCTTCAGTTTAAAGGTAAACAATATATTGCATGTTGAAAAAAGAGAAATTTTCCATGTTATTTCCTCGTTAAAGACATAGCTTTAAAAAAATTTTGACATTTACAAATAAATAAAGAATTTCCTATTTCAGGTGGTAATGGGATTATGACAAATGGGTTAAAGATGATCTATTAGCCCATTTAAATAATTAAAATTTTGTAAAAATTTCTAATCCATTCATAATATATCACATTCAATAAGAGAAAAGTATAAAATTAGTTTCCCATTATTGCATTTTATAATACATTTTAATTTCTCACAAATTAATCAAAAAAAAACTAGTCTGTTACAAATTTAAAATTATACAAGGATTAATGACATACTAGTGATTTTGCATAAAATAACATTTTTTATAAATTAATTTATCACAATTAATTTACAATATCTAAATAGTCACAAAATATAAAAGTAGGACACCGATTTGATACTTTTATCCGTTGGATAAACAATGTCAAGTTTTATTATGGTTATGTTTAGCACCCAAACAATATATGAAACAGGATTTGGCAGAAATAGATTATAGCACAATGTCATAACTGGGAGGAAAAAAGCATTTAATCGCTTCTGTGACCATGTTAATCTACATTGACCAATATCATAATTAGTAAGTCGCATATAAGTTTCAAAATTTTCACACTTACTGAAAATGAATGTTACTTAATACATTTGTATGAGAGGGAAAATTAAAAAATTATAATAAAAGCTATTCATAGACTTTTACTTACATTAATAGTTGTTATTAGAAAGAAAACCATATATTATCTAATTTAAATTTGTTGTATTTAGGAGAAAATGTACGAATTTAGATTTGCTACATTTAAAAGAAAATGTATAAATATAACGGTTAAGATTAAAAAAAATGTGTGAACTGACAAATCAGATTAATCTTAATAATTGTGCATGATTAAAAATTTAACTTTTTGACATAATGCGGTTATCAATTTTTGATCTCACAGTTTAGATTTAAGAAACTACACAACCTAACAATGAGCAATTTCTTTTGAAAATTTTAGCAAATCTGAATTCTATTTTTTCTCCTTAAATTGAGTATTTATTACAATTTTACATCTAACTATGTTAGCCCTATTGCTTGAAAAAGCCCCCCAAGACCCCTGTTCCTAGAGGGTTGCTTTTGTTACAATATTAAAGTTATTATATAAAGTTGTATATATACCTTAACTTGAAGGGGTAAAATGTAATTTCCAACTTTCTAGTATAACTTCTAATCATTCCCCAAGTCATAAAAGATCAAGGATGTGCCTCTACAATCCATTCCCATTGTAACAATAGAAGGTTTGACAGATTAGTCTATGTCACAGATCATACATAGAACATGAAAGCTAAAATGTAAAGACTAATGGAGTCAAAATCATTTGAAGAGTTTCAATTGATAAAAGAAAACCTCTTAACTTATCCACATTTATGATGATGATCCACTATATTTTCTTTGTTTATGAAAAAGTACAGAGTTAGATTAGTTGTAGTACCAAGGTGGATGGCAATTAATGTGTGCCTAATAAAAAAATAAGAAAAATATTATTCAAGTCCTGATCTATTACTAAATTTTTATTTTGGTCCTTTACTTATTTTATTTCCTAAATAGTCTCAAACATTTTGGAATTTTCTATTTTTAGTCCCTCTGTGTGAACTAATGGAATTTAACTCAAGGAACTACATATGGTAATGATCACAAAAGTGGAAGACCAAACGTAACAATTTCTAATTGGTAGGGGACCAAAAATAATAATTTTCAATAATTAAGGGACCATTTTGTGAAATAGAATGAGTAAAGAACCAAAATAACAATTCAGTGATAAGTTAAAGACCAAAATATATTTTACCCAATAAAAATTCATGGCTCATGGATCAACCATCAAAAATTGAATCAAAGCTATTGGGTTGACACAACTCAATTCAAGCAATTAAGCTAACTTTTGTTGGCAATTTTTCACTAAAAATATTAGTCCTGCAAGAGGTACACTTACACTGCACCACCTCCAGCAGGGCCAAGTGCTTGAAATATGGACATAGCAGTCATAGAAATGCCATTAGCTGCTCCCCTTTGGCGTTGTTCCTGTTTTTTCAAATTAGCCCAATTCAATCATGTCAATCTCACAACAAATATTAAAGAAAAAATAATGAACTAAACTAGAAAATTTTTTTATCGCTGCTCTGTATTGTAGAAGGAATATGCCAATGTCAATTGTTACCTAAGTCCAGGAAAAAAAAATGTTCCAGTCAGGGCAACTCATGATGTAGGTATTGGTTTCATGAAGGAGATGTGTCTTTTCTTTTTGGCATTTATGTAAGTTATAGATTTGATTGTATTTTTAGCCTCTCTAGTTTCAATAAGAGCAATTTCATGTAAAATATCTTTTTCAATCTTTCACTCATTAAAATGTCTAAAATAATTTTTTATTAATTAAAAAATATCACACTTGATCCTCTATTTTTAAAAAAACAATACCAAATTTAGTTCTTTAAATTATGAGTTTAGTACAATACTTTTAAATGAGTGAGAAACCATTTTGAGTTGATTCAATAAGTGAGGAACTAAATTAACAATTTTATGATAAGTAAAGAACAAAAAAATATCTTTCTCGAGCAATTTCATCCCCACATATTTTTTCATCATAAGAATTTAGTCATAGATGTCACTCACAAACACACAAAACATAAGGATAGAGGCCATATTTATCACAAGATGCAATGTGAAGCCTGTTAACAATGCCATGAAGGGGTAACTCTGCAAGAGAGGTATGGATAAAGCCTGCAAATGGTACCCAAATAACAATATAGTTGATAATAACATATAATGAAAATGCTCAAGAATCACAATAATTGATGCATTTAAGCAAAAGCTAACCCCAAAATGCGAGCAAGTTTAATAGGTCCACAAGTTTTCTCCACAAATGAATAAAGGAATAGTTCGTAGACCAGAAGGGCAACAAAACCCAACCAGTTGAGTAAAAGTTAGTACTAAGCTATTAACCAACATCATTATCAAGTATGAGAAAAATATCATTTTAGTCCTTTATTTTTGGGCTTAGTTTGATTTTAATCCTCTACGAATTGAAAGTATCAAAAATAATTTTTTACTTTTCAAAATCTAATTCAAAGTAGTCCCTCACTAAATCAAACAAAAGAGGACCATTTTGAGTCAAAATTTGAAAATAGAGAACTATTTTGAGTCTTTTAATTTGTGAAAGTCCAAAATTAGAGTATATTCAAAATTAGAGAACTATTTTGAGACTTCTAATTTGTGAAGGACCAAAATGAGACTGACTGCAAAAACCATATACTGAGAAAAGATATACCAGATATTGAAAGAACACTACAAACATCATCAGTTTCAAAGCTCAAATCCCCCAGCCTTAAAGGACTGACAGCCCATAAAGAGAACACCTGCAGGATGTAAAATAGTGCTAAGTTACAACACATAATAGTTACTACACTAATAGTGTAGAAAGTAAAATAGTTGGAAGCATTAACTGGATAATTAATCATGGCAATTCTTGACACATTACACAAAATGCATAAAACCATTTGTATCATTATGAAGTAGTAAGCATACCTCTTGATAAGCAACATCATGTAGTGAAAAAACACAATAAACAATGATGGATGACATCAAGGGCCAATTATGGAGGAGGTTTTCATCTTTTTTAGATACTTTTTCTGTGATCCCATTTTCTAAAGCTTGTGCATCCTCATTAGACTCAAGGGTATCATTATGTTTGTGTAATGTCTCCTGCAGTGATGTAGAATTTATAAATATCAATTTTACTGTCACAAGTTGGGCATTTGGTCAAAAGTAATAGCTCAAAAAACAGTATATGTAATATGACCCCTAAAATCAGAGAAAAATGCTAAAAAACCTAATTATAAAAGACATATGTCACCATAATAGTTTCAAGATAATAATAGTCTCACAACATCACAAGATGTATAATGCTGATCAAGATGTACAACGTTTAAGGTATAATTTAGACATAGAAAAAGCATTTTGCATAAAATTTATATCCATTAGATTTTTATGATCTTCTTTTCCTAAAAGATAAAAATTGTCGGTTATGAATCTTTAATTAGCACTAATCCATACACTTGGAAAATGTTTCCCTTATTTGTGTTTGATTTATTTTTGTACTTTTTTTTTTTTGGAATACCCATATTTTGTCCAATCAAAAGTAATTCTATCGTTTCCATATTTCTAATTCAATATATCTACTCACAAACACACACATATTAATAACAACTACTAATCTTTCAAGACAACATTCAAATATTTATGAAGGAAAAATTTGAAAAAGTTTAAATGACTTGTTTGAGTGTATAAACTTTGGGCGTAGTTATTTGAGATAATTATTGAAATTTTGAAAGATGCTTATTTTTAGAACTAATGTTATTTTATTTTTTTAGCAGACCTTTTTAATTTATCTAATAGACTGAATCAAAATTTTTCTTTTCATTTGAGTCAAATGAGCTTGCTCGCATAACCCATAACCTATATGGGTTGGATTGGTTAACTTTAACACTTCTACCTCCTAGCATAATCGGATACCTCAAAAGAACCATTTTCAAACCTACTCTTAAGGTTTATAATCCATTGATACTGTCCCACTTGTTTCACTTTGATAAAAAATGAACTTATTTGGTATAAGAGTCAATAGTATCTAATAAGTTTTTCTACTTACATTTTTCATTGTTAAACTTCAAACTTTTTCTATTGCATTGGAATACAATTCTACTATTTGATTCTATTCAATCAACAAAAATCCCATAGGTTCCAAAAGAAGACTATTTCAAAAGCTAAAGAAATGAGAACAACAACTATTAATTTATCTGTGAATATATTTATAAAGCATTGAAAACTAAGTGATAAGGGTTTTGTGAAATTTTGCAAGATAAGATTGACAAAAGAATTAGGGTTGACGGGATATATTAACCATAATAACCTTTTTCTTTTTTTTGGAAAGACGTGCGTAGAAATATGCTACCTAAATAAGTAAAACTAATATAATAATAATAATAATATTATTATTTATATTATTTGTCTTGTGATATAAAAAAAATAAACATAATGAAATAAAATTGGAAATGATAATAGGATTCCCAAGGAACCCATAAACAAAAATCATCGATATCAGGTGGAAGGTAAAAGCCAATAAATAATTGAATTTAGATTACATGCTAGGCAATATGGCTGCTGTGCCAATTACCCAATGGAAGATAAATTTAAAAAAAAAATAAAAAATTAGCATATGATGCACGAACATAAATGACTAAACTCACCATGAAATAAAGAAATGAAAAGACAGATGATATAGGCAGCGTTGTACAAAGCACATGAAAGTACAAATCAGATACTCACAAAAAAAAAAAAAACAAAGCAATATTAAATAACTAAGGAATCTATAAACACAAAGAATCTATACACTTGTTTAGCTTATAAGTTAAACATAATCAAATTAATCATACTAATATGAGTTTGTATGTAAATATATAAATTTAAACCACCACTAAAGTAGTAGTTTAACAGGCTAACCTGATAAATTCAAGTCATTTTAACAACTAAATAAATTATAAACCCTAAATTCATTATATATATATATATATATATATATATATATTATGCGTTTGAGAGAGTAAGTATGATAATAATAATAATCCATAAAGAATAATAATCTCACAAAAAGATTATTATAGAACTGCTTTATTAATTTTAAAGATGAATTAATTAAATATTAAGAAATTAGAGTAATTTAGCGTTAAATTGTTTATTTGTCTAAAAAAAATTGAAGGGAATAAAACAAAAAACTTACAGCTGGACAATACCACCATCCATATGTTGGCTTCATCCACCTTACGCCCAGGACAGTGCTCATAGTACTCATTATTCAGCAAAGTCTCTCTATTTTTAATATTGTCTTCGGCCATGTTTGTTTCCTTCAAGATCCTCCCTTCATACACAAATGCCACAAAGGAAAAGAATCTGGGACCTTTTCAGAGGAGCTCGGATCTCTTACAGTAGGAGATTTTATTGCAAATTCTGTTGTAGGCTTGTTTGAACTATGTAATGCATGTGTGAGTGAATCCTATTTGTCAGATTTTATTGCAAATTCGTTAGATTTTTTACTGTAATCAATATTAACAGTTGGATCTGATCAGAGAAAAAAAGGACTACAAGGCAGAGCTACGTGACCACAAACGTGGAGAGAGGGCGATGGTCATTGAACCGTTTCTTTTTTCGAAAAGAAATCAAATTGAACGAAAATAAAGAAAGAGATTAAACTAAAATTATAATGGAAGATAAGGGCGTAAAATAAGGATTTTGGCTATATCTGGAAAAAAAATAAAAAAAATAAAAAATAAAATAAAATAAGGCAGAGGACTATAAGAAATCAGATATAAGATGAAGGAAAACTGCAAGAGAATGGGAACAGAGGAGTCAGAACCCAGATTGCTCAGTTGATTTGTTTGGTTTGTGCTAGTGTGTGTGTGTATATATATATATATATATATAGTTAAACATAGAAAAAATATCATTTTAATCCTCTATTTATAAATTTAATTTCATTTAGTACTTCGTAAATTGAAAGTTTAAGAATAATCTTCCAATTTCATACTTCGTTTCATTTCAGTCTTTTATAAATTAAAATTTTTAAAATAATATTTTACTTTTTAATATTAAATTCAAAGTAGTCATTTTCTACTTTGTCATGAGTGTGTTATTGATTACTTAGAGAAAAAATATTAGTCAAATTTTGAAATGTGGAGAATTATTTTAAAATTTTTAATTCGTAAATGACTAAAAATAAATTAAAAAGTAAAAAATTATTTTAAGACTTTTGATATGTGAATGACCAAAATGATATTATGTTAAAAAATGGATGACCAAAATAATATTTTGCTTTATTGAAAAATATAAAATATATAACAAGCAATTTGAAAACAAGCTAATAGCTAGCTTTTGTTTATAAAGAAAACATGTATCATATTCACTTTAATATAACTTGATATGCTTCAAGGAAGTTTATATTGACTAATCTCAAAATACAAATAAATAAATAAAAAAGATGAAACAACTAGCAATATTGAATAATAAGTTTGTACACCACACTAAAAAATATTAAATTTGATTCACCACCTTTATAATAGAAAAGAGAAAGTGATAAGAATCAGGGATAATTTTGCCACTAAATTTAGAAAACTTATATGAAAAATTCGCATGTAAGAAATTAGGTCAAATTTTATAGCATTCAAGATTGTATTTCTCATTAATAAGTTCTGTATTTATAACAAAAAACAATCCTTATGACATAAGTTCAAGATTCACCTAAATACTCACTTAATTTAAAAAAACATGTATAGAATTACACCTAACTTAGACTTTCAATCCAATGTAGCTAACCTAACTTAGACTAAACCAATAATCAAAATACTTATTTCAACTTTCATCACATGCATGATTGATTTTTCACAAACTTAGACTTTTAATCTAATATAGCTTGTCTAACTTAGATTAAACTAATAATCGGAATACTTATTTCAACTTTCATCACATGTATGACTGACTTTTGACATTACATTATAACACATAATCAAATTGTTCCACTTAAACTTAGGCTCCAAATAGAAGTTGGACTTGGACTCTAAATGGTCTTATTTCACTTTAGATTGTTGAATAAGTATGATATGAATTTTTTTATGAGTAATTAGCTCAGATAAAACTCTTTGGCCTAAGTCAATCTCTTATTCAACTTGATGCTCATCATAACCTTTAATATGATTTGATAAAAGTGAATATGATATATATATATATATATATATATATATTCAAAAATGTTATTAAACGTTCTTAACATTTGATATATAAGAAAAAGAAGTTCTTCAATTTTATTTTTATGTCGAATTATTAAGTAAAAATTTTTTGAGCTACATGGAATTGTGATTTTATTATTAATATGACAGCTTAAATAGTTAAGTAATTTTACTGAAGAAAGAAAAACATAAAGTACAAAACTTATATGTGGATAATATTTTTCAAATATAAATTAATATCATACAAATTCACTTTTAACTAATATTAAGCTTGTAAATCAAATTAATTTAAAACTAAATTTGCACAATTTTAATCCAGCTGTATTATTATGCTTTTGTTTGGGAAATGATTCTGAATTATAGAAAAGAACCGAAAGGATTAGAGGGAATTCACAAGGATCTAAATTTTCTGTATTTGAGAATTTTAAAATTTAAATTGTTCAATTTTATTTAATATTTTAAAGTTTAATATGTATCAAACAAAATTTTATAATATTTTGAAATTTAGACTACTAAATTTTTATAATTTTATTAAATTTATTTATATTTAAAATTTAAAATTCACCAAATTCGTTTCGCATTCCAAAAGGGCCTCTTACCTTTTTGCACTGTTCACAATCTGTCCACTTTGTGACGGAAAAAAGGAAAGCATGGAAATAATGTGACATATGACCCATTGTTTATATTAGCTAAAATAATAAAAATAAATAAATTTTCAAATATATTTATATAATTAATTATACATAAATAAAATATTATTTTAGTTTATAATTATTATTCATTAATTTACCACTAAATTATTATTTTAGTTCATCATTTAAAAAAAAATAATTTTCACTGATTAAAGATAATCATTTTTTGATCCCTCCACTCTTAAAATATTACCATATGTAGTACATTAACCTACACTTCATTAACTCAAAGAATGTGACGATTTTTAATTAATAAAAAATCATTTAAAAATAATACAAGTGAAAAATAAAAAAGACAATTAAATTACAAATCAGGAACATCTAATTATTTTTCTGTTCAAGAAACATTAGGATGACAAGATAATATGCAAATATTGTTTGATTACCATATGTAGTATATCGACCTGAACTTCATTAACTCAGGTAGAGAAAACAAAACAATAATTTTTAATCAATAAAAAGTCATTTAAAATTAATACAAGTAAAAAACAAACTGATAATTCAATGACAAGAAACATCTAATTATTTTCTTTTCAAGAAACACTATAATGACAAGATAATACGCGGATATTGTTTAATTAACATACATATTGCTTGAAATCCGTGTCCAATTTATTTTTTTTATTTATCATCTAAAGTAATTGTTCTAATTAATCTAAATCCGACTTGAATTTTAAATTTAAATATAATAGATGAATTTTTCAATAAGAGTTTGTTATATTCACAAAAATTTAAACTCAAAATTTTGTTTAAATGAAACCGAACCGCTTACCATTCTACTAATTCCGTCAGTAAATCAGGCCCGGTTTATAACCACGCATCTTTCTTTCTTTTGGCCATTATTGCGTTGCTTGTAACTGCTGGTCGTCCCAATTTTGTTGTTTTTATTTCTTTTCTATTTGGATGACAATGTCGTTTTTGTTATCCAATCTATTCCATATCTTTCTTTCCGTATGTCTCGGAACCTATACGATATCAGGAGAGTGCAAATGTCGTGAGATTAATAATGAAATCTAACTTTTGTGAGTCGCTCCCTATAATTGACGTTCAAATTATCTCTCCGATAAATAAATGTTAAAATTTAAAAAAAAAATTCATAAATAAAAGTAAATTCTAAAGAAATAAAACAATAATAGATAAGAATGATCAAGACATGAATCACTTAGTGTGTGTTTGGTTTGGTAGTGAGTCAACATAATTTTGAATCAACGTTAATTTGAGAATTAATTTTAATCAATCCTGATTTATGATTAGAAACTTCTATTTAAAAGTAATTTTGAAATAATTGATAATATTTGGATATTGGCTTTTAAAATCACTTTTGGATGTATAATTACAAAATTGGATATAGACTGTGTTAATTTACCTCATTTATCCTTATGACTTAATTGCAATTATTTTTAAATTTAATTTAATAAAAGATATGAATAGAATAATATATAGTTTTTATTTAGGTTCTAATTCCAAAATAAAAATAAATAAGTACTTTTCAAATAAAATGCATGTCTTATAAATATGACAATTTAAGTAAAAATAAATTATGATAAAATATTTCAATATATAAAATTAGGACATGAAGCTATAAATTATTTAAGTAAATGTCAAATAAAATATACAAACAAAAAAATATTGACCTCACTATGAAACAATTTTAAAATTTAATAATTAATTCTTTTGCAAATGCTCTACAATTTGATTCTGAATAGAGTCTCGAACATGATTCATTTTTTATGAAGAAACAATGTTTTGACTTGGCAATGGATTTGAAGCAACATGAGCATCATAATCTCCTTCAAGTATGTTTTCATCTTTATAACGACTAAAATCCACATTTGTTTTAGTATTCCTTCTAATAAAATTATGTATAGCCATTATTGCATAAACTATTTGAACTTAGGCATGTGGTGCAAAATTACAAATATATTCTATACCCCGAAAGTTATTTTTATGGTACACCTCAAATTTGAGTGATAATAATTGAATATCTCATTGTCATTGTCTTTTAATTATAAACTAAATGAATTTTTTTACCAGGTCAAATAAATTTTGAAGACAAACCCTGAACAACCTAATAGATAAAATCGTGATTTAAAATTATTAAGATTATTAAGTATAATTTAGAATCAATCTAAATTCATTGAGTTGAACAATCAATAATATATATATTTTGAGTTTGTCAAGATAAAACCATAACTTGGGGTTAAAAAATAAAATCATAAATAATTTTTTTTACATAAATTTATAAATTTAATTCAATGATTAAGTTAAAATGAAAATTACATAATTATTTTAATAAATATTTTTCTCAATATAATTATAATATTTTACTTCTAAAATTATTTCATATTTAAAATTTGAACATTAGAATATTAAATAGATATTATAAAAAATGAGTTTTTCCCCTTTCGAAATAGTCATGTTTGTTATAACAAACAAAATTTAAACATTATAACAAATAGAATTCAATGGTTACAAAATTTCGTTGCTCTTTTGATAATCTCCGCGCAGAGTAATGATTGCACATTTCTGTGGGCCATAAATCTTGGAATTATAGCAACAAAAGAATATTATTAGAATAATTTTATTCAATAACTATAATTATAATTGACAACTAACTAATTAAAATAAATAAAAAATATCCAATCAAAACAATAAGGGTAAAGTGAATCCTAATAAATGAATCTTCAGAAGTTTCTTCGCAAGCAAAAACTCGATGTCCTTGCCCTTGGCTCAAAAGCACCACAATTATAATAATGCCACAGTAAGAATTTAGCTCAAGTAATATGTTTATGCTTTATATACAGGATGTTTTTATTATAAATGTCCTTTTATTAAAAAAAAATTAATCATAAAGCGTTTAAAACCAATGCTTACAATATGAATATTAAGTTTACCTAAAAGAATGCAAAATAAGTTCACGGTAAACCGTGTCCTACTTGCAAAATATTCCTTGCCTTTGAACCATACAATCATTCTTCTATGTGTGTTCCTTTCTCCAGCCTCAACTTACGGAGAACAGCAAAAGTCAAAAGGGCAAGACCATCTTATGTTAGTTTTGAACATTTTTTAAGGGTGATAAGTGATAAGAAAATGAAGATGATGGTGGAAAATTGATTCTACAGAAACCAACAAGCACTTCACACCATTGTCTGACGAATTCTACTGCCTTTTTCAATTGTGGAAGCTCACCAAGGCCATGATGAGCAAGACCAGAGATAATGGAATTATAAAGGAGCGTAGTTTTTTTTTTTTTTATCAATAGGCGTTTTACGGGCCAAAAAAAAATCCATAGCAGTGTCGATGTTCCCACACTTTGCGTACATATCAATAGTAGCAGAAGTGAAGTCCCCATGTTGACCATATGGCCAAGTTTTAACATATTTAAGGTGAATTCTTCTTCCCAACTAAGGGCACCAAGTCGTGTACATGCAGAAAGAGCAGCAACTGCAGCAACAACATCTGGTTGTATCCCCAGATCCTCCAACTATACAAACAATTCTATTGCTTCCTGGAAATGTTTGACATGAGAGTAACTGCTAATCATAGTTGTGTAAGAAACTGCATCTTTTTCATCCATTTGGTTAAAAATCTGTCTAGTAATCTCAACTTCTCTGCACAAAGCATAAGCAAAGTCCAAGCTGTAATATTTTAGCTAGTTCTTGTCGTGCTTAAAACTCTTTCTGCCATTTTCAGTGAGCGGCGAGCGGAGGAAGAAAATAGTTAGGGATAGAAATGGAAGTGACTGATGAAATATGGGTGAAAGGTTTCCCACGCCAACGTAAAAGCATGACATTTTCGCTTCTTAGCCAATGTGGGTTTGGGATGAAAAGGGGGGTTTAGAAAACTTTGAACGCGTAAACAAACACTCAATTCTAGGTTCAAACGAGATTACAGAAGCTCAAACATGATTCTTCCTCTCCTGAACGCCTATCCAAACACACAGTAGTCTATTATGTAAAATTCGATTTCGAAACAAACAAAATCCCAAGCTAAGCGTATAAATTATTGCAAGAAAAAAACTATATTATCATTCTGCAAAAATATATATTTATAATACACTGGAAATATTATTTCATCTAACAACATTTCATAAAGTTTAGTGTATCTTTAAGAATCATTGTTTAAGTTCGAGCTGAAAAATAATATATTAATATTTGAATTTGATTGTATTATGCTCAATTATTGTAAATTAAAATTTACAAAATTGTATCAAAGGTATGCATAAATTAAATATAGAGTTATAATGATAATACATGTACAGTGAGTTTCGAATTAAAATGTTGAATGATTACAAAATAACATAATGCAATTATGCAAGAGTTATATGTGTGTGTGTTGCATTTTAGGTTCAAAAATTTAAAATATATAGACCATAATATCATAGCTTAATATTATATACATAACATTTGAAAAAAAAAATTCAATGGGAATTTTTATGAAGATTGTGGGTAATATTGGGAGAATGTTGGAGTGATGTCTGGTTATTACTTTATAGTTTATAAAGTCATTTTGCCATTTTAAACATACCATGTTATTGTCTTCTGTTATTTTTATCCTCTTACGTATGAGACCTTGGCCTAAAGGAACGAAGAGGAGACAGAAAGAAGAGCTTTTCCTGGTGCCTTTTCTATTTTTTCCCATGTATTTTTTTTTTTTTTTGTAAATAATCGAATAAATGAAATTATTTGAACCACATACACACACAAGTACAAGTTTTTAATATTTTATAATTTTATTTTATTCTTATTTATTTATCTTCAGGTGATCTCTGAATTCTAACGTCTCTTTGAATATTTAAGAAATTAATATGTAAACTATATAAGACCGTGTGTTTCTTTAAATCTTTTATAATATTAATCAATCAATCATATATTTTTTAAATAAAATTGAGTTTTAATAACTCGTATCCAATTAGTGTTTTGTCTAAAACAAATATTAAAAAACTTAAATTTCGAATAAATGTCTTTCAAAGCCTTTAAATGTTTGCTTCTTAAAATATCTTTTCTTCCAAAAATATAAAAGTGATAAAAATAGATGAATTAATTCTGTGTTTCTCCTTTCAAGCTTCTGTTTTTTATAAAATAAAAAAAATAAAGAATAAAATATTGTTCTTCAAATTTATATGAATGCTTCTTTTAAAATCAAAGTATTAACAAAAATTTTGTTTCAAATTTTATTTTTCTAATTTCAAAATTATTCCCTTTCAAATAATAGAAAACCAAAATATTTCTCTTTTTTTCTAAAAAAAATTCTTGTTTTAACGAAAAAAAAAAAACCAATAGATTTCATTTTCAAATAAATTCAAAAAATAAAAAATAAATGAAGATATCAAGAATGTGAGCATCTCATCCTTAATTACTTAACTATTTAATTAATTAATACACCAATTAATTAATAATTAAGCAAATAAAGAAAATAAAAATGATAGAGGCTCAAATGACATTCTTAAGTGAAGGCAATTTGAAATTAAAAATGAATAATGGGAGAACTTTAAGACCAAAAAAAAAAAACCAAAATTTGAAATAAGAATTAATTAATAATAATAATAACAAATTAAAATAAAAAAATCATAAAAGACACAAAAATAGAAAATTAGGAAAAAAAATCCAAAAGTAAATATTAATAGTGATGATGACAAAAAAAAAAGTTAAATAAAAAAATAAATTAAATCAAAAGTTCCAAAACAATATATAATATAATATATATAGCAAAATATGATTTATAACTCTTATCCTAGCATATCTCTCCGCAATTTGACAGTCTAAAGGTTTTCTACAAATTGTTGTAGCCGCAGCCCAAAGACCTCTTTAGCTTCTCTGTAAGTTGCCATAGCCGTTGCTGTAGCCCATAGCTTGTCTGAGGAAGTGATGGGCAGCAGAACATGTAATGATGATGATGACTCTATAAAAAGAGGAGGAGAATACAGGAAAGTAAGGGACGGAGAGGTTGGAGAAGAGAAATGGAGGGACTAAAGAGTGACGAGGAGGAGGAAGAGAGGATAGACCGAGAGCTGCTGTGAGAAAAAAACTGACTGAGCAACGAGTCGAAGCCAAGACGTACAAACCGAGAACTGGTGAAGGACTGAGCTGAAGCTGAGCAAAATTGAGTTGAGGCTGAGAAGGATCCAAACCGAGCTGAAGCAAAGAAAAACACGAGACCAAAAGCAAACCGAGGAGCACCAACGACAGAGCAAGCCGAGGAGAGGGAATACCTCCCCTATTTTGGGTGTTGTGAATAGGGGCGAACAGGGAAGGGGTGACAGACTGAAAAAGCTAACTGGGAGGTGCAGAAAACTACGGAAGCTCTCTTCGTTCTAGAGCTGGGAAGGAAAAAAAACTATTGCAGATTTCTTCTGGTGCTGTGAAGGAAAGAGAGAGAGAGAGAGAGAGTAAGCTCTTCCTTATGCTGTCATTCTTCTCATACCATGCTTATATATATATACTACATATGTGTTTATATATATATATATATATGTATGTGTATGTGTATATATATAGATGTATACATATCATTTGCCTCCTTATGCTTGTTTTCTTCTCACGCCATATACTGTACATATGTGTTTATATATATATATGTGTGTGTGTGTGTGTGTGTATGTGTATGTGTATGTGTATATATATAGATGTATACATATCATTTGCCTCTTGATGCTTGTTTTCTTCACACGCCATCCTTATATATATATATATACTATATATGTGTTTATATATATGTGTGTGTGTGTGTGTATAATATAGAGAGAGAGAGATATATATATATATATATCATTTGCCTCCTTATGCTTGTTTTCTTCTTACACCATGCTATATATATATATATATACTATATATGTGTTTATATATATATATATATATGTGTGTGTGTGTGTGTGTGTGTGAGTAAACATAGAGGTATATATATATGTATATGCATAGATGTGCTTCATTTGCCTCCCAATGCTTGTTTTCTGTCAATATGAGATTAATTTTTGTGTACATATATAGAGGTATATATATATTATTTTTATGTCAATACGAGATTAATTTTTGGCTTTATAAACAAGATTCCAGGAAAATCATCGAATGTGAATATTGTTCTCCTCGGGTGTTTAGGATCATGTGAGATTTTAATCTCTTTAGATCCCAAAAATTAATACATACTTGTTTTAAATAACAATAATAAAAATAAAAATAAAAATATAATAAGAAATACTTTAATTAAATATTTTCCATTATTTATGAAATCATCGTGTGAGAATATTGTTCTCTTCGAATGCTTAGGATCGTGTGAAATTTTAATCTCTTCAGATTCCGAAAACTAGTATATATATATATTTGAAATAATAATAATAATGCAAAAATGAATACTTTAATTAAATATTTTCTATCATTTACTAAATTATCGTGTGAGAATATTGTTCTCCTCGAGTGCTTGAGATCATGTGAGATTTTAATCTCCTTAGATTCCAAAAATTAGTACATGCTTGTTTAAAATAATGATAACAATGATGATAATAATGCAAAAATGAATATCTTAATTAAATTTTTTTTATCACATTATTTACAAGATGATTAGCATCGTTCCTTATAATAATTTCATTTAAATTTCAAAATGAAGATTAAAATCTCGAAAATAAACCAAAAAAATTTAAAAGGAGAGAAAATGAAAGGATCAGGAGAGCGAGATTAATCAAATTATTGTAAATTAAAATACCCAAATCAAACTCCAATCCCGTTTTGTTTATGAGAATCTATTTAATTTGAACTCTCCTGTTCTCATCACAAAAATTATTTATCATTAATCAATAGACACGCCTTTTAGGTCGAACTACATGGACTTTGATCCTATCTTGGGGTATGTAGGCCTTGGGCTTTCATCTTAAGTCAAGTCCGCCCTTTGTAAATATCTACTCGTTTGCTTCTGTTATTATCGTTTTTATCGTCTCTGTTTAATTGGCATGCACGTCAATAAAAGGGTAATTGAGATAAATTTAAGGTCATATTCTATTTCAACTGACTAGTTTAAGGTAACTATCCTTAAGGATAGGTGTTTTGGGGTGCCTAACACCTTCCCCACACCCAAATAGACTCTCGAACTCATCTTTGATTACGTAGACCATGTTGCCTTTTTCTTTTTATTTTAAATTGGTTTTTCACAATTTTCTGTTAAAAATTTTGGTGGCGACTCCAAATAACTTAATTTTCATTATTCATTTTGGGAATCAATTTTAAACACTTTTTATTTCTTCTCGCCGAAAGGTCAGTTATGACAAAGAAAATGAATATTTTTAATTTTTTTCGTTTCAAAAAAAGCAAATCCACCAACCAACAGAAGACTTAAATTTGTTTTGTTTTAGTAAAAAACACCAATGGATTTCATTTTCAAATAATTCAGAAAAATAAAAAAAATAGAAAAGAAATGAAGTGGGCAAGAAAACGAGATCAATTTGATTTTATAAATTAAAACACACTAATCAAATCTTAAATTTGTTTTATTTACAAAAATAAATTTAATTTCATCAATCTTGTTTTGTTCCCCAAAAATAAATCCACCAACTGACAAGTGCACATTTCTATTTAAACGACATGAATTTTGATTTCTATCCTAAGATACATAGGCCTTATCCCCATATTCAAGGTCATGTCCCTTACATAAATATTTTTATTTATATTTTTGGTTCCTTTATTTGAAAATTTTTAATTTCTTTAACTTATTTTCTTGATGCATGTGATTGATCATATAATTGATAAGAGTGACCCAAATTAAAAATTAAGGCCATACATATTTTGTATAATCAATTTTAAATAATCATTCTTAGGAACAAGTATTATAGAGTGTTTAATATCTTCTCTACACATGACATGCTTTTAAACTTGATCCGTAGCTCACAAGTTGTCTTTTTTTTTTTTTTCATTATTAATTAATTTTCCAAGGTTTTTCTCTAAAAATTTTTAATAGGAACAACTAAATTTGGTTTTTATTTCTAGAGCAAAAATTGAAATTTCTCTCTGTACCTATGGGGTCATATTTTGGGTGTGATAATGACTTTTTTTCCCTAATAAAATGAGAAAACTATTATTTTGGTCATTAGTTTTATCACTATATTATTATTTTGTGCTATCACTTATTTTATTCCCTAAATAATTTTTCACTAATTAAAATTATCACTTTTGTTTTCCACTTTTAACATCATTAGTATACATAGTCTATTAACTTATTTTTTATTAACTCACGTAAAAAAAATTAAAAGTGACAATTTTTAATTAATAAAAACTATTTAAAAAATAAATTAAGTAAAGAACTAAAATAATAATTTAGTAATGAGTTAAAAATCAAAATACTATTTTTCTCTTCTAAAAACGCTATCATGACAAAAATAACATGCAGATATTGTTAAATTTAACCTAAATCTTTGCTTGCAAATCATGCCCTACCTATAACCATCTATCTTTCTTGTGGCCTATTACTGTTTTGTTTGATGTACCTGGTTGTCCCATTTTTGTCGTTTTTATTACTTTTTTTTCTGGACGACAAGGCCGTTTTTATTACTTTCAGACAGTCAAAATGAGGACCGAAGAAAAGCAAATATCATGAAATTAATAATGAAATCTAACTTTTTGGGAGTAGCACACTATAATTGAAATTCAAATTATCTCACCAGTAAATAATTGTTATATATCAGTAGGACCAGGATTTGCCTTTCTGTTATAGGACATTACATTATTTTATTTTATGGTCTAAATTTAGATAAATATTGTTATAAATTTATTTTATTTAATTTTAATATACATTAATTTTTTAAAAATTATTATTATACACAAAAATATATTACTATTTTAAATTTCTTTTATATAGAATAACATTATGTTGAATTTGAATAGACTATAAAGTGTATTGATTAGACTATAAGCTGATGGGAATTGTTTAATTTTTAAAAATAGAAAATTATCATATTTAAGAAATAATCTAAGATATTAGCATGTCTTTATGTATCATGATAATTTTTTTTAAAAATTAATATGTATATTAAAATTAAATTAATTTTTTAGAAAACTTATTAAAATCAAATTATTAGATGACTGCAACTGGCAATTTTTCTCTCTAAAAAAGGCATTCAAGTTTAACAACTGCATTGGACATTACAACATATGTTGCAACCATATTTGTAGTTTCTTTTTTCAAAAAATAGAGAGAGTATGCTAGCTTTTTCAGAAGAGTTAGAACAATTTACTATGCTGAGGATTATTAATTCCTAACAATTTGTGATTTTCACTTCATTCTGTAAAAGAATCATCCCATCATAAAAAGGACTCTATGACCTTCTTGGCCATTGGTATCATGTTTCCATTGCTAGAAGCTCGTTTGCAAAAAATATAAAAATATATATAGCGTTTGATCAAAATCCAACAATCCACATTGTCAATACAGATGGTACGTTACTATAAAAAATCTACTCTCTTTGTATCATATATATGCATGTGGTTTATGTGCATAATTATTTTGGATAATTGTAATTTTTTAAATTTTAATTATATATTATTTTTAGTCTACCAAATACTTATCATATACAAGGAGTGTTTAGGAAAAAAAATTATAAGAGTTAAATTAAAATTTTGTATAAATTATAGGGATCTTCTTTTTGCCTTAAAAATATATGAAAACGATCCAATTAGCAGGAAGCCAAAACCTTAAGATTTTGGAAACAAAGATGGACTAATTTCGAATTTTTATTTAGTTTTTTTTAAGAAATTATTCAAAACAAAAGTCAAAAGAAAAATCATTAAAAGCCTGTTGAAAGGAGCTTTATACTACCTTTCATAACAAGTTTCTATTTTTTTGTCAAGACTCATTTGTTTTGCTCATTTGGGTGCTTTGTCAGTATCCTTGCTTTAGGATCCATTCCATCCAAAGATCTTTGACAATGGATCCTCATCTGCCAATCAAAAGCATCACGATTTTTTTTATTTATTTTAAAATTATTATTTTAATCTCTTTGCACACCGACAGTAAAACAGTTGACATGAAAAAAACAAAAAGGAAACAAATCACTTTTTAAAATATTTTTAAAATTTATTTATTTAAAAGTCGTTTCCAAAATTTTTAATAAAGAACTATAAAAAGTTCAATATAAAAGAAATGAAAATGAGAAGATAGTATGTAAAAATAGTGATAGATTCAAGAGTCTATTTGAGTATAATAAAGGTGTTAGACACTCTGTAATACTAATAAAGACGATTATCCTAAACTAGTTAAAAAAATAATGTAATAAGTCTTTAAATTTATCTTGATTACCCATATCAAAACACATACATATTAACAAAGAAAATGGAAACATAAATAATGTAAATAAAATATTTACAAATAGCAGACTTAACCTAAAATGTCATCTAGGGTCTATATACTTAATGATAGAATTAAAATCCATGTAATTTGACTAAAAATATATGTTAATGAGTTAATTTTTTGATTTTTCAAAAAAACAAAAATAGTTGAAATTAAAAACAATTTAGAATCTTTTGGCGTGTGTTTTAATTTATAAAATCGACACAATCTCACTTCATTTTTTTTTTTAAATTCTTGGATTTTCGAAATTTTGCATTTTATTTTAATTTTGAAAGTGAAATGAAATTATAATGGAAGAATATTTTTTAGGATTTTTTTAATTTAACCATTTATTTTGTACTTTTGAAAATCATATGTTAACTTTCAAAGTTGGAGGATATTAAAGATCTCATATGATCTCTATCAGTTTAATTCTAAAGTACTTGTGAAGAGCTATAATCTCACATAATAATTTTAGAAATGAAATAATAAAATGAAATAGGAAATAAGGTAAGATAAAATGAAAATAAAAAATATTTGTAAATTGAAATTGCTTTTGTTTATTTATTTATTATAAAAAAAATATACTAACTTTTAAAATTTAAAGAGACAAAAGATCTTACATGACTTTTACCACTTAACTTCCAAATACTTGTGGAGAACTATGACTTCACATAACAATTTTAGAAATTAAATAATAAAATAAAATAGTGAATAGGGTAAGATAAAATGAAATATAATAAAAAATAAAAATATTTGCAAATTGAAATTTCTTTTATTTATTTATTCATTTATTTTTTATAAAAAATATATACTAACTTTTATACTTTTACCAGTAACATTTTTAACCAACACTAACAGGCATGGTTATCAAACTCGTGAGTCAACTCGGTTGACTCGCCGAGTTTGCATTTCCAGATGACTAAAATGATTTGACTTAGGCGTAGACTCAGACTCGCCATTGACTCGCTCAGTCTTGCCCATGACTCGTACAGAATCGCTTGACTCACTGATTTAGCGAGTTTCCACTGAGTTGGATCAAGCCCAATTTAACCTGAGCTTGTTTTAAAAAAAGAAAAAAAAAAGAAACCGAGCCAGCCCATTTTTGAAGTCCAAAACCGAAGCTACCAAATGGATTGCCCAATAACCCATCCGAAACTAAACGCACCGCACAACAAAATGTCTGCTTCTACAATCTACATCTACCTTCACAGAATCACGGGACTCACAACTTCACCTTCTTCCCCTTCGACTTTGGTGAACTCATGCCCTAATAGAGTAGCAACATTGGATTGGAGAGCAGCAGCAATGGTCGAATAATCGCACAGTCGTAGAGCAACGGTGGTCAGACAATCAAGTCAAACGATGGTCACAGCAACAGTGGTCGAACTCGGACAATCGCAGTGCAGTAACGGTTAGGGGTTCGAACAATCACAGACTCACAGTCATTCACGATTTGGAGTTTTGCGCTGCCTCGCCGGAGATCATCCTATCTTCTGTTATCGAAGATTGCATTGTAACTTGTAAGTCCCTAATCTACTAATCCCTTCCATTTTCATCAGAAGCACAGAGTTGAGAGTTGAGTGAAAACAGAGAGCTGAGAGCGTGAGACTGAGACCAATCACCATTTTCATCATTGTGTGATTTAGTCTTGTTAATGTTATTGAGTTTCAACATATCAAAGAATAAGATTAGTTCCTCTGCAATTATTGTGACATGTTTATGTACCATTGTTTGTTACTGCCTTCGCCTTTTGTATCTGTTTGAGTTTGATTGTTTAAGTTTGATTGATGACTGATGAGATTATGTGAGCTAGAATTCAAAACTCTAAAGGTTTCCAATGTGTTAGTTGCAATGTCTATATTAGAAAATTTGATGATGTTGCAATTCAAAAGACTCAGCTTGTAGACTTTGTTCCAGCTACTATTAGTATTACTGATGTAGTATCATACTCTAGTATGTTGGGAGATGGAACATGCCTGAAGTAACTAACTAGAATTTATAACTTGAGGAACTCAGTTGTTCTCTCCAATTGCAAATTGCAATTATGCTAAGGAGCTCAGCTTGCTTTTGTGTTATATGCCAGATGATTTTATGTCTGTTATATGCTCAGCTTGCAATAAAACTTATCTTTTATTCTAGAAACATGCAAGAACCTAATCAACCTATGACTTGAATAAAGATTCATTAGGTTGGAATATTATTATATTTTATTTAATCAGTGTGTGATTTTGTCTACAATGCAATGAGATTCTATGGTGTACAAGTATTTCTGCCATTTATATAATCTGAAATTTTGAATTCCAGAATATCTTTAATTGGTGCAAGGAAATATGTCTTTAAATGCAAGTGGGAGTGGCCCTACCCAAGTTCAAAGAAATGTAGTTGCTGGAAGGAAGAATTTTCCTGGTAATAGGACTGACATTGAGTGGAAACATGGAATTGATATTGGTCCTTCATATCAGAAACATCCAATTGCATTTGTCCCAATGTAGTTAGTGTTATCTACTCATTAAGTGTCACAACATGCTGGTCATAAATCAATTTCATGCCATAGGTGGGTAACAACTTGTTGGTATACTCGCAATGTTTGTGAGTGATGTTTCTAGTTGTACGGTTATTGTTTTATAATTCAGTTGGCTCCACAAATCTATAGGCACAATCCCCAAACCCAATGCATGTAGAATGGTTGTTAGAACTTCAGAGTGGAGCTCTCATTATTAAATTGTTGTTTGAACTGTTATGGAAATTTTGGAATGTCCTATTTTAAGGAACACTACATTGAAATTCCTATAGGAGGTGAAAGGTATCTATCATGTGCTAGACCCCATAGTGTGAAAGCACAAGTTTGATAGGCTTGCTAGGCTTACAGGTGTGGGATTAATAGAGTGTTCCATGTCGATCATACCTTTGGAATTGAGGCATGACAGTTAGCACCTTGAATAGGACAAAAGCCTTAATTATGCAATGGGGTAACTGGTAGAGACATAGAATAGCCTCAAAAGAGGAATATTCTCTACTGAAAAATCCTCCCAAAACTTGATATGAAAGACCTTGGCAGAAAAATTTTCATCAATTATGCTTGAAGTTTAAGCCAATTTATATGCAATTAGATTTTCAATTTGGAAAGACTTCTATTCATAGTAATCTTCAGATAATCTATGCAAAACGGATATAATATTTCTTAAAGCCATATGGTGCAAAGACTCAACAAAAAGTGAAGATGAATTCACCTTATCACAAAATATAACCAAACAACTTAATTATGTCAATCTGCCATCATTCCTAACGCCACGAAAACACGTCACAATGTCTTGACTCTTATGCAGCAGAATGACCATACCACTTGACTGCAGTTTATCAAAATAGAAAACCGAACCTCTCTAATGCTTATTATGAACATTCTAATGTGGAACTCAATAGTTATGATATTCCCCTCTCAGATGTCCAAAGCTGTCTAGAGCAGGTCAATATGACCACCAAAAGGCAAGGCCACCACTATAAAACCAGAAAAATCACCTCTACAGGTGGTGCCAAAGCCACTGTGTACTTAATAAAATATAATTTGCTATGTCCCAAACAGCTAATCGTCTAAGTAACTTGGTAGGAACAAGCAGACCCTCCATGGCCTAAATGCTTAACCCCAGTTTGTTAAAGCCTGTTTGCAACTTATACTTACTATAATAATCTCAAGTGCTGCAGGTTACGTCTGAAGGAAGCCTATGACAGGTAAAGCCACCAAAATATTGTATCAATCTCATCTTCATCAGTTATTGTCTTCCTCCATCACATATATATACACATATATTACCTATATCTTAAAATGTCAAAAAATTGTCATATCCTCCATATTGTATAGTGTCATATCCAATAAGCGTACCCATACCAGTGCTTCTTAGAATAGCACTAACTCTAATACTCATTGCAGACAAGACAAAAACACATGCTTTCCTAAGTCACAGAACATGCGTTGCTAGCTGATGCTCTAGCATGAGGCTTGGTCCCTGTGGCAGAGGCATTCAACAGGCGAATATAATCAGAGACCTTGAAGCAGAAAATGTACACAGAGGATTTGTAGTTTAAGACTTATAAAGCTAGAGGGCTCTTGTCCCATAGCAATCAGGTTTCTAACAAATAGACTAACAGTGCAACATACTTGGATTGCAACAGTGAGTATTCAAGAGAGACCATGGTTCTGTGTTTTATTACTTAGAACTGAATAGCTCGTTGACTCGCCTGTTTTATCGGTTTGACAGGTCTTTGACCAACTTATTCTGAGCTGGTTTTGGGAATCAATTGGACTAGAACTATGGCCGATTCACCAGTTTTTTTAATCAAACCAGATGGTCCAATCTAGTTTTTTAAACCACGGTGGATACACAAAGTAGACACTAGACAAGCAAGAACAAACAATTTAACCTGCAAGACAATTCTACATTTACAACAATTCATACATTTATCTTGTCAAATAATTCAGCCATAGTTCACAAATACCTAGTAAGTTTCACAAAAATGAGCTATTTGTATTATGATAATAAATTATTTATGCAATATAGAAACAAATTCCAAGATAAAAGTACAAAATATATAGCTATGACACATACCCGTTGTCATCCATGACAAGAACCTTGAGCCTTGCAAAGTTTATCGGGCCATGATTTCCTGGAGCTTTAGGTGCAAAAAAGGGTTTAAATTCATTCGATCGATTTGGTATCCCAAGTTTTACAATGAAGGTAACTGTACACCCCTTGCCAATACCTTCACTCTCAATCCAAATATGCCCCTCTATAAGATTTACAAACCTAGTGAAATGTCCTAAAAAAAAATACATAAGCAACAGTGAACTCTCAAAAAGACCTTATTCCAATCTTGCAAGTCAGAATCCAACAAATATAATCCAATACATTATGCTTTGCATTGTAGTTTATTGGTGATGAACATACAAGATACAATACCTCTTGCAAATTGCAAGGCCAAGTCCACTTCCACCAGAATTTCTTGTCGCTAATGAATTGGTTTGTGCAAACTTAGTGAATAATGTATGTATATCTTGCGGATTAATTCCTGATCCTGAATCTTTAACCTTCAATGAGGAATTATCAACAGGCTTCATTATAAAGCAAAGGATAAAATCCCCCAAAGCAGAAGAGTACTAATTAAGTTAGAAGCAACAAACCTGTACTCACATATAAAAGTGATTATCACTTGACAATGGTATAAAGTCAGGAAATCTCGCATCCCTAAAGGATTCGGCTTTTCCAGCAAAAGCAGTGATGGAGATACCACCCTCATTTGAGAACTTAACAGCATTACCAACAACATTGAGAATAATTTGCATGAGACGTTTTTCATCACCAACAGCATACACTGGGAAGTCTGGAGCTAAATGTAAAGTGAGTGACAACTTTTTGATAGATGCCACATGTTTAATCAAGTTAAGGACCTGCAACCAGATAAGATAATTTCACCATATCAAACTATTTAAGGTATTCCAAATCTTTAAGCTACAAGTTAGTTGATAGGTTTAATTTTTAGGACTTAAGATCATGGAAGTTAGAGGCGCTCGCCTCAGTGCCTCTCAGACCATAAGAGGCGCTGTCTTCACTGAGGCGCTCTCCAGGCGCCACCTTTAGGGGCCCTGGAGTGCCTCAAATGCTAGCGCCTATGGTAAAATGACAGTAAAAGATTCATGTAAACAAGTAAAACTAAGTTAAGGCTTTAAATTAGCATTAAAAGATGGGAAACTATCCTTTTCTAACAACACAAGGGAAAGACTATAGTGGACAAAACAGAATTTCGGCATAAGCACACAACTAACAAGGGTAATCACAAATTAGTGAGGGTATATAGCACCTCAAGGGATAATAAATGAGATCTCAACTCACAAAATATACTATTTCTTCTTCATTCCACTTATAATGACTATCACACGAGGAAAATATCACATATAAGCCTTCTAGTTGGATATTTCTAGGTGCATCTAGGGCTAACAAGACTGTTTAGCATCACTATAGTTCTTTTTAAAAGTAATGAATATTGTTGTGTTTGGAACTACTCTGTTTAGCATCAATATTATCACATCAAGAGTATGCATTTCCAAATAAACCATATGCAATTTGCTCCCAAAATAACCCATCATTCTCATAAATGGTTTCAAATGAACTTGAAACTGTTCTAATAATAAATCCCATTGATAATAGAAACGAGTTTCTAGGTTTCAAACAAAGGATGAAATAAAACACAAGAGAAAATACATTAGTAATTAAATAAAAGCTTTTAAGGATATTGTCTACTCACTTGGAAGGACCTCCTGACTCCTTTTAACCATTTTAGATCTAGGTGCATGCAATGGTTTCTATAGTGTAGCCTTGTTGATAAGTACTTGCTCACTATTGCTGTTGGTTTAAAAAACAAAATTACCACAACTCTCCATTCCACCTTACTTATAGGTTTAGTTTCAAATTAATCCCTCACTAATATGAATATTAACATATTTAGTCAAAATTTAGTTGAAAGTAAAGGACTAAATGTATTTAATTTTGTCTTAATGAGGGACAAAATTGAGATTAAACTTATAAGGGACCAAATTAAGGCTAAAAATATGTGAGGAACCAAATTGAGGATGACACTTAATTTTGTTATATGATTTCTCTTAACTTTTCCTAATGTATGGCTTAAGGCTTAAATCATGTAACTTAATCTCATTAATTTATTTCCTTTAGATCCTTGTTAAAAATTTCCTACTAAGAGGATTTTCCTATGGGAGCTTTAGGGATATTACAACTCTCTATCAATTGATGTTCCCTAGTCATCAACCCTGCCATATGAATAGACTTTCTACTTAGGGTAACTGCTATTACATTCACTTTACCTAGATAGTATTGAAGAGTGAAATCATAATCTTTTAAGAAAACTCCATCCTTATCCTTTGCCTCATGCTCAACACTTTCGATTAATATATATTTCAATCTCTTATGATAACTAAAAACTTCAAACTTAGCACCCTATAGATAGTACTTCTAGATTTTAAGAGCAAAGACTATCATAGCTAAAACTAAGTTATATGAATAGCTAGTTAGGAAAAATCCTTGAATAAGTCTCCTCTAATATCCAACTAGACCTAGAAGCTCTAAGTACCTATAGTAGTCTTAAGCCTTTCCCAGTCTATTTACTACTTGTGTCTTACTACGCTATAAAAAAAAAAACAAAAGGCTTTTGTGACAGTTTTTTAATGACGTTTGTGAAGGTTATGACCGTAGTAAAGAGGTTCTATGATGGTCAATAAAAACATCATAGAAACTATTGTCACAAATGAAATAATGAAGTTTTTCATAAACCCTTGTAGAAGTAATCATGATGGTAAGTCCTTGTAATGATAAAAATTCCCTCGTTAAGGTTATCGCAACAATACGTTATTGCGAGGGTTAAAATGAGTGTTACAGTGTCATGGTTTTATGATAGTTTTTTTTTACCTTCGTAATCATATGTCATGCAAAACAAATGTCGCAATGTAATGGTTTTGTGACAATTTTTTTGACTATCGTAATGACTCATCTTTGCCACGTTTGTGACTAAACCATCATTAATGGTGTTATGTTTTCTATGGCAGCAGTTTAAACCACCGCTGATAGGTTTTTTAAAAAAATATTCTACTTTAATATTTTATTACAATTTTTTTCCTGAATCAGATCCTGCAAATATGATAAATCACTAATAACAATTACAGAATCTGATACTCAAAGCCAGCATGGCCTACTTGATAATCAACTGTAAACATAATTACGTACAAAGTTGAACCTAAAACCATAATCAACTTTAAACATAATAAAATACTAAATAATTACGAAGTCTAACAACAAGTAATGATAAGCCATTATAACTAGCTAATTGTTCCTACTAGAAGGACTTGGTGATGGATTTGAAGGTGAGTTTGCATTGTCTTGCTCACTAGGTACCCAAAAATGGAAGAAAAACTTTGATAAGCAATAAATTGGATAATAAAGATAAAAGAACATTACATCACAAGACTTATACAAGATAAAAATGTTTAGAGAAATACCCTATGACATAGTATAGATGCGAACTCTGGGGGTAAATCTCCTTAGACATTTCTAAGGAGAAAAGACACAATTGCATTTGTTTGTTGTTATTCTGCTGCCATATCAACAATTTGAGCTATTCGTTGTAAATCTATTTGGTCTCTTTCTGCCATTTTAGCTCTAAGTGATGTAACTTCCATCTGCAGCTCATGGTAAGATGGTCCAGGTGGTAGAATCCCACTAGCGCGATGTCCAAACACTTAGGAAGGGCAAACACCCATTCCCATTCCTTGAACTTGCCCCGAATGTTCCGAGCCCTTATAGCCTATGCTAATGAGTCTTACAGGGAAATGTCTAGCATACAAGAGCTAGATGCCTGAAACTTAGCTATCTTTTCCTACATATCAATTCAAAATAAAAGAACAATAACTTATGTCAACATTAAAACTTTTGTAATGAATAAAAAATTAATAATATGACATGAAAAAGTTCATAAACATACACCAATTACTTGAGCACTCTCATTAATGAACAATCCATTGGCCCTCTTGTGCACTGTAGTCCAAACCTCTCCCTAGGAAACTAGACCCCCGCGTTCTTCCTCTACATTTGTTTTTCACAATGTACCACATTAAACAATTATACAACATTTGAGTATAATACAATTTGCTAATATAAACTCACCATGTCAACTTTTTTCTGTGCAAGGCTCTTCAATCCACCAGTGTGTAGGATCATTTGCTTCCTTTTATTTTCTTTATTTTTTGCAGTAGTGGCCTTGTATTTGACCAAAACATATTAATTAGATTATCAAAACTTGATACGAAGACAAACTAGAAATATATATATATATAGGTTTATTGTACCTTATTTTTTAGGTCAAGTCAGTAATCGACAAAGGATGCCTATTGCTCCCTTTGAATGCCCCTTGGGGCCAAGGTAATTAACTCGTCTCTTATTTTTGTTCCATTATCTATGTATGTCTATAATTGAGAGAGAAAATCTTTCCACTTACATCCCAGGGACTCAAGAATAATTTTCTTATGAACATCCTCAACAACAAACTTTACCTACAAGATATATATACATATCACAGAAAAATCAATAAAGAAAATGTTAAATTCATATAGAAATTAGATAGCAAATGCATTACCTATATTTGATATTTAAATATGTCATTTTTGTATTTATGAGGTACCAGCTTCCATTTTTGATAACTAATGGGTAACTTATTAAAATCTTTTACAATGCTTCTAGAAAAGATAGCCAATAATCTACCATCTTCTCCAATAGGCTGGTTGTTGGGGTTGAATGGTACAATCACCCTTTCACCAATTGGAAGAGTCTAAACATCATGCACTATTAGGTGCCTAATCTTAACTTGAACATTCTGATCTACAATGTTTAAGTTAATGAATGAACATGCAAGAACTAACATCGCATTGAATCTTATTAGTTAGTCTACTTACTAATGATATCAACAGTCCATCCTTTCCTACATGGTCAAGGTGGAAGCTGTGCACGGTGTTTGTTTAAAACATGCTCTTCTTGTTATTCCCTAACATTGGCAGCAATACTTAGTAGGGTAGGTTGTTTGTTTAAAACATCTATTGGGATACTTGGAGGCAATGGCATAGATTGATCACTAAAAGTGGTAGAGCTTGGCAATGAAATGCAATACTTGGTGAACCTCGTCCACTAGCGGTGCCTGGTTTAAAGTTCCTAAAGAACCTCTTTACTTTCAGAATTCCTGTTAATAACAAAAAGCAACATTAATTCAAGTAAGAACATATATAATAGAACTTCTAGAACATGAAAAATCTATCAAATATATAATAAATGGAACATGTAAACTTGGATAAGTGTAAATTATTATCATCATTTGGGAACAATTATTCCAAGTGTTATACATAAAATGGCTCACTGGCATAAACAACATCTTCATCCTTATCACCCATGTCGTATAGGTCTCATGGCTTTATATGTATGACCATACTCCAATTTTTATTGAACTCATCTTCCATATAATATGCCATTTAAGCATTTGAAGCTTGGATGTATGGTTGTCATCTTCACTATTACTTGTATGTATTAATCGTGAAAAATTGATGGATGTGAATCCCAATTCATCTTTTACAATTCCTTTAGCAATGGTTGTATTAGCCCATATGTATTTTAACATGAAAATCGTGAACCAAACTTGATAATTTAATTCAATTATATCTAACAATTTCCCATAAATATGGTACACCTCAAAACCTCATTTGACCATCACTACTACTTGAATAGCTTCTTGTACCAAATGGTCCAAAAACTTCACAATTTTGAGTTTTTAACTCTTGATCTCATTCCATTGTTCAAAATTTGAATCCATTGACATTGTATGCACTATAACATTGTGCTTTATCTTATGGACCCATGGCAAGGAACTTCATATCAATTGAATAGGATGTATTCACATAATTTCTTATCTAAAAAAACAATTATAAACCATATAATTAGATAAATACATCATATAAATCAACTATCAATGATGTATAAGTTCTTACACGTCAAGAAAACCACTCAAAAAACTCCTAATGAACCCTCTTACTATTTCAAAAGAATACCATGTACGTCCTCTTAATTGTCTCCTTACATGCTAAATTACCTACATAGCAAATACATTTATGACAATTAGATTTGGTGCACTTATCTAGTTATTAAAATTTACTTGTTAGAAAAATGGGTCTACTAAACCGCAATTGGTCAGTATGTGATGATGTGCTTGTAGCTTTTCCATATAAGATAGAGTAAAGTACTCATAACCACCAACCGATCTTCTAGCTTGTGGAAGCATAGAATCGGCATTGGATGCTCCCACATCAGGTTCATCATAAACACGTTATGGTCGATTAAATATGATCTCCACTCTATCCAAATACCTCGTAGCAAAAAGTTAAAATTTCATGGGCTAAGTAACACTCAACTATTGATCCCTTTGGTTGTGCCTTGTTCCGTACAAAGGACTTCAATTTTCCCAAGTATCTGTTAATTATCATGCACTTTAATTAAGTTAAAAGGAGACAAAGAGGAAATTGTAATACAATAACAAATGCATTGGACATTACCTCTCTATAGGGTACATCCAATAGTATTAGACAAGACCTCTAAGCTTAGCTTCTTTTGCTAAATGTACAATTAAATGTACCATAACTGTGAAGAATGATGGTAGAAATATCATCTCTAAATGACACAATGTAAGAACAACTCTATCTTAGAGTTGGTCAAGTTCTTTTACATTTATCACTTTATTACACAATTGCCTAAAGAATGAACATAAGTCAATCAAAATAGCTAACACTTACTTAGGAAGTGTTCGTTTAATTGCCAATGGCAAAAGTTGTTCCATAAGAATGTGTGAGTCATGGCTCTTTGAACCATCGATCTTACATTGCCTTAAATTAATGCATCTGGATATGTTATTAAATTAACCGTAAGGGATAGTAACATTCTTTAATGTCTTTAGAAAGATATCCTTATTCACATTGGTCAAAGTGAACAAAGTCATAAGATAATTACCATTATCATCTGGCCATAAATCAGACCTTATACCTATATCTTGTAAGTCTCATTGCGCATTTAAATGGTCTTTTGATTTCCTAGCCTCATTTAGTAAAGTGAACAGTACATTATCACAAACATTTTTCTCAATGTGCATAACGTCAAGACTGTGGTGTAATAAATAGTTCTCCTAATAAGGAAGTTGAAAAAATATGCTCTTCATACGCCATTGTTAGATCACAACCTACAACTGTAGATCCTTGATCAAAATTACTTGACTCCTTGAGTCTGGCAGTTTCTACCGAGTTGAGTTATAAGCCCAAATGAAGTAATCCAAACCTATTTTTCTGAAAAAAAAAAAAAATTTCTTTAGCAAGCCTAACAACCCAGACCATTAGCCCAAAAAAAAAAAAACACTCAACTGGTTATTGACCCAAAATGCATGCATAAGGAATTCTTCAAATTTCTTCAACTAAAATGCATCACAAATACCAATGAACTAAAGAAGCCTCCATCATCTTTCCTAATCCATCGACGAACCCCTGTGTTGTGGCTTATTGCATTGTAGTAGAGTAATGACGATCGATTTAAGCAACAACAATTAGAGCTTTTTCATAACCTCATCAGAGCTTTATGCAGTTCATAGTTTCAAGTTTTGCTACCTTGTTGGAGATTGTTCTATCATCTGTGTACTGCCATATGTAACTATAAGTCCCTATTTCACTATTTTTTCACATTAACCCCCTCCCTTTCAACAATTTAGTGGCTAAAATAGATTATGAAACTTAATGATTGTTATTTTGCTATTTCTTCACATGTTTATGTGACTATACCTTTTCTTTCCTTGTTTTCCTCATTGGCTGTAGTGCTCCCTTGCTACATCCCTCTTGATAAGTGGATAACCATTTTCACTTTTTTTTTGTCCCAATTAGTGGATAGCTAGTTTGTGATCTATAAATTACACTCCAAAACAAATCTACTTTTATTATTAAAAAACAAGGAAATGCTCTATTGTAATAACTGTGGAACATAGGTAGCTTGTAATGGTACAAAAGTTAAACTATACTAAGAGTTTAAGGTAAATTGTAGCACTGAATTGTGAAACCCTAAAATAATTTAAGGCAAAAAAAAAGAGCTAATTTAGGAGTAGAAAATTATAGCTCCTCCATACTACAAAGAAGCCTCTAGATGAAGAAAAATATATGTTAGAGTAATTAGGATGCTCGTTATCTTAATCTAATCTAGTATTATTGCCCTTTTCATAATATGAAATTTTAAATTCCAAAACATGTTTTAGTTAGTACAAGGAAATATGTCATCAAATGCTAGTGGTAGTGGCCCTACCCCTGCTCAAAAAAATGTGGTTGCTGGAAGGAAGAATATTCCTGGTAATAGGACTGATATAGGGTAGAAACATATAATGGATATTGATGGGGATGGTAAAAAAGTTCAATGTAATTATTATGGCAAAGTTGTGAGCGGAAGGATCTTTAGGTTTTGACATCACTTAACTGGCATTAAAGTTAATGTTGAAGCTTGTGAGAGTGTTGGAGATGATGTAAAGGCAATAATGTTACATGTCATTAAGGCTAAAACTTTATCATCTAAAAGAAAGAAATAATGGATAAATGTTGGTGATAAGGAAACACAAAGTACCTAAGCATAAGCTAACACTCAAGTGTTAATGAATTTATTAAGAGGTTCAAGAAAAGATAGTGGTGGGGTTAATAGCTCACAATCAACCATTAATAACATATTCAAGAATGACCTAAGGGAGGAAGCTTTTTAACAAGTGGCAAGGTTATTTTACATAAGTGTCATTTCCTTTAATTGCATAAAAAATCCTGAGTTTATCAAGATGTGTGAGATCATAGGAAAATATGGCCAAGGGTTTAAGTCTCCTTCCTATCATGAGTTATGAGAAAAGTATTTAAATATGAAGGTGAAAAACTCGCAAGCTATGCTTAAAGAGTTTAAGGAAGAGTGGGATAAACTGGGTTATTCCATTATGTCTGATGGGTGGATTGATAAGAAAAGACATTCAATTTCTAATTGCTTGGTCAATAGTCTGAAATGAACTATGTTTTTATATTCATTAGATACATCTCATATCTCTAAAACTACTGATAAAGTGTTTGCTATGCTTGATGAAGTTGTTGAGAAAGTAGGAGAGAAGAATGTTGTGTCAATAATAATAGACAATGCTGCAAATTACAAAGCAGCTAGACAAAATTAATGGAGAAGAGAAAACACTTGTATTAGACTCCATGTGCAGCTCATTGCATTGACTTGATGTTGGTGGACTTTGAAAAAAATAAAGTTGCATAAAGAAACCATTAGCAGGGGCAAAAAAATCACAACTTACATTTACAAAAGAACAATGCTCATTAGTATGTAAAATATTTTCACAGAAGGGAGGGACTTGATTAGGCTTGGTATGACTTGATTTGCCACAGCTTATTTGATAATAGGTTATCTTCATAAGGATAAAGCAACATTGATAAATATGTTCAATTCTAATGAATGGAAAGACAATAGGTTTTCTTCCCCCAAAGATGGAAAAAGAAATGGCAAAAAGTATCGTGGATAACATGTTCTGGATGAACAATGGGAATTGCCTAATGCTACTGCTCTTCTCATTAAAGTTTTACACTTGGCAGATTCTGATGAGAAGCTAGCTATGGGATTTATATTTGAAGCAATGGAAAGTGTAAAGAGATAAATAGAAAACCTTATGTTGTTGTTTTTACTCATTAATTTTGTACATATATATATGCATATATTTATTTCACTTTATAATTGATCATTGTAGATACTAGCCTATATTAAATTTCGTTAACGAGAGGTGGGAAGCTCAATTACTTAGGCCTTTACATGCAGCTGCATACTACCTTAATCCTCATTTTCACTACAATCGTGACTTTAAAGCTAATTATGGGGTTAAGCAAGGGTTGTATGATTGCCCACCAAGATTGATTGAAGATCCTCAAGAGAGAAACAAAATTGAGTTCCAACTAGCTAACTTCCTCGTGAAGGTGCAAAGTCATTAAGAACAAAATTGCCCCTAGCAGAATGGTGGGATGCCTATGGAGATGAATGCCCAGAACTTCAAAAATTTCCAATTTGGATTCTTAACTTATGTTGTAGCTCTTCTGAGTGTAAATGTAATCAAAGTGCTTTTGTGATGGTAAGTAATTATATTTGATTTGATGTAAAATTGTAATTTTCTTGGCCTTTTTCATTTTTATTTTTATTTTGCTAAAGGATTATAATAATTAACTTTAGCATTTTCATTTTGTTTAGATTCATACCAAGAGAGAAATCACTTGCTCTAAAAGAAGATGAATGATTTGGCATTTGCAATGTGCAATTTGAAGTTAAAAGGCAAGCAATCAAGGAGAACTCATGAATATGACTTTGATGATATTCATTCTAATGATCAATGGATATCTGAAGGGAGGAGAAGTGGTGTTAATGTTGAGGATGAGCTTCTTCAACCTTTTGTACCCATGGCAGGAATGGGTGATGATTTTGTGGTTAACCTAAATGCTAATATAAGTGGTGAACCTTCCAAAAATATGGCATTGGTTGATGACTTCAAGGATGAGGAAGAAGAAAATGATGGTTGTGAGGTAGGTAATGGAGATTATGAAGGCGAAGACTCTGGAAATGATGACAATCTAGGAGAATTTGAAGAATTATGGTGAATTTTTATTGTTGATTTTGAGACTTAGTGATGTCGAGTGAGAATTAATGTATGGAGTTTATAAAAAAATTATGTAAGAATTTTATTTATGTTTTTTTTATATGGTTATGTTCAACATGTATTCAATAACATGTGTATGCAAACTCTTATAAGTCTACATTATGAGTTTACATTACAAGTCTATCCCCCCACAAGTCTACCTAGAATCGTGATTTTGACAACCTTGGTAATTAGTATATAAATTCTAATAATAGCCAAAAGTCTAAATTAAAAAGCTGTTCATGCATACTTGGTGTCAAAGAATGCAATTATGCAAGGCAAGAGACAATATTGGATAGTGTATTCATCAGCAACTAAAAGGATATCATTATTAATAATAATGACAATATTTGGCATGTTGGTGACTAGAAGAGTGTTAGCAAATCTACTTTTAAGGCATAAGTGATTAAGAGTTGAAATTTAAAAGGAAATTTATCCATTGGAGAGGCTAGGGATAACTTGTTATTCTTTAATTACAGCAAAGAGGAAGATTTTAGTAGAAGATTGCAAGATTGCAGGATATACTTTAGACTATGTTAAGGCTCTATTATATTTGAGATCATAGTGGAATCTGCAATGTGTTGGGTATTGTTGTAGCTATTTAACTAGAAAAGTATTTGGGTTTTTTTAGTTATTTGGCATCGTTCCAAGATTAAGGCTCTTGTTTTTGTGAAAGATATGATACGTAAGAAAGTCCAAAGTTAGAAGAATGGAACTTTTTCTTAAGCAGGGATAGATATTCTCATTCAACCAATTGCAAATGCTATACCTACTTATCTAATTACCTATTTTTTATTCTCCAAGAAAACTTGTGAATTGGATGGTATTTTAATGCAGTTTTGGTCGATCAAAGAAGGGATGAAGGAAGGATTCATCAGATTTCCTAGAGGAAAATGTTGTGTCTAAATGAAGTAGGGGATGGGCTTTAAAGATTTTCATAACATTAACTTAGCCCTTTTGGTGAAACAAATGTGAAGGATTTTACTATCTCCTAAAGCTTGGTGGCAATAATTTGAAAGTTGTTTACTTTCTAGAAATAGATTTCCTTAATGCTAGAAAGAGAGCGAGAGCTTATTAAGCATGATCGAGTATTTTAGAAGGAAAACATGTTTTCTCTAGAGATTTGTGCTGGGTAGCTAGAGATAGAAGAAATATTTGTTTTTGGAAAGACCATTGGGTGCTTGGTCTTCAACATTAGAAATTGTCTAAAGGTTGGTGCCCTTTTGAAGACCTAGAAAATAATACTATGGTAGAATTTAAAAGTAATAAGGAATAAGACCTATCTTTAGTTTTAACTAGTTGTTGCATAATGAAAAGGAAGCCATTAGAAGAATCCCTACTTCAAGGAATATCATGGAGAATAAGTTTATCTAAGTTAAAGATAAAAAATGGTTGTTATTCACTATAGCTCGGTTTTTAGATTTCAATGTTAGAAAAGAAGAATATGGGGTTGATGGGGCAAGTTCCTCTTTTCAGGTGCCAAACAAGCTCTTGAGCCAAACTGTACTATGCAATATTACAAGGGTTGAAGAGTGGTTCTATAATTTTATTTTTCAACTTCTTGGCACTTATGGCTATGTTATGCTAGCACATTTGGGAAGTTGTGGTTTCTTTCTTCTTGCACCACCTTAAATGGATTTGTTTGTGAACTTAGAGGTGGCTATTTTCCATTGACATACAAACCTTTATTTATTCTTTTTTTGGCATCAATTATGGGCTAGTAACGTTGATTAAGTCTTCTCCATTCCGCTATCAAGCATGTCAAGCTTTATTGTAAGATTTCCTCCAATTTTCTTCTCATGTCTAACTTAGTGGTGGGATGCAAAGTTGCAATTTCCATTTTGAAACCAGTGTCTAAGATGTAAAAAGGAGTTAGGATGTCCTTCCAGGTGAGTAGATAATATTCATAAAGTTTTTATTAAATTTTCATGTATTTTCTCTTGTATATTTTATTTCATTCTTTATTTTAAACCTAGGAACTCCTTTTTATTTCCAATGGGATTTATTATTGGAAAGTTTTTAAGTTCATTTGGAACCATGTATGAGATTGCTAGGTTATTCTAGAAGCAAATGGCATGTTTTTTTTATTTAGAAATGTGTATGCTAGATGTGGAAATATTGATACTAAATAGAGTAATTCTATACACGACAATATTCTTGACTTCTAGAAAGGACTATCACATCATAAGACACTGATAGCTAACAACAATCATGTTAGCCATAACTGCACTTAAAATTACCTAGCTGTAAGGGTTGTATACATTAGTGGAATGAAGAAATAGTTAATTTTTTGAGCTGAGATATCTTGCCACTTGTTTATTATCCCTCATGGTGTATGTGTCCTCACTAATTTGTAATTACTCTTGTGGATTGTGTGCCCATGCCAGATTTCTATTTCATTTACTATAGTCCTTCCATTAAAAAGTTTTTTGATAAGGATAGTTTCCTATCTTCTAATGGTAATTTAAAGCCTTAATTTAGATTTACTTGTTTACATGAATCTTGAACTGTTGTTTACTCAATTGTTTCAATTTATTCTTTTGAAACCGTAGAGCAAGTTTTCGAGATCAATGCTAAAGCTTAGACATCTTTTGGAAACCCTAAGCTGGAATCAACCACACACATACACACACCTACACACACTCACACATATGGATATATATATATATATATATATATATATAGAATGCAAATTTACTTCCAATTGTTTCTTGTGTTCCATTTCCATAATGTTAGGATGTGAACTATGTCAAACTAGGTAAGGCTTGTAGAATCAAATTTTTTTCATTCTCTCATGCCAGTCACAGTTCAATTTTTGGGGATGTGACAATTTATCTCTTGCCTTGCATAATTGCATTCTCTAACACCTTGTATTCATTGATGAGTAATCCAATTCTTTTACAAGCATGTAAAAAGTAAGTTCTTAAACAAAATTTGCCTAATATATTCAAGTTCACTAATAAATAACTTATTCCATTAGAATAAGTACTATGCTCAATGAAACTCAGCTCTCATCATGATAGTTAATTTCAATAAACAACCATTTGAAGAACTAAAATAATAGAGTTCATAAAATAACAAAACTAGAGTTCCATGATTCCTCTCACACACACAAGAAAACACATGGCTATTGCTCTATCCACTTCTCTTTTGACCCCTTGCTTGCTAATTTGATTGGTTTCTTTTTCACCTCCTATGAAGATGAGTTTGTGAAGGTAGCTTATGAGGCAATTTGTGGACTGTGGTAAACAAAATGGCTAGTTAAATCTATATCATATTGCTGCTATCAATCAGCCAAAAGCATCCCTGTGAACACCTCATCTCTATCTAAATTTATCATGGATTCGTTGATTAAGCAAATGAGGAAAATAAGAAGGACAGAGGTTCAAATGATAATTTTAAGCAAAAAAAAAAAAAACAAATTAAAATTCAAAACGAATAATGAGGGAATTTAAGAAAAAAAAACAACAAAATTGGGAAATAAGAATTAATAATAATAATAACAAATCAAAATAAAAGAAATCATCATAAAAAAAATATGAAATAGGAAAAATCCAAAAATAAATGTTAATGGGGATGGTGACAAAAAACAAATGAATAACAATAAATAAATAAAATATAATAATAAAAATAATTCTCTTATAGGGAGAAGGTTCTTTGAGGAGTTGGATACAGATGGTGATGGCCGAGTAACTTTGGAAGATTTAGAAATTGCTATGAGAAAGAGGAAATTGCCACTCAGAAAATAATAATAATAATAAAATATAAAATGATGATAATAAATGAAAACACAGCAGCTGCCAGAGAAGGCAGTTTTTAGCGGTGATCTTTTTCGGCTGCAAGTGGGCAACTTGCTCATAGCTGTGGTTGCAGTCCGTAGCTCGACTGAAGAGATGACAGGAGCAGAAGATAACGATGGAAGCTTCAGCTAATAAGGAGGTTGAGAGAGAGCTGCTGGGAAGAGAAGAAAAGAGGGAGAGAGTTGCTGCAGAGGAAGGGAAAAAAAGGAAGAAGACTTAAGAGAGTGGAAGGGTTATTGGGTGAAATCGAGAGCTGAGGAAGATAAGAGTGGCTATGAGGGAGAACCGAGGAAGAAGAGTGGAGCTGTTGTGGAAGAGAAACCAAAAAAAAGAGAGGCTGGAGAGTGGCTGAAAGGAGGAGAAACCAAGCTGCAGCAGTAACAAACCAAACCGAGCTAAAATCCATAAACAAAGCGAGCTAAACCGAGTTGGAACTGAAGAACACAACCAGCTGGGCCGAGCTGCGGTGACAATCGAGGAAACCAGAAACTTGTTCCCTTGTTCCGAGCAACGTGAACAGGGGCGAACAGAGGAGAATCATTTGAGCTGAAGCATAGCCGTAAAGGAGAGAAGAGAAAGGGACATGGCGTTGCTCTTGCTTTCTTGTGGTTTTCCTTTAAAGGATAGCTGGTAAGGGATTTGACCTTGGCAAGAAAACATTGCTAAGCTTTGGTAATCTTATTCTCTCCTTACTTACGTGCTGGCGTTTCTAAGTTCTTCACTCTCGGTTAATGTTCATTTTTTTTTCTTTTCCATCAGGATCATCTGCGCTATATGTGTGTCTATATATATATAAAGGCATATATATATATATATATATATAGGTAGATGTATACATATATATATATATATATAGGGTGTGTACATAGATAGATATATATATATACGTAGATATGTGAAAATGACTATGAGTGTACGAGTATGATGTGAATAGCCTTGATATTACCAAATGCATGTTGGTTCTCTCCTTCTATTGTTTTATACGTGTATATATATGTGTGTGTATATATGTGTATGTATACATATAAGGATATATATATATATATATATTGAAGACTGCTGCATATCTTTCTTGGTGCCGTGAAGGAGAGTGAGAGAGCATCAGGATCATGAACGTTATATGTGTGTCTATATATATATATAGGAGATGTATACATATTTATATGGGATGTGTATATAAAGAGAGAGATATATATATATATATATATATGTACACCGTTTGCGTTTTCTGCCTCGCCATGCTTATCTATATATATATTATATAGGTGTTTATATATAGATAGGTATATGTATATTTGTATATTTGCCTCTTAATGCTCATTCCTTTCTCTTGCCATATGCCATGCATGTGTAAATAAAGAGAGAGAGAGATATATATATATATATATATGTACACCGTTTGCATTTTCTGCCTCGCCATGCTTATTTATATATATATTATATAGGTGTTTATATATAGATAGGTATATGTATATATGTATATTTGCCTTTTGATGCTCATTCCCTTCTCTTGCCATATGCCATACATGTGTATATAAAGAGATATATGTATATATATGTATATTGATTTTCATTTTTCTGCCTCGCCATGCTTATGTATCTGTATATTATATAGGTGTTTATATGTATATAAGTATATGTATACGTGTACATTTGTCTCTTGACGCCTATTCACTTCTCATGCCATATACTATACATGTGTTTATATATCTATATAGATATATATATATATATATATGTATGTATCTGTGTATGTGTAAATATAGAGATGTACACATATATGTATCCATTGCTTCTTGGTGCACGTGTGTTTCCTCGTCATGTGTAGATATATAATATACTATACATGTGTTCATATGTATATATATATATTTGTGTGTGTGTAAACATAAAGGTGTATGTGTATATATGCATGGATGTACTTCATTTGCTTCTCGGTGCTTGTCTCCTATCAATAGGAGATTAATTTTGGCTTTATGAATAAAGTTCTAAGAAAGTCATCGAATGAAAATATTATGCTCTTCAGGTGTTTTAGGATCGTGTGAGATTCGGGTCTCCTTAGATCCCGAAAAATTATTAATTAAAATTAATATATAATTGCTATAAATAATAACAATATGAAAATAATCATAATAATAATAATAATATTGATTTAATATTGATCTTAATTAAATATTTTTTTATCTGCAAAATTATCGTGTGAGAGTTTTGCTCTCCTCGATTGTATGGGGTTATGTGAGATTTTAAGTCCCCATAGATCCCTAAAATTAGTATACATTTGTTTTTTAGAAAAAAATAAATATAAAAAAATAATAATTAAATATTCATCTTAAATTAAATATTTTTATTATTTATGAAATTATTGTGTGAGAATATTATTCTCCTCGATTATATGGGATTATGTGATATTTTAGTCTCCTTAGATCCCTAAAATTAGTATAATTTGTTAAAATACATATATATATATAAATAATAATTAAATATTAATCTTAATTAAATATTTTTACGAAATTATCGCGTGAGAGATTTGTTCTCCTCGATTGTATAGGATTATGTGAGATTTTAATCTCCTTAAATCCCTAAATTTGGTACGCATTGGGTTTAAAAAAAATCTAACTAAATATTTACTTCAATTAAATAATTTCTATCATTTACGAAATTATCGTGTGAGAATATTGTTCTCTTCGATTGCATGGGATTATATGAGATTTTAATCTTTTTAGATCCCGAAAATCAATACATATGTGTTTTTTTTTTAAAGGAAAAAAATATAATAATAAGAATAATACAAAAATAAACGCTTTAATATCCTCCATGATTCGTAAAATTATCATGTGAGAATATAGTTTTCCTCGAATACTTGGGGTCGTGTGAGATTTTAATCTCCATAAACCCTAAAAATTGATACGTAATTGTTTTAGAATAATAGTAACAATAATGATAATAACGCAAAAATAAATATGTTAATTAAATTTGTTTTACAAAATGATTAAATTCACTCTTTATAATATTTTCATTTAAATTTCAAAATAAGGTTTAAAATTCCAAAAATAAATAAAAAAATTAAAAAGAAAAAATGGAGAGATCAAGAGAGCTAGATTAATCAAATTGTCGTAAATCAAGACACACAAACCAAATCTCAATTTAGTTTTGTTTATGGAAATCTGTTTAATTCAAACTCTCTTATTCTCATCATGAAATTTACAAATAATCAACCAATAGATATGCCATTTTGGTCGAACTACGTGGACTTTTATCCTTATCGTAGGGTACGTGGGCCTTAGGCTCTTATCCTAGGTCAAGTCCGCCCTTTGTGAATATCTGTCTGTTTGCTTTCATTCTTGCTGTTTTGTCTCTTCTGTTTAACAAGCATGCATGTCGATGAAAAGGGAAATTGAGATAAATTTAAAAGCCATATTTTGTTTCAGCTGACTGGTTTAAGGTAACCGTCCTTATGGACAGGTGTTGTGGGGTGCCTAACACCTTCCCCACACTCAAATAGACTCCCGAACCCATCTCTGATTTTGTAGACCATGTTGCCTTTTTCTTTTTATTTAAATTGGTTTTCCAAAGTTTTTCGTTAAAAATTTTGGTGGCGATTCCAAACAAATTGATTTTCAAGAGTCATTTTTGGGAATCAATTTAAAGCACTTTTTATTTTATTCTGCCGAAAGGTCGGTTACGACAGTTTGGTGACTCCACTGGGGATATGTTTGAAAGTCAAGCCTGCTTAATTAGTCAGCTGAAATAATATGGCTTTTGTTGTCTTGATTGCCCTTGTCGTGTTTTGGCTTAATTATTTATTCTTCTTCATTGTTTTGGTATTTATTTACTCCTTTGGGTTACATGTTATGCTTATACGTTCTTATGTGTTCGCCATTTATTTTTGATATATGTATAGGTATACATCCTCTGTGTTTAGTCATATAACATGCTTAAAGTTCCTTTTTTACCATATAATTTTTGTTAGCTTATTTGTGATACATATGCTAGGATTGATAACATACGGGACGAAACCTTAGGGTAGATGACTTTTATTTGTATTGTAAGTTCTCGATTTTTCTTGCAGTCTATCTATTTGACAGATGAGGGTTAGGTAAACTACAGGTTCAGAGATTTGTATGTTCCCTTTCACACACTTAGCACATTCACGTTGTACCTCACACACCTCTTGGGCTCTATACCCGGGTCCTCACTCGCTTTAGGTTAATAGAGGTTTATATTGGTTTCCCTGTGGAACTACTCGTTTCCAGAAGTTACCGTGAAGACCTCGCTCAGATTGTACCTCATTACGTGGATATGACTGGAGTAGGATTCTGTCCTCTTTTTAGTCCAATTCATGTCGCGAGATCCTTACTCTTATGAGTGGGGGCAATTTGGGAACCAGTAATTCTCTAAGGAATTAGACCTATCCTTAGAACTATGCACGTTAGTTGACCGAACTTAATAGATAACCTTCCTAGAACTTGTCATCTTTAGGGCAACTTTTCCTCATTTAGGGTTGACCCAGTTAGGACACTAAGGGAGCATATTTCACTCTCATTTTGCATGTTATCATAGCATTCATAGCATAGTTACATGTTTTTTAAAAAAATATATAAATTTGTTTTTATTATTTGGTTTTAGCTATCAGAATATCTCCATTTGATGCATTATTAACCTAAGAAATGAGTTAAAATTGAAAATATGTTCTATGTGGAAGTTTGGCCTGATGATGCATAAATGGAGTTGGAAACTTTTCTTAAAAATCAATAACCTTGGCAAAAACAATATATCAATGGATTATTTGGTTCACTTCTCTGAGCCTCACCCATGTGAAGACTTACTTTTCCTTGGGTTGAGAGTCTTTTTATTTAATTACTCACAATGAATCAATAAGGTCCTTAGTGATTAATAGTGAATAAAGTGCTAAATAATCTATTGATTAAAGAAATTTACGTGCCCATCCCATTTTATTTCTAACCAATAGACTTGTTACAGCTTGAGTTGTCATTTCTCTTGATTGGCATAAAGACATGATGGAATCATTGGACACCACACAACCTCAAAACATAAGCCCAACAGGAATAATCCTAATTTGGAAGAGAGTTAAAGTGAAAGTGGAAGCTGAATCAGTTGAAAGCTTAATTACTATGAATGGGAAACTCAGGGGGGAGCAACTCCGCCATTTTCAAAGGGATTATGGAGACATCTTGGATTTATTATCGGTCCCTATCCAGCCTGAGGCACTTGTAGTCCTAGCCCAACATTGGGATGATTCATTGAGATGCTTCACATTTCTAACTTTCCAGCTTGTACCCACATTAGAGGAATACAAAGGCTTGATGAAGATACCTGTTAACCGAGACACTCCCATCTATTTGTACCCTGGATATCTTCCTTCCAAGCGCGTAGTGGCTCAAATTCTGGGGCAGGAACCTACACGAGTACAGTTATGCCGCTCTGGGGCAACAGAAGGTTTATCCAAAAAATATTTAGAGAAAAGGTTAGAGGCATTAGTTGAGAAAGGGAATTGGGTTGTCTTCAGATGAGTCCTTGCCTTGGCAATATATGGGTTAGTATTATTCCCATCGGCAGTGGGGGTGATTGACCTGGTAGCAGTAAGTGTCCTATGGATGGTAGAAAATCACCAAGTGAACTCAGTGCCAGCGCTTCTAGCAAAAACATTTTTAACATTGAGCTTCTGCCATATGGAAAAGAAAGGAAAATTGAAATGCTGCTTGCCGTTGTTGAACATATGGTGGGTTAATCATGTCTATGGCAGGGAATACCAACTTGGTACAAGATTTAATGCCATCCATCACCCGATCAGAGATTACCCGCGTTGTGAAGGGTCAACTCCACTACAAGCGAGAATGAACCGTGATAAGTGGATCAAAAAGGTAGAAGAGCTTGAAGATACCACCATTTGGTGGAAACTCTCTTGGTGGGAAAGCGAGGATGTCATTTACTACTGCGGGAACTTCCCTAACGTCCCCCTTATGGGTGCCCGAGGATGCATTAACTATAACCTCGCGATCGCGCATTGCCAATTTGTGTACAAATAGGACATCTCGTCTGAAGAGGCTATGCAAAGAGTCAATATTTATTATGGTGATCCGTTGAAGGTAGAAATGACTCATAAGATAAGAGATGCATGGAGTCATGTGATGTGTAAAGGAAGGTTCGACCTAGGAAAGCGTGTCATGGCAACTACGAAAGGATATGAGACTTGGCTTAAGGAAAGGACTGATGGGGTCCATCCACTCCTGGGGCCTCGCAATCCCTTGTTAAGCAACAACCTACAGGAAGTTAATGAGTGTCTGGCCAACCAATTAGAATGTAAAAAGGCTGAGCTGCAAAGTTTGGAGGAATTAACCAAAAGGCACTTGGAAAGCTTAGCAAAGTCATATGAAGACGAGAGAGCAAAAAGAAGAAAAGAGTCAAAAACTAATACCGAGCTGAAGAGATTAAAGGAGGAAAATGACAAGTTAAAAGACATGGTGAGGAGGGTTCAAAGACGAGCCGAAGAAAGTAACAAGAAGGCCCTTAACTATCAAACTCGATTATTAAAAGCTGTTAAAGAAAAGGATGCCATGATAAGGGAGGTGGAGGAACTTAAGTCTCCTAATGACCTCTAACGAGAAATCAAAATCCTCGCCAAACGGTTGGAAGAAAAAATGAGAGAGGTGACTAGTATCAAGAGTGACAATGCGATAGCAATGCAAAATTTAATTGAACAGCTCAACCATCAAGCTGAAAAGGCTCAATTGTGGGAGTCTTGCCATGAAGAGCAAGTGATTGAGAAGGAAATGTGGCTAGAGCGCTTCATAAGGATGATTCTATTTGCCAATGATGCCATTCCTGAATTCACGTATGCATATAGACAAGCTAAAGGGCATACCATCCCCGCAAAAACTCCTGCAGCTATAACTGAATTTCTTACTTTATGTCGTAACCTTATAGAGGATCTGAAGATGTTGATGAAATCTTAAAGGAATGATAAAAGGAGATGACTTCAATGTTTTGTAATATGAATTTGTAAGCTGGGTTACTCTTTGACGTATAACCTCAAATCAAGTAATGTAATCAAACATTTTGTTTGTAGTAAAATACAAGGCTTCTTCTTTGAGTTATCAGATATGTTCATTATATGTGGGATGTCAGGAATCATGTGAAGAATGAATAGGTTGTGTGGTGCAAAACAGACCTATGCCTGTGGACATTAAAACATCCCTTGCGTTAGCCGTTAACTTTGATTCATTGAGTGATACAATATGTACCCTCAAGGATTCAAGGGTCCGAGATTCCTACGCCCTTTCTGCCAGGTCAATGTATTAATAAATAATAAATAAAATAAAATAAAAACATAAGATAAAAACCTAAGTAACTGCTTTATTATTAAGTATTGTCATTTCTTATTTTCAAAACGTAGGTAAGAAGCCAACATTGCCTGAGGGGGAAAGAATCCGTCTAACCAAGCTCAGTAGTCGAGCCGAACATATCTGACTCGGGCACGTGTCAGAGCTATGTCTGCCGAAAATAATTGATAAGAGTCTGAGCAGCGGTTAGAAGCCAAAGTGGGAGCATTGAAAGATCAAATTGGGACCATGCAGGCTCAAATGCTAGAAATGATGAAGTTGTTGCAGAATATGAATTCAAGTGTAGCTGCAAATAATATTTCGCCAAATGCCACTAACGTCATAAATGCAGATCATGGGGTTCCTAATTCAAGTATTGAGATACCAGGAGTAACTTCAGGGAGTCCTTCAACCACAGGAGTACCAGAACCAACATAAAGGCCTGTGGTGGTAAGTCAACCCCCAAATCCCCCAACTGCAGGAATGGAAGGACAAGGATACCAAGAATGAAATCAGGAGGGTGCTTTCACCTGTAATATCCTAGGAGGAGAATCGGCTGTTACATTCGCTGGCCCTACCCAACCCATTACTAACACATGCCTCAAGGTAAAAGAGGATAATGAAAAGAAAGATTGGGAAGAAGACGTAGCGGAGGTGAAGGACAGGCTGCGAGCTTTATAGGGGCTGACTAATTAGAAGTCTGTGGAATTGGAGGAGTTATGCTTAGCCCTAGAAGTACCAATCCCTAAAAAACTTAAGGCACCTGAGTTCACTAAGTACGATGGTAGTGGAGATCCACACTATCATCTAAAGTCATATTGCACTAAAATGTCGGTATGGTCAAGGGATAAAAGGTTCCTTGTAAACTTTTTCCATGAGAGCCAGACTGGCACCACATTACATTGGTTTATGAAACTAGATCACTCAAAATTAAATAGATGGAGAGATCTTACCGATGTGTTTATGAGGCAATACAGGTTCAACTTGGATACAGCTCCCACACGAGAGCATTTAAAGGGTTTAAAGAAGAAGGGAATGGAGACCTTTAAGGAATACGCCCAAAGGTGGAGAGCCACAGCAGCTGTGGTCCAGCCGCCAGTCATGGACTCAGAATTGTACTCCTATTTCATTCGCACCTTAGGGGACCCGTATCGTAAAATCATGTTAGGGACCTATGTGAATGAGTTTGCTGACCTTATTTAGGTTGGGGAAAGAATAGACGCTGATGTGCACGATGGGTTGTTCGAAAATACATCCATGGAAGCCAAAAGGCCTACAAGTAATCGAAAAAAGGAAGAGGATGTTAGTAATGTCCACGCTATATACCAGCACCCTTGCCCCATGCGTAATCAATATCCCCAGGCACTGTTTCATGGTCAGAACCCAGTCATGGCCTACCAGCCACGAGGCCCAGCAATGAGTGGTTATATGAGTTACCCAACACTGCCACAATCCCATCTTGGACCATAACTAATAATGGCCCAAAGTAGAGGGTTTAGGCCTACTCAATAGCCTCGCAATGATAGGCCGTTGCCTAACTTCAATGTCAGTCGATTTAAGTTGTTTCACAACCTGGTGGTGAAAAAGCTTATGGACCCTAGGCCTGTTAAGCCACTTCAACCACCATTCCCTAGATGGTATGACTCCAACGCTACTTGTGAGTATCACATGGGGGCTACCGAGCACGATATTGACAGGTGTGATGCCTTCAGGAGGCACGTTTTGGCGTTATTAGACAAAAATCATATTGGCATAAAGGCAAGTGATGACCCCAATGTTGTCACTAACCCCTTGCCAAATCATGATAAAGGGAAACAAGTGTCTATGATAGACGCAGAAGAGCCCAGCTCAAAAAACTTAACAAATGTATCATGCACCATGCGACGGTTATATGGAAGCTTGAAGGACGCTAACTATATTTCCACTCAAGATAAAGAGCAGAATATACCCAGAAGGTTATAGAACGAATACTGTGAGTTTCACGAAGAAGAAGTGGGGCACAACATTGAAGACTGTGGGAAATTTAAGGAGTTAGCACAGAGAATGATGACATTAGGAGTTCTAACCATCGAAAAGATTCAAGAACCCACTGAAGGGAATGTGTGTGTCATAGAGGGGGATGGTACCAAGACCAAGGGATCGTCTAGCCCCACGAAACCCAGGATCTCTTTCTTAGTAGTTAGTAAGCCAGTTTATAAAGTTAAGGAGGCCCCTCGTGCCCAAAATGATTGCAAATTGCAAACTACAATGAAAGGATCTTTGCTTGTTATACCTACGTCGGTGCCCAGCAAAAATCTAACTGTTATCATCCATGTGCTGGCTCTATTCCCGTATCAGAGCAATCACGTTGTACCATGTAATTATGGATTAAAGATAGAATGCCCACATGATAATGAGGCATCAAGAGAAAGGACGGTCACAGAAGGAGTACATGCAGAAATCATAGGAGGAATTACTTGTAGCGGTCGGGTATACTCAAAGGATGTAGATGGAACTCCAAACTCGAATCAGGAAGTAGGTGAAAGTTCAAACCTAAGGGAAGGCCCTAGGAAAGGAGAACGAGAGGAAACAGAGGAGTTCTTGAAAATTATGAAGCAAAGCGAGTACGACGTGGTTGATCAATTACGAAAAACACCGGCCCGAATTTCAATCATGACCCTTATAATGAACTCAGAGGCCTACCGAAAGGCCTTGCAGAACGTGTTAGATGATGCTTATGTACATCCTGACATTACCCTAGAAAAGGTGGTGAATATGATAAACACAGTGAAAAACTCCACCTTGATCGCTTTTTCTGAGGATGAGATACATCCCGCGCTGGCTGAAAAACCCAAAGCCTTCCACATTACTTTGAAGTGCTATGGGTATGTAATTGCTAAAGTACTCATTGATGGAGGGTCGGCTCTAAATGTTCTACCCTTATCCACTTTAGGGCAGTTACCGGTCGAAAGGTCATGTATTGAGTATAATGACATGGTGGTGAGAGCTTTCGACGGGACAAGGAGAGAAGTAATTGGAAAAATTGAGCTCCCAGTGGAAATTGGTCCAAACTTATTTACAATCAAGTTTCAGGTCATGGATATTGACGCAGCATATACGATGCTCCTACATGCGGCGGGTGCAGTCCCATCAACCGTGTATCAAAGGATCAAGTACATTAACGAAGGAAAACTCATCACGGTAAAAGGTGAGGAAGAGATGATCATCAGCAAACCGAGCACGGTGCCCTGCATTGAGAATGCCAAACAAGCTATGGACAGCTCCTACCAGAGTCTAGAGGTGTTAGAGGCTAGAAAATCTACAAAAGGTGCCAGCCATAACCCATTAGGAGTTAGGGAAACTACTAAGGATGTCAACCAAGTGGTGGCTAAAATCATAAGAAATAATGGGTATCAAAAAGGAAAAGGATTGGGTGCTAATCTACAAGGCATAGGAGAACCAGTTGAGTTGCCAGAAATTCTGGGACGGCAAGGGTTAAGATATGAGATGTCTATAGAGACTCACGGAGCGCAATGGAAAGAGTGTAAGCTGAAAGGAAAAATGGAAATACCCCACATACGAGAAACTTTTCCTGTTGCTACTGAGATAATACACCTGAGCGACCTAGTTGCAATGGCGAGTGAAGAAGAAAGAGGTCACACGAAGGCCATGTGGATCCGGCTAGATGAACTAGGAGAAGCACTTAACAATTGGGAATCTGAAGTGTTACTAGATGTCATGTCATTAGAGTAATATTTTGAATATCATTTTCAAGAGTTTTTGTAATAGCTAACAATTTGAATTTTATTTTGAATATCGAATCGATACAGCAATTTCAATCTTTTGCCAAAATCTTGTTTATATCCTGTCCTTTCGTATTTATTCTTACCTTCTTTCTAGGGAGTTTGAATCCTTAGAACTCTTGTCTAAAGTAGAAGCATTCGGGCACTATTTGAATGAGCCATATGTTGTTTCAGATATGAATGATTTAGAAACTGGTAATAATGATGAGTTATCTCGAACCTTCGCTAAAATAATAGAATCTTCAGAAAAGGGAATTATTCCGCATAAAGAAATCATCGAAGTAATTAATATGGGGACCGAGACAATAAGGAGTTGAAAATAGTGGATAATCTAGAAAGGGAAGAAATGATCAAATTGTTTAGGGAATATATGGATGTGTTTGCGTGGTCATACCAGGATATGCCGGGAATAGATCCTGAAATTGCTGCCCACAAAATACCTTTGTACCCTAATGTGGTGCCTAAGAAACAAAAGTTAAGAAGGATGAGCCCAGAAATGTCTCTCAAAATCAAGGAGGAAGTAATGAAGCAATGGGAAGCTAGTTTTCTAGAAGTTGCTAAATACCTTCAATGGGTCGTGAACATAGTCCCCGTACCAAAGAAAGATGGGCGAGTGAGAATGTGCGTCAATTATAGAGACTTAAACCAGGCTAGCCTAAAAGATGACTTTCCTTTACCCCACATCGATGTTCTAGTTGACAATACAGCAAAAGGCTTCAGATATTCCTTCATGGATGGATATTCTGGATACAATCAAATCCCCATGCACCCCGATGATAAAGAGAAAACCACTTTCATCACTCAATGGGGAACCTTCTGCTACAAAGTAATGCCTTTTGGGCTTAAAAATGCCGGAGCCACATATCAACATGCAATGGTAGTCCTATTTCATGACATGATGCATAAAGAAATAGAGGTATATGTGGATGACATGGTCGCCAAATCAGCGGAAGGGGAAAGTCATGTGGCTGTGTTACAAAAGCTCTTTGAAAGATTGCGGAAGTACAAACTTCGTTTAAATCCTAGTAAGTGCATATTTGGGGCCACATCGGGGAAACTTTTGGGGTTCATTATCAGTAAGCAAGGAATAGAAGTGGACGCCGATAAAATTAAGGCCATTCGTGACATGCCACCACCAAGTACGGAAATAGAAGTTAGAAGTTTCTTGGGATGTTTGAATTATGTAGCTAGGTTCATTGCAAACCTAATTGCCACTTACGAACCAATATTCAGATTATTGTGCAAGAATCAACCAGGGAAATGGGATAAGACTTGTCAGCAGGCATTTGATAGGATAAAAGAATACCTCTTGAATCCCCTTGTCTTGGTACCACCTACACTAGGGTGGCCCCTTATTCTTTATCTAACGATCCGACCAGGGTCCATGGGCATAGTGTTAGGACAACATGATGTGTCAGGGAAAAAAGAGCAAGCGATTTATTACTTAAGCAAGAAGTTTAATGAATGTGAGTCACGGTATCCGTCAATTGAGAAGACCTGTTGCAGCCTCGTGTGGACCACAAAGAGACTAAGGCAGTACATGCTATATCATGTTACATGGCTAATCTCTAGGGTAGATCCAATCAAACACATCTTCGAGAGCCCTCATGTATCAGGAAGAGTCTCAAAGTGGCAAGTGATACTCTCAGAATATGACATAAAGTATATGACCAGCAAATCAGTCAAAGGGAGCATTATAGCCAAGCATTTGGCGATTAGTCCTTTGGATGAGTACCAATCGCTAGATTTTCAGTTCCCAGACGAAGATATCCTAATAGTAGAAGAAGATGGACTAAAGCAAGTCAAGTGGACAATGCATTTTGATGGAGCTGCCAACATACATGGTAGTGGACTAGGGGCTTGATAACATCACCCAAAGGTAAACAGTATCTAGTGGCAATCAAGCTCAGCTTCGACTGCACAAATAATGTGGCAAAGTATGAGGCTTATGTCAATGGCCTATGAGCTACTTTGGAGTTAGGTGTCAAATATCTTGATGTGTTTGGTGATTCAACCCTTGTCATTTATTAGGTAAAGGGAGAATGGCAAACCAAAGACCTCAAACTGATACCGTACCAAAGGTACCTAACGGAACTAATGTCAAAGTTTGAAGAAATAAACTTCACACATTTGACTCGGGACAAAAATCAATTTGCTAATGCGTTGGCTACCCTCGCCGTAATGATCAAGCTAGATTGTGGGGTTAACGTGTTACCAGTGTAGATTGAGACCCGGGACACCCCAGCTCACTGCCTAAATGTGGAAGAAGAAAGCGATGGGCAACCCTGGTTCCATGACATAAAAAACTATGTCTAAAGTTGGCAATATCCGGCTGGGGCATCTGAGAATGACCAAAAGACCATTCGTCGATTGGCCATGGGTTTCTTCCTTAGGGGAGAAGTGTTGTATAAAAGATCATGGGATAACACTTTGCTCAGATGCGTGGATACATCAGAGGCACGCAGGATACTGACAAAAAATTCATGAAGGGGTGTGTGGAACTCATACTAACGGTCATACCATGACTAGGCAAATTCAGAGATGTGGGTACTTTTGGTTAACCATGGAGAAAGATTGCATTGAATACGTGAAGAGATGTCATAAATGTCAGATATACGCTAATAAGATCAATGCTCCACCGCAACCTCTACACAACCTGGTGGCACCTTGGCCATTCTCGATGTGGGGAATCAATGTGATTAGCCCCATCAATCCAAAGGCGTCCAATAGACATCGATTCATTTTAGTAGCCATCGATTACTTCACGAAATGGATAGAGGCGTGCTCCTTCTCCAATATTACCCAAAGGGTCTTCCTCTGATTTCTGAAGTCAAACATTATATGTCGATATGGTATACCAGAAAGGATCATCACTGATAACGCCCCCAACTTGAATGGGGCTGACATTAAGAAGTTATGCGAGCAATTTAAGATTAAGCATCACAATTCTGCACCTTATCGGCTGCAGATGAATGAGGCAGTCGAGGCAGCGAATAAGAACATAAAAAAGATCATCAATAAGATGACTATCACTTATAAAGACTGGCATGAGATGCTTCCGTATGCTCTCCATGGGTATCGCACAACAATACGTACATCCACAGGGGCAACTTTTTACTCTTTAGTATATGGTATGGAGGCGGTCACTCCAATTGAGGTTGAAATCCCCTCTCTCCGAGTGTTGATAGAATCCAACCTAGAGGAGAGTGAGTAGGTTAGGATACGATATGAGTAGTTGAATATGATTGAAGAAAAGCGGCTAGTAGCTATGTGTCATGGGCAATTATACTAGAAAAGGATGGCAAGGGTCTTCAATCAAAAGATTTGTCCTAGAGAATTTGAGCCAGGGGAGTTAGTTTTGAAAGAATCCTCCCAAATCTAGAGGATAATAGAGGTAAATGGGCACCCTCATATGAAGGACCCTACGTGGTAATGCGAGCATTCTCCGAAGGTACGTTGGTCCTCGCTGATATGGATGGGAGAGAGATCGGAAGACCGGTTAACTCAGACGCAGTAAAGAAATACTTTGTTTAAAAATGGGGATGATGAAAAAGAAAAAAGAAGATTTTACAATCGAGGCCCGTTAAGTCGAAAACCTGAAAAGGCGGCTTAAGCAAAAGTTAGGGCAATAGGTGGTGAATGAAGCGAAGCGGCGCAAGATTAAATTCCCTATTTAGGAAGATCCTTAGAGATTACCTTCATTAACCAGTTTGAAATATGTATATCCGAGGCAACATTAGGTTCAAGCAATCAGTGTCACCTAAAGTTGCAAGTCGAAGTCATCCCAGTTGCCACCTCGGCTCTTCTTTGCACTTGTATCCAATCTATCACTCATTTTCCTTTAGACCATGTGATCTATTTATAAAATTCCTTTACTCATTTAAGAGACTTGCTTCCCATTACTCTTCTTCTTTTTACAAAATCGTATTGCCTTTATAATTGCTCCATTCATTCCATATGCAAAATAAATATTCAAATAAGTGAAATCGTTCAAAATATGGTCTAATGATGTGCATTTCAGAAACACCCATGATTTGAAAAAAGAAAAAAGGTGCTTTCACGCAATTACTGGGTTGAAACTTAAAATATGAAACATATACACATCCAAGCATTTCTATTTTTGTCATCGGGTTACTTCGTAAAAGGAGATTGAAGCATTTTTCAATGTCCCCTGGTTTGCCATAAGGAAAGGAAATTAAGTTCACCAGTTGTTGGCCCGAGAGGATAAAGTTATAGGAACCATCGGCTGTTGAAATAACGAGTTAAAAGCCATGACAGGAGAAGCTTGGTTAGATAATTCTTTCATTCCGAGCAATACAGTTCTCTTTCCAGCTAGCACAAACTATGAATTAATATGTTATCCCTCCAGTTTCCAAAGTAAGGTAGAAAGTCTACGCTCACGTAGCGTTCTCTTATTTCTAACACCTAGGGCATAAGCATCATTTTGGAAAATGTATCAAAGTAAACAAAATTTTCATTATCATTCAAAAACCCGCATGTCTCATGCATATATGATTATCCATGTTTATCGTGTATCTAGCCCGCGCATCCACCACCTGTGCAGAATTGATGTTTCAAAGAAAAGGGAAGCACATGCACCATGCATTTGGCACCCAAACACATGTTATATCACATTCCATGAATGTCCAAGAGTGATGGCATATCCCATACGAGGTGAATGCCTCTCTTCAAAACAACGCAAAAGTCCTGCATCGTGTCCAGGCAATTTACATTTTTTAAAAAAGTCCCTGCATCGTGTCCAAGGCAATTTCCATTTCTGTCAAAAGTCCCTACATCGTGTCCAGGGCAATTTCCATTTCTGTCAAAAGTCCTACATCGTGTCCAGGACAATTTACATTTCTATCAAAAGTCCTACATCGTGTCTAGGCAATTTACATTTTCTGTCAAAAGTCCCTACATCGTGTCCAGGGCAATTTCCATTTCTGTCAAAAGTCCTGCATCGTGTCCAGGACAATTTACATTTTTGTCAAAAGTCCTGCATCGTGTCCAGGCAATTTACATTTTTGTCAAAAGTCCCTGCATCGTGTCCAGGGCAATTTCCATTTTCTGTCAAAAGTCCCTGCATCGTGTCCAGGGCAATTTCCATTTTTAATCAAAAGTCCTGCATCGTGTCTAGGACAATTTACATTTCTGTCAAAAGTCTTGCATCATGTCCAGGCAATTTACATTTTTTTCAAAACTCTGGCATTGTGTCCAGGGCAATCTACATTTCTGTCAAAAGTCCAAGATCGAATCCAAGTGATCTATCTTTCTGTTAAAAGTCCTGCATCGTGTCCAAGCAATTTTCTTTCAAAAAATCTTACATCAAAGTGGAGATAAATTACTGTCCCATTCGAGCTCGAATTTACATAAGGCCCCTTTTATTGGTCTTCCCTCAGCGTGGGGAATGGTGTGTTCATATCTTTGCTTGCTCTTAAGTTGGGTCATCTCTTCACAATTTTTGCTTCCCTAACTTAAGAGACAAGCAAAGAGGGGCAACTGTGAACACCTCATCTCTATCTAAATTTATCGTGGATTCGTTGATTAAGCAAATGAGGAAAATAAGAAGGACAAAGGTTCAAATGATAATTTTAAGCAAAAAAAAAAAAACAAATTAAAATTCAAAACGAATAATGAGGGAATTTAAGAAAAAAAAAACAACAAAATTGGGAAATAAGAATTAATAATAATAATAACAAATCAAAATAAAAGAAATCATCATAAAAAAAATATGAAATAGGAAAAATTCAAAAATAAATGTTAATGGGGATGGTGACAGAAAACAAATGAATAACAATAAATAAATAAAATATAATAATAATAATAATTCCCTTACAGGGAAAAGGTTATTTGAGGAGCTGGATACAGATGGTGATGGCCGAGTAACTTTGGAAGATTTAGAAATTGCTATGAGAAAGAGGAAATTGCCACTTGGAAAAAATAATAATAATAAAATATAAAATGATGATAATAAATGAAAACACGGCAGCTTCCAGAGAAGGCAGCTTCGAGAAGGCAGTTTTTGGCGGTGATCTTTTTTGGCTGCAAGTAGGCAACTTGCTCGTAGCCGTGGTGGCTGTCCGTAGCTCAGCTAAAAAGATGACAGGAGCAGAAGATAATGATGGAAGCTTTAGCTAATAAGGAGGTCGAGAGAGAGCTGCTGGGAAGAGAAGAAAAGAGGGAGAGAATCGCTGCAAAGGAAGGGAAAAAAAGGAAGAAGACTTAAGAGAGTGGAAGGGTTGTTGGGTGAAACCGAGAGCTGAGGAAGATAAGAGTGGCTGTGAAGGAGAACCGAGTAAGAAGAGTGGAGTTGTTGTGGAAGAGAAACCGAAAAAAAGAGAGGCTGGAGAGTGGCTGAAAGGAGGAGAAACCAAGCTGTAACAGTAACAAACCAAACCAAGCTGGAATCCAGAAACAAAGCGAGCTGAACTGAGTTGGAACTGAAGAACACAACCAGCTGGGCCGGGCTGCGGTAACAGTCGAGGAAACCAGAAACTTGCTCCCCTGTTCTGAGCAACGTGAACAGGGGCGAACAGAGGAGAATCATCTGAGCTGAAGAGTAGTCGTGAAGGAGAGAAGAGAAAGGGACGTGGCGTTGCTCTTGCTTTCTTGTGGTTTCCCGTTAAAGGATAGCTGGTAAGGGATCTGACCTTGGCAAGAAAACACTGCTAAGCTTTGGTAATCTTATTCACTCCTTACCTATGTGATGGCGCTTCTAAGTTCTTCATTCTCGGTTAATGTTCTTTTTTTTTTTCTTTTCCATCAGGATCATCTGCGCTATATGTGTGTCTATATATATATAAAGGCATATATATATATATATATATATATATAGGTAGATGTATACATATATATATAGGGTGTGTATATAGATAGATATATATATACGTAGATATGTGAAAATGACTATGAGTGCACGTGTATGATGTGAATAGCCTTGATATTACGTGATGCATGTTGGCTCTCTCCTTCTATTGTTGTATACGTGTATATATGTATGTGTGTATATATGTGTATGTATACGTATAAGGATATATATATATATATATATATTGAAGACTGCTGCATATCTTTCCTGGTGCCGTGAAGGACAGTGAGAGAGCATCAGGATCATGCACGTTATATGTGTGTCTACATATATATATATAGGAGATGTATACATATTTATATGGGATGTGTATATAAAGAGAGAGAGATATATATATATATATGTACACCGTTTGCGTTTTCTGCCTCGCCATGCTTATGTATATATATATTATATAGGTGTTTATATATAGATAGGTATATGTATATATGTATATTTGCCTCTTGATGCTCATTCCCTTCTCTTGCCATATGCCATACATGTGTATATAAAGAGATATATGTATATATATGTATATTGTTTTTCATTTTTCTGCCTTGCCATGCTTATGTATCTGTATATTATATAGGTGTTTATATGTATATAAGTATATGTATACGTGTACATTTGTCTCCTAACGCCTATTCACTTCTCATGCCATATACTATACATGTGTTTATATATGTATATAGATATATATATATATATATATATATGTATCTGTGTATTTGTAAATATAAAGATGTACACATATATGTATCCATTGCTTCTTGGTGCACGTGTGTTTCCTCGTCATGTGTAGATATATAATATACTATACATGTGTTCATATGTATATATATATATTTGTGTGTGTGTAAACATAAAGGTGTATGTGTATATATGCATGGATGTACTTCATTTGCTTCTCGGTGCTTGTCTCCTGTCAATAGGAGATTAATTTTGGCTTTATGAATAAAGTTCTAAGAAAGTCATCGAATGAGAATATTATGCTCTTCAGGTGTTTTGGGATCGTGTGAGATTCGGGTCTCCTTAGATCCCGAAAAATTATTAATTAAAATTAATACATAATTGCTATAAATAATAACAATACGAAAATAATCATAATAATAATAATAATATTGATCTTAATTAAATATTTTTTTATCCACAAAATTATCGTGTGAGAGTTTTGCTCCCCTCGATTGTATGGGGTTATGTGAGATTTTAAGTCCCTTTAGATCCCTAAAATTAGTATACATTTGTTTTTTAGAAAAAAATAAATATAAAAAAATAATAATAATTAAATATTGATCTTAAATTAAACATTTTTATTATTTATGAAATTATTGTGTGAGAATATTATTCTTCTCGATTATATGGGATTATGTGAGATTTTAGTCTCCTAAGATCCCTAAAATTAGTATACATTTGTTAAAATATATATATATATATATATATAAATAATAATTAAATATTGATCTTAATTAAATATTTTTACGAAATTATCGCGTGAGAGATTTGTTCTCCTCGATTGTATAGGATTATGTGAGATTTTAATCTCCTTAAATCCCTAAATTTGGTACGCATTGGTTTTAAAAAAAATCTAACTAAATATTTACTTCAATTAAATAATTTCTATCATTTACGAAATTATCGTGTGAGAATATTGTTCTCCTCGATTGCATGGGATTATATGAGATTTTAATCTTTTTAGATCCCGAAAACCAATACATATGTGTTTTTTTTAAATGAAAAAAATATAATAATAAGAATAATACAAAAATAAACGCTTTAATATCCTCCATCATTTGTAAAATTATCATGTGAGAATATAGTTCTCCTCGAATACTTGGGGTCGTGTGAGATTTTAATCTCCATAAACCCTAAAAATTGATACGTAATTGTTTTAGAATAATAGTAACAATAATGATAATAACGCAAAAATAAATATGTTAATTAAATTTGTTTTACAAAATGATTAAATTCACTCTTTATAATATTTTCATTTAAATTTCAAAATAAGGTTTAAAATTCCAAAAATAAATAAAAAAATTAAAAAGAAAAAATGGAGAGATCAAGAGAGCCAGATTAATCAGATTGTCGTAAATCAAGACACACAAACCAAATCTCAATTTTGTTTTGTTTATGGAAATCTGTTTAATTTAAACTCTCTTATTCTCATCACGAAATTTACAAATAATCAACCAATAGATACGCCATTTTGGTCGAAATACGTGGACTTTGATCCCTATCGTAGGGTACGTGGGCCCTAAGTTTTTATCCTAGGTCAAGTTCACCCTTTGTGAATATCTGTCTGTTTGCTTTCATTCTTGCTATTTTGTCTCTTCTGTTTAACAAGCATGCATGTCAATAAAAAGGGTAATTGAGATAAATTTAAAAGTCATATTCTGTTTCAGCTAACTGGTTTAAGGTAACCGTCCTTATGGACAGGTGTTGTGGGGTGCCTAACACCTTCCCCACACTCAAATAGACTCCCGAACCCATCTCTGATTTCGCAGACCATGTTGCCTTTTTCTTTTTATTTAAATTGGTTTTCCAAAGTTTTCCGTTAAAAATTTTGGTGGCGACTCCAAACAAATTGATTTTCAAGAGTCGTTTTTGGGAATCAATTTAAAGCACTTTTTATTTTATTCCGCTGAAAGGTCGGTTACGACAATCCCTTTCTCGAAAATATCACAAACCCAATGAATACTTTAATCCCTCAGTCGTAAGCAAGATTTTATTGATATATATATATATATATATATATATATCATTGTAACTGTTCTGATTGCATTTTCTTCTTTTCCACCAGTATAGGTTTGAACATCATCAGCAATGCATGTGCTTCTATCAAATTCAGCACAAAAAACACCAAATGGCTTCCTACAGGCAAAATTCCAACAGTTAGTGAGCTTCAATCATAGCAGGTAGTAATTAAAAGGAAACAAAAAGAATGTTTCATTTATGCTATAGCAACATGAAAAAGCTAACAAAATCTTGTTTTATTATACAATTTCAACGCTTTTTTAAATGAAAGAAAACAACCGAAAGGATAAAAAAAGACTTCACTTATTTACAGAGAAAATGATCATTTTGGTCCCTCATTTTTTGCTTCAACTTCAATTTGGTCCTTCAGCAATTTGTAATATGGTCTCTCAAAAATTCAATATTAATCAAAAGTATTTCCTCAAAAGAGTTAATGAGAAACTACTTTTGATTAATATTAAATGTTTGAGGAACCACTTTGGTATTCTAAATTTCTGGAGAACCAAATTGACACTAAAACAAAAAGTGAAGCAAAAAATAATACTTTTCTCCTTACACATCATAAAAGACAACTTTAAAGTAGTTTTCTATAAGTTTTTAAGTACTGTTTATATAAAATAATGACATGCAAAAAAATAGAGGGAATCAATGATATGGGGCATTGTTAAAAAGATATCAACATGTAATACCTTTATTGAGAACTTGATTAAATAAAACACCCAAAAAAATAAACTGTACCCAATTTATTTTTCTGACAAAAATAAATGGAACATTTTATATATCCTGAGATTGAAAGAGCTTCGGTTTAAAGCTAAACATTGTATATATGTAGCATAAAGAGAAATTTTCCCTACAATTTCCACTTTAAGGGCATAACTTTCAAAAGTTTTGACATTTACAACTAGATGTAGAATTTCCAATATCAAGGAGGCAAATGGGATTATAATAAATGGGTTAAAATGATCTATTAGCCCATTTAAATAAACTATAATTTTTTAGCTCCCAAACAATAATTGAAACAGAATTTGGCAGAAATAGATTAGCATAATGTCATACCTGGGAGGACAGAAGCATTTAATCGCTTCTGTGACCATGTTAATCTACATTAATGACAAAAATCATAATTAGTTAATTACGTATAAGTTTTAAAATTTTGCATTGTTGTAAAAACGAATGTTAATCAATACAACAGTATTAGAGGGAAAAATTCAAAATTTTAGTAAAAAATATTCATAGACTCCTATTTCCATGAATAGTTTTTTAATAAAAAATAGGGAAAAACCATTTTTTCCCTATAGTTTTTCTCAATTTTTAATTTGGTCGTTATACTTTAAAAATTTATAATTAGATCATCATAGTTTAAATGCTTTATAATTTAGTCCCTATTTCTACATTTTTTTCAATATTTTGCTATATACGTAAGTTAATTTTGCTTCATTGAGTAAATACTTATATTCTTTTCACTAGCATAAATAACATATATTTAGAGTATTAAGACATCATATATGAAGTTATATATAAAAAGATTAATAATATACTTAAGTAATTTTAACTGTATGGACTAAATTAAATATTTGTAAATTATAAGAATTTAATTACAAAATTTCAAACTGTAGAGAGTAACTTAAAAATTCAATGAAACAATAACAGCCAAAAGTATAATTTTCTCTTAAAAATATATAGTTTACCTCTTTAAGCTAAGAGTTAATTGCGATTTTACATGGCATTAAAATGTAACAAAATCACCTCTATTCTTTGAAAAGAAAAAATACCTGCATACTGGAGTGGTTTGTGTCTTATTTTTTTCTCAGAGAAGAGGGGTTGTTTTGTTCCAATTTAAAGTCATTATATAAAATTGTAATAATTCCTTAGTTTGAGAAGATTAAATTCATTTCTTCCTTTTTATTATACGTAGAACATGAAAACTAAAATATGGACTTATAGATTCAAATTTATGATTCTAATCCACTGTATTTTTCTGGAAATAAAAAAGTTCAGTGTTAGATAAGTTGTAGCTAGTACCATCAAGATAAGTTGCATGGCAATTGATGTATGCTTATTAAAAAATTAGAAAAATGTCATTTTAGTCTCTAACTTATTACTAAATTGTCATTTTGCTCCTTCACTCATTTTATATCCTAAAATGGTCCCCAATTATTAAAAATTATCATTGTTGGCCCCTCCATATGAGTTATTGGGCATAGCTCGAAGGGCTATATATGGTAATAATCTCAAAAGTGGGAGACCAAAAGTAACAATTTCCAATTGGTGGAAGACCGAAAGTGGCAATTTCCATCAATGATATGCCATTTTGGAAATAAAATGAGTGAGAGACTAAAATGATAATTTAATGATAAATAAAGGATCAAAATAATATTTTACTCAACAAAAAATCATGGCTCATGGATCACCAACAAAAATTGCACCAAAGACTAATTGGTTGATGCAACTCAGTCTAACCAAGTAAGCTATTATTTTGTTGGCAATTTTTCACTAAAAATGATAAGTCATGCAAAAAAGCTAAACCAAAAATGATAATAATAATAATAATAAAGATACACTTACAGTCAATGTTGTTACACTCATGAGTTTAGGAAAACTCGTATGAGAGAGGTAAATTTGTAACGTAGACTTGATAATGTAAACTCGTAAGAATTTACCTCGATTAATAAGTAGTTATTAAAATATGTAATTTTATAGTTTACATACTATATACATTAAAAAAATTATTTAAATGTAATTCAAATTATACTTAATCAAACAACTATTTATATTTCATAATTTGTAATACTCAACATGAACATTTTAAGATAGTCATACATAAATAAATATCCAATATAACTAATTAAATAATATTTATTTTATATTTTAATAAGTACATATTAAATGTAATTTTATTATTTTTTATGCATATTTAAACTTGTGATAAAATAAATTGTAATGAATTCATGGAAAAAAAGTTTATCTATATCTCATTTTGTCTTGAATTTAAATTATTATGTTGCTGACTTCATAAGCTAGTTGACACAGTAAAATTATAAACTTAGTAGACTCGGCAAGTTAACTTGCAAGTTTACCTGAGTTTGTACTAAGTATGAGTTTACATCGAATTGACTAGTTTTTTTTATGTAAAATCATAAACTCGTAAACTTAGATAATAAACTTGCGAGTTTGACAACCATGCTTGCAATGCACCACCTTCAGCAGGACCAATTGCTTTAAATATGGACATAGCAGTCATAGAAATGCCATTAGCTGCACCTCTTTGTTGTTGTTCCTATTTTTTCAAATTAGCCCAATTCAATCATGATAATCTAAGAAATTTTGGAAGAAATATTAAAATAAAATAATGAATTGAACTAAAAAAGTTTACCAGTGCTCTGTTTTGCAGAAGGAATGAACCAGAACAATTGTTACCTAGGTGCACCAAAAGAAAAATTACAATCAAGCAAGCTCATGATTTACATTTTGATTACATGAAGGAGATGAGTCTTTTGTTTTTGTTATTTAAGTAAGCTATAGATTGAATTGTATCTTTAGCCTATCTAGTTTTAATTAGAGCAATATCATTTAGGTTTCGTTTGCCACACTGTGTAAGGTTGGATTGAGTAAGCTTATACCATGTAGTTCACATTTATTAGGTGATTGGTATACAAACTAATACAATCCACACCCGTTGGCTCTAATTGATATGACTTATTATTGTATTATTAATCAAGTCTTTCCAACTTTGATTAGACCTAATTATATAAGGAATGAATTAGAAAACATATTTTAATTCTACGCTATCTTATCCTCTCTTTGTCTCAAAACCAACATACATCGTGTTAAAATTTTATCAAGCCTTATCATATTCTACCTTATCTTATACAAGTACCAAATTATCATAACATTTTAGTCATAAATGTCACTTACAGAGATGCAAAAAACTTGAAGATAGAAGCAATATTTATCACAAGGTGCAGTGTGAAGCTTGTTAATAATGCCACGAAGGGGTAACTTTGCAAGAGAGGTATGGATAAAGCCTACAAATGGAAACCAAATAATATTAGACAATGAAAATACTTAAGAATGACATTAATTGATGCATTTAAGTAAATGCTAACCCCAGAACTTAAATGCTAACCCTAGAAGTGCGAGCAAGTTTAATAGGTCCACAAGTTTTCTCCACAGATGGATAAAGGAGTAGTTGGTAGACCAAATGAGCAAAACCTAACAAGTTGAGTAAAAGTTAGTACTAAGTTATTAACCAGCATAATAACTAAGTTTAAAGTAATGAGAAAATTATTGTTTTGGTACTTCACTTTTGAACTTAGTTTCATTTTAATATTTCACTTTTAAATTCAATCTCATTTTGGTCCTTCATAAATTAAAAGTTTCAAAATGATTCTCCACATTAAGGACAACCATTTTGAGTCAAATTCTAAAAAGTGGATGACCATTAAATTTCAATTTGAGGAGGACTAAAAAAAGACTATATTCAAAACTGGAGGACTAATTTGAGACTTTTAATTTGTGGAAGACCAAAATGAGACTGAGCTAAAAAATGGAGGACCAAAATAGTGTTTTTCTCATAAAGTAATTGATTGATCAACGTATAAACTAATTAAAATTCTCATATATGCAGTGCTTGCCTATTTTTCTTGCAAGACTGACAAGGAAATTTGAATAAGTACACATTCATATAAAAAGTTCAGTCCAAAACATTTTTATTCAAAAGATTTTAAAAAAATTTAGAAATTAATAATGACTGCATCAATTCTCTAGACAACTGAATAAAAGTATGTTCAATAGAACTTAGATGCATTATTCTATCAGGTTTTTCAATAAAAGTATGACATGTGAATATTTTATCACATATTAGAATTATATAATTGATGTTTCGAATATGTTTCTCCACAGATTATGATTTTAATAGAGAACTTAAAAACAAATACCAATATTTGTGAGATGGAATGTTAGAAAGAAACGTATACTTGCATCATTAATATATATATTCAAAGCCATCATGGATGTACCTGATATTGAGAGAACATCACCAACTTCATTAGTTGTAAAGCTAAGTCCCCCTAACCTTAAAGGACTCACTGCCCATAATGAGAAAACCTGCAAAAAGTAAGATACAGGTGCTAACTTATAATCTATTAGAAAAAGTATGAAAAATTTTATTTTGGTCCCTGAAAGATGGAGTCACTGTCAATATAATATTCTGAAATTTTTCGTATCACTTTAGTATATGAGAATATGACTTTTTCCAAAGCTATAAAAAATCTTATCCATGAAGAATTAGATAGTATTATTTTAGCACCTATAGAAGAAAGAAATTGGAACTATATTAGGTACTAAAGTGATACAAAAAAATCATTAGAATATTAACTTAATAATTAATCAGAGCATTTCTTTACACATATTAAATGAAATGTATAAAACCATTTGTACCATGATTTAGTACAAAGCTTACCTCTTGATAAGCAACATCATGTAGTGAGAAAACACAATAAACAATGATGGATGACATCAAGGGCCAATTTAGGAGGAGTTTCTCATCTTTTTGAGCTACATTTTCTTTGATTCCATTTTCTAAAGCTTGTGCATTCTCATTGGACTCATGGGTATTATTATGTTTGTGTAATGTTTCCTGCAGTGATGTGGATTTTAAAAACATCAATTCTATTGTCACAATTCAGCCTCTTCTTGTCAAAAGGAAACATTTCAAAATATGGTGTATGTAATATAACAAACAAAGATGAGTGATGGTGGTACATATATTAATCTATGTGAAGACCTACTAAATGAAAAAAAAAAGGATAGAAAAGCATAAAACTATTAATAAATTTCCAAGCTTTAACTAGTATGAGGATGAATACTAAAAAAGAGGACTCAATAGATTCATTAATTCCTTAAATGAAACATAATGAAACCCTAATCTACCTTGAACCATGAAAGGGGAAAATTTTGAAAATAAAATAAAGGAGAACAAGCATATGAAAAGAGAAGGCCAAGCAGGCTATATTATGAATATGTCATAATAATAGTGTTAAGATAATAGTTCTAACATCCCTAATTTAGTAAATTTTCTATTCTTACTTATTAGATTATTTAGATATGATTAGAAATAATTAAGGAAAATAAAGATATCTAATTAAATTGTGGGATAAGGATAGCTTATAGGTCAATATTAGGTAATAGGAGGCCAGAGGTAAAATCACAATTTTATACTCTAAACAAACTTTGAAAACTTTTATAAGCAAATATATAAATGAAAAACTAGTACGCAAGAGATATACAATAATGAAATTATATATTTAGTGTAAAATTTTTATAAGATATTAAGATCATAAAACGTATCCAAATAGGAAATATATTATAGGAGTATAGCCTAATTAGAATAGGTTATGAAGGAAAACAAATACAGTAGGGGCACTGACTACCAGGACTACAACGATAAATTAACAAAAGGGCAAATTGTCATTTTATAAAATGATAAGGGTAAAAAGGTAAATTCCTAAGGACATGTGGTGACACTTGGCCTATAGGACCCATATCAAAATTATTCTTTTATATTTTATAATTAAGATTAAATCTAAGCCATCCATTTCTTATGATCAAATTCTAGTCATACATTTAGATTAGGTTACAACCATTGAATTAAAATCACATGGTTAAATCATAACCATCCATTTAGATTAAATCACAACTGTAGGATTGAAGTGATTAAATTATTGTCATCCAATTAGATGGAATCACAAGCATTGGATTAAAATCACATGATTAAATCATAGCCATCCATTTTAATCATATAATAACTTTAGGATCTAAAAACCTTGATTAAATTCTAGCCATTGAAATTCTTTATAAATACTCCACTTACCCCCCTTTCTCACTTTAGACATCACTCTCACTTCCACTTTCCTTTTGGCATCACTCTCTCACTTCAGGAAAAAAGCAAGGAGTTTAAGAAAGCTACAAGGGGAATCACATCCTATTAACATGAATTAGCATATCCTATGTTTCTATTCTTTTCCATTTTTTTCCTTTTTTTTTTTTTTTGAATGGGCCTTCAGGGAAAAACAAGGGTAATGGGTTTGGCTATGGAGTTAGAAATGCATTTGATGTTAGAAGGCACCACGAAACTTCATAACTAATCCTTTTTGTCCTATGATTCCTTGACTCAAAGTTTCGATTCCATGGTTGTCCATGAAGCCATTCAAGATTAACAATGAATTATGGAATCTATAGTAGGCCACCTAAATGGTCATAAGATAAATGGGGTTGTTGAATTTCTTGTACCACGACCTAAATTCTAAGCTCTATGGCAAGCTACATCGCCTGAATGGTCTCAAGCAATCAGGTGAGAGCAAGAATGTATCTTTATTAGGAACATCCTAACATGTACGTCAAAGGCTCATAGAAAAATTTGGACTTAGAGAAGTGGAAACTAGATATACATATAATTTTAAGACACTAAAAGATTCCTAACTAGCAACAATACATAAGTGTTTAAAAGAAGAATTCAGAAAAGAAATCTTGATAATTCTCTCTCAAACTAGTCTAGCCTTGACCACATGATGGATTGGATGACACTTTGAGATTGTATCGCTTAACTTTGTTTTAGGTACTCACTAGGGGATGCCTTAGCTAAATGTGAGATTGCACCAACTGGCTAAGTATTATACACTAGGGTTCGTGAGACTTGGTTGCCTAGGTATGAGGATCATATGCTAGGATTCGTAATACTTGAATGCCCTAGTATGACATCCCAATACCTAATAGTTGAGGACATTGCCTACCTTTGGTTGCCATATATTTTTAGTGCCATTTTTATGATTTATGATATATTCATGTATGTGTTTTTTTTTTTTTTATATACCTGACATGCATTTATATTCCATTAAAAATTATAATTTTGTTTTACATAATACTTTATGGATATTTTAAATATCTTATATGATCTTTCATGTTACTAAGAATTTTATTCTCACTTCTCTAGTGTTTATGTTTTTAGATGGTAATATATTAACTCACTCTTAAAGTGCATGTGCAATGACTATTTGTTCCTTCTATTGGACATGTACTTGTAATTAAGAGTATAGTTGTAATGAGTTGTCATATGGCATTACATGCCATTCCAATAATATTTGTGCCACTTGACAGCACGAATCCCATGAGCTTTCCAAATCTAGAAGAACTTAACTAGAGTTGTAGTGGGCGATGTAGGGAATCATGGGTTCTCCTTTTTTGTTTTTTGTTTTAAATATTCTAGGCCTACTTTTGGTAGTTAATAGACATAGACCTAAAATCCCTTTCCCTTAGCTTTTGTTGTTGAATTAAAACTATGGATGTATGAACGGTTACTTTCTATGAATGAATGATTATTCTTTAGTAGTTCTAACATTATTAAAAGAATTAAAATTTACCCAACCTATATATTTAAATAAACTTATGATTAGAAATTAAATTACAAAATTTATGTTTAGAAATTGAATAAAATAATATAAAAGGAAGTTAAAATAGTAGTAAAACAATGACTCCAAAGTTTTTTTTTTCATAAATTTCTTTGTAAAGTTGGAGAGAGATAGAAAGAGAAAAAAAAAATCTAGATTTCTACTAATTCATAAAAATGAGTTGTTGGTCATTGGATTGCGTAGTTCTCTAGATTTAAATTGTTGGACCAAAATTTTGGACCACGTGCAGTCACCAATTCTAATCCAAACTGTCAATTCACATAGTTCCTTCAATATTAGTCATTGGATCTATACATTTTTTTCAAATGTAGGAAATCCATATTGTAAGAAAAGGCATGGGTGGAAAAAAAAAACAAAAGGGTCCTATACACAATTTCTCACCTCTCTCCTTTGTGTATTTATCTTTCCAGGAGATATAAAAAGTTTATAGAAAAGAAAAATAGAGGATCCACTCTTCTTTCGCAACATTGTGATGACAGAGATATATAACGATGATCAATACATATATTGGAGCTTAGGATACATACTAGGAGCCAAATGTAGCCAACTAACACTGCAAGTGTAAAGGTTGATATTATAAAGCAAGGCAAGTAGTAGGGAAACCTGCAGGCCATTTGTATTTTGAGTTTTGACAAATGAATATCAGTACATCAACTAAGAAATGAAAATATAAAAGAACGAAGCCAAAAATTATACCCTTATGTCTTTTTTAATTGACTTTTGGCCCAAGGGGCATCAAGGGGTTTTAAAGCGTGTGGGCTTGATTCCCCCTTTCCATTGAAGCCTCATTTGTGAAGTGTACTTATTTGTCGAAAAATGAACCTTTTGGAAATATATGTGGATATTTCACCACTGGTTGCGGTATAAAATTCCCAAATGAATAAAGAAATAAGTGACAAATCTGGTCATACAATCATAATCCCTATATTTTAAACCCAGTCAAAGTGTCATGAAAACTTGAAGATTCTATGAATGAGTAAAATATTATTTTGGTTCCTCGGTTATTATTTTAGTTTTAATTTGATCCTCTACTAATATGAACGTTAGCATACTTAGTGTAAATTCAGTTGAAAGTAAATGGTTAAAAGTATTCAATTTCATATTAGTAAGGAACAAAATTGAAAATATATTAATAAATGAGAGACTAAATTGGGAATGAAAATTAGCGAGGCATCATATTAAGACTATAGTCATAAGTAAGGGAATAAATTAAAAAAATTAAAAAAGGATCAAATTAAGAATCAAATGATAAATGAGGAACCAAAATGGTGTTTTACTCTATAATGCACATAAATAATTTATGAAAGTATTTACCTAATTATAGTAGACAAAATTCTACTAAACTATCATTCAAAATACAAAAATATATGTTTTCTCAATATGTCTGCTACCATGGAATATAATCAACTGCCTTTCGAAACAAATCTTCTTATTAATCCACGTTCAAAAGCCAAGCCTATTCTCAGGATGTATATTATCAGTACAATTCAAAGAGCCAAATAGCCTCCCAATGCTGGGCCAATGACCAATCCTATGCCCCAAGCTGCACTGAACTGAAACCAAATCACACTGACCAATCCTATGCCCCAAGCTGGACTTACAGTTGAGAGTCCCAAAACTTGGTGTTCTTCTCTGACAATTTCAGTACAATAAGCCTAGTGACAAAAGATGTTGGTAACTTGGTATATATATTGGTGGAAACCCTAATCAAATGGGATAAACAAGTCATGTAATAAGAATATGATAAATGAGTAATTTTTTCTATTCAACACTACATGATTGGATCTTTCCAAAATGTTAAACCATATGTTATATTTTAATTGCTGATACCAAAAACATAAGGAAATTTACCTAAGGTCTTATCGAATTCTAAAGTGCTACAATCTAGCACATTATAAATGGTACCTTCCTTGGTCCAAGGACACCCTTTAAACTTCCAAGAAGAAATCTTGTACTAGCAGCCATCCAGAAACTTATGCTATGGCCAAATAGTATGTTCAACACAACACAAAAATAAAAAAAAAAGAATCCATAGTAATCAAAGAAGCACTAATACTAGAATACATATAATATACAACACAATACAATATGAGAGATATAACAATTTTAAGAACTTTAAGATTATAACAAATGAAGGTAGATTCAAACAGAAAATGAAAAAACTTCAAGATTTGGTGAAATATGGCAGAAGAAAAAAGTGGATAAAAAGAAATGTGAACACCCCACCTAAAATAATAATAATAATAATAATATTACTAACAATAATAATAATAATAATAATAATAATAAATAAATAAATAAATAAAATGAAAAATTAAAAAATTAAAAACAAAAATGTAAAAAGCAAAATATATAATTAAAATGGGATAAACCAAATACAAAACCAAAAATATTAAAAGAGAAAAAATTCAAAATAAATATTTGAAGTAAAGACATGATAATTATCTTGCAAAAAGAAAAATAAATAGAGTAAAAATTTTGAATTGATCCAAATACAAAAAGGAGAGAAAAGCCATCTAATTAAAATTAAAATAAAAATGCAAGCTCTCTCTCACTTGATCTTACACACTCTCACTCACACTTGTACACACTCATGGAGACACACACACTCTCTCACATGCCACTCTCACACACACCCATAGGAGACAAAAAGGACACGAGGTACAAAAGGCATGAGAGATACAGCAAAGGTGGTGGGATGTGCTACTGAAAAGGGGAGAAGTGTGACAGTGCCAAGAGAGAGAAGGTGGCTGGAGGGAAGTTAAAAGAAAGAAAACTGAAACTAAACCAAGAAGAGTAGAGGAAAAAAGAGAAAGGAGGAGCTGGAACGAAGGAGCTACAGATCGAGATCGAGAGCGCTTCAAATTGAGGAGTATTGCCAGAGTTGCTACGTGATGGGTCGAAGAGAGAGAGAGAGAGAGAGAGAGAAAGAGAAGGAGAAGAAAGAGAAGGAGAAGAAAGAGAGGAGAAGCAGGATGTGTTGGCTCTGGCTTAGACTTTGTGAACAGGGGCGAACAGATGAGGAAGAAACAGACCGAGGAAGAAGTAAAAGAAGGAATTGAGGAGCGTTGCTAGAGTTGTTGTGTGATGGGCCAAGGATAGAGAGGAAGAAGAAGAAAGAAGGGGAGGAGGAGAGAGAGAGACCGGAGAGGAAAGAGAGAGTCGACGGTGGGCCACCAAGCATCGAAGGAGGACTAAGGAGGATCGTTGGTGAAAGAGAACCACCGGAGAGGAGAGCCAGCCGAGATGAAGCAGGTGAGCGATCTCATGCATGCATGTCAGTTTTAGCATCTTGTCTCGATTCATTTACGTTTGCCTTTTGTTTGTTTTTTTTTTTTTTGGTTTTGGTTATTTATTTATTTTATTTTACTATTTATATATATATATATATATATTATCATATTATATATATACATATATGCATTTATGTGTGTGTGTGTGTGTGTGTGTGTATATATATATATATATATATAACAAGACACATTAATATAAGAAGCAAGAAAATGCATGGAAGAGTGGCATGCATGGTGAGACATGGGGTTTCTTGTTTTCATTTTCAATGCCTTTTTTATTTTATTTTATTTTATTTTATTTTATTATTTTTTGTTTGTTTTTTTTTTACTTCATTTTATTTCTTATTTCTTTTTATTATTTATTTTATTCTTATTTTATTTTATCATGTGTTTCATTATATTTTTATATATACATATATATATATATATATGTGTGTGTGTGTGTGTGTGTGTGTGTGTGTGTGTGTGTGTGTGTGTGTGTGTGTCTGTGTGTATAGGTATACCAAGACTATAGATATGGTGAATGCATGAAAGAGGTTTGGATGTGCACGGCAAAATGGTCGTGGGTGGGTCTATTGCTTTCTCATATTTTTAATGTCTTCTTTTTATTTATTTTATTATTTTATGTCAATATGTGATTAATTTTTGGCCTTACATACAAGGTTCTAAGAAAATCATTGAGTGAGAATATTGTTCTTCTCGGGTATTTGGGATCGTGTGAGATTTTAATCTCCTTAGACCCCGAAAATTAATACAAATTTGTTTCAAAATAACAATAATAATAATAATAATAATAATAATGCAAAAATAAAATAATTACTTTAATTAAATATTTTCTATTATTTACGAAATTGTTGTGTGGCAATATTATTCTCCTCGAGTGCTTGGGGTCGTGTGAGATTTTAATCTCCTTAGACCCTGAAAATTAATACAAATTTATTTTAAAATAATAATAACAATAATAATAATGCAAAAATAAAATAAATACTTTAATTAAATATTTTCTATTATTTACGAAATCATCGTGTGGAAATATTATTCTTCTCAAGTACTTAGGGTCATGTGAGATTTTAATCTCCTTATATCCCAAAAATTAATGCAAATTTGTTTTAAAATAATAATAACAATAATAATAATAATAATGCAAAAATAAATATCTTAATTAAGTATTTTCTATTATTTACAAAACGTTTAAGTCGGTGTTTATAAAATTTAATTAATTAAAACATACCATGTGGGACTTGGGTCTCTATAGGCTTTAGGGAATTGATCCTATTAAAAATAAGACTAAAAGAATTCTGATTTCAAAATCCATAAAAATACATTAAAAAAATCCCAAAAAATTTTCAAATATTTTATTCTATATTTTGGGTTCCTGAGTGAGATTAATCGTCTCCTCAGGCATCCAAGGGTTAATTAGTAGAGACCGCGTGAGACCTGAAGTCTCCTCAAGATTCAAAAATTAACATTTAAAATATTGGGATGAATTAATTAAAAAAAATAGGGATGTTTGTCTTACTTAGTAAGTAACTAAAAAATCCTAAGATTATTTTTCATTTTAGTTTTACTTTAAGTTTCAAATAAATTCTAATTTTTTTTTAAAAAAATATGTATATATACAAAAATCATAAATTCAAAAATCATAGAAATATTTTTCCATTATAGTTTAAAATTCAAAATAAAATCTAATAATGTATATATATAAATTAATTAAAAGTCCTATTAATCATAATCTCACTTTCAAAATTAGAAAAATTCAAAAACCCAAAAATATGTAAATTCAAAAATTCTGAAAAATGGCTTTCTGTTAGAATTTTGTTCTAATTTCAACAATAAATTCTAATTTTAAAAAATCCAAAAAAAAATTAAAAAAAATCCAAAAATACATAAATTCAAAACTCTAAAAAATGATTTTATTTTTGTCCTAATTTCAATGATAAATTTCAATTTTGAAAATCCATGAGTTTAAAAATTCAAAATATTCCTTCATTATAATTACATTTCAATTTTAAAAAAAAATATAAATTCCCAAAAATCCTAAAAAAATCTCATCCCATAATCATTTCGTTGAAATTTCAAAATAAAGATTTGAAATAAAAAATTAAACCAAAAAATAAAAAAGGAAAAAAATGAAGAGATTAAGAAAGCTAGATTACTCAGGTTGTCGTAAATTAAAACACACAAATCAAATCCTAATTCCATTTTATTTACAAAAATTTATTTAATTTAAACCCTCCTGTTCTCATCACAAAATTTACAAATAATTAACCAATAGACATGCCTTTTTGGTCGAACTACGTGGACTTTGATCTCTATCATGAGGTACGTAGGCCCTAGTTTTTCATCCTAGGTCAAGTCCACTCTTTGTAGATATCTATCCATTTGCTTCCATTATTGTCGTTTTTTTCTTCTCTGTTTAACAGGCATGCATGTTAATAAGGGTAATTGAAATAAATTTAAGGCCATATTCTACTTCAACTAACTAGTTTAAGGTAACCGTCCTTATGAACGAGTGTTGTGGGGTGTCTAGCACCTTCCTCACACTCAAACAGACTCCCGAACCCATCTTTGTTTTTGTGGACCATTTTTCCTTTTTCCTTTTTATTTTAAATTGGTTTCCCAAAGTTTTCCATTAAAAATTTTGGTGGCGACTTCAATAAATTGATTTTCAAGATTCATTTTGGGAATCAATTTAAATACTTTTTATTTCCTCTCGCCGAAAGGTTAGTTACGACAATTTGACGACTCTACTAGGGACTTTTGAAAGTCAAGCTTATTTAACTAGTCAGTTGAAATGATATGGCCTTCTGTTAGCTTGATAACCCTTGTTGTGTTTTATTTGTTTTAGTTGTTTATTATTTCAATTTTTTTTATTTGCTTTCTTGTTTATTGCTCTCATGTGGTTATATGATGTGCCTATATGTTCCTATGTAGTTGCCATTCCTCTTTATTGTTGTAGCTGTATAACATGCTTAAAGTTTCTCATTTGCCGTATAGTTTTATTTGTACATTTGTAATACATGTGCTAGGATGATAATATGCAGAATAAAACCTTAGGGTTGACGACCCCTATCTGTATTGTAAGTTCTTGGCTTCTTTTGCAGTTTATCTATTTGACAAATGAGGGGTTAGGTAGACTATAGGTTCAGAGCTTTGTATGCACCCCTCATACACTAACATTGTACCTCACACACCTTTTGGACTCTATACCTGGGTCCTCATTTGCCTTAGGTTAGTAGAGGTTTATATTGGTTTTTCTGTGAAGCTTCTCGCTTCCAGAGACTACCGTGAAGACCTCACTCAGGTTGTACCTCGGTATATGGATTTGACTGGAATGGGATTCTGTCCTCTTTTAGTCTAATTCATGTCACGAGATCCTTACTCTTTTGAGTAGGGGTAATCTGGGGACCAGTAATGCTCTAAGATGCTAGACCTACCCTCAGAACTACGCACATTAATAGACCAAACTTAATATATAACCTTCCTAGGGCCTACTATCTTTCGGGTACCATTCCTACACTTAGGGTTGACCTGAGTTAAGACACCAACGGAGCATATTACACTCTCATTTTGCATGTTGACACATCATTCATGGCATGATTACATGTTTTTTTAAACTTTTTTTATGGGGTATTGAATTATCACAACATTTCCATTTGATGCATTATTAGCCAAACGAAATGAGCTAAAATTGAAAGCTTCATCAATGCAGGAAGGTTTGCCTAATGGTGTATCGATGGAGTTAGGAGCCTTTGAAAATAAGTAATTTTTGTGAAAATAATATATCAATAGATTATCTGGCTCACTTATTTAGGCCTTGCCCCATATAAGGATCTACTTCTCCTTGGGTTGAGAGCTATATCTGTTATTCCTAGTGGATTAATAAGGCACTTGGCGATTAATAGTGAATAAAGTGTTAAGTAATCTATTGATTAAATAAGTTATGTGCTCATTTCATTTTTTTTCTAACTAATGGACTTGTTGCAGTGAATTGTCATTTTCATTAATTGGCATAAAGATATGATGGACTTATCGAATGCCACATAACCTTAAGACACAAGCCCAATAGGAATAGCCTCGATTGGGAAGAAAGTTAAAGTGAAGGTAGAAGCTGAATCAATTGAGAGTTTAATCATTATGAGTGGGAAACTTAGAGGGGAGCAGCTCCGCCATTTTCAAAAGGATTATGGAGACATCTTGGATTTGTTATCAGTCCCTATCCAACCCGATGCACTTGTAGCCTTAGCCCAACATTGGGATGATTCATTGAGATGCTTCACGTTTCTAACTTTCCAGCTTGTGCCCATGTTGGAAGAATACAGGGGATTGATGAAAATTCCTATTACCAAAGACACCCTCGTCTACTTGTACCCGGGGCATCTCCCTTCCAAGCGCATTGTAGCCCAAATTCTGGGGGAGGAACCTACACGAGTACAGTTATGCCACTTTGGCACAACAAAAGGTTTATCCAGGAAATATTTAGAGAAAAGGTTGGAAGCTTTAGTTGAGAAGGGGAATTGGGCTATTTTTATAAGAGTGCTTGCCTTGGCAATATATGGGTTAGTATTATTCCCATCGGCAGTGGAAGTAATTGATCTGGCAACAGTAAGTGTCTTGTGGATGGTAGAAAATCATTGTGTGAATCCAATACCAACACTTCCAGCGGAAATGTTTTTGACATTAAGTTTCTACCATAGAGAAAAAGAAAGGAAAGTTGAAGTGTTGTTTGCCGCTGTTGAATATATGGTGGGTCAATCATGTTTATGGCAGGGAATATCAACTCGGTACGAGATTTGACACTATCTATCACCTAATTTGAGATTATCCACATCGTGAAGGATCAATTCCACTATAAGCAAAAATGAACCGTGATAAGTGGATCAAAAAGATAGAAGAACTTGAAGATACCACCATTTGGTGGAAGCTCTCTTAGTGGGAAAGCAAGGATATCATTTATTGTTGCGGAAATTTCCCTAACATCCCTCTTATCAGTGCCCGAGGATGCATTAATTATAACCCTGAGGTCAAACATTGCCAGTTTGTATACGAAGAGGACATCCTATCGAAGAGGCTATACAAAGAGTCAGTTTCTACTATGGTGATCTGCTGAAGGTGGAAATGATTTATAAGATAAAAGATACATGGAGCCAAGTAGTGTACAAGGGGAGGTTCAAGTTAGGAAAGTGCATCGTGGAAACTATGAAAGATATGAGGCTTGGCTCAAAGAAAGGACTGGTAGGACCAGTCCACCCCTAGGACTTCACAACCCCTTATTGAGTAATGACCTACAGGAAGTTAATGAATGTCTAGCCAAGCAATTAGAAGGTAAAAAGGTTAAGCTACAAAATCTAGAGGGATTAAGCAAAAGGCACTTGGAAAGCTTAGCCAAGTCACGAGAAGATGAGAGAGCAAAAAGAAGAAAGGAGCCAGAGATGAATATCAAGCTAAAAAGATTGAGGGAGGAAAATAACAAGTTAAAAGACACCATAAGGAGAATTCAAAAATGGGCTGAAGAAAGCAACAAGAAGGCCCTCAATTATTAAACTCAATTATTAAAGGCTGTCAAAGAAAAGGATGCCATTATGAGACAGGTGGAAGAACTCAAGTCTCCTAATGACCTCCAACGAGAAATCAATATGCTCGTCAAACGGCTGGAAGAAAAGACAAGGGAAGTGAGAATATTGTTCTTCTCGAGTGTTTGGGATTGTGTGAGATTTTAATTTCCTTAGTCCCCAAAAATTAATACAAATTTGTTTTAAAATAATAATAACAATAATGCAAAAATAAATATCTTAATTAAGTATTTTCTATTATTTACAAAATTTTTAACTCGATGTTTTATAAAATTTAATTAATTAAAAAATGCCATGCGGGACTTGGGTCTCCGTAGGCTTTGGGAAATTAATCCTATTAAAAATAAGACTAAAAGAATTCTGATTTCAAAACCCACAAAAATACATAAAAACAAAATCCAAAAAAATTCCCAAATATTTTATTCTATATTTTGGGTTCTTGAGTGGGATCACTCATCTCCTCAAGCATCCAAGGGTTAATTAGTAGAGACCACGTGAGACTTAGATTCCCTTCAGGTTTTGAAAATTAATATTTAAAATATTGGAATGAATTAATTAAAGAAAATAGGGATGTTTGTCTTACTTAGTAAGTAACTAAAAAATCCTAAGATTATTTTTCATTTTAGTTTTACTTTAAGTTTCAAATAAATTCTAATTTTTTTAATATATATATATATATATATATATACAAAAATCATAAATTCAAAAATCATAGAAATATTTTTCCATTATTGTTTAAAATTTAAAATAAAATCTAATAATATATATATAAATTAAAAGTCCTGTTAATCATAATCCCACTTTCAAAATTAGAAAAATCCAAAAACCCAAAAAATATGTAAATTCAAAAATTCTAAAAAATGGCTTTCCATTATAATTTTTTTCTAATTTCAACAATAAATTCTAATTTTAAAAATCCAAAAATAAATAAAAAAAATCCAAAAATACATAAATTTAAAAATCTAAAAAATGATTTTCTTTTTGTCCTCATTTCAATGATAAATTCTAGTTTTGAAAATCCATGAATTTAAAAATTTAAAATATTCCTTCATTATAATTACATTTCAATTTAAAAAAAACATAAATTCCCAAAAGTCCTAAAAAAATCTTATCCCATAATCATTTCGTTGAAATTTTAAAATAAAGATTTGAAATACAAAATTAAACAAAAAAAGTTAAAAAGAAAAAATGAAGAGATCATGAGAGCTAGATTAATCAGATTGTCATAAATTAAAACACACAAACCAAATCCCAATTCCGTTTTGTTTACGAAAATTTGTTTAATTTAAACCTTCTTGTTCTCATCACAAAATTTACAAATCATCAACCATTAGACATGTCTTTTTGGCCGAACTATGTGGACTTTGATCCCTATCACGGGGTATATAGGCCCTAGGCTTTTATCCTAGGTCAAGTCTACCTTTTGTAGATATCTATCCATTTACTTCCATTATTGTCATTTTTGTCTTCTCTATTTAATGGACATGCATGTCAATAAAGGGTAATTGAGATAAATTTAAGGTCATATTCTACTTCAACTGACTAGTTTAAGGTAACCATCCTTATGGACGGGAGTTGTGGGGTGCCTAACACCTTCCCCACACTTAAACAGACTCTTAAACCCATATTTGTTTTTGCAGACTATTTTGCCTTTTTTTATTTTTATTTTAAGTTGGTTTCCTAAAGTTTTCCATTAAAAATTTTAGTGACAACTCCAATAAATTGATTTTCAAGATTCATTTTGGAAATCAATTTAAACACTTTTTATTTCCTCTCACCGAAAGGTCAGTTACGACAAGAAAGATGAAATGATAAAATGATGTTACAACTAATAAAAGAAACCTATCTTACTGAAAAAGAAAAAATTAAAAACTCTCTTGGCACATGTGCAAGTGTATTATATTGTGTATCATATTGGATACATATCCAATATAGATAGATGCCTCAAACTTAGTAACAAAGTGCTTCTTTGATATCTATATTGAAAACAATATATTAGAGCTTAATATAAACAATCGAAATTAGTAACAAATGTACTTACACTGCAAAAAGTCCTAAAATTACAACAGGTTTTCGACCATATCGATTAACCACTAATTCCCAAAATATAGATGTCAATCCGCTCCCTAACATGAATGTAGATCCTACAATGTGGCTCCATACAGAGGATCAAAAATTTAAGACTTAGAAATCATTATAGTAGACAATTAGACATAAGTTAATTGAAGGACTAAAAGGAAACTTACCCACATAACCAGTATAGGAACTAATAACTGCTTCTGATTTTGCAATACTATAATCTCTTTTTTTTTTTTCCCCTAAATATTAAACATTAAAATTAGTGTCATGTGTGCATAAGTTCATTATTTCCTTCAAAAAAGAAAAGAAAAATCATTTAATATTGGAGCAAGAATTTGATGTAGAAGTTTCTTCAAGAAAAATCGTTATTTCATTTGTGACAGTAGTTTCTATGATGTTTTTATTGACCATCATAAAACCTCTTTGCTACGGTCATAACCCTCACAAAAGCCATTAAAAAACTGTCACAAAAGCCTTTTTTTTTTTTTTTTAATAGTGTAGTAAGACACAAGTAGTAGATAGATTGGGAAAGGCTTAAGACTATTATAGGTACTTGGAGCTTCTAGGTCTAGTTGGATATTAAAGGAGACTTATTCAAGGATTTTTCCTAACTAGCTATTCATATAACTTAGTTTTAGCAATGATAGTCTTTGCTCTTAAAATCTAGAAGCACTATTTATAGGGTGCTAAGTTTGAAGTTTTTTTTTTTTTTTTTATCATAAGAGATTGAAATATATATTAATTAAAAGTGTTGAGCATGAGGCAAAGGATAAGGATGGAGTTTTCTTAAAAGATTATGATTTCACTCTTCAATACTATCTAGGTAAAGTGAATGTAATAGCAGTTACCCTAAGTAGAAAGTCTATTCATATGGTAGGGTTGATGATTAGGGAACATCAATTGATAGAAAGCTGTAATATCCCCAAAGCTCCCATAGGAAAATCCTCTTAGTAGGAAATTTTTAACAAGGATCTAAAGGAAATAAATTAATGAGATTAAGTTACATGATTTAAGCCTTAAGCCATACATTAGGAAAAGTTAAGAGAAATCAAATAACAAAATTAAGTGCCAGCCTCAATTTGGTTCCTCACTTGTTTTTAGCCTTAATTTGGTTCCTTACTTATAAGTTTAATCTCAATTAAATCCCTCATTAATACAAAATTAAATCCATTTAGTCCTTTATTTTCAACTAAATTTGGACTAAATATGCTAATATTCATATTAGTGAGGGATTAATTTGAAACTAAACCTATAAGTAAGGTGGAATGGAGAGTCATGGTAATTTTGTTTTTTAAACCAACAGCAATAGTGAGCAAGTACTAATCAACAAGGCTACACTATAGAAACCATTGTATACACCTAGATCTAAAATGGTTAAAAGGAGTCAGGAGGTCCTTCCAAGTGAGTAGATAATATCCTTAAAAGCTTTTATTTAATTACTCATGTATTTTCTCTTGTGTTTTATTTCATCCTTTGTTTGAAACCTAGAAACTCCTTTCTATTATCAATGGGATTTATTATTAGAACGGTTTCAAGTTCATTTGAAACTGTGTATGAGAATGATGGGTTGTTTTGGGAGCAAATTGCATATGGTTTATTTGGAAATGCATATGCTTGATGTGATAATATTGATGCTAAATAGAGTAGTTCCAAACACAACAATATTCTTTACTTTTAAAAAGAACTGTAGTGATGCTGAACAGTCTTGTTAGCCCTAGATGCACCTAGAAATACCCAATTAGAAGGCTTATATGTGATATTTGCCCCGTGTGATGGTCATCATAAGTGGAATGAAGAAATAGTATATTTTGTGAGTTGAGATCTCATGCCACTTGGTTATTATCCCTGGAGGTGCCATATACCCTCACTAATTTGTGATTACCTTTGTGAGTTGTGTGCTTATGCTGGAATTCTATTTCGTCCGCTATAGTCTGTCCCCTAAGTTGTTAGAAAAGGATAGTTTCCTATCTTTTAATGCTAATTTAAAGCCTTAACTTAGTTTTACTTGTTTACATGAATCTTTTACTGTTGTTTTACCAACAACTTAATTATTTCAATTCATTCCTTCAAAACCCTACAAAAACTACAATTATTGGTTTTTATTAGACAGCTAGGTAGAGAAGGCTTTAGGGACCAATAATAGTGCTTAGCCATCTTTTGGTTAGGTCGTACTTTATTTTGCAATGGAAAATTTCCTTTCTTTGTTTTTAATGCTATTGTATTTGTACATAAATTCTATAAATGTCATATACTCTAGTTGTATATCTTAATAACTATAGGAAGATTCCCTACCTTGTTTTATTTTATTTTGTATGAATATGGTTTGTACAAAGGTTGAGCTCTCTTAGGTATAGTATTAATTGGTTGGTTGCAGGTTCTATCGCAAAATTGAGAGGTCTTACTTTCTAGGGTAGATTGCCGAAATTTCTGCATTACATAAGCTCAAATTAACCATTTGGACATACATATGTTCCTTAACCTTAATGTTAGGATGTGAATTATGTTAAACTAGTCCAGGCTTATAGAAACAAAATTTCCTTTGTTCTATTGTGCGGGTCATACTTCACATTTTTGGGGTGTGAGATATTGTGTCTTGCCTTGCATAATTGCATGCGAACAAATTCTTTTACAAGCATGTATAAAATAACTTCTTAAACAAAATTTGCCTAACATGTTCAAGTTCATTGGTAATTAACTTATCCATTAGAAGAAGTACAATGCTAACATGAAATTCAGCTCTTATCATGATAGTTAATTCCTATAAACAAACCATTTGAATAAGTAACAAACTGGAGTTATGACAAAATAACAAAACTAGAGTCCCATGACTTCTCTCTCACACACAAGAAAACATATGGTTATTGCTCTATCCACTTCTCTTTTTCCCTTGATTCCTCTCCCCGCTTGCTTGCTAATTTGATAGTTTTTTTATTCCTTATGAAGAGGAATTGTGAAGGTAGATGATGAGGCAACTTGTGGACCGCAGTAGAAAAGTATCACTAAACAAAATGAATACTTTAATCCTTCAGTTAAACATATGATTTTGTTTGAGTTCATTGTAACTGTTCTGATTGCATTTTCTTCTTTTCAACTAAGAACGGTTTGAACATCATCAGCAATGCAAGTGCTTCTATTAAATTCAGCACAAAAAACACCAAATGGGCTCCTACAAGTAAATGTCCAACAGTTAGTGAGCTTAAAATACTACAGGTAGAAATTAAAAGGAAATGAAAGGGATTTCCAATTATGCTAGCATCGTGACATAGCTAAAAAATCTTGTTTTATTGTACAATCTCAGCACTTTTTAAAATGAAAGAAAACAATAAAAATGATTGAACAAGACTTCATTTACACATAGAAAAAATGACCATTTTGAACTATCACTTTTTGTCTCAGTGTTAATTTGGTCCTTTACAAATTTGTAGTGTGGTCTCTTAGAAATTCAATATTAATCAAAAATAGTATTTCCAAAGGGTTAATGAGGACTCTTTTGATTAATGTTGAAAGGACTATTTTGGTACTATAGACCTATGAAAGAGTAAATTAATACTAAAGCAAAAAAGTGATAGAACAAAATAGTGCTTTTTTTACACATATCATAAAATGACAAATTTAAAGCAGTTTTTTTTAGATGCTTGTAAGTAATTTTTTTATAAAACAATGACATGCGAAAATATTGAGGGAATCAATGATATGGTGCATAATTAAAAAGATATCCACATGTAATATTTTTATTGAGAACTTGATAGAAAAACACCAAAAAATAAATTGTACCCTATTTATTTTCTGACAAAAATAAATGGAACAGTTTATATATCCTTAGATTAAAAGAGCTTCAATTTAATGCAAAACATTTTATGTTGCACAAAGAAATTTTGCATATCATTTCCTCTTTAAGGGCATAACTTTCAAAAGTTTTGACATTTACAAATAGATTAAGTATTTCCAATATCAAGGTGGCAAATGGGATTATGATAGATGGGTTAAAAATGATCTATTAGCCCATTTAAATAAATTAGAAAATCATCTTTTTAATCCCTTGCTCGTTATAATACTCAAAATAGTCCTCACTCTTTGGAAAATGTTATTCTTAGTCCCTTTTTAAAAGAAAAAAAAAAAACTAGATTTAGTCCTTTTAACTTTGGGTTTAGGATTTGGATGGATGATTTTTTTTTTAAGAAGGGACTAAGTATGACATTTTCTAATAAGTAGTGAAACCATTTTGGGCATTATAATAAGTGAGGGGACAAAATGAAATGTTGCAATAAGTGAAGGACTAAAAAAGTATTTTACTTAAAAAAAATATGTTATGACATCTATTGTTATATTATGGTTATCTCTAGCGCCCCAGCAATATATGACACAGAATTTGGTAGAAACAGATTAGCATAAAGTCATACCTGGGAGGAAAGAAGCATTTAATCGCTTCTGTGACCATGTTAATCTACATTGACCAATATCATAATTGGTAAGTTGCATATAAGTTTCAAAATTTTGCAGTTGTTGTAAAAAACTAATGACAATCAATACAACAGTATTAGAGGAAAATTTGAGAATTGTACTACAAATTATTCATAGACTTCTACTTACACCAAGAATTTTTCCATCAAAAAGAGGAAAAATTATTTTTTTAGTCTTATAATTTTACTCAAATTTCAATTTGGTTCTCATACTTTAATAATTTATAATAAGATCATCAAAGTTGAAATGATTTATAATTTAGTCTCTATTTCTATATTTTTATCAATATTTTGCTATATATGTGAGTTAATTTTACTTCATTAACTACAAACTATTTTTTTTTCATTAGCATAAGTCGCACATATTTTGAGTATTAAGATATTATATGAATAGCTATATAAAAAAATTTAATAATATATTTATATAATTTTAATTGTATAGATAAAATTAAAATATTTGTAATTTATAAGAATCTATTTACATAATTTTAAACTATAAGGAGTAAATTAAAAATTAATTGAAACCATAACAGCCAAAAGTATAAATTTCTCTTAAAGATATATAGTTTACCTATTTAAGCTAAGAATTAATTGGATTTTACATCACATTAGAATGTAACAAAACACCTCTATTCATTGAAAAAAAATACCTCCATATTGGAGTGGTTTGTGTCTTATTTATTTTTTCAGAGAAGAGGGGTTCTTTTGTTTCAATTTAAAGTCACTATATAAAATTGTAATTATTCCATAGTTTGAGAAGACTAAATTTATTTCTTGCTCTTTATTATAATCACTGAACACTCCCCAAGTCATTGATGATTAAGGTTGTGCTTGTGCCTCTAATTTATTATTTTCTCAAATATAACCAAATAATGTCGCAACTTTCATAAACATAAGGATCACATTAGTCAATGTGATGTAGATTATACATTGAACATGAAAGCTAAGATGTAGAGACTAATGGATTCAAATTTATGATTTTAATCCAGTGTATTTTTTTTTTTTGGAAATTAAAAAAAAAAAATCAGAGTTGGATAACCTGTAGTACCATCAAGATAGGGTGCATGGCAATTAATGAATGCTTATTAAAAAATTAGAAAAATATTATTTTGGTCCCTAACTTACTACAAAATTATAATTTCGCTCATTCACTCATTTTATTTCTTAAAATGATCCCTTACTTATTACAAATTATCACTTTTGATCCCTCCATGTGAGTTATTGGGGATAGCTCAAGGGATAATATATAATAATAATCTCAAAGATGTGGGACCAAAAGTAGCAATTTTCAATTAGTGGAAGACCAAAAATGACAATTTCCCATCAGTGAGATGCTATTTTTGGAAACAAAATGAGTGAGGCACTAAAATGACAATTTAGTGAAAAATCTGGGATCAAAATGGTATTTCACTCAATAAAAAATCATGGCTCATGGATCACTGACAAAAATTGCACTAAAGACTAATTGGTTGAAGCAACTCAATCCAGCCAATTGAGTTATTATTTTGTTGGAAATTATTCACTAAAATGATAAGTCATGCAAAAAGCTAAACAAAAATAAATAAATAAAAGGTACACTTACATTGCACCACCTCCAGCAGGGCCAACAGCTTTAAATATGGACATAGCAGTCATAGAAATGCCATTAGCTGCTCCTCTTTGGTGTTGTTCCTATTTTTCCAAATTATCATTTCTTATAAGCCCAATTCAATCATGACAATCTCACAACTTGTTGAAGAAAAAAAAGATTATTGAAATGAACCAGAAAAGTTTTACCACTGCTCTGTTTTGCAGAAGGAATAAACCTGTAATAATTGTAATCTAGGTGCAGCCAAATAAAAAAAATTACAATCAGATAAGCTTATGATTGTATCTTTAGCCAATCTAGTTTTAATTAGAGCAATTTCATTCCGCTTTGTTTGGCATACATGCAAGATTAGATTGAATAAATTTATACAATATGATCCACCATTATTAGAAGTTTGGTATAAAAACTTATATAATCCACACCAGTTAACTTGAATTAACGACATATCATACCTTGTCTTGATTAGACTTTATTGTATAAGGAATGAAAAAACATATTTTAATTCTTCGTCATCTTATTATCTCTTTCTCTCAAAACCAGCATGCATTATGTTAAAATTTTATCAAGCCTTATCATATCCTACCTTTATCTTATACAATGTACCAAACTATCGTAACAATTTAGTCATAAATGTCACTTACTGACATGCAAGACTTGAGGACAACAGCAACATTTATCACGAGGTGCAGTGTGAAGCCTGATAACAATGCCATGAAGGGGTAACTTTGCAAGAGAGGTATGGATAAAGCCTGCAAATGGTATACCAAAATTATAATGGACAATGAAAATGATTAAGAATCACATTAATTGGTGCATTTAAGTGACTAACCCCATAAATGCGAGCAAGTTTAATAGGTCCACAAGCTTTCTCCACAGATGGATAAAGGAATAGTTGGTAGACCAAAATAGCAAAACCTAACCATTTGAGTGAAAGTTAGTACAAAGTTATTAACCAACATAATTATTAAGTATAAAGTAATGAGAAAAAAACCATTTTGGTCCTTTATTTTTGAGCTTATTTTCATTTTAGCCCTTCACAAATTGAAAGTTTCAAAATGATCTTCCACTTTTGAATTTAGTCTCATTTTGGCCCTCCTCAAATTGTAAGTTTCCAAATGATCCTCCACTTTTCAAAATCTAACCCAAAGTATTCTCTCTCTAAATAGGATTAAGAAGGCTCACTTTGTGTCAAATTTTGAAAGGTAGAGAGACTTCCAATTTGTGGAGGACCATTTTGAGACTTTCAATATGTGGATGACTAAAATGAGACTATACTCAAAACTAGACAACCATTTTGAGACTTTCCATTTGTAAAGGATCAAAATGTGACTATATTCAAAATCAGAGGATCATTTTGAAACTTTCAATTGGTAAAGGATCAAAATGAGACTATACTCAAAATTGGAGTACCAAAATGGGGCTAAATTCAAAAGTGGATGACCAAAATAGTGTTTTCCTCATAAAGTAATTGATTGATCAACACAAACTAATTGAAATTCTCATATAGACAGTGCTTGCCTATTTTACTTGCATGATTGATGTGAAAGTCTGAGTAAGTCTACATTCATGTAAAAAGTTCAATCCAAAACATTTTTATTCAAAAGATTTCAATATAACTTAGGTGCAGTTTTCTGTATGTTTGTTATTAGGTTTCATAAGAGAAGTTAAAAACAAATACTGTGAGATGGAAGGTTAGGAAAGAAAGAAATATATATATATATATATAGAGTAAAATACATTTTTTATCCCTCAGTTATCACAAAATTGTCATTGTGGTCCTTCACTTATTAAAATGCCCAAAATTGTCCCTCACTCATTGAAAAATGTCACATTTAGTCCCTTACTTTAAAAAAATAAAAATAAAAAATTTAATCCCTTAAATTTAGGGTTCAGGGTTTGGTAAAGGGACTAAATTTGATAATTTTGTAATAAATGAAGAACCAAAAATATATTTTTTCTCTCTCTCACTATATATATATATATATATATATATATATATATAAATTCAAAGCTAAAAAGTATATACCTGATATTGCAAGAACATCACCAACTTCATCAGTTGTAAAGGTCAATCCCCCAAGCCTTGAAGGACTGACAGCCCATAATGAGAAAACCTTCAAAAAGTAAGATACTGCTAACTTATAATCTCTTAGAAAAAATACAAAAAAATCTCATTCTGGTCCCAGGAAGATGAAGTCACTATAATTTAATATTCTAAAATTTTTCTTATCAATTTAGCATATGAGAGTATGACTTTTTCCAAATTTACAAAAAATCTAATCCATGAAGGATTGGATGGCATTAATTTAGTACCTATAGAAGAAAGAAATTGGAACTATATTTGGTACTAAAGTGATGCAAAAAAATTATTAGAGTATTAACTTAATAATTAATCAAAGCATTTCTTGACACATATTATATGATATGAGATAAGTATAAAATCAATCATCTACTTTTATACTTTATGACAATTTAGTTCTTTATAAGTTGTTCATGTCAAATTAGTCCCTCACAATTCTTATTTTATGCAAAACTAGTCCCTCATTAATGCTTCATTAATAAATTGGTAAGATAACGAGAGGATTAGTTCTGTACAAAATAAAAATTATGAGGGACTGATTTGGTACAGATAATTTGTGAATGATCAAATTGTTACAAAATAGAAATGTAGGGGACCAATTTGATACTTGTGTATAAAACCATTTGTATCATTATTGCGTAGGAAGCATACCTCTACATAACCACTATCATGTAGTGAGAAAACACAATAAACAATGATGGATGACATCAATGGCCAATTAAGGAGGAGGTTTTCATCTTTTGGAGCTACTTTTTCTGTGAATCCATTTTCTGAAGCTTGTGCATCCTCGTTGGACTCATGGGTATAATTATGTTTATGTAATGTTTCCTGCAATGATGTAAATTTTAGAAACATCAATTTTTGTTGTCACAACTCAGCCATTTTTGTCAAAAGGAAACAGTTATAGTAATATATATAAATATATGCGAAAACCTGGTTTATGAATAAAGGATATAAAAACATGAAGTTATTAATAAATTGCCAAGCTTTAAGATACAGAAAAAGAGGACACAATAGATTCAATAATTCCTCAAATAAAACATAATAAAACCCTGAGTTACCTCTTGAACCTGTAAAGGGGAAATTTTTTTAAAAGAAATGAAGGAAAAAAAGCATATGAAAAGAGAAAAAGCAATATTTTGATTATGTCGTCATAACAATGTTAAAATCATGGTAGTCAAAGAACAAATCCAAATCTTTTGAAGTTTTGAGTGTGAATTTCTTTGTAAAGTTGGAGGGAGACAGAGAATTAAAAAAAGAAGAAAAAAAACTTGATTTCAAGTCATTCCTAAAAAGGAACTCGAGTGTTGGATAGTTCAATTCTTTAGTTTTGAATTGTTGGATCAAAATTTTGGATTGTACACAGTCACCAAATTTAATCCAAGTCGTTAGATCGTATAGTTCCTTCAATATTAGTCATTAGATCCATATATTTCCTATCAAATGTGGAAATTCTAATTGAAAAAAAATACAAAGAGTGGGTGAAAAGAGAAAAAATTAGTTTTATTTACACTCTCTTCCCTCTCCTAAAAAGGAACCATTGGCCATTGCATTGTACAATTCTTTATATCTAAATTATTGGATCAAAATTTTGGACCATGTATAGTCACCAAATTTTATCCGAACAGTTAGATCATGTAGTTTCTTCAATATTAGCCATTGAATCCATAGATTTCCTACCAAATGTAGGAAATCCAGATTAAAAAAAAAAGGAGTGAGTGAAAAAAAAAGAAATGAGTCCTATCTCCTCGATGTATTTATCTCTCAAAAATGTATAAAAAATTCATAGAAAAAAATACAGAGGATCCATTCTTGTTTCACAGCATCATAGGGCATAGATATATAAGGCTAATCAATATATATATATATATATATATATATATATATATATATATGAGCTTAGGATACATACTGGGAGCCAGATGCAGCCGACTAGTACTGCAAGTGTAATTGCTGATATTATAAAGCAGGGTAAGGAGTAGGGAAACCTGCAAGCCATTTGTGTTTTGAGTTTTGACAAATGATTATCAATAAATCAACAGAGAAATGAAAACATAAAAGAGGGAAGCCAAAATTACACCCTCATGTTTGTTCTTTTATTGACTTTTGGCTCAAAGTGGCATCAAGGGGTTCTAAAACATGTGGGCTTGATTCCCCCCTTCCATTGGGCTCTCACTTGGACCAAAAAAAAAGCATATAAGAGTGTACTTACTTGTCAAAAAATGAACCTTTTCGAAATATATGTGGATATTTCTCCACTGGCTGCAATAAAACTTCCCAAATGATTAGAGAAATAAGTGATAAATGTGCTCATGCATGTGTTCCCACACACAGCCATGAAATCTTGAACATTTTATTCACAATTAAAATATTATGTTGGTCCCTCAATTATTAGTTCAATCTCAATTTGGTCCTCACTAATTCTCATTTCCAATTCGATCCCCCATCCATGATTATGGTCTCAGTTTGGTCCTTGATTTATGATTCTATTTTTAATTTGGTCTCTCACCAATCTAAATGTTAGCATAATTAATCTCATTTTAATCGAGAGTAGGAAACTAAATATAGTAACTTTCATATTAGTAAAAGACAAAATTGAAGATGAACTAATAAACGAGGAACCAAAATAGTGTGTTTACTCTTTGATGCATATAAGTAATTTACAAATTTATTTATTCAATTATAGTTGACAAAATTCTAACAAACTATCCTTTCCTTTGTTTCAAAATACAGAAATATATGTTTTCTTAATAAGTCAGATAACATGGAATAAAAACTCATGCCTTTCAAGAGAAATCTTTTTGTTAGTCCATGTTCAAAAGCCAACCCTGTTCTCAAGATGTATATTATTAGTGCAAGGCAAATAATGGAAGTACCTGACACAAATAGCCTCCCAATGCTGGGCCAATGACCAATGCTATGCCCCAAGCTGCACTGAACTGAAACCAAATCACACTGTTAAATTATTATGAAGAATATGTAATACCAAACACTAATAGTAGGCAATGACAAGCTAGACTTACAGTGGAGAGTCCTAAAGCTTGGTATTCTTCTCTGACAATTTCAGTACAATAAGCCTAGTGACAAAGGATATATATATATATATATATATATATATATATATATATATATGTTGGTATATTAGTGGAAACCATAATCGAATGGTATAAGCAAGTCAAGTAATAAGAATATGATAAGTAGGTATTTTTGCTATTCAACACTAAGTTATATTTTAATTGAAGAAGCTGATACCAAAAACATAAGGAAATTTACATACGGTCTCATTTAATTCTAAAGTGCTACAATCGGGCACATTATAAACGGTACCTTCATTGGTCCAATCACTCCATTTAAAATTCCAAGAAGAAATCTTGTACTAACAGCCATCCAGAAACTTGTGCTAAGGCCAAATAGTGTGTTCAACACAACACTGAAATAAAAAAAAAAGAATCAATATCAATCAAAGAATCACTAATATTGGTATGCATATAGCATATAATAGGATAGATAAAACAACTTTAAAATCTTTAATATACTGTTCGGGTACATATGTGTGTGTACACACATAGAGTTTGACCTTCTTTCAACATCTGGCCAAATATTGTTTGTGATGAAAGAAGATTATGACAACTGAAGGTAGATTCGAACAGAAAACGAAAAAACTTCAAGATTCGGTGAAATATGGCAAAAAAAAAAAAAACAAGGTAGATAAAAACAAAGATGAAATGATAAAATGATGTTACAACTAATAAAAGAAACCTATCCTACAGAGAAAAATAAAAATAAAAACTCTCTAACACATATGCTGGTACATTATATCATGTATCATATTGGATACATATCCAATATAGATGCCTCAAACTTAGTAACATCAGTGCTTCTTAGATATTCATATAGAAAACAATATATTACAGCTTAAAAGAAACAATCCAAATTAGTAACAGATGTACTTACACTGCAAAAAGTCCTAAAATTACAACAGGTTTTCGACCATATCGATCAGCCACTAATCCCCACAGTACAGATGTCAATCCTCTCCCTAACATGAATGCAGATCCTACAATGTGGCTCCAGACGGAGGATCAGTAATTTAACACTTAGAAATCATTATAGTCGATAATTAGACATAAGTTAATGGAAGGACTAAAAAGAAACTTACCCACATAACCAGCATAGGAACTAATATCTGCTTCTGATTTTGCAATACCAAAATCTCTTACCTGCAAGTATTATTTTATTAATATTTGATCTTTATTGTTGAATTATTGAGGATGCTCATTCATGAGGAAATAGTAGTAGGGAAAACTGCAAGAAGAGGACTTTCTGCTAGCACAAGTTTTTTTTTTTTTCCCCTCAATATTAAACATTAAAATTAGTGTCATGTGTGTATAAGTTCATTATTTTCTGTAAAAAAGAAAAGAAAAATCCTTTAATATTGGAGCAAGAATTTGATATAGAAGTTTCTTCAACTACGACAGGAATATACCAAGAAGATGTAACTAATTCATTTTTCTAAAAAAAATATATGATAGTCAATTTCAAAAAGCAACAAGGATTAAATTTTATTTAAATGGCTGAAATAATTAGAAAAAAATTAACCATAAGAGAAATAATTCAAATAGGAATACCAAATGTACCAAAATGATAGATTCACAAACATGAAATTGTAGACTTCAAATAAGAAGATTTTGATGATCCATTTTTTGCTCTAAGATTAGTCATTTAATGAGTAACACACGACATATAGCTAATGCAGTAAAACTTATTAATTTGTGTGTTAAGTTACAAATTGAGAGATTCCTTTATACCATATAACAGCTCTAAATATTTTATAAAAAAGAATTAAGTTATCTATAGGTGTTGTATACATGCCTTTTTGAAATGAAAATTATAGTATTCATTATTATGTTCATGGGGAAAAAAATAAGAGATGCTTTTTCTTGTAATATGAACTAAGACAAAACGTTTTATCAAGCCTCCCTGAATTTGACTAACATATTTATTCCTTTTTTCACATTCGGATGAAGAAAACTTAAATTTAGAAAACATTCCATATTTATTGGCCAATTCAATTTTTACTTTTCATTATGAATTGCCATAAATATGAAAAAAAAAATCTTTGAAATCAATTTTTATTGGCCAATTATAATTGCCTTCTAGGATCTATAATTGTCTTAAAAGATCCAATATTCATATATTGGAGCTTTTATATAACAGTCAAGATAAGCTTATAAAAATTAAAATATTTTCAAATAGAAGAAGTAAAATGTTTAAGGGACATTTTAGAAATAGAAAGATATTTTGAATAAAATTTATATCCATTGGAGTGTTATGATCTTCTTTTCATTAGACAAAAAGATGAAAATGTGGGTCTTAAATATTTAGCACAAATTCCATGTACTCAAAATATATATAGATGCATACATGAGTGCACACATGCGCACACACAGACATATATATATATATATATATATATATATATATATATATATATATATGGCCTTCATAAACTATGAAAGCCTCAATTTCTCTCTAATGCAGCAAACAATTCTCCGTTGTACTTTGCTCTCCCAACGTGTGTTTCTCCCTTGTTTACCATGGTAGTCAAGAAGAAAAAAGAGATTACTAAGAGACCCTCTTAGTAGAGGCATTAATATAAGTCAAACCAGCTTGGTTGGCCCATTTGATCAACCATTATATATGGTGGATTGGTTTGAATTTTGCATGTTTACATGCAAACTCATTTAGCAAGGTTAACTCATTAGTTACACGGGCAACTTGTGTGTTATGTAGGCCAACTCACATAACTTTATTTTCCTTTTGTTTTTTTTACAAATCCTAATAATTTCAAGATTATATTGAAACTTTATAGCAAATAGACAAGATTCAAATGTTCATGATGCATAAATTTGAAGAAATTTATTACTTATTTTATCTTTGTTTCAATAGTTTGATGAGACATGAGCTATTTTTCTTGGTTTGATTGTTAAAGCTTAAAGGATTTGTTTATGTATTTAGACTTTGGATGTAATTGTTTGAGATAGTTATTTGAACCTTTGAGGATGCTTGACATTATAATTGATGTTATTTTCTTTTTCTTTTTTTTTCTTTTTTAAAATGTTTTTTTTTCTAGTAGATTTAACCCACTTGATATGTTGAGTTGAAGTTTTCAATTAGTTTAAATATATTGAATCAAATGGGCTTATTGGTTTAACCCATAGCCCTTGCGGGCTGGATTGGCTCATTTTTAATATTTTTACCACCTAGCCCAACCTAAGACACATTAAGAGACAATTTCCAAAGGGTGTTAATCGACCTAATGATCTGATCAACCCCATTCAACTTAGTCACATTATGTTAGGTTAAGCCCGGACAAAATAAAAATTTTTGCAAATTTTATCGGGATAGTCCCGACTTTATATAAGATCTAGTTGGCCCAACATGCTTTTTATTTTTATAATAAAATTTAAAAATACTATTTATTTTCAAATTTTAATCACTTTTATTCCAAATTTTATTTTTTATTCATGTGAAGACTTTTTTTTTTCTTCTAAAAATCTTTTTTATATATATTGACTCGATTTAGACTTGATACAACTCATCCCAACTCTATCACTTACCAAGTTAAACCTGGGCCATGCCAAGTGCCAAGTATCTAACCAGTGACTAAATCTAAAATCTAATTAGTTTTTGGGTTTTACAATATCTTGACCCAACCTAGCTTGACACCTGTTCACCTTTGTCCACCATTTATAATCTATTGATGTCATGTCTTACTTGTTTTGCTTTGGGATGATGAACAGCCTATTTAACTCAATAGTTAAAATATTGTTTTCATACAACGAGAGTCATAGGTTCAACTTTGATAATAGGTATGGTTGGATTTGATTCCATAGTCAACGACAACTAATACATTTTTCTACATGCCTTTTTCATTTACTTATTTTTATTGATTTTGTATTTTATCCATATTATCTTACTCCTCTATTTAATTTTATTCATTTTTTTAATTTCAAATATTTTTATTGCAATAGAATTCGATTCCATTATTTGATCCGATTCAATCATAAGACATTCAAATAGGTTCTTAAACAAGATTATTTCAAAAACTAATCAATGATGGCTCCCCATGGATTTTTCTACATAAGCGGCATCTAAAGTTGCAAAAATAAGACTCTAAATACCACTTGTAAATAATTAATCCACGGAACATGGCAAGTATCTAAACCAGCAAATGTACCAAAGAAATTTGGGCCAAAAAGAAAAAGAACCAAAGAAACAAGAACAGCTAGTGATTTACCTGCAAATATATTTCTAAAACGTCAAAAACTAAGTGATAAGGGTTTTGTGAAATTTTCTAAAGATGTTGATCACTAAAAGAATTGGAGTTGGTTGGATATATTTACCAAAATAACATTATCCTTCTTTTGAAAGATATCATTGAAATTTATTATTGAACTAAGAAAAGTTAATGTAACACTAGTATTTATATCATTTGTCTCGTTATATAAAAAGAAAATAAAACATAATAAACAAAATAATTGAGAGTGATAAATAACGAAACTCACCATGAAATAAAGGAGTGGAAAGACAGAAAATACAGGTAAAGCTGCGAAAAGAACAAAAAAGTATAAATCAGATACTTAAAAGGGGAAAAAAAAAAAGCAATATCAATTATTTGAAGAATCTATAGACACAAAATTTGATTATAATCACTCAATTAAATATATTAAATGTGCATAATAACAACTTAAATTTTTGTTTGCATTGAAGCCATACCAACTCGATGGTTTCACCAAGGAGTGCCTTTTATCACTAATTAAAAGTTAAAAGAAAAAAAGACAATAATTTAGATTGATTTTGGGCTTTCCAACTAAAAGTAGCATTAAATAAACAATTAGAGTAAAAGATTATTTTCGTCCCTCATTTATTAATTAATTTTAAATTTGGTCCTTCATTTATTAATTAATTTTAAATTTGCTCCCATATTTATCAGCTAATTTTTAAGTTGGTCCCTCGCTTATTTCTATTTCCAATTTGAGCCTTTTCCTATCAATTGATTCTCAATTTGATTTCTCACTGATTTTTATTCTCAATATGGTCTCTCACATATCAATCCATTTTCAGTTTTGTCCCTTGTCAATTTTAATTCTCAATTTGGTCCTTCACATTTAGTTAAGATTAAGAGACTAAATGTGTTAACTTTAATATTAGTGTAATTAGTGAAGGACCCAATTAATAATGAACTAGTATGTAAGATATCAAAATAATGCTTTACTTGAAATAATTATATTTTTCTTATCCCAAAGTAGAAATGAATTATTAGTCTAACGAATTCATTTTTTTCCCTTCCCTAATTCAACAAACCATTTCATTTTTTTATTTTTTTTAAGGATTGAGCTGAAAGTATCTTGGCTGGGAGGTGGGCTCTTTTATCAATTACCATTGGAATCTAATTTTCTCCGATGACAAGATAGATACGGTTCAATTCCAATTTTTTTGAAAAAATTATACTTTCAGTCTGCTTGTTTCAACTAATTTTAAATTTAGTCCTTATAGTATAAAATTTTGTACTTGGGTCCTTGCGGTTTATAAATATTTTAATTTAGTCTCTAATGTTAATATTCTGTTAAATTTTGCTGGTATAACTGACTTTATAATATGTTAATACTCTAAATACATATGATTTACACTAATAAACGAGATAAAAATAGTTAGTAAAATAAAATTAACTCACATATATAATAAAATAATGATAAAAATTTAATAAGAATGACTAAATTAAAAATTAATTAAACTCCAAATATTTAATTACAAATTTTTAAACTATAAAAGGCCAAATTAAAAGTTAAGTAAAACAATGAAAAACAAAAATATAATTTTCTCTTATTTTTTCAGTGGTTAATAGTTGCATAGTTCATTAGACAACTTCAAACAAAAGTGGCTCACGACACAACAAATCAACGAAACTTGCGAGACTCACTATGCAACTACAACTAATGATGAAAACAGGGTGATTATATATGATATATTAAAGTATGTGGTTTTATAGTTATATTTAGCGGATAAAAAAACATTTTTGTTAAAATTTTTAAATTCACGGCCTTAATCTATGTAGTAAAAAAAAAATTAATTAAATGAATAATTTTCTTTTCAAATTGTGACTTATTAACATAAAATTCAGCTATATAACATTTTAATAAAAAAGAATTAAATGTCTGTCAATTATTTATGTTCAAAACTAATAAAATGAAGTTCACTAGAGATATAAATAATAAGAACATTCATGAGAAATCCAGAAATAATAATTAACAAACATGATTCAAGCTCACCAATCATACCCAAAGCCTAGCAAAGTTAAACAGAATCAAGTTAAAATAAACATATTAATTTAAGACTAGGTGAAAACATACAAATTTAAATCATTACTAGTTAAACAAGTCATCTGATAAATTAAACACATTTTAACACACGTGTGTGAGAATAAAATAAAAGTACTTACAGCCGCTCGATACCACCATCCATATGTTGAGAAGATGCCTTATTGGAACGCCTTGACTCATTTCTTTGGCTTGATCCACCTTACACCCTGGACACTTCTCGTAGTACTTATTCTTCAGCAATGGCTCTCTATCATTAATATTATCTTCAGCCATGTTTGTTTCTCTCAAGATCCTCCCTTTAAACACAGAAACCAGAAATTACAGGAAAATCAGAACTTGAGCCAGAAAAGGAGAAGAAAAAGAAGTACTGATATGTATAGAAATGAAGGAGAATCAGAACTTAAGCCAGAGAAGAAGAAGAAAAAGAAGTACAGATTTTTAGAGAAATGAAGGAAAATCAGAACTTAGAGCCAGAAAAGAAGAAGAAGAAAAAGGACAGATTTGTAGAGAAATGAAGAAGAATCAGAACTTGGATCTTTTCAAGGAGAGATGGGGATGGCGAGCGGTTTAGGACAGGAAATTATTGACAGAATAATAGATTGAGGCATATAGTTGAAATTAAAGGGTAAAGTAAGGGGGGGGGGGGGGGGGAGAGGAATAAATATTTTGGCTGAATCTTGAGAAAAAAACATAGGACTAAACAGAAATGAGGTAAATATGAAGTAAAACTGTCACAGAAGGGGAATCGAGAAGTCAGAATACTCGGATGGAATCCACCCCAGATGAGCAGTGCTGCACAAGTTGATTGCCGTCGTCAATACGTCAATATGTCTTATATATATGTACATTGTTTTTGGGTCCCCTAATTATTATCAAGTATGAGATTTTTTACAATCATTTTGAGAAATTATTTTAATGAATCATGATTAAAATGATAATTTTGTGAGAAATAAAAAATAAAATAATATTTTACATGATGTATATATAGTACATGGAGTTTATAGATAAATTAGTGGATGCCTGCCAACTTGTAATTGTGGACTTCATGCAGGAACTAGAAATCGAGTCAGTACGTGAGATTCTACAGTGGCAAACGTAGACCATCCGATTCATCTAGTCGTAATCAATGACCCACGTTGTCCTTCATGTACTTCCAATTTCATTTTACTACTGGCAACACTTAAAATGGTGTCGTTTCAAGAAATTTTTAATTTTAAAAATTTTTTAATAGTATCATTGCAAATTGCTGTAATCAAAACATGTATTATTTTTGTATTAGTATTTGCAGGTAATATTCCTTTATTCGTTTTATATTTTTCTAGTTTAAGTAGTTAAAATTACTGTTTCTCTTCACGATGGAAATTACTGCAAATTCTTCGTTCCTATTTTTTATTCGTCTTAGGCTTTTTTTTATTTGTTCCTTTTTCATTATTTGATGATTAATTTGGGTGACATTTGATATGATGCAGTTGGATATAATCATGCAAATGTAAATTGAGAAGGAACACAGCAATTGACGAGAATTTTCCACGTTCTTTCTTCTTCTATATATTCTTTTCTAAGGTTTTGGTTTGTTTTTTTGTTCTCCATATTTCTTCTCAAAATTTTTTTGGTCAAACCAAATCTTTTTTTTTTCATCACACTACATTCATCATTATTATCCCATTTATCGCTTCTTCTCAAATAATGCATTAGCCACTTGACCCAAAAACCAGTAGAAGGGGCAGAGGAAATGGCTTTTGTTTAATTGTAAAATAAAAACAGTATAAGAATTAAGTTGTTGATAAACCCCTAATTATATTATATTTGTATACGTTTTATTAGGACTTATTACATGTTTTGGATATATTCTTTGGAATTAGCAACTAATTAATGTTAATTTTATGCATTGTTTGGTTGTCTTTTTGCAATAAGTGGAGTTAATTTTGCATTGTTCAGACAATAACTATAGGGAGTTGATTTGATATAAGAAAATTAAGGGATTAGAGATTTGGAAGAAAAAGATTTAAGAATATTTTGAAGCTTTTCACAAAAATTTTGAAAGTTAGAAGTCAAAAAAAAAAAAGTTGAGATAATATTCTACTTAAATTAGTGAATACATAACATCAACAATAATTTTGAACCCCCTTAACGTTAGAATTTAAATATGATTATTTTTTACGAAGTAGTAAAGCTTGTCAAGATCTTGCTCATGAATAATAATTCATTAAAATTTGGCTTCAGATCACAAAATTATGACCACAACACTAAAAAGATGCGTTAATGGACATATTTTGAATACCTTGGCACCCAGAAAGTAACACCTAGGCGTCCGGAGTCACATAAATCCAATATTGAATTTTTAAATATTGTTACAAGAATTTGACTTGTATACTTGTTGTCATTAGTTGTGAATACTATACATAGAAGAAATAGAAAAATGAAGCAAAGTTAAAAAAGTTTGGGCTAATTTATAAATTCAGAAGATTTTGGGGTCTTTTTTTAATTTTTGACATTTAACAAACTTGGCTTATGTCATTTGGCCACCTATTCTTGAAACCAGTGCATCAAAAACGCCACAAAATTTATAAGGTCGCGTGACTTCCTACTAAAAAACATGAAGTATATACCAAACAATTTGACGATTAGCACTTTTGTCTACCACAAAAGCGTATCCAACGTTATTGTCTCTATGAGGATTGATGATGACATCTTCAACGTTATTCATGCACATAACATCTGTCTACAGGAATTATATTATTACAGGATTCTGAAAGTAACCTTAACAGCTAACACTCGCAATTTATCGAACCTGAAGCTGACTTCCTCCAACAACATCTGGTTATATATATATATATATAGATATATAAACAAAAAAAGTATCAAGCGTTAATATAACCGAAACTTATGAGAAATTAATATAATTTACTTTAACTATTATTATATAGAAATTTATTAAATTTTAAGGTATCAAAAATTGCATTTGCTATCCAACATATCAATTATATGATGAATTTAAAATAAGAATTAATCTATTCAAATGGACTAGATCAATCAATAAAAAGATTTTAATATATAAATTTAACTATTTAGATTAAAACACACAAAATTAATATATATTAAATTAAACAGTACAAACACCATATTATATCTAAATTGTTATACATGTAAAAATGGTTCAGCGGTAAGGTGCTGATGTTTGGAGGAACAGGTTTGAACCACGAAGCTTGCAACTTTCTGAAAATTCAGACAATGACTCAACTTGAGTCAGCTCACATAGTGGGATTCAACTCACCGAGTCAAAGCGAGTTAAAAGCAAGTCTAAACAAGTTAGTACTATTTTGATTCAACTAGCAAGTTGACTCGTCTTTTATAATTGAAAAAGCAAACTCAACAAATTAATTGAGTTAACTCAGCAAGTTAACAACTATGAAAGCAAGAGCTATTGTTTTCTAATGCATCTTCCGTTTAGCACACAATGATAACTAATTCTACCCATGTTCATTTGCAATCAAACTCAAATGCTAGTTCAATCCATTGTCAACACTTTCAAGCATAGTGAGTGCTTTAAGTTTTAGGCCATATTCCCAACAAGGTTCAGATACCAATCATCAAACTTAAATGCATGTTTCCATGAATTGGCTATAAAATTTCGTTCTTTTCTCTAAACAAAGTGACCTGATGCTCAGGAGCATAGTTAGCATAAGTTCTTATTCTGCTTTTTTCTTTTCTTCACCTTCTTTTATTTATTTATTTATTTATTTTTGGCAAGAGAAGGATTCTCTAGATTGTAAGGTACCTTTTGACACTAATCCCAACACAAGGAACATGAAGTTAAAAAGAAAAAATGGGGTTCATGAAGTCTCTAGGTAACTAAGAAACTCGGATAAGCAGAGTAGTCTTCTTACTAACTCTCTTTCTTTTCTCTTTTAAACTAAAATTATTTCTCCATAGTTAATTCCTTAATATTAAGTTCTTTACACATTTGCTTCAGTGGAGTCTTTCCAAGTCAATTTTGGAACTTAAGCTTTCGTGGCCTTTTAACCTCTTCTAGATTTTCAGCTTCGACCTAAAACTTGTATGAAAAAAAAATAAGGTTGGTACTCTATTATGAGTTTAAACAAATTCCACTAGCATTATCAATCCTTCACAATTCACAAAAGCAAGAGAATATGACAAGCAATCATAATATCATTGAACAACTCTAACTTTGACAAGCCTCACAAGAAAGCAATCATCATAAACAACAAACAACTAATTTAAGAGCCTACACAGCACAAAACTACAAACTAAACATAATGCAACCCAATATAAAAGCAACCAACTAAAAAGAACTTGCCCTAAACTTAATTGGGTAGTGTCCTCATTGCCCACTGAAAAGAAAAGAAAAGAAAAACAACACACATAGAACAATAACCACCAAGAGAAAATAAACAAAACATAATAAAAACAAAGGTAACAAGAAAAATAAGAAGACTCACTAATTTACTTCTTGGAACGGTCTCATTACTTAGTACTATGCAAAGCATACTTCTTGGCAAAGCTATGCTTTTGATTATGTATTAGCACCAATGTGGGTCCCTTATCAACTCAAGAGGAGGTGCACTCACTAGATCACTAGCTGGCTTAGCCTATGGATCACTTTCTTTAGCATTTTTATTCTCTTCTTCATTCTCACCTTCATTGTGCAACAAGCTTTATGGAAATTTTGGGAAAGAAAAGAACTTCTTTGCATTTTCTCTCATACAAATATTTCTAGAAAAGGCTTTGCTCGACAACTAGTTGATGTTGTTGTTCCTATAATTCATATTGCTCAACCTCAATTTGGCTAAGCTGCTTATCAATGAAAGATGAAGCATTTGCTAGAATCTCATTAGTTTACTCAATTTGGGGCACATCTGGAGTTGCATCAAGATCAAATGATGCTTGAGCTACTTTTTTTTTTCTAATAAATCAAGTAATTTTGGTTAGCTTAATGGCACATAAAGGCCTTACCTTCTCATCAAGATCTTCTGCCTCAACTCCAATAGTTAGGCACAACTGCATAACAAGTGATGGAAACCATAACCCATAATAGCTTTTTTTAGCACTCACTAATATCTCACTAAAAATTATTTACCCAATATTTATCATCTTTCCTTCAAGGATGACATATAAAAGTACAACTTGATCCTAATTCACCATACTATTGTGAGTAGAGTGCATTAGGTGAAACCATAGAAAATGATACTCTAGCCACATCCTTCAAGCTTATGTGAGAAAGTGTGAGGGCATCGTAAGGAGATATAGACCAATATGTTTCCCCTTCACATAAAACATTGAGAACCACCTATAGAATTGGATTATCTAAATTAAATATCATTTCCTGGAACTCATCATCTACTATTTATAAGGAGAATATAATGTTAATAGAAGCAACATCAAAGGGAATCAACTTCCCTCTTACCCTCACTAACTTAATGCCATGACATGGGAAGTTGGCATAATATTCCTAAACAATGGTAATATCAGCTACTGCAAGGTGTTGACAAAATTGCTCCTAATTGAAATGATAAATGATTCCAGCAATTTAGGGGAGGTCAACCTATGGAAAACCCTTTTCATGGACTATTGGCCTTTTAACTATCACCATATCAAATTTCAACTTAGCTAATTCAGAAATAAATTTATGCACTTCATTGGAAGGAGTTACAGTTGCAGCTTGGTTTGGTGCTCTTTTAGTTGCTCTCTTGACTGGCATTATAACAGTATGCAAGCTGCTCTAATTCAAAAATACATAATAGCAAATATAAGAACTTTGACCCCCAAGTATCTCTTCAAATTGTCAGATAAACACTATAAATCACAACAATAGTCCTAAAATAAATTTTTGCTACTATTTTCTCTTCCTTAGTAGCTTAAGAAACATTGTACATTGCACGATGAATTCCCAATAACCAAAGAATGAGAAATCATTAAATGAATCACCAAAGAATGAGAAATCATCTATAAACACTTCCACAAACTTTTTTACCATGTCAGTAAATATGGTCATCATACATTTAGAACATAGTGGTTGCATTACACAACCTAAAAGGCATTCTCCTAAAAGCAATGATACCATATGGACAAGTAAATTTTGTCTTGTGTTGATCTTTATAGGCCATAGCAATATGATTATACCATAAGTACTCATCCAAAAAACATTACTATTCTATTCTTGCCAACCTATCCAACATTTGGTCAATGAATAGAGAAATGTCATGATCCTTTCAAGTGGCCTTGTACAACTTTCTATATTCTATGTTGATATGCCACCCTATCATTGTTATAGTGGGAATCAACTCATTATTTTCATTCTCATCAACTGTCAATGGAACACATTAGACAAGACTCACCCAAAAGCTATCAAAAATAGCGTAAATGATACCAGTATCTAGCCATTTAATTACTTTTATCTTTATTACTTCAATCACAATGGGTTTAAGCTTTCTTTGCTATTCAATGGAACCTTTATCGTTATTAATAACTTTATGAAATAGAGTTATTTTGGTCACATTTATGCTAAATAACTGAAAATTTTAATTAGTTTTATGTTGTTTTTAAGTAAATTGTGCAAGTTGAGTTATTTTGCCTTTGTTGATCTAGGTTTTAGGTTATTTTAGTATTGATTCATGTTAATTTAATGAATCACAAGTGAATACTTTGCCAAATAGAAGCCACTCAAGTGGATTTTGTTCTTGCTCAGGCCTTAGAAGGAAGAAATGATGGTATTGGCATCAAGCAAGTGAACATCGAACTTTGAGATAACTTTTAAACCCCAAGAAGTTAGAATTTAGAGATAACTATCTCACAAAAAGTTGTAAAGCTCTTTGAGACCTTTCTAACAAGTAGTAGTTCATCAAATTCTAACATTGGAGTAGAAAGTTATGGGAAAAATCAAAGATGGCACAGAAGGTAGGAACTTGGTGCTAAGGCACCAAAACATGTAAAAGACTAATAACTTGGTGCCAAGGTGCCCAATCATGGAAAATGAGTGTTAAAGTCATCTTTTTATAGTTTAAGGCAAGATATATCAAGTTTTTTAGGGTTTTTTCAGGCATCAGGGTTGTTTTAAGGCTAAAAAGGCTAAAACTTAGAGTTCTAGGGTTATAATTCATTAAAAGAAGGCATTTCAAAAGGGGATTCAAGGGAGGAAGCCAATTTAAAGCATAAAAAATGGATTCCTTTTTCCATTCTTCTTCATTTGGTTATGTTTTATGATAAGGGTTAGATTGTATACATGGATTTGCTAGCTAATCTCTTTTCCCTCGAGGATTATAGTGATTTGGCATGTAATTTGTTGAATGTTACATTGTGCCCTTGTTACTTAGCCATTAATTAGGGTTTATGTTGAGGATTTGAGGATTCTTAAGAGAGAATCCCAAATTCATCCATAAGATTGAATATCTCTTGATTGATATTAATTAATTACTTGAATTAACTCAATTTGCCTTTAAGATAGACATACACCTATTGGATTAACAAAGTTGTGATTAAACATGCATAATACATCTCTTTAATTACTTGAATTAACTCAATTTTCATTTATATATACTTATCTCTTTAGTCATACTATTATTTCTTTTAAACTAATTTTTTTTCCTATTTAACTTGAATATTGTAATTAGCTTGGATAAGGTAACCACAATAGAATTAGTTCTTAGAAAAAGTCATAGCAAGAGTTCCCAAAGGACAATATACCCTTGAGCTGATATTAGTGTTGAGTTAGGAGCCTTAAACCAAGCCATTCTTATTTTTGTTTTAAATTTGTTGTTTTTATCGCTATATTTAAGTAGTAGTCATGTGTATGCATAAACACAAGGGAAGGCAAACAAAGCAAGTTGCATTCAATTCAAACTCATCACCTCTTTCACCCACATCACCCCATTAGCCCTTAACATTGAAGAGGCACAAGAACCTATACAACCAAATATGGCTATTAAGAATAACCATAATCTATATGATTATTCAACCCCAATATGGCAGGGGCTAACTCCATGCATTAGAAGCTAATAACTTCAAAATCAAGCTAGTCGCTATCCAATTATTACAAGCTAATGGTCAGTATAGGGGATTATTGACTGAAGACCCTAATAGCTATATTATGAATTTTTTAGAGATATGCAATACTTCCAAGTATAATCGGGGTGAATGAAGATGGTGTTAGACTAAGGTTGTTCCCATTTTCATTGAGGAATAAGGCAAAGATGTGGCTTAACTCTTTACCTCTAAGATCTATCTTTACTTGGGTAGACTTGGCATAACAATTCCTTGGTAAATACAATCTACCAAGTAAGACAGCAAAAATAAGGGATGATATAACTTCATTTCTTCAATATGGCAATGAAAATTTATATAAAGCATCGGAGAGGTTTAAGGAGTTGTTATGGTGATGGTTGCACCATAGGCTACCTAAGTGATTACAACTACAAAAGGTTTACAATGTGTTGTCTCCTTCATTAAGAACAACCATTAATGCTATAGCTGGTGGTGCTTTGATGTCAAAACTAGTAGATTAGGCATATGAATTGTTAGAAATCATGTCTTCTAACAACTACTAATGGAATTCAGAGAGAATGAGGCTTGTAAAGGCTATAAATATTCATGAGATAGAGGTAATTTCTTCAATATCTGGTTAATGTAATAAGCCCATTTGTGGAATGTTACAATGTATGTGGAGTTAATCATCACTCTAATTATTGTTTTAGCAATATAGATTGTATTCAATTCTTAGCCAACAATAATCAAAACAATCTCTATTCAAACATCTACAATCTATGATGGAAAATATCCAAATTTATCTTGGAACAACAAGTAGGGGATCATTTTTTCTATTTCACATAACCTCATGACCCATATGAGTTTAATTATACAGGATTCAATCAACAAGCCAAAGCTTATCCACTACTATCTTTGGAAGACATCTTCATGAAGTTCATGACCAAGATGCCATCATTCAAAGTTAGAATCCCTTAATTCAAAGTCAAGCAACTTCTTTGAAGAATCTACAAACACAAGTGGTTTAACTAGTAAGTGCTTTAAGTAACCAATCCTAAGGGAGCCTACTTAATTACACAAAGCCCAATCTAAAGAGGGAGGGCAAGGAGCATTGCATTGCCATTTTATTGAAGTGTGGTAAAGAGATTGAAGAGAACCCAAAGATAACTAAATATAAAAAAGGGAAAGAAAAAGAGGTAAAGATAAGTGAAAAATAGGTTGATGATCCTCCAAAACTTGAGCTCACAAGGCATGTGCATCCATCTCTATTTCCACAAAGGTTCCAACAGTAAAAAGCTAATTAGCAATTTGAAAAAATTTTTAGAGGTGTTTAAAAAATTCCATATTAATATTCCATTTACTGAAGCACTAAGACAAATGCCTTGCTATATGAAATTCATGAAAGATATCTTGTCTAAATAATAAAGGCTAGAAGAGTTTAAGATAGTGGCTCTTAAAGAGGAATACAAAGCTATCTTATAAAACAAGCTCCCACCCAAGCTTAAGGATTGAAGGAGCTTTAATATTCCATGAACAATTGATTATCAGTTCAGTAGTAAGGCTTTATGTGTATTAAGTGCCAGTATCAATTTAATGCCTCTGTTTGTGTACCGCAAGTTGGGATTGGGGAAGCTAAACCCACCACTATTACATTACAACTAATTGATAGGACTTTAGCTTACCTAGGGGAATAATTGAAGATGTGCTTATAAAGGTAGATAAATTCATATTTCCTGCAGACTTTATTATTCTAAACTCTGAAGATGTGACTATTATACTTGGCAAGGCATTTCTTGCAACTTGGATGACCATTATTAATGTCTAAAAGGGAGAGCTAACCACGAAGATGCATGATGAAAATGGAACATTCAAGGTTTTTAAGGAAATAAAACTTCTAATGCATACTGAAGAATGTTACAAAGTTAATATGGTTGATAAGACATCTAATTCTTTGACAAATAACCTTTTTATAAAGTCTCATCCATATGAACTTAATCACAAAGCTTTTATGATTGATCACAAAGTTTTTATGACCGTGAAGAAGTTTGACTTTGATTTCTACGCATTTAGAGAGAAATAACTCCTTCCACTAAATGAATTAAAGGGATTTCATTTCCAAACTTATGAGAGTAAGAGACTTTATAAAAGAAGGAGAAAGAAATCACATGATAAATTCAACATCATGCATAATTTCATATTAAGCCAAAAGGTATTGCACTTTGATACATGACTAAAGCTTATCCAAGTTAAACTGAGATTTTGATGGTTTAGACCCTTTATGGTGGCTCAAGTCTCTTCTCATAGGACTATTAAGGTTATGAATGAGAAGACAAACATAGTATTCTTGACGAATGGGTTAATACTTAAGCAATACTGGAGTAGCAACTTTGGATGCCCAAAGTCCTTCATCGCCCTTGCACACCCTTAATAAAAAAGAAGAAAGTTAGATTAAAGATTTAAAAATAAACGCTCATGGGAGGCAACCCAAAATATCTCACTTTTTGGTTCATTTTCAAAATTTTGCATTTAGCAGTTGCTACTTTATTTGTGTTATTTTTTTAGTTTAAGTTATGTATTTTAATTACAGGTAGCAAAGGAAGGTCCACGCATGGTATAAAATTCAACTTAGTTGGATGTTGACAAAGAGGATGATGTGTAGCATTTGACATGCCTTTAGGGAAACCTCCTTCTACCATCGACTTATTCTTCTTTCATTTCTCTTTTATTTAGCATGACTGGTATGGATTAAATATACATGTTTGTATTATTTAAATAAGACCCTAAATTTGTGACTGAGTGTGACTTGGATGTTTGATCATGATTTTTGTAACTTATAATTTAAAATCATTGTTATTTAGTTCTCTCTATACAAGGAAAAAATGTATGGTTATTCTAGATTTAATTTGAACATTAGTCATTCTTGGTAGAGTATCACATCCTTTGCTTACTGTTGTTTCTTTTATCCCCATATGTGTTTTATTTTGAACATTGATGACTATGTTCACTTTTAACTTTAAGGGTGGGGAACAACAATTTTTTTAATGATGTAGGTGCTCTTGCTTGGTGTTCATGAATGCCAAATTCTTAAGATGAATTTAATTGTACTAGATATCATGTTTAGAAGGAAATAATTTTTAAGGTTTTGACACTTAGATGATTGATAGGTAAATACTTATTTCTTCTTCATTTTAGGTTCTTTTGAGCACTAAATAGCTTGCATGAATTGAATGTGTTTTAGAATCAAATTTTATATAATCCATGTTATATGATTTATTTCAATTCTATAGCTCTAGTGTTGGAACATGGCAACCAACACCCAAGAAGGGGTGAATTAGGTGTTTACAATAATTTCATTTTTTTTTTTTCAAAATTGCTTTACAAAAGACTTGTCATGAAAGATACTTGGAAACATATGAAGCAAAATACAGTTATATCAATCAGGGGAGATTTAATGTAAATGCTTAGAGTATGAAGATAACAAATCTCTTTCCCAATAATAGAGCATTCAATGATATATTGTTTACTTAATTTAAAATCATGCTCTTATGTAAGTTAGAACAATTATACAGTCACTTTAAAAATTGGATTACTAGTAAATATAAAATAGTATGTCCAACAAGAGATCACAATGCTTCAAGTGAAATATCAATAACAAAAGTAAAGCATGAATATGACAATTCAAAATATAAAGAGTATAAGGATAGAGAAAGCAAACTCCAAGATTTATCCTGGTTTGACTCCTATCCAAGCCTACATCTAGTCCCCAAGCAACCTCTTAAGATTTCTCCACTAATTACACAAGTTTAATCGGGCACTTGTGAGCCTCTACAACATCCAACTCAACCAAGAGTTGTTTCTCACTCTAGAACCAAAGAACACCTTTCTTCCTAAAGGAAAATCACTCCAAGATATTCCACAATCTTGTTTTCTCTCCTAAGGGATACACTACCCTTGTCCTATAAAGATTGTTGAAGAATGATATTGCTCAAGAGACTCTCTCTCAATCAATAGATATACAAAAAGAAGCTATAAGAACTCAAATGATAGAGATTAAGCAAGTTTTGCCTCAATGATGTTTGTTTCTCTCTTAAAGATAATAAAATAAGTTAAAGATCACATTTTACCATTTTGTTTCCTAAGATTTCTGTGAACATCCCATCGAATATATATATATATATATATATATATTAATTTTAAAAAAGAAGAAGAAGAAGAAGACAAAAGAGTAAGATGAAAAATAAAACTAAAATGAAAAAAGAAAAAAAGAAAAAATCAAATTATAAATTTTAGGAAATGAAATAACAAAGTTAACAAAAAAAACCAAAGTTAATAGAAGAAAATAACAAAATAAGGGATTCCAATAAAGTTTAAAAAAAAAAACCAAAAATAAAATGGAGAAAATGAAGTAGCAAAAATATGAAAGAAGAAAAAGGCAAAAATGAAAATCAAAGATAAAAACTTTAAAAATTAATGAACAAAAACAAAAATCATTATCAAAGACATAAAAGTAGAAAATAGATGCGAAATTTTTTGAAAAAAGAAAAAAAGGGAGAGCAAAAGCCAAAAAGAAACTTCAGGTTCATGAGTTTAAGCTATAGCAACTTCTCCCACCTAGCTACACATAGCATCAATCAGGAAACCTAGATTCTGTCCTCTACATCAAATGTTACTATTGCACTGCTCAGAGGAAGGTTGGACCTAGAAGAAACATAGAAGAAAATAAATGACAAAGGTCCTTTTTCAATCAACCATCACTATAATGCACGAAGGGAAAAGTCAACAATCTCATTCTTGAGTGTGTAATCTCATTCTGGGTTATATGAGGCAGTGACAAAAAGAGAGAAAATTCAATGCAAAACTAAGAAAGATGGAAGCAGCTGGGCTTGGGCCAGCCATAAAGAAAAGTGAGGGGCACATGCTTGAGGAGGTGATAGAGACAAAGCTCTATAAACGGGCAAAGACTCAGCTAAAGGAGAAAAGGTTAAAGCCAAGGTAGCTAGACCAAGAGAGCGAGGGTGCTCTGTCTGAAAAAGCAAAAATCAAAGACAAAAGGGACAATAAAATGGGAGACAGAAAGAGTTTTCTGATCGGTTCCTCTGATAAAGAGAGGGAGAGCTCAGGGTCTTTAGACAGAAAACATATAAAAAGAACAAGGAAGCAAAAAATGTGAAAGAGAACAAGAGAGCTAGGAGGCTGAGAGTAGAACATAGGGAGGATAAGAAGGGAAGGTAGGAGGTCCAAGGGAAAAATGGAGCAAAGAAACTAAGAGTTTGAAGAAGAAAAGAGAAGCCGAGACACCACTATTCTCTGGCCACAAAAGAGGGATGCTAAGTATGATGATGACAATGAGGAGCAAATTGAGAGCTTAAGGTGAAACAGAAGTATTTAGAGTGAAGGGAAATTCCTATTTCCAGCATGGAGAGTAGAGAAAGCTGAAGGAGATTAAGGAAAGGGAGCAGAAACATGAAACTAAGGTGAGAAAGAGCCAAAGAAACAACCTCTTACAACTGATGGAATGAAGAAGAAGAAAATGAAAAGGCAAGAAGGGAGTTCATGCAGTAAAAAAATGCTAAAAGAGCATAAAGAAAAAGGAGAAAAAAGGAGGTGCTTGAAGAAACCAAAGGAAAAAAGGGGGATCCATAACCAAAGCAAGGGGAAGACATAGAAGATTTTGAGTGAGAAACAATCCTTGTTTTCCAACGTGAAGAATAAAGGAGGAAAGTTAAGAGTAAAAAGAAAGAGAAATGAGAGGTGGGGAGCACCATGCCTTGCTCTGTTGCACATCATCATGAGTAAAGGAGCAATGTCTGGGAACTAAACCAAAATGAGAGTAAAAGAGGAGGTAGTTCAAAAATACGACAAGAAAACACTGTGAATAGAGGAAATTGATGAGAAAAGAAGAGCCAAAACATAAAGGAGATGAAACCAAAGTAAACCAGCTTCGTGCCAGGTATTTCGTTACTCTTAACTTCATTCATTTCTCACACTAAGCCCAGAGTTTATTAGTGTGAGCCCCTATTTTACTAAAGAATAGGGAGAAGGGTTAGATTTGAACTTATGCTTTGCTGTATTTATTGGTTCACAAAGCTACTAACTCATGATAATGTTCATGTTAGGTAGCAGCCTCTTTGCTTTGTTGACTGATGAGGTTTTGAGTTTTATTTCACACACATGGCTGTTTTCATTTCTGTTGTGAATCTTGATTTGTGTTTATTTTTTATTAAGACGTCATGAATGAGGTTATGGTAGGGCAGGTTTTCTTCTTCCCCATCAAAGTCGAGTACGTGATTACATGTCTTTCCTTGCAAGTTTTTATTCATGCAGCATTTTTTTTACCCAGAGTTTCATTCTTTAAGTTACTGTAATTTTTATTTTTATTTTAACAATTTTCATTCCTTGACTTTTATTTCGAATAAAGCCTTCACGTAGTTAAATTTAAGATTTTGATTATATTGTTGACAAGGCCTTCATGTGTTTGTTCAAGGTATTAAAAAGAAGAAGAAAAGAAGTAAATAAAATAAGAAATATAAAACAATACGTATGAAAGGAAAAATTTTAACCTTCAAAATGGAACTTGGGTCTATTGAAAATTTCTCAAACCTTCAGACAAAGTAGTTCATTTAACATCTATTCCAAAGTTGTTGTGTGAGATATAATCTCTCCTTAAACATCTAAGAAATCAATGAGTGAAATCATGTGAGATCCAATGTCACTTAAGATTTCACCTATTAGTCAATATCATTTTAAAGAATAATAATAAATATAATAATAGATCAACCTCAAAAATTTAAATAAAGTTTAAAATGAAATAATTAAAAAAAAGAACAAAAATATTTTTCAATAAAGCTCTTTTTTTCAATTCACCCAAAAAACCAAAAAAAAACCCAAAAATAAAAATAAAAACGACAAATTATTTCTTTTTCATTTTAGATGGCCGTGTGAGATCGTTAATCTCCTTAGGCATTTGAGATTAAGAAGTAGAGGCTGCGTGAGATTCTTAGTCTCCTTGAGTCTTGAAAGTTAATATCAATTTTCAAAAATACAAAAGGCAAAACAATTCCAAAATAAAAAAGGGTTTATTTTGTCCATTATGTGGAATAAAAAAAATCCCAAAATTACCCCCTATATAATCTAGTCTCTTTCAAATCGAAACAAAGGAACTATCATTTCAATATTCCAAAAAACATAAATTCAAAAATCCAAAAAAAATATTTTTCATTATAATTTCGTTTCAATTTAAAAATAAATTCTAACTTCAAAAATCCAAAAAAAAAAACATAAATTCAAAAATTCTAAAAAATATTTTACCATTATAATTTCACTTTAATTTCAAAATAAAATGCTAACTTCAAAAATCCTAAAAATCTTTTCCCATTATCATGTCATTTAAATTTCAAAACAAAAGTTAAGGTTCTAAAAATAAACAAAAAAAATTTAAAAAGAGATAAAATGAAGAGTGCGAGAATGAGATCAATCAAGTTTCATAAATTAAAACACAACAAATTGAATTTCAATCCCATTTTGTTTATAAAAATTTGTTTAATTTGAACTCTCCTATTTTTTTCACAAAAATTTAAAGACACCAATCAATAGTCACACCTTTATATGTCAAACTATATGGACTTTGATCTCTACCACAAGGTACGTAGGCCCTAGGCTCTGATTCTAGTTTAAGTCTGCCTTTGTGAATATTTTATTTTTCTTCCTTTATTTTATTTTCTTAACTTCTTTATTATTCTCCTTTTTGTGCATGATTGATAAGAGTAATCGAAATTTAAATTAAGACCATAAGTGTTTTACTTAATCAACTATAGGTAATCGTTCTTAAGAACGAGTGCTGTGGGGAGCCTAACACCTTCCTCATGCTTAACCAACTCCCAAACTTGATTTTTGATTCACATACCATCTTATCATTTAATAACAATCAGTAGAATATAAACGTTCTTACCATGCATATAAGATTCCTATATACATACACACACACATATATATATCCAATTTTGATTGCCTATAACATTAGAACTTATTAGATATAATATGAGTAAGTGCATCCTATATAAGGGATGATTCAAACATAAAGTATTACATGTTAATAATTAATTAATTAAGCTTATACTGATATTATATTTGTAACTCATATGTTACATATGTCACATATTTGTCATCATCAAAACTTATAACATTGACCCGTAGGTTCAACATCTAGAACTTGCTCTATACTCTTTTAAAGGGAATTTTCAAGATATGTATAAATTAAATAAATGATTTAGTCATTTTTGTTTTGAGTTTGGGCCTTTCAAGCATTCACCCACACACGCTTTAATCCTTAGCCCCCTCATTCAAGCCTTAATATAGATGAGGAAAAAACTCTAAGCAATTTTTTTAATGCCCTACATGATGCCTAACAACTTTAGCCATAAATAAAGACCTATTAGCCCTTTTTTCAAGAGAAGAGTGTGACCTCATGTGTTGATTTTTTATTTGCAAAAAATATGTAAAGGTGAGGTTGCCATGAATTGTGAATGTATTAATGGCAAAACAAAAAATTCATGATGAATGAAAAAAAAAAAGATTTCAAATTGAAATCAAGGAAGGGTATTTGTGAAGTTTTAATGTAAGATAAAGGGATTCAAGTTTTGTATTATTTTCCATTGTCTTGCACTACTTCACTTGAACTTGATTTCAATACCTATCATTTTATTTTGTAACCATAACCCCAAGCCATATATCATTAATTGCTTTTAGATAACATGCATATGAAGCTTTTAGAGCTGAAATTTGTCATGTATCATTAATTGCATGAAAAATGAATTGACTTCATACAAGACAAGATTGCATAGCTACTAGCACACACACATTCTTAGAATATAGGAAATATTTGTGATTTCCTATTGAACATCAAAGTGTTTTACTTTATTTTGTATTTCTTGCTAATCATGATTTTGTGGCTAATGATTAAGGATGAAAATTAGGCTATTCTTGGATGCTTAGTAAGAGTAATGTAACTATAGGCAAGCATATTTTATTTGTTTAGTGATGAACAAGCATATTTTATTAACTTATTTGGTTTTGAGTAAATTATGCTAATTAAGTTATTTTGCTTTCCTGGTCTAGGTTTTAGATTATTTTAGTATTGATTCATGTTAATTTGATGAATCACAAGTAGATACTTTGCCAAATAGAAGCCATTCAAGTGAATTTTGTTCTTCTTACCAAGGCCTTGGAAGGAAGAAATGATGGTATTGGCATTAGGCAACTAAACACCCAAATTTAAGGCAACTTTTAAACCCTTAAAAGTTAGAATTTGGAGATGACTATTTCATAAAAAGTTGTAGAACTCCTCGAGACCATTCTGACAAGTGGTAGTTCAACAAATTTTGATATCAAAGCAGAAATTTATAGGCAAAACATTGAAACTGATACAAAAGGCAGCAACTTGGTGCAAGGTGCTAAAACATGTTGAAAAGTAGTAACTTGGCACATGGTGCCTAATCACAAAAAATGAAGGTTAAAGTTTTCTTTTTAAAATTTAGGGCAAGATATATCAAGCTTTTAGGATTTCTTTTAAGGCATTGAGACTGATCTAAGGCTAAAGAGATTGAAACTTGGAGTTTTAAGGCTAGAATATATTGAGGCAAAGCATTTCAAGAGTAAATTCAAGTGAGAAAGCCTATTTGAAGCTTTAGAAATGGAGTTGTTCTATTCCTTTTCTTTTGGATATGTTTTTTGATATAGATTGGATTTTATACTTGGATTTGTTTGGCTAAGCTCTTGTTTCTCTAGGATTATAGTGATTTAGCATGCAATTTTGTTAAATATTGTTACTTTCCTTCTTGAATTTCAATGTAAATGAGTTTATTTAGTTCAATTTTACATTATGCCCTTGTTGTTTGACCATCAATTAGGCTTTATGTTAAGGATTTGAGGATTCTTGAAAGAGAAGCCTAAACTTAGTCATATGACTAAATACCATTTAATTTATGTTAATTAATTGCTTAAATAAACTCAGTTAACCTTTAAAATAAACATATACATATTGGACTAACGAAGTTATGATTAGCCATTTGTAATGTATCACTTTAGTTTGATTCTCATAGAAATATAAGGAATTAATTTAAGGTAATTGAATTTATTGAGGATCAAACGATTCTTATAATGATATTAGAGGTTCGACAAATTCATGAGCATTGAATTCAAGTTAGGAAAGTAACCTTATTGCAATTAAAATGCCAAATTAGACCATAATCCTAGGGAGTTTCCAATTATATATACTTATCTATGTAGTCTTGCTCTATTAGTTCTTTTGCATTATTTTTTTTCCTTATTTAATTTAAATATTTCAATTAGCTTGGATAAGGTAACCACATTGGCATTAGTACTTGGCAAAAGTCTTAACGAGAGTTCTTAGAGAACAATACTTGATTTTCCATTACTATGTCAGTTGTTGATGATGTAGAATGCTGGCCATTTGGCCAAAACAAGTTGTTAACTTTATCCTCCAAGAATATCTTATGGATACATAATGATGGGCTAATGGCCTCGATGTTGGCAATGGTCTACCTTATAGCATGTTTGAAGTTTCTCAGCACTGCAAGGAGCTTTTCAACTTGCTTTTATGACAAATCAAAAGATTTAATCACATTGAAAGTAGAAGAATATCCTAAGCACACATAATTGCAAGTGAGATGGAAGCATTTTTTATTCAAGCGTAAATGGCTTTTCTATAGATGTATTAGGTGGCAGAAATTCTTTGATGATAACTCTAAAGGCTTAAATCTATTTCCTTACTTGATTGTTTTAGGATTAGGTTCTAACCAAGTAAGTTACTCATCTTCTTCATAATTTAAGCCAAAAAGCAAAGAGAATTTTAAAGAATTATCACAACCATCCTCTTGTAGTTTCTTAGCAACTAAAGAGTTGACTAAAGATATAGCTATGCATTTTTCTACTTCATCTAGCATCTTCATAGCTTTAAATACATTAATTATCACTTACTCATCGTAGACTCTCATTATCAGCTAACTCATTTGAAAACCAATCATAGTTCTTCTAGTAGCTAGATAAGGTGTCCCCAAAATAATAAAAACCTCTCTATCTACTTCATAGTCAAGAATGACAAAGTTAGCAAGGAATATAAACTTGTCTATGTTCACTAATACATTCTCAATTTTCCCTTGAGGTAAGCAATGGATTTGTCAGCTGATTGAAATGCCACAATTTTGATTTTTCTTCCCTAATTCCAAGCTTCTTAAAGATAAACATAGGCATCTAACTAATACTTGCCCCCAAATCATATAAAGCCTTACCAAAATAATTACTTCCAATAAAACAAGGAATTGTGAAATTTCCTGGATCTTTAAGCTTAGGCGGAATTTTATTATGCAAGATAGCACTGTAGCCTTCAGTCAAAGCCATGGTTTCAAATTCCCTATGTCTTCTCTTCTTGGTCAAGATGTCTTTCATAAGCTTAACATAATTAAGCATTTGCTCTAAAGCCTCAACTAAGGGAATATTAATATAAAGTTGCTTCAGCATATCTAAAAACTTTTTGAATTGTGCATCTTGCTACTATTTCTAAAATATCTAAGGAGAAAGAATGATCTGGCTACTTTGTTTTGACTTTATGGCAACATTCTGTTTTGTAATCTTTTCATTAACCTCTTTTTCTCATAACTCTAAATTTGTATAAGTCTCATGTCTGCTCTTTTGAATTGAAGTGGGCTTTAATTCATTCCCCAAGCTTCTTGCTGGCATTTCTAATTCCTTTTCATTTCCAAGAGTTATAGCTTTATAATGCTCTTTCCAATCTCTCCTTATAGTCTCAGTGCTACTTGTGGTCTATTTCGCAACTCATTAGCAAGTTAACCCACTTGATTCTCCAAATTCCTTAGTTAAGCAGCTTAGCTCTGAATTATTGCATCATTTTTTACCATATATCCGTTTAGCAAACTTTCTAATGAACTAGATTGCTCAACTAGATCAAGTCTTGGTTGTTGCTAAAATCCTAGTGGATGAATAGGTTAACTAGACATAGAAAACCACTAGGGCCTACACCTTGATTACTCTATAAGAAGTTAGGGTGCCATATTCACCCTAGATTATAAGTATTTAAATAAGGATTATTGTTTCTATCCCACATAATAAGCTGACTCTAGATTATAAGGACAAAAAAAAGCTTAGCTTCATTACAGTATACACAACTGACACTCCCTATAGCCTGAACTTGATTAACACTTACTCCCATATGAGTGGTTTTCAACATATTCACCAAAAATTACACTTAAAGCTATGAGAAATGTAACTGCATCTAGTTCATTAACTTGTATTGCCCTCCTATTAGCATTCTATCTCTCTGTAGGTCATTGATGATTATTGCTAGTCATCCTCTCAAGTTGCTCATAGGCCTTGTTATAAATTTTAGATAACAGTTCTCCTCCAGCAGATGCATCCACAATGGTTCTAGTATAACGACTCAAACCATTGTAAAATGTCTTCATTTGGATCCTATGAGGAATTCCATGGTAAGAAACTTTCTTAACAACTCATTGAACCCTCCCAAGTCTTATGCAAAGATTCACCATCCAGCTGCTTGAAAGATGTAATTTCATTTCTCAATTAAGTAGGTTTTGCAAAAGGAAAGTATTTTATCAAGAATTTTCAACATGATCATTCCAATTAGCAATAGAATTCAAACACGCTCTAATTTTATCACGCAGTGAGTATGAAAATAATTTGAGTCTCAAAACTTTTTGAATCACAATAGTCCACTTGAATGCATCATTAACCTCTATAATTTGCTTAAGAAACATATGAAGATCTTTTTTTCATAACCTACTAAATTGACTCACTAATTGAAGCATTTGAAACATGATTAGTTTTAGTTCAAACTTCTAAGCTTGGATGTTGGGCCTAACTATACACAGATTCAACCTACCTAGCATTGCTATAGGATATTCTCTCATAGATTGATCTCTGTCATCAACTGGAATAGCCATATGAATTGGATTTTCATTTTGTCCATTACCCTCTTGTTCAACCATATTCCTAACTCCAACTAAACCTTGTTGTTCTCTCCTTCTGGCTCTAAATGTACGTTCAATCTCAAGATCAAGAGATACCAACCCATTATCTCCTTGGCTCATACAATAAAATTACCAAACCTACTAACACAAATACAAACTAAATCAAAAGTCAGAAAAGAAATAATAAGTCAATTTCTATACTAATTTTTAATAATGACAATCTTAATAACAATACTAAAAACTTGTTGGGTTTGCAAAATATGCTACGCAAGTGCACATATAACAATACAATGATAAGTTAGTTCATTCCCACAAGGATTGAGTATCGTCCCCCTAATTACATCATATTTCATATGTTTTTACCAAGGACTTATCATATATTTTGGATGAGTTCTTTTGATTGAGTTCTTCTCCCCATCTTTTATTTATATTTTTTTCCTTTTTTATTTGTCGTTGTAACCTATATTAGTCTTTTGATAAAGAAATGAGAACTATTGAGTGAGGATTTATTTTAGTTGTATCCACATATATTCAATGAGGCATTAAGTTTAATTTGACTTGAATGACTAGGTTTGGCTTTTGAGAACAAATAGAACTAGATTTTTCAATTATTCCATGAACATAATGCACCGTATGATTAGTTTTTCTTAATTGATTGGGTTGAAATGCTAAGGAAAATTAATGTTTAAGGTAGTGTAATTCAACCTAAATGACAGTGTTTGGCTTTTAAGAATAGTTGTGTTTGATAATTTAGCTTTTTTCTTAATGCATTATGGGGAAACGTCTACTTAAATCCTTACCCACATGGCAACAATACTGGATTTTAAATCCTTTTACTACAATTTACAATTATCACAAAGTGAAAGGTAATCAAACTTCAAGCAAAATAAAAAATGATGTGATTGTTAATCTCCCCTTAAATTGTAGTATATTATAAAGTGCCATAGTATTAGCTATAGCAAAATGTTACAAGAAATTCTTCCAAATTGTTATGCTCAGCTTCTTAAATTGTATTTTATCATACTCTTATGAAATCCCAATTCAAGGAAGCCAAATTTAAACATAGGATTGGTTGGGCTATGTGAGGAAAATCATATATTCCTATATGATTACAAATCCTCAAATATTTGAAGAACCCACACTAATCAAGCTATGTCTCACTTGAATTGATCTTTCCTAAACTAATCTAAGCTAAATACTATTTATTAGAAATGTCATAATCCTAGCTGAGGAGATGTGACCAACACAAAGGGTGAAGTAAACCCTACTTCTATGAATCGAACAAAATAAGGCATGTTACTTGATTGTTTAATCACAAAGTCTTATAAGGGACATACTTTGTAATATCAGTTCATCACCTAATACAATTCACATAAATTAGACATATACTATTTATTCATTATATAGCCTTCATGTGGAAATTTCAATAGAGTCTCCCCATAAATATGGACTTCTTGAAATTTTCACAAACAGATATATATATATATATATATATATATACACACACATACACACATTAAAAGGTAGAGAGCTTTGTTCTCACAATTAAATTCACAATCAGACAAACCAATATATATACAAATAAAACTAACCCTACATTTAACATATGGAGCTACTAGATTACAACATATACAAGGTTTACAACAAAAGAATATCTTTGCCCTTATGGATAATGTAAGGCTCACCAAAAAAGATGTCTCTAGACTCTACATAGTAAAGGAAGGCCTAGGCTTAGTACTGCTATTAGAAAAGCATAAAGAAATAAGGGTGAGTGACAACACTCAGTGAGTAAATACCATTAACTATAAGGGAACAAAAGACTGGAAGAGTTATTTACAATCATTTATCATTTCAATGAAAATTTAAGGTACTGTAAATGTTAAAATAGGCTGGCACCAAAGAAGGGGTGAATTAGGTGTTTATAAAAATTTAAGATAAAAACACAATTTTTTTTTCCCAAATTGAAAACTTGATGCAAAATGATTTTCAATATATAAGTATGGAAGGTAATAAATAACACAATTAAAGTGCAATAACAAAAGAGCAAGGGAAGAGAGAATGCAAACAGAGCTTATCCTAGTTTGGCTTTAACACAAGCCTACGCCCAGTCCCCATACTCTCTTCAAGCAAAACCTTTCCTTGAATTTAATATCTCCACAAGGAATATCTTTCCTTGAAATAAAAAATATTTTTAAGAAGAAAATGCTCACAACAAGAAAACTCTCAAAAGAACAAATAACACAAATGATGCTCAGTAGCAAGAATAGAGATCTTTCATAGTATGAATCACTCAAGATATTTTTCACTTTGTATCTTGTGATTTCTAAGCTCTTTAGACATGTATATATAAGCCAAAAAAGCAACAGAACCATTTGGAGCTAAGGAGAAATTCAAACTTGTACAACTTGATTGTTGGAAGTAGCTCCATTTGTTGAATTTATGGTCATCATCTATTCCATTAGCCACAACTTTAAATGTTCATAGCTCTGGAATTTCAACTTCATTTTGAACAAATTATATACCACTAAAAAGCTCTATAAGTCTATTTTCTATCCTGATAAGTTTCATTGTAAAATTTAATTTGGGTTGAAAGAGTGACAATAGGTTAGATAACAAATTGACATATAAAGCCATAAATTGAGACATTCATAACTCATATATTTTAAATCAATTTTAATCATGTGATACACGAATGGAAAGCTTTATGGATCTAGTTTCATATGAAATAAACTTGATTTAAACATTCTTATCGATTGGTGAGATATTGTTGAAAATGTGACTAGAGGTCAGGAAAAAGTGTGATATCTATACCTAAAACTTTTACAATTATAACTTCATAATTTTAACACTATTTTTAAGCATGTGATATATGAATAGAAAGATGTTTAAGTCTATTTTCATATGCAATAGGTTTCAATTTGAAATTCCCTCTAATTTGTAAGACATGCTAAAAATAGTGATCCAAGGTCCAAAAACAATTCCGTTAAAATTTATCTCTCTTATCTTTTTTGTCCAAATTTATATTTTGAGGACCAAAATTTATTGGCCTAATAATGTAAGTCCATATGAATTTAACAAAATAATAATAAGCCTATGATATTTGGTCTAACATACAAGCTAAATACTTGGTCAAATTCATATATCCCAATATGCAGATTTTAATAACAATTAGTATAATGTAAACATTTTTTACCATGCATATGAGATTCCTATAAATATCCAATTTTGTTTGTCTATAATATTAAAGCCTATTGGATATAATATGAGTTCGTATATCTCATATAAGAGATGATTCAAGTATAAATTATTACATGTTAATGATTAATCAATTAAGCACATGTTGATACTATATGTCTAACTTATTTTTAACATTTTTGTCACATATTTGTCATGATCAAAACTAACATTGAACCTTAGGGTTAATAGCATAATTCAAAATACCTTCAAACCAGTGAATGTAAATCATTAAGTCCAAATTTTAAGATGTATAGTAAATTAAATGATACTTTACAAGATAAGAGAACTAACATGCATTCTAACCATGATTTAAGGAATACAGTGGTGGAAATCATCTCAAAAAACTAACAGTATATCAATAATCAAGCACTAGCAATGACAGTACAGTACAGTATAATAATCAATGGTAAGCACAGACGCACACAATTAGTCAATAAAATGGCCTAAGGCCTCAACATAATGATACAGTTCATGGTGCACCATGGTTAATACCTACTACTATTAGCTGCAAGGTCTTGTGTTGATATATTTCTAATAAAACATTTTCTTTTATAACCATGCAAATCCATTTCAAATATCCAATCAATGATTTTCCAAATATCCAAAAAGACATGAAGTATATGGAAATCATAAATTCTCTAAAATTCGTGTAGTAAACAATCCATTTAGAAATTTCTTGAAAACCATACAATAGCTAAATTTCAATATAGAAGTAAATCAAGTATAAGAACTCTATTTATAGCAAGATTTTCCAAAGATCCGTCATGTGCAGTAAAATCCTCGATAAGAAATCAATATATTATAATATAGACACTAGAGCGTATAAATTTGCTAATTCGTAAGGGAAAGTTCAAACTACAAGAAGAGAGCATAGTTAGTATACTTGGTTATGCACTTGTACTTTGTTATGCTCTTGGTGATGTCTTTAAGGATGGTTCAGATTGAACAATTCTAAAACACAAATAAATTAAAAAAAAAAAAAAGACAAAACTAGCAATTTCGAATGATAAGTTTGCACGCCACACTCAAGAATACTAGGTATGATTCGCCACATTCTAGAATAGAAGAGGGAGAGTGATAAGAATCAGGGATAATTTTGCCACTAAGTTTAGAAAACTTAGATAAGAAATTCACATATAAGAGGCTAAGCCAATTTTCAGAGCATTCAAGGTTGCATTTCTCATTGATAAGTTCTGTATTATAGCCAAGAACAACCCTCATGGCATAAGTCTAAGATTCAGTTAATTCTTACCTAATTTGGAAAAACATGCATAGAAATACACCTAACACCTTACTTATCTAACTTAGACTTTTAAGGAAACATAGCTCACCAAACTTGAACTTTAACTAATACTTAATTCAACTGTCATCACATGCATGATTAACTTTTCACAATTCATTCATTATAGCACATAATCAAATTACCCCACTTAAACTCAGACTTCATATAGAAGTTGGGCTTAAACCCTAAATGGTATGATTCCATTTTTAATTTCTAAACAACCATGGCCCAAATCTTCTTGGCCATAGAATGGGTAATCGGTCCAGATGGAGCTCCTTGGCCCAAGTCAGCCTCTTGTTCGACTTGAGGCTTATCACTTGGTCCAAATATATTTATGATATTCAATAATGCTTAAGGCCTTAAATCTTAACTAGTACACTTTGTTATACACTTATACTAATTTCAAGAATTTATCATTATTACCAATGTGGCCTTAGAGAACATCCAATGAAGTTCTAAAATTCTTCATTAAGTTGTTATTATCATACATGGCCACTTAATCAAGTCCCCTAAGGTTTCCCATTCATATTTCATTCCTTATTCTCCATGGAAAATTCAAGAAAATAAAGAAAAATATCAAATCAACTTACAATTGAAAACAAAAATTATCAGTAGCCTTAAATCACCTCATAAATGCTCAATGATGCAAGAGAAGCCTAAAAACTTCAAATTTAATCTCTTATAAGTATGCACATACACTTCCAAATTGGGTTTTCCAACTTTGAAGCTAAAACTCACAATTGACCAATGGTTGTAAAGGAGAGAGGTGCGAGAATTACCAAGGATGTGAAGCCCCAACTCTCTTTAGTAAGATTACACCTAATTGAGTTCAAATTTCCCACTTTTACACATAAGCAGTACTAGAATTGGGGTTTCTTCAATTTTGAGTTGATTACAACATAGTCAAGTTTCCCTTATCTCTTGGTATGTATCCACTATATTAGAGCATAATAACAACCTTTTAGCTCTTTGCATGTTTGCCAAAGAGATGTTATAGGACCATATAATTCATTTAATTGAAGAGTCATAGTTTTGGAAGTTCATGACATATATCCATGGCTCCCAACGAATTATTATAACTCAAATCAATCCCTTGTTATTTTGATATATTAAAGATAGTTTATGGTATTTGGCCATAAAGCACATAAGCACCTAAGTATATAATTTTCAGACTTTTAAGATCACCAATATCCTTGGGAATGTCTCGTACAATTTGGCAACCATAAGAAAAAAAAATTGCATTGTGCTGAGCATTATGCATAGAAAACCATATTGCAAAAAGCATACCTCTAAGTTACTATCTACAAGATATATCTCTTGAAGCATACTCAAGCTTCCAATCTCTCTTGGTATTTGACCAGAAAGCTTATTACCACCTAAGGATATAATGTTCAGATTTGAAAGATCACCAATGTTCTCTGGGAATATCTTTTGCAATATGTCTTATAAAAAGAAGAAGAAGCACCGCTATGTATCTAGTACTAATTAATAATTTGCTAAAAGCCTACTTCTTAAATTATCATGATCAAAATGTTACTCTTGTCGTTGCATAAACAAAAAAAACATAGCTCATGAAGCATAGTGTAGTTTCTAATTCTTGCTATATGTCTACTAAATCTTGTGTATAATGATGATCACACATTCTTGTGAGAGAATACATTGTAATTTATAAATATAAACTTTGCTTTAATGAAAGATTTTGTTTAAATAAAACATTAATGAATTTCTATACGTGCTAAGGTTTGAATCTCTGATCAACATTAAAGTATAAAATTTTTAACAACAATTTGTTCAAAAATATTTTCGACACATGGATTACATTTTTTTTTTTTTGTCAGTGTTTAGTAGCAAAAAACGAAACCTATGTAAACTCCAAAATTATTATCATTATATATATATATATATATATATATATATAACATAATTGTTGAAGTATATTGTGAGGATTTGAATGTCATGAAAGAAAAATATGAATAAATTACTTTTGACCCTTAAAATATATATAAAGTTCTATAGTAATTTTTACAATTTTTTTTTCAATTAAAAACTTAATTTTATGTCCTTTTTAAATAAATTTTGAGTATTAATTTAATTTTTAAACAATTGAGATAACTCCCAGGTAATAACATACTTTCTTTCATTTTACCAAACTCCCATCCCACTCAGCAACTCCAATTTCTCAAACAGAATGTAGTTAAGACTATATATCTATAGCTCCTTTGCATATTAAATACACGATAATGTTTTGCTTCATCTCTCTTCTTCCTTCTCTGATATAACTTCTTATATGTATCAGAGCTTTTGATCCATGGAGGCTTCCAATTATGTGCCATCAATAACATCATCGATGCAATAACTATCATTAGATGTTACAAAGATTGATATTTACACATTCAACCATACAATCTTAGAAAAGCTAAATGAAAGTAACTTCCTTTTTATGAAAGCAGTAACTCAAGTCCGCGATTTGTGGTTACAAACTGTAACAAGTCCTTACAGTTTGAACTAGTATACCACTTATGTATCTTTTTTATCAAAATAATAACTTAGTGAAGATCAATGAATCGTGTCATGAATAGGAGCAACAGGATCAATTATTAAAGTCCTGGGTACTTTCTTCTGTAAGAGAAGTGATGCTAGCATGAGTCGTGGGTGTGAAACTACATAGCAACTCAAGAACTAAGAATGGTTCTTCTCCTATGAATACTAATCTACTTCGTGTGAATTCCATTGTTGATGCACTTGCTCATGATGGTCATCCAATTTTGAGTCGTGATCACATCGATGCAATATTTTACGGTTTATCTTCATTCTACAACTACTAGGCTTGATCCATATAGTGTAATCAATGTTGAGTCTCTTCTTCTTACACAAAAAACTCAATTAGAAAAACATGTTAAATCTGATATAACAAAACCTTCGGCCAATGTTGCTTAACCTAAATCACAACAATTTGATACTAACAAATGAACATCTCTTAATACTAATTATGAACACTATAATTTGTCTAGGCAATGTGAAATAATAATAATTCAAGGAACCTCAAACAACTAATTAAACAATGAAATCACAATAAAAAATTAAAAAAAAAAAGGAAGAAAAAGAAAAAACAAAAATAATGTTAAAGTTAAAAAATTTAAATTCATATGAAAATAAATAAAAAATAACAAAACAAGCAAAGAAAAACAAATTAAAGTGGTAACGTGTGAAGGTATAAAAATGAAGAAAAGGAAAAAAGAGAACAGAAATAAAAGGGATCTATTTAAAATTGGGTCTATAAATAAAAGTAAAAATGAATCCAAACAAAATGGGATCAATTTGAAATATGACCTATGGAAAAGAAAATGAGAAGGCCACTTAAGATGGAGCTTAAAGATCCAAACGCCCTTTTAAATCAAGGATGTCTATTAACCTAAAACCATGACCCATTACATATGATCCATCTTATATCCAACTCCTATACTTACACATTGCAATGCTTTCTCATTTTTCTCACACTTCACCCATTGCACTTCATGCTTTCTCCTCATCTAATATCACTTGCATTTCATTTGTATTTTGATTTAATTTTTCAAAATGTTATTTCTTTCTTTTCCTTACACTTCACATGTGGCATTTGCTTCTCTCTTCTCATCAAATTTCACTTGTATTTCATTTTATCATTGTTTAATTTTTCATATTCTTATTTCCCACTTAGCATACAATTCAAGCCACATTCATTCCTCTCATCAAAAATTTCATTTCACATACATTTCATTTGCACCTTTACTCAATTTTCATATTTTTGATTCTTCCCTAGCTCATTCTGACACCACCCTAGCCCTCATGGATACTCTCATCTCATTTTGGGGGTTTTCTCTCAAGCAACCCTAAGTGCTAGAAGATTCTGAAACTAAAGGCTAAGGGAAAAAGGTAATCCTCTTTCACTTTTTTCATCTCCTCTTTCTTTTTTACTTTAGGCATCTATCTAAGGTGGAATTTGCAATGTTGTTTTGGTTGATTAAATGCTATATCTTGTGTGTATCTTCCCCTTTGATTATGACGTGTACCCTTGGTAAGAGACATTATATAAGGTACCATTTCTAGGGGCTGCTTTTTGTGTATATCTCCCATGGATTATGGCATGCTCCTTGCTAAGAAATATAATGTTTTTTAAGGGCCAAATTTTGTATAAATTTCCCCTTTGATTAAGGTGTGTTTCTTTCCTTGAAAGTATGAGGTAGCTAAAGAATATGATGATTTATTTCGCAGCATTTTACCTCTCTTTTAATCTCATGATTGGTGCCTCATTGGTGCCTATTTCTAACTTACATATATTATCCATTTTGTGCCTTAAGTATATCTCATTTTAGCATTTACATGTTATCCAAATTTGTGTCTTAATTATGCCTAATTCTAGCTTACTTTTCCTGTCCACTTTGTGCTTCATTTGAGCTTATATATGTTGTCCACATGTATTCTTAAGTGCATCTCACATGAGCTTAATTGGGTCATTTTTAGTCTTAATTGCACCTTATTAGAATTTTATGTTGCTATCCATTTTTCCTTGCATTTGACGACATGTTACTTTGAATTTTTCAGCCATGATATATGTTGAATATTGTGCGTTTTTCTCTTTTAATATAAGTTAAATTCACTGCACTTAAGCATCATCTTTGCTTATCAAAGTAGGGTTAATTGCATATCCACTTTTCTCTTTAAACATGTTACATGATTACCTCATGTATCTCCTAATTTTGGCCGTATGTATGTATGAGGTGTGGTAGCCCCAAATTATGGGAAATATGGCTATTTGAAGCATGAGTATTATGGCTAAATTATGGCTAAACCAAGGATAAGGAATAATCCAAGCAAAGGTGGCATTAAATGGTGGTAAAGTTTGTAAAAATAGGTTTTATGGTTGTCCAAAATTCATGTAATTAGTGTAATCTTTGATGTTGTAAATGAGAGATGATAAATGTTCAAATGGGCACTAACCCACACAAGCATCAATGTATGTCTATTATTATCATTAATCTTGTCATATGAGGTCTAATGCCCTAATAGGCATTTTTGGTTGTTTGCCATATAAGGTCTAGTGCCTTCATAAGCATTTTTACTTTGGTGTTGTCATTGAAGGACCAACACCTCTAGAGGCTCATTTTATAAAAATTGTTTTATTTTTAATATTAGTATTGTTGTGTGAAACCAACATCTTCATGTGCACCTAATGAATTCACTAGTAGGGCCATCTAAAAACCTACGATTCCATGGGTATTATCCAATACTAGACGTGTACATTTCAAATAAGTTTTGAATTCCAACAACATGTATCTATTTATAGTGTAATAACCTAAAAAATTATATATTTTAAAAATAAAATTAGGGACTTAATTACATGACATTAAGGTTTGATGGAGTCAAAATATAATATCATAGTTTAAAATTTGTTAAGGTCAAAAAATAATTTTAGCCAAAAGTTTTTAAAATGCCCCAACTTATATTTCTTTCCCATGTCTCATTTCATTTCGCTGCTCCTTCTTGTCTCGCTGGTGCATGCATCAGTTAAGGGTTTTCCTTTATTTTCTTTCATTTCATCAATATCTTCCATTCTTTTTTCCATTTTCGTCCACTTTGGTGCAAGAATAACCTTGCTCTTCACATCCAATTTGGATTTAATAAAATTCAAAGATTAGGGTTGGTAGGGTTCTTAAACTCACTATTTCAAGTATATTGATGGGTTCTTTCTTATCTTACAATTTTCTCTTCAAGTTTCCTTCCATTTTTGTAGTCTCCCTCTTATTTCATTTCTTTGCTTTCTCCTTCTTCCATGTATGTTTGCAAATTTACTTTTCACCCTCCATCGTTGGTTCTATGTGAGCTCTAATAGGGGATTTCAAAATTTGACTTTAAAAGTGTGATTCCCATATTTTATTCAACTTTTTAATTTTATAATGTAAAATATAAAATCAATTTAATTTATGATAGCTTAATTTGATAAACCTAAGTCTAGGTTTAGTGATAAAAATAGTAATCTTAGAGAAAATTTAGGGATTTAGGTTTTAAAGGTTATGTTTAGTTAAATTTGTAATTATTAATGCAAATTTAAATACTTAGGATTTATTTGTTAGTGTAATTTTAGGTAACATTGTAGATACCCCTCAACAGAGGTTGAGATGTAAGAATAAGGGACCTACACTATCATGTTCATATTGGTGAGTGTATAAGTAGCAAAGTAGTACCTTTTCATTTTACTAAAAGATTATATTTTCTGGTCCATTTTTCACTCTCTTTTTCCATGCTCTACATCTTATAGGGGAAACAATTCATGAATTTTAAATCTTTTAATTACATATATATGATATGCATGGATATATGAAAATATGATGATAAATGAGGTCTTTGATTTAAATGTGCTAATGCTTATGACATGGGCACTTGGTACATGAGAAGTGCAAGTAGAAATATAAATTAAGGGAACCATATTATGTGTATGGTGTAAATATTGGAATACTTTATGTTATTGAAATGGCATTATGTGTATATGTGAAAAGATAATGTTGTAGTGGAACTCTTAACTTTAATTATTTCTTTTACTTTCTTTATAAGGTCATGATGATATTTTATCTAACTTTATCCTCTTTGGTAGTGCATTATTTTATTGATCATTTTAATCATTTATACCATTTTGTTTCATTGCATCATTGAAACTATTTCTATCTACTTATATTTTGTTATTTAATATGTTAAGTAATGTGTTATTTATTCACATAACCTATTTACATGGTCTATTTATATTCAATAGCTTTGAAAATTTAAGGTTCGATGGGAATTCATATTAGAACCTCATAACAGTCAGTGAGGGTAACAACCTAGGTGCACCTAGATGAGATAAGATATTGATATGTATATGATAAATGGATATAGGTATAAACTTTGATACATATCCGATAGATGGATACTGATATAAGATTTTGAAACATATCTAGTGAGGAGATATGGTTTTATATGTTTTGTATCATATTTGATGTGGAAATATAGGGGTGGAATATTATAATGGCAATGTAAGGTAATATCCAATGCAATGATAAGAAATGAAAAGTGTTATTGCATGGCATGATGATTCTAGTTCTTTCCTTAAATACCCATTCCATATAAGATTACGAGGTTTAAAAATTTTGTTTTATTTTATTGAAACTTAGTTCCTTTTCTTATATGTGTGGTGTGTGTGTGTGTGCGTATGTATTTGTGAAAAACTCAAATGTCTCCATTGTTTTCCCTTCCACTTACTTTGATATTTATGCACTCACTAAGTCAATGGTAGACTTACACCTCTCCCTTTAACATTTTTTCAAATTGGTAGGTGTAGTGAAGCTATTTTGGGACTTACTTGATACCTAGACTTCTTTTTGGTATGATATTTTGAGATAGTTACAATGTATATCCAAATCCATGGTGGGGGCTACTAGATGTTTGGTTGTTTATAAGATGTACAAACATTGAAAATGTTGTAAGCCTTGTGTAGGCTATTTCTTTATAACTTTAGATATATATTTTGTGGCATCAATGTGATGGTATGACTGTTTGAAATTATTGTGACTTTTTTGGGTTATGTATGGTTATACAAGAATAGGAAACATTGAAATTTTAGGGTCGGTGCTACCAAATTTTTGGCAACCTCTAAATAAATTTGTGAAATTGCATTTTATTATTAGTTTTATGGGCCTTGTGAGCATGTTATCTTAGGTTTACTAGGCTAGGGTGGTCTAACCTATGCGTCGATCATGACCAATTATTGAAAAAATATTAGCTAGTCCTAGGACACTTAGGTTCCAACTGATTTGGTATACCAGTTCCAATAAAATCATTCAAAAAGAAAAGTGGGGACCATTAAAGAAATGATGTTATTGGGACTAGTACACAACATCAGCTACCACCTAAGTGTTCTGGGACCAGCTAATATCTTTTCCTAATTATTTGGTTCGTGACAATACATGTTTTTAAAAAATAAAGTTGGATTTCAAGGACTCATGTACAATCAACATTTATTTCAAAAAAAAAAATCTTAAATTTGAAAAAATCAAATAAAAATGAAATTATCTCTTCTTAATAAAAGTCCTTTTTAAAATTTCTTATTCTTTTTTTTTTATTGTTGTTTTTCTAAAATGCAAAAAAGGCAATTTTAATAAACAAGCAAAGATATCTTTCATTTTTCTTAAATGTTTTCAAATAAAATACTAAGTCCAAAATTTCTTTATTTTTAGAAATTCTTTTTTTAAATAATCAAAACTTAAAAAATACATGTTTACTTTTTTCCCACCAATATTCCTAAATTAAGGCATAAATAAATCATTTTTTCCAAATCCAAAAAAATTCGAATGAGGAGAGCAATGAAGTAAGGTTAAACCGATTTCATTAATTAAAACACACTAACCCAAATTTCAAATCATTTTATTTATGAAAATCTATTAGATTTCAACTATTTTGTTCCTGAAATAAAAAAACTAACCCACTAACATGTCTTTTTAAATGAACTACATAAACTTTGATCCCTATTGTAGAGTACATAGGCTTTAGGCTCTTATCCTAGGTCAAATTCACCCTTTGTATATTTAACCATTTTTTGTTTACATTAATTTCATTTAATTTCTCTGTTTATTTCGTGCATGTTTTGATTTGGGAAATTAAAATAAACTGAAGGTCGTATCCCATTTACTTCGCTTAACTAGTTTAAGTTAACCATCCTTACAAACAAATAGAATCTAAACTCATCTGGTTGCACAAACCACACTTCTATTTTCATTCAGTTTTCCAAAATTTTCTTTTTAAAAAATTTAGTGGTGACTCCAAGTAAATAAGTTTTTGAAATTAGTTTTAGGAATCAATTTCCACCTCTTTTCATTCATTATCCATCGTGATATCAAGTATGATAGGTAAAAGTGCCTATAACCATGGAAGTAATTATGGCAATTATTGAGGTGGTTTCTGGCAAAATTGATTGTTGTAGAATGAATTCCCAATGTCCAAATGTTCATTATTAAATGTTTGGAAAGTTTGGTCACCTAGCTTCCTACTCTTTTTACTGATATGATATAAATTTCCAAGGCAACTCTTACACTCAGCCCTCAGTATTTAAATCTCATGCTTGAAGAAGAGATTCTCCCATGTCTGCAATGCTTACAACACCAGATACGGTGTATGATAATGCATGGTACCCTAATCCAAGAGCCATAAATCCTGTCACTCATGATTATCAAGGTTTTACTTACAAATAGCCATATGATGGAGATGAAAGGTTGTTTATTGGTGATGGATTTGGTTTGTCAATACTGTTTTTACACTGTTCAACATAAATTCAACACACAAATTTCCACTTAATTATCTCTTACATGTGCATGCCAACATGAAAAATTTATTGAGGGTGATAAGTTTGCTAGAGATAATTGATAAGGTGTTTGTTTCTTTAATTTCACCCATATCGATATTTTGTCAAGGATTAGGTTACCAAGATAACAATTTTATAAGGGAAGTTGCATAATGGTCTCTACAAGTTTGAATAACTATTGTCTCAAAAGTTTAATTCTGGAAGGAAGGCTTGGATAGCTAAATCAGTTTCTAACACTATGGCTTCGAGCATTAGTTTCCTTTGTGCACAAAGTAGTAATAACTTTGTCCTATGGCATGAAAGGTTAGGACATCCATCAATACCTATTGTGAAAATTATTATTGTCACAGGGTGGCTAACAACTAAGGAAAATTTAGTGTATGTTAGGTGGCCAACCAAAGAAAAAGTAAAAAAAAAAAAAATTTTTGCAATTGCAGTTTACTCCTCTAAAATTTACATTGAAGCCCTTCATCCTTCCCTATAAATAAAAAGCTTTAAAATGTCATTTCTCACAACTAAGAAATGAGTAATCCTATATAAAGAGTGAGACTTGTAAGATTAGTATTCTCCTATTAGCAAGAGATATAAAAATATTGTATCATCCTTGTTACATAGAGAAAAGGTATAACTCCTATTTTCCTTATAGTGAAGCCATTTCTTCATGTTTGTGGTTTTTTACCCTATTGGGGTTTTTCCACGTAAAATTTTGTGTGTCATCTCAAATTATTTGCTACAATTTTGCTTCTATCCACTGTCTATTTGCTCTACAATTAGTACTAAAGCTTATTGGGGTCTATTATTATCTACTTATTGTATGCTATGTGACTACCACTAATATAGTAGATCTTCCATATCAAAAAATAAGTAAGATTATTTTCACCATGGTACTGGGTACTATTCAAGTGTAGGCGAACTATTCATATGTAAGGTTACTGTTCATACATATGGTTACTATTCATGAAAAATAGTTGGAGCTATTTTTGCTCACAAATAGACAGTGATTAAAGCAATTGCAGCAAAATTTAAGATTGAAAAGTTAAACGGTAGTAATTTCTCACTATGGAAGCTAAAGATAAAAGATATCTTGAGAAAAGATAATTGTATTATAGCTATTAGTGAAAGTCTGGTTGAATTCACATATGAAAATAAATGGAACAATATGGATGAAAATGCAATTGCCAATCTTCATCTAGCACTTGCAGATGAGATACTATCCAGCATAAAGGAGAAGAAGACAACAAAAGAAATTTGGGATCATTTGACCAAGTTGTATAAGGCCAAGTCACTACACAACAAAAGTTTCTTTAAAAGGAAATTATATACTATACAGATGTATGAAATTACTTCAACGATGGAGTACATCAACACTCTGCATACTCTATTTTCTCAACTTACATCGTTGGGCCACAAAATAGAGGTGAATAGACGTGCTGAAATTCTACTTTAAAGCCTACCTAATTCTTTTGACAATCTTGTCATCAACTTGACTAATAATGTTCTTATGGACAACTTAGTTTTCAAGGACATTGCACTGGCTATTTTGAGAAGAAAATCGGTGCAAAAACAAGGAAGAGAGGTTGATTTGTTCACAACAAGCAGAAGCATTGGCAGTGATGAGAGGAAGATCAATAGAAAGTGGCTCAAGTGGGAGCTAGAATCAAGGTAGATCAAAATCAAAGAGCAAGAAAAATATCAAGTGTTTCAAATGTAATAAAAAGGGACACTATAAAAATGGGTGTTGGAATTTGAAGAAGAATGCAAAGGCCAAAGGCAAGGATACTAAGTCATTAAGTACTCAAGGATGCGTTGCAAGTACCTCAAATGACAGAGAAGTCTTATATAGTGAGACAACAATAATTGTTGATGGCAAAAAAAGGTTCAGTGATATTTGGCTTGTAGACTCAGCAGTAACGTTGCACATGACCATACGAAGAGAATGGTTCCACCATTATAAACCTGTCTCTGGAGGATATATGCTTATTGGAGATGATTGTTTCTTAGAGATCGCTAGAATAAGCACCATCAAACTAAAGATGTATGATGACATGACTTACAACATCCAGAAGGTCTGGTATATGAAGGGTTTCATGAAAAATCTATTGTCTTTAGGATAATTTGATAGCAATGGGTATAAAACTCAAATACAGGATGACATTCTAAAAGTCATTAAAGGCGTACTTATAGTTATAAAAGCAGAAAAGATAGCAACTAGCTTATATATGCTTAAAGGAGAAACACAACAACAAGGAGAAGTCTCAATTACATCAAATGATTCAGCAGGTGAGGAATCAACAATATCATGTCATCATAAACTTGGCCACATGTCAGAACATGGATTAAAGATTCTTGCAAAATAGAATCTTCTTCCTAAACTCAAAAAGGTTTCTCTACCTTTTTGTGAGCATTGTGTTACAAGTAAGTAGCATAGGTTGAAGTTTAATAGCTCTAAATAGAGAAGTAAAGCTATCTTAGACCTAGTACTCTCTGATGTTTGGCAAGCACAAGTCTTATCCCTAAGAGGAGCAAAGTATTTTGTCTCATTCATTGATAACTACTCCAGGAGATGTTAGGTGTATCTAATCAAGAGAAAGGAAGATATGTTTGCAGTTTTCAAAACCTTCAAATCACGTATGGAAGGTGAATCTAAAAAAAGGATTAAATGCCTGACATCAGACAATAGAAGAGAATATACTAGTAATGAATTTAATACTTTCTATTAACAAGAAGGTATCAAAAGACAATTCACGATGGCATACACTTCACAATAAAATGGAGTGGCAAAGTGGATGAACAAGACTTTGTTGGAAAGGACAAGGGCAATGTTAAGAACTGCTAGATTAGCCAATTCATTTTGGGCAAAAGCAACCAAAACAGCTTGCTATGTTATCAATCAGTCATCATCAACCGCAATTGATCTAAAGACCCCAATGGAGATATGGACTAGGAAGTTAGCTAATTATACAAACCTCCATATGTTTAAAAGTCCAATATACGTGATGTACGATGCCCAAGAAATTACAAAGCTAGATCTAAAATCTAGAAGATGCTTATTCTTGGGATATGCTGATAAAGTAAATGGGTATCACTTGTAGGATTCCATTAATTACAAAGTTATAGTCAGCAGGGATGTCATCTCTCTTGAAAAGAAACAACATATGCATGAAGGTGATAGTACTTTAAAAAAAATGGTAGACACCACTACAGTGTATATTGAAGGAGGAGAAAATAAAATAAAAGCACCAGATTCTTCTAAAGCAACATTAGGGTACAATGAATAAGAACAATCTAATCTTATGACTCCATAAGTTTGACAATCAACTCGGGAAAGGAAAGAACCAGTTTGGCACTCACATTACATTATGGAAGGCAATGTTGCATACAGTCTACTCACAAAAGATAGAAAGCCTTCAACTTTTTGAAAGGCTATGGAAAGCTCAAAAGCTTCTTTGAGGTTAGCAGCAATGTAAAAAGAAATTGAAGCCCTCCATAAGAACAAGGCACGAGATCTTGTTCCACTACTAAAAGAACGAAAAGCCATCGGGAACAAATGGGTGTACAAGATCAAAAGAACTAGTCATGATCAAGTTGAACGATATCGTGCTAGACTAGAGGTAAAAAGATTTGCTCAAAAAGAAGGCTTTGGTTACAATGAGATATTTTCTCTTGTAGCTCAACTCACAAAGGTTCAAGTGGTCTTAGCAATATAGGGTATATTTAACTTACATTTAGAGTAGTTAGATGTGAAAACTACATTTCTTCATGATGATATTGAAGAAAAAATTTATATGCTCCAGCCAAATGGGTTTGAAGAAAAAGGAAAAGAGAACTTAGTTTGTAGGTTAAATAAATCTCTATATAGTCTCAAACAGGCACTGAGATGCTGGTATAGGAGATTTGATTCCTTCGTCATAAGTCTTGGACACAACAAACTTAATGCAAACTCTTATGCATATACCAAAAGGTTTAGTGCAAATGATTTATTATTATATTGTTATATGTAGACGACATGCTAATAGAAGGCCCCAACAAAGATCGTATCAATGAATTAAAGGCACAATTAGCTAGGGAATTTGATATGAAGGACTTGGGACTGGCAAACAAGATTCTAAGGATGCAAATTCACCAAGATAGAAATAACATGAATATTTGGCTTTCTTAAAAGAATTATTTAAAGAAGATCTTGTAATGCTTCAATATGCAAAATTGTAAGCCAATCTCGACCCCATTTCTTGTTAATTTCAAGTTATCCTTAAGCATGAGTCCTAGCAGTGAAGAAGAAAGGAAGGAAATGTCTCGAGTACTGTATGTATCAGTAGTAGGTAGCCTAATGTTCACTATGATTTGCACATGACCAGACATTGCACAACCAGTGGGAATGGTTAGTCTATATATGGCGAATCCTGGCCGAGAACATTGGAATATTGTAAAAAGGGTCTCATGATACGTTAAAGGAACCACAGATGTTGCATTACATCATGGAGGATCAGATTTCACCATTAGAGGCTATACAGATTTAGATTTAACATATGATCTTGATAATTGCAAATCCCCTAGTGGTTATGTGTTTACTGTTGTAGGCAAAGTTGTACACTGAATTTTAAAACTGCAACCTATTGTGGCCACTTTGATGACTAAAGTAGAATATATTGCAGCTGCATAAGCTAGCAAAGAAGCAATTTAGTTGCAAATATTGTTGGAAGAGCTCGACTACAATCTCAGAAGATTACACTGTTTTAAAATAATCAAAGTGCTCTCCACTTGGTGAAAAATCTAGCATTCTATTCTAAGACTAAACACATACGAGTCCAATATCACTTTATCCAAGAAAAAATGGAAGAAGGAAGTGTGGATATGCATAAAGTCCATCCTAAAGATAACCTAACAGATGTACTGACAAAGCTAGTGAACACTGAAAAGTTCATATGGTGTAAATCTTTTATTGGCCTAGCAGAGACGTGAGCAACATGAGATAGCAAAGAATGAAGAATGATATGAAGGTTGATTGATGCTTAATCAAATCTTCAAGTAGGAGATTGTCAAAGGGTGGCTAATAACCAAGGAAAATTTGGTGTATGTTAGGTGGCCAACCAAAGAAAAAGAAAAAAAATTTTGTTGTAATTGTAGTTTAATCCTCTAAAAATTGCATTGAAGCCCTTCATCATTCCCTATAAATAGAAAGCTTCAAAAACTCATTTCTCACAACTAAGAAAGGAGCAATCCTATATAGAAAGAAAGAGTTGTGAGATTAATATTCTCCTATTAGCAAGAGAAGTAAAAATATTGTATCATCCTTGCTACATAGAGAGAAGGTGTAACTCATATTTTTCTTATAGTGAAGTCCTTTCTTCCTTGTCTATTTTTACCCTATTGGGGTTTTTCCATGTAAAATGCAATGTGTTATCTCAAATTATTTGCTACATTTTTGCTTCTATTCAATGTCTATTTGCTCTATAATTATGAATCATTGTATTGCTAGATATGATATTAAAAGTAATTAAGTGTTTTGGAAATTTTGTGTTTTAGCAATAAGTCATCATTTTCCTTATCAGTGTTCAGATACTGCTTATTGAAGTCCTCTTGAATTAATTCATACGGAACAGTGAGGTGCTGGAGAGATTTGTTTCTAAAGAAAAAAATCTGAAACTGTGTCATATGTTTTGGATTTGATTTCTTGTTATTTAATTAAAATATGATAAGTATTTCTTCAATTAATAATATTATTATTTAATTTGGAAATAACACAATTATCTATTATAATTATGTACATGTCAAAATATAATTTAAAAACTAAGTACTTGTCATGTTTTAATTAAAAAATAATATAATAAAAATAAAAATAAAAAACAACATATAAATTTTTTTATCTTTTTGTGGTTGAAAAAATTGTGTTATCTGACTAGTAAGAAAACGTGGCTCATAAGAGACAATAGGATAAATTAGATAGACCATGTTAAGCTACTACAGATTCACCCATAAGAAGCCCCACAGGAGGAGATCTGCTTCTCTTTATGCAGAGGACTTGACAAGTTTCCTATTTTTTTTGGATTTTATGCACTGCTCTTTTTTTAGGCTTTTTTAATTTTTTTTTTCATTTTTAATTATTTGATAATTAATTGGGTGACATTCAATTTGATGTAGCTGGATATAATTATGCAAATGTAAATTGGGAAGGTGCACATAATAATTGACAAGAATTTTTTGCATTCTATCTTTTTCTCTCTATTCTTTTCTAAGGTTTTGGTTTTTTTTTTTTCTCCGTATTTCATCTCTGCTTTTTTCTTTGGTTGAACCAAATCATTTTTTCATCATACTATGCTGATCATTATTATCCCATTTATCTCTTATTCTCAATTAATGCAGTAGCCACATGACCCAAAAACCAATAATAAGGGCACAAAAAGGATATAGAATGATTTTTTATTAATTTTAAACTAAATACTATATAAGGATTAAGCTATTGATAAGCCATAAATATGTTATATTTGTATACATTTTACTAAGGACTTATCACATATTTTCAATAAATTATTTGGAATTAATGACCAACTGATGTTAGTTTTACATTTTTTGGATTATATTATTTGATTGTCTCCTTATAGTAAGTTGATTTGATATTACATTGTTCATATGATAATTGTAAGGAATTAATTTTATATAAGGAAATTAAGGGATTAAAGGCTTGGAAGAGGAAGATTCAAGGATGTTTGAAAGACTTTCACAAACATTTTAGGAGTTAGAAGAAGTCAAGGAAAAAAGTTGATATGGTATTCAACTTAGGATGATGAAAACTTAACATCAATGCCACTTTTGAGCCCCCTTAATATTAGAATTTGAAGATAACTATTTCTTGCAAAGTTGTAAAGCTCATCAATATCTTTCTAATGACTGGTAGTTTAGAAAAATTGATTTCAAATTGCAAAGTTATGGCTAAAACACTAAAAATGTGTCAGTGGACATATTCAGAATGCCAAGGTGTCCAAAAAGTAATGCCTAGGCACCTAGAATCACGTAAAACTCAAAACTCTACATTTTAAGGGTATACAAGGGGGTATTTTCAATTTTTAAAGGTTATATATAACTAGGATACAAAAGGGAGCTCAAAAATGGCTCTAAAGAACTAGAAACATTTCAAACTCTTTGGTCTTCTAAAGTGTTTTTCAGAAGAGGCCAAAGGTTGGTCTCCTTAGACCTCCTTTGCCCAAACCTCCATAGATTTGTGTTGCTTCTTATTTAGAGCTCTCATGTAATTTAGTTAATTTAAATGATAGCAGGTGGATTGAATGATTTGTTTTGTTAAATTTCCTCATAATTTATAGTCATGGAATTGAATACCCATAAGGTTTTTGTTAAAAATGTTTCATTAAGAATTGAGTGCAATTTAACTTAAACATTTGGAGACAAGATTTAAGGTAAATTCATACTTCCATTATATTCCCATTTATTTCCAAGGGCTTAAAACACCTTAGAATTAGCTCTTCTCAAATGCTTAGAGACAAACTTTAAGGGACACTAATGGTTAAGATAGTGCAATTCCACATAAATGTTTGGAAACAACCTTTAGATAGGTAGTGTTAGCTAATTTAGCTCGAGTTTAATGTATCCTATGGAAAATTTCACTTGAATGTTTGGTGACAACTTTTAATTGGAATTGAAACTGGTGTTAAGATAAACAGGTTTATCTTTTTAGAGAATTAAATTTTTTAAATGTGAAATTAAACTATATCATTGCATCATTAATAATGAACTTAATAACTTAATTATCCTCACTTTAGTCCTAATTAGCTTAATCTAATGTAGTGTCATGAGTTTTTTTTTTTTTGGTAGTTTGGCCTTAGTGTGCCTTGTACTTTAGATGCTTAGTTTATGTCTTATTATAGTTGCAACTATTCATAGTAATTAGATTTATTTGGACCACTAGAGTATATAATGTAAATAATTTCAATAACACATACTTTTGTATAAATTGTATAATTCATAAACAAAAATTCAATCCCAAAAACAATAAAGATAATACCTTATCATTTTGGAAACAATAATGAATTTTCATAACTTTTTACTACAATTTTACCTATATACTTATGGTCCTCAATTGTGAATACTATAAATAGAAGAAATTAAAAAATGAAACAAAAATTTAAAAAAGCATTTAGGCTAATTTATAAATACGAAAAATTTAGGGTCATTTTCTAAATTTTGACATTTATCATAATTGGCAATATTTTATTTGGCCACTAATTGATAAGGCGGCGTCCTACTAAAAAAATATAAATAAAATACCAAAAAATTTGACAAGTATCATTTTTGTACAATACTGGGTTCTGGTGTTTGTGTGTCAATATATATATATATATATATATATATATGGGAGACAAAGTAAGATTTAAAAAAAAGGTATCAAGCATTAATTTAATCGAAACTTGCAAGAAATTAAGAAACCTTAAACCTTCCCAACATCGACATGCCAAATATTGTCATTATTATTAATGCATAATGATAGCGGCCTATGAATACCCTATCAAATATTGTCTCTTGCCTTGCATAATTGTATTCTATAACACCAAGTATGAAAGAATGTCTTTAATTTGGATTTTGGCTATGATTAGAATTTATATACTAATTACATTTGTTAAACAAATTTCTTATGCAGAAACAAAAAATTTTATTATTGAATAAAATAAAATAAATACTTTGAGCAATTGAACCAATCTTAAATTTAATCTTTACAACAATTATAAAAATGTTGGCTCAAAGATAACACTTCAGCCATCTCTTTTTCACTCATATTATTATATTTGTTAAATGATATATATATATATATATATATATATATATATATAATTTTTAGGATCCAACCCTATGGCTCATCACTTTCTCACATTATTTCATGCCATCGAAAGAAAAGAGAAAACCAAAAATTCATATATATATATATATATATATATATATATATATATATAATTTTTAGGATTCAACCTATCAAATAATGATGGCTCATCACTTTCTCACACATTCATGAAATCTATTATTTCATGCCTTCAAAATAAAATTATTCATGTTCATAATCACCATGAGATTCATCTATATCATGTACATAATCAATTATTTACTTTTCTTTCTTTTTTTTTTTTTTAAATCATCAGCTAAGGAGAGGGGTTTGTGAAGGTAGGTGATAAGACTATTTGTGGACTGTGGTAAATATGACGAGTTACATCTATATTCCCCTTCACAAAAATATCACAAACTTATGAATACTCCAATTTATCCTTCGAGCTTAAGCAAGATTTTGTAAATATCTATTATTGTAACTGTTCTGATGGTGTTTTCTTCTTTTCAACCAGGAATGGTTAGAACATCATCAAAACCCCAGGTGCTTCTACTAAATTCAGCACAAAAAAAGCCAAATGGGTACCTACAGACAAATGTCCAGCAGTTAGTGAATTTGAAAAAAAAAGAGAGAGAGAGAGAGAGAGAGAGAGAGAGAAGTTCCAATTTATGCTAGCACCATGATATAGCTAAACAAGGTTGTTTTATTAAAATCTCAAAAAGCTTTTTATTAATTTATGAAAACTGGCATCACATACAAATCATAAAAAGTCAATTTTAAAACAGTTCTTTGGATTTTTGTTAGTGGGTTTTATTATATAAAATAATAACATGCAAAAATGTTCATGTAACTAATTTTTTCCAACAAAATATAGAACTTTCTATACATCTGAGATTGAAAGAGCTTCAGTTTAAAGGTAAACAATATATTGCATGTTGAATAGAGAGAAATTTTCCATGTCATTTCCTCTTTAAAGACATAGCATTAAAAAAATTTTGACATTTACAAATAAATAAAGAATTTCCTATTTCGGGTGGTAATGGGATTATGACAAATGGGTTAAAGATGATCTATTAGCCCTTTTAAATACATTAAAATTTTGTACAAATTTCTAATCCATTCATAATATATTACATTCAATAAGAGAAATGTACAAAATTAGTCTCCCATTATTAAATTTTGTGACACTTTTTGGTCTCTCATAAATTAATTGAGAAAAATTAATCTATTACAAAGTTAAATTTATATAATAATTAGTGAAAGACTAATGATTTTACATAAAATAATATTTTTAAGCAACTAATTTGTTGCAGTTAATTTACAATGTATAAATTGTCACAAAATATGAAAGTGGGATACCAATTTGATACTTTTATCCATTCAATAAAAAGTGTCAAGTTTTATTATGGTTATGTTTAGCACCCAAACAATACATGAAACAGAATTTGGCAGAAATAGACTATAGCATAATGTCATACCTGGCAGGGAAAATGCATTTAATCGCTTCTGTGACCATGTTAATCTACATTGACCAATATCATAATCATTAAGTTGCATATAAGTTTCAAAATTTTCACACTTACTGAAAATGAATGTTAATTAATAAATTTCTATGAGAGAGAAAATTAAAAAATTATAATAAAAGCTATTCATAGACTTTTACTTACATTAATAGTTGTTATTAGAAAGAAAAAACATATATTCTCTAATTTAAATTTGTTGTGTTTTGGAGAAAATGTATGAATTTAGATTTGTTACATTTAAAAGGAAATATATAAATATAACGGTTAAGATTAAAAGAAATGTACGAACTAACGATTCAAATTAATCTTAATAATTGTACATGATAAAAAATTTAACTTTTTGACATTAAGCGGTTACCAATTTTTTGATCAAACAGTTTAGAATTAAGAAACTACACAAATTATAGCAAATCTGAATTCTATTTTATCTCCTTAAATTGAGTATTTATTACAAGTTTACATCTAACTATATTAGCCCTATTGCTTGAAACCCCCCCCCCAGGACCACTGTTCCTTCAAAATAGAGGGGTTGTTTTTGTTACAATATTAAAGTTATTATATAAAGTTGTATATATACCTTAACTTGAAGGGGTAAAATGTAATTTCCAACTTTCTATTGTAACTTCTAATCACTCCCCAAGTCATAAAAGATCAAGGATATGCCTCTACAATCTATTCCCATTGTAACAATAGAAAGTTTGACAGATTCTTCTATGTGATAGATTATACATAGAACATGAAAGCTAAAATGTAAAGACTAATGGAGTCAAAATCATTTTAAGAGTTTCACTTGATAAAAGAAAACCTCTTAACTTATCCACATTTATGATTATGATCCACTATATTTTCTTTGTTTATGAACAAGTACAGAGTTAGATAAGTAGCAATGCCAAGGTGGATGGCAATTAATGTGTGCCTAATAAAAAAAATAAGAAAAATATTATTCAAGTCCTAACCTATCACTAAATTGTCATGGTCCTTTACTCAATTTATTTTTAAAATAGTCTCCAACATTTTGGAATTTGTCATTTTGAGTCCCTTCATGTGAACTAATAGAGTTTAACTCAAGGAACTACATATAGTAACGATCTCAAAAGTGGAAGACTAAAGATAACAATTTCTAATTGGTAGGGAACCAAAAGTAATAATGTTCGATAAGTGAGGGACTATTTTGAAAAATAAAATGAGTGAAGAATCAAAATAATAATTTAGTAATAAATTAAATACCAAAATATATTTTACCCAATAAGAATTCATAGCTCATGGATCAACCATCAAAAATTGAACCAAAGCTATTGGGTAGACACAACTCAATTCAAGCAATTAAACTAACTTCTGTTGGCAATTTTTCGCTAAAAATATTAGTCCTCCAAGAGGTACACTTACACTGCACCACCTCCAGCAGGGCCAAGTGCTTTAAATATGGACATAGCAGTCGTAGAAATGCCATTAGCTGCTCTCCTTGGGTGTTGTTCCTGTTTTTTCAAATTAGCCCAATTCAATCATGACAATCTCACAACAAATATTAAAAAAAAATAATGAACTAAACTAGAAAAAAATTTACCGCTGCTCTGTTTTGTAGAAGGAATATGCCAGTGTCAATTGTTACCTAAGTCCAGGAAAAAAAAAAAAAGGTTCCAATCAGGCCAACTCATGATGTAGGTATTGGTTTCATGAAGGAGTGAGTCTTTTCTTTTTGGCATTTACGTAAGTTATAGATTTGATAGTATCTTTAGCCTCTCTAGTTTCAATAAGAGTAATTTCATGTAAGATATCTTTTTAGTCTTTCACTCATTAAAATGTCAAAAATGATTTTTTATTAATTGAAAAAGTCACACTTGGTCCTCAATTTTTTAAAAAATAATACTAAATTTAGTCCATTAAATTATAGGTTTAGTATAATATTTTTTAATGAATGAAAGACCATTTTGGGTTAATTCAATAAGTGAGGGATCAAATTAACAATTTTATGATAAGTGAGGGACAAAAAAATATCTTTCTCGAGCAATTCCATCCCCACATTTTTTCATCATAAGAATTTAGTCATAGATGTCACTCACAGACACACAAAACATGAGGATAGGGGCCATATTTATCACAAGGTGCAGTGTGAAGCCTGTTAACAATGCCATGAAGGGGTAACTCTGCAACAGAGGTATGGATAAAGCCTGCAAATGGTACCCAAATAACAATATAGTTGATAATAACATACAATGAAAATGCTCAAGAATCACAAAAATTGATGCATTTAAGCAAAAGCTAACCCCAAAAATGTGAGCAAGTTTAATAGGTCCACAAGTTTTCTCCACAGATGGATAAAGGAATAGTTGATAGACCAGAAGAGCAACAAAACCCAACCAGTTGAGTAAAAGTTATTACTAAGTTATTAACCAACATAATTGTCAAGTATGAGAAAAATATCATTTTGATCCTTCATTTTTGGACTTAGTTTGATTTTGGTCCTTTACAAATTGAAAGTCTCAAAAATAATTTTTTACTTTTCAAAATCTTTCTCAAAGTAGTCTCTCGCTAAATCAAACAAAAGAGGATCATTTTGAGTCAAAATTTGAAAAATAGAGAACCATTTTGAGTCTTTTAATTTGTGAAAGTCCAAAATGAGTATATATTGAAAACTAGGGAACCATTTTAAAATTTCTAATTTGTGAAGGACCGAAATGAAACTGACTGCGAAAAACATATACTAAGAAAAGATGTACCAGATATTGAAAGAACACTACCAACATCATCAGTTTCAAAGCTCAAATCCCCCAGCCTTAAAGGACTGACTGCCCATAAAGAGAACACCTGCAGGATGTAAAATAGTGCTAGTGTAGAAAGTAAAATAGTAGGAAGCATTAACTGGATAATTAATCATGGCAATTCTTGACACATTACACAAAATGCATAAAACCATTTGTATCATTATGAAGTAGGAAGCATACCTCTTGATAAGCAACATCATGTAGTGAAAAAACACAATAAACAATGATGGATGACATCAAGGGCCAATTATGGAGGAGGTTTTCATCTTTTTTAGCTACTTTTTCTGTGATTCCATTTTCTAAAGCTTGTGCATCCTCATTAGACTCAAGGGTATCATTATGTTTGTGTAATGTCTCCTGCAGTGATGTAGAATTTATAAATATCAATTTTACTGTCACAAGTTAGACATTTGGTCAAAAGTAATAGCTCAAAAAACAGTATATGTAATATGACCCCTAAAATCAGAGAAAAATGCTAAAAAAACCTAATTATAAAAGACATATGTCACCATAATAGTTTCAAGATAATAATAGTCTCACAACATCACAAGATGTATAATGCTGATCAATAGATATGTTGGAACTTAAGGTACATACTGGGAGCCAGATGCAACCAACAAGTACTGCAAGTGTAAAGGCTGATATTAAAGCAGGCCATGGAGTATGGAAACCTGCAGGGCATTTGGGTTTTGAGTTCTGACAAATGAATATTAGCAAATTAACTAAGAAATGAAAATATAAAAGAGGGAAGCCAAAATCACACCCTCATGTTTGTTGTTTTATTCACTCTTGGCTCAAGTGGGCATCATCAAGGGGTTTTGAAGCATGTGAGCTTGATTCCCCACTTCCATTGGAGCCTCATTTGGACCCCAAAAACCAAAAAAAAAAAAAAAGTGGATTTTTTTACTGTAGAAAAATAACTTTTTGGTCATTTATTTATGCAAAATTATCATTTTAGTCACTCGCTCATTGTAAAATGTCATACTTAGTTATTTACATTTCAGGAAGATATCCGACTTAGTCCCTCAACAAAACCCTAAACCTTAAGTGCAAAGGATTAGATTGGGAATTATTTTGAAAAGTGAGGGATCAATTATGATATTTTTCAATAAATGAAAAATCATTTTAGGCATTACAACGAGTGAAAGGCCAAAAAGGCAATTTTGTTATTAGTGAGAGATCAAAATGATATTTCACCCTTTTGTTATTATATTGGCTCTTCTATGAATGGCACCTTCATTGTCCCAAGCACACCATTCAAGCTTCCAAGAAGAAATCTTGCGCTAACAGCCATCCAAAAACTTGTGCTAAGGCCAAATAGTATGTTCAACACAATACTGAAATAAAAAATAAAGAATCAATATCAATATTAAATACCGATACAAGAACCATGTATTAAAGCTTAAATGAAACAATCCAAATTAAATACCGATATAGATGTATCATATCATGTATCATTTTGGATACATATCAAATACAGAAGCCTCCAACTTAGGAATATCTGTGCTTCTTAGAGATCAATATAGAAAACCATATACTAGAGCTTAAACGAAACAATCTGAATAAGATTTCAATCCACTTACACCCACATAACCAGCATAGGAACTTAATATCTGCCTCTGATTTTGCAATGCCAACATCTCTTACCTGCAAGTATATTTTTATGACATTGTCACTTCCAGAATATTGTGAGTATTACTTATACTCAAAAGCAATGAACAAATCTTCAAATAAAGAAAAGCTTCTAATTGATGCATCAAGAGGATTAACTGTTAACTGAGAGAACTCTAATGTTTGTTCATTGTAACAACGATCTCTAAATATTTACAGATACAAACAAATAGTATGAGTTAATAGTAGTTGGGAAAACTTCAAGAAAAGGACCTTCTGCTAGCATGGCCACTTTTTATTTGGCTTACAAAGGAAATAAAGAGAGAATTCAGATTTCTTCTATTTCTTTATAAATATGCAGATTGGATAGTCAATATTAAAAAATTGTACAAATTTAACAGTTCATATTTGAAGTTAGATATCAAAATCGGTAATTTTTTTAATTAAACTGACAATTAGCATAGTTTGCTTGAGGATGCTTATTCATGTAGAGAAATAATAACGAAATTGGTAAAATTAAAAAATTAAAATGATGGTCAGCATCAAGTGAACCGTGTAACCTAACGGTTCATAGTTTGCTTGAAGATGCTTATTTATGTAGAGAAATAATAACGTAGAATAATAACTAAAGGTTTATTAAGAAAACAGACCAACAAGATGTAACCAATTTTTATCTTAAAAAAAAGATAATAGTTCATTAATAAAGCAGCAAGCGTTGTATTGATGCCCAAATTAATTTATTTAAATGGCAGAAATAATTAGAAAAAATATTGACCAAAAGAAAATTAATTCAAATTACTATACAGAAAAAAACACTTTATTTATGCATTCACAAAAGAAAAATTGTAGACTTCAAATAAGAATTTTGTTGATTCATTTATAGATCAAATAGATATGTCATTGAATTAGTATCATGCCTCGCGAATTTAAAAAAACATAAATTTAGAAAACAATCAACACAAAGTTATTTTTTCTCTTTTCAATTTTCATTATGGATTGCCTAAACTTCAGAAAAAATAAAAATGAAATCAATTTTTATTGTCCAATTATAATTGCCTCTCAGTATCTATAATTGTCTAGAAAGATACAATATTTTGAATAACATTCAAAAGACCTTTTAAAAATTATATATTTCTGCATCGAAGATGTACAACGTTTAAGGTATAATTTAGACATAGAAAAAGCATTTTGCATAAAATTTATATCCATTAGATTTTTATGATCTTCTTTTCCTAAAAGATAAAAATTGTCGGTTATGAATCTTTAATTAGCACTAACCCATACACTTGGAAAATGTTTCCCTTATTTGTGTTTGATTTATTTTTCTACTTTTTTTTTTTTGGAATACCCATATTTTGTCCAATCAAAATTAATTCTATCATTTCCATATTTCTAATTCAATATATCTACTCACAAACACACACATATTAATAACAACTACTAATCTTTCAAGACAACATTCAAATATTTATGAAGGAAAAATTTGAAAAAGTTTAAATGACTTGTTTAAGTATATAAACTTTGGGTGTAGTTATTTGAGATAATTATTGGAATTTTGAAAAATGCTTATTTTTAGAACTAATATTATTTTATTTTTCTAGCAAACCTTTTTAACTTATCTGATAGATCGAATCAAAATTTTTCATACAATTTAAGTCAAATGGGTTGGTTCGTCTAACCTATAACTTATATGGAGTGAGTTGATTAATTTTAACACTTCTACCTTTTAATCTAATCCGATACTTCAAAGAACCATTTTCAAATTTACTCTTAAGGTTTATAATCCATTGATATTATAGGTCCCACTTGTTTCACTTTGATAATAAATGAACTTATTCCGTATAAGAGTCAATAATATCTAATAAGTTTTTCTACTTACATTTTTCATTGTTGATTTTAAACTTCAAATTTTGTCTATTGCATTGGAATACAATTCTACTATTTGATTCTATTCAATCAACAAAAATCCCATAGGTTAGGATTCCCAAGGAACCCCTAAACAAAAATCATCGATATCAAGTGGAAGGTAAAAGGCAAAATTGAATTTAGATCACATGCTAGACAGTATGGCTGCTGTGCCAATTACCCAATGGAAGATAAATTAAAAAATAAAAAATAATAATAAACAATATGTATGTTGTCTAGCATATGATACACGTACATAAATGACTAAAGTCACCATGAATTTAAGAAATGAAAACACAGATGATACAGGCAGCGCTGCACAAAGCACATGAAAGTACAAATCAGATACTCACAAAAAAAAAAAACAAAGCAATATTAAATAACTAAGGAATCTATAACCACAAAGAATCTATACACTTGTTTAGCTTATAAGTTAAACATAATCAAACTAATCATACTAATATGAGTTTGTATGTAAATATATAAATTTAAACCACCACTAAAGTAATAGTTCAACAGGCTAACCTGATAAATTCAAGTCATTTTAACAACTAAATAAATCCTAAAACCTAAATTCATTATATATATATATATATATATATATATATTATGTGTTTAAGAGAGTAAGTATCGTAATAATAATAATCCATAAAAAATAATAATCTCACAAAAAGATTATTATAGAACTGCTTTATTAATTTTAAAGATGAATGAATTAAATATAAAGAAATTCGAGTAATTTAGCGTTAAATTGTTTATTTGTCCAAAAAAATTGAAGGAAATAAAACAAAATACTTACAGCTGCACACAAAAAAAATTATACGAGTTAAATTAAAATTTTTATATAAATTATAGGGACCTTCTTTTTGCTTTAAAGATATATGGAAACAATCCAATTAGCAGGAAGCCAAAACTTTGAGCTGGAATTGAGGAAATAAGAATAGGAATGAGAGTGTCTCTCACTCTTATATTTGGTTGATAGATTAGAACTTCATTTCTATTTTTTAAGGAACCTACTCTCTCTCATATAAAAAAAAATTCTTTTTTTAGTTAAAGTGATAGAATTAAAACAAAGGCAGACTAATTTTAAGTTTTTATTTAGTTTGTTTAAAGAAATTATTCAAAACAAAAGTCAAAAGAAAAAGCATTAAAAGCCTATTGAAAGGAGCTTTGTACTACCTTTCATTACAAGTTTCTATTGTTTTAGTCAATACTCATTTGTTTTGCTCATTTGAGTGCTTTGTCAGTATGTTTGCTTTAGGATCCATTCCATCCAAAGATCTTTGACAATGAATCCTTATCTGCCAATCAAAAGCATCACGATTTCTTTTTTTACTTATTTTAAAATTATTATTTTAATCTCTTTATCACAACGACAACAAAACAATTGGCACAAAAAAAAAATATTTTTTAAAATAATTTAAAATTTGTCATCAAAATTTTTAATAAAAAAACTTTAAAAAATTCATTTTAAAAGAAAAATAAATAAAAAGATAGTATGTAAAAATAGTGATGCATTCAAAAGTTTATTTAAATGTAATGAAGGTGTTAGACACCTTATAACACTAATAAAAATGATTATACTAAACTAGTCAACAAAATTAATGTAATATATTTTTAAATTTATCTTAATTATCTAAATCAAAACATATGTATACTAACAAAGAAAATGGAAACATAAATAATGTAAATAAAATATTTATAAATAGCAGACTTGACTTATGATATTGTCTAGGGTCTATATACCTAATAGTAGAATCAAAATCCACGTAATTTAACTAAAAATATATGTCAATGAGTTAATTTTTTAATTTTGCGAGAAAGCAAAAATAGTTGAAATTAGAAGCAATTTATAATTCTTTTTAGTGTGTGTTTTAATTCATGAAATCGGCACAATCTTACTTCATTTTCTTTTTTTTTAATTCTTGGATTTTTAAAATTTTGCATTTTATCTTAATTTTGAGAGTAAAATGAAATTATAATAGAAGAATATTTTTCAGGATTTTTTTAATTTAACCATTTATTTTGTACTTTTAAAAATTATAAGTTAACTTTTAAAATTTGAGGATATTAGAGATTTCACGTAGTTTCTATCAGTTTAATTCTGAAGTACTTGTGAAAAGTTATAATCTCTCATAATAATTTTAGAAATTAAATAATAAAATAAAATAGGAAATAAGATAAGATAAAATAAAAATTAAAAATATTTGTAAATTAAAATTACTTTTGTTTATTTATTTATTATAAAATATATATATACTAACTTTTAAAATTTAAAAAGACGAAAAATCTCACATGATTTCTATTATTTAACTTCCAAGCACCTATGGAGAATTATGGCTTCACACAATAATTTTAGAAATTAAATAATAAAATAAAATAGTAAATAGGGTAAGATAAAATGAAAAAGAATAAAAAATAAAAATATTTGCAAATTAAAATTTTTTTTATTTATTTATTTATTCATTCATTTTTTATAAAAAATATATACTAACTTTTATACTTTTACCAGTAACATTTTTTACCAACACTAACAGGTGATTTAAAACATATTAACGTATGATAAAACAAACTAATTTGTCGCACCGGCAAATATATAAGGTTTTTCAAAATTTTCCGCCATCTTTGGAATTGCAAAATTTGTCGCTCACATGTTTCATTCCTTTCTACGGTTTTCCCTCCTTCATCCACCCTTCTCTGTAGCACCACAAACCCTAAGCAAAACGTCAACAGCCATCCTTTCTTCCATCAACCGCCGTGCGAAAACTCTCTTCCCCCTCTCGGCGTCGTCTTTTCTCCCATTGACATCTTTTTCATTGTTTGACGAGGCAGGTTTGTCTCCTTGCTTTATTTTTTTTAGGGGCGGCTCTATCCTGTAAATTTTACTTTAGGAATTTCCTACTTAGTGGTGGATTCAGAATAGTTCGGAATTAGAAGAAAATTATGCTGGAGAAGGGAACAACTAATAAAGAATGTGGAGATACTGAATTAGGATAGCTAGAGAAGGGGTGAAAACGCAGCAGAATTTCTACCCAATTACTGAGAAGAGTAACACAGAACAAGTAAGCAGAATTCCTTTCTGTTTTCGGATACCTAAACTGAATGTACAATGAACCAAAGATTAATCTACTTGTGAGGAACTATTTCCTATAGCTCGTTAGGGTAAAACAATGTGCAGAGAAAATATGTGAATGGAAAAGGAGAGCTCAAGACTTAGGTAGTCTCTATCTAGGAATAAAACAGTTGAGAGCCGGTGCCCTGTTCTTTAAATCAGAGCTACGGAAAGGCAATAATAGTCTGAATAATTAACTGATTCAGAATAAAACAATGGAGAAATTTTGGGTATAACATAGGTAGTATTAAGAGCAGACTAAATGGAATATTAACTATCTAATCAATCAGGTAACTACCACTGACATAGGAAGTAGTAGAGTTAGCAAAAGATGATGTCGTCCATGTCAAAAAAGAAAGACAGACAAATAAATAAATAAATTTAGGATAACAGAAGCTGAAAGCACATACGATGAAGTGTATCTATGGGATAGAGGTACTTAGTAAACTCTTACTGAGTTAGATAGAATTTAAGGGAATTCAGTAACTATGGAATTTCTAGACTGTTTGGAACTTTTTTCTCTTCTTTGAATTTGAAATGGGGTTTCAAATTTCAGTGATATTGTATTATAGGATGTTTATTAGCTTGCAAGTATATTTTCCTCCTCGTGAATTGCTATCAATTCTTAGTAGACTTTATTTTCAAGGTTTTCCTAAATATTGCAATCCGACCTCCCTTCTTGTTTATCTCAATCCTGGGGATGGATTACTTCTATGATATACTTGATAACATGCGATTAAAATTGTTCACAGAATATGGTAAGGACTTAATCTAGCTAGAATGCTTGCTAGAGTCTTGTGATTTAATGACCATGACATACATGTGATATAATGATTGGTAAAGTAGCATTTTGATGTTGAATATTGAGATGGCACCTCTAGGATCATGCATCTGAATCTTGAAGCTGAAAACTTCTGTTCAGCGGTGTTGGCTGGAGTCAATAGTTTTTGCATTCTAGTGGATACTGGTAATATGTGGGAATATAGTTGGGTTTTAGAAGTAGTATGTTCTATTCTCGACAAGTAAAATGGGGCTTATTGTGATAGCTATGCTTTAGATTGAAGTACCTTCTCAAAGTAAGGATTTATTCAAGGGCAAAGGTTATGTAAATAGTTTAACTAACTTGGTATAAAGATTAATTGTGGAACCAGAGGATTTCAGTTAATATGATGTTCGAGAAGACTACTTGATGATTTGCAGTCAAATGAAAGAATCCAGTTAAATTTATATGAGAGAGGATAAGTTCCAAAGAGAGAGCCAAGATTGTTAATAGATAAATCAAGTTAATATTGGGATCAGATAAATAGTAATTAGCTAGTGTAAGGTTATCTTAGTACACCCTATTTAAATTCATATTGTAACTTGAGTTGTCACTTCAATTATCTATATAGAAGTTTATTTTAGTGGGGTTAAGCTATATAGAAGTATAGCAGGATTTACGCTCCACATAATCCCTACTAACAAGAGTCATTATTGACTCTTAGTTATATACTGCCTGCGGTTGATCAGAACCAACCACAATCTTGATTCCATATAGTTCAAACAAATTGGCTTTTGTTAAGTTGCTGCTACCCAGCTTACCCAACTGGTTTTTTTTTTTTAAAAAAAATCATGACAACTTCCATTGATTGCCCAAGTGGCCTATATAAATTAACTGTGCTTGAATCCAAATTTACCTTATGTTGGAAATATGGTTTGATTTTTAAGTTTATCATTTTAGTTCTGCATATGTCCCACTAGAAAGGTCCTTCACGTGCTAAGAACTGGATAATTTTGCGTTCAACCATGACTTGTGTAGGTAGGAAGGATGAAATAAATTATGAATTGTGTAATGTGGACTAACTGCTAGCTTAGAGTATTGGAGAACTTGGATGTAACAAATAATGACATTGGAAATTGAAAGTGGGGAGATAACAAGGTTTTATTGCTTCATGTTATTGGGTGTAGTGAGGGAGAAAGAAATTGTATTTCACCTTGTTGAATCACTTTGATAACATGGATATTTACATACCAAATCTACACCTAGAAATGAGGCTAATTAATACAATAGTTGAACTAATTCATACAAGAGTTGAACTACTAATTGGACAAATAAATACAAGAATGAAATTAATATTGTAGTTGACATTATGTTACAACACTCTCCTCCAAGCTGGTGAATAGATGTTCTGCATTTCCAGTTTGGATATAATGGTTTGAAATATTGCACTGTTGAGCCTTTTGGTGAATATGTCTACTAGCTGGCTTCTTGTTGACATATAAGGAGTACAAATAAGACCATTATCTAACTTTTCTTTTATGAAGTGTCAGTCAACTTCAACATGCTTTATTTTGTCATGTTGCACTAGATTATGAGCAATGTTGATAGTAGATCTATTGTCACAATATAATCTCATAGGTCCATTCCGCTTGATTTTTGAGCCATCCAAGATGATCTTTAACCACAATAATTCACAAATCCCAAGTGTTATAGCTCTAAACTCTACCTCAGCACTAGACCTGGCTACCACGTTTTGTTTTTTACTCCTCCAGGTTGTTAAATTACAACCTAGGAGAATGCAATAACCCGTAGTAGATCTTTTGTCTATTACTGATTTTGCATAGTCAACATCTGTATAAGCCTCTAAAGTTAATTTTGTATTCCACTTGAATAATATCTCATTCCTTGGAGTGCCTTTCAAATAGTGTATAATCTTATGAACAACATGTAAGTGTATTTGTTTGGGATTATGCATAAATTGACTTACCACACTTACTGCATATACTATGTTAAGTCTGGTATGCGAAAGATAGATAAGTCTCCCCACCAACCTCTTGTACATTTCCTTGTCAATAGCAATGTCATCCTAGCTTCTCCTAGCTTATGGTTCAGATCAATCAGCATATTAGCTTATTTGCTTGCTAGTTTGCCTATATCTTTTAGAAGATCTGTCACATATTTTTGTTGAGAGATAAAAATACCTTGTTTTGAATATGTTACTTCAATTCCCAAGAAATACTTTAATTTTCCCAATTCTTTTATCTGGAATTCATTTGCCAAACATCTCTTAAGCTCCTCTTGTTCTATCTTATCATCTTCAGTGACAACGATATCATTTCCTGTAATCATGATATAAATATATATACATTGCTCCTTGCAATGTCGTATAAGGAAATTTTGCTATAATAAATAGGAAGCTCGGTACTGTAAAACCGAAGTTGAAAGTAAGAGGCCAGTTTTCAGTGAATGATGAATAAAATCGTACTTCTTGCCTAGAGTTCCCATATTGTACTGTGAATCACTACCTTTTCCTTTTACTTCAAATTCATTGGTCATTGGTTTTTCATTTCTGTATCCAGACCTCTCCATAAATAAAACCACAGTTCTTTTTTTTATTCAAAGAGATGGCTGGGCAATCTGATCCTCACCTTTCGCTGTTTTCAGCTGAAGAGGTATCTTTATTTCTTCAACTGTTTAAAAACTTCACTACTGTCCAAAAAAAATAAATAAATAAAGAACTTCACATTGTTTTGCTTAGATACTGCTAATGATAATTTATGAATATGATTTTTGTTTTGAAGCTTGAATTTATAGCAGAGGATGAGATGGTTGAGATCGTACCAAATCTTAAAATGGATGCTCTCAATCTAATAAGTGTAAGTATCAGTCAAAGCTTGTGCTCTTCTGCTATCTACGAGAGAAAAAAGACAACTTTTTGAGATACATTAACATTGGGAATATGAACTTAACTTCAATAACAATGGCAGGGAGATTTTGGCCCATTTGCCCCACAAATAGCTACTCAAGTTCCGTTATGGTTGGCTGTGGCTTTGAAGAGGAGGGGCAAATGCTCTATTCGTGCTCCTGAATGGATGTCAGTTGGTGAGCCGCATTTTCTCTCATCTATCAACTGTCCTAGTTCATTATAATGATGATATTTCATTCTCTATGTTTTTTATCCAGGAAGAACCCATAAATTCATCCATTGCAATTTAATAAGAAGAAAAGAGGGAGAAAAAAGAGGGGAAAAAAAGTGAAGAGTTCTATAAGGAAGTTTATTTTAGATTTATTTATGTCTCACAATAGAACAACCTGGTTTCAATAATCACATGGTAAGAAAAAAATAAAACCTCTCTGGAAACAATGAGTTCTTTTCTGGTGGATCATGGTTTTTCTTAACTGTAATGTTTTTATCCTAATTGAATGTCTTTGATTTGTTCCTTGCCATGATAGATAAACTACGATTGAATTATTTTTATGTCTTTGAATTGTTTTTAAATGTTGCCCTTTTGTGATATGAATGTTCCCCAAAATTTAACTGCCATAGCCTTGGGTGACATTGAATTTTTCTGGAATAAAAGTGAAACAAATATGAATGTAATGTTAAACTGGTCTGGTAATATCTTATGAAACAAATTCTCCATAGTTAGTATAGATCATCCAAAATGTTTAGCCGGACATTTTCTTATAGATAACAAATGCTCTGCAACTGATTCTTGTACAGTAACAAAGGCATGAAATCAAGGCATCCCATTTCAAAGTTGATAGTGGCCCTGTAACATAATGGAAGGGATACGTAATTTCGAGTGTCTTAAGTATGTCAGGAAGTGTTCTTGTGCAGAATAGAACTGTAGTGATATTTTGTGTTGACATGAATAATATTATGGCAAAAGCAACAGGAACAAAGAGATTCTAATATTTTCTCTACATATTTGTTTCTGAATAGATAAGTTAACTCAAGTTCTGGAGGCTGAGCGAGAATCTCAGGAGATGTCTGAGAAATTACCATTTCATTATGTAGAAATCTCAAGACTTCTTTTTGATCAGTAAGTTTAGAGACATTATATTATTCTGTTAGATACTGTTATGTAACTAACTAATATCTTTGTGAATTTTAGTGCACGTGATGACATTCCTGATGTATATATGGTGAGTGTGAAGGGCTTTCACCTTCTGCAACTATGCACCAAGCATTTTTTCTTAGTCTTTTACTTATCTCCATTTTAAGGTGAGGTCTCTAGTTGAGGACATCCGAGATGTAAGATTTCATAAAGTAGAGACCGACTTAGAGGCATTTAATGGTCGTACAATTGCTGTTAAGGTAATTTATTTAACTTTTAAGGTATCTATTGGTGGAAATTTTTTTCAAATTAGTATTAATTGAGTTGCTAATTTCAAAAGAACTATTCTGCAATGGAGTTCTGATTATAAAATGGCTCTATTTTGAATGTTTTTCATGTCAAACATCTGGACCAATGATGTGGTTATTCTCTCTGCCAAGTTATTGAAGAAATTTCTCCTCAGTGTTTATGAAAACACAAATCTGAAAAGATTAAGAAAAGATGGACTTAAAAGATCATCTTTGTGATATAATACTAAATTCCAATAACTTCATTCAGGGTGCAGAATAGATTTTATATCCATAATTTTCTATTATGTTTAATACTTTTTTCACAGTATAGAAATTGAATGAAGGCTCCTATTAAGACTTTTTTATCTCCTCAAAGAAAGCCACTTCCCAATATATATGACGCTGCATGCTTATTTTTCTCTTGGAGGCTCATCGTGCTCTCCTCTGACGTAATAACTTGAGCTTTAAATGGTGGGCAGAGGTTGGCATGTTTGTTGTCATGTACTGGATTTACAACAACGGCATTGAGATTAGATGCTTTTACTCTATTGATATAGATTGTACGTTGTTTTAAGAGTGCTGTTACTCATTGATTTTCTATATATTTTTCTGCTCAAGCATGCCTGTAATTTTTGGGATATTGCAGATTAAAAATTTGTCTGCAATGGAGGTGAATATTGTTCGCCCATTTATTAGAAGAGCTTTGCAGGCATTTTGTAAGCATGATAATCCAGAGTTGATACCAGACCCAGAGAGAGTGTCTGAAAGACGTCCACAAGTAGCCAACAATGCTCCAAGAGTATGTTTAATATCTACTACATGCTTAGAAACATTTTGTGTATATTAATATATTATTTTTGCATTTACCACCGTTTACATATGGCCAATATTGCTAATTTAAATATTATTTTAATTAAAAATCTATCAATCGTAAGCATATTTCCCTCAATAAAAGGTTTTACATGTTATAATTCTCTAATTTTACAGAGGCAACTGCGACGATGATCGTGGGCGCTATCATGTTATGATAGCATACATCCCCCAGAATCATGAAGTTATAGCAGCTTCTGGCTGGTTTTGTGGTGCATGCATCAGGCGTACTCCACAGTGACCTTTGTTGCTGTGTTAACTGTAAAATGGTAGCTTCACTCTTCATAGAACATTGCTGTCATCTCAAATCTTCTCATCATTACCTGTCAAGAATCAGAACCTACTGTTTGGAGAATTAAAACTTTTATGTCCCCACTATTACGTAGTAATTCTCGGTTTCAGCCGCCCTTGCTTTTATGTAAAAGAACGAGAAAGAAATATAAATGACTGGTCCCCCGTACGTGCAAGCAATAAGTTTTAATGTGGCACTCTATGGGATGAGAAAAGATCGCCTTTCATGTCGATAAGTTTAGCAACACAAAGCCTTGCATTGGAACTTGGATTATGATGGGATCTATTGTTTATTTGTTTATTTATTTAAAAAACTCTAAATCTACCAGTTCACATTTGAAGTTAGTATTGAAATTAGTAAATTTATTACCAAAATTAATAAAATAAAAAACCTAATTTGACTATTCGTAGTGAACTGCGCCATCTAAGGGTAGACATAAATTTGTCCTCAAGGGCATATTGATCACGTCAAAATTAGTTTGTACTTCTAGTTGCAAGTGGGCTCATGCTTATGGTAATGTTATACAAAGTCTTGATCATTAAAAAGGTATGGAACTCTTGTTCTATATGTCATAATTCTCGTCACAAGTTTTCTTTTTTGTTTAGATAAAATCACCTATTTAATTACTATGTTATTGGGTGCCATTTAATTATATCATTACATCGGTTTAATTAGGCAACTAATTTATGCTTATTTAGAAGTTTTACTAAGTCTTGGTCAAAAATGTTCGGCCCATATGCATTGGTATTTTGGATTTGGACCGATTAACTTTTATCTGGCCTGGATAATCAGACTTGGGCTGATTTATTTTGGGCCAAACAACTTTTCAACCTATTTCGACATTTTTGCCTGTTTAGACAAAATAAATGAAATTCGTATATAATATTTATTTTTATTTTTATTTCAACAATAGAAATTTGATTTTTTTTTTTTTTGTGGTTTCATTACTCATGTGATCAACACCAAATTTGAGGTGTAAGTTCCTAACATTACGGGGATTATATTGACGATGCAATTTTCGTAAGCTAAAGTGTTGAAATTTGAAAGATGGAATTTAATGGCCTTTTAAAGCATGTGAGAAAAAAGTTTTTTAATTCACATAACAGTGCCTTCCAAGAACACATAATGAATGCAAGCACGAAACCAAGGCTTTGTTATCATTGTGTAAAATTTCAGACATTTTTTATTTTATTTTATTGGTTTTTTGAAGAGTTCTCACTCTACTAATCCACATGTAATAAAGAGGGTTTAAAATTTTGATGGAACATATCCTATCCTATAATTTGAATTTGAATAAAATATATTTGATTCAAATTTTTTGGAAGAAGCTAAACCAAATTTCAAATAGTTTAGTAGCCAAATAATTATCTGATTATTTTTCATAATTTTTTTAGAAGCGAGAGATTGCCTTTACAAATCGCTTAAAAAATATAATTATTAGGTTGACTAAATTACCCATCACAACTTGTTCCTTCCTCCAAAAAATAAACAAGTTTGATAAATCTTTTTAAAACCTAACTACTTTCATTGTTAATAATTTTTAATAAATCTCTTAATCTCATTTGATAACTTTATTATTTTAGCATCCGTGACTCTTATAAAAAAAATTAAGAGAATTGAATTACTCTTTTTATTTTTTATTGTTATTAAATTTTTATTTAATAATTCAATCTAAATTCTTTTAAATTCACTTACATTTTAGATTTTTAAATGCAGAGAATTTTTTTTCGCCCACTCATTTGTACTCTGTCCTAATTACCATTTATCTTTCTTCAACTATATAGTATGAAAATTTAGATTCGATTTCAATAAACAATTAAATTTTTAATCTACTAATTTAAATTTAAGCTGGTCAAATTATTACATAGATAATAAAGAGTAGGTACTGACGCAGATTCTGCACAATATTATATATTTTTATGTTAATTTAAATAAGTAACTCTTAAAAAAATAATTATAATATATCAAAAGAAATTAATATTTTAGATAATTTATTATATGGAATAGTAGCGTGTTAAAAAAAACATTATAAGATGTAAAGAGAAGACAATAAATTATTAGAACTTGTTCATGATTTTTCTTTTAACATGACACTATTATGTATAACGAATAATATATAATATTAATATGTCTTTGCATATTATGATAATTTTTTTTAAAATTATTTATTAAAATTAAAAATTTAAAAAGTATGAATTGCTAATATTTCATTAATCGTGATCTACAGTCGTTAAATTGTTGACTTGTCATGTTATGTAATGGTGGTATAAATTTGACGCATAAAAAATCAAAGAGAAAAGAATAAAAACATAAAAGAAACCTGCAAAACAAACAGGTACCATCTAGCTTTATCCAACTATACAGTATAAAAAGTTCGAATTTGGAACAGTACATTTTAAAGTTGACTATTTATATTGTTTTATTTACTTTTTTAGAACAAATATTAATTTTTTCATAAAACAACTATATGCACTAAATATCTTAAATTTCAAATGCTTAGAATTTAAATTCATTTTGAATAAATAATTAAAGCCTGTCAAATTGATGTGCAGATTGTTACAATAAGTAACTATCGTAAATTATGCATTGAAATGTAAGCCATCAAGTTTTGATCTAATGACTTATATGTGACTATATGTTTTGTTATTTTAATTCAAATGAATAATTTTTAAAAACTTATTACAATATGCAAAGACATATTAATATTTTGTATCATTTGCTATAGAATAGTATTTCATGAGAAAAACCATAAATTATGAGGAGTAAACTATAAATTATAAGAATTTGTTTAATATAATACTATTCTATATAATAAATAATGTAAAATATTAACATATCTTTACATATTATAATAATTTTTTAAAAATATTTATTGAAATTAAAATTTAAAATAAATAAATAAAAATAGTGGATCATATTTCACTGCATAATAATTATGTACACTAACACGGGTCAAATTGTTGATTTATGTTATGCAATAGTGGTATAAATTTGGGAAAAAGTTATTCCTTCGTCTTGCTTTTGTATATAGTTTGAAAAAAATATCAAATCTGTTTTTCATTATTATATTTTATGATTATTTAATTATTTATAAAATAATTGTGACAAATAGTCTTTTAAAACTTTTATTTTTTACAAAATTAACCATTTATTAGTTTAAATAAAGAAATTAGTCTTGTATCAATTTAAATTAATATGAGACATTTAATTTGTGTGAAATTAAATTGTTACAAAATATAAAAAATTAATTTTATATATATATATATATATATTAATTTTGTAAATTAAGATAAACAAAAGCAAAATAAATACAATAAATGCAAAAGAATTTAAATGTATAAATTGAACGTATAAAAAAAACAAAAGAAAAATAATCAGAATATAAAACTAAACTTTAAATATATATATGTGCCCGAGATATTTGCTTGATTCTCATCTAACTGCACAGCCTGATGTGCAAAATCCGTGTGCGAGATATTTCCATGAGTTACTTTCCAAGCGCACAGTAAGAAGAAGACGAGGAAGAAGAAGAAGAAGAAGATGAAGATGGGGTTAACATCGCTTAGCATCCACTCTCCATTATATATTACAAGGCCTCTACGCTATCACTACTCCTTCCTTTCAACCTTCTCATCTCCTCTCTTCATCCCCTTTTCGGTAGGTTCTTCAATCCCCGGACTCTGTACTATTATCACTGGGAATGCAACTTCCTAAGGTGTTGAGTAATTTGATCTGTCTTGAAATTATCACTTGACGATATTTTATAGTTGCTTTGTTTTTAAGTGAAATTGTTTGGAATCGCGGGTTCTCACGCATGTGCTTGTGTAAATTTATAATGCCATTAAAAAAGGGACAAAAGCCCTCTGAACATAGCATAATTCTGTTACTTCAACTATTAGATGGCTGACCTATATGAATTTCTTGATAATTTGATTTTACCAGGAAAATTATTTGTTTTCCATAGTAAGCCGAGGCACAATTTTTTGCAGAATTAATTGGCTAAGGCAGATAAAATTGGCGTGCTTCAATAAAGGCTGTTATAGTTTACAAGAGTTAATACCGTTAAAAGTCTATTAAGGATATGCTCAAGTTATTTCGTTCAAAATGCATGTATTATGTATGCATCCTTTACTGTTAACATGGGAGGAGATGCAAGCTTAGCTTCTAGGACTTCCATGGGACCTTCAAGAGCTGAATGCTGAAATTGCATGTATTCTTTGACTTGATTATACTTGGAACTGGTAATTTTTGCACCCATTATCTGCAGGAAGTGTTTATAATGGCACAGTTTTAATTCTAGAGAAGTATCAGGGTCATGAAACTTATGGCTATGAATTAAATGAAATTGGTGATCTATTTTCTTCAGTTTGGCAATATTTCTTCGTTAGTCTTGGAGATTGTTATTCTAAAAATCACATACTCAGTGACCACAGTAATGGTTAATAGCACATTCTGTTTTGCTTGGTAACAACATGTTTAAATAACAGCTCCTGGAAGAAGTATCAGTTCGATGCTGTAATGGATCGTTTTAAGAATAGTTACAACAAATTTTCGTTGATTGAATCGTTTTTGTGAATGGTAAACTTGTTCTTTTATCTGTGAAGACATGCATTTAGATAGTGGAAACATCCCATATCCAATTCCCTTTCAAGCTTGACTTTCTCTTGAATTAATAAGTCTCCATCATTCTTAAAATAATTTATATTTACCAGCCTCCTATGGTACCATTTGAATTTGCAACTCTTTTACTGTAATCTTCAGTGTGTTTTCAGAAAACGTGCAATTTGAATCTTCAAAAATCAGCTGGAGACTCTGCGGACCGAAAAATGGCATGTAGCTTGCTGAAGGTAGAAGAAGATTTAAATGATGAAGTGTGTGAATTAGTCAGCGGAGTGGACCTATCGCTTGGGGAGCGTGAAGATAGCATCCATGCTTATCTCTTCAAGGCAGTCAAAAATAATAATGGAACTGGCATATTGCTTCTGTCAGACATTTTTGGGTTTGAGGATTCTTTCACGAGAGATTTTGCATATCGTGTTGCTTGCAATGGTTACAAGTACGCTCCTCAACCTCAAGTTAGCATCGACTTATAATTTTCAGCGTGGATTAATTAAAGTTTGACTGATAATCATATGCTTTCGGAAATATTATATTTTTTTATTATGATGTAATTAATAATTAAATAATGAAGAATATTTTATTAAAAAATTTTGTATGAAGTAATTAATGAATTTAATTATAGTAGTAAATTTATCAAAAGAATATCAAATGTTTTATAGTTAATAATATTTAATAATTAATTACATCATAACTAGGGATTATAATATTCTTGAGACCATATGATTATCATTCTTAAAGATTACCCCTGTAGTTTTGTTTAGAACCAGTTTAACCCTTAGTATCTAAATCTTGTTATTTAACACGCCCTTAATTTGTTCAATTACCATTCTAGTATCTTACATCAAATTTTTTACAAGAATAATTTGGTGAATGTTAAAACAATGAATCATTTCATTATTAAATGTCTATTTGGATTGAATAGATATTTTTAACTGTGAAATACAACTGTATACTAGTAATAACCATAAATGATTATACAGATGTTTAATATGACATAAGCAATGCATACATTTAACAAAGAAAATGTTTATTATTTTAACTTTAACATGATTATTGTGAGTAAAATTTAGACAAAAATACCATGGAGTAGTTTAGTGGTAATGAAATAAATTACAAGAGGATTGAATATCATTTTAAATCATGTGGAGCAAATTAATTCTGGACCAAACTATGGGGGTGTAAACTGCAATTTATTCTTAATTGTATCTGGGTGGCTTTCATTGTAAGAATTTACTAGCCTACTCTCATGTGTTATGAACAAAATTGCAGCATTCTAGTTCCAGACTTATTTCGTGGAAACCCATGGTCAAGGGATCAGCCAAAGACTATGCTTGAACAATGGATTGCTAGACAAGACCCCGAGAGGATTGCTAAAGACATTTCAAGGTGGACAAAATGGATGGTTGATGAATTCATGGCTGCTGGAATTTCCAAAAAGCTTGGCTTGATCGGTTTCTGCTTCGGAGGTGGCCGAGTGTTGGAGGTGCTAGCACAAGACAAGGGTTCTTGTTTTGGAACAGGAGTCTCATTTTATGGTACAAGGATGAAATCACTGGAAGTTTCTGATATACAAGTTCCTGTTTTGTTTATTTTAGGGGACAATGACCCACTTTGTGCTGTGAGTGATGCCCAGAATATTGAGAAGAAAATTGATAAGGGCTCTAAAGTAGTAATTTTCCAAGGTAGAGGTCATGCATTTGCCCATCGGCCTGGATCTCCTGAAGAGGATGCTGATGCAGAGCAAGCCTTCATGATTATGAGAGACTGGTTATATAATAATTTGGTTGTATGAATGAAATGCATTTAGGTTGTATATGAACATAATAGTGGTATTAGTGTACATGTGAACGAATGCTTGAGATTGTGGTCTTTTCACCTATTGTCCGACAATTTTTTGTCTTCTTGTGTAACATTTTGAATAGAATGCATTCCTTTCTTGCTTTTTTTTATTTTTATTTTTTGATGAATTTGTAAATTGCATTGTTTTAACAACACAAAAGAATTTAGATCTTTTTTTTCCTCCTAAAAATTAAAATGTCTATGGTAAAATATGTGAAGGGAATAGAGAATTCATAGTATTCGATGTAACAATAAGAAGCCTAAGATCTAGTTTCTGAATTTATAGAACACAATCAGTGAACAGATTTAATTCTGACCATGAGTACATTTCCTTTTGCACAGTACATTTCTAATCTAAAGCCAAGTGGGCTATGGCTAGTCATCAAGCTGAAGATATATAAATAGTGCTTAAAATCTCTCGACTTCATCACAGAAGTGTATTCACTGTGCCTTCATTTTGTAATCCTCGGAGCATTTGGTAAATATGACTAATGGCAAAACAGCTTGCAAGTATATACATTAGCTCTGAGAAGAAAGTCACTAGATAAAACTCCTTGTATCTTTGTTGAAACCGCAGTCTGGAGATGGAAGAGTGCAAGAATCAGCATCAATAAGCATCTTGACAACGTCTCTCATGGTAGGGCGCAAAGATGGAAGCTTAGTTGTGCAGTGGATAGCAACCTTCAAGACCTTAATCATTTCGTTCTCAACAGACTCAGATGCCACTTTATCATCAAGAATGTTGATAGCACTTTCACGGTCATCGAGATGAGTCATAACCCAATACACAATATCCTTCCCTTCTCCATATTCCTCTTCAATAGGTTCCTTCCCAGTAACTAATTCTAACAACACCACTCCAAAGCTATACACATCACTCTTTTCAGTGACTTCCAGTGTATAAGCCAGCTCTGCAAGGAAGAGTATAATATGCAAGTGTTAGACTTAATTTCAGAATGTTCTAGATAGTGTATATACCATGAACCAGAATTCAAGGCACCCATTCACAAAATAAGGCATTAAATCTAAAAATTAAGGCACCAGTAAAACTCCTTTGTTATTAGTCGCGTCAGTGCTAGTTTATTGTTATTCTAGATTTACCTTGGAACTACTATATAAGGCAAAGACTTTATGTAATATTCAATTAATCATCATGTGAATGAACACACATAACTAGAATTTCTTCAAAACCAATTCATGGCTTTTCAAAGACCACCGTTAACTGCTCGTTGGAGTCAACCACACTTTCAAAACTGCATACTCTATTATTAACCAAACTGAAAATAAGTTAATTGACCAAATACTATAGTGTACAACCATACCTGGGGAGCATTTTGAGGTCCATCTAAGAAATTCAAAATATCACATTTTTGTGTAGGGAGAATTGAAACCTTAATATAATTTATTCACCAAACCATCAAAACAAAGCCATTTGTTTGTTTTTTGGGTTATAGTCAATCATAATTTTAGGACCTCCAGTAGTCACAAAGACATGAGGACTCAAACATGGTTGCAAGTTACATACTGATTTTCCTCTGTATGCATCACTGCATCACTTAACATGAAATACTAATAAGCTATCTTGAAGTTGATATTATAATTTCATGTCAAGTAATCAACAGCTGAGTATAGTTAGAATAAATCTTTTAAACCATATCTCCCTTAACTTTCTAGAAGCATAATGCTTTCAGCAGAGGAAAGTGATGATCTCAAAGCAGATGGTTCAAATACAAGAATAATTACCATTATTCTGTGTTAAGAGTCAGATCAGATTCACCTTGATCTCTGTGCCAAGAATATTTTTGCTTTCTATTATTATGAATGATTGAATATGACCAGTGAAGTTACATAAATCATTATCAGGAGTGAGAAATTGAGAATAATTTATAAGTGGACACTTTCTTCGTTTAGCATATTTCTTTTTATTCTTATGCTGATCAAAAGCAATAGAACGAAAACCATTTCATGAAGTTAGGAAGCAAATGTTACTTTCACGCATGCATCATTAATAAGAAAGCACATTTGCATCTCCAAGGAAGCAAGAGACAAAACTTGTGAACCAGAATAAAATCAAACCATAAAGATGAAGAAGGTGTATGACAGAGAGAAAGAAGGGGGGGGGGGGGGAGAGAGAGAGAGAGAGAAGAAAATGCTGTTTCATGCAATCTATTCCACAACTTCTCTGTTCATTAGATTAAAGTGATTAAGTGATCATGAGAATTGAGGATAGTGATCAGACAAGTGGATAAAAAATGAATGTAATTATGAAATTAGAAGTAAAGAAATCTGGAATGCAGTAAATGAAATTTTTGCAGCAAAGTATGCAGCGGATCATGTCCCAAATAGCAGTGTCTAGATTCCACAACCCACAAACAGTAACTTAACATTGTCAAAGCATGAGATGCTTCTATAGTATAAACAAGATAATAATTTTCTTTTCCATATTTAACAGAACCTCACCTGGAGCAATATAACCATGAGTGCCAGCAAGACAGCTACAACCCAACTGCTTATCATTCTTTTCTGCGAACTTTGCAACACCAAAATCAGCAATTTTTGGCTCATAATCCTCATCAAGCAAAATGTTGCTGGATTTTATATCCCTGTGAATGATAGGTGGAGAACAATCATGATGTAAATAGGCAATTCCTTTTGCAGTCCCCAGTGCAATTTTATACCTCTGGGACCAATCCAATTCTGGCTTCCCTCCTTTTATCTGTCTGTGAAGAGCTTGGAAAAGATTACCATTTGGCATGTACTCTAAAACTAAATAGTTTGATCCTCCTTTAAGCAGAGAAGCATAAAGCTTAAGTATATTTCTATGCCTAATTTTCCCCAGAATCTCCATTTCTGCAGCCAAAATTTTTACACCATCTCCTTTCCATAGTTGCTTTACAGCCACTGCAGCACCATTCTTCCTCAACCCAACTCGATAAACCTTACCAGTACCGCCAGTTCCAATTAAATTATCTTCATCCAAATTGCATATCTCGTCCACATCGATGTCAACTTGGTGGAAAGATGCAATTTTCCATTTCAGATCTACTTCTTTTTGACAGTGCAAGTTTTTCTCGACATCTGCTTTATCATGCTTGAAGCCTCCATAACTCACAAGCAGCAACACAGCCAAAACTACAACCAATATAGAAGGAATGATACAGAGTAATATAATTTTACCAGCAAAGACCTTTCTCTGATCATGTATTCTTGCACAATTGTTCAATTCAGAATTCATGAGAGTTTTTGAATTTTCATTGACACAAAGTGCCGGGTTTCCAACAAAAGCTTTGTCACTGCCAATAATTAGAAGATCAGACGGAATTTCCCCAGAAAAGTTGTTTTCAGAAAAATCAATTGAGCTTAATTTCATGGAAACCAAACTTTTCGGGATTGAACCTGTAAGTTTGTTTCCAGATAGATTAAGGGAGTTCAATGAGCTCATAAGTGAAACTGACTGGGGGATAATGCCATTTAGAGAATTCCAAGCAAGATTCAAGTCCACCAGCCTTGGACAACTACCCAATTCTGCCGGTATTGAACCGGTTAATGAATTTTCTTCTAGATGCAAAGAGGATAACTGCTTTAGAGCTCCAATTTCAGGTGGTATTCGACCAGAAAAATTGTTGTTGCTCAAATATAGCTTCTCTAAATTCATCAGCACGCCAAGTTCTGATGGAAGCTTACCTGAAAACCTGTTCTTGGTTAGAACTAACTGACTTAAGCTGGAAGAAAACCAGATTTCTGGAGATATATCACCATCAAATTTATTATTAGCCAAATCAATTATTTTTACATATGGAAGTGCCCAAAGCTCATTTGGAATTTTCCCAGACAAGCGATTCCTGCTGATCCTGAATCTCTCCAAAGATTTGCATGTAACATAAGACTCAGGCAACTCACCTGAGAAATTGTTTTGCAAGGCAAGCAAAAATTTCAACTTCCTCTTTTCACACAAGAACTTTGGAAAATCACCTGAAAATTGATTCTCTGATATGTCAATACTCTCAAGAGGTGAAAATCGGCCAAAGTTTTCCGGTATCATCCCAGTGAAGCTGTTTCGATAAATTGAGAACCCAATAAGATGTTCCATATCTTCAAACCCAGCAGGAAGTTCTCCAGAAAAGTTGTTCTCATATAGTTGAAAAACAACCAAGTTCTTCATATTACCAATCAACTCTGGCAAGCTACCATACATGTTGTTCATAGAAATGTCAATCTCCCGCAGTTTGGTCAGGTTTGCCAGCTCAACTGGGATTTGTCCTGTTAAATTATTTGAAAAAAGCTCAATCTTGTAAAGTTTTTTCAGCTTCAAAATTGACTTGGACAGTTTCCCAGAGATCTTGTTCCTTGAAATGTCCAGTGTCTCCAAAGCCTTCATTTCATAAATGGATTCTGGAATCTCTCCTCTCAGATGAGAACCACCAAGATACAGCCAAGTCAACTTCTTCAGATTGCCAAGAGTCTCTGGAATTTCACTCTCAATATATTCATTTTCTCCAAGTCCCAGCGAAACTAGACCAGTTAAATTTCCAACCCAGCTCGGGAAGCTTCCAGAGAAGTAATTTGCCGAAAGGTCAAGAACTTCAAGGTTTCCCATCCCAGAGAAGTCTGGAATAGTCCCAACCATCTCATTTCCTGTAAGGTTCAGAACTCTGAGGTTGCTACAGTTGCTTATTTCAAATGGAAGCTTTCCAGAAATGAAATTTGATGGCAGTGACAGAACTTGCAGGCTCTGGAGAACAGAAATTGATGGGAAAATACCCCCCGAGAGGGACTTATTTTCCAGTGAGATTTCTGTGACTTTCCCAGAAAGTGGATCACAAGTAATTCCATAAAATTCACAGGGAGACTCTGATTCAGTCCATGAACCTAAAATATTCAAAGGGTCCTCCAAATGTTTCTTGAACTGAAGGAGAGCATCTGTTTCCGCCGTTATGGACATGCAAGGCGGGAAAATGAAGAACAGTATTGCAAGACGCTGCAGGAACAAAAGGAGTCTGTTGTCCATTAGGACAAAGTGTGGGGGCAAAATGGTCAGTTTGCTTCAGAACCGAAAGAAGAATTATTAGAATGCCTATCTGGTGGTTTATGATCAACAAGCCATTATTGCCAATGGGTCACCATCCTCGAAACAGCTGAGCAGGTAACAGAAACATTCACTATGAGAATAATAAATAAAGGGAAAATAAAGCTATTTAAGATACACTTCGTAATATTTTAGTCTTTGTATTTATTCTTGAATAATTTTTAAAAATTTATAATTAATAATACAGCAATTTTTTAATTAAACCAAATTACATAATCATTCTATATTAATGTATTAACTTTTTTTTGAAAGTTGTATTAATGTATTAACTTAGTACACATTAGTAAAAAATTTTAGAAGATTAGCTACATGGAAAATAAATGAAGGATTGATTAGAAGTACAACTTTTTATAGACTGGCCCTACATTAATAAACAATTCGAAGGCAAAACAACATGATGATGTATAAGAGAGAGGACAAAAGGTACGTTCCAACGTCAACTTTGATTGTTTATAGCTAGATAGAAAATTACTGTACCGCAATTGCTGTAATTCTAATCAAAGAAAAATATCATGCTTCCAACTTACTCCACTCGTTTGCAACTTTTTATAAAATGGGTTTAATTGCTCTGAAAGCAAAACATTTGGGAAAGTAGCTTTTTTGGTTAAATCATTACTCACTAACAACCATGGACAATTCAGAACGATGATTTTGGGAATAGCTAATCACAAGCTAATCCTTACAAATGAGCTTTGGAAAGTCTGGAATATTCGGTAACTTCAACTCTGTTCAACATCTGTTGGCCTTCTTTCCATCTTGATGAAAACGAGAAGAAGAAAAAAAAAAGAACGTATAAAAAGATTCTAAGAAGAAGAAGAAATTTCATAGTGAACATGTAAATTTCAGAAGCAAGGGCTTAACTTACCTCAAGAACAACCAGAGAGCTGATTTTGGACCAAAAGTGCCAGATGTAAGAGGACATATAGACAGTATTTGGGATCTCCGGCTTCTCTCTTCTCCCAAATGATTACAAAACCTGGAGAATTCAGAGAGCAAACTTCAGGGAAGAATGGAATAGGTATTAGCAAGAGGGAACTGAATGGAATTCATCGGGAAACATGGAAACGCTTGGACACCAATGGCAGATAACTGGGGTTTCACTTTTCGAGATGAAGCGCATAATGGAATTTCGAAGGGATAAATTCCCCGGGCAGATACACTGTTACAGTGCTTGGTGGGAAATCTGAGTGGGAAGTTTCTATGAGGTTAATTATGCAGAAAGAAAAGAATAGAAGTGGGAGCAAAGTTTGAAAGCGAAATTGGGGGTCCTGATGGTGGTTGGGTGAAACTTGTCCATATACAAAACAAGAAAAAGAAAGAGACAGAATCTGACTAAGCAATTCATCAGTGGGTAGAGACAAAAACATTATGAGATTTAAAGTGGAGATTAGTTACCTTGAAATCTTCCAAAAGCAAAAGAGAAACAGGTTGGAGGAAGGGGATTGCTTAAGCTTGAGAAATTTTCAAAGGCTGGATTTTGGGGAAGAGTGAGTGAGTGAGACTTTTGGGAAGTTGTGGGGTCAAAAAGAAACAATTTTCTAGAAATTTAAATACATGTCAGTTTAATAAAATTAAGACTATTGAAAAAGTTGACCCAAAAAGCTATTGAAAAAAAATTAATAAATTAAAAGTTAAAAAAGTTGTTATTAATTGTGTGATATATATTAAAATTTAAATTATTAAATAAAAATTTAATGACTCAAACCAGGATGCATCTGCAGGGGTGTGGAGGCGGTCTTTGGGAGCGAATCGACAGTTTCAAATAAGAACTGCCGGCCGTCAAAAATTATATAGTTTCTAAATTTGAATCATTAAATAAAAATTTTAAATCATGCAATGTTAAATTTTAAAATTTTTAACTCTCTGGTTTTATCAATTTTAATATAAATTATCAAATTATTTATTTTTTTAATATTAATTATTAGATTTATATATATAAATATATATTTTAAAAATTTGCATTTGTCATTTTAAAAATTTTATATATAATTTTTATTTAACTCTTTAATTTATAAAAAATTATAGGAATTTATTTTTTTGAATTTAAATATTTATTCTAAAGTTTTTATCTTCTTAAAATCAAATTTTAAATTCATAGTTAAACTTAAATTCATATAATAAACTTAACATAAAATCTTTAATACACTTAAAATTATAAATACAATAACATATTGAGTTATGATATAAAATATAATTATAATATTATTAACTCAAAAAATCATAATATTATAATTATATACTTAAGAATTTATCGTAAATAAAATTTCCAATATGTGGGGCCAAGGTGAGGGAAATAAAATGCTTTACATATAGGGGATTAGGATATTGAAAATGCCATTCCCAGAACTTTCACGGTGTGATGTAAGATGTATTGTGGACCACAAAAAAAGGGGTACGACCGTTGTACCAGCGTTTTCACAATTTATAAAATATTAATTAAAACAAAAGGTAAAATTTTCATCAGTTTACTTTCTTCAGATTACTTTCTCGTGACCTCCGTGTGGAAAAACATGTGAAGAGAGCGTGGATTGTGTGGCGATGTGCAGTTACAAAATAAATCAATGAAGAGTTACTAATTTTAGTGACTTATTCCTAAGTGGAAAGAAAACTTTTTGCTACATTTGAAATAAAAATAAGCATATTTAACTGATATTATTAAATAAAATATACAGATTTAACGGTTCTGGATAAATTTGATTTGATGATTCAAAATTTTTAACTGTGCAATTAGACAGTTCAAAATTAATGTAATTTTCGCCCAAAACTGTATCAAATTCAAATTTTATATAAGATCCTACTTCAAAATAGTGCAAAAGGTTACGTAAGCTTAGTAGAGTTGCAAGCTTACTAAAACTCATAAAGTAGATGTAAATTTATAATGTTGACTTATAAAAGCTTATTTTGACTTATAAATAATTATTAAAATATATAATTATATGGTTAAAATAATATATACAATAAAAAATTATTCAAATATAATTTAAATTATAATAAGTTAAACAAAATTTATTTATAGTTCATAATCTATAATATTCAACATAAACTTTTTAATATAGTTATACATAAATAAACATTTAATATAACTAACTAAATAATATTTATTTTATTTTTATTTTAATAAGTACATATCTAATATAATTTTATTATTTTTATATGTATTTAAACTAATAATAAAGTAGATTATAATAACTTCCTACAGAAAAACCTTGTCTATATCATGTGAAGAGGGAGTCTAGATTGTGTGGTGGTTTGCCGTTTTAAAGTAAATTAAAGAAGAGTTACTAATTTTGGTGACCAAGTCAAGGATGCAAATTTAGTAAGACTCACGGGGAATAAATAAATTTGTAACGTAAATTTATAAAAATTTATTTTAATTAATACATGGTTACTAAAATATATAATTATATAATTAAAATAGTATACATAATAAAACCTTATTTAAATACAATTTAAATTATATTAAGTCAAATGAAAGTTATTAATATTTTATAATATATAGTATTGAACATAAATATTTTAATATAATCATATATAAATAATTATTTAATATACCCAACTGAATAATATTTATTTTTATTTATTTTAGTAAGTACATATTTAATATAATTTTATTATTTTTTTTGTATATTTAAACTAGTAATAAAATAGATTATAATAACTTCTTGAAAAAGAAAAAAAAAACTATCTATATTTCCTTTGTTTCTAGTTTTGAATCTATATGTTACTAATTATAAGCTAATTGACATGTTTTTTAATAAATAAAATCATAAACTTAATAAACTTAATAATTCAACTTACGAGTCCATCAAATTTGTACTAAATTTAAGTTTACACTGACTTGACTCAATTTTTTTTAAGTATAATTATAAATTTATAAACTTGGATAATAAATTTGCAAGTTTAAAAATCATAGTTATATATCGTTGTAAAGAATCCAAATCAATGAAGAGATTATGCAATCAATTTTTTAAAAATTAATTTTGACTTTGATTAAAATGAGTATTCATTATTTGTACAAAAAGTTTAAGTCAAAAATCAATTATAAATTATTAGTTAATTATTAGCCATATATATTGCCACCGATTATATCTTTAGGTTGTTATAGATAATTATGTACATTTGTATTGCTCAAAACACGTTATTAAATTTATGTTAGACTAACTTTTAACTAATAAGTATGAATTAGTATTGATTAATTACTATATTAATTAACTAACTCTTGCTTATTAATATTGAATAATTATTTCCTGTATAATCATGGTCTTGGTACACTAGTATTATGAAAAATTATTTGTGTCATGAGTTGTTGAGCATAAATGAGTGATTTTGCTGGCTCAAATAATTACTTTGGCTATTGACACCTTAGGCCTAAGTACAAGGATATTTTAGTTAATTTAATTGAGGCATACATTTTGATTGATTAGTGTGTGAGTAGAGCAATACCTCACTTGTTTATATTGAATAATTAGTGTTAGGTTATTACCTTCCATATGTGACAGCAAAGGTGCAAAAGAATAAAAGATAAATAAGTGTAATTTCACTTTTTTATTCTCTTCATTATCTATCCTTTTTTTTTTTTTTTAATTTTTGAAAGTGAAACTCAATGATAGTTTTATTTTGAAATTAAAACAAGAATTTTAAAAGGAAAGGGAAGTATTTTTGGCTTTCCGTGTTATTTATGATAGAGTAATTTTAAGTATAGGAAAAGAAATTTTGAAACTAGATTTTTGTTTGAATTTTGATTATAGAAGTAATTAAAAGCAGGACAAATTTTAAGGCAAAACATTTTTTTGTTCTTTTTTATAATTTCCTTATTATTTTATTTCTTTTTGGATTTTATAAAAGCCAAAGTAAAAGGAAGAGCATAAAATTGAGATTTGAAATAAAAATGAAGTGAGAGGTGGAATTGTTATATTTATACTTTTTACTTTTTTAAATTTTTTTATTCGTATAATATGTAAAAAGAAGAAATTTTAAGAAAAAAAAGATATTTCTTTGGAGTTTGAATTTTTAAAGGAAAAAAAAAGAACTAATTGGGTACGCACAATTAGAACTTATTTTATATATAACCAATTGGTGTTGAGTAAAACTTTAAAAGATATAGGATGTTATATGGCTCCATCGATTAACACCCTAAATATTGGAGGACACACTTTTATTTCATAAAGCCCTCAATTTAATCACAAAAAACTGAATGAGAAATTAGCAAAAGGAAAAAACAATATTCAGATTAGTCTCCAAATGTTCATTCCTTATTGTGACATGTTCTTACTTGTTCAAGGATAATCCATCCATTTCATAGTAGTCTCAAGAAATTCATAGATATTAACACATTAATTTTTGAGAAAAACATTAAATCGGTCTTTTGTTTTTATACATTATAACAATTTAATTTCTCACAAATATATTATGACAAATTAGTCTATTAAAAATTATATTTTATATAAAATCAATTTTTTGTTAATCCGAATAAAAAGATTAATTTTTTATAAATTTAAATTTATAAAAAATTGACTTTATATAAATTTAAATTTGTAAGAAAAGACTGATTTATTGCAATTAATTTATAAGCATTAATATTATACATTTTTCTATTGATTCTAGTTCGATTACTAACCCAAATCAATTCAGGTTTCCTATATTTAATAGGAAATATACACAATGTTTCAAGGACTCTCTTTGCTTTGTTTCTTCCCCACCTCCCTCGCCCTTAAACTTTCTCTACTTCACTCTTAATTATGTTGTTCTTTTGTAAAAAAATATACTTATAACCTTTTACTTATCACAAAATTATCATTTTAATTATTCACTCATTAAAATATGTAAAATAGTCTCTTACTCATTAAAATATTTAAAATAATTTATTGTTCATTAAAAAATATCACATTGAATTCGTATTTAAAAAAAATTTTAAATATAATTTCTCTATCAAACTTAAAACTCTAAATCTAAGAATTATATGTGATATTTTTTAAAAATAAACCAAATATAAAATATTTAATAAATAAAAAATTATTTTAAATATTTTAATAAGTAATAAATTAAAATAATAATATTTTGACATAGTGTTCTTTCTCGACTCTGTTACTCTGCTTAATATATATATATATATATATATATATATATATATATATATATATATATATGTATAAAATTTTAAATCCTTTCTCTGTCTAATTTTTTTTTTTAATTTTAAATCCTCCACCGAATGCACCAGGAAAAACCAAAAGAGAGAAGCAAGTGGTCCCAAGAAGCCTTTTCTTCATTACACGTACTCTCTCTTTTCTATTCTCTTTTTTTCATTCCCTTAAAATTGAGCCTTTTTTTTTTTTTGCTTTGAATTCTGATGCCAATATGAGTGTGGTCCCTATCCTTATCTTGCCAGATCATCGAATAGAGGGGGAGTGAATCTGCCATATTGCCTTTTCTTTGTTTCTTTCCACTTTTTGATGTGTAGATTTTATTATTTTTTGTGCTATTTATTTTAATTTGGTATTTCCTCATTTATTATTATTATTATTATTATTATTATTATTATTATTTCAACAAATTACTTGTTTACATAGCTAAATTACATTGGTAGTGAATATGCGCTACTAGTGCAGCATTCAATGTAATTTGTTGTTCTTGAGACAAGTTTTAGACTAATGTCTTAATAATTCTTGTAGGTCTAGATGTGTTAGACACATTTGTTTTGCAAATCTTTTGTTGTGCAATCAAGTTGAATAAGTGCTTCATGTGTGCAATTGCAAAAGCTAAATCTTGTGGAAAACTTTTTCTCATGATTATGTTGTACACTCAATTTGTATATTCTTATATTGATTTCTATGTCTATACAATTACGTACACATAAATTTAGACTAATTATATCTTAAAAAGAGTCCCTAAAAGTGTCTTTTAAGTTGAAAAAAATATAATTTTGGTACTGTATTTTTAAACTTAATCTTTTGATCCTTCAAAAATTAAATTAAATGTCTTAAAGTAGTGCTTCACTTTTGAAACTTGTCTCCTTTTGGTCCTCTAAAAATTAAAAATTTCAAAATGGTCCTCCAATTTGAACATTGACTCATTTTGGTCATTCAAAAATTGAAAGTCTCATTTTGATCCTCCATTTTTGAACATTATCTCATTTTGGTCCTCTACAAATTCAAAATCTTAAAATGGTCCATCACTTTTTAGAATTAACTCAAAATGGTCCTCCTTAATCTCATTTAGAGAGGGACTCATTTGGGTTAGATCTTGAAAGGTAGAAAACATTTTCAATTTGTAGAAGATCAAAATGAATCTAAACTAGAAAATGAAAGACCAATATTATATTTTTCTCTTTCAAAATTCCTTTCTTACATTTATATCTTTCTTTTCTTCTTCTGTGATCTATCATTCCTAACAATCTAACATTCTAACTTGGTTTTGTCCGAAAGTAGCTATTTAGTACAACTCGAGGAATCTCTTACGTGGTTTTCTTTGTTTTCTCTCCACTCATATGAGTGTTTTGTTTTGTAGTGCCAAATCATGGAGGTTCCTTCGGTATTTATAGGCATTTTCTATTTTTGGTAAACTACATTTTCTCATCAGAATTTGGCTAAGCTTCCTCCATACTTTCTTTCACTTGGTGACAACTGGTCAGTAGATTATCAATAAAAGGGAAAAAATATAGTTTTAGTTCCTCACTTTTGGCCTCAATATTAATTTAGTCCTTTAAAAATGAAAAGTATTAAAATAATCATTTAAAGATGAAATCCTTCAAAAAAATATAGGTCCACCAAAGATCAATTTAATCCTTCATAAGGACCAAATCCATTTACTTTTTCATATTTGAAGAACCATTTTAATATTTTTCATATTTGGAGGATCAAATTAATACTTTAGCCAAAATTGAGGAACTAAAATTGTATTTTTATCTTAAGAAAAGTATAAAATTAAAGAATTAATATCACATAAAATAAAAATTGCAAGAAATTAAATTATTAAAAATTATAAAAATATATAAATAAGTTTGTACATTTTTCGAAACATAAACTACAATTTTAAATTAAAGTATCAAGTATTTCAAAGAACAAAAACTACAGTATTCCTTATTGGAGCCTAGGAGTATAGGCCATATATGCTGTATGATTTTTTACTACATAAATATTTTTTATTTTTTTGGTCATTTTTTTTTTTTTCTGCGTGAACACGGCTGTTGATGTACTTTCGAAAACAAGACTCACAAGAAAGAAAAAGGAGAGCTAAGGGGACAAACTTTTATTATGTGTATGATAAATGTATATAATTCATATATTCATCTTGACTTAAATGTAAAAAGTTTTATTCGGTAAATTTTTCTTAAATATAAAAATAGATTTTCACGTCTGCATATGAAATTTATTTCATATTAACTGGACATTATTTATTTATGTTCAGTAATGGATTTCCAACTTTAATATATAATACATTTTTTTTATAAAAATAGACACGTTATTTACTTATTTATTTGAATATTATTGATCAACTATTTAAAAAGATTTGTTCTTTAAATATAAAAATACGAAATTATCAGATGCTGTAAATCTGAAATTTGATAGTAATGTCCATTGTTACATCATTGGGAAGGCATATGAAGCTCGTTAATCCAATTAGATTAATGTATTGCAATTAATTTACTTTGATAATGTTTGTTTCTTACTGAATTGAACTACCAAGTTGTTTCCAATATATAATCATTTTTTTTTAAAAATGTATCTTTCAATAAAATTAAATATTTTGATTTGTATCTTTCAAAGTGTATTAATAATTTAGTCTATAAAAGATTGCTTTCTGCTTAATTAGATCCTAAAAAGAACTCTTTAATGGAATTTTCCCAAGAAAAACGATCCTTTGTGAGGCAGATTTCTCCCTTATAACGAACAAAATCCACGTACTTGTTAACTTGTGACTTGAATTTGCCCAAATAACATTTTCTCCTAAAATGTCATTATTTATTCAAATTTCATAAAACTGTTTTGCTCAGACAGAGAACAAATCTTCTAATTACTTAAATTCTGTTATACTAAATCTTGTCTATCTAATTTATTTGTTGATGAATCAAATCAACAAATTTACTTTTTTTTATCAATTTTGGTAAAAGAAATTACTGATTTTAATAACACAACTTCAAACGTTAATTGTTAAATTTTCCACAATAATCAAGACTAATCGTCAGATTTTGACTTAAGGAGTCTAGATTATAATTTTATTTGCCATGTGTCAATCATTTGAAAGAAATATGCCTGGCAACAAACCTATTTTGACTACCAAAAATTTTGGAAAAATAAACTGGAAAACTTTACTTTAAAGAACAAAATTGAAATAAGTATTTTTTCCAAGTAACTATGTCGTTAATTTAGTTATAGTATCAGACTAAATTACAGATAAACATAAAACCAAGTTATCAAATCAAGTTGAAATTATGTCTTCTTCAACTTGCTATCGCCGAAGCAATTTAAATTGTAAGTATTATTTATGGAAAAATCAGCAAGACCAGCCACTGATATGTGATATCACCATTTGCTATCTTCAAAATCCATTAATTTAATTAAAAAAAAAAAAAAGAATGGACAATATAACAAGGAAACAATTTCCAAGTTTACAACCACTGCAAAATGAGAAAATATACTTTAATTATTCACCAATAACAAAACTATCATTTTAATCCCTCACTTATTGAGATGTCCAAAATAATCCCTCTATAAAAAATCATATTTAATCTTTCACTTTTCAAAAAATTATCAAATTTAATCCCTCTATCAAACTCTAAACACTAAATTTAAAAAACTAAATCTTATAATTTTTTAAAATGTAAATAACCAAATATAACATTTTTTAATGAATAAAAGACTATTTTAAACATTTTAATGAATGAATGACTATAATAGTACCTTTGTAATAAGTGAAATACTAAAAGTATATATTACTTACAGCAAAATATCAAAAGGTTTAAATGCTAGAAAGATGCAGGATATAAAACAAATAAAAACTAGGTTTACAAAAGTGGTTTTATTACTTCAACCTCAGCCAATAATGCTCCTTTTACCTGGAATTCATGATAGCACTGAGAATACAAAAACCCTATTCAAATTTCATGTCATTTGCCTCATTTATATTATTCTCCAAATTTCATTTGGTTATGTACACAAGAACAAGCTTTCAGAACATAAAGCCATCATAGCTTCTTAAAGGGTTTCAAATAGAACCCGGTGCTCAAGTAGATCAGATAAAACACCCCGCATCTTATCAACAGAGACAGGTTTCAATATGAGGCCATCCATTCCAACCCTCGTACAGTTTTCTTTTGTAACCTTGTTAGTGTTTCCAGTCAGAGCAACAATGAGGGGTCTATCCTGACGTTTTGTAAACTTCTCGTGTATTCTTATCGCAAGATCATAACCATCTATACCCGAACACACATCCATGAAGACCACCTTGTGCTCGTGAGAAAGAACACGCAAGCATTCTTCGCTGGAGCTTACTGCTGTAACATCACATCCTAGATGCACAAGAAGTCCCTTTGTAACTGTCCTGCTAACCCTGAATATCAAGTTTCAACATTAAATTACAAAGGCATGTAAAGCGGTAGACTTAATTTGCTTGATTTACTCAGTGAAATACACTAACACATAAGCTGTTGAGAAGAGCATTAATAACCTGAATTCTTTTGTTTACAACATACTACAGCTTTTTCCTTTAGAAAATAACAATTATGACTGCCTGAACGAAGTGATTAATCATGACATATGATATGACAAATTAACAAAATGCCTAGCACCATAAGGACTATTAAGACCACAGCTTCAGACTATATACTAGATAGTACCATCAACACTAAGCATTTCTCAATTTCAAGTTGCAGTGCATCCAGTGAACCAGTCAGACAGGCAAGCTGGATGTTGTTGGTAATGCTGACATGTTCTCAAAAGACCGCAGTATTTCCATCACTTTGTTTTAGTTGCAAAAGCCGGATCCTTCAGGGATGCTAGAGTTCCCAACTTTCTTCAAGTGCTGAATGATAGCCACTTTTTTGCAAAATGTTTGGCCACCCATTTTCCATTTAAAACCCTTTAAGTCGTATCAAGAGAAACTGATCTAAACTTGAGAGGGTGCATTCAAGTCACAACCCCAAACAACTAATTCCAAAAAGCAGCCACCCAACAATGTAAAACTAAGTAACTTGAGCATTTGTATCAGCTCTATATACGCACTTAAGCAAGTATTAGGAGAAAAAGCTCTGTTTGGTCTGTGGGTCAGCTTGTCTTCAGAATTAATTTTAGAGCAATAGTGATATCCAAATATATTACTTGAACTCTGAAGGAGCTTTAGAATCTAGAGGGACTTCTCAATAAGAAAAACTTCCTAGTAAGACAAAATGTAAGCAGGACTTACATGGATACACACCAGAATAATCAAGAATCCAAACTCTCCCATCCTGAGTAGGATAAGGACGGTTAAATTAAGGAGTTGAAGGGACTCTACTTCATGAATATCCCTGTCACTAAGAAACCTTAAAAGTGAAGTTTCATGAGCCATTAGTGTAACATCCAGGCAAGTCTTCCCTATCTCAGAAACAATAGGATTTGCCTAGTTAAGGTGATAATTACACCAGGTAAAGAGGGAAGACCAAATTGGAAAGCCAAAAAGACCTAATTGAAAAGTTTTGATGTAATTGGGGGCAATAGTGTAATTTTACAAAATTACAGACGCGTGGTAAAAATCTTATTTAGAACCATTAGAGGGGACCCTCATTAGGCAGTCTTATACAAGGTTGGATTAGCAAATACCCCTGAATGAAACAATAAGGTTACAAGAAGGGTAAAAATGTCTTTTTCTTACCAAAGTCAGTTACCAATTAGATTTCCCCACATTCACCCATAGAAAACCATGAAAAGACTCCTACGCTGAAAGGGTGGTCTCCTTTTCTGGATTTCTTTGCTAACCAGGGCAGCTAGCTGCAACTTCTGAGATTGCTTGAGTGTGACCTGGATCTTCAGCTTCGACTTCTTGAACCAGAATCATAATTTGGGAACTCTTGCACCGGTGATCAGATGTATACTTCTTGGGACACCAATAACAGAGTCCCTTCCTTCTTTTCTCATCCATTTCCCTCTTAGCAAGCTGTTTGACTAATTTGTTAGCAGTAATGGTTTTGTTGCTGTCAAGGTAGAAACTTGTGTTCTTGTCATTCGTAGAGGGTTCTTCTGGTCCAGTGAAGTTGACCGAAGTCTATGAATTAAGTATGCAGAAATATTCTGGGTTCTTGGGCTCAAGAACGAGGTACAGGTACTCTGGGTTGTGTTACTACCTTTTGTATAGCTATGGTTCTGGTTTTGGATTGCTTGAAGTGAGGCTTCTTGATGTCTAGCTAGATACAGAGTGTTTAAGAGGGTTGTTGGTTTGTACATAGTCACATACAGAGAGGGGGCCTCTACTTCCTTATTCAATCCTACCAAGAAAATGCTGATAGCAATTTCTTCCTGCAACCCTATTTGCACTAACAGTTCTTTGAACCTCTCTCGATACTCAACTACTGTTGTTCTGTGCCTTCAGTTTTTCAACACTGAATTTTTAGTTCAATATCTCTTCTAATCAAGTTCCTACACTCTTCATATACTCTTCCCATCCTATCTTCTCTGATCTTCAACCCTTCATGAAAGTTTGATGGCACAGTAAAACCTTCCCTTCCAGATGAATGCTGATCATCTTAACACATAACTCCGCATCCCATCCGCCTCAAAAAACACTGCTTGACTCTGTAAGTCCAGCCTTTGAAGTCTTCACCATTGAACTTTGGCAAATGCTCATCACTCTGCCACCATATTGTGACGGAGAAGCACCATTACCCTCATCATTATTGCTTGTTTCCTTCTGAACAATCATCGAATTAATTCCGCTAGCAAAATTCAATCTTTGACACTGAATCCTTCATATCAGAAACATCCAGTTGCATTTGTCCCAATGTAGTTAGTGTTATCTACTCATTAAGTGTCACAACATGCTGGTCATAAATCAATTTCATGCCATAGGTGGGCAACAACCTGTTGGTATACTCGCAATGTTTGTGAGTGATGTTTCTAGTTGTACACTTAAATGTTTTATAATTCAGTTGGCTCCACAAATCTATAGGCACAATCCCCAAACCCAATGCATGTAGAATGGTTGTTAGAACTTCAGTGTGGAGCTCTCATTATTAAATTGTTGTTTGAACTGTTATGGAAATTTTGGAATGTCCTATTTTAGGGAACACTACATCAAAAAATTCTATAGGAGGTGAAAGGTATCTATCATGTGCTAGACCCCACAGTGTGAAAGCACAAGTTTGATAGGCTTGTTAGGCTTACAGGTGTGGGATTAATAGCGTGTTCCATGTTGATCATACATTTGGAATTGAGGCATGACAGTTAGCACCTTGAATAGGACAAAAGCCTTAATTATGCAATGGGGTAACTGGTAGAGACATAGAATAGCCTCAAAAGAGGAATATTCTCTACCAAAAAATCCACCCAAAACTTGATATGAAAGACCTTGGCAGAAGATTTTTCATCAATTATGCTTGAAGTTTAGGCCAATTTATATGCAATTAGATTTTCAATTTGGAAAGATTTCTATTCATAGTAATCTTCAGATAATCTATGATAAAAGGATATAATATTTCTCAAAGCCAAATGGTGCAAAGACTCAACAAAAAGTGAAGACGAATTCACCTCATCACAAAATATAACCAAACAGCTTAATTTTGTCAATCTGCCATCGTTCATAATGCCATGAAAACACTTCACAATGTCTTGACTCTTATGCAGCAGAATGACCATGCCACTTGACTGCAGTTTATCAAAATAGAAAACCAAACCTCTCCAATGCTTATTACGAACATTCTGATGTGGAACTCGATAGGTATAATATTCCCCTCTCAGATGTCCAAAGCTGTCTAGAGCAGGTCATTATGACCACCAAAAGGCAAGGCCACCACTATAAAACCAGAAAAATCACCTCTACAGGTGGTGCCAAAGCCACTGTGTATTTAATAAAATATAATTTGCTATGTCCCAAACAGCTAATCGTCTAAGTAACTTGGTCGGAACAAGCAGACCCTCCATGGCCTAAATGCTTAACCCAAGTTTGTTAAAGCCTGTTTGAAACTTATACTTACTGTAATAATCTCAAGTGCTGCAGGTTACGTCTGAAGGAAGCCTAAGGTAAAGCCACCAAAATATTGTATCAATTTCATCTTCGTCAGTTATTGTCTTCCTCCATCACATATATATACATATATATTACCTATATCTTAAAATGTCAAAAAATTGTCATATCTTCCATATTGTATCGTGTCATATCCAATACGCGTACCCATATCAGTACTTCTTAGAATAGCACCAACTCTAATACTCATTGCAGAAAAGACAAAAACACATGCTTTCCTAAGTCACAGAACATCCGTTGCTAGCTGATGCTCTAGCATGAGGCTTGGTTCCAGTAGCAGAGGCATTCAACAGGCGAATATAATCAGAGACCTTGGAGCAGAAACGTACACAGAGGATTTGTAGCTTAAGACTTATAAAGCTAGAGAGCTCTTGTCCCATAGCAATCAGATTTCTAACAAATAGACTAGCAGTGCAACATACTTGGATTGCAACAGTGAGTATTCAAGAGACATGGTTCTGAGTTTTATTACTCAGAACTGAATAGCCCGTTGACTTGTCTGCTTTATCGGTTTGACAGGTCTTTGACCAACTTATTCTGATCTGGTTCTGGGAATCAATTGGACTGGAACTATGGTCGATTCACCAGTTTTTTTAATCAAACCAGATGGTCCAATCCAGTTTTTTAAACCATGGTGGAAACACAAAGTAGACACTAGACAAGCAAGAACAAACAATTTAACCTGCAAGACAATTCTACATTTACAACAATTCATACATTTATCTTGTCAAATAATTCAGCCATAGTTCACAAATACCTAGTAAGTTTCACAAAAATGAGCTATTTGTATTATGATAATAAATTATTTATGCAATATAGAAACAAATTCCAAGATAAAAGTACAAAATATATAGCTATGACACATACCCGTTGTCATCCAAGACAAGAACCTTGAGCCCTGCAAAGTTTATCGGGCCATGATTTCCCGGAGCTTTAAGTGCAAAAGAGGGTTTAAATTCATTCGATCGATCTGGGATCCCAAGTTTTACAATGAAGGTAACTGTACACCCCTTACCAATACCTTCACTCTCAATCCAAATATGCCCCTCCATAAGATTTACAAACCTAGTGAAATGTCCCAAAAAAAAAATAGATAAGCAACAGTGAACTCTCAAAAAGACCTTATTCCAATCTTGCAAGTCAGAATCCAACAAATATAATCCAATACATTATGCTTTGCATTGTAGTTTATTGGTGCTGAACATACAAGATACAATACCTCTTGCAAATTGCAAGGCCAAGTCCACTTCCACCAGAATTTCTTGTCGCTAATGAATGGGTTTGTGCAAACTTAGTGAATAATGTAGGTATATCTTGCGGATTAATTCCTGATCCTGAATCTTTAACCTTCAATGAGGAATTATCAACAGGCTTCATTATAAAGCAAAGGATAAAATCCCCCAAAGCAGAAGAGTACTAATTAAGTTAGAAGGAACAAACCTGTACTTGCATATAAAAGTGATTATCACTTGACACTGGTATAAAGTCAGGAAAACTCGCATCCCTGAAGGATTCAGCTTTTCCAGGAAAAGTAGTGATGGAGATACCACCCTCCTTTGAGAACTTAACAGCATTACCAACAACATTGAGAATAATTTGCATGAGACGTTTTTCATCACCAACAGCATACACTGGCAAGTCTGGAGCTAAATGTAAAGTGAGTGACAACTTTTTGACAGATGCCACAGGTTTAATCAAGTTAAGGACCTGCAACCAGATAAGATAATTTCACCATATCAAACTATTAAAGGTATTCTAAATCTTCAAGCTACAAGTTAGTCTGATAGGTTTAAGTTTTAGGACTTAAGAACATGGAAGTCAGAGGCGCTGTCTTCACTGAGGCGCTCTCCAGGCGCCGCCTTTTGGGGCCCAGGAGTGCCTCAAATGCTGGCGCCTCTGGCGCCTTGCTGCCTCTTAGTGATGTAACCTAGTTTTAGTTAGGGTTAATGTTAAAAGCCTAGCCCAAATAGTTTAAGTCTAGACTATGTAATATAGTAACGTCAATTTTAAAAGCCCAGCCCAACTGCTAACTTCAGAAATTAAGAATACTTCAGCCTAGCCCAAATACTAACTTCAGCAAATAAGAATGCTAACTCCTAACTTCAGTCCAGCCCAACCCAACCCATTCTAGGGTTCAAGAAATATAGAACAAGATAGTGTTCTGTGGTCCCTCACTCTCCTTAATGGCACACACAAGCAAAGCATAAGAAAAATGCACAGGAAGCTTGGAGGAGAGCAGGAAGGTAAATTGGTTGAATGTGTTGCCTTCCAGGTACTCTTCACCATGCTCTGTAGCTACTGCTTCTTAGTTTCCTCCTTTTCTCTCTTCAGTTCTTCAATCCTCTTCTGTTTTACACTTTTGAAACTCAGAATTTTTACCTTTTTAAAGTCTGAAACTGTATTTTTTGCTGTTCTTCACTCTTCTTCTAGCTTTTACTCATCCTACACTATTTCTTCTAGCCTGTAAACATCCTATACTGGTTTTTTTTTTTCTGCTGTTCTATAATGTTCTCTGTCACTCTGAATTTGAAGCTATCCTTCTACATCATCTTTTGCTGTTCTCTACTGTGTTTTTTTGTTGGCTTTTTAAATTCTGAAACTAAATTTTTCTATTTTATCAAATCTGAAACTAACTATTTTTTTTTTTTTTTTTCCCATTCTGAATTTGAAGCTATCCTTTTACATCATCTTTTGCTGTTCTCTACCATTTTTTTTTTTGCGCTATTCTATTCTGTTTTCTATCACCGTAAATTTGATGCTACACTTGCACATTATTTTTTGCTGTTTTCTACTGTGTTTTTGCTATTCTGTACTGGTTTTTAAATTCAGAAACTGAAGATTTTTTTATCTTATCAAATCTGAAACTGAAACTTTTGTATCTTCTTTAGTTTCAAATCTAAAACTAAAAGTGTGAAAGCATTTTTAATCTGAAAATTTTGTATCTTCTCAACTTAAATTTCAGTTTTAAACTAAATATGGAGGGAAGAAGTCAAGGGCAGCAAGAGCAAGAAATTCAGACAAGAGGAAAGATCCAGCATGGAAATATAATTTTTCACAAGACCCTAAAGACACAAATTCAGTAACATGTATGTTTTGTAACAAAGTGACAAAAGGTGAGATTCATAGAGCTAAGATGCACCAAGTTGGGGATCACAAGAATGCTGCAAGGTGTTTAAAATGTCCAGAGCATGTAAGGAAGGAGTTGAAAGAATATATGGAGGGGAAAAAGCAGACCAAAGAAACTTATGATAGACCTCCAAACCTTGACTTTGATATATTTAAGAACCAAGTTGAGAGTACTGAAGACGTTGAGGAAGGAGAGCCAAGGCAAAAGGGTAAAAGTGTAATGCCAATGCCAACGCCAAAGAAGCCTAGGCAAAAAGGGCCAATTGAGTCTTTTGTGGGACAAAGGCCTGAAATAGTAGTTCAATTGAGGAAAGAAGGGAAGATGCGTCAAGCAAATATAACGGATAAGTATGATAAGGAAAAAAGGGCTATGGTGTGCCAATACATTGGTAGGTTTTTCTACCAAGCAGGGATTCCATTTAATGTAGCACGAATGGATGCATTTAAATGGATGATTGAAGCCATTGGGCAATATGGCCCTAATTTAAAGCCTCCAAGTTGCCATGAGTTAAGAGTGTCAATCTTAAAGAAGGAAGTAGAACTTACAAATGATATGATTAAAAATCACAAAGACTTATGGAAGAGACATGGGTGTTCAATTATGTCAAATGCGTGGACTAATTGGACAAATAGGAGCTTGATCAATTTTTTAGTCAATTGCCCAGTTGGTACTATGTTTGTGAGGTCCATTGATACACCGTCATACATAAAAACAGCTGAAAGGTTATTTAAATTACTTGATGACTTTGTAGAGTATGATGGAGAAAAGAATGTAGTGCAAGTAGTTACCGACAATGGTTCCAACTTTAAGGCAGCTGGTAGGTTATTAGAAATAAAGAGGCCTAATCTTTATCAGACACCATGTGCTGCACATTGCTTGGATCTAATCTTGGAAGATATTGGAAAAATACCTAAAGTTTCAAGAACCATTGAAATGGCAATCAACCTGACAAGTTATATATGTAACCATGTTGGTGTTCTAAATATGATGAGGGGATTCACAAAGCAAAGAGAATTGGTTAGGCCTGGAAAACAAGATTTTGCACTTCTTATCTCACTTTGAAATGCATCCATCAACAAAAAAAATACATTGAGGGCTATGTTTACTTCAAAAGAATGGGTGTCAAGTAAGTGGTCAAAAGAAGCTAAAGGTAAACGTGTGGTGAAAACAGTGCTTATGCCTTTCTTTTGGAATAAGGTTGTTTATATACTTAAGGCTATAGGTCCTTTTGTTCGGGTACCTAGGCTTGTGGATAATGAAAAACAGCTGGCTATGGGTTATAGTTATGAAGCCATGGATAGAGCTAAGGAGGCAATTCAAAAATCATTTAATGACAACGAGGATAAGTACAAGGAGATATTCAAAATCATTGATAAAAAGTGGGATGGCCAACTTCATCAACCTCTACATGCTACTGCACATTTCCTTAATCCAGCATTCTTTTATGACAATCCAAATATGGAGTTTGATAAAGAAGTCCCATCGGGACTTACTTCTTACATAGGTAGGCTTGTAAAGGATTTTGATGTGCAAGAGAAAATCATGACTGAGTTGACCACATATAAAAGAGCTGAGGAACTCTTTGGTGTTCCATTAGCCATTAGAACAAGAAAGACAAGAGCTCTAGGTATAGTTGCTAACTTACTAGTTACAATTTTCATTTAAACGAATTAGTCACTATTTTAATTAAAAAAAATCTCGATCAACTTTGTAGCTGAATGGTGGGCTACTTATGGAAGCTCTACTCCACATTCACAGCAATTGGCAATTAGAATTCTAGGCTTAACATGTAGTGCATCGGGCTGTGAACGAAATTGGAGTGTGTTTGAGCAGGTTGGTAGTAGTAAAATTTAAATTTATTTTAGCATTGTATTGGTAAGTTTTATCATATTATGATAGGCAGCAAATTAATTATTACATTTACTCTTAGACTCACACGAAAAGGAGGAACAAACTTGCTCAACAAAGACTTAATGATTTGGTGTTTGTGAAATATAATCAAGCTCTAAAAGCTCGATATGATAGAAAGGATGTTGACCCCATGTCTTTGGATGATATTGATGAAAGTAATGAGTGGTTGGTTGGAAAAATGGGTGTCGAAGGGTATGTTGATGAAAATGTTGATGATGAGCTTGTATTTGACAATGAAAATGAAGAATTGGCTTGGGGGGTTGTAGCAAGGGCAGCAGGTGTTGGGGAATCAAGTAAACAAACTAGAAGTCAAACCAAAAAAGCTAGCTCCTCCAAATCAAAAGATAAGCCAGCAAAGGGTTCTACTTCACTTCCTAACATTGAAGATATGGAGGCTGCTTCAGATTAGTACACTACTACTCTTATGGTTTTTGGTTTTTTTGTAAGTGGCTTGGCTGCCATTTTGGATTTTTGTAAATGACTTGGCTGCCATCTTGGGTTTTTGTAAATGGTTTGGCCGTCGTATTGATTTTTTGTAAATGGCTTGGCTGCCATCATGGTTTTTTGTAAATGATTTGGCTGCCGTATTGGTTCTTTGTAAATGGCTTGGCTGTCATCTTGGTTTTTTGTTAATGGCTTGGCAGCCATGGCTCCTTCTTGTAGCAGTACTCCACCTTTTCAGTTGTAAAGTTGATTACTTAACTACTTCCTATAATATTATATACTATTTGCAACTTTGAATAGTTAATTTATAAGTTAAGTGCTTTTACAAAGTTGCATGTATTTATTTCTTTTTTCTTAATGTAGCATATTTTAGCATTTTTTCTATTATAATGTCTTACTTCACTCAGGCGAGCGCCTTTTTAGCGCCTTTCGCCTATGACTACCTTGCTTAAGATATAGAACTTACCTCTCTGAACACAGAATGAAGATTAAATGTTGCTGTATCAAGTTGCAGACTGCCATCTTCAAGCCTTGAAAGATCTAAAACATCGTTGATGAGAGTAGCCAATAGATTACTACTTTTCAATATTGTCTCCACCATCAGACGTTGCTCAGGTGTCAGCTCTGTTTCCTGTAACAATGAGGAGAGCGCAATAATTGCATGCATGGGGGTTCTCATCTCGTGGTTCATAACAGCCAAAAAATCATTGCGAGCACGGATTGCTGTTTCTGCTTCTCTTCTTGCCAGATCAAGTGCTACATTTTGCTCCATTAGCTGATCCCTAGCCCTCATTGACTCCTCTAGGATTGCAGCATGTGAAAGAGCAACGGCTACCTGGCATAGGAGATACAATGGTAGTAATTAATCTATAGGTTTGTACAGATAATTAATGTGGTACATAGAAGAGATTGAAGAAGCTTACCAAAACATATTTCTATTGTAATATATGTTTACAGTAGAGCCAGGTAAACATTTGAATTCAAGGACAAAATATTCAAGTAAAATTTAGCAAGCAAACCCAACTTTCAATATATCTTGGGAATTCAGGATTGTTAAATTCACAAGCTTCTAGTTTGGTTATATGTAGATCAAATTTATCATAAAGATGTTCAAATTAACTTTATCTTTGAAAAAACAAACAAGAGTTAAAAAATTATTTGTTGAAGTACAGAAACCGCACAAATGAAAAACATTAGTATTAAGTAACCTACATAGTGTTTTAGATAGTCAAATCAGATTGCATATAATCACAAAAAACAAAAAGTACTGCTGTTACATTTCTAAATATGTATAAACTTAAACTAAAAAGTAGCAACTGACAAAGATCTTCATGTAAAGAAATACATATAGCAAAAACTTCATGAATGACATGTAGCAAAAACTTTAAGAGAAAAGAAAGTGAAGATAATAATGGAAACTAACTTACCTGATCAGCAACAACCTCAACCAGCTCTAACTCATGGACGTGCCACTGTCTGGCACTATCTGATGGAAGCATCAAGACCATCAAAGCATAGCTTGATGAAACTGCCGGCCAATCATATATTTGGAAATTAGAAAGATGTAGGAGGGGGACCCGGACAGCAACTACCTCCCCAGGCATGTATTTTCCTGCATGAGGCCGTAATCTAGCAACAGGGCAGTTAGGTGAAATTTTTACTGCACGGTTGGTGCTAAATACTTGATTGATCACAGGAAGATGGATGGGTACTGTATATCCAACTGGGTTTTGCTGTCTCAGAGTGTAGGAGAGTTGGAGCTCCAAGCCAGTACGAGTTGGCATCCATAATGCACACTCCTCCAGTGCCAAAGTTCTACCCAGTTCAACAAGAGTTGTTTTAAGTATGGTGTGTCTATCAAGAGTGCTCCTAATCTCATGAGTCAGCATCCTAACATGTCGCCCAGTTTCTTCCTGTGTGCGAATCAAGCCCATTTCTCTATCAAGCTCTGCAGCCTTATTCTTCAAAAATAGCTCTCTAGTCTTAACACTCAATAAATCAGGAATAATATGTACAAGCATAAGGGCAGTTGCACATGATACCACAGCAGTCAAAACCTTAGCAGTGGTCATTACTACTGCCACAGTTTTTGAATGCACTCTGAAGGTCCATAAATTAATTAGATGTGTTGCTCCACATAGAACAATGAAAGCACCAAACTGAACGAGGACCCATCTGTATGGAAATACAGCTGATTTCTTTACAAAGTAAATAAGCTCTAGAGGGATCGAAAAATATGCAAGGGCAATGAAGAAATCCGAAATATATTGGTATTTCATCAACAAGTCATCAGCTGGTGGTGGCTCAATACAGTTGCAGGATTCCATAGTGAATAAACCACATACAATTGTTCCTCTTTCACATATCTGCATTTGAATACGTAAAGATTTAGCATCAAAAAGATAAAAAGGAATAAAAAAATGTTCATAAACAAAGAAAACTAGTAACTGAAAATTAATATCACAAGTTGAACATTTAGCTATCAACTTTCCCTTGACAGTTTCTAGCATATGTTGCAGAACGGGGATGACTGAGGAAAGAGAACGTGGTAAAAGATAAGCCATATAAGAACTCTGTTATAGAGAAGCAAAATGCCAACCATTCGATTGAAGAAGGCAGCAACTTGTAAAGTGAGTATTACCACTCATATCATCTAACATGAAAACACTGAAAACAATACTAACTTGAAGCTTCGGGATGATCTCCCTTCAGTTCTAGCAAATTTGAAGGATGAATAAATTCTCTTGACTTCCAATATATCTATGTCATGCGACAATGCAAATTTTTTCACAACTATATTCATTTACCGCAGCCTGTAATCTCTACAGTTACCTTCAAACAAGTTTACTTGGATGCAGGTGCCCTGCCCTAGAAAGTTATTAAATTTCAGCTTCTCCTTGGTACAATCAACCATGTTAATCTAAAACGAACAACTTACAAAGAGTTGAATGGGTTTTCACCGAAGACAAATTTCGGGCAAGAACTATGTAGGAATACGAATATAATACATCCAGGTTGATAATTGGTTTCGCCTAAGAACCCAATAGGGAATTATCTGAGAGAAGAAGATCACAGAACAAAAAGATATATTTAATTCAACAACTTTCAATTTCTACCGCCAACTATCAAACTTCCAGGAAAAAAAGGATTAAAAAGAAACCTTACCATAGTGGAGCAAGCTACGAAGATTTCCGAAGCGAAAAGAAATCAACACAAACAAGTTGCTTGAATTGCATGTTACTATAGCGGTCAAGTTCAATGAATTCGCTGTCTGCGAGGACACAGAGAAGCAGGGCTTACCAGTTATCACCGCAAATGATGGAGACAGATCTCTAGAAGTCCCAAATGGTCAAGCCTCTCAAGCAGACACCAAACCCGAGAATTCAGTGCATTTCGCCTCCATTTGCTATTTTCTTATTTCGAAGTGTTCACATTTCTTCGATTCTTTCTTTTTTTTTGTCCGATCTTCGATTCTTTCTCTAATTGTCAAAAAGTACACGACCAAATTACTTTCGCTTTTTTTTTTTCTCTGAAAAAAAATATAACTTTCCTTTTTTCTCATTTTCCAAGCAAGTCATCTTTCTTTAAGCAGCAGTAATGTTTTGCCTATGACATTAAGAATTCATTTTTTATTCATTTCAATTTTCAAAATTTATTAATTTCAATAATTTAATTTTAAGGTACAACTGATAATAGTATGCTAAAAAAAATCCGCCATAATGATATATAAATCGTAATGATTGTATAATAATTTAAAATAATTTATTATATTTATATTTTAATTTTATTATTTTTATATTTTATTTATAAACTCAAAATTTTTTTAAAAATTTTTTAATTTACTCCCTCTTATTTTCATTCTTCATTATCCTACATAAAAATATTAATTTATAATTTTATTAATCCATCCTTATATATTTTTTATTTATTCAATAATTCTCTAACTCTTTAATTTTATTTTTATTTTTAATTTTAATTTATAAATTAATGGACGGTAGGGTTATTAAGAAAAATAAAATGTAAAGAAAGTTAAATTAAAATTTAAAAAAAAAATTTAGGTTCATTAATAAAATTTAAAACTATTGAGATAAAAATATAAATACAATAAATTAATTTAAATTGATATACACTCAATATATTTTAATATGTTATTATTATATATCTTTACGATAATTGTACGAGTACAATCAATATAATAATTATACTAAACATGTAACTTTTTAATACAAGGCGCTAAAAGTTTAATCATAATCAATATTAATTATTATATTTTACTCTAAAAAATTAAATTAAGGAGATCCACATCATTTCTTTCTTTGTATTATGAATAATTATGTAAATCAAAAGTCTAGAAGATATAACGAGATTTTGGTAAAATTAATTACTTTTTTGTATGAAAATTGTTTACAAATATTTTGTAGACATGAACTCTAATATAGTACAATTCTTTTTAATTTAAAAAAAAAAATCATGGTAGCGAATGCTTATTTTGTCTTGTACACAATTTTAGTAGAAATTTAAGGGGAGGAATAAACAATAGAACAGTGACAAAAGAAGAAGAAAATTATAATGGCCATGTTCTTATATTTTTCAATCACTTAAAGTTGGGTAATAATGATTAATTGAATTAAAAAAATTCCCTTCTTTTTATATTACTAGTTGTTGACTACAATATGTTTATTATATATAAACAAAGTGAACTCTTTTTAATATAAAAATTTTAATTGATTGATGAAAATGCTTTGTTATCAAACATTTGGCTTACCATGTGATAACTTTTTACTTTTCTTATACACATCAATAATTTTTTGAAGTAAGTAAAATTTTCATAATTAATGAAAAAAAATAATGAAGTAATTAATTTGTGTAAATTTTTCGTAATCAATAAAATAAAATAATTAATCACCTTTTAGATCATGAATTTTTTGATGAAATTTTTTGAAATGAACTAAAAAATTAATGAATTATTTTTTGTAGTTTAAGATTTTTTGGAAGTGAATAAGAAAATTATTGGATTAATTAACCGCATTTCAAATTAAGAATTGTTTGAAATTTAGAGATTTTTTGGAGTCAACAAAAAAAATAATGAATTAATTATTAATTATCTCTTAAAATTTCCAAATTGACATGGTTCAAAATTGAAAAATAATATATAATTGAATGTTTTATGGTGATACCCTTTCAATGAGTCCAGTCACTTCTCTCTCACCAATTTTACCTAACCAATTTTCTTAACTTTTTTTAATTTATTATGTTTTCTTTATATAACAATATATTACTAAATTTAATTTTTTATTAACATTTACAAATACCATCCATTTAACATATATTAATATATAGTAAAATAGACAAATTATATACAATCAAAACATTGAAAGAAATAAATAACATAAAAAAAGAAATAAACCATGTGCAAATTTATAGAATTTCTAACCAATACAAATATGGCAATAAACATTTCCTTTTTATTTTGCTTATTTTAATATTTTTAGAACATACCATAATATACACACATACATATTATAAATGGTATATTTGTGGCAAATTTGAATTTTAATTGCTTAAAAATTTTCAGTAAACATTAATTTATAAGTAATTTATGTATTGCATTTCAATTCATAAATTAATTATTTTCAGTTGGCGGATCAATGAATTTTTTTTAAACGTATTATATCTAAAAAATTGAAAAAAAAAATATTAGCTAATTATTTAAAATTAATATAAAATAAAAAACTCTTATAATATTCTTATAGAAACGAAATTTTTTCCAAAAAAAAAAAAATAGAAGTAACAACAAGAAATAACAGCACGTTACAAATTATTGAATAAATGTCCGTCACCCGTTTTTTTTTTTTTTTATAATTACATAATCAGTCGGATACACTTTGAACAACATTCATGTGTGCCCTTTTCTTATAGATACCTCACAACAATCGCTAAGGAAAGTGAATGCTACTATGAAAAACTACGATGCTCAAGTCAACAACTATCAGATGGCCAAGGAAAAAAAGTCAACAACTATCAAATTCAGAATGAGATAAATAATGGAACATAAGTCTTCCTCCACTACCCTACGGTTCATTTACGGAATGAATTTATTTCTTGTTCTAGTAAGAATACGAGGGTCATGTTCAAACATTATGGACCATTAGATGGAAATTTATTTATTCAGATTTCATGTTATTTAATTGTATACCATGTGGTCAGATTTTTTATATATAAATTTGAATTATTTAACTTTCATATAATGGTTAATAATAAAAACGTGATTCTCATGTTTATGCCAGAAAAGGAATTTGAACTCGTATATTTATATTGGAAGACACATGATGTGATTGCAAAAAGTCGGAAAGTGGCAACACTATGGAATGGATTTAGATTCACAGCATTTTTTAAAATTTAAATCCACAACATATAAGAGGATTTGAGCAATTAAATTTTTATTTAATAGTTTAAATTTTAATAAATATTAAATAATTTTTAACTTTTTCTAAAAATTGAACCATTAAAATTTTATTAAATTCAATTGCATTTAAATTTTTAACTACACCAAATCCAATTCCTTAATACAAAATGGTAACTTGACGTTTTACAGCTCCATCAATTAGTGGAATTCATTGTGACCTATGGTTCTTGCATTACTTTGGTCATAATATAAGATATGTGTTGTAACATCCTACAAAATTTTTCTAGTAAAAATTAATTTAAAAAAAAAAGATGACAAGATTAAGCTTTAAGCCCTATTATTAGAAAAGATACTGATCAAGATAAACTAATTACAAATTCTCAGCTTCCAATAAATTAATTAGAGTAGTCTATGTAAACAGAGTTATTAGAATTTTTTATAATTAGGCAAATACGATTAAATTAATTGCTTTTGGTGGAATTAAGGAATTACATAAAATAGCATCTTAGATTTGTCTAAGCTATTAAATAAAATAGGATATTATTTTCATAATCCCATATTAAGTATTTCTATAAATACAAAAGTTAAAAACATAACCAAGGAAGTCGTAGTAACGCGTAAGCAATATAAGATTATTCCTAATTATAAACTAAATATTTATGTGAAATAGATGATGTCATAAATCACATAATTCAATCATTAGGCAATAATATCTTTTCATATTTCTAGAAACATGCAAGTCATGGGAAAGGATGTGAAATTTGTATACCATAACGTGACAATAAAAATTCATTTAGTAATGAAATAGAATGGCATATTAGGTGAATTATCATATTCTTATTATAATACAGTAATCGATCCATGGATAAAAATAACAACTTAGTCATTTATTTTTACACTTATGATAATTTGTTTTTCATAATTTATCTGTGTAAAATTAATTTCTCATAATTTCTATTTTGTGCAAAACTAATTTCTCTGTTATTTTGTAATTTTATTAATTGAGAATTAATGAATGATTAGATTTGCACAAAATAAGAATTGTGATAAGCTAACTTGGCACAAATAATTTGTGAAAAATTAAATTGTTCTAAAGTGTAAACAAAAGGAACCAACTTGATACTTTTTTTCCTATTGTTAGTATACAGTAGGCAAAACTAAATATTAAACTAGCAACTGAAAAATTAGAACACATGGCTCAAAGTAAAAAATTGAGAAATACTTAAAAGGATAAACAGGATTACAATAGCAACAACAGCACAATTAACACCTAAGGGATTAAGGTGGAAGTATCAGTTGAATATCATATGACAAAGTAATAATAATAGCATGATTATATAGCAAAACATAAAATGTAGTAGAAATGTTGAGTGATGTACTTCAAGAAAGTTCAAATTGAACAATCCTAAAACACAATTAAATGAAAAAGAAATGATAGAACAATTAGTAATCTCGAATGATAAGTTTGCATGCCACACTTAAGAATACTAGATTTGATTCGTCACACTCTAGAATAGAAGATGGATAATGATAAGAATCAGAGATAAGCCACTAAGTTTAAAATAACTTAGATGAAAAATTCGCATATAAAAGGTTAAGTCAATTTTTAGAGCATTCAAGGTTGCATTTCTCATTGATAACTTCTATATTTATAACCAAGAACAACCCTCATGACATAAGTCTAAGATTTATTTAATTCTCACATAATTTGGAAAAACATGCATAGAAATACACCTAATATGGACTTTTCATCTAATGTAAATTACCTAACTTATCTAACTTAGACTTTTAAAGAAATATAGCTCACCTAGCTTATACTTTAAACAATACTTATTTCAACTTACATCACATGCATAATTGACTTTTTTTTTAAAATTTATTTATTATAGCACATGATCAAATTGGCCTACTCGAACTTGGGATCTATATAAAAATTGGGCTTGGATCTTAAATGATTTGATTCCATTTTGAGTTATTGGACAACCATGGCCTAAATCTTATTAGGCATAGAACGTCTAATTGGCCCAGATGGAGTTCATTGACCTAAGTCAGCCTCTTGTTCAACCTGAGGTTCATCATTGAGATTGTTTTGATGATGACAAATATATAAAAAATATGAGTTACAAATATAATATTAATATGTACTTAATTGATTAACTATTTGGTTTGTAAGTTGAATATCTATTATGTGTAAGATGGTCCAAAGAAAGAATAATGGACATTGAAGTGAAAAGAATGAAATATCAATATCATGTTTCACATAAAAATAGCAACAAGGAAAGATGTACTAAGTAATGAAGAAGTTAATGATTTGAAACTTGGATGCATCAAGATACCTAATGGATTAAACAGGTATAATTATCATAGTCTAAGTATTATTTTGTGAAATTCAATTATTTAGATTTGCATTTATAGGCTCAAGATATTATAGTTATCAAAATATGAGTTTGGACTTAAAAGATAGAGAGATACATATTTTCCTTAAAATCATCTTTGACCTTTAGTTACTATTTTATTTATATCTCACAAACCATATGGTATTAGAAATAAACTTAAAGAGCTTTTTAATGACATGTCATTCACTTAAAATGAAATTCAAATGAAAAAGTTATGACCTTATAAAGTTAAGTGGTTAGATATAAATTCTGCATAAAAATGTATTATGACCTTTGGTCATATGTGGCAAGTCGATTGGTATAGTACAGAAAATGGACAGTTAACTGGTAAGCCCCCAACAGTTGATTGGTTAGTCCTAGATTTGAAATAACGGTTATATTTTGAAAGGCAGTCAATTGGTCACCCCCAGAATGTGTTTTCAAAAGTAAATATCTGGTCTTTTGAGCATGTAACGACTATATCTCATCTTGATCTATAAATATGACCTTCCAAACATACTTTTGAGAAGAACCAAATACTAAAATGTGATCTTTAACTTGTTATATCATCTTTGAGAGAGAAACAAATATCAATGAGTCAAACTTGCAAATTCTCTGTTATTTGAATTCTTAAAGCTTCATCTTGTATATCTACTTCATTGAGGGAGTTTGTTCATTTGTATTTCATCCTTTCTTGTGAGAGAAAAGCTCAAGGAGGTTTCTTGAGGGAGTTAAACTAAGAGAGAGCTTGGGTTGAGGGAGAGGTTCCCCTTAGTTGTGTTCAAGAAGGTTCCTTCAAGGAATCAAGTAATGAGTGCTTAGGATTAGGAAGATGTTCTTCCTGAAATTTGCAATTAAGGGTGAGGTTCTCCCGAGTTGTTGTAATTGAACATTAAGATAGTAGAAAATCTCAAGAGGTTGCTTAAGGATTGAACGTAGGTTTGAGTTGGAACCGAACTAAGATAAATTTCTAAGTTTGCTTTCTCTATCCCTACACTCTTTATATTTTGAATTATTATATTTATGTTTTACTTTTTAATATTACACTTGAAGTTTTGATACATATCCCAAGCATCTATATTGAGCCTCCATTGATTGATTTAGTTGTTCTTTACATCATACTCTTCCAAGTATAATGTATGACAAAGATTTTTGTAAAACAATTTTGAAAAGAACCAAAATTCTGTAAACATCCAATTCACCTCTTCTTGAGTGTTGGTTGCCCTGACCTAACATGAAACACATTAAGGGGTTTAAGGTTTAGGATTCAGACTCAAGGTTTATGTAAAATATTGGACACTGTTGAATTTAGGAGTGAATGTGTTTTGCTTAGTTTCATTCCATAGAAAGCAAATGGCTTGGATAGACAAAATAAAAAGGAAACTTGGGCACGACATGGATTTGATAAAATTAAAAATTTTGATGTAGGTGAATTCAATAAAATTTGAATCATTAAATAAAATTATAATGATATAGGTTTAAAAAACTGTTATAAATTGTTTAATATTCGTTAAAATCTAAACCATTAAATAAAATTTTAATCGCTTAAATCTTCTTAAATACAGTAAATTTAGATTCTCAAATACAAATAATCAAAATTTGAATCAGCCAAGAGGTATGATCAATAGTAGAAAATACTCAATTTTTTAGTACTGAAAAAAAGTGGAAGACGGCCACTAAAGAAAACATTGGTTTGAACAATTAAATTAGAGCTAGAAAACCTAAATAAATGAAAGAAATTTGTGGGTGTGATGGAGAGATTAATTGGGTGCAATAGTTTCAGACCATAGAGCATTGGGCAATACAGGAAAGAGGAATGTTTAGAAGGTGCTGAAGGAACAGTAACATTGGAGGAAACTTCATCAGGTAAGTTTTCTTCTAAGGTTAAAACTTCTGAATTAAAATTCATAACACAATAATTCTGATTTAGTCTTTTATTAATCGCTAATTAATAAATATGGCAGTATGGGAAACATAGAGGAAATCTTTAAGTATAGAAATGAACTTAAGATCATCAAAGAATCAAGTACACAAAAATGGTTAGAAATAGTAAGCTGTCACAGAAAAAAAAATTAAATTATTGAAAAAGAAATCAAAACAGAAGTTATCTTAAGAAGATTTTTTTTCTTTTTTGCCAATAAAGCTGTGATAGTTTATTCTGTCATGATAAGCTAAGTTAGGAATGATATGAAAAGGTGAGGAAGAAGGAATGGGTATTACGATATTGCAAGTGGGCTTATGGGGTACAAGTAGAATGAAAATTGATACCATAGAAAAAATTATACTTTTAGTCCTTATACTTTCAGCCAATTTTTTATGTAGTCCCTATAATTTAATAGTTTGTAATTAAGTCCTTATAGTTTATAAAGATTACCATTTAGTCCCTAGAATCAAAATTATTTAAGTATTTTAATAAATTTTGTTTATGTAAATAATTATAATACAATTTAATACTCTAAATACAATATATATATATATATATATATATAGATATATGTGTGTGTATGTAACACTAAGGACTAAATTGTTAATCATTTAAATTATAAGGACCTAATTATACACTTTTAAAATATAAGGACTAAATTAAAATTTGAGTAACTATAAATTGGTGTGAGCTTAACCCTTTAATTAAGCTCAAAACAAATCGATATTAGAAATTGGGACCACTTTGCACAGTTTAGAATTTCAGCTTGGTTTCGGTAGTAAAGTCATGAATTATGAGTCCAACTTTCTCTAGTAAGAAGAGGATACATAAAATTTTAATTCTGGAAGTCTTTATAACCTTTGAAATAAGTTAAGCATAGGAATCTACTTTAGATACTGAATTTAAGATTTAAGTGAATCTTAGATTAAGGAAATTGCTATGGTGTATATAATGATATAAAAATATTAACATGTATAATCTAAATATGAGAAACAGAATATTGAAGTAATCATAAATATGAGATTAAGAGTTTAATTCTTTGTGTAAATAGAAGAACAATGGTAAAGAGTGAAGCCTACATAATAAAATAAGTTGTAAGAAAGAATGTAGGAATGTAGATTTTCATAAACAACATTTTAAATTATGATTTCATTGCATATTATAGATATTGACCCTAGACAAGTAAACAAGCTTGAGGAGCAAAGGTAATTTAACCAAGCTAGTTACTTTCTCTCAGTATTTTATTTATGACAATGAATTAAATTATTTTTATATATTATATATACATTTGATTAATAAATATAAGATAAGGTTATGAGCTAAAGATGTGCAAGACGCCATTTTTTTGCCCCAAACTTGAAAATTGGGATATTTATCAAATTCCTTTTCTAGAGGTTATTGGCCAGTCACTACTAAGATGACAATAACAACAGTAACATCAAGATATTGCAAGTATGGGATTGTAATTCGTATGAGATTTCAAATGCGAATCTTAAATCCTAAATCCATCGAGATTCTTACATAGCATGTTATGAATCCACTTCTATTATTATGATTTTTTTATTAAATTATGATGATGATTATCCTAAGTATCTAACTAGTTATTGAGATTTCTAATCTCACTCTTTCAAATTATTGTATTTTCAAGCAATATCTCCTCAGTAGATAAAGGTAGGCAAACTTCAGAGAGTTTTGAGAACTTTTGATATTTTATTTATATGTAAAATTGTAATTTTTGAAGATATTATAGTCTGTGATGAAGTTTCCAACACTTCATAAAATGTCTTTGGACTTCATTTTTGAATAGCCTCCAATTTGTTAGAGCTTTATAGTATCTAATTGATATATGAAATTATGTCCACTTACAGATTATTTAAATGTTATTAAATATCACCTAAATCTCTAGTATAGGAAATTAATATTGAACAAAAGTGAAACCCAAAATGAAGACCACTACATTGAATGGGAAGATAATTTTAAGGAAAAATTTTAAAACCAAACTTCCTTAAGTTGTGTGTAAGAGAGGACATCACATGTATAGTCAAGCTATTGCCTCTCAACACAAGGTGTCACACCTCTAAAATTTGGAGTGTAACCAGCGTAAGAATTCCAGAAGAATCTAGTTTTTGAAAGCATGGCTTCATATAGAACTTATACCATTTATATATGCTAAGAAACTTGAGGGAAATTAACAACTATGGAATTTTTCTTGCCATCTTAAATAGAATCATAATGCTATATTGCGTGAAAAATTTGGCAGAGTATGAATACCCGTCCTAAAATAAATTGAGAATAAAAATTAATAATTAATTAATTCATTAATTAAGTAAATATAAAATAAGTTAAACATAATAAAAATCAAGATATAAAAAAGAACTAAAAATAAAAATTAAGATTCAAAAAAGAAAAAAAAAAGATAAAATAAAAAATAAAAAATAAGAGAAACAAAATAAAAAGTAAAATCAAAATAGAAAAAGGCAAAATAAATAAATAATTCAAAAATAGAAAAAATCAAAATCAAAATCAAAAGCCTTCTCATCTCGGTAATGGAGCAGTAGGAGGGGAATGCTCTCTTGCAATCCACCAAAGCCCCATTTAGAAACGCTACCCCATGCTGCCTGGAAAGAGAAAACGCATGCCAAGCCCATACCTTCCTCGACCATAACATGAAAATGGGAGACTCGAAAAGGAGAGCACGTTAAGAGCAAAAGGGGAGAGAAGAGAAGGGGGAAAAAAAAACGCATGCATCTTGTGCATCTCTGCCCCAAGCACGAGACAACAGAGCTCGAGAGTGAGGGGGAGTTTCGAGAGAGGGGGAGAGCACAGGAGGAAGAAAAGGAGAAAAAGAGGCTCGAAGACTTCTCAAGGGGAGCCACTTGTTGCGTTGCATGCTGGCAACGTTGGGCATGTTTGGCCCTATAACATAGAAGCATGAGGAAGGGTAGAAGGGGGAGTTAAAGAAGCAGAAGTGCTGAAAAGAGAGTGTGACGGAGGAGCTTGGATGAGAAACTGAAGTTGAAGATTAAGAAGGAGAACACAGAGAGGACAATAAGCGAAGGCTGGAAGTCTGAGAAAAAACAGAGCAGAGAAACCGAGGAGGAGAAGCTGGGAGGGAACCCACGTCCCCCGTGCTGGGCCCGGAAAAACCATGTCCATGTGAACAGAGAAGAAGAGCCTGCCGCCATGATGAAGCAGTACGTTGAGATGCATGCAAGGAAGTGAGAGCCCGAAAGTGAAGAGAGCTTCGGCAATAAGGGCTTTGAGAGGATGAGAAGGCAGCCTCTTTAAATCTCTGTTTTCACGTCCAAAAACATAGAGTAGACAAGGCTGAGAAAGGGAAGCTGAGACCAAGAGTGAGCGGGAGAAAGAACACAGCAGGAGAGGAAAAGAACTAAAACTGATGGAGATACGCATGCTGTGAGCGAGTGTTTGAAGGAGAGAAAGCGAGAACCTGAGGTCATAAGAAAGAGCGAACAAGAGGACGGAGACAAGCAACCAGGAATTACGGAGGGGCCATCATGCACAAAAGAAACTCACTTGATAATTTAGAGATGGGACAAAGCAATGAACAAGTCAAAGTAGACTCATCTGGGTGAGCAAGGCAGGAGTCAAATCTGCTTGTTTCGGTTGAACGATAGCCTGTAGCTAAGGTAATCTTTTCTTTGCGGAGTACTATGTGTTTTGGCATTGCCGGGGTCTGATAATGTTAAAATGTACAATTCCTGATAAGCAGTTATTATTATTTCTGAAGTAAGGGACCCCATTTCGTTGTTTCGGCCTGATCAATTTCCTTGGGTCTTCTGTTGATTTGGTAGTGGCCTTTTACTCAGGTGACTTATTTTATGGCCCAGAGAATGCCTTAATGAGTTCGGGTCATTGCTCATTTAGGCATGGTTTTGCTTTCGAATAAATGTTCCTTTCTTTCTTTCTTTATTGCTGCAAATTTGTTGTGAACAATGAACACCTATGACTATCGACATGAAGATTGAGCATAACAGTAAGGGAGAAACTTTGGCTTTTTGTGTACTTTGTTTATTTATTTATTTATTTTTTCCTTTTCATTTTTCATGCATCGTTTTGATGATATAACACAAAGCTCACACAAATACAAAATTGCACCTCTTTGGCTTGTCCAATTTATTCAATTTCATATTCATTTTAATCCTGAACTTGGTGCTTGAGATCTAATATCTTTTCAGGTATTTAAGATATCATTGGATGAAGGTTATGTGAGATCAAATGTCTTCTCAAGCTTAGTCACGTTTATTCAATATATTAGAATTTTAATGTTTTACTTGAACTCCTACAAAATAGTTGTGAAAGTTTATATTGTAATTGAATTTTAATTCTTAAAAAAAAAAAAAGGAGGGAAATCCCAAAAGCACAAACTCTAATCTATTTTTCAATTTTCTTTAAAAGTTGTTGCATGGTATCATCAATCTCCTATGGCACTTTAGAAATAACCTACCTATTTGTCTCCTGCGGCCTCAGAAATTGATGTTTAAATTTCCAAAAGTGCAAAAAATAATAATCACAAATAATTTCTTCTATTTTTCAGGTTGTCGCGTGAAATTTTTAATCTCCTAAAATGTATAAGAATTAACTAATAAATGTCACATGAAAACTTTATATCCTCAAGTCTTAAAAGTTAATATATGCTTTAAAATACAAGGACTGAACAATTCCAAAATAAAAAAATGATTTATTTTGTCCATTATTTGTAATTAGAAAAAATCCTAAAACTATATGTCCATTATAATTTCACTTTCAAAATTAAAATAAAATCCAAAAAACCAAAAAATTTGAAAGGGAGAAAATGAAAGGGCAAGGAAGTTATATTAAGTTAATTTTGTAAATTAAAACACACTAACTGAATTTCAGTTCCATTTTGTTTATGAAAATTTGTTTAATTTCAACTATCTTATTCTTTTCACAAAAAATAATAAAATAAAAAAAAACCAACCAATTACCATGTATTCTCCTAACAAATCCTTATCTTAGAGTATGTAGGTTTTAGACTCTAATTTTAGGCCAAATCCATCCTTATAAATATTTTATTCTGCTTGCTTTATTTTATTTTTTTAATTTATTTTTTATTTTCCCTTTGTTGCGTGTGAATGATAAAAGTAAGCGAAGTTTAAATTAAGACCATACATGTTTTTATTTAATCAATTTTAGGTAATCATTATTAAAAATGAGTGTTGTGGGGCACCTAATTTTTCTCCATGCACAACCGATTTTCGAACTTGTTTTTTTTAGTTCACAAATTACCTTATCTTATAAATTGATCTTTCAAAATTTATCATTTAAAAATTTTAAATAAAAGAAAATTTTATTTAAAATTTAGAAGAAAAAAACAAACCCAAAAAATAACTAGAGAAAATTTAGAAAAAATGATAAATAATAAAATAAAAGAAACAAAACAAAAAAAAACAAAGATAGAAAAATATTAAGACTGAGATTAACATAACAAAATGCAAATGAGAGAAGAAAACAAACATGAAATCAAAAAGCTAAAATTTCTTAAATTAAAAATAAAACAAAGAATGATAAAATGGAACAAGACAAAACAAGAATGAGAAACAAGGAATTAGAAGTAGAAAATGGGGTTAAAAAATAGTATGCAGCAACATTCAACAGAACACCGAGGCAGACTTGAGAAATTGATGTGAGTAACACTGACCAGAGAAGGAATGTGGGTGTGAGGACAAGAGCAAGATGCAAGAAGGGGACAAGAGAGAAGTTGAGTGTGTGTAAGAGGTGGATCAAGATGGGGAGAAGAAACAAAACATTGAGAAGAAACAAACAGCTTAACAAATGAAAACTTTATTTTTAATGGGGGCCAAGCCTAATTTACACCATGTATTAATAAATAAATATATCAATAAAGCAAAAAGGACTGAGAAAGAAGAAAAAGACCCATTAGGGGGAACTCTAAAACTTCCAGTTTGTTTAAGAGGTAAGTACTGCCTTGTTCCTCATTTCTTCTGCAGTTTTGAAATGAGATATTAGCAATGTTCTCAAATGGTTATTTCGCTGAGTAGTAGGGTGGACATAGCAATAGATTTTGGTATATAGTTGTCTATTTAGACCAAGTTATTAGTTTGATATGATGTGTTCTTGATTCTCTTTTTACTAGTATTATGCTTTAGGCTCTTCTAAGTGCCTTTTTGATTACATGGTTGTTTTACATTGTATATCCTTGGCTTTTTATGAGTATTTGCTTCATCTTGGTTTGGCAGAAATATAATAAAGATATTAATTCTTGTTGTTGGACCTTTAATCTTCTCGGGCTTTACCTGTTGGTGATTAAGTCTCATTTAATTATCTTTATTGATAAAATCTCATGTTCCAATGGCTTGCGTTCAATCAAAAGTTTCAATAATTAAATTAGATTTTCATTAATTATAAACAATCCTCTTTCATTTTTGCTAAAAAAAAAAATCAAAAATAAGATTTTTTTTCCCAATTTCAAAAATTTTAAAATAATTAAATGTTCCACTCTTTCATTTAGAAATAGCTGAGTGAGACCATTTATCTCATCAAGCGCATATGATGTCAATTGATGAGGGCCGTGTAAGATGTTCTGTCTTCTTAAATTTTACTTAATATTGATAAGTCATGTTTAAAGTAAATTCGGGTTCCAATCATCCAAATTCAATCAACGTTTACAAAAATTAAAAAAACAAATTCCATTATATATGAAATTGTTATATTGACACAAAATCCAAAAGAAACCCCAAAAGCCCAAAAATACTTCCCTTAATAATTTCATCTCCCTTGTAAAACTAGACAAAATCTTAATTTCAAAAATTCAAAAATTAAAAATCCAAAAATAAAATTTTAAAAAATTGAAAAAGGGATAATTCCTCTATATAATTTTAGTCCCTTTGAAAAATTGAAAGAAAATCCTAATTTCAAAATACAAATAAAGTCATAAAAAAGAAATCCAAAAATATTTGTTCAAAAATAATTCCATTCCTCTTGAAAAATTAAATCAAACGTCTTAATTCCTAAAAATTTTAAAAATCATTATCAGTAATAAATTCATTCTTATTTCACGTCTAAAATAAAAAAAAAATTCAAAATTCATAAATAAAAAAGAAAAACTTAAATTCAAAGTTCCCAAAAATAATTTTTCATGATAATTTTGTTTCTTGAAATAAAATCTTAATTTCAAAAGATCCATAAAAAATTAGAAGAGAAAATGAAGACAGTTTGAGAGTTAAATTATCTTGTTTTCATAGTTAAAGTACACCAATCAAATTTGATACTTGCTTGGTTTACAAAAATCAAATTAATTTTTGTTGTCTTGTTCCATTCACAAAATAAAATGCATCAACTAATTGTCACTCAATTCTGTGTCAAAATATATGGACTTGGATCCCAATAGTTGGGTACGTAAGCCTTAAACTCCCATCTCAGATTAAGTGTGCCATTTTGTAAGTATCCATGTTTATTTATCTACTTTTAATTAATTCCTTTTCCATTTCCTCCCCTTTGTTTGCATGTGTTTTGATGTGAATAATCAATCAAGATAAAATTAAGGTCACATTCCATTAATTTCACTTAACTAGTTTAAGGTAATCATCCATATAGACAAGTGTTGTAGGATATTTAATACTTTCTCTACACTCAAATAGACTTTTGATCCAATCTTTATTTACACCGACCTTCTCTCCATTACTTTTCTTTTAAAAATGGTTTTTCAAAGTTTTCCTTTATACATTTTGGTTGTGTCATTCTAGGAGCTAATTTACTTTTCTTTTTAAACCATCCATATCATACTCGATCTTCTGACAGGTTGTCAAGTGTAACAACCATCATGAAATGAACAATCAGTTGTGGTTACATAGCCCTTAAGCATAATCACTATTTCAACGAGAGTACACAACCCTTGAGGGTAGACAACCAATTTGCCATGAGACCTCAGCTCATAAATTCTATTATCCTTTCATTCCATACATGATGACTATCACGTGGGGTTACCATCTTCTATAACCATGTTAGCTGGATGCTTCCAAGATGCTCCACGAGTTAACAAAATTGTTGTTAACTACTAGCATATGTTTCTTAAGATTTTTCTTGATTGCTTTTTAATCATCATAATCTAAACACAAACAAAAATCTTTTTTCAAAATTTATTTTCTTACTTTTAGAACTTTTCTCTTTAAAATGATAAAAGACCGAAAGAATTAATTTTTTCAAATGTTTTAAAGATTTCTCTAATTTCATATCCAAGTCCAAATAAAAATATGCAAATAAAATTCCTTTTCAAAAATTCAAAATTAAAAAGGAGAGAAGATGATGAAAGCATGAAATTGAGATTACATTGAACCAAATATTAGGCTTGTTTTGTTTATAGAAGTCAAAATGATTTATATTGTCTTCTTCTCTATGTAAATATAAAAATTACCAAATCACTGCCACAAAATTTTATTTGAACTACGTGGATTTTAATCTTTATTAAATGGTATGTAGGTTAGCTTTATCCTAGGTCAAGTTTGCTTTTGGTAAATATTTTATTTTTCTTCTCTTATTTTTTTTTATTTTTCATTTTCTTTTTGAATGTGATTGATAAAAGTAATTCAAATTAAAATTAAGTTTAGACATATTTTGCATAACTAACCTTGGGTAATGGTGTTTACATATGAGTGCTGTGGGGAATTTAATACCTTTTTCACACACAATCGATTCTCGAAATTGATCTCTAGCTCACAGACCACATTTTCTTATAAATTAGTTTTCCAAAATTTATTTTTTGATAGCAAATCATTTAACTTTGGTCTTTGTTTTCAAATTAAAAATAAGAATTTCTTTCATCTGTGCTTTGTGTGGTCACCTTTCGAGTGTGACACCCTAAATATTAGGTGATAGATTCCTAAACTTGCTACTTCAATTAATCCTACATAGAGAAAACCATGTCCTTTTACTGTGCTATTTAATTAATTTATCATCTAACAAATTTATCATGTCTTGAACAAATCCTATTGTTCTTATGGACTCTACAAGACTACAACTTTGCATATGTCTTACATGGTAAAGTTGAATGTTGATTTCCTATAGATCTTTGCTGCCATAAGATTCAGTGTTATAAGTTAATAATTACATTGACTTATAGTACTATATACTTGGATCATCATTTATCTATTATATAAGAGATTTGCTTGCTCATACCATATCTAATAGACTTTAATGTAATATATAACCTAAGTTGCATACATAATTATAAGAATCTCATATACATAATAAGAGTGTTTACATTGCACTAATTGCTATTAAAGTGTGTATACTGCTAAATATAAATTGGACTAACATTTTAATTTGTAAGTCAAATATCCTCTTTGTAAGATGGTCCAAAGAAAGAGGAGTAAGTATTGAAAGAAAAGATAATAAAATATTAGTATCAGACTTTATGCAAAGAAATAAGAAGTCGCATAGATGCTATAAGCTTAAAGAATTTAAAGAAGTTTAAGATTTGAAAGTTTGGTTACATCAAGATAGCAAATAGTTTGAAATAAGTATATTTTCACGGGTTAAGAGTTATTCTAAGCAATTGAACAATTTGGAATTGTATTTATTGGGTCAAGACATTTTGGTTATCAAAATATGATTTTGGACCCAAAAAATAGTGAGGTATTGATTTCACTTAAAACAATTTTCTGACTTTTAATCACTATTTTGCTTATATCTCACTAATTTCCTGAAACATATTGCTTTAGAAAGTACACTTGAATAGCTTTTGAATGATATGTGATTCACTTAATTTAGAGTTGAAATGAAAATGTTATGATCATCTAATGTTGAGTAGTGAGATATCAATTTGATGTAAAACGGTCACTATTTTGATTATATCTACAAATTGTATAGAATTTTGATATGATACTATTTAATTAGAAAATAGACTCAAATATTAATTTTCCTAAAGATAAATCATTTACTTAAAATAGAGTTGAAATGAAAAAAGTTTTGACAATTTAAAATTGAGCCTATGCAAAAGTTCTATTGTTAGCCTTCTACAAGTCCAATGGGAGCTTACTAGGAGTTACGTGTTGATTGTCACACTACACAAGTTGACTAGCAAATTAAGGATTCAAACTAACTATCATATTTTAGGCATAAGTTGATGGGGTCTTGTTAGTCAACTGACAACATTAAAAATAGCTTTTTTAAAAGTGTATAACAACTTTTTTTTAATCCAACAACTATATATATATATATATATATATATATATATGATCTTTTAAATATGTTTATCATAGAAACAAGTACTATAACATAATAGTTAACTTGTTTTAATATATTTGAGAAAGAAACAAATATCATAGAGTGAAAACTTGCAGAATCTTTACTATTTAAGTTCTTAGAGCTTCATTTTATATATCTACTTTTTAAGAGAGTTTATATGAGTAGTATTATTTGTTTTCAATCTTTGCAAGATGAAGGTGGTGTATCCCTTGTGCGATAAAACAAGAGTGCAGAAGTTCTTAGATTGATTTTCCTATAGGAAGATAGTTATTCTTTGGTTTTGAGCAAGAATAACTCTAGGTTTAGTTAAATGTTGCAGGCTCATAACTATCTGATAGAACTTGTGGAATTACTGGTGAAATTTTAAGTGAAAGTTTGGGGATTAGAAGTAGGCTTGAATTTGGAGTCAAAACAAGATAAATAATGAAGTTTATCTTTTTTATCCTATACTCTTTATAGTTTAAGTTGTTTTAATTTATTTTCAATTTTTTAAAATACATTTTACATGAAGTATTGTTATTTATTGCTCGGTATATTCTCCTATATATATTTTAAAGAATCCTATTGTGATAGATATTAAACAATTGTTTTAGTTTACTTGAAAAATAAGTTTTTGAATCAAATTTAACTATATATTATTGAGTACTCTATTTTCAAAAAGAAAACATATTACTTTCGTACTCTATGTATTAACATAAAATTTTCATTCATTAATATAATTATTGTTTTGTTTTATGCTCTTCTAATTATGTTTCATGTATAACAAATATTTTTCATAGCAATTTTGAAATTAACCAAAATTTATGTAAAATACCCAATTCATTTTCCCTTGGCTACTGGTCACCTTGTCTATTAATCTTATAATAGGTCAAATATGGGGTATTAACCAATTTGTAAGCCTAGCTTTAGATTCTGCTACTACCCATTATTTATTTTAGACCAAATATCGATCTTCTTGTTATTTGATTTGAAGAAAGAGGGGCAAATTCCTATTAAAACTATATTTCTAGTTCTTAATCTTCTTAATAAATAGTCATTATCTTACCCTTTATACACTAATACCAAGAGATAGACCAATGTGAAATTACCCACACCTTTCTATTTAATAGTAAAATCAGAGCTTCATGGAAATCAATTTACTGAATTGACTAACAGCTAGGATCTAACGCCTATAGATATTTGGTCACATTATAAATATAGTAAAACGTAAGAAATATAATAATAAAAGCAAGGTTTTATAAATATCAATCTAAATTATAAAATAATGAAAGTACTACAATAGTTAGGGATAGAAAAAGAAGGAAAAGAAAGCGAGGAAAAGTTGAGTGATGGAAGGTTTATAAAGAAAGTTTTAGCTTGAAACTTGAATCTGAACGTGTCTAGACCATAGAATAAATAAGTCTCACATATGGAAGAGATGGAGGTTTATCAGTTTAATTTAAAGGGTTATCTAATTTAATAAATTAATCTTTTGGAATAAAGAATGACAATTTTGCGGGGTGAGGAATACTTTTGTGCTTCTGATCCTCATCATCTATTATATTTCTATTTCGAGAGAAATGTTTTCTTTATCTTCATTTTCTCTGTGAATATGCAGATCCTAAAAAATTCTGGGACTTTGAATTTTTTATAAAAATTGAAAAAAATAGATAATATCTAAGTTGGATTTAAAGTTTAAGTTCTTTATTATGTCATCCAAAAATAAGTTTATAAAAATTATAAATATTCAAATAACAAGTTTTTCAACAAGTTTATAAGTTACAATAGATAACTCTTAATAAGATAAGTTAATTATAAAAAAAAATTTAACAAAAAAATAATTAAATTTTGAATAAAATCATTTAAATAATTCTAATTTTTATGTTTATCTTAATCATAATTTACAAATAATTAATATTAATTTTTTTTAATATTTACTTCTTATTTTTCATTGAAATGTAATTGCAACTTTAAAATATTTTGAAATTAATCCTACTATGTCATCTAAGTTTTAAATGCGAGTCTTTAAATGAGAAAGTCTTTAAATTTGAGACATTTTACCATCTCAATTTGAAATAACTCCCTTTTTAGACTCATTCGTAAAAATATACTACTAATAGAAGCAAAAAAACATTGTGCTTAAGTCAAAATTCGGGAACTCCAAAACTTCGAACACGAGCTCTTCCTCAAAGTCGCTTCTCATGCATCTACAAGTGGCGTACATGAGTGTAATCAATTTATATACAGACACACATACGTACGTACGTATATACATACACACTTTCATAAAAATAGATTCTAGAACCATTTATCATGTGAATTACTTTGGAGTTCAACTCAAGTTTCAAAGTCAAAGAAAATGGTCTTAAATGTGAATGGACCTCCTCGATTCAACTTTCCTCAATTCTCTTTAATTTTAGAGAAATATAAACTTAAAGTAAGTAAATCTCATTACTTAAAAATAAATTCCACATATTTAAATAGAACCCATCAGGTGGGACCAACTCCTTAATGTTTATATCCTCCCACAATTAAGAGAAATTGAAAGAAGATAAAATTGAGGAAATTCCCATGTTGTCTGAAAATGTCATATCTTGGCATTAATTGAATACTTATTGGATAATATATTAATTAAAGCGAGAAAGTCTAAGCATTCTACTCCAATGATCGTGGATATTTCAATGAAAAGATTGTATGCACCTAACAACGCTTTTTCTTTTCTTGTCTTTTTTGGGGGTTTGTTACAGATCTCATGTTAAGATTTCAAAATTTTCCACCTGTTTGACCATGTCCTTTTTTTTTATATATAAAAAATTTAAAGCAATTGCCTTAACTAATTCAGATTCAATCTAAGTCATGTATTTAGATATGACAGATGAGTCTCTCAGATTGCATCCACGAATATTTGAATTTAAAACTTCGTTTAACTAGAATTGAATCGCTTACCACTTAAACTAACCCCTGTTAGTTGACCATGTCTCTTTAAAATAATATTAACTCTAAAGCCACTTTTCTAGATATAAAGTGTGATGTATTTGACCTTTTCATATGAAGTAGGAGAGAAAACAAACAATCAAACAAAAAGTTTAGTTATAAATGAAGCAGATTCAACCTATAACTTGTTTATACAGTATTCGTTATTTTCAATGGCTTATATATATGACTTGTGAAGCACGTCCAACCCATTTGTTTATATAAAATAGAATTGCTATACTTTTTGGAGATAACTTTGCTTAAAATTTTGTAAAATTTCTTTATTGTGAATAATTTTTTAAAGTAAAATATTTGGTTTAATTATAAAATTAGTTATATTAGTACAATCATTACATAGCACACTAAGAGAAAAACGCATGATAATGACGTGTCAAGTTATATTGGTTATATATAATCTTAAAATATTTTGTTATATTTATATTGTGACCCTATTATTTTTATAATTAATTTATGAACTAAAATTCTTTTTGAATTTTTTAATTTAATCTCTTCACTTTTTATCTTTCAATAACTCATATAGAAATATTAGTTTATAACTTTGTTAACTCATCCTTATACTTTACTTATTTTTCCAATAACTTAATAAGTTTATAATTTTATTCTTATTTTTAACTTATGAACTAATGTTTTGTGAAGTTACTAAAAAATAAAAAAGTAAAGGGGATAGATTGAAAATTTTAAAAATATTTTTGGTTTATAAGTAAAATCTAAAGATATTGGGTTCAAAATATAAATATTATAAATTATTTTAAGTTGACATACACTCAATATATTTTAACATGTCATTGTCACATGTCTTCTCCTAAACGTGTCGTATAATGATTTTATTGAACAACCCATTTTATATTTGAACCAAAGATATTGCAATTCTTTAATTATCTATATAAATACATGTCTTGCATCTTCAGACAAATATTCATAGTTTGGAGATGTACCAAATCCCACACTTTCTCTATATAATTAAAAGTTGGATTATTTTAATCACTATTCTTATGTACAACGAAATTAACGCAAAATTTTTTAAGGAAAAAGAAAAGAAAAAGAAAAAGAGGATATGCAGTATACAAAAGTGGGCTAATTCATAGAAGGTTATGCCCTACAGCTAGCATATACAATCTATTTGTCTTATTTCTCAATAGGATTTATTTCTATGCTAATTTTTTTTACTTTAATGTGTTGGACACAAGTGATGATCATAAATCTGGGTGCGAGGCTAGAAAGGAAATTTTGAACATGAGGGTTTCATTGAATTATATTTTTGGTTCTCACAGTTTAATTGAATTTTAATTTGGTCCTTATACTTTAAAAATTTATAATTAATACTTTATAGTTTAAACAATTTCCAATTTAGTGTCTACTATTATATTTTTCTCAATATTTTACATAAATGTGAGTTAGTTTTGTTTTATTATATACTTTTATTTTTTTGTCAATATAAATCATGCACAAATATAATATTCCGACAATATATAAATAGTTATATCAACAAAATTTATAAAATTAATTATATAATTTTAATTATTGAAATTAAATTAAAATATTTATAAACAGTGAGGACTCGACTAGAAAATTTTAAGCTATAGGAACTACATTAATAATTGACTGAAATTATTCTAAAATAAATACAACTATATTTTATGCATGGTTGGTCCGATATCATACAATCTCTTGCCACGAACTATTTCAGAAGTTAACAAAAAATCGATTGTGCTAATAAATGTCTTCTGCATAACAAATTTGAAGAAAAATATTATTTGGATTCTTAACTTATTATTGAATTATTATTTTGATCTCTCATTCTTATAGAGAGATAAAAAATGACAATTTTCAATTAAAAAGAAATTATTTTAAAAAATAAATTAAAAGACCAAAATGATAATTAAGTGATAAAGTAGGAATCAAAATGATAATTTCCTCTAACAAATTGGTATTAAAATATTTAAACTTTAAGGACTTGATTGCATATATTAAAACTATAAAGAACTAATTAAAATGAAATGAAACTCAAGGACCTAAAGAATATTTTTTTCCAAAAAATTACAATTTTTTTTATCTTGCATGGTTGATCTAATATCACACACACAAAAATGACCATTTTGGTAATTCACTTTTTGCTTTATTGCTAATTTAATTTTCCACGTACCATAATAGCTTTTCAGAAATTCAAAATTAATCAAAAGAACTCCCTCAAAAGATTTATGATTGACTTAATGTGAGACTACTTTTATTAATATTAAATATATGAAAAAGTATTTTGAGACTCTAAATTTGTGAAAAACTAAATTCAAATTGACAAGCAAAAAGTGATAGAGTAAAATAATACTTTTATCCATATCATACTGTCTTGCCACAAACTACTTTAAAATTACCAAAATTTGGATTGTTTTAATGAAAGTTTGTACACAACGAATTCGTATAAAAGACTAAGAAGAAAAAGGAAAGTTTATGGGTATACTACACGAAAGAGGACTAATGCAAATGCCTCCTCGTAGCAACAATTCCTCTGAAGCAGTGGTGTATTAATGAATTATTAACACGCTCTCAACAATTCAAAAAATTGGATTGTATTAATGAATGTATTGTATATAATAAAATTGCTGAAAAATATTATTAGATTGTCATTTTGGTCCCTTATTCATTTTATTTTTTAAAATAATTTTTATGAATTAAAAATTATCACTTTTGACTCTTATTTGTTAGATCATTACCATAGATTAAACCCCTTTAATTTATGTATATGAAAAGATTAAAAATGATAATTTCTTATTAATGAAAAATCATTTTAAAAAATAAAATGAGAGATAAAAATAATGATTTAGTGTCAAGTTATGGACCAAAATAATATTTAATCTAATAAATTTGCATAAAAGATTGAGAAGAAAAAGGAAAATTTATGGCTATACTATACATTAGAGGACTAATTGCAATGCTTCCTCGTAGCAACAATTACTCTAAAGAAGCAGCTGTGGACCAAGACAGCGAAGGTTGGGCTAAACAAGCAGCCAATGCTCTTTCCAAGCTATTTACAACTTGAGTCATGGTAGGCCTATATCTTCCTTCTACACTAACACAATCTGCGGCCAAATATCCCACAAATGCTACAGCCTCTATCTCATAAGGTGTTGGAGGTGGCACCCTATGGTCCAAAACCCTGTGAATCTCATCCTGCACAATGTATGGCACCACAAAATCCACCACATTCCTAGGCATACCATTCTCATTTCTATGTATAGCTTTATATCCACTTAGCAGTTCCAGCAAAACCACCCCAAAACTGTACACATCACTCTTTGTGGTCAAGTGTTGCAGCCTGTAGTACTCCGGGTCCATGTACCCTACAGTTCCTGCTGCAAGAAGAGAAAGATGAGACTCCACATCTTCAGGACCCATTAGAGAGAGTCCAAAATCTGACACTTTGGCTGTGTATTTAGCATCCAATAGTATGTTTGCTGACTTGATGTCTCTGTGAATGATTGGTGGTGTGGCATACTCGTGTAGGTATTCTATGCCTCTTGCTGCATCTAAAGCTACCTTGATGCGTCCTGCCCACGAGTTGAGAGGAGAATCAGAATCTGAAGATGAAGAAGGGAGAATGTGGAGATGGTCATTTAGGCTTCCATTTTGCATGAACTCGTACACCAGAATTCTTTCATGGTTGTCTTCAAAGAAACCTAGTAATCTGACGAGGTTCTTGTGGTTGAGTCTGGATAGTGATTCAAGCTCATTCACAAAGGCATGGTCTCTGTCTTCTTGGCGCTTGGTGCCACCTAGAATTCTGTATGATGGGGAGGTGGGTGAGATTTCAGCTCTTTTGATGGCAACTTCTCTGCCACCTTCAAGTGTGGCATGATATACTGAGCCAAAGCTGCCTGTCCCTATTTTCTTATCCTCTGAGAAATTGTTGGTGGCTTCAAGTAGTAATTGGAGGGAAAACTCCTCCAAATGGCCACCATTTCCCATACTGATTATATGGCTAAGTCGCTTCTCCAAAACTGGTTTGGCTGCAGGTTGATCTTGTGGAGCTTCTGCCGGATTCGGTGAAGTTCCCTGCTCGTCCAACCGGCCAGAGTCATGGACTCGCCGACATCCTCGGCCTTTGCAGTACATATAAAGAAAGAAGGCCAAGACTAGCAACAAAGAAAGTGAACCCACACATCCCACCACTAGAAATGCCACCATTTTGCTGCTCCATTCACTGTTTCCAGGTTGGGAAGAAGGACTCATTGCCGGTGACGGTGGCAGTTCCAGTGACGGTTCAGATTGACAAGGGCTGCAAATGAATCCTTGATCACAGTACTGTGCATAATCTGACAATGGTCCACATGAACATTCACTCCTACAAGGGCCTGGTAGGACCTTGTCAAACACCTTGGTATCATTACTATCTGGCCTCAAATTTCCATTTCCCCAACAATGCAAAGATAAGTCTTCAGACTTAACCCCACAGAAAACACTTCCTTTTGCTGCAATTGCTACAAAATAATTGTCTCTCAAGCTCTCAGGCATGGTGAAATTATCAGTCCCCCAACAAACAACTGTTTGATTCTTAGCCCTCAAAGCACAACTTCGATTCTCTCCCGAAGCCAAAGAAGTGAAACTTCCTTGAGGTATCAGTGAGGCTTCTGGCACATCACCCCAACAGTCCAAACTTCCATTAGAAGAGAAGATAGCACAAGCATGCCTGGTTCCAGCAGAAATAACAAAGTAATTCCCTTTGGGTTCATGGCCAACAACTGTACCGCTATTAGTATTACTTCCTATGCAGTTAACATTCCCAGTTGTTTCCATTAACCCACAAACGAAATTCTCTCCCGCAGCGATGCTTGAGAAGCTTCTCACCATGCTTCTGTTGAACCCAGGCCATTGCCAACAGTTGATCCTATTGTTCATAGCTGACAGGCCACATATGTGGGAGTCTCCGGCATCAAGATTCTGAATCACAGGCCCACGGTATACGCGCTTAGCGGAAACATTCGTTGCATTGGCAGAGAATCTCCAACAAAACATGGCAGAAGTAGAAGAAGAAGAAGAAGAAGGTGTTGATGTCCTCAATGCACACAGAAACCCATTTCCTCCTACAATCTCAGAGAAGGAAAAAGTGGGGTTCACTTGAATTTGAATGCCTGAGGGAAAACTGGTACAGTTAAGAAGTGCTCTTCGTCCTTCTGACTGGTTCGAATTCTGTAAGGCACAAATCAATGTGTGGTTGGAAGTTCCAGAAATGGAAACAGTGGAAAGTGAATTAATGGCAAGAAGAGAAGAAAGGAAGTACAAGAGAATCACGAAGAGGTAGCAGCAGCTGCTTCTATGGTGGGGGTGGTTAAAGAGAAAAGCCATAGAAATGATCACAAGAAATCGATAATTTCATGATAGAAGGATTTGGGTTTAGAGCTATGGCATATAGAAATGAAATGAGGTTCTTATGAAAAGAGCAATGAAAGAGGGAAGGAAAAGAAAGGAAACGCGGTTTGGGAGAATGGAGGAGAGGACCATAGACCAAGTCCATTGGAAGAGTTCGATTTCTCCTTTCGTTTTGGTCGAAAAGTTTGGTTTTTTTGTTTTTAAAGAATAAAAAAAACGTAACAAGAGCGTGTGGAGTCAGACACCGGTCCTGGTCCACATACTCGCCAATGATGTTTAATTTATAGGAAAAAATTGTACTTTTCGTTCGTATAGTTTTATTTATTTTTCAATTTGATCCTTATAATTTAAAACCTTATAATTAAATTAATAGAGTTTAAATAATTTTTAATTTAATTTATTTAATTATTTTTTTATCAATATTTTATTGTATACATGAGTTAATTTTATTTCATTATTTATATATTTATTTGTTTATTAGTGTAAATTAAACATATTTAGATAGTAAAAATAATAGTTATATCAGTAAAATTTAATAGAGTATTAAATGAATAGTCATATTTGCCTGAACGATAGTAATGAGTAAATTAAAACATTTGTAGTAAGGATCTCATTACAGATTTTCAAACTATAGGAATCAATTTAAAAATTGAATGAAATTGAAGGGACTTAAAGTGTAATTTCCAGAACTTATATACCTTGGTCTTTTTTTTTTTCCTTGGGTGCAAAACGCCTTTGTCTTCTGACCTGGAGAAAAGAATTAAGGAGAATAGGAAAATAAGTCATATAAAAAATGGAAAATAAATTTGCATATTAGTTGCAAGGGGTATATAAAAATAGAGCTTCTGACGTGGACAATTTTTATTTAATAACTATAATGTGTTGAAGATGTGGATTTTAAAATGTATTAAACAATAATAGTCTTAAAAAAAAGAGTAATGTTGTTTGGTCAATGAAAAAAATATTTTTTTAATCCTTTATTTATTTCAAAATTATTAGTTTGGTTATTCATTCATTATAATTCCCAAAATATCCTCTACTTATTCAAAAATGTCACATTTAGTCTCTTACTTTTCATAAAAATATCAAATTTAATTTTTCTACCAAATCATAAATCCTAAATTCATGAGATGAATTTGATATTTTTTTAAGAATTGGGCATCAAGTTTGATATTTTGTAATGAGTGTAGGTCATTTTGGGTATTATAATAAGTGAGAGACTAAAATAATAATTTTGTTATTAGTGAGGGACTAAAAAATATATATTTTACTCTTTTCTCAAAATATGTGGACCAAATTGACTGCGCTGAAAATTTTAAAAAAAATATGAAAAATAGTCATTTATGTAACTTAGATATTAATGAAAAATTTGTAAGCCCTTTTATTTGAATTGAATAATATAATAAATAGGCTTGAGTTGAGAAGCACTTCAGAAAGTAGTGCCTTGACTGGGTGAATTAGGACTGAGTTATAAAGTTTTGAAAAGTATTCAAATTTGAAGTAATTTGCAAATGGTCCAAATAAACAAATGCGCTGAGTTTGTGTGCTATTTTTGGTCCTCCTTGATAATGATGTTTATTTATAAGGTTCTCCATCTAATGCACCAATAATTTAAAAAAGTGATCTTTCATTTCATCATGGCCAACACTACTTTAGAGGCAGTCAACAAAATTTACAGCTTCTTTGGTTTAATCATTTTAAAAAATATTCACACAAATTTTAAATAAATTTAGAAAATGACAAAAAAAATCCACTTTGAATTTTTTTCCCTAAATTTTAAAAGTTCAAAATGTAAAAAACTAATTTTAGGCATAATTATTTTTACAATAATATATAAAAAAAATTCAAAAAGAGAAAGCCATGATGGAAAGTTAAATATTGGCGATCCAAATAAATAATATGATTCCTATTAAAGTGTTCTCTTAACTAGGGGTTAGCACATAACTCAGTGGCTCAATGAACCCAACACAATGTCACCATATCATGTCAGGTTGGATTGGGTTTAAATAAAAAATTACAAATTTATCGAGCTTAGGTCGGGTCTTATATTCGTTCACTACCCAACTCTAATTTGTATCGATTATATGTATTTTTAAATATTATTTTCACAATTAAATTTAAATTATTTTTTATTTATAATAAAGTTTTAATATATTAAATTATTTTCAAACTTTAATTATTTTTTCCTATTTCTTATTTTTATAAGATTTTTTTTATTAATTAAATTTTTTTTTGCATATTAAAAATTTTGACTCAACCCCACTTAGTTAAACCCAATGTGCCTTGGCTACTTGCCAAGCTGAGTTTTGAGTCTTATCCAAACCTCACCTGACCCATGATTACCCTTACTCTTAACACAATTTTGGAAATATGTTTAATGTTTTTCTCGGGTATATATATGAGGAGTATTAATTTGTTACCTAGTACCTTAATTTTCACTTTGCCAAATTCCAACCATTTTGGTGTGCCACATGTGACATGTGTTATTGTTTTTAATTAATTGTTAAAAAGAACAATTTTAAAAAACTAACTTCTGAAACATATTTTGAGTTGATTTTCAAGAGATCAGTGGTGTAGATAAGTAGAAAGAGTCCTGGGGCTTGCAGCGTAGGACTCATTCTATTAAGAATAGTTGGAACCACTGTTTTAATCACTTCAAGGTCCAATAAAATGAAAGTAGGGTTGATCAGAAGTTGGGGATTAATGTTTTTTTTTATTTGGTATAGCAACTAAGAACATGAAACTAGGATCAAACTTAATCATTGGAACAAAAACCCCACAATGACAAGTATACCAGTGGCTACAAAGTAGTAAAAGCTTTGGTATTGAAGCGTTGAACCCAAAAGGAAGAGGCAATCTTAAGCGAGAGGTGAAACCTAGCTAGATAAGAGAATTGCTCTTAGAATTTAAGGTAACTTCAACTATCTAGTGTCCTAGATTTTCCTAGTCACAAGAAATTGATTGTTATGATAAAGGTTAGAGCACTCTACCTTACAAACTAAGAAACAAAAGAACCCAATGGAGGCTAATCTAGACGAAAGAAATAGAAAGCAAAACCAGAACTATTCTAGAGAAAGAGCAGAAACTGGGACCTTAGAATTCCTTTGCTTTCTTTAACCTAAGACCACCTTATAAATCATATCAAAATGAACAAATAAGGCTAAATTTACCTTTTTCTTCAACCTTTTTAAGAGCGTACTTCTTCGTCAGAAAATGGCCAGGGGAAGCTATATGGAATCTAAGTTGTCAAATGCTAGCATGACTTATATGAGTGGCGATTGGTCGGTGAGTTTTAATTTTGTGAAAGATAAAAATAGTACAAATTAATTGGAATTTTGAATAAAGTAAGCTTGAAAGTTAGATTGTGTGTTTTAATTCATGAAATTGATAGAATCTCACTTTTTTTACTCTCTTAATTTTCCCTTTTCTTTTATATATATATATTTTGGATTTTTGAAAATTGGATTTTTATTTTTATTTTGAAATGGGACAAAACCATCATGAAAAAGAATTTTTGGGATTTCTCAACTTACATTTTTTCATTTTTGAAATTAGGATTCTTTGTTTTAATTTTGTAAAATAAACAAACTTATTAAGGAAAAGGATTTTTAGGATTTTTGAATTTATATTATTTTTTAGATTTTTGAAACTAGGATTCTTTGTTTTAATTTTGCAAAAGGAACAAAATTATTAAAGAGAGGAATTTTTGAAATTTTTGAATTTTTTTTTTGGAATTTTGAAATTAGGATTCTTTGTTTAAATTTTGCAAAATGAATAAAATTATTAAGGATATGGGTTTTGGGATTTTTGGACTATTAGTTTTCCATTTTATGATTTCATTAAAAAAAGAAAAAATTTTGTATTTTTAATTTTTTGAAACTTTGATTGAATGTGAGTTGTTAGAATATGGTATTTTATTAAAAAAAATTCATAAAATGAGACTTAACTGACATCAAGTAAAAGTTGAAGAAATAAAAGATCCCACACAACCCTTATCGATTGACACCTTATGCACTTAAGGAGACAAAAGAAATTATAAGTTTGCTTTGCAATTTGTGTTTACTCTTGTTCAATCCAACATTCATATCATTTCATATATTATTTATAAAGCATAGTAAAAACTAGCAAAAATCTCTTCTCAACTTCTTCCGTAATAACCCAAAAAAATGTATATATATATATATATATATATATATATATATATATATTATGTAGCATCATAAAAATAACATTTTTATTATATAGTTATATATTAATGAATGGTGTAAATTATATTTGGCCCTCATAAAAAAATAATATTTCCATTTGGCCCCTATGACTTTTCAAGTAAAACAAAAGTAAGCTCTTTCTTTTCATCCTTTTTTTATTATATGCACTTTCCAAAATTTAGCTGAAAGTATGAAAATAGAAAACTAAATTTGAACACCATAAATAAAAGTGAGCATGCAGGCAGTAAAAAATTTAATAAAAATGAAAAAGATTAAATTATTTTAATTTTTATCTTTCTCTCTCTATAACTATTTTTTTACTGTTGTAAAAATTTTCATCTGCATTTTACCTTCTATCTGCACAATAACTTCATATTTTTTTATCTTTACAAAAACAGATACCAATCTTGACATGACTTTATGTACTTTAACATGTATATATATATATATATATATATTTCATTCAGGGGCGTTTATTGGCCGGGTTTAGTTTTTGCAAGATTCGAAACTCTATCCAGCCTTTGGTCAGGTAAGTAATTAGGCCAGATAAGTTCATATATTATTTTTTTTAAAATAAATTTATTAATAAAAAATAATTAAAAATATTTTGAAATTTTATTTTAAATAAAAGTTATTATAAATAAAATAAAACAAATTTTTAAAAATAAAAAATCAAATCAAATCAGGCCAAGTTGAATCTTGTGTGACCCCTAAGATGTATGTGACCTGGCTTGGATGGGTAAAGAGTGCAATTTCTTTTATATTTTAACCTAACCTGATATAACCAAATTGACCAATCCAATCATATCCATAAACACCGCCTACCTTCGTTCCATATCTATAGACTTTGGACCGTGGCTTCATATGACTTTAGTCGTTTTAGTTGGTTTTGGTCAAATGGCTTAAGGCTTAACGCCTTGACATATATATCAAGCAATTTCTTTTGGACAGAGGATTTTTTGGTTGAATGACTTGAATGTATGTCTTCTTTTCTTGTTGGTCGAATGGCTTAAAGTGTCCAGAATTTTTCCTTTTTTTTTTTTTTTTTCAATGTTCTTCTAACAAAAGGAACATGTCCATTTCTCAAAAAATCTCTTTCTATTTAACATTTTGAAGGAGCTCAATATTCCATTTCAAAAAAAATGAAATAAAGAAATCTCACTTTAAAAGTTTTTGCTTCGAAGAAATTAAATTTTTAAGTAATTAGGAACAACTTATTAATCTCATGCATATTTATTTTTTTGAATTGAAAAATTGTGTAGTCCAAATGATAAAACTCACAATTTATTGAAGGTTTGTTTATTTTTTTTAGGTTGAAATTTAAGAGATATGCTTTTAAAAAAAAAACCATTGACTCTTTTTCTAAGAGAAAAGAGAGAAATGATAGTGAGATACAACATGTTGCACCAATATTTATTTTAGATGTTAGGAATGAAAATGTTGATGAGACACAACCTATTACAGTGCCAATCATATAGCAACCTATTGAACCTCATTCATCCAAATTTGCAAGAATTGAAAAAGAAATTAATATTAATACTTTGATACATGATTAAGGGCCAGCCCACAGATTTGGGATTATCTCATTTGTCAACAAGATAAAATATATATGGCATATACGAAGTGTGGACCATATTAATTTACTATGGATATGTATCCACTTTTTGGCCAAAATGATCATTAATTGAGTCTTAAAGCTTCTGTAGATGCTATTAGATGGTTAACATTTTAAGTTTGCACTTTTGAATAATATGATGAGAGTTTGGAATGTAGAAATTGAGGCAATTTTGTTGAAATGATAAGGTTTTAGCTTCTTACAATAAGAAAGTAAGTGATGTCGTCTTAGAAAATGCTCCTCAAAATGCAAGATACACATCACTTACCATTTAAAAAGAAATTTTAAATGTATTTACTAGAAAGGTGTAAAACAAAATTTGTAATGAAATTAATGATGCAAAATTTTGTTTGATAATTAATGAAGTTAAAGATAAATCTAGAAGAGAACAAATGACTCTTGTTCTTAGATTTGTTGATAAGCAAAGATTTATCAATGAACACTTTGTAAAAGTAGTATATGTGAGAGACACAATCACAATTACTTTTAAACAAGAAATTTGTACAGTATTATCTTATTATAATCTTAATATTCAAAATATTTTGGGTCAAGGCTAAAATGAAGCTACTAATATGTGCGGAGAGTGGAAAGGCTTACAAGCTTTAATTCTCTATGAATGTGCTTATGCTTACTATATACATTGCTTAGCTTATTAATTACAATTGGCTCTTATTATTGTAGCTAAAGAAGTGGTTGATGTTCATTTTTTCTTTTTCAAAACTTGACTATAGAGTTTATCATAATTTGAAAATTATGCCTAACTTGATAAATTTGGTTTGAAAAAATTAAAGCTTGAATAAAAAAAGTTTGATTTGTAAAACAAGTCGAACTCAAGATTTTTTTTTAGAGCCCGACTCAAACCTAAGAAGCCCAAATGAATATTTTTTAATAAGAAAAAATTTAATATTTAAAGAAAAATTTAGTGTAACATGACATCTTAGTTAAAAAAATAAAAACTAATATCTCTTATTTAAATAATTTATGCCACTACAATAACTTATTTGTATTTTTAACTTTCCTATATATGTTCTTACATATAATAATAATAATAATTAGTTATGTTATTTATCTCAAGTCTTAAATAACAAATTAACTTGATCATGATGTAAAAAGTCCAAATGGCCTAACAGGCTTGAGCCAAAAAATATGGATAAAAGTCTTAATAAAAAGGTCTGATTAAAATAAAGCTTAAATTTTTTTTTAGCTCAAATTCAAACCAATTTTTAAAAGTTTAGCCCAATGATCAAGTCTACTTAACTACTATTGTTATTATGGTGGGTTCTTTTTACAAATGCAATGATGAATGACAATCCACTTAAGCATATGAAATTGCTCATTTAATTGTAATTGATGAGATTGTAACAAGAAGCACACTATATACACCTGGAGACACTAGATAGAATTCTCATTTCAATTCAATTTGTATTCTTTTGCAAGTGTTTATTCTAGTTCAACTGTTAAAGATATAACTATTAATGTATCAATTTACTCTCAACGAGGTGATGCTACTTATGCTTTGAAATTATTAATGTCACTTTATTTTGTTTTCCATTTTACATGTGATGAAAGACATCATGTGAATTATTGACAAGCTTTGCCTCACATTCCAACTAAAATCTTAAGATATTTTGAATGTCATGCCTTTAGTATCTAGTATAGAGTCATTGATTCATAAGTTAAGAGATTGTGGTTTGAACGCTTTGTTAGAAAAAGTTTGTTCATTATGTAACAAGTATGCTATTCAAATTCTTGATATGTGTGTTTCTTTCTATGACATAATTCAATTTTGACATAAAAGAGATATTGTAATAGTTGAGCATCATTATTGTATAGATATATGTACTAATGTGATAAATTATTAATTGAAAGAACTGAATAGTAGATTCAATTAGCAAATAAGCAAGATCTTATATTGAACACGTCCTTAGATCCTAAAAATTCTTACAGTTCATTTAATGCTAACAATATATGTAAACCTTGTGGAGAAATTTTATCCTTTAGATTTTTTTGAGCAAGAACATATTCAATTGAAATATAATTTGCAACATTATGAACTTTATGTACTCAAGAATCCAAATTTTTAAAATTTATCTACTATCTCTTATTTATGTCAAAAACTAGTGTTGGTGAGTCAACTTTTTATCATTTGATTAATAGATTGATTTGGCTTACTTTGACTCTTCTTGTGCTAACAACAACTATTAAACGAGGCTTTTCAATGATGAAAATTATTAAAACATGACTTTGCAACAAATTTTACTGTAGATGAAATAATTAATGAATTTTATCCAATGAAACATTGTCAGATGTAACTTAAAAAGTAAAGGTATGATACTTGATTAAATATCAAATTTGTTTTTCATAGTATATTGTTAGTAAAAATTCTCTTTTAATATATCAAATATTTTACTTATTCTTAGGCCGCTCTCTATATTTCTGGCTCTGCTACTAGACTTAAATTGACCTTGTAGTGTTTTAATCTTGATAATAAAAGTGTGTATGATAGTTGCTTGAAGTGATTGTGCTTTCGAATGCTTTCTTTGTTCTTGTTAATGCTTTCCTTAGTTAAATCCCAAACGCCATGTAAAGATAATTGGATTAATTAATTTAATAACGAACTTGACCAAATAAATGGAGAGGATTAGTATTACATCTAGGAAAAATACATAACCTATAATCGGGAATTTCCTAGAAATATTGTGTTTAACCTAGAAATTTAAAACAATTTAGAAACCTAAAATATACAATAATAATTGGAATTTTCAGTTATACATTATATATGCTTAACTCCTTAGCAATCATGTAAATTTCGAAAAAAATTAAAAGACCACAGACTTGGAGAAGCATGATCACAAGGTTCAAATAACATGAACAAGTATATAGTAAAGTTTGGAAGATAGGAAAAAACATACCAATAATTAAACTACGAGAAAAATATTTTTTAAATCTTTTATTTATTATAAAATTGTTATTTTGGTCCCTCACTCATTGGAATACTCAAATTTGTCCATCACTCATTGAAAAATGTTACACTTGTTTCGATAATTGTTTTAAAATTGTTAAATTTAATCTTTCTATCAAATTCTAAACTCTAAATTTAAATAACTAAAATAGGTATATTTTTTTTTTAAGTAGAGGGCTAAGTGTAATTTTTTTTTAATGAATAAGGAACCATTTTAGGCATTTGAACAAGACCAATAGATTTATGAATAATCTAATATATTATTTATTACTCACAACTAAGACAAACTCAATCCAATCTTAATTTAGGCCAATATTAATTGCTTAATTAATTAACTCAAAAAATTGTACTATAATAAATTAATGATAATTCATATTTTAATTAAAAAATTAGTTCAATAGTCTTTCACTTAGATAGCATTAATTAATTATTAAGATGATTAAATAAATGAATAAATTTTTAACAAAATTAAGCAACCAATATTTATATGTATTAAAGCATTACAAGTTCAAAACTGAAACAATACGACATCATTAAATCTAAGAGAGAAGCATTAATATTATTATAATCACAAATATAGTTTTAATATTTGACCAAAACGAATATTTAAAATGTTAGATTATATTACAAACCTCTTAAAAATTCAACTCATATTAACCCTAGATTAAAACTACATCAAGGATTCAACCAAACTAATATGAATTACATGATTTTGAAATACTCTTATGGGTAAACATTTTGTCAACAAATTCACAAGCATATATTCACCAAGAACGCAAACCACATGAACCGAAGATAAATAATATTAAAAAAAAAATGAAGCAATACATGAAGAAAATGAAAATCAAATAGGAAAAATAATATTATAAATACCAGCAAAATTTTAATTTTAAATTATATCCAAAATAGTATAGGGTGGACAAGTTTTGACAGTAGTTGGAAGGCACTCCAATGATCAAATATTGCCCATAGTTGTAGCTATATATATGCTTACACCACTTAGAGGCCTTGGGAGGCTTTCACTATAATTCAAATCAACAAAAGTTACTTTCCATGTTCATATTAAGCTTTGGTTCTTTATGAATTATTGTTGTCATAGTAGTCAACATATCCTCCGGCCTTGGGAAAGGAGTTTGAAGCAAATATAGAAGCTAAATGACGAAGCATAAAATACCTTTAAAAAATCCCACCTATTTCTTGGAGGAAGACTTTGGTTCAACTTTACTATCTGAGTGTGACTCATAATATGTTTGATTCAGTGTTTAAAAAAAAAATATTAAAAGGTCTATTTACATATTAAAATAATGATTTGTCTTACATACATCTTTTCATTTGACGTTTAATTTTTTTTTCAAAATTACTTTTACCTTCCAAACTTTCGTTGTGCAAAAGTTAAAAGAAACTTGTTATTAACTTAAACAAACTGCACTGATGCAAAGTCAAATTTTTACAACACTAATCCAAGCACACTTGATGTGTTAGACACTTGATGTTTGAGGAGATTAAGACAGATCTAATGGCTTTGTGGGTCAGTGACTAACACATCTAAAGAGCCCATTCACACAACTCTAAACATAAATTAAAAATTGTCTTGGGTACAGGTATTATCTATATTCCTAAATAATTAGTCAAATTTTTTTGTTGTTGGAAGAAACATAATTAGTCAAACTTAATTTTCTATAAAATTCTTACTCTAAAAATAAAGGTTATTGCAATATAATTATCAATAATGTATCCTGAAGCAACTTGATAGAAGTCAATGTCGTCTAAAGTCAACAGTGAAATTAAAATAAAGAGATCTTCAATTGACCACATCACAGTCGTTTGACTGAAAACTTTGAATCAAAAGTTTGACAGTTATAGGAAATTTATGAATGAGGATTCCCTCAAGGGTCCTGTTCTTTTTTTTTTCTTTCTTTTTAATTTAATATATATTATAATTTTAAAAATTAATTATATATATCCTATTTACATTTTTTTAAAAATTAATAATTTATTTTAAAAAAATAATTATATAAAAAAAAAGGGGCAAAACCCAGCCATTTGCCGCACAGATCCTCTCTTGCACAGGAGAGGATCCGCTGGCGAAATATATTTAACATAAGCAAGAGGAGCTACCGTCAAACAGTAAAGAGGTACTTTGCATTTTGGCATTAGCAGCTTTAAAAGAATGTTGCAAATTGCAACGCGTTAAATTTAACAAATAACTAGGACCGAAATTGGGGCTTATATATACAAAAAAATATATATTGAACTCCATCCCCTCCCAAAGCCATCATCACTAATTCATATTACATTCCATTCCCAAGAGCTTTCACCAATCACTGAAACCACCCTCTCCACTCAACTACCAGAAAAATACAATGTTGAATCCGCGTGTGCATTCACACTGGCATCTGCAGGCTGCGTTAGGGGTTTCACAAAGTGACGACCGAAATTTGGTGAAGGGCATGGGGAAAAAATTGAGATGTTAAAAGGTCAAAATTTGTAATCTAAGCTATGTACATCCTGAAGCGAATGTAGAATTTCAGCCATTAAGCTTTGCCAAAAATTGAGTCAGATTGTACTCTTCTGTATATTGTGAATGGTCCCAAAGCTCTTCCAAACCCCCAAGTATTGCTTTCAACCCCTTCCCGCCACCTACTGATTTCGAATCTCCATCTGTGTTGTTATTTGAACGGTTCGCAGCAGAAGCTCCCTACACAGCAAATAAGAAAATAAACCAAAAAGAAGTTTGTGACAAATTTGCCAAATATAAACATGCCGCACAACCCCATTACAACTGAAAGATGGCCGGGAAGAACATACAGCATGCACAAGTTAATATTGCTCAACCTTAACTGGTGAATTCAAACCAACAGTAATTCAAGTTAGAATCAATTCGACAAAACATAACCAGATTTTTATACCTTCTTGGAGGTTTCTGCTGATGCAAATAAATCAAGCAACTGATCTGTATTCATTGTTTTCATACTGGCATTTTCAGCATTAATGACAGCATTAGCCACCGAAACTTTGAACCGCTGTAGACTCATTACTTTCTCTTCCAAAGTACCACGCATAATTAAACGGTGGACATTAACAACTTTTTTCTGACCTAAACGGTGTGCTCTGTCCATAGCCTGCAAGGTTGTTAATACAAGTAACATTGTTACAGTGAAAGACATATTGTACGATTCATTCCCTTAATAGCAGAGAGGAAAATCTGTGTATGCTTCTCAGCAATAGGACAGTGATGACATAACTCACGCAGACAGCATGCAGTGCTCATTGACCATTACTGCAAAACTGGAAATTAACTACTACATACAATTAGAATTTGAGCTTTCAAAAGTCATCCTAGACCCAGTTATCCAGGAAACTTGATTAAAGATCAGGTTGAGAAAGTTTAAATGCAATGACTGATATTGAATTCTCAGCCCCCAAATTAAGAGTGTGCCGTAAGTCAACCAGAAACCCCAAAAAAAACAGAATAAATCGCAGTTACCTGATGATCACGCATTGGATTCCAGTCATGCTCCACAAAAACAAGAGTATCTGCAGATGTCAGGTTCAAACCAAGCCCACCCACTGCAGATAAAGAATTTCATATAATTTCTAAAAATTGACCTGTAATTTCAAAACTATGAAGAGCAAACCAATTAGGAGATAAAATTTTTTACCATGTGTCGTAAGCAGTAAGACATCAATAGTAGGGTCTGAATTGAAAGTTTTGACAATTTCAAATCGCTTTGCCGGCTCAACAGATCCATCGAGTCGCAAATACGTGACACTTTAATGTACAAAAATAAGAGTTAAAAGTTATTGACATCAATTGTAAATGCAAATAATTTGAACAGAAGTCAATAATCTGAGGGCCATTTCTGCTCTCACAAGCATGATAAATTAGCTTAGTAACAAAAATCAGTTCCTAATCAAAAGGTTTAAACATGATGAAAAAAACACAAGAAACTATGAAGGAAATAGATTAACTAGTTGACTAGGATCAGGAACTAACTTCTTCATATGTGTTTGAAATAGATCTCTTTCGATAATATCCAGAAAAGCCTGCACGGTTAAAGGACAAATCAGTTAATCATGTATTAAACTTCAGAAAGAAGTTAGTCCTCAGGGGTAAGGATTACCTTATGTTGAGCAAATATCAAGACCCTGTGCTGTCCAATGCTAACAGCACCCTCAGAACCTGAAGCATCAACTCCAATTCCACACTCTTCCAAGATCTCCTGAAGAGCAACCAATTTTGGGGAGTGATGCAGTTTGTGAAGCTCTGATATGTTGTCAGAGCCAGCGGGCAATAATTCCGAGAGAACAGTAGATAGTTGATCAGCAATCTGCTCACCAATGACGAGCAAAGGATGACTGCACAATTTTAGCAAGTATTGGAGCGCCTGAAATTTGGGATAGACAGTCAGACATAATACACACACACACACACACACACACACACATATATATAAGAGGAGAGCTGATGAAATAATAACAAAGATAACAAAAGAAACCAAATTGCCTGGAAAACATGTGAAGATGCTTTAGGTGATCTGCTACTTCCTTCTGTCACAGCTGACTCGTTCATTGTTACTATAGAAGAGATTTCTTGTTTGGCACGAGTACCAGAAAACTGTTCATAGAGTTTAAGTTGTACAGGGCTCAAATCACAGTATCTGTCCTGAATTATTTTTTCTGGCAGATCAGACAAGACTTCTTCCTTTGTTCTACGGAGAAGGAAAGGCATGACCTAGTGGATAAAAATCTATATTAGTTAAAAAGCAGATATATAAATTTGCACAGAGCTTTTGAAATATAGTAACCTGCTTGTGTAAAGCCTCCATAGCAAGTGCTCCTGCTTCAGCATCCCTAGCAGAGCACTTGGGATCTCTTGCAGCCAGGAGTGGTTTTCCATAAGTGGCATGGAACTGTTAAGAGTCAAATGGAAATGAGTTAAAACAGCAATCATCCATGGATGTGAGATAAGGGACTAATCATGCTAAGATTGATTTAATCGAAGCTGATAATGAACCAAGTAGAATTCCCTCAAAGTACACATTGAATAGCTGAATTTCTTAAGAGGAGAACAAGTTTGCAATGGCGAAGAGATGTCTGTATACATAAGCATTGGTTTCCTATCCAATCATTTTCCTCTCGGGCAAGGCTATCAAATTCATGAGTTTTAATAAAACTGTGAAAGGGAGGAGGGGCATTAAACTTGAGTTGTAAACTTGTAAAAGTTTACATAAATCAATAAATATCTAATAAAAAATATATTTCCCCCTCAGAAATAATATTTGGAATGCAGTATAAAATAAGAAAAAGATAGGATATTCACATATTCATACGTTCATATTTCATTTGTCAAGTTGTCAACTAGAAAGTAATGCAGTTTATTCATATTATAACATAGAAAAATGCAGAATACAAGTTTTAGGTGCAGCAAAATATATTTGCCTAAATTATAAATTTACATGTTATATATAATGTTTTTATCACTAACAAATATATAAAACAAATCTGTTATAATACAGAACTAACTTACATAATAATTGAAATTCAAAAAAATAAATTTAATACTTACTTGATTTTACAAAAATAAAAGTTAAAATACATAAATAATATAGTGTTTAAGTTTAAAAATAAGATCATACAATGGTAATCAATAATATAATAAAAACAATAGTAATAACAGACACTAGGGTCTCAGTGGCAGCCATATTGAATATAAATTATTAATAAATAAATAAATACGAACATTATGATAACAAATAACCAAAAAACCACAGTGGCACATTTATGCTTATCCAGTACCACTTAAAATGCCAAACACTTCTCAGATACCAAATTACTAATGTTCAAAGACCCAAAGTTGAAAGAGATAAGAGAGCAGAGAGTAGACAGAGAAAGAGCTTGTGAAACAGAGTGACCACAGAGAAGACAGATAGCTTCAGATGGAAACAAAGGCTTTCACCAGCAAGTCGGCAGATTTGAATCTGGTGAAGGGATTGGAAGGAACACCCAATGAGACAATGTCGCTGAGGCAGTCATTTGCAAGCAACACAGGAATTCACCACCAAACCACCAAGCTTGCAATTTCATGAGATTATGATTTTAGGTGAGTTCAGTGATAGTTTGCAGGTTTCCAATCTTGTGTTCGAGTCAACCAGAAATGGGCACCAGAGATAAAACTGTACAATTCTACATGCTAAATCACTAGTTTAACAATAATGCTCTAGGATCTTCACCATATAGCAGTGCACTGCAATTTTCCCCATAAAATGGTAGAACCAAGATACTGAAAATCTAATCGATAGGTTATGCCACATCTGGCATTTTTATAGAATTAATATTAACAAAACACTAGCAACAACTTTTGGACAAGTCAGGAAGAAATTACAAAATCTTAAATGGACATGGCTCAATATCCTGCAGCTGTAGAAGTTGTGATAATTGACCCAAAAAAAAGGAGTCAAATGCTGGCAAGCAAATTGAGGCACTGTTGATTGTAACCATGTTGCATGTAAAATTAGGTTTTCATTCTTAGGATGTGATTTATATGAGTGGGTGTGGTTTTAATTGCTGTCACTGATAAAGTGATTGAATGACTTTGGATCATGTTTGAAGGCATGATTCACAAAGTGATTTTGTCTTTTAATGTATATTTTGTGTCAATGCATTTTTCCCTTCCTAACTTCTCTTCTCCCTATTTTCTCAACAAGGAGTAACCATGCACAATATCATAGAAAACAATTTATTCAGTCAACAGAATTCAACAGCCACACATGCAAAAACTAGCATACACTCCATCCCAGCCCTTCGAGGCCCTCGCATACCAATTATAACACTTCATAACCATAGCAAATCCCAAACATGGTTGCAGATACATTCTAATAATGTGTAACAGATAAACAATGAGCATAAAAGAGCTACCTGTCTCTCTGTACCAAGAAATCCTGGCATCAGGAAATCAAAAAGAGACCACAAGTCCATGATGTTATTCTGCAAGAAAATTAAATCCATTTAACTGATCAGTTGTAATGGTTTTACTTTTAAACAGCATGCAAACCAGTCACTAACCTGTATTGGCGTTCCACTCAATATCAAGCGATGTTGGGCTTTCAACTGCTTTACAGAAAGCGTAACCTTAGACTTGGCATTCTTGATTATATGTCCTTCATCTAAAATGCAGAAATTCCACTGCAGCTGACCCAAATAATCAATATCTTTCCGAACAACATCGTATGATGTTATGATGACATTATGCTTGCAGAAGTTATCTCTAAGACTCATCCGCTCTTGAGCAGAACCAACATATTGAAGGGTAGATACAATAGAAACATCAATAAACTTCTCTATCTCAAAAGCCCAATGTGCAACAAGTGTTGATGGGCAAATGATTAAAGATGGCAGAAGGTCTGGATTCTCATTTGGAGTTTGATGCTCAGCTATATCAGAGGCCACAATTGCTGATGCTTGAAGTGTTTTACCAAGCCCCATATCATCACATAAAATTCCATGAAGCTTGAAACGTTTCAAGAAAGCCAACCAATTTATGCCTTCCTGCTGATACCTGGAAGCATAATAGCAATAATATTATACGTTGAAAGCAATGCATAAAAATTAATTTCTGTAATAAAAGAAATTTTATTATGAAAAGAAGAGAGTGCAAAAACAGAAAAATAAGAAATCCTCACCCAGAAAACAACCAGAGTCTTAAAACAGAAACAACATACGGAAAGTGAAGAATATGAATAAACATTTACAAGAAAAGAAATGATTAGTGATGGATCAAATTACTCGAAAAGGAAAAAGAAAAAAGTAAAGTCCAATTTGTCTGAGTCAAGTTTGTTTCAAGGTATATGGAGACATAAAAGATATATAAACCAAGTACCATTTTTATTATGAAGATATCAGGAGAAACAACTACAATAATATATAAAAAACTCAATTTCATCTTCAACCAGGTTTAACATTGTAATTTGAAAAGAAAAAATACGAATTCCCGTAATGTACCCAGGAAGGACAAGTTGGGCGGAGGTGTAGCATATATATCACTGTATGATTGTCACACTGATTTAGAAGGGCAACTTCACGGGGTAAAAAAGAACAAAATAGTATATAGTAATTTACCTTCTCAACGTTACTTTTAATTCAGTGCACAATTTGTAGTCTTCAATATGAGAGTTGTCAAGTAGTTGCTCCAAAAATTGCACATCTTCGGCATTTCTAGATAAACCTTCTCCTAAACCAAGAGGTGGAGGAAGGCCACGTGCTAAAGGAAGAAGAGGTACAAGAGTGGCAAAACTATGTGTCACACTCTGTCTGACAGACAGATCACAATCACTCATACACCTGAGAAGTGGAACCACCAATAGAGGAGCATAAGGGACAAGCTCTACACCCAGTCCCTGAACAAGAAAACTAATCAGCATGCCAGCTCCTTGCCGAGCATGAACTGATGAAGCATCTGCCAACATAGGGACAGCATTTTCAACCACAGCTCCGATGACTCTCAAAGTCATTGACCTCGCCATTGAAGTGATGCAGCGTGAAGCAGCTAATCTAACTGCAACATGAGGATGCTTTACACATTTGAAAATGCAAGGGAGAAGTGTCAACAGTTTTGGCTTCAAATCCTCATGTAGCATGGGAGTGATAGAACGTACCACCTAAAAGAAACACCGCCAATTATTAAGCAGGTTGCTGTATGCAATTGCTCAAAAATACTTCAAATGAATATGGCTAAATGTTAGGATTGTTGAAACTATTAAACCCCATTAATATCAAGAATACATGCACAGCCAAGACAGATAAATAAGCAAAGCACAAATTCAAACCATAAATGAATGATAGATCTATTGTATTCTATAACCATTTAAGACTAGATGACATAGGAGAACTAAAATTAAAATTATATCAAACCGATTAATTATGAAACTTCAGTTATCATGGAATCTGAACAGGCATCCTGTTAGAAAATCTGTAAGAAGAAATAAAATCCAGATTTTTTTCTTAGTTTCCATGGGAGGTCTATGTGGGTTTTTCTAAACTACAAGGGTAGTCTATATAGGAGTTTCAAAAAAGGGGAGGTTTGTGAGAAATCAGAAAATTGTGGGAAAATTAAAGTATTTACTGTAAGACATTACTATTCATAACTGATAACACTGTATGAAGATGAGAAATACATGTTGATGGAGGGACAAAGTTTATGATTCTATATTTGGATAGAACGTTGAACCCATGATATGTAAAACATCAAATCCATTCATACCTTTACAGAGTCCACTAAAATTTTGGATTGAATAAAACAGGATTCATCAACTGTGGATGGATTTCGACCAAAAAAAATATTCTACGGATGGATTATGGATGTGCATTAGATGATTGGATTGACCTCAATTAAATCCACCAATCAAAACCAAATAACATTTTTCTACAAACCTTCCATTTTTTTATATAAATTATCCATAGCTTGTCTACGGACTTTAAGCTAGATCAAGATTGGATTAAGTTTCAATTTGATTTCATTAGTTTCAGAATTTTTAAACTCCAATACCACTGAACTTTTGTAGCTCTTCTGATATTAATTTTATTATCATGTAAGGTTTTTATTATCATATTTTTCTGTTATAATAGAATAGTTCTAAATTTTGAAATTCGCTTAAGTTGTTACTTTCTCTATCTTATGATCTTATCATCTAAAAATGTATTTCAGTACTATACAATAAAGATAACTTCAGTGGAAAAATTAAACCCTGAATTTCTTCAATAATCATATATCATTTCAGAAAAAATATAAAAACTAATAATGAAATATTATGGTCAACCACATAATCACTCAAGACATTTCAATCTCTTTGCAAATTGCATCTCACTAATGAATAATAGAAAATCAAGATTTCATTCTGACAAGTTCAATAGGATGTATTTAATATTTAACATATGTTTTATAGAATAAAAAAAAATAGTATTATTGCAACAAATAAAGTTGCCTTCTAAATAATAATGGGTGGATTTAGATGGGTCGGATGCCCATCTAAATAAGTAGGTTGAAGGATTAGATATTCTCTCACAAAATGAGTCACGGATGAATTGAATTGTTCTGAAAAGTTTTGGCAATTCTAAATGGACTAACAGATCATTTTTTGTTTGGCCATTTGCCACCCCTACTTCTATCTAAAAGTATTCCGGGATATGAACAACCTGTAGAACATAGTTTAACAGGTTTGAACTCTCCACTAATCTTAGAATGCGTAAACAGTGCTGAAGATTTTAAACTTCTTATTGTGGTGCCAAACGGATTTGGGAAAAACTTATGCAATCAATCATGGGGTTGAAACAAAGCCAGTACAAAACTTGTCTGATATAAAGGAGCACAAATCAATTTAAAACACATCCATAAGTTTCCATTCATATACAGTGACCTACTAAAACTTAAGACATAAGTCAATGTTCTTAAAATCTCTCATCTTATTCCTGATCATTCATACTAAAAGAGCACTCCCTATAGCCTGTATCATCTCTATAAATTTCTAGTGCAACCTGATTCTAGTCAATGAATTTGCCTTCCATCATGAAATAAGACAATACCTGCCCAATCTTTCCAAAAATCAAAGATATTCTTCCTTGACAAGTTCATCCCAGCTTACCACACCACAGTTCAAGTGCATAGGAATGCACAGCTTATGGTAAAACTATAATTGATCATAGCAGATGTCCAGTTTCAGATAAGTAACTGAACTGATCTAATGACTCAAAATCACAACTAAAAGTGGATGACACGAACCTGAATATTGTTAATCAAGATCTGGGGATTGCTAACAGACTCTATAACCGAAGTGACTTCTTTTTCATAGGCAGCTAGAGATTCAGCAGAGCTTGGCTTTAGCACCTCAGTAAGGCAATCCCACAGCTTAGGAAGCTTATCAAATAACAAAGCACCAAATCTCTCACATAGAAGCTTCAGGGAGAGTTCAGATCCACGCCTACTAATGAAGCCCTCCACCTTTGATCGATCTTCACCAGCCAGCACATGCACCTTTGATCTCTGTTTACCCACAGGAGTTCCAAAGGACATAAGACCTTGGTCATCAATACTCTCCATGGATCTAATGAATTCAGCTTGAGGTGTCTCAGAGGGATCCATACAAGTCAAACCACAAATATTCTTAATTAACTTATCATTGGGGCAAGGTCTACGATCAACACAGTGATACATAAGCTCAGCTAGTGCCTCGGCTGACCTCATTTGCAGTATTTCTTCCTGCAATATAAGACATATATGTCATGATCAAAAGATTAAACATGTCTATGTGCACTAGAGAAACATATAAAAAATAAAAAGTAAAAAGTACCTGCTCTCGTTTGATTGAAGCTATCAAAGGCAAAATAATTGGGTTCAGGCGTGAAGGAAATTCAGACATCCAGACAACTGCAGCCGCAACAGCAGATGAGACCGTAACATGTAAATTGCTCTGCAAATTGTCCCATTAGTCACAAAATAGCATGTTAAAACAATCAACCAGGATGACTTCAAGTACAGAAGTCATTTACAAATCCAGTAATATCAACCAATTTAACACAGGAAAAAAATCATTTAAAACATACCTGAACACATTTTAGATAGCCAGAAGTTGTCAAGAGTCTCTGTTTCGATGACTCAATATCATCCATTATGTTTCTTCCCAAGGAGTCATTCCCAGCATTATCGCTAGACAAAGCTGGGACTTTTGATGCAAAACTAATGGCATCATCTACACTCAAGCTCTCCAACTCAATTTTCATAGTTGACAATAACTCATCAAACATACCAGAACATTTCATAGCATTAAGCAATTGACCAGCCTCACTACGCATCTTTGAATATGTTCTTGAAAGCTCAGCATAAGGAAGAATTGAATCTTTTGTCGGGAATGCTGGGTCTGAACATGCCAATAAGTCCAGCAACCAATCTTTGAGATTACTGGGGACACCAGGAACACTATTAAGGTTTTCAGATACATGATTTCTTTTGATCTCCTTGAACCAAGAAATAAGTACCATGGATGCAACCTATATATAACAGAAAAAATATTGAAGGATGGCAAAATAAGGCAGAAAATCACAGGGCACGGGATGATTGTAAGCAAATTCAGAAAAGGCTACCTGGCGCTGGACACCAGACAAAGAGGTAAGAGCATTCCACAGCGGATCAATCACATATTTGAGGGAACTCTCTGGAAGCTTAGAAGCAAAAATTCCCAATGCAGTAGCAGTTATCACTCTAGTATTAGTTACCGATGTGTCAACATCAGCACCAACAACAATCTTGACAGAACCCATAGAAACATCACCATTTCTTTCTTGTAGATTAATTCCCTTCATAGAACCCACACCAAAATCCCCACCAGATTCATTTTCAAACTTCACAGCTCTCATTTTAGCTGCTGCTCTAGATTGACTTTTTAGCGGAAAGGCAACAGGCCAAAACATTTTTGAGGCATCTAATGCTGAACCATATGGCGTAGATGCAAGTTCTATCCAAGAATTCATGTAAGAACTTGCAGCTATCTCCAAGTCCTCTACTGAACACTGCCATCAATTATAAAAGAAAATTTCATAGATGAGACAATAGAGAAATATAAAATATGGTAATAGTACACATAACTTAAAATATGGTAATAGTACACATAACTTAAAGGAATCACTTTATATGGGATGAGAAAAGGAAGGGGTAAAGGTAGAATCTTTTAAAGAAATTAATCACCTATAAATTTTAAAACATAATAAAAATGATAATTGGTTACAAATATCATACTAGTCAGTAACATAATTGAATAGGAACCAGTGTTTCAGTGCAAATACAAACTAAATGTAATTCATATATTATTTTATAATAAATAACAATCATAGCCTATGTATAAGCAGGTGATAGTCACCCTTTGCAGTAAAACAAGACATTAAAAAGAGAAATGAGTATGCGATGATAAGAAAGGAGGATAAAGTATCCTCCTTAACAAACGATACAATACATGTCAAGAAGAGAAGCTGAGGAGTCCAATAAAAACTCTCCAATACTTCTGCACATCAAACAAAAATACCACCTAATAGAGGCCATGGTTTGAACACCAAAGAGAACATATAACAAGCAAAGATCCTAACAGATCATGGAGAGGCAGCAACATTCCTTGAAAAAAGACCATTTTGCTCTAACCAAATACATATAGCAGCATAAACAAAACAAAGCTATAAAGTTTTGCCCTCATTACACTATCTATTCTCTCCAACTGAGCAGTAAGCTGTACCAAAAAAAGAGGACAAACCCAAAAATCAAAACTTTCATAAATCCTAATAACCAGTTCCCCTTGATATGTTAGCCAGGCAGATAAAAATCAAATGGGGAACTTTGGGAGGCAGGACAGTATATAATGCAAATACCAGCAGACAAAGTTGATTGCTGCAAAAACGTGTGAAATATCACTGACATTAGGGCTTGTTTGGATGAGCTATATTTTCATAAGAGCTTTTTGTTGCAGAGCTTTTATGAAAAACCAAAATTATTTTATGTTTGGATAATGTGATCAAAAGAACATTTAAAATTGTAGATTGCATTTGTATGTTAATTATAAAAATATTTTTATCAATGGAATTACCGTAAAAGACACACAAGATATAAAAAAATTAAAAATTTGCTCTAGAAATTTTGAGTATTATATTATATACACATCACAAATAGTTAAGACAAAATTTACAAAAGTTAAAGATCTGTACATGATCTCTGTAGCTTTCAAAATAATTTTTCTTGACATATATGGTGATCACAGTATGCAGATCCAAGTATTACAAGAAGTAAAAGCAAGTTCAACAGTGAGAATACTCTCTCTAGGCAACTAAACAAGGTCAAATCCAGTTTGCAAGTCAAGTTATCCTACGTTTCTATACAGCTTTAAGCCATAATCTTCATTCGAATATCAACATCCAATGTTGATTATGACACACTACAGCTGAGATATAAAATAACAATACTTTCAAAAAAAAAACCACGTCCTCTAATTAAATTATATACCTGAACAAGGAGCCTCCAAACTCTCTCGGAACACTGCAAAATAGACTCATTTGATTCCAATAGAAGGTTCTGAAATACAATTTGAAGGGTATCACCAAGTATGAAAGAAGGCCAAAATGAAGAACTAGATTGCTCAAATATGCTTCTTTTATATCCAGCTTCAAGCAGCCTCTCCTGAAAACGAGAAAATTTGGAGAAGCCATCACTAGAAGCACCAACTAGTCAGAAGCAAGTTGTAAATATGATATATGGTGTGGTATATCAGATCAAAGCTTCACACAAATATTAAGGAATGGAGATAAATTACCAAAGTGCGAATTGCTGAAAAACGGACAGATGTGATACTATGCCTCATAAAGGGCCACAAGCGTGGTGCCAACATAGAAAGCATATAAGGATTTTTGTTGTCATCATGACCATGGTCACCACTGCCACCAACTCTAGTTACATCACCCATTTCCGTATCTCCCAATTTAATTGCATTGTTCATCTTTGGGACCATCTCATCCTGGGAATAAACTTCTGCCAGCAGATTCATTACACTGCAACGAGAATTAAACATATCAATCTATGGCTTCAGTACTGATATTGAAAAACAAACTATAACCAACAAACTAAGAACCGTTAATTAAATTTATAAAACACCACTATTTTTATACTAAACCAAAATAAAATTAAAAAGCAAAGTAGAGCTAGTAATTCTTTGTTTTGGGGGAGGGGGAAGGGTGGTAAAAAACATTTATTAAGGATAAAAAATTATCAATAAGAAAATTATAAAACAAGAAAAAGGTACATGGCAGGGACATTGAGTAGCATGAGATGTCTAAGTCTCACATCAAATAGTATGCAATGTTTGATCAAATACTTAAAAAGGTATGGTTATTTCCCCTTGCAAGCCGGCTTCCCACACTCTCTCGGGTCCTATCACTACGACATCGTCCAATGGAAACTTCAAAAAGAATAGTACCAACCAAAAAAAAAAAAGAGAATTATCCCATAGAGGAATACCCAAATAGCATAAGGCCTAGTGTAAAAACGCACATCCAACCATCTTAGTTATTTCTTCTACAATCTTGTCCCCAAAAAAACGTCCAAGTGTAAGTTAAAAATGTGGTTCTTTATAGCTAATTTACAACTAAGTTGTATGTTTTAGTTTTTAAGGGATCTAGAGCCTAAGCCTTGAAGAAAGTGTAGCATCAATATAATTTCCAAGTTGGCCACCACAGCACCAAACTTCCACAGCTATGGCCACTGGCTAATTTCAGAAGCATTCCCATAAAGAATAGTGCCAACACTACAACAACAATCCTTCACAATAGTGTCATTGGTGACACTCAAATTAAAACACAGCACTGTTTAAGCGTAATTTGAACTTTAAGTGCTAAAGGGTGCAGCATCAACACAGTTTCCAACAAGTTGCCACCGCAGCACCAAATTTTCAAAGCCATGACCACAGGCCAATTTCAAAAGCATTCCTATATACAATAGCACTAACACCACAATACCAATCCTTCACAACCATGGTGCTGTGACACTAAACTAAAATGAAGCACTTTTGAAGCCATACTTTGCACTTTAAGGGCTAAAGTGTGTAGTAGTCAAGATAACATCTATCCCATGGTTAAGTCTTTTATGTCTTTTGTATATCTGTTTTGTGGCATGAGCCCAGAGTTTGAATCTTGAGTCTTGTTTTAAGTCCTTTTATCCTAGTGGCCATTCAGCTAAGCAGTTCTCTTTCCCCTTTCCGGATATGAATATCCGGAATGACTTGGCCCATTGGAGGTAGTTATGGCCATTCAGCTTGTGACCAGTGATGATTGGAAGAGTCCCTTCTGCTGCAACCTGGTTGGAAAATCCTGACCCAGAAGATTTGCTAGCACCATGGCTGACCTCTGAAGACATTTTGATGGTTGAAAAAGCAGAGGAAGACAAGGAAAAAAAAAGAGACAAGTTGCAGAAGAAATCAAGAAACAGATCTGGGTGAGAAAAACAAAAAGATGGGCTGCTTGAGAGATAGAGAAACAGATCTGGGTCAGAGCTTTTGCTCTGATACCATGAGGAAAGGTAGGGAAATGCTTGGGATATTGATCTGTACCAATTACAACCAGTTAGTAGATCATATGTACAGGGGAGACCGAATCATAGGAGTAAAAACTTTTTGATACTAGGCCAGCCCAGAAAGGAACATTTTTTTTTTTTTTGGGGGGTGGGGGGGAAGAACAACTAGTCACTGCCTAATCTATAAATAAAGGTAAATTTATACTAATAAAATCCCTAGTTGACAATTTTAGAGAAAAGCATAAATGTCCTAATGACTTCATGATTCACTAGAAAAAAATTAGAGATACCCCAATAAATCTGAGATTCCACAACAACCAATAAGTAAAAATGAAAACTGATTAGCTAACATAGATATGTAGGGCTAAACAAAATACAGGATTCTGACTTAAAAAATATTCCTACAATCAAGGTCTGATGAAACATTAGATAACTGAATATCCTGGTTTCATTATCAAACATGCTGGTTTAAGTTACACTGAAATATGAAACAACAAAAATATTAAAATTCGATATCTAGGAAATTTGTAATCAATAGATAACAAATTGAATGCAAAAGTACAGTCATACCAGTTTATTTTATTTATCTACAACTTAGTTGACCAAAATGCTATCATTTAACTAAATTGATGCAACAATGAACAGAATGAAATAAATAAACTCAGATATACATTCAAAGACTATATGAAAGACTAGCAAGCAAAGCTTTAAAATCATTGTTCATCCATGGGCATGAACATATAATTTCAATACTTGAGAGCTTGGGAAACTAAACAGGTGAACATGATCTTTATCATTGTGCTATGTCTACATAATAGTAAAAATCAAATGTAATTGAGTGCAGAACAAAATAATTACTAAACTATTAACCAATCAAATACCTGCTAGTGGATGGACTTAAATCATCCAAATCAAGTAAAATATCCCACAAGAGCATCACGATTGAGTGCAATGTTTGACCCTGGAAAGCAACAATTGCAGCAGCAGCTGGTATCAAAGCATCAGCAGCAACTGCTCGAACATCATCATCTGGGTCCTCCAACCCATATTTGCATGCAGGAAGAACACGTCCAAGCAATTCAGGAAGCATCTCCTAGCGTTAACAACAGAACCATCAGAACTGAACAAAACATATCATGAGTTTCAAATCAATAAAAGATGCAACACATGGATCAAGAAAAGCTTAAGCTTTCACTTAATATATGGTACACACAAGATATGTTTAGTCTTAGTCTTGCAATGCCTGCTACTGTCATTAACCTTTCTAACTCATGAAGGATCAGTAAGGAAGGGAACAGATGAGATCTGGTCCGAAAAGAGGTTCCTAGTTTAAACGTATTCTGTGACTGCAAGATAGAAGCAGGATAACCAAGAGGCAAACAGAATCAACTATTGAACTGAAAAGAGACACAATGAAATCTCTCAATTGGCTTCTACAATCCTGTACTTGGGATGTCTTCTAAGAGTTTTGTAAGCCGTTTTATCCCTTTGTAATGTCTTCTGCTCTGTTCTCTTCTTTTGTCCCTGGTATGTCAAACAGTTCATTTCCTGTGTATTACTATTTCCATCAGTGACTCTTCTTTTAATTTGCTCAGATCAAAAGCTGACCCGGACAACCATTGAATTGTGTTCTATAAACAGCCTCATAGTAGAAGCTCACTAATGGAAAAACAGTGACACAAAGCTTATGTCCTATGACAACACATAGTATTCACAGGCACAGTGATGTAGGACCAGAAGAAGGAAAAGGGGAGAGGAAGGTAAAAGTGGGAGATTAAAAGACAAAAAGGTTGTACTGCATGGCTTACTCTCTATGTCATTCACAGCCAAGCCGTAAGGTTTCACCTTCTTCACATTCTTCTTCTCAACCCCAAAACGCAGATCTAACACTTCATATCTAGTGACGGACTTTGCAGCCCTAGGATTTACTGTTTGATTCACAATCCCTTAGGGTTGCAGCGCAAGAGACTGCCAATTCTGCACTGTTGTTGCCTCTTTTGGTGCCCATCTACGAAGTCAAGAACTTTCATCATCCCCCACATCTATGATTGTTTCTCTTCATGTCATCTTATGTTCTCAAAATTCTACTCCTTATGTTTTGGGTATTGTTTGTGAAGATCAGGTAATCTGCTTCTTCGATTGTTTTTCCTGGTGTGATTTATCAATCAATCATTTCTTCTTCTTTGGTCCCATCTCAGTTTACAGCATCCCCCTCCACTAATACCAAAATTTGAAGCAATTAGGGCTTCACTTGTGATTCAAGTGTTCAACCCAAGCGTTGTGCTTTCAAAACACTAGGTCATGAATCTGAGATCATTCACCTTGAGCATTCAAATTGAAAGTTTCATCAACATAGGCTAAATCTGAACAGAACTATCCTTCAATTTTGTATGAGAACCAAGAGGATGCTCTTGAAACTCGCATCTTGGCACAGTTAAATGAAAAGGAAGAGGATGAGATCATATTTAAAAAGGATATTAGAATTCCACAAAATTCCCTAATTGATATATTCTTTAGGGTTCATCCATTTGAAGTTGAAGTAGAGCATAAACGTTATTTATTCTATTCCTAGTGCACATCAAATTTTCTTCTCATCTTCCTCTTGCCTTTAAGGATTAGAAGTTTAAGTCAAGTGTACTTATTTCAAGATTGAAGAACTTAAGGATTTACAGTCTATAAATTAGGGACTTAGGGTTTATAAAGGTTTATCAATTGAGTATTCCAATTTTTTTCAAGATCTCAAAATTCACTCCATTTGATGATAAGGCACCTGTCCCTCTCCATCTGAAAACCTACTCAAGGAGGAAGAAAGTAATGAAACAACACGTCTAAGCAGATTTCAGAAGTAGTTTTATGCTGCAGTGATAAGTTTCATACATCAGTTATAGGTAGTTATTGGCAGTTATTTATGTTTACTGATTTGAATTATTTAAATAAGGGTGGTTATTTGTATTAGGAGTTATTCTGAAATACCTCCATGGTAGTTGTAGGGGATATATATATTGTGCACAGACCAAACGTAAGGCATTATGAATGAAGTATGTTCTGAAATTATTTTGGAGTTTTTGTCCTAACTCAAAATGGACTATGTCTTGATTGGAGTGCAATTCTTATTCTACACATCCCTTCCTTTCTCTATTTTCATCTGTTCTTATCCCAGAAATCAGTGCCTATCATTTGATCTTTTATGGATAATATTTGCTGAGAATATTTGGTTCTCATTTCATTTTCAAATGTAATGTTGTTTGAAGCAGAGTTTATCCACCATTCTCGTAGATATTTGGGGCAACCAAAAGCTATATGACTTTTGAATCAAATGAAATATTGTTTCCTTTCCTTTTGGTGTTCTCTCTATGATTAAAAACCAAAAACAATTATGGTGGATACCCTGAACAAGCCAAGTGGGCTCATTCACAACCCGCCTAAAAAAGCAGCCAGCCCACCACAACTCATGTTCCTCCAACCCTAGGCAAGCCAGCCCATATGGGCCAAGTTTGGCTTATTTTGACAACGCTACTTATAGAAACACAAGGGTTTGAGACAAGGTAAGCCATTTTCAAATCCCAGCAAATATTCTAGGCTAGATCAAAAGTCGCTTTACCTCACAATAACTATACTAGATATTTCATTTATGGTAATGGGAGGTTTTAGCTCACAATCTCGAATACACTAAGGGAGCTCTAATAACAAAATTTCTCTGTGTATTGATGAATCGTGGTCAATTATATATGCAAAATGCTGATTGGACAGTTTTTAGAAGGTCCACTTCAAGATTATATGTCATGAATAAGAAAGAAGTAAATGTTATTGCCAAATTAAGTAGGAAAGCTTAGCATCAAGTTATGGCCTTGGAATCATGGGAACTTGTATTGTTGAAACAGTTGTTTGGAGAATTACTGTTTGGAAAACAACGCAAGATGAAATTGATATGTGACAATCAGGAAGCTCTACATACCTCCAACCTAGTCTTTCATGAGAGAACCAACTATCATTTTATGTATTCAAGTTATACTACTAGCTAGAGTTTGAGTTGCATATAATACCTATAACATTTAAGGTACAAGTGAATTCTCTACAAGTACCATAGTTTTGTAAGTCAATGTTATAACTTAAACGCCTTCTCAAACCTAAGGTTTTCTCTTTTTTAATAGCTTCACACATATAATTAAAAAATTCAACATACATTAAACAATGGTCAAAATGACTGTGCATAACAACTAGTGAGGTATTAGGCATAAGCCTCAATTATCATACTTGTAAAGTAAAACAGAAATGAAGGGATGGCAGAATAGACATGTACCTGCCGCACAGCAACCAAATATTTGATACCTAAAAGGCTGCCATGACGAATCTCCCATTCTGCTCTACACTGAACAAAACGCAAGAGCAGAAGCATAAAGATAAAACACCAACCAGAGTCAGAACATCAAAACATAAAATTTTGAAAGAAAATGAATTAATGAATAAGAAGATGAAGGACAAAGAAAGCACAGCTGAGGGGATACTATAGCAGTGTCAAATTACATATAGCACAAGGAAGGAAAATGCATCCTTACATGGTGTTTACCTGCATTTTCAGCAATATATTTAATGTTTCGTTTACTAATGGTGGATGCATGTACTTGAAGGCAGCACCTAATGCTTGTGCACAGGTTTCCCGCACAGGAGCAACAACCTGATCAGATACATAGTCTCCAAAGCTGCAATAAAAACATAAAATGATCGAACAAAGATTAATAGAAAAAGTTTGCAGGCAAAGACAGCGCCAATGCAGCACAACAATAATTAGCACCTGATTAATAACAGACAAAAGCACAGCAGCAAAAAAATTTTCTTTCCACACTAATCAGTTATGTTAACCACAGTTCAGCAGGATCTAGTTCATTCCTTACAAGACATACATAATGAAAATATCATACCGGTCAAGTGACAACACACAGAGGAAGCGTATTACACAATCTTGAAGAAATTCATAGTTTTGAAGCCAGGAACTTCGAGCCACATTAACCAAGTTCACAAGCTCACAATTCTGAGGAAGCCCATTAAGATTGCTAGATGGAATCTTATTGTCATCAGAACAATCCTTCTGCTCTGTTATATTAGTAGGTCCCTTGCATGAATGAAATAAACCCTCAGAGCAAGATTCCAAGTCAACAGAACTATCATTGAATTGCTCATTCCGGTCATCCAAGGGTAAATTGCATCCACAAGTTTCAGTACTAATGCTGACTTCAATATCACCTCCATTGCTGCAAGTAATCATGCTATCCATGGAAGTGGATGATACATCTTCAAGCTTTGGCCTCTTAAAGTTTGACTCAAACTCATCCACTGAAACTTGCATATTCAAATCAATCTCCTTGTCTCTCTTTGATACATTTGATATGCTTTTATCTTCCAATTCAAAAACTAGCTCTCCACCCAAGCGTGAGTCAGCTTTAAATACTCCAGCAGACGCACCTTGATGTGTTAAAATCTCTCTCAATGCCATCACACTACCATGGCGTACCTCCCAAACTAACAAACAATCAAACAAAATCATTAAAACAAATTAGGAAAGTGTGCATTAAAACATCAGTTAAAATCTATGTTTGGCATCCTTCTCCATAAATGTACTCAAGAAAATGAAAACAGGGTAATTTTACCAGGGTCGAACATATCAATAATAAGTTGCTCAACAAAAATGTGGAAAGGCCATCGTCCGTCACCATCATGATCAAAGCCATCTTCATCATGATTACTGTCCATAAAAGCCTGCACATAAGGTCAATTCATAAATTACTATGTATTTGAAAATGGAAATTGAATCAACTTGCAATACACAATTCAAAAGTCAAGAAAGAATGTTCAAAGACACAAGACAATATAACGCAACTTGCTTCATTGCATACTAGGATAGTAATATATACCATATGAATAAATTGCAACCAGCAAAGTTCAACTTCAATTAGAGTTGCACAACAGAAAAATTGAGTAAAGGCATGCCCCAGCAGACTGCCAAAAGTTTTAGAACATACACCGTGTACAGCAGAGTCAACATGTTAAATTGCTCATTACCTTATTGTAATTTACTGAATCAGGACATATTCCTCTAGAAGTCAAGTTTTGAGCACGTGATGCCTCCATATTTCCATCCTCACACCAGCTTTTTGTTTGGTCCTTCGAGTTCATTTTAGCTTTACGCTTTAAGAGATTCCGTTCTCTTGCACTTGGCCACTTTGATTTGACACTAGGAACCATATTTGCAACCATTTTCTGGATACTATGTACAGAATGAGATGTAAAAACTCTATGATCTATTCCATACGGATGTAAATCTGATTTGTACGCCATAAGATCTTCATCTCTTATCACATCACTGATATCCATAAATTGTTCACATACATCCAAACCTACGTTAGGAAAAATGACTATTGGCATAAGAAGCATGTATATTGAAGTGGCTTCATGAACAATATTAAAGAGAAGAGCAATATATATAGCAATAACCATGCATTAACACAGGAAATGAGAACAGATAATGCACCATCCAAAATTTGCATCCTCAACCACAGAACATTGCTTCTGCCTCAAAAAACGTTCCACATGCATTGTGTACCAATCAGGGTGGATAGTGAAAATTCCATTTAATTGTTAACCCAATTAAAATCAGCACTTCATCATTGTTGTTGATGCCTAACAAGTGTCCACATGCATTATTCTAATTAAAGTTGACACTGAATATGCCATAAAATTGGCCAAATAAAAAAGAATATACCAAAAAATGTTTAGCAATCATCTTGTTGAGCAAGGATCTATTAAAGCTTCCTTCTCTAAATTATGAAAAAAAGAAAAAAAATACTTCTTCATGATGACAATAAGATATTACAACTTGATACTGACCTAAGCGGCGTCGAAGATTTTGCTTTTGGCGAGCCAACCGCTCCTTTGGGTTCTTTACATTGTCACTTCCTATATCATATTCCTGAAATTGAATAAGGAATCTAACATCAATGCAATAAACACACATGCAAATAAACAAGAAAGAAATTATTCACAAAAATCTGCAAGAAAAAGGTCCACTTTTCTTTTGCAAAGAATATATATATATACATATAAACCAAATGAATCAATTTGCAAAGAAAGGAATGCCATGTCATTGCAAGTTTAACTTTCCTTTTCCCATAATAGATATTATTTTATGTTTTTTCATAGGGATTGGGCAGCATTGTTATTTTCGTAAGTGCATGTTTCTTCATCCCTTTTTCCTTTTCCCACCTTTTCCTATTGAGGCCATCTTAACCTCCTCTCTTGAAATTCTCTTTCTATCTAATAAAGCTTCTTTTTCAATTTTTTTTTTTATTTAAAAAAAAAAATGGCCAATCTTTCTTTCCCTTTGGGTAAGGTTGCATTAAGGGATTCCATATAGAGGATTCTTAAGGGAACTCGACCACAAAAGCCCAATTAGGAATGATGAAGTACACTATCTAAGCAAGCCAGAGAGACTCCTGCAACACAATCATAAATGATAGTCTTAGTCATGCAAATAGAAACTCTTAAAATCAACACCTTGCCATCAATCATACTTCAAGATGGTGTCACTGACCTATTATTTATCAGCAATTATATCATTACTAAGCAACATAGTCAAAATGACAATCAAATACCGCTGAAAAATGTATGGCAACATCCAATATATATCTTAAAATCCCACAGTTTGCTGCCATTATTTTTCCCAATAAAATGTTTATGTAAATTTACGAAGGCAATTGCCCAAAGAGAGTACTATTAAATGTCCTTTAAATCCTACAACAAAACACTCTTGCTGAGCAGTCTTGCAAATGCTTCACCAAATGAAACCTAGTTTCACCCTTCACACCATCTCAAAGAAAACTCCCAAGAGAATTTGACAATCAAGTGATAATGATAGCTAGAATAAATAAATTGTTATAATACAATGTAACCTGATGGTTGTCTATCATACAACACTTAAGAAACTAAGGGGCATTCAAAAAATATATTAAAATAAGCCATAGCATAAGCAATACTCACACATTGCAAGACCCCTCATACCCATGTTTTATACAAGTGTAAGAATTACAAAAATCTGACTTGAAAATGAGGTTGAGAATATCTTAAAAGGAGTTATTTTGGTCAAGTCAATATCTTTAGCTTGTGTTATGCACCTAAAGTGAGTTTTAAAAGATTTGAGAACTCAAATGGTAGTAGAAAATTGTGGGGCCCTAAGGGCATAAGAGAAGCATTTAAATTTTTTCAATGTTTGGATGGACCACCTAAATGAATAAGTTAGTTTTGGGTCTTGTATAAGGCACTTCAAATCCAATGAACCTGAAGCATCTTGATATATTAAAACACAAAGGAAGACTAAAGCCACTCCCTTCATTTATCACCAGCTCCCCCCAGAAAAGAGACCCACCCTCTCTGTCATGGCTATCTCTTCAATAGCGTGTCAAGTGAGATTTCAGTTTCTATCCTCCTCTTATTACAAGAAAACATCTTTCTCACCTAATTTTTATTGTGGATTTTAACTTTAGCCATCGAATACCACAAAAATTTTAATTTTTTTGGATGATTAGAGGAAAGAAACTCCTAGATAATGCAATCTAACTCCTTACTAATTACTATATGGGATGTCTTCATCAATAGTGGAAAATATAGTGTTTTAGTGAACTGTTTACTGAATTCCATATGAAATATCCATTTAAGTTGAGCTCAGCAAAGTTCTCACTAAGGGGAGTTAAATCGTGCTTTCAGTCAACATCAGGTGTCAGGCTATTTTGAAAGAGTGGGATTTGCTTTTCTAGTCAAATACAAAAGGCACAGCACCAATGTAGGCTATGTGTGCGCATTCAACAGCTTGACGGACTCCAAAATGGACAGAACAATATGTTTTACGCTTCTATTTTGCACATTTGGTAATTTCTTGACTTCTATATTGAACCCATGTTGTGAATAAGACTTGGATATATGCTCATTTTACAAAGACCAGCTGAAATGATTCTTGGCAATGTTAGTTTAAGAATGCAACCTGAACATCTAACTCTGAATATTTGATGATCTATGATATGTTTTAAATATTGTTCCTACACTGCTCTCATATGTTGAGATGGCCCCTTAGATGACGCCATCCATCAAGATAGTACCACAAATTCCCTAAGATAATCAGAACAAGTATGCAACATTAGCCTTAACATGCCCCCTTAAAGACTCAAAAGCCACAACCTGCCATCTTATTCCTCATCCCATGGCACCCTTGAGAAATAAGGAATTTTCGAGCATTGCACAAAAATTGTTAGCAAGATGCCATACATTACATGTCCAATCATAGGCCATCATGCAACATTTTACCTTCCACTTCCTTAGGCTCTTGAGTAAGCTATGCTCTCCTATTCAAAGAGCGCAATATCATAAATCTCAAGCCACCTTAGACTCAAGTCAGCTCTGCATCTACGAGAGCTGCAATAACTTTTCCTTGGGCTGCGGTAGCCTTAAGTCAGTGACCTTGGGCATTTGTCTGGGGCCCTTTCAACCCACCTAAAGCACCTAAGCTACTCTTGAGAGCTATTCTCTAATTAGTCAACTTCCTCAAATCACCTAAGAAACTAATTCTTCGCAGAGGTTCAAATTTGATACTTAGATTTTGTGGACATCAATTTTCTGGTCATGTCAAGTAACTGCTTGATCATATGCAAAACCTCACATGTTTGAATACTTCTCTACAAAAAGGAGTATGGTGCAAATCCAATGTTGATGCATTTGTCTCCCTATTTAAATGTGGGTCACAGTTCCGATTGATTGTGACAAAGGTGAACACTGTTGTAATTGACAAAGGAGTTTGTTCATACATTTTTTGAATCATCTATCACAATTTAATGGTGAAGTAGTTATTTACTTTATTGTTTATAGAAAAAATTACAATCAAAATATTTAGAACATCTAATGCCAAGTGTGTCAGGTTTTCAGGTTTTAATACAACGTGAAAAATGCCAGTTCTTGACAAACGGCATTGTGTGCTTGAGATATATTGTATCTTGAACAAGAATTGTAGTGAATCATTGCAAAATTGAGGCAACTCCTTGCTAGCAATTCTCAAATCAAGTTACATCATAAGAAGCATTCATGGATTTGAATCACTCTATTGCAAATTTGTCAAAGGGTTAAGCACTCTTAGTGCTCCAAAAAGAGCTTGAAGAGTAGTTCAGTTCAACAAATATTGGTAGTCCACAAGAGCTTTAAATTGATTAAAGGAAAGGCGATAGAAACTTAAACTCATTTACTTTCAGGGTGTGTTTGGATGAATGGCAAGAAATGGGATGACCAAGATGCGCTAAACCAATATTTGGAATTGAAAGTTCATTGTAATATGGGTTGAAATGGCAAAGGAGGGCCTCCAAAACCCCTCCTTGCCATCCAAAACTCCATATTTTCATGACCTTCCAAATTGGGGGGCTTGGGATGGCATGTAATGGGTAGGTAATACAATTACAATGATATTCTTTTGGTTAAGAACTTGCCAGAATCACATTCTAGTTATAAGGGTAATAATGTAATAATAAGTTATAAGCCATCTCATCCCATTAATGACTCCCTCTCATCCCTCATTAAACTTCCAAATAATGGAATGGCACATGACTTGCCATTCCATCCCATTATCAATCAAGAAATGAATTGCATTCTTTAAAATTTGAATGATACTAAATGGAGATACTCCATAATGCCTCTAGAACTAATCAAAATAGACTCCACCAAACTCTGGCAGCACACTCAAGATCCAGCATGCATAATCAAGGCCTACACCAAATCATCTCTCCGTTTCTCTCCATACTTGACCACAGAAAACCTCAGGATTATTTCAATCCTCCACACCAACCCACCATTTAGATCTTGAATAAAGCTAAATAAAAACAGGAATGCTGAACAGTCAAGTGCAAATGAAAGTAAATAGTCCTCCTTAACAAAGTCACCTTCCAAATATCTAACCTTTTGGAAAGTTTTCGATCTCTGACCAAAGGGACTTTCTCATAGGTCAAAGGCCACTAAAGAAGTCTCAATCTTTCCCATCAGGTGTGATCTATATTTAAGCCTTCAGCACTGCCATGCCAATATCAATTAAGTCTTTCATTTTGCTGAGAAATACTTTACAACATCATTTGTCCAGCATCCTAATCACTCATGTTTCTGTTATCATTAATGTTTTCTTCTTTTTCATTCTGATATTCTTGCAGTCTTTCTTAAGTTCATAAGAAACATCTGCTATAGCTTCTTTATAACTTCCTTAATTTCCTAAGCAATAACGATGAATTTTTCAATTTATTTAAAAGTTCACTTCCAAGAATGTAACAACTGACTAGCAAATTCTTTCTAGTCATTAAAATATTAACTTTCTTTAATTTGTCCTCCATAAAAAGGCCTGGTCACCTCCCTTATTTTTGCAACTCAAAACTGATAACTGGCCAAAAATCACAAGGTCCTGCACCACCTCCTCCACCTTCTAAAGAAGGGTGCCTCTTCACCATTCAATCTCAAAAGAATAACAAATGATAGCACCATACATATGGGTATTGAGGCATATCAACAACCAAATAAAATGATTATAATATATTCAAAAAAAAAAAAAGTATTCTTCCAGGAAATTGTTTATGTACCTGTCCTCCAGATGCTAATAAAGCACCAAATTCAAGCACTTTGTTGATGTCAAAGCTGTCGAGGAGCAAAAAGTAAATACCTTTCAGAAATATTGTTCAAATTTCAAAATAAAAAAAGAGAAATTCTATTCTCAAACAATGAACATTGTACAACCTCCTAAATGAACTTCCCGTAATTTTAGACTGTAAGTAAGGCCATGCACACAAATCTTCAACACTACCAGATATCCCAACCTCAGACATTTTTAATGAAACAGCAGCAATAAGTTCATTCAAGCTTGTGTGCTTAACATTCTCAGCAATAGCCCCAATTGCATGGGCAGCTGCAACCCTTGTATCCCAAGTTTTACTGTGCAGATATCGAGAAACCTAATAATCACATGACAAGAAGGTTCAAATTATCTAAAACTATGAAAAGGCAAAAAAAATACAGATACATGCATAAACATGTTTTTAAAAATAAACAAAGAACATTTACAATACACAAAAACGGTTTTAAAAGCAAAACATATCTCACAACACAGTGGCACACACACAGACACATACAATAAGATTTTGAATAATGAAACAGGCACACACACGCACACACGCACACATGCACATGGACATACATTCATAAAGCATTAAAACAATCCCAAAAGCTTAAACAGTCAGTCGTAACACTGGAATGGCTCCTATCTCTAACACTGTCAAAAAAAAGCTCTTGGAGTTTAAAACAACAATAAAGACAAGCCTATCACAACCTTGCACAATTTTTTATTTGATTTAAAGAAAAAAAGGAGCCCAAGGTTTGAGCTCTTGACCATTTTGTTTGAAGAGGCTTTGATATCACGTCAACAAGAAGTAAACATCTCATAGGCCAAAGCTATTGGGTACAGACCCAAAATTGGATTTTATCTCAAACAAGATATAACCATAAAACATTTCACCAGCAGAAAGATTAAAAACATATAGAGAGGCATGAATTCATTAACAATTACTAATTTTGAAACCCAAGTAATTAGCAAACTGACATAGAATGCACCAAGGTCAAAAATCTAATACGAAATGACCAAAATGCAACAAAAGTTTGGGGAATAGAATATCAGAGCAATTATTACCTTCTTAAGCAGGCTAATCAAGTCTTGAGGATGTGATTTTGCAATATCCCCTATTTGACGAGCAGCAGTCAACCTTGTTGCTTGGGTTGACCCAGCTATTAGAAATTGGTTAAAGGGAAATTCAAAATACCACATTCAAAATTAAATTAATGAATTACGTATAAATAAAGAAGGATACTGTCCAAGAGAGTAAGCAAGCGCTGAAGTCTAGATGACTGCTGGGCCATAATAAATAAATCATTCCAAACGTTTCATTGCTCCTTTTGTGTCTATAGTTTATACAGAATACCAACCAGGACACCAATATAGATATCCAACCAAAAATAGTTATAATAACTTTGCTTGCAACTAATTACTGCCCGTCAAGGTTTTACACGTGCCACTATTCTGCATCAACACAGAAGTTACCATTAAAAATAAAGCTACATAAAGGCACCAAAAATGTTAGAGCAACATCCAGCGAGCTACTTTGTGCAATTACACCAATACATGCTTAAGATAATACATCATGGAACAACCAAGCATTTCATAAACAATAATGACGGACTAATTTATGAGCTTCCCATGAGGGTTTAATTTCTTCTGAATTAATTAGTTGTTTAGTACTGCCGCACGGATTAAATTTCTTCGTCTATATACAGATTGTACTCAACTAATCAAGCCAGAAAGCGCACTATTTGTACAGTGATCTCGACCACATATTTCAGGATTGTCCACAAGAGTAGACTAGACACGCATAATCGCGTATCTTGTATATAACAGAAGTTTAGAAACTTCTGTGCAAGCAAAAATGAATTGCCAACACCTGGCTAACCAGAAAAAAGTTGCAACCACACAGAACAAGTAAAACCATTCAACAAAAAAAAAAAATGAAAAGTAAAAGAAGAGAAAAACCGTCCCCAGCAGTGATTTGTTATAAAAGCCTCCATTATGCCTCAACCATATAGCAAAACCGTAAAATTCAATAACCAAAATGTAGAATCTGAATCAATGAAGGCATCAGTCGCGAAACGAGGAATGGAGAACGCTTTTTCAGGGGCAATTTAGATGCAGACGGCAATCGGAAGGGGATCATGCAGCACAGGGAAAAAGAAATTCAAAACTTCTAGAATGAAAGAGAGAAAGAGACAAACCTGTCCTTACAGTAGAAGTCTTCCGCCAGTAATGGTGGCCGCCGCAGCAGAAATTTGCCGGCGAGAATGAGGCGGCAGTGTCAAAGTCGATAGAGGAGGACCCCGTCGATGGCTAGGGATTGATCGGGAGAACGCGAAAGGGTACGCGTCACTTTTAAATTTTTCATTTTTGAGTTATTATTTATTAAAATATTTGTTGCCAGAAATTTTTCATAAAAATTTATCGTCATTAATTCAGCAAGTATGGTATCCGTGTATGGAGTTTTGCTACACATAAATATTCAAAATATGACAAATTTTGTTAAATCATATATTTTGAAAAAGTAATAAAAATGGAAATAAATATTAATTAAAAAAATTTTCTAAAATATTATAACAATTCAAACATGATAAAATGAGACACTAGATTCATAAGAGTTTTTTTATATTTTGCAGTAAATAAGTTGCACATATTAAATGGTAAACACTGTTATGGAAGCCTTAAAGGAGTGCATTTTATACGAGGTATCTCATGGATGGGCTTGTTCATCAACCTAAGTGAGTTTAGATATTGCACCTTGTAGACATTTTAGGGAAAACATTAAGATTAGCTAACATTTAGGATCCCAAGATTGAGAGTTTAATGCACTTAGGAACTTTACTTGGGAGAGGCAAATCAATAGGCCAAGCTACCTTGTGTTGAGTGGGCCACATGCTCCCTCTCAATTTTTTAATATAATGTATATAATTTTATGTCCTTATATATTTTATATTTTTAAATCTATTGAACTTTTTTTTATGATCGAATCATGTTATTTTTTATTATTTTACATTTTAATTTGAATCTATTAGACCCACATGTGCTAGTTATATAATTTTATATTTAATATATGTATACATTTAATACATTTTTATAAATAGTAGTTTTATAGTAATTGAATAGAACATAATTAAATCCAAATGTTAATATATTATTTTAGTTAGACCTTAAACAATTAATCCTAAAAATATCAAAATTTATTAAATAAAATAATATTTAGAATGCTATATAAATAAACTTGTTTACAAGTTGACACTTATAAATTTTTATGCTTCATTTGACCTATTTATTAAACTATCAAGATGATGTTAAATGACAGTATATCTTTTTAGTGTATCTTTATTATGTATTACATGAATTTAAGTAGTGAATTGATATTAATATAAAGAAAAATATTTATTTAGCTATAATGTTTATTTAAATTTAAACTTATTTTTAAATTTAAGAAGAATAAAATGATAATATTGTTAATAAATTAATCTTATTTAGTTTATTTCAACAGTTTTAAGGAAAGAAATTTATCTAAATAATATAATATTAAAATCTAATTTTTTTAAATTAAAATATAAAAAATTGAAAATAAATTCCACCCACGCTAACTCAAGGTCCTGGCTCTACTATTGAGTAGGCTGGGATATCCAAACAGGAATAGTGATAGGCTAGAACCCACTGACTTGAATATCTCATTCATTTCCATGGGTCAAGGTAGCCTAAAGTAATCCATGGCATTGTCTTTGCTTATATGTCTAGGTGTCAAACTTATCCCCATTGAGTCTTTTGCTTTTAGGATGTTGGTGTAAATTAAGGTCCTTGGTAAAATTATCTCTATTGTTTCCCAGTGCTTGGAGAAACCTAGGCCGCTAGCTGATACACCATATCTTAGACAGTAAAAGTGACTTTCCTCCTTAACTAAGCTCCATTAATTGTGTTAGTATGCACTCTTTCTTATGGGTTCAACATTTCAATACTCAAATTTATTATTACTTGAACAACTGGTATACTTTCCAAGTTTGGATTCATTTGTGTGCATGGGCAAAATGTGTCAAATTTGTTGATTTATTATTGTTGTTAACTTTATATATTGGATGGTAGCTCTATAAAACCATAAGTAGGGAGTTGTAATTTGTTTTGGCTTTGTACACATTTTGATTGACTGACTATTGTATTTGAAAATGTATTTGAAAATGATGCTCTCGATTGTTGTATCCATATTATCTTTGTTTAGACTAGTTGTATAATTCAGTAGGTCTCATTTTCAAAAGAGACATTGTCGAAACTTCAAGAGATGATTTTGACTAAAAATTTAAATTATTCCAAATAGTTGGCATATTTACATAGATGCATGGTTAAGTTTGTTGGCTTATAAAAGCGACATTACCCTCATATACAATAGCGACTCATCTCCAGTTTCAAGGTTTCACAAGTTTTTTAATGCTCAATCAACTCCCAAATCTATCTTAAGTATATTGACCATCCTTTCCTTCAAAAGTCTCTTTTCTAAAGTTTTACCTTTTAAAATGAATTATTTTGGTGGTGACACTAATTAAACTGATTTTCATCTTGAAAATCAATTAATTTTTAGGAACAACATACATACCCTAACTACGATTACGATCCAACTAGATCACCACCTAAAAGGTATAAAACCAACATTAAATGTAAATCCCTCTAGCATATGGATGTGAAAATTCGATGTTTGAATGGAAACATTCAAGAAGATATCTATATGGAACTGCTTGAGGGATTTACTTCTAATGATCAAAAGGTGTGTAAACACCAATGGCCCTTTAAGCATGCTTCTCAAATCTAGAAAATCTATTTTAATGAAGAAAAGGAAATCAAATTATTTGGTTTTATTCTCAAAATGTGGATGAACCTTTTATACACAAGAGGGTTCATAGAACTAGTTACTTTTTTTAGTATTATATATGGATGACATGCTACTCATTAGGAATGATGCACTGAAGTTATAATCGATTGAAGTATGGCTTTAAACTACATTTTCCATGAAGGTATTAGGAGTAACATCCTATATTCTACATATCAAGCTCTAGAGGTATAAGTCTAAGAGATTGCTTAGATTATTTCAAAGTTTGTATATAGACAAAGGCGATAAAATGGTTTAACATGGGAAACCCTAACAGAGGCCTATTACCACTTACAAATGGTATTCATCTTTTTTGTAAGATGTCTTTTAAGCAGGGACAGATCTAGAAATGGATTCCAATGGGGCAAAGACCTATTAACACATATAAGTGCAACTTGCTATTTCTTGATATTCTACTAACAAATATTCATATTTGATAAATCATTAAAGCTTTGCCCAAAAAAAAATACACATAATGAAAAAAGAAAAGTTAAACTTTCATTTTATTTTCCCAACTCAAGCATTCTAAATTGCACCATATGTTTTTCTTTAAAAGATTAAAGCCGTCAATAAGTTCATCTATTGAAAATTCTTGAGTTATGTCTTTCTCAATATATGTTACCAAACAAGTTGAAAGAAAATTGTCCTCCATCTTATTTCAAAGTCTTGTCTTCACAATTTTCATAGCTAAAAATGCTCGTTCTATTATTGCTGTAGACACCATAATAGCTAGCATAAGACGAATAATTTTATTAATAAGTGGATAAATTGTTGAATTTTGTGTCTTTGCTAGCACTTGATACAACTTTGCAATTGTTGAAACTTTACTCAACTTTGAACTTGTATGAGCACCAATTTTAAAATGTTCTAATTGAACCTTTAGATGTTGCTTTTCTTCTTTCGTAACGTCATTTGGATTTTAAAGTTATTCATAAGCTTTGAAATATCTTTAATTTGAAAGGATTTATAATCATTATATGGATCCAAAGAAAAGCTAAGGACAATTAACTCCATTATATCCCCATTAAAGTGAAAATTCATTTCTTGCAACAATGAATCTATAATAAAAATGAATATATCATATTGATAATGATACTCAATTGTGAGGTTATCTCTTTGATGACAAGATTGACCTTGACTATATCTAGGATCTTTATATCATGATTTTCACAAAAAACCTTCATTTTCTTAAGTAAAGGATCTCATTCACCTTATCTGATTATAGTAGTTAAATATGAAAAGAATTGATTAATAGGAATTGAAGCTACTAAACTTAATTGAGGTTGATGAGCAAAGCAATGAACATAATATGCAAATGATCACTTTTTAGTAAATAAAGCTTGTAATCATCTCCATTCACCGTGCATATTACTTGCAGCATTATATGCTTGACCTTAAATATCATTCAGACTAAGATAATAATGCGAAAGGATCTCATAAATTACTTTTTTCTAAAGCCCATGATGTGGTCTCCTTTACATGAATTAAATCAAAGAATCATTCAGGTATGAAACTTTCACCATTAACAAGTCTCAACAAAATTAGCATTTGCTCTCTCTTTACTTCATCAGGAGCTTTGTCCACAGTGATGCAAAACTTTGAATCACCAATCTCTTTTCGGATAAATCTTTGGGTTTTAGTTGCCAAAATGGAGATAATTTCCTTTTAAACTGTCAAACAAATATATGCTGCTAAGAGTTTTATTAGTTTGAGAAAGTTACCTTGATTCCTTGAATCTTGTGTTTCATTCTAACCCTAAAAGGCACAACCTTATAATGTGAGCCATTTGCCAACAATTATAGGCACTTAAGTTGTAATAGATTTCTTACAACTTCTTTTGTAGTTTGTTTCTCAATAACCTTATCAATATATTGCAAAGAATTCTTAAGATCAAGATAACTTTTAATAGTTTTTTATGCAAATAATTTGCATCTATACCCATATGAGAAACAAAAGGACATTGAAATCCTTCATTAACTTTCTTCGATGACCGAAATCCCTCAAGTATAAAAGTATTTCCATGACAACCGAATGACTTATTAATATAAAACATGGAAGACAAAGAACAACATTCTTGCTAGTGAAAACTCAAGCAATTTGGGAATAACTTGTACTAAGTTGGGAGAAATCAAGGTCCATGCTTATCAACATACTCAAGAGATCTTGGGGAATGGGTTGATATGGTCCAAACTTGATGTAAGCTTGACAAACTTCATCTTATTGATCAAGGAGATACTCCAAATTGATTTTTGAAGTCCCATATCATGCACCAAATAAAAAGCATTAAACTCCTTTATTTCCACTTTTAAAAGGACATTCACATGTTTGTGAATTTTCACCGATTTTAGCAGAAATAAAAGGTTGTAAAAGTAGTAGGTCATTATTATTTTTCTTACCCTCTTTTCTTGAAAAATGATTCAATATTTTTGTTGACCATAATTTAATAATATAAAATAAAATATCAAGTAACAATATGTCTTACTGATTTGAATCTCGACTCTATCCAATTCAAAAGAAGAACATGAAACTAGGTTTTTTTTTTAACAAATGATGTAAATTAGAAAAACTAGTTTTTTTTTTGTTTTAGCTATTAAATTAAGTTTTTTTTTGCTATTAAATTTTAAATTTATGTTTTTAATTTGTTTTGGCTACTAAATTAGGAAAAATATATATTATTCAAACATGAAAATTATAAAAAAAAAATCATATAAAATATTGTTGAGTTATATAGCTTTGGTTTTATCCCATTTAGTAAAGGTGCAAAATTTTAGTAATTAATGAATCAACTGAAAAACATGAAGTAAAATTACATATAAAAGTAAAAATATTTAAAATCTAAGGAGAGCGACAGCCTTCCACACCCTCTGAATCCATCCTTACTTTTAAGAGTGACAAGAAGAGTGAAGATATGAGAAGAGTTCTGTAACACCCTTCTTACAAAATATATAATTATTATAAATTTTAGTTAAAATTATTATGAAGCAAGAATTATGAAAAATGTATTAAAATATCTAAAACATAATAGTATAATTATAGATAATAGGAGTTTGTACATCCATTTCTTTATACATCCATATAGATAATTTTACAAAATTGGGAGAAAGGGTATTAAACCTATATTTACATATATGTCTGTATCTATCAAAATTAGGCCTAGCAATAAAGACTTATTCACAACTTAAAAAACTAATAAGATTCATGCCCTCTTGTAACACGAATATAAGTGGTATGACGCGTAAGGTTATATCACATCTCACAATCTTAATAGTAAGCACTTCCCAATTTTTGAAACAATTACTTATTTCGTATGTACTTTAAGAGAAATTTGGTAATTTGCCATCTAAAAACATCATCAACATAATAGTGAGAATAGTTTCTTAGTAACATAAAATAGCATATATTATACTCGAAATATCCATGGAATACAATCTGACTTTAAATTATGTTCATTAAAAAATATGTATGGATGTTAGATATTATAACATGCAAATATGCATTAGCAAACATATTGCAAACAGAGGTAGACAATGTGCTAAATCATTAGGCATTGGGAAGTCATATCTGGGTTATTCAAGTCTCACAAAGCCTAGCATATGACTATCATATTTAGGCAATTCAATCTCACGAACCTTAGCATATGACACTTGACCAGTAGGTGCGACTGTCGTAACTGACCTTTCAGCAAGAAGAATAAGAAAGAGTTTAAATTGATTCTCAAAATGAAATTTGAAAAAATCAATTTATTGGAGTCACCACCAAAATTTTTAAAGGAAAACTTTAGAAAACTAATTTAAAATTAAAAGAAAAGACAAAATGATTTGCAAAATTAAAGATGAGTTTCAGAGTCTATTTAAGTGTAGGGAAGGTATTGGGTATCTCACAATACCCGTCATAAGGATGGTTACCTTAAACTAGTCAACTAAAATAGAATATGACCTTAAATTTATCTCAATTACCCCTTTATTGACATGCATAATCATTGAACTTAGAAGACAAAAGCAACAATAACAAAATCAAACAAATAGATATTTACAAAAGGACGGACTTGACATAGGATGAAAGCCTAGGACTTACGTACCTCGTTGCAGGGATTAAAGTCCATGTAGTTCAACCAAAATGGTGTATCAATTGGTTGGTGATTTTTAATTTTTGTGACGAAAACAGGAGAATTTAAATTAAATAGATTTTGTAAACAAAACAAGATTGGAATTTGATTTGTGAGTTTTAATTTACAACAACATGATTAATCTAGCTCTCTTGATCTTTTCATTTTTCCTCTTTTTAATTTTCTTTTATTTTTGGAATTTTAACCTTTATTTTGAAATTTAAATGAAATGATAATAGGAAAAGATTTTAGGATTTTTTGGAGTTTATATTATTCTTTTCGATTTTCGATTTTGTTTTAATTTTGAAAGTGAGATTGAAATTAAAAGGATTTTTAAGATTTTTGAATATAGGATTTCTTTTTTTGTATTTATTTATGAAATTAGAATTTATTTTAAACTTAAAGTAAGACTATAATGGGAAAATATTCTTATGATTTTTTCATTTTATTCTTGAAATAAGAATTCACTCTAGACTTGAAGTAAGACTATCATGGAAAAAATATTTTTGGGATTTTTGAATTTATACATTTTGAAATTAGAATTTATTTTAATACTTAAAGTAAAACAATAATGGAAAAATATTTTTAAAATTTTTTATTATACCTAACAGGTGAGATAAACTCCCTTTTTAAAATTATTTCATCTTGGTATTTTAAATGTCAACTTTCAAAGCCTGGGGAGACTTAAGGCCTCACACGACTTATACTAGTTAAGTTTCGCATTTAGGCTTCTTGTAATTTAGTTTTTACCAAAATCAACTTCCAAAACCTACGAAAACTCAAGTTCCACATGACACGTTTTGATTAATTAATCTTATAAAGGACGAAATTGATCATTTTGTAATAAAAGATATTATTTAATTAAGATATTTTTTTTCTTCCAAAATTTATATACTTACCTTCAAAGCCTAAGGAAATTAAGGGTCTCACACGGCCTCTATTTGTTGGTTCCAAAATTCTTGAGGAGATAGACTGTCTCACACAACAATCCAAAATATGGAAGTAATTTTTAGGATTTTCGTTTATTATTAGGAGTTCATTTGATAAAATAAATTCAAAAGGTAATTAAATAATTTAAGCTAAAATTATCGTTTTTAGGTTTTTAGGTTCTTTTTCTTTTTTCCATTTTTATTATTATGATATATATATATATATATATATTATTGGAACTAAATAATAACAAAAATAATAATCTTATAATCAAATTTAACATGGTACAAAATAAATTTAGGAAAAGAAACCCTCATAATTTATTTTAAGATATTAGCCAAGCACACAAGACTCTTTTTATCTACCCGATGCTCAACATGACACAAACCCAAGCAAAGGCCTCAAATCTCCACTGAACCGAAGGAAAAGAGATCCATCATTCAATTAACAATAGAATAACCTCAAGCCCAACCATCTGAATTGCTAAGAATCATGAATAAGCTAAAAAGATATGAAGGAACAATACTAAGTGTAAAATGGCAAGAAAGCACATGCAAGCTATGCAACCCTCATACAACCATACCTCATGTATTCTTCTCCTCAGGTTGCTCCACTTTTGCTCAGATGAAAGAATGCTTCTTCCTCCTCCTCCCTTCTTCTCAGTTCTCTTTCACTGCCACGATCTTCCTTCTTCGTTGGCTCTTTCACGTTGGCACCGCCAGTCCCCTCCCTCTTTCTTTCTCTTTCCCCTTCTCAATTTGTCTCGTTCTAACCTCTCTCTACCATGATCCAAAGCCTCTATTCCCTAGCTAGGAAAATAGGGCCCAAGTGCCTCTCATCCTCCTCCCTTCTTCTCGGTTCTCCTTCACTGCTTGGTGGCCTTCCGTCAGCTCTCTCTCTTTCCTTGACTACTCTCTTTTCAATTTGCCTCTCTCTCTTCCTTCCCAACACTCGAAAACTTTCTTCCCTTCTTCTTCCTTCCTTCTTCCTCTTTCCTTCTTCTTAGCCTTCTCGAAGCTTGTAGCAATGTTCTTCTTCCCCTCTTTTCCTCCTTAGCCCTTCTCCTTTCCTTCCTCTCTTCCTCTATTCAGCTCTGTTTTCAGAGCTCAAAACAGAAGGTGGTTCTCTTCTTCCTCTCACTTCTTCTTCCTTTCTCCTTCCTCTTCTCTTTTTTTCTCGATGTACTTCATGGCTTTCTCTTTTGGTCTCCAACCACCCTCTCCTTCTTTTCTTCTTTTCCTTCTATTCTTCTTTTTCTTTCTTTCTATCTTCTCTTCTCAATGTACTCTGTAGCTTTCTCTCTCAGTCTCCAACCACCTTCTCCTTTTCTTCTTCTCTTATCCTCTATTCTTCACTCCCCAAAACAGAGGTCCACTTCAACTCCTTCTCCCTCTAACACTTTCCTCCGTCACCGCGTATCTACCTTGCAAGCGAGAGAACATAAGTGAAAAGGGTCATTTTCACCTGAAAGAGAGGGTGAAAGTCGTGAAGAAGGGAGGCAGTAGAGGCCGATGCTAAGGCCACCATGCAAGAAGAAAAATTTCTCATCCTTCTTCTTCCGCTCTCAGATTTAAGTGTCTTCCCCCGTTTCTATTTGAAGATCCATAAGGAAAATGACGAGACCTCCTTAGTGGCTCTATTAAGAGGATCCCAAGAAGGAACCCAAGGAAAAGGAGGGCCTGAAGCTCTAGATGTTGATGTAACTTGCTTTGTATCTATATTTGCATTTGAACTGGTCAAAGATATACTTAAATCCACTAAGACTCCTGTAAAAAGTGTTGTTGCCAATTAGACAAATGATGACGAATGAGAAAATGATGATGTTTGCATAGTTAGAGATAGAGATTCAAATGAGCCAATGAATTTAGAAATTGCCGAAGTTTTATCACCAGGCTAGCTTTTGTCAACATCAAAGTGGGTAGATTTCCCAGTGAAGCAATAGGAATAGTTAATATAGCCAATAAAAGAAAGTCTTGTTTTCTCCAAGATTCCAAATTTATTGTATTTGAAGGCTTGACTTCCATTTTCTATATTTTATTTTGATTCTCTTAAGTTTATTATTATTATTATTATTATTAAATAAAATTAGCTAATTTTTTCAAGTTTTTAATTTTATTTAATTGTTCCTCGTTATTTATTTTTAATTTCAAATTGTCCCCAATTGAGAATGTTATTTGAAGCCTTGTCATTTTTAATTTTTCCTATTTGCTTAATTATTAATTAATTGGTGTATCAATTAATTAAATAATTAGGTAATTAAGGATGAGTTGTTCATAGCGACCTTACCTTTAGCTAAAGCGTCCCCCAACGGGTACCCAAGACAAAGTCAAACAATGTAATATTTATCTTAATATGTCATCCAAGCCATCATATGGTCAAGATTGGATTAGTTTAAGAGATAATTTTCAAGATTTTTTTTATAATCCTCTGAACACTGATGTTCTTATGACGGTCAAGAATCCCTTTAGTGTCAATTAAAATTCAAGATGTTCCCAACAAGGACACATTATTATCGTCTTCTGAATTCTTAAGACCATTTAGGCAGCACAACCTGTCATTGATCTTAGAATTCAAGTTATAACCCAAGAAGTGTAATAACACTATTTTCCCAGTAATCATTTAGGTGATATAACCTGCCATAAATTGCAGGATCATTGGAATATAATGCCTTGCTAAGGAACTCATAGGGTTCACAATATATATTAAGGCAACATAGACAACCATTATCAAAGGTTCATAATATATATTAAGGCAACATAACTAGTCATTATCAAATGAGATTTTAAACTGTCAATAAGTATATAGTATACAAGAATAATTTAATCAAGTTCTCATCTCAAACAACTATATTGTCACCCCATCATACAAATTTAAAATACACAATAACATAGGCAATTATGGTGCATGAATAACAAAATATTTATGTAAAGATACGTAATGCACACAAAAATCTACACATCAAAATTGTTAGCTTAAAATTGTTATGTTTTACATAATATTTACCTAGACATTTCAAAATATATATATCTATCTTTAGTCTTCTCTAATTCTGCCCTTCTTATAACTTAAATGAACTTATTGAAGGTCATAGTGACAAAATTTCAAGATAAATGACCATAGGCTAAAAGGGATTGGTTATACAGTATTATGGTATATTATAAATTCAACTACATTCCACACCATAGCCAACCCTTTTTACCCTTACATTACCATGAAGATCATTCAAGAAGAAGAAGAAGGAAAAAGAAAAGAAAAGAAGAGAAACTAAAATGTGCTAAATCATGTTACCTGTATACACTCTCCTTTCTTGTAATTTTCCTAAAATTGCTTCGTTCCTTCTTAATCCAAATATGGTGCCAAAGTGGAGAGGTGAGCATGAGTAGAATAGGTATGAGGAAGAATGTAGGGTATGATATGAAGAAAAAGGGTAGGGTGTAAGGTATTTAAAGAGAATTCGATCGCTAAGATTTATACCTGATCATAATTTAAAAAGTCTATTTAACTTGATGAGTTTGACCCAAAATAAATAAACCCAAATGAAAAAAGCCTGAATAAAAAAGCCTGATTTGTAAAATGAGCAAGCTCAGCCCAAGCTCGAAAAGCTTAAATGAATACTTTTTTAATTAGTAAATACTTATATATAAAGAAAAACTTAGTGTAATGTGATATTTTGATAAATAAATAAAAAATAATACTTCTTATTTAAAGGATTTATACTAATAGAATGGCTCATTTATATTTACAACTTCTCTATATATGATTTTACATATAATAATAACAATTATTTATCTTATTTATTTCAAATATTAAGTAACAAATTGATCTGACTATTATTTAAAAAGTTTGATTGGCCTTGTTTAAAAAATATGGATAAAAGCCCAACTAAAATACGGACTTGGACTTTTTTCCTAGCCTGAATTCAAGCCCATTTTTAAAAGTTCAGTCAGATGATTAGGTCTACTAGGATTTAACCACATATTTTTAAACCAACGGTTGTAATTCAATATCAAATCATAAATATCCAAGTATAATTTATGGTGTGGCCCATATGGATATCTATTATTTTATTATAGTATAGGTCCCATAGATTAAGGTAATGCCATCTGTTCATCTCTCTAAATTTATCATTTTACCATTAGCATTTTTTTTTCAAATTGACCAGTTTACCCTTAGCCTTATAAATTTGCCATTTTGCCCTTAGCATTTTTCAAAATGACCATTTTGCCCCTATGCCCTAACACTAAGCTATAGGTTATTTTCTTTAAATGATTCAACTGAGCATATTTATTCTTGTTTAATTCTTTTTTATTTTCCCCTAAATAATTTAGATTATATTAAAAATCACTAAAATAGGATGTTACAAGTTCCATATGCTTAAGAGCATAATGTAAGTTATGTTATGTACACAACATAAAGTGAGTCATGCTATTAGTATGACAAGTAGGTACCAAGCTAATCTAGATTCAGAACCCTCAATATTTGTCAGGAATTTCCTAAAGTATTTAAGAAAGATTAAGGATATGTCCTTGGTAAATGACGATAGTGAATTAGAGTTGGGGGTTATACTGATTGAGATTTTATGTCTGATGTTAATAAATCTAATTCTAGACATGTATTCATATTGAATGCTGGAGTGGTCAATTTATGGAGAAAAAAAATATTAGTTAGTCCTAACACACTAACAACTAATGTGGTATGTTAGTTCTAATTAAATCATTTATTTAATGACACACATTATTCTCTTTAAATGATTTAATTGTGACTAATACACCATATCAGCTACTATATAAGTATGTTAAAGCTAGTAAATATTTTTTCCAATTTGTGTAGTGGCAAGTAGAATAATGTTTCAAATTCCACAAGTGAAGCACAATGTAATTCTACTACAAAAACTATAAAGGAAGCTATATGGATCAAGAAGTTCATTGGAGAACTTGAAGTCATTCCTAGCATTGTTGATTTAGGTACACTTTACTATGACAACAATAAGGCAATTAGACAAGCGATTATGCTAGTGGATATATTATGATTAAAAAAAAAAAAAGAACAAATATGGTAATGTAGACAACCGAATGACAAAACCTTTGACCAAAAAGAGTTTGAGAAACATTTTAGAAGATGGGTAAGGGATAGATGAATAATTTACTTTAGTGCTAGTAGGAGATTGTAATTGTTGGTGTTAAAAGGCAATTAATGACAATTATCATTTTATTATTAACAAAATTTTGACATTATATGTTAATGATTATTTATTTCACATAATAAATTATCTTTAACTAATAGAACTAGTCAAAAATTATTTATTTTACCAATTACTAATAATAATAAATATTTACAAAATAATTTCATATATTAAAATTAATTTATTTTGTACAGTAAATGATCATTGAAAATAATTCAAGAACACCCGTTAATAAAATCTAAAGTTAAAATACAGTGGATATAAATAAATTTTTTAGGAATGACCTTACCTATAGCTAGTGACTATGGATGAAGCCTTAAATAAAACCCTTTGTTGAAAATTTCCCCCTCCTTCTAGCGTCACTTCTGAAAATCAAACTGTCCTAAATTTCAGCCTATTTCCTTTCTTTCTTTCTGTTTCCGTGGCCTCGTGTCTTTTGGATTGCGTCTCTTCTCTGAAATTCAAATTCGCTTCCTCTGATCAACTATGCCTCCTCTTTTATGTTTGGTGCATTCTTTTGCCATGATTTTCGAACATTATGTTGTGCAGTGCGTCCAGTAGTGAAGGAAAGCTCCACGAACATTCTTATTCAGTCGCTATGCGTGGAACTCTGAGGTAAGGGTTTTGCAATTCTTCGGCAAGTTGCTTGCTTGGAGACTTTGGTCAAGCTTCTTCGATCAGGTTACTCTCCCTTTAGGATTTCTCATTTTAATTGGCTATATATTTGAGTGATTTTTCAAGATCAAAGATATTGTATAATGAATTAGAAATGGTTGTAATTCAGTATTTTCATTTGGTTAAAATTTGGTGATGGCATTTGTATCACTCCTTTTTGGATATTGTTCTATTATGTTGTTATTTATTTGTTTGCCTGTTAATGAACTGGCGCAATAGGAGTCTCTTCTTGGTTCATAATATGTTGATTGACTCATCTCTTGCATTCATGTTCTTCTCTCCATTCATCTTCTCCCTCTTTCTCTTTTCGTCCAAAAATTGGTCTCCTACACTCAGATGCTCTATCCATGTCTCCTCAAATGCTGCTGTCACTGGTAACCCAACCTCTCTCCATATGTTGCTTTTTCATTTTTCTATGTTGAGCCGTCTGGATCTCATGGAGCTTATCATGTATTTTTTTGCTCTGTCTCTTAATCGCAAATAAAAAAGGGGAAATTCATTCTCTATTTTCTCGAGATGTTGTCTGTTACTTAGGTTTGGTTTGTTATATTAAATAGTTCTTGTGAACTTGAGCTTATGTACTTAAATATTAATAAAAATTTATTAGTAATATCTTGCAGTGGAACCGGTGATGCTTTCAAACTCAAATTCGATGTTTAGGTCCTGATGAAATATTTGTTCCTAGCAACTTAATTCTGTCATCAATGGATTTCTGTGGGAATTATGAACTACGTAGTTTTTTTTTTTTTAAATGTTTTGTAAACATAGTTGCAATAGCTTTGAAGTTCAAACTTCAACTTCTTGAAAACTTGTGGTACGAGGGCATGCAAGTGCAATTGTGCCACTGTCTTTTCACAAGAATTAATTATAATGCTTCTTATTTGCAGAAGTTGTTTCATATCCTATGGTTTCTGAAGAAAAATCTGAAACAAGCAATTAGGTTCTTTCATTATCAGTGAATAAATATAGACGTAGCAAGCATTATCACTTTCTTTCTTTGTTTTCTAACCTCAGGTACTTAAAAAATATCACTTTCTTCATGTGCTAGTAATAATCAAATTTTAAGTCGTTAAAGAGAATATGAAGTGGTGAAATATCTCTCTTTTATTAACCTTTCTGAAGAGTATTTTGAAAATTAAATTTTTGAATAAACTGGGTGTCAATGTAGGGCAGTGTGTGTATATAACTTTGTGCCAGCTATCTCTTTGGCTTTTAGGAGTAAAAGGAGAATCAATGTTACTGTAGGCAAAGAGCATGTGAAAAGAACTTTTTTGTATTTTCTTGTAATGAAATGACAAAAGTTCTTTTGGAGCTCTCTGAATTTCTTTCCTAACTATGTGATTATTTGTTGTTTTTTCTTTGACTAATTGGGGGTTTTGAATCTAGGAGGGACAACTTCATCACATATAAAGCCTTCTGTGATGCCTTAGCAAAAGAAACAACTAGAGTAAATGCAGCATCCAGCATGAACAAACATTTATCATATTCTCTGCTAACATAGGTTGGTTCAAGACTTCTATGCTTTGCTAAGTTTATTAGAATTATATTCTCTGTGAACGCTAGAAGAGGCAAACATTTATTAAAAGGTATTGCTGTATCTGAACTAGCAAAGGTAATGTTACTAAAATTTTTTACAAGCATTTACCTTCCATATTTTGCATGCACTGAGCCCAAGATCCTGTTTTATTGTTGGTAGTATTACATTTATGTTTACTTTTTGGTAATGGTTACTAAGCCTCCTTCCCGTACCTATCTTTTGCATCAAATGCTGTACGGGATTGTTTGGATGTCTCATTGCTGGTGCTCTTGATGCTTCATTTGATGTGGTTGATTGTTATTTTGATGACAATAACAATATTCATAAGTATGTATGATTTCTTCTTTCACAAACCTTTTTCCCCTGTTCTCATCAACTAGTGTTGTCTTGTTCTTGGCTTGCTCATATTCTAGTTCCTTATGCATCTTATATTTTGTTTTTCATTTTCTGGGAGACTCTTTTTGATGAATTTGTTCTAGCTCATATAATTGAGCCTATATATTCAGTATTGTATAGTGGATTCTATATCATACCATAAGTGTTGAAAAAAGGCAAGCTCCCAAATATAATTAATAATTATTTGATACTGTGAAATGAGTGCATATAATTAGTTATTAGTCTTTCTAGGAAGTGACAATGAAAACAAATAGTAATATGTATAAAGCAATTATTAGTCATTTTTTTAGATAAATAGCATATTAGCACTTGGTCTGACAAGTTTCCAAGTTTGTATCTTTCTCTCCATTACTTGGTATTAATTAAGTGTTGGCATTTGATTCCATCCCTTTGGATGCTTCTGGTCACCTTCTTCATGTTTTTTGCTTTATTGTGCTTATATGCCCAAATATATTAAGATAATGCTTGGTATTGAAAAAATTCTTTGCTTTTCATCCTACTAATTGTCTCTAATACTATTAGGCTAAAACTAAAGACATCAAATTTTATTGAGAAATGTCCACCCACCCCATACTCATGAGAATATAGTTTGATATCTTTTTATTTAGTGGATTTGTTTTTTTTGAAAAATAATAGTACGATGTACGTAGAATATAAAATAATTTCAATTGTGTCATTCTTATAGTAGATCACTATAAAAAAGAATTATATTTAAATTTGACAATTTGCCTTTTAGTATAATTGTTCAGAACCAAATGACAGCCTTATACTTTAGTATAAGTTAGAATTTAAGAAAACCATTTAGGTTGTCCTTGGCAGCTTGGCTTGTCTTAGGTAGATATTGGTTAAGGTAGATATTGGTAGCTTGGCTTGTCTTTGTTTGGGGAGACTCAGTTTGTTGTAGGACAACCATTTCATCTTAGGTATATTTAAATGATTTGTTAATAAAATTTTGCATTTTGACTATCTATACAGGTTGCTCTCAATGGTGATCTAATATCTTCAACTTCAAGCATTCCTAATTGAAAAGGTATATCTATAAATTAAGTAAATTAAGGCTAGTTGTTATAATATTAGATTATGTTTTACTTTAAATAATGTCATTTACAACATTGACGTTAACTTTCATGTGCATATTAGAACCAATAGGTTTCAAGCATTCATAGCGGACAACTTAGGTAGGAGCTATTTTGCATAGCTTGAAGTATTATGCATAAGTGTACTTATACTACTGACTTATAATGTATTGTCTTTTTTGGTTTCATTTGTCATATAATTTGGAAAAGTATTATATGGAGCCAATAGATGGACTCCTATATTGTATGAATATCATTATTAGAGCTTCTTTAATATAACGGAATGAGTATCAATGCATTGAAAGACAAATAAATGAGTATCAATGAGTTATTTAAAATTGTAGTCTTATAAATTTACTTTTCTATCAAGGTTAAATGAGTATCAATGCATTGAAAGATGAATAAAAAGGGAAAGCCACCAAAAGTAGCTAATGGAGTTTTTAACTAAAAGCTACCCTTAGTTGGTATAGTTCAATTCTCCTTTAACCTGAGTGACCATTGATATCTTATGAATGATACATTACAGTTTTATACTATTGGGTTTTAATTTCAATAATGAGTCAAACTCTTTACATTTTGATTTCTGAAACGTAATATATGCTCTGGATATATGCTTTCTAGCAAATATATCTAAAAAATTACAAGTAAAGAGAAAAACAAAGAGTTGTGTTCCATTCTAGGACTATCAAGGGCAATGACGCTTATAGTTGCTTCGTCCTAATTTAACAATAGCAAAATGCTAAAAAATTGAGAGACAATCGAATTGCTAATGTTTCTGTTTTTCCTTTCGCTAATGGATAAGTGTTTGAGAAAAGAGTAACTAATAGTGGTTGATATATGGAACTATACATGTTTCTTTCTTGTTACTTCACTAAAATTATTCATTAAGGTAGGATTTCTAGTAGTTGATATCATGTTTTTGTGCATATTTATCATACAGATATTCAAGTGCACCGAATGTAAAGAATTATATCTGGTTCTTGGAAAATACAAGGAACAGGATATGTTTCTACAAATTTAAACAATTTTTACATGGCTTTTCCAACCTCACTGATAAAGAAGTTTTGCAAGCACAAAGTCTTTCAGCTTTTCAAAATTGTTTTATTGTGATGGATAGCTCAAGATCAAATGAATAAGAGATTAATTTGATAATTTTGTGATAAGTGAATAAGTAAAATGGTATTTTACTCTGAATATGAGTTTATATTGATATGTTAAATCCTTTACTATTGGAGTATTATACTCACTTTACTAATGGTCAAAAGGTATGGGTTTAAAATTGTTGCAAGAGGAATTTCAAATTATATATACAGTGCACAAGGATGGATCCAAGTGAAAGTGCAGGGTATGATTTTTTTTTTGGAGTTTTAAATTTTTAATTTTTATATGTAATTTTGTCTTATATTATTAATTTAGTTCTTTAATTAATATGAGCTCACTTCTCCTAAATGATAGAAATTTAACTTATTTACTTCAAATATTTAAGTCAATTTTTGCCTCTTAAAATTAAATCTAGGATCCGCACTGTCAAGTGCCTTAAAATTATGATTGTAATCATGCACATGTACAATGTGAGCAGGAGCCTCGAAGGAAAATTCATGAGTGGATAGACTACTATTTCATGTTTTTACTCATGGTAAACCACATTTTGTGAGTAAATATTAGGTTTTCCAAGGTTAAAAACATGGAAAAAAACAACAATGAACTACTACGGTTTGGGTATTCTATAATAACTATAATCCTAGATATATTGCTAAGGATGATCAACATTGAAGCCATGGCCAATGTTGTTGTAAAGGTCTAACTCCCAAGCCATTTCTATTGTTGTTTCATAAGGAAATTCTGGGATAATGAGAAGACGAATGGGATACTGGCATGAGAGTTTTAGGTGTTGATTTTCAACACGAGAATGGATCCTCTCCTTTGTTGTAAAATGTGGCAAAATGTGGTCAAATGTCCGTGTTTTGCCTTTTTTTTAAAATTAATTATGTTAAAAATTATTGTTAAAAAATTGTTAAACATTTTTATACTAAAATTTTATTTTTTAAATACATATTATTATCATTTTAGTAATAATAAAGGAACAGGATCAGAATGTCTCGATTATAAGATGTTAAATATAATAATTTTTTAAATAATAACGTTTTGTGGAGTGTGTCTAATTGTTTCTCATATTAGAAATTGTTCAAATATTTTTTTTTCACTAAAATTTAAACCCTAAAATAATATTTGGTAAACAAAATCTAATATTGTTGTAATCAAACTTTTAGCGGGAAGAATAAAAAAGAGTTTAAAATTAATTCTTAAAATAAGTTTTGAAAATTGATTTATTTGGAGTTATCACCAAAATATTTAATGAAAAATTTTAGAAAATCAATTTAAATAAAAAGAAAAGGCAAAATGGTTTGTAAAATCAAAGATAGGTTTGAGAGTTTATTTGAGTGTGTGTAAGGTGTTAGGCATCTCATAACATCTGTCCATAAGAATAGTTACTTTAAATTAATTAGTTGAAATGGAATATGATTTTAAATTTATTTCAATTATTCTTTATTGACATATATGTTTGTTAAATAGAAAAGACCAAAACAATATTAATGGAAGCAAATGGATAGATATTTACAAATGGTAGACTTAACCTAGGATAAAAATCTAGGGTCTATGTACTTAGTGATAAGGATCAAAGTCCACATAGTTTGACCACAAAGGTGTATTTATTGGTTGATAATTTGTAAATTTTGTGATGAGAATAGGAGAGTTTAAATTAAATATATTTTTGTAAACAAAACAAAATTGAGATTTGGTTTATGTGTTTTAATTTATGACAACTTGATTAATCTAACTTTCTTTACCTCTTTATTTTTCCTCTTTAATTCTGGTTTATTTTTGAAATTTTAATCTTTATTTTAAAATTTAAATGAAATGCTTATAGGATAAAATTTTTTAGGAGTTTGGGGAATATATATATATATTTCTTTTGGGATTGAAATGCAATTTTAACAAAAGGAATATTTTTGAATTTATTTATTTTTGTGGATTTTTAAAATTGAAATTTATTGTTGAAATTAGAATGAAATTATAATGGAAAACCATTTTCGGGCATTTGAATTTATTTTTTTCTTTATTGAATTTTTGTTTTAATTTTGAAAATGAAATTATAATGAAGAAAGAATTATTTAGGATCTTAATTATGAATAACAGGTGAAAGAAATGCTTCCTTTCTTTTTTAAATTTTTTTGGAATTTATTTTATCTTCATATTTTTGAAAATGGACATTAAATTTTACGGTCAGAGGAGACTAATGATTTCATGTGATCTCAACTAGTTAATTCTTAAGTACTTAAGGAAATTAATTACTTCACGCAGCAATTTGAAATGCGGGAGAAATTATTTGTGATTTTTTTTTTACTTTGACGTCAAAGTGGAAACTTTAAAACCAAAGATAAAGTTATTTTTTTTAGTCCTTTGGTTATTTTAAATAAGAGAATTTGAAAGTGGAAATATAATTGTAGAATAAGATATTTATTTATACATATGTATATGTGTGTGTGTGTGTTTTGGAATAAACCAAAACTATTTTTCAAATTGTTTATTTCCTTTTACATATATACATAATATATATATATATATATATATATATATATATATATATATATATATTAAAAATCTCAAATTTGGAAAGAGGCATTAGAGCTCAAGTTTATTTAGGAAGCACACAATCTATCCAGTATTAAGTAAAACTTGAGGAGACATGGGATCTCACATGGCCTTTGTCTGAGTGTCTTAGGAGATTAATATTTTCATGTGGCTTTTGTCTAAATGTTTAAGGAGATTAATATTCATACATGACTTTTGTTTAAATGTCTAAGGAGATTAATATTCTCATGTGATTTTTGTCTAAATGTCTAAGGAGACAAGTGTTCTCATGTGGTACTATTGAAGATTGGGACAGCATAATGATAAAGATAATAATGATGATATTAGTGGCGGAGAGAACACACTAAACAATAATATAAGATAAAGTAGAATAAATAAATAAATAAACAACTAAATCAATAAATGAATAAACTAAATAAAAATTAAAAAAAGTCAAAAATATGAAAATAAGAAACACTCCCTCATGTCTTGCCATGCATGTCTCTCAATAAATCCATACAATTACCCTTCATATATAGCAATGTCTCTTTGGTGCATATATATATATATATATATATATATATATAATATGTATATATATAAAATATGATGAAATGCATAATAAAATAAAATGAAAATAAAGTAAATAATAAAAGAAATAAGAAATAAAATAAAGTAGAATAAAATAAAATAAATTACAAAAAAATAATAAAATAATAATAATAATAACAAAACAAATAAATACAAATTGTGTTTCCTCTCTAGATTTTGTATATCAACTTTGAATACTATTAGTCTTAGAACGTCATCGTTCAAAGATGGGTTCACATAACTCACCACCAAGATTGGATCTTTGCAAACTCCAATAGCTGAGACCATGTGTCCCTGTAAGAACTGGCAACTGTGATCAACCAATGGCCACTTCTTTTTAGTAAATAAGAGTTGCCACATTCCAAGGCTATATTTAAAGCCAAGGATCTCTGACCTTGAAATAGGTAATTTAAATTCTCATAGAATTTATCTTGAAATACATCAACAACCATTCTACTTATACATGATAAATCACAAGTCCAAATTTTGAGATTCAATGACACAACCATCTTAGTTATACAAATTGTGCATTTTTTTATGCCCAAGCAAGGATGTTTAAGTTTGTCATTGATTAGACATGTGTTAAGATATAGCTAGACTAATTACATCAAACCACTCAACCGAAGCAAACTAAATGCATCCTACTTACTATGCTTGCCTCATTTAAGAACCTAGCTCATAATAGCAGCAATGAATGCCTTTGTCATTTCACCTCATAGCACCCCAAATTTATGAAATAAAGAATTATGTCATCATGCTAAGAGTATAACCAATTTGATAACAACTATTTTTGGATTTTCTTTTCAATTGATTCTGGCAACAATTATGTAAGTAAGACACTCAATCACTATAAGATATTTTCAAGAACCTAAGTCTTAAAACTTCATGATGTCAAACACAAAAATCATTACACTTTAGACGTGGTTAGAAATAGAGTTGATAAATAAAAATTACGTCAAAATAGAGTACTATTTCACAGTTAGTAACGGGTATCTGAAGAGGCCAAATGAAATTAAGAAAAATAAAACCAAACATTGGAAGAAACCTATATATCTGCAGAGAGTCATAGACTAACAATCGAACTCTACTTCAAATATGGGAAGGAGTTTAAGAAAAAGAAAAAGAAATAGAGCCACAATATATAAATGTACCAGTATAAATTTCACCGTGAATAAAGCAATATAAAACCAATACAAAGCAAGAGAACATAGTATGGGAATCTTTTTTTTTTTTTTACCATTGGAGTTTGAAACACTAGAAGTTCAGCAGAACAGGGACATAACTGCAGTTGTTGCTGTGCATATTAGTATGTGTTTTATTGAATCAGGAGTAACAAAACTGACCTACCAAAGAGGCTTTCACAAAAACCATATGAAAGAAATGAAGATAGCTTAAGAAAACTTAGCACAACCCATCAGAGAACATGAGCTGAATCTGAAGTTTTCAGGAACGCTGAAAGCATAGTAAATGCCGAACTGTTCAGAAATGTTGTATGCTTTCTTTTCTTCCCACTCTTCCTTCTTTCTAGGTTTGCTCGGTCATGTTTAGATAGCAAAGGACCATCAATAGCCTCAGGCTTCTTATTGGGAGCTTCCCCATCACCCATCTTGTCCTTCATTCTGAGGGGCGTTGTAAGACTACACACGGTTAGTTTGACTTTGACATAGCCACTCCATATAGAGCGACATTCAGAGAAGTCATCAACATAGTCAACATTGATGAGCAGTTCTCCAAGAAATTCAAAGGCACCTTTTACTTCAACTCCAAAATCCAAGTCTTCGTTTGCGAGAATGTTGATAATATAATTAATAACAGGCTGATCCACATCCTAAATCTGTCGTCCCAGAACCTTGTGCACCATTGAGCTCACCACTTCTGTCATCTTCAATGATTCAAGGAGGTTCGCTTATGCTTCCACGATGTCTTCTTCCTCTCCCCTCAGCTCGCCCTCTCTCAATGTCTCTCCCAACCCCTTTCTTTCTTCTTTCTTTTTTTCTTTTTGGCCAGTTCCCCGTCCTTTGGTCTCTCTTCTCTCTTTCTCTTTTTCCCTCATTTTTCCCTTAGTTTCTGAAAACTCTACTACTTTCCTTCTGCCCGACCATAGTGCTCCTTTCCAACTAGTTTTCCTCTACTGCTTTCACGTAAAAAGTATATTGTAGTTCTTTTTTCCACTTTATGTTAAGTAACAGCCTTTTCCTTTTTTTTATTTTTTTGATTTTTATTATTATTACTATTATTATTAATTAATTTTTATTTTTAATTTTCTAATTTTCTATTTTTGTTTTCTTATAATATATATATATATATATATATATATATTATAATTTTTACTTTGATTTATTATTCTTACTACTATTATTATTTCAATTAGCTAATTTTATTTTTGGATTTTGAGTTTGTTTAATTGTCTCCCATTATTTATTTTTAATTTCAAATTATCCCCACTTGAAGATGTCATTTGAAGCTTTGTCATTTTAATTTTTTCTATTTACTTAATTATTAATTAACTGGTGTATTAATTAATTAAATAATTAGGTAATTAGGGATGTTGTGTTCACAAATATATTAATATCTTTTATATGATATACTAATTTTTTAAAATTTTAATATATTTTAAAATGAAAAAAATATAAGAACATGATTCTCTCCAATTCTTGCCAGAATTGGAGTGGATAGGATCTTGATCCGTTCAACACATGGTGATTGATAGAAGTTTGAGATTCCTTATGCGCTTGACATGTTGTGCAACAGTTACATACAAATGGGTTTTTATTAAGCAACATGTTTCATCATCAAAGAAAATCCAATTACATGCTCCCGTTTTCTTCTAACATAGGGTAATCAAGCAAAAAAATGAAAATTAATTTATTCTTCTCAGTCAATTAAAGTGTCACATGCTTCAAGAAGAGAAAAGGGTTTTAAATTGATCCTTCTAAGAAGAAGAAAAGGTGGACAACTTTTCAGTGGCGATCTTTGTAACATCTTTGTAACATCCATGGATGTATTAAAGAAGGTGTATAGGAGTACAGTCGTCTTTCTAAAATTTTAAAATTATAATATATTTTTATCTTATATTCTTGATTTGATTCTTTAATTTATAATAATTTGTCCTTGTTAATTTATAAGAATTTGTCTTACTTGATTTAACTCTTTGATTTGAAGACATTTATCTCTCTTAAAATCAAATTCTAAATTCATCTATGACAACATTCCTTTTAAATGAAGTAAGGCCCTGCCCAGGGGGAGCTTTTGCAAGCTTTCTCCATTTGTTTTTGTCATCATCAAAAGGGGGAGAATGTTGGCCCAAAACTGAAATGGCCCATAACCCATGTTTGATGAATGGTAAAATCAAATGAAGTAAGGCCCAGCCCATCAGTAAAGCAAGCCTGCAGCAGATAAAACACAAGCCTAAGTTTGCAAACTCAAGATAGCTCACTGAAAATGGTTGTTGTGAAGTGAAAGCTATCAGTTTCTACTCTAACACACCATTCATGCGCTTTCTTTCTGTTTGAGTCGTCAGCTGCAACTATTAATGTTGCTCCAAGAAAACTCGAAGACTCAAGTCGTATAGGAGCCAAAATCTGTAAATCAAGCAGTCGAAGAATAAGCAACGACATTTCTCTCTCCTCATTAAATGTCTTCTGCCATTAATGCGCTCCAACGTCTCCCTATGGCAAAAGCTATAAATACTGAAGTTCCTGCTATTGAAGGTAGAGCGAACCACAGAGCAAAACCGAGAAGAAGCGGAAAGAGATAAACGTTTTGTAATAGTTTCTCTTATCTTTATTTTTCACTGAACTTAGTCTATGGTTCATCCACTTTCAAGAAGCAAAACCTGTACTGTTATAAAAAACCCATTTGTTAAGGGTTCAAAAATTCTTTTTATTGATTCACCTCTGTCTCGAATGGAAAAGAAGATTGCTGTGATTGTAACAGTTTGAGGTTGAGCTATAAAACCTTGTGTTTGGAGTTAGCACGGAAAACTCCTTGGTGAAAGTGTAAGAAAGACTTTTCATAGTGAAAAACCCTTGTGAAGACAAGGGGACTGGAAGTAGGCATTATGTTTGGCTGAACTAGGATAACTTTCTGTGTGTTTAATTCTTCTTCTCTGTTCTTTGTCTGTCTATTCAATTCTTAGGCAACTAGATTTCTTTTTAGTTAACTGTCTTTTCTTCTGTCTCTTTTTCTTCTGAAAAGTTCAATTAACTTTATCTTATTACAGTTGACTGTTTATAGCCTTGGGGGTCATTTAAATTATTCTTGGTTCACTTATCTCTTATTCTTATATTTCTGGTTAAGTGAACATATTACTGAAATTTTCAGTCGACTGTGTTTTATTTCAGTTAACTGATTTTTGTCATTTATAGTTGACTGTAAACTTTTCAGTTAACCAAGATTTCAAAAATAAAATTAATTTCTTAAAACAAAGAAAAAAAATTTAAGTGCACCTATTTACCCCCTCTAGGTGCCCTGTCATAGTCAGCATCTATACCAGTCTCCACATCAATACGAACACAATGGCATATGTTTCAAATGGTTATTGTGTTAAATTCACAAATCTAAAATTAAGTTAGCAAAATACACGCATATACAAAAGTTCATAATTTGGAGTAATAGTCTTTACTAAAATTATTACAAAAATAGAGCTACCTAAGTCTATTTTATTTATGTTGCTACTTCATTTTGAAAATAGAATTACATAAAATGGTGATATAATACAATCTCACTAGTTAGCATTTAAACAAGCATTATGTTTACAATTCCTACGATTCAATCATGTAGAAAATATAGTTGCAACATAAAAGGAAGCTATACACGATGACATGCAGGGAAACATGGTAATTTAAGCATAATATGATAATGAAAAAAAATTAGATATTATATACATACACACACACACACACACATATATATATAAAATATTCAAATTAAACATTTGAGTGTTTTTTTTAAATTTTTTTTTCCATTATCTTAACACTATGTTAACCACAAATCTTGAGAGTATATTTGCTTGAGTTAAACACTATTTTGTTTCTCACTTATGAGTTAAGTCTTAATTTAGTCATTTACTAATTTTCAGTCTCAAGTTATCCTTTACTTATGAGTACGGTCTCGATTTAGTCTTTTACTAATTTTGAATCTCAAATTAATCTCTCACTTATAAGTTTCGTTTCAATTTGGTTTCTCACTTATATAAATGTTTATACATTTAGTCTCTCATTCTCAACTAAATTTAAACTGAATATACCAATATTTGTATTAGTGAGACCAAATTGAGATTGGGAATAAGTTAAGGACCTAATTAAGACTAAATTCATAAGTCTAGGAGTAAATTGAGATTGTAAATTAGTGAGGGACTAAATTATAACCAAACCAAAAAAAATGAGGGACCAAAATGATATTTTACTCATATTTACTTCCAAGCTTTCAAGGCGTTTATCTATATCATACAATCAAAAAATTTGTTTTCTTTCCTTTATTTTACTAGAATCCTCTTTAATTTATTTTGAATTACTTAAACTAATATTGCATTCTATAGGTCCTTAAAATTTGTGAAATTTTCTAGCACTTTCCCGTCACATGTACTTTAGATGTCCTAAAAATTTGGGACCAAAATTCATGATTTTTACCCTCTGAATCAATTGCATTTTTTGACAAATCTCTTTGGTCCTTATTTTGGATACCTATCTATTTAATTTTGTTAAACCTTAAACTTAAAACAATTCCAACTGGCCTTTGACATGTACCTTGCTACATGTCCCACTTAGCTACCATAAAATTTTATTTAAAATTTCCTTCATTAGACTTCAAAATGCCTTACTTAATGGCACACCTCATGGTATCCTTAGTACAACTTTTGTTTACAATCTTCAGCACCTTCTTTAATGTCCTAAATTTTATGAAATTTCCCATATTACTTCCTTAATGTATTAAAGAGCCACATATTGAGTTTCACCATTTGGAAGATTGTACCTACAGTATTCTTTAGTTTAATTCTCTTCACATATATAGCAAGATAAATAGCTTTGGTAAAAAAATTCTTCTCCTAATTCTATCAAAAAGCAATGTCTTATAGCTTATAGTAATAGTAAGACATAAGCTACCTGTGTCACCTAACAATTGTCAGAGAGTTAAGCAATGTAGATGGCACAAAAAGGAAAAAAAAAGGGTTTCAAACTAATTTAAAAATTGATTATTTAGGAGTCACTAACAAACTTTTTAAACAAAAATTATGGAAAATGATTTTAAAACAAAAAGAAATGGAAATGTGGTTTGTGAATGTAGAAATAGGTTTAGAAGTCTATTTGAGTATGAGAAAGATGTTAGACACTTCACAACTCTAGTTCGTAGGAACAATTACTCTAAATTAGTTAAACAGAATTAATGTAATATGACCTTAGTTTTAGTTTGATTACCCTCTTTAAAACATATGAAAATAAAAGTAGAAAATGGAAATAAAATTAAAAGAAAAAAAAATTAAAGAGAAAATTGATATTTACAAGGGGTAAAGTTTATCCTTATTGATATTTATAATAGAGATCAAAGTTCACATAGTTTGATTTCACATGGTTTTTCTAATAATTTCTAAATGTAAAAGGAAATTAATGATCACACACGTCATCCTCTAAATGAGGGAATGATTAATTGTTTTTGTCATCACTTAATTTTTTTTTTTTTTACCTATTGTTGTTATTGCTATAATAATAATAATAATATATTTTTAAGACAACTTTCAATTGGTTGTAAACTGTTGAAATCTCAGAATCCAATGAATGTGAAATAATAAGAGACAAGAGGTCTCCCATGATTTCAATTGATAATTGCCAAAAGTATTTGAGAGGATCGAGGATCTCATACAACAACTTTAAGTAAAGTCAAATAAATTCTCTTTGTGACTTTTGTAAAAAGAGAATTTGAAAAATCTTATTTTTATTTATTGGTATTTTTATCACATTGATCAACGGTGGGCTATTGGAACCCAAACTTAAAAAAATTAACTCGCTAGCTTTGACCAGTGGGGTCAAAGGTTTCACACAAAAAATTCTAAAAATAAAAATAAATAAATAAATAAATAGATCAATCAATAAATTGTTTTGCTATTTTAAAATAAAAATATTTTTTTTTGGTTTTGTTTATTTGTTTCTTATTTTAAAAATTAAAATAAGTCAATCAAAAGAATGAGAAAAGAAGAAAAAATAAAATAAATTGCAATGAAATAATGATGATAAGATGACACTAACATTAATAACAAACAAAGAAAATGCATTAAAATGAAATGAAATTAGATTAACAAAAGTGAAAGTGAAAAGTAAAAACAAAGTACATAAGTGTATACATGTAACATGAAGTGTGAGCGGGTGCCTATGCTTAGTCCAATATCATATTATACATTCACAATTATTTCTAATCACTGGCAGAGGTTTGTATTCTTGAGGGTGGGCATATGTGTAACGCCCTTCTTACAAAGTATAGAATTTATCATAAATTTTAGTTAAAATTATTGTAAAAGAGAATTATGAAAAATACATTAGAATATATAAAACATAATAGTATAATTATATAGAACAAAAGTTCGTACATAAATTTGTTTATACATTCGTATAGATAATTTAACAAAATTAGAGAAGAGGTATTAGGCCTATATCTATATCTATGTCTGTATCTATCAAAATTAGACATAATATTAAGGACACATTCAAAACTTGAAAAAGTAGTAAGACTTATACCTTCTTGTGACACGAACATAAATGATATGATGCGTAAGACTATATCACATCTTACAACGACAATTTTATTAACATGCACTTCTTAATTGGTGGGACAAATACCCATTTTGCTTGGACTTCAAGAGAAATTTGGTAATTTGCCATCTAAAAAAAATCATTAATCGAATGGTGAGAAATGTTTTCTCAGTAACATAAAAAAGCACATATGATACTCGAAATATCCATGTAATATAATATGACTATAAATTATGATCTTTATGAAATATGTGTAGATGTCAAATATTATAACATACAAATATGTATTGCAAACATATGGCAAATAGAGGTAAAGAATATCCTCAACCATTAGGCATTCAGAAATCATATTTGGGTTATTCAAGTCTCCCAAAGCCCAGCATATGACTGGCATACCTAAGTGATTGAGTCTCATAAACCCTAGTGTATGACACCTTACTGGCAGGTGCGATGCTACCTTTAGCTGAGGCATCCCCTAATGGGTACCCAAGGCAAAGTCAGACATTATAATCTTTATATTAATATGTCACCCAAGCCACTATGTGGTCAAAATTAGATTAGTTTGAGAGAGACCTGTTAAGATTTCTTTTGTAATCCTTTGAGCACTTAAGTTCTTATGACAGTTAGGGATTCCTTTAGTGTCAATTAAATTCAAGATGTTCCCAACAAGGATACATTCTTGTCATCTGCTGAATTCTTAACATTATTTAGGCGACATAGTCAGCCATTGATCTTAGAATTCAAGTTGTGGCCCAAGAAGTGTAATAACACCATTTCCTTGTGATCATTTAGGTGATTTGACCTGCCATAAATTATAGGATTAATAGGGTATAATGACTTGTTAAGGAGCTCATAGGTTCACAATATATATTAAAGCGGCATAGTCAGTCATCATCAATTGGTGCACAATATATATATTAAGGCAGTATCAAATAAGACTTCAAACTATCAATAAGTACATAATGTACAAGAATAGTTTACTCTCATAAAGAGTAACTCTCTTCTCAAACAATCATATTGTCACCTCATTATACAAAGTTGAAATGCACAACAACATAGGCAATTATAGTGCATGAATAACAAAATATTCATATAAAGATATATAATGCCCAACAAAATTCACACATCAAAATTCTTATCTTAAAGTTGTTATGGCTTCATATTATTTCCTTAGATATTTATCTATCTATCTATCTCCATTCTTCTCTAATTCTACCCTTCTTAGACCTTGAATAAGCTCATGGTAACAAAATTTCAAGGTAAATAACCTTAAGCTAAAAAGAGATTACCATGAAGACCATTCAAGAAGAAGAAGGAAAAGAGAAGAAGAGAAACTAGAATATTTAGCTGCTAAATCATGTTACCTGGATACATTTTCCTTTCTTGTAATTCTCATAAAATTGCTTCATTTCTTCTTGCTTCCTTCCTTCTTGATCTAAGTGTGGAATGGAGAGGTGAGAGTGAGTGAAATGGGTATGGGAGGAATGTAGGGAATGATGTGATAACAATGGGTAGGTTGTAGGGTATTTCAAGAGAAATTGACGACTAGGATTTAATCATTTTTTTTAATTCAACGGTTGTGATTCAATTTCAAATCATAAATATTTAAGATATAATTATGGTGTAGGCCCCATGAATATATTTTATTATGGTGTGGGTCCCATGTGCAGGCCCCGCAGGATAAGGTAATGTCACATATCTCTCCTTATGAATTTACCATTTTACCCTAGGTATTTTTTTAAATGATCATTTTGCCTTAGCATTTTCAAAAATAACTATTTTGCCCCTATACCTTAACACTAAGTTATAGATTGTTTTTTTAAAATGATTTAACTAGACATGTTTATTTTTGTTTAATTCTTTCTGATTTCCCCTAAATAATTTAGCTTATATTAAAAATCACTAATTTAAGGATGTTACAATATGTCTCCTTCATTTTTTTTTTTTAATTTGATGTATTTGGTATTAAGTTATGATTTGATGCTCATGCATTTTGTAACATCCTAACATTTATAAGTCTATCTTAATTGGAAAATTTTAAGGTGCCAAGAAATGGGATTAAAAATGGAATTAGAGGGACTAAAATGAAAAAAAAGTTGTCTAAGATAGAAATTATAGTTTTAACCATTTATTTCATTGTAGGCAAAAGGAATGTAGAAAAAATAAATGGGTGCAAACATACATATTAAATATGAATTTAATTAAAATATTTAGAATTAATATGTGAGGTCCATATGTCAAAAAAAGTTACAGCAAACATTAGTAAAATTTATTTCACGTAGGGCTCACAAACATTAATTTAAGTGGTTAGAAGTTGTGTTCCACCCTTTATAGAGCATGTGCATTTTTCATTTTCCTTCCCTCATCTAAACTAAAGAAAAAATGAAAAAGAAGGAATTGGGCACCTTATAAAGAATAAACTTGAAACTTAGGTAGTTAATCTTCATCCTTAAAGCTTGTATTTTATTATACTGATTGATTGTTTGATGGCAATTATGTTTTGATTGTTTGATGACAATTGTACTTTGGACTACTTGATGGTTAACTATACCATAATTATTTGATGGCAATTATGTTATGATTGATGACAATAAATTTGTAGTTGTTTGATGGCAACTACATTATGATGAAACTGTTTGGTATGTTTATGTGTGGACCTTTATGTTGGTATAGAACAATTTTGAGGTAATTAACCACGTAAAGTCCTTATGCAATTGGTAAAGCGATCTTGTATGTAGCATAAACTATGTATAGTCTTTTTTGATAAATTGTAAGTTTTAAGGTTGAAATTCTATGTTTTCAACTATGATTAGCTATTGAGATATTCATCTTACCCATAATTTGTATGCAACAAAATTCTACGTGTACAAAATGCTCCATAAGATGCAGGGCCACTAGTTTAAGAAGTTATAGTGATGCTTAAGTAGCATATGTTTATTTTGTGATGTATTTTTATAATAAATGACTATTATGTGAAGAAGTCATGTATATTTATATAGTAAATAGAAACTAAAATTAATGTATCTTTACCAATTTAGACGCAACCACATTTTTATGACCTAGGCCCGGTTAGTGACAAGACCAGGTTGGATTCAATTAAGTTAAGTGAGTCCCTTTTTTTAATTGAAAAGTAAAAAAAGATTTATTAATGAAAGTGTTTTTTCAAAAGGAAAAATTTTTAAAAATAAAGATTTGAAAAGAAATATAAAGGAATTGAAAAAAAATTTAGGATATGGAAAAACAATTAAAAGTTTAAAAGAATTGATTTTTTAAAATTTTATTATAAAAAAATTTAGTTTAAATAAAATAAAGATAAATTATAAAATATAAAAAAGTAATACCTAGTTGAGTCTTACGTCACTATGGGATTTGGTTATTAGACTTAACTCGACCTAATTAAATATGTAAATTTTTAAAAGTTGGTCTAGCCACTTTGACCTAAAGTGACCGAGCCAAATTGAGCTAGTTGAGCCAATAAGATTATTGTACACCCAAGGATCAAATTATTACTTTTCATTATTTTCTTTTAAGGGAAATTATCTTCAACTCATCTATGCCATAAAGTTCCTAACTATAGTGTAAAACAAAAAAAAAAAATTGAAGTTAATTATTATTAAGTCAAGCCACCTCCCATTAAAATGACTCATTCTATGATAAAGAAACTAGTACGAGTTACTCAATTAAGTTCACCAACAATCAATCTCCATGAATAAACTATGCATGGATTCACTTTTACACCATGTGTGTGTGTGTTTATCCCTCCCTACATGTACTGATTCCAAAGCTAGAAATTTCACAATACTTTTTCTATTGTCGACCTACTTGGTATCCCAAGGATTAAAGTTCTCAACTTCCTTAACACCCAGCAAAGATGAGCACCCACAAGGCATTCAATCTTCAAGAACATCTTCTATTGTGAAAGAAAAGAGAATGGAAGGACCATAATGAAGCAATACCTGTTGATATATTTTTCAATATATTATGGATTACCATTCATTTATTATTAATTTAATTTATTGGGTTAATCAATTAACCAATCAATTTTGACATGAATAATGGATTGGATATGAAAATAGCAAAAGATGGAAGGAAGAGCTTTAGATTAGTTCAGCTCGACCTAATGGCCTCTTACTCTCCATGCAAAAATGGCTTTGGTAAAGTTAAAAATTTAAATGTAGGTAAATTTGATAAAATATATATTATTTGATAAAAATTTAATAGTATATATTTTAAAAAACTGTTGAAAACTATGTAAGATTTATTAAAATTTGAAATATTAAATGAAAATTTAATGGTCTAAATTTTTTAAAATGCAATAGATTTAAATTCTCAAATTCAAATAATCAAAATTCCTCTCATGCTCACAACAGAAAAAAAAAAAAAACAAAAACAAAAATAGCATAGCAACGTTGAACGGACAGGTTAGGGAAGAAATGATGAAGGGCATTTTAGTCATTTTGGTGTAAAACACTTGTAGTTAAAGAGAAAAAGCACGCAAATTTTGGAAACTACAGGGGCATTCAAATATGTGCCCAAGCCGAAGAATGACACTGTTTAGACCAATTGAGCCAACCTATTTCGTAAGTAAAAGTTCCACTTGACTTAGCCTTAACCCTTCTTATTTCCCTTTTCTAATTTGTTCTTATTTATTCAAAATTTTATTTTCACCTAATTTTCCACACCAAGCTTAGGGAATTAATAAATTAGATTTTCAAAAGCCTTAAATTAATTATATAAAAATTTAAAACTCATAAGTGTTAGAGCTTTGTTATTATTAATTACTATAACTATTATTGTCACACCATATTTAGGGATGACAATATTGCAAGGTGGGGACTGGGAGTACCTCTCTACTCCCTATTTATATCATCAATTATATCACTCATTCTTATCTTTATTTTCTACTTCAGGGGAATTTTTTCTCCCATCCCCATATTCCTGTGGATTCTCATAGGGTCTTTGAATGTTTTTATAAAAATTGAATATATATATATATAAAGTTCAAGCTCTTTGTTTATTTTATATAAATAAAAATTTTACCAAAAAAATAACTAAATTTAAAATAAAATTATTTAAATAATTCTAATTTCTATATTTATCTTTAATCTTAATTTAAAAATAATTAATATTATTTTTTCTAATATTCACTTCCTATTCCCTATTATAATGTGATCATAACTTTGATTTATTTTAAAAATAATCCTATAATGTTATTCAAGTTTCGAAAAAGTAAAAGATTGTTATATAATGAGTAAAATTATATTTTAAGTTAAATTAAATTTTTAAATTTTAATTATTATAATTATAAATTAATAACTAGTGAAATTGAAAATCAAAATTTAGTTTATATATTTAAAAATATTTATATAAAATTGACAAAGGAACAAAAACTCATGGATCAGAGGTATGATGCTTATCCCCATTTCTAAATTTCTTAAGTAAGAATTTTTACCTATTTCCATTTTTATGAAAAAAATATTTTTTAAATATATGCCCCAAATAAAATAGTCTCTGTAAGAATTCCGAGATTAAGAACCACATGTCATCTCTGACCCCTTTCACGTCAAGTACCACCATCATCATTGCAATTTTATTGTCATTACCTTTACCATCACTATTGTCATTGTCGCGACCACCACTAATTCTGCTACCACAATATATCTTTCATGATAAGTTAGTCTCCTCTTCTTTGAGTGATTCACAAAGAGGGTAGTGTGATATATCATAAATGATATATAACGCGGTAGAGGTATTAATTTCTATTATAAAAATGTAAATAAACCTTTTTGAAGTTCACATATAAACAAAATACTCTCAAGGATAATATTAATTCTTTTTATAAAAAATACAACATATTAGAAAATGTATTTTTGAACTTTCGTAAATGATATAGATAACAAAACGTGTATTAGAAAATTAATAAATTAATAATTCATTTACTATAAAATTCAGAATATATTAATAAGAAATTCATTGTTATATATTTTATGGTATTTGTACAATAAATACCTAACATGGTTTGATTATCATCACCAAGCTAGTGGGCAAAAAAAAAAAAAATCTCCCCCCAAAATTTTTTATATTTTCTTTTAAAAAATTATAATTTTTTAAAATAAAAGTCTTCCCTTTAAACTTTTGAATTAAACTAAATGAGATTAAGTTGTTAGTAATATCATGACTTTCTCCTTCTTAAATTTAAAAATAAGTTTAAAGTTGAATGAGTATTATATTATGTATTAACTCTATATATTAATATTAATTTCATGACTTAAATATCCGTAAAGAAATTTGTATATACTCATTACATATATGATGTAGAACAAAGATACACTAATAAAATATATCATTACTTGACAATATTTTGATAGTTTGATAAATAGCTGGAATGAGCATTTTAGAAAAGGTTAAAAAGTTTATTTGATAAAGCATAAAATTATGTAGCTCCCAATTTGAAAAAAAAAACATAATTATAAATTATTATAAATATTATTTTTAATTCATCAACATCTCAAAAACATTTAGAGTGTTTTCAGGGACAATTATTTAAGATCTAGTTAAAAATAACATATTGACATTTGATCTTGATTATGCTGTGCTGTTTTATTGTATATTTACTATGTACAAAAATGTATAAACAAATGTATATATAGAATAAATTTAACTTTATATATATAATATATATGTAAATTTAATGGGTTCAGATTAAAATATCAAATAAATAATAATAATATGACCTAATCATATAATTTAACATTGTATCCCTCGTATTTTTATTGTAATGTTATTTATATTGTGTTGAAAATCATCAATTTAATTTATTATAAATTTTAAAAATGATTCTTTGATATTAGTTTGAAACATTTCTAATACTTATTATATTACATAAATAATAAATGTAAAATATCAGTGAAAATATATTTAGTGTATTGTATCTTTTGATTTCCTAAAAAAAAAAAAATGTAATTCTATAAATAAAAAAAGGAAAAGACTTTAATTTGTAATTTTGGTATCTCTTAAAGGAGGAGAAAACAATGCTTATATAGAAAGACATTATCTTCATCTTATTGACAAAAAACACAGAATAATATGATTAAATAGTTTTGTATGTAATAGCTTGGTGCAACAAAATATAATATAAGCTATACATATCTTATACCATCTTATTGCCTAATAATTCATATAATGAAAAATACAATTATAATCCATAACTTTTAGTTATAAGATCAATTTGATCATTGAAATACAGAAAGTATTAAAAAGGTTATTCAAAGTTAAAGCCCTCCATAAAATAAAAGTCCCTAAAATATCAATTTGAGATCCAATTAATTAATTAATTAATTTATCTTTAAAGGACTAATTTAATACTTTCTATTTTTGGAAGACTAAATTGATATTTTAGTTAAAAATAAGGGACTAAAATTATATTTTTCTCAATTCATATATATATGTAGTACTCTCTTGTTTTATCCTAGACACTAACCTAATTACTTTCCGCTTCTATATATTGATGCTGAAGCAGAAACCACAAGTGCAGAAGAAGATAAAGCAAAGGAAGAAAGAAAGGTGAGAGAAGAAGATAATATATATGGAGAGCACTAAGAAGGGCAGGATTCTGATATTTGGAGGAACTGGATACCTTGGGAAGTATATGGTGAAGGCAAGCATCTCCATGGGCCATCCAACTTTGGTGTATACTCGCCCTCTCGGTTCCTCTTCTCCTGCTTCAAAGTTACAGCTTTGTGAAGAGTTCAAATCCATGGGTGTCACTCTTGTCCAGGTTTCTTCTCTCTCACTCTCATAGTATTGTCGGGTCTGTAAAATCTGGTAGTTGGTGTTTAAAGTTTAGAAGCCAAAATCAGCAATTTTGCAAAACCTAAATAGTTTTTCGTTAATTAAAAATTGTCACGTTTAATCTCTTATTAATAAGAAATTTTTACTTTTGGTGCTCCCAACTTTTTAGATATTATATGTAGTCTTTTAAAGTAAACCTTGTTAACTCATAAAGAACCAAAAATAATAATTTTTAATAAGTTATAGACTATTTTAGAAAATAATATAAGTTAAGGATAAAAATAATAATTTAGTAATAAGTCAGGAATATTTTTCTTGTTTTAAAAATTTTTTGTAATAGCTATAAAAGATCTAAAAACTTGATCTAATAAAGACTATTATTTAAACAATTGCAGCTGCAGTTAAAAATACCAACTTGCAAAGAATCCATTTGATACAAAATACATGTTCTTTGTGAGTAAGTTGAATAGATATTGTTGAACTTGTGGAATTGTATATTTTATAAATTAAGTGAAAGTGCAGGGAGAATTTGAGCATGAGCAGATTGTACCAGTAATTCAGCAAGTAGACATTGTGATAAGCACACTGGCATTCCCTCAAGTGCTGGATCAGCTCAAAATCATAGATGCCATCAAAGTTACTGGTAATATAAAGGTATTGGATAAATATTGAGAGAGGAATCAAATTAGTTTTCTAATTTTATATTTTGTGATGATTCAATCTCTCACAAATTAATCATACCAAATCAATTTTTTGTAATTTCTATTTTGTGCAAAACTAGTCTTTTTTTGTCCTGTTGATTTATTGATCAGGGATTAATGAAAAATTAAATTTGCACCGAATAATAATTGTGAGGAACTAATTTAACACAAATAATTTGAAAAAATCTAAGTTGTCATAAAATATAAAAGTAAATAACTAATTTAATATTTTTCTCAATAAATATATATATTCTCTTTAATTGTCGGTTTTTTTTCTTGTTTCTCTATTCTCTTTGATCTTTTGTGTTTTTTTTTTTTCCTTTCATTGCTTTCAATACAAATATAAGTAGTATAAATTAATGTGGAGGTTGCACTACTTTGTGTTCTCTGTCTGATTGAATTTAAGCTATTTATTTGAAGAATGTAAATATATATATATATATATATATATATATATATATATATTCTCATCTTTGTAATCTATAAGTTGATATAAAGAGTTATCAAATAGTGATAATTTTATGTTTACGGAAATATTATTTCTCAAATTTATAACGTATAGTTAATTATTAAATATAAAATAATATTTTATGGAATGAATATTTTAAATATTAAAATATTTATAAATTAATAAATTTTAAAAGAATTAAATTAATTTTATATAATTAATGAATAAGAATATAATAATAATTTTATTACAATAATAAAATATTATCAATATTTACAAATTATTATGTCATAAGTTAAACACATAATATTCTTATCATCATGACATTATGGACAAGAACTCTGGTTAAAACATTATTTTTGTTTTCTCCAAGAAGAAAAATTATTTCAGTTATGTAATTAGCTCCCTAATAAATAAAAACAAAAGTTTGTTCAATAATTGTCTGACATTTCAGAAAATGAATGGGACGCTTACATATACATTTGTAATATTCCTAACCGACAAAAGTTGGTTCAATAATTGTCTGACATTTCAGCTAATGAATGGTTCGTTTATATATGTATAGAGCCAAAAGAATGAGTGATCCACATTTTCTCTATTTTTATCCGTTAGAATTGACAAGAAAACAAAATTAGCTTTTTATTTTTATATTTTATAAAAATTTAATTATTTATAAATTTAAATTTATGAAAAATTAATTATTTATAAATTTAAATTTATGAAAAATTAATTATTTATACAAAATAAATTATTTTATTTAAATTAATAAAAAATTAATTTTTAAAAAATAAAATTTTTAAAAATTTAATTTATTACAATTAATTTTAAAAAATTAAATAATTGTAAAAGACCAATTTAATATTTCTTTTTGACTGAAATGGCCAAATTATCACCCTACGTACAATTTTGATGTTTTCTCATTTTGATGTTTTCTCATGACATATAAGCATGTGATGCATTAATGAATTAATCTGGCCCACATTTAACGGTGGATCTGACTGAATGTTTTTAAATGAACATTTAAAATTAGATAAATTGTCCAAAATTTCAAAGGAACATAGGCAACACAACTCTATTAAAATGAATATTAATATATATATATATATATTAATTTATATTTTAAATTGAAATTGGTAATATTTTAGAATAAATTAAATAAATATAAGAAAATGACATTTTTCTTGTAAGAAGTATTTGGTGCTTGATGTTTAGGGTTGCTATTTTTTAATTTAAAACACATATTTTGTTACATTTTAAAACCCATATAGCAGTTTTGAAAGAGTAAATTTCTTATTTCCAACTTCATGTATAAGTTATAAAAGAGAATTTTATTGGAAAAAAATATCAATTTGGTCCTTGTTATAATTGAATTACTATTTTAGTCTCTTACTCATTTTATTTTTTAAAATAGTCCTTCATCGATTTAAAAGTGTCATTTTTGTTCTTTTTACATGAATTAATAAGATTTAGCTCAAATAATAATAATAATAATTTAATGATAAATTAAAAATAAAATAATATTTTTTTGAAATTTTAATTGCAGAGATTTATTCCATCAGGCTTTGGTGTGGAAGAGGATAGAGTAAACCCTCTTCCTCCATTTCAAGCTTTCCTTGACAAGAAGAGGCAAATCAGAAGGGCTACTGAGAAAGCTGGAATTCCATACACTTTTGTGTCTGCAAATTGCTGTGCTGCTTACTTTGTCAATTTTCTGCTTCATCCAAACCTAAAAGAAGAAGATACCATTGTTGTCTACGGCACTGGCGAAACCAAAGGTATTCAATTATTTTCAGATTTCCATTTTCTACATTTTAGATAATCTAAATCATTAAATTTTTATTTGATGGCTCAGACTTTAATAAATATTAAAAAAAAATTTAAATGGTTTTTAATAATTCATAAAAATTTAGACCATTAAATATTTATTAAGCGGTTTAAATTCTATCAAATTCACCACCATTTTAAAATTCAAATGCAAGGAATTTATATCACATATTAATGTGTAATTCATGAAATGAGTAAAATGTCATTTTTGGTCTATTACTTTTAGTCTTTTAAGAGTAATTTTGCTCTTTTAAAATGAAAAGTATTAAAATAGTCATATAAAAAGATAAAATCTTTTAGCAATCAATGGTCTCCAAAGATCAACATAGTCCATATAAAGGATCAAATTAGTCACTTTTTGCCTTTGGAGGGCCAAAATAATCTTGCGACAAAAAGTAAAGAACCAAAATTATATTTTAGTTCAATTAACTGATGATTGAAAATGTTTTATAATTTTTAAAAGATTTTAATACTAACTGCATTTGCACTCAGTTAATTAAATATTAACAAATTAAATTTGACCATCGTTGTTTACGACATAGGCAAAACTAAAGTATTTATTCAAGAAAAGTGTTATTATAGTTATCTACTTTTAAGTTTAATTTCATTTTGATTCTTAATAAATTAAAAGTCTCAAAATAGTTCTCTATTTTTTAATGTAGTTTTAATTTAGTCATTTACAAATTGAAAGCTTTAAAATAGTCTTTCACTTTTTAAAATTTAACTCAAAATAATTCTCCTTAGTCTTATTTAAAAAGAGACTATTTTGGATTAGATCTTGAAACGTAAAAGATCATTTTGAAACTAAAATTTATGGAAAACCAGAATGAGACTAAGTTCAAAAGTAGATGACCAATTTGAGACTTTCAGTTAATGGAGGATCAAAATGAAACTTAGTTCAAAAGTGGACGACCAAAATGGTATTTTTCTCGTGTTTATCCTCTTAATTGATGATTAAAAATGTTATAGAAATTTAAAAATATTTTATTAATAATTACATTTGCATTTTCTAATTAAGTAAATTTTAGCAAATTTGACCATTTAATCTTGCAAAAAAATTCTTTATAAATGCAAAAATATGTTCAGATTATGAAGTGTGCCTCACTTTGTTTTGTATGGCCAATAGAATTCTTTAAGTACTAGCCAAATGTTTTAATTTTGGTTAAAATACTGATGAAAGGTATTTATAAAATTCAAGAATTTTTTTATTAAAATTTCATATGATGTTACACTTGATCCCTCCTTAATAAAATACCAAATTTAAGGTAAAATTTTTGGCGTACTAAGTTATAATATAGTTATATAATGCTAAGATTATTATTTTTCAGGTTAATATTTAATATTTAAAATAATAAAACTATATAAATTAACAAATAAATTCAAAAACTTATGTACGATTGCTTTTAGTAATTAACAAATTTACATGTTAGCAACATATGATAAAATTTTGTCCTACACTCAAAATTGTGAGTATACCAAATATGACACCTTTAATTTAATTCCTCTATCATAACCCTAAATCTAAAGTTAAAGGATTAAATATGGTAGTTTTCGAGAGTTGATCTTTTATGATAATGTAGAATCTGTAGTAAAAATATGGACTAATGAATCTTGATTTAATGTTTCATACATTTTTAGATATTTTAATTTAATATGTATGAAAAGTATGGACTATTGGATCTTGATCTAACGGCCCACAACATTAATGCAAGAGATCTGTTGTCATATTTTTCTAAAATCCACATCATTAATGCAGGAGATACACTATTGTATATTTTTGAAAATAGAGATTAAATGTAATATTTTTTTAATGAGTTAGAGACAATTTTGGGCATTATAATTAATACGGAATTAAAATAACAATTTTGTGATAAGTAAGGAGCCAAAATTTTTTTTTTATTTTTTCTTTTTCAATAATACCTTGTGAAATTTGCATTTTCTATATATAGTGGTATTAAATTATGAGGAAGACATTGCCATGTACACCATCAAAGTGGCAGATGATCCAAGAACATGTAATCGCATTGTTGTGTATCGCTGCTCCGACAATGTTATAACACAAAATGAGTTGATATCACTGTGGGAGAAAAAGACTAAAAGGAAATTCAATAAGCTTTTCATTCCAGAACAAGACATTGTCAAGCAGTCTGAGAGTAAGACTTTTCACTCACATAACCATTTATTTCTATGATTGTGTCACAAAGAAAAAGTATATAAAAGGATTAAGAAAAATATCATATTGGTCCTTAACTTGTTATCAAATTATCATTTTAGTTTATTACTTAATTTATTTCTCAAAATGGTCTTCTATTGATTGAAAATTGTTAATCTTAGTGTTTCACTTTTAAGATTGTTATAATTTGTAGTTCCTCGAGCTAAACACTATTAAGTTAGATGAAGGGACTAAAAGTGATAATTTATAATCAGTGTGGGACCATTTTAAAATATAAAATGAGTGAGGGACTAACATAAAAATTAATTAATAAGTCGAATACCAAAATAATATTTTCTCTAAAATGATTGGTACATGGCTATTGACATTTAAGAATTTAAGATTGATGTTTAAAAACCACCTGGTTTTATTTTTCAATTTTTGGTAAAAAAAAAAAAATGAGTTTAGACACTTTAAATGCCAAAGCTAAATGCTCGTAACGCTAGCATATCATGATCCAGTATTCCAAAATACTTGCCAAGTATTAAATCCTAGGCCAAAAAAGTTTTTATTCCTTAATTTAATTTTAAGTTTAACTTTCATCCCTTAATTTTATTAAGTTCCAATTTAGTTCCTTAAGTTATGTTTTACTTTTGTTCTTTACTTTATTTGGTTTTAATTTAGTTCTTTAACTTTATTTTAGGTTTCACTTTCATGATCTTGATTTTATTTCGTTCTAATTTGGTAATTTAATTTTACTTTAAATTTTATTTTTGTCCCTTAATCTCATAGAATTAGAGGGATTTGATGAATATTTAAGCCAAGAAAAATTACTTTTATTACATTAATTTATATTGGAATTATTGTTTAAGATTACAAGAATTTGTATAATCGAGTAATTATAATAATGCGTTATTGATCAATAATTTAGATATTATCAATAAATACATTTGAACCTAATTAAAATATCCTATACTATCCTAATACAGTTTCATAAAAAATTTTTAATTTAAATAGAAGTTTCACATTGAACCAAGATTTACTAATTTGAGTTTTATTGAAAATTTCACATTCTTAAGTAAATAGTCTACTAACTCCTAGAAATTATGGCTTTTATATTGTCCTTTCATCTTTATTTTGTCTCGTTTTATTTTCTTACAAAAGCATGAACCTAAAACATATAATTTGTCATTGCCAATATATTGTTTGAATGTCTTTATTTATTTTGTGAGAAAAAATATTATTTTGATCCTTCACATTTAAAATTAATTATATTTTGGTCTATCATGAATTGAAAGTCTCAAAATGATTTTTCAATTTTCAACTTATTCTAATTTGGTCCTCAATGAATTGAAAATCTCAACACAAGCCTTTACTTTTCAAAATCTGACCAAAAGCAATTTGTCTCTAAATAAGACTAAATTTAAAAGTGAAAGACCAAAATAGTATTTTTCTCTATATTATGTTAATTCACATAATTACTATTAAATAAGTTAATGGTAATTAAACTCTTTGTGATGATGCTACAGCCTTACCTTCTCCACAAAATATTCCTGTGTCCATCATCCACAGTGTATTTGTAAGAGGAGACCTTGTGAACTTTGAGCTGGAAGAAGAACATTACATTGAGGCTTCCAAGATCTATCCTTCTTATAACTACACATCCATTGATAAGCTTCTTGATTTGTTTCTAGTTGACCCTCCACCACCTGTATCTTTTGCATTTGAGTGAAGACCAAATCACTTGAAGTTAATAGGATTATTATAGATTCTACTATATTGATTTGAATTATTGGATAAAAATTTAATGGTTTTAATTTACAAACAGTAAGTATCATAGCATGTGGTCTTATTCGATGGTTCATATATATACTCTAAAATTTGCAATAATGATATTTACCCTAGATGATCCGAATTGGAAGCTTTCACATTTCTTTTGCATTTCAATGGAGAGATCTATTAAGAGGTTGAGCTTTGATGCACTTTGATCCTTAGTTATCAATTATTAAATAATTAGAGTTAGAATTTCAAGCTTATTTAATTAATGCTAAAAAAATTCAAAAACTTTCTGTAAAATTACCCTATAATTTTGTTCTATCTTTAGAAATATTTGTACTATAAATCTACAACAATGCTGCCTATGTAAGTTATTCTCGAGGGTATGTTGTCAGGAGGTTCAAACAATGCCATTTGTATGTTCTAATAAAGAGGTCCAAACTTACCACCAATTTTGAGCTAGCTATACTATTTACGGTGGCTTAGATTTTCATCTCTATATATGTGAAAACCCTTTAATGAATTCAAATTAATTACATATTTAGATTGGGTGTTCAAAGGATCAAGATTGTAAATTATGGAAAGCTAAGGGCCAATTTAGTTCATGGAAAAATGATCTCAAGGTGCTAGTATTCTTTTGTTCATGTTTAATTGGTACCAAACTGAACATGGAAATGAATATATTGTTCATTCATTTTAATAGCATTATAATGATTGACCATATGATTTTATTATATTAAGGTTTATTTATTTTCAATTCTCATTTCCATACAAAGTGTTTTATCTCTTTAAATAGGACCTAAGCTTTTGTTAGGCGTTTCTTAATGAAAGAGTTGATGTATAGTCTAAGGTTAAGGAATTTTGAACTTTTATTCTCCTAAATTATTAATGTCTCATGGATGGAAAATAGTTAACCAAGTTTATAGAGCACTATTTTTTTTTACTATTAGTTCATATTTTATTAAAATTTGAGTTCAAAATCATTTGGACAAACATATACATTTTGACCACGTGCTACTCTTGATCAAATCTATGAAGAAGTATTGATTAAATGACAATGTATCAAAATGTAAGGAATGAGGTACTTGTCTGATTTGATAGTTCTAGAAAGTATTTATTAGTGGAACATGAGGGAATATTTGTATTATTATTTATTTTTTCAAAGCCTGGTAGGACTCTACTCTCTTATTGGTATTGCCAGTGTTGTCCTAACTTAATACAGTTTATTGTTGTTAGGTTTAACAGTAAGGAACAGTTAACAACCGAAAATGGTGGATTCTTGCATTCGAGACTAGGGAAATTTCTAGTGGAAAGAACGGAGCTCATAAATTAAGAATCTTAAAAGAAAACAAACAACACACACCTCTAATGTACTCCTATGCAAATGCTACTCCAGCTAACAACCTGCTGGGCCCTACACATATTATTCCTTAACCAATTACACATGATACCTATGCACCACTCAACTCATCACGTAGTCACGAGCTCATTTTGGAAGCTTTTTCTCATGTACTCCTTCCCTAACATTTCGAACCCGCCCATCACGTTGGCCTAATTCTTCTATGCCTCCTATGAGCTCGCCTGTTGTATCACTAACAATTGCCACCCCCTCTGCAACGACCTTGCTTTCAAGGTCCAAATAAGGAAACTGTTGACGCAAGGTCTTTAAATCCTCCCATGTAGCTTCTTTGGGAGATTTGCCTTCCTATTCCACCGAGACCTGTTTAACTATTTTTTCGGCAACTACCAAGTCACAAGCATCTAACATAGCATACGACTCTATTGGCAATGGCTCATGTAGAGGTAGATCATTGGAAATGATATGCTGAGTGTTCCTAACTGCGACCGTTAATAAACTCACGTGAAAAACAAAATGAATCTTGGAATAATCTGGTAGCTGTAACGTGTAGGCCACCTCTCCTATTCTAGTAATCACCTTATAGCGACTAAAATACCATTTTGCTAGCTTAAAATTAAGATGCACTATAAGAGAATGTTGACGGTACTTGTGTAGCTTCACCCACACTATATCGCCCACTTTGAACTATTTGTCTTGGTGTTTAGTGTCATAATACTTTATTCGTTGTTGAGCTTCCTTTAAGTTATGCTTAAGTATTTGTAGAATCATTGTTTTATCCAACAACTGATGATCCACCAAGGTGACTGAAGAATTTCGGTCAGCATACAATAGTGGTGGCTTAGGCGCTATGCCATATAGAGCTTGGTACGGGGACATTTTAATGGTGGAATGATGACTAGTATTATAATGAAACTCAGCCCACACCAGGTATGAGTGTCATAGCTTAGGTTTAGCACTAGTAAACAGACATAAGTACTATTGTAATCCGTTGTTGACCACCTCTGTCTGGTCGTTGGTCTGCGAATGGTAGGCGGTGCTATACTTTAGAGATGTATCGCTATGATGGATAGTATGGTGCAAAAAATGACTGAGAAAGATAGAGTCTCTATCAGAGATAATACCCTTGGAAACCCATGTAAACGAACCACCCTGTCTACAAAAACTGTTGCAATTGTAGATGCTGAGTAATTGGGTTTGAGTCCAATGAAATGAGCGTATTTGGTGAGCCTATCCACTATAACCAAAACTCTTATATATCCTTGAGAAGATGGTAATCCCACTATAAAATCCATGGTGATTTCCTCCCATGGGCTATTTGGGGTTAGTAAAGGCTGAAGCTTTCCGTAAGGTTTCTGTGGGATATATTTCACTTGTTGGCAAACTGTACACCCCCTTACTTACTTGATGATATCCTTTCTCATATTTGGCCAATAGAACAAGGAAGTGATAGACTTTATAGTCTTTGGAATACCAGCATGTCCTCCCAATAGCGAGTCATGGAATTCCTTTAGTATGGTATGAATCAGCGATGAGTTCTTAGTCAAATAAATTCGATCATTGAATAAAAGGATTTCATTACTAACACAAAATCCAGGTTGAGTTGTATGCGTGTCCACACATTGATGGATGGCCTATGAGTCAACATTCTGTACGTTTTCCTATTGCAAGGTAGTTCAAAAATTGCTATGCAAGGACCCTTGGGTAACGTCCCTTTCTCATGCACAATTTCCATATTAAATATCTAAGGTGAATTCACATCCCCCTCCACCCATGATAAAGCATCAGGAACTACATTGAATTTTTTAGGGTGATAAACTATCTTTTATTGGAACCCTATCAACTTGCGTAGAAAATATTGTTGGTCAGGCATTTGAATAACTTGTTCTAAAAGTTGCTTCAAACTCCTGTGATTAGTCACAATAAAAAATTTATGACCCAAAAGGTAATGTCTCCACTTATAAATAGCCTCAGCTATGACATATAACTCTTATATATAAGTTGACACCTTTCGTATAGTGGGAGGTAATTGTTTGTTAAAGAAGGCCAGTGGATATTTCCCTTGAACCAACACTGTTCCAATTCCCACTATACTGGCATCTGTGTGAACTTCAAATTGTTGGAGAAATTTGGGCAACGCTAAAACAGGGGCTATGACTACTTTTTGTTTCAGTAATTCAAATGCATCCTGAGCTTGAGAATTCTAGATGAACTTGTTCTTCTTCAAAAGGTCAGTAAATGGCTGAGCAATCTTGGCATATAGTGGAATGAATTTTCTATAGTATCCAAAGAGGCTTAATCCCCTGAGTTGGGTAATGGTAGTTGGAATGGGCCAATCTTGAACGGCTTGTACCTTTTCTGGATCTGCTTGTACCCTTTTAGCTGATATCAAATGCCCCAAATATTCAATAGTGTCTTGGTAGAAGTGACACATGGAGCGTTTAGCGAATAATTGGTGGGATACCATTGTGGTTAGCACTTGTTAGTTCAAAATGATCTTCTACAGATTTCTTGTATACTAGTATATCATCGAAGAAGACAGTGACAAATTTTCTAAGAAATGGAGCAAAAATCTTATTCATCATTGATTGGAAGGTGGTCGACGGATTTGTAAGACCAAATGGCATCACCAAAAATTCAAAATGGCCATGATGAGTATGGAACATTGTCTTGTGAGCATTAGACTTATTCATACGAAGTTGATGGTATTCGGAACGTAAATCAAGTTTAGAAAAAATGACAGAGCTATGCAGCTCATCCAGTAGTTCATCAATAATTAGTGTAGGAAATTTTTCCTTAACCGTAAGCTTGTTTAAAGCTTTATAATCAACGCAAAATGCTAAGACCCATCCTTCTTCTTTACTAACAGCATCGACTATGAAAACGAACTATGATTAGGATGAATGATACCTCTCTTTATCATCTTTACCACCATTCTCTCTATCTCATATTTTTAGAAAGATGGATACCGGTAAGGATGCATGTTAATTGGAGTAAAACCATCGATCAAATGAATCCTATGATCATAAGAACAAATAGGAGGTAAACTAGCGGGTCCTCCAAATGCTGGTGCAAACTGATCTAATAAAACCTGTGCATCTTGAGTAGACCATGTGGACGATGGTGTCAAAATTGAAGTCAAAGGCGGCAATTGAAAGATACTATGAATATGAGCAACAACTGACATCTTTACACACTGGTGATGTGGCAGAGGGTCTAAAGAGAAATGAGAATGCCTATATATGCGAATCTTTTGGCCTCGTTGTTCAAACTCCAAATAAAGCTTATCATAGTCCATTACTACAAGACTTACAGTTTGTAGCCATTGTACTCCCAAAATAATGTCCACTCCATTTAGTAGAATAACATAAAAATTTATTTTTACATGATACCCCTAAACATGCAAATTGACTTGAAGGCATTTAGAATTACACAACACATCTTGACCACTTCCTACTAAAATTTGAAATTGTGGAATCTCAACTGGGGTCAATTTAGCTTTCGAGCTACTGAACTCTTTATGAAATTTAATGTACTTCCTCCATCAATCAAGATAAGCATTTGAATATTGTTACACTTAACAATGACCCTAAGAGTCGTTAGGCAGAGATGTCCATGCAAAGCATGCAAGCTTATTTCGGCTACAAGTTCAATGGCCAGATCTACTGCTTGAGAATCAACATTAGCAGTGTCAATCTGCATCACCATTTCCATTTCTAAGATTAGGTCAACTTCATCAGGACTCACTAACAGGTAAAATTGGTTTTTACATTTATGATTAGCATTAAACTTTTCATCACAATAGTAGCAGAGCCCTTTTTCGTGTTTAGGTTTAATTTCAGCTTAGGTGAGCTTTTAAATTGGAGTGGTCATCAATGCGTTCGACAGCTGCAAGCCAGCATTCGTCTTTGTTTTATACCCCAAAGATGTTATGGCAAGAGCCTTAGTAACCAGAGTCGACACCACCCTGTAGAAGTCACTTTGAACTACCATGGCGGCTTGGGAGACACTAACGGGCCAAACAACTTTTCCTTATTAAAACATTGTTCATAAAGTTTCACCAATGACACTGTTTGAAAATATGTCGAAGGTTGAGCAATCATCAATTCGTGTTAGATGTCCTTCCACAACCCCACAATAAAAAACCTTATAGCCATTCATCTGGAAGCCCTGAAACTTGTGTTGAGAGCTCCTCAAAGTTGCTTTAGGGTCGTCATATAACGTCTTGCCAAATCGATGCTGAAGAGCAGAGAGGAATTCAGACTAGGAAAGATGCATATTGTTCTTATGAATCCATTTATATTAACTATACGCAGCACCTATCATATGAAGAGAAGTGATGGTCATCCTTTGGTCCTCGGGTGTTTTATACATAGCAAAAAATTGCTGAACCTTGAATAGCCAATCCTCTACGGTAGATCCATCAAACTTTGAAACCTCAACCTTCATTCCCTTCAGTAAAGGAGAGTCAAGCGAATTGGATGACTCAAAGGATATCCCCTGTCCCTTAGCCATTGAAGGAACCAATTCTTAGCCACTTGCTTTACCGTTGTCGAGACATTGCAGAATAGTCTCGATAGATCGCAAAAAAAGATTCAATGTGCAACAAATATTGATCATTAACAACTTGTGTTGCCAATGTCGCTCGTTTAATCTCGTCATTTTCTGCCTTTAATGTCGCGTATAGCTTCGTCAAGTCTTGTTGTTCTAGTACCTTCCGCCATTGAAGAGTTAGGGTAGGCAATGAAAACACTAATGTTAGGTTTAACAATAAGGAACAATTAACAAATGAAAATGGTAGATTCTTGCATTCGAGACCCAAAAAATTTCTAGTGGAAAGAATGAAGCTCACAAATTGAGAATCCGGAAAGAAAATAAACAATACACACCTCTAACGTACTTCCATGCAAATAGTACTCCAACTAACAACCTCGTGACCCCACAAATATTATTTCCTAACCAATTACATATAATAACCATGCACCCTCAACTCATTACATAGTCACGACTTTAAAAGCTTTTTTTCACGTACTCCTTTCCTGACGTTCTTGACCCACCCATCACCTTTACCCAATTATTCTGTGCCTTCTATCAACTCACTTGTTGTATCCCGGCTCCAACAGAAGTACCGGTGAGTCAGGCAAGGAGTGACTAGACAGAGTGTCATACGCCGACATGTTGGTAGACTAGCCAAAAAGTGTGAGAAATCGTGGGAAGACTTTATAGCTCGTTGACTTCTTCTTACAATGTCGGTTCAGATAAGCCAATGGGGTACGTCATCTAATAACTGTGGCGCCCTCCTTACTAGCTACTGCTTCGACTGGCGAGTGCGGAAGCAAAGTGAATTCTGAAAGGTTTGTGTCTGAAACTGAACTCACACCAGTTTTATTTTTATATATATATATATATATAACATGATGAAAAAAGATAATGATAAAGAAGGTAAATCGTGGGTTCACCGGCACCTCACCGGATGATGTTCGGTCATGGACTGGAGACGTTGGATCAAAATTCTTATCCAGCCAAGGCAACTCCACTGCTGCTCAAGCACCCACTCAATCTCCTTCCGCAACACAAGTCCTTTACACCACAGCTCGTCTCTCTCACTCCCAATTCTCCTATTCATTCCCTGTCACCAGAGGCCAGAAATTCATCCGTCTCTTCTTCTACCCAGCCTCGTACCCAGGTTTTGATCGCTTCAATGCCTACTTCACAGTCAAATCTGGCGGCTTTACGTTCCTTAAGGATTTCAATGCTTCACTCACCGCCGATGATTGGTTGGATCGGCAGCCGTGTTCAACATCCTCCAAAGTTGTGCCCTCGAGACAGTGTACAGGCTAAACGTTGGTGGAAGCATAATCCTAAAAGGGAAAGATACAGGTATGCTCAGATCTTAGGATGCCGACGACGATTACGTGAAAACAAAAAGTTTTCTACCTGCTGATTATGGTACGGGCACTACGCTTAGATTCACTCTGGTTTGTGGTCACACAGCACCTGACCTAGTCTGTCGAACTGAATGCTCTTTGGGAAGGAATAAGTCTCACAACTTGAACTCTAACCTCACTTGGGTAATTCCTGTGTCACATTTCTACTTATATAACCAATAATTCTACTTATAAAAACAGTGACAATAATTAATAAGAAAATCAAATTACTTGTCTTTTACCGTAGAAAAAAGGTAGACCATAAAAAAATTGGAATAGCATGATTCTTTTAAGTAAAGGGCACTCCTACAAAAACTGATTATATATATATATATATATATATCGCCTATCATATGGCTTTCTAACTTCACAAGTAGTCGTACAGCTTCTTCTTTCGGTTCAGTTAGCGAACTTCCCACATTCATCCATTAGTTCTTGCTCGCTTGCATTCTATCTTTCTTTGTATTTCCAAGCTTGGGCTTTGGTTCATCTCACCACTTGCTTACTCCACCAGGCTGACGGTGCTCTCTTTCTTCTTGTTTTTGGGCGTACTTCTTCAGTCGAGAGGTGGGGAATCTTGGACAATGGGCGAAAGCCCGATTCAGCAATATTGCGTGAGTGAAAGTGAAAGATTTGCTAGAGAACTTTGAGTAAGGTGAAATGGAATGCCAAATCAATGAATAGATTCTTTCAATTTATCAACCCGTTTGTCACCGACGCCGAGAACAAGTAATTAACATAAGCTTCCGATAAACAGAGGGTGTATACCCACCAGCAGCCAAATAATCCAATTCTAAACTCATTGAAGGATGGGACCCCAACGTCAGTCATCATTAACTCTTCTTTTCCAGTGGACATGAGGGAACGGACTCCTGGCTATTCCATTCTAGTCCCCGGGTCTCAAATTAGTAGCCAAGACATCTGCAAAATCTCTTTTTCGAACTCGTTCGGTTGGTCAAATTGTTCGAGAAAAATAACAAGAATAAAAATAAAAATGAAAGAATTAAGTATATATATTTAGTTACCTACACTAAAATAAAATAAAAATTATTATAATTTATTTGATTTAACAAATTAACAATAAAATATAAAAGAATGATATCAAAACTATTATATTATTTTTAAATAAAAAATTATTATAATAATATATATTTAAAAATATAATAATTTTTAAATTAAAAAATAGATAAAATATATTCTATATAAATTTAAAAATATAAAATAAATAAAATTATAATAAAAATATTATCTATATTTATTTATATTTAATAGAATTTTTTTATTGTATATTATATATTAAAATATTTGAAATATTCAAAATAACATATTAAATATATTTAAATTTTGAATTTTATTTATATTATTATTATATTTATTAACATATTAATATAATATTTTATGTTAATATAATAATATTTTAATTAAATAATTAAAATATTAAAAAAGAGATGACAAAGAAATAGCCCACGTCTCCACATCTATTTCTCACATATTTTGTCTTTTTCCTATTTTACTGTTCATATCCTTCTTTATCTCACATCAGACTTGTCTTTTTAAGCTTTACCCATGATCAAAGAAAGGAAAAAACACGTGATTTAAACTTCTTCAAGGTTTATCGTGGTTCCTTGGCGTCGGCCGCCGTGGTTGCAGGTAGGAGGTCGATCGTCATCTTCATGCTTCCCTGGACTATGCCGTCAGCCGCCGTGGTTCCGTGGACTTCGATCGTCAGCCACCGTGGTTGTTATGAGGCGGAATGGTTGTTCGAATGGTGACTCATTTCCTCTACATTGAGGGAACACTTGATCTGATTGTTGTACGGATGAAGGGCAATTTTGCCATGTAAACTGTCTTTCCAGGGAGAGAAGCAGCTTTCCATCAGTTTATTGAAGGAGACCACATTACCTTCTCTGCGGGAGAGAGCATTACCGGGGGTGAGGGAGAGTTTGCTCACTCTGCATACCAAATGTGGGAGAGGTAGGTAATCCCTCTCCCATTCCTACTGCTGGATTCTGCGTACCAAAAGATTATGATAATTCAGGTGCCCAGTGAAACGAAATCTCTCTCATACAAATCTTATCTTATGCTTGCCCGAGGGGTCTTCAGAAAGGGACAGTCCTTCTTTCGATCTGCAAGGGAGGCGGAATGAGATTCATGCCGAGAAACGCTTACCTATGATTGACGAATTTCAAAATCTTTAATCCCGTCAGATGAAACCGCAAATCATATGCCGTCGAGGGCTTAGTCCTTGATTCCTTCGATTCCTTTACTGGGTTGTCACCTGCTTCTCCAGCTTTCGCAAGAATTGTGTAGGAGTCATCCTCAGAGAGACTTCCCGAATGACTTTACCGGGGGAGACTTGAGTCGAACTAGGGCATTTGTAGTGGTCGTGCTAGGATGAACTAAGGCATCTTGTTAACAATGAAACTCCTAACCTTAAATCATATAACTGGGGCTTTAACTCCTTCCTTCTGGCCCTCCGGATGTTGTTCCCCTGGTTTGAAACCAGTTGGTTTTGTACTTTTAGAATTCTGCTGATCCCAAGCTTGGTTTCACACTGACAGGTTTGAAGGAAATTTCATTCACCAACCATTCCTTGCATGCCAAACTGGTGAGCTCAAGCTAGGCAGGCTCCTTCTTAGCAATCTAGATAACATTGAACCACATACTGGCTGCCATTAAAACAAAAGGAAAGAACTTCCGGGCTGAGCTTAAGTGAGTTCAGCCGAGGGCAGAGCGGTTGGTTCCGTTTTACGCAAGAGTTAAAGGATAGAGGAGATGTTTACTGCTGCAAGGCTAGACCCAGGGTGACAAACGATGGCTGAAACTGGACGGACGACTGGACCTTAACCTTTGAAGACGAGAATTTCCCCCAGAATAGAGAGCCTAAAAAAGAAGTAAGCGCAAGGGATTCATGAAAAAATTTACCTCCGAGAAAAGTTCCCTTTGAGCCTGCTCGATGAGCGTATCAATGGAATTCCCCGAGCAGACCAACGGATCAAGGCAATAGCTACGCACAGCTGAGGAAATTCACTTCGAGGGGAGCCCGGGAAAACTCAATCAAGGAAAGAAAGAACTGTAAGCTGCTTCTTTGCTGCTACTTCTAGCTTCTATAGGGGCCTTTCCACTTTGGTGTAGTGCTGGAGAGATTAACCCCCACACCATCTGGGCCTGAAACCCAGACGATGCCAAGCCTGGTTATCTCTTTGAGAAGAAGGCTTACCCATTTGTAAGCTTTATTAACTCTCTCTTTGAGAGCAGGAAGCTGGACGTATTGTTCAGCCAGCTTCCTCTGATGATAGGCTGGTGTGAGTTCAGTTTCAGACACAGACCTTTCAGAATTCACTTTGCCTCCGCACTCGCCAGTCGAAGCAGTAGCTAGTAAGGAGGGTGCCAATGTTAGTAGATGACGTACCGTATTGGCTTATCTGAACCGACATCGTAACCAGAAGTAAACAAGCTAAAAAGGCTTCCTACGATTTCTCACACTTTTTGGCTAGTCTACCTACTTGTCGACGTACGACACAGTCTAGTCACTCCTTGCCCAACTCACCGGTACTATCTGTTGGAGCCGGGACAGTAGGCTGTATTGAGTTAAGGATAACACTGGCAATAACGATAAGAGAGTGAGGCAAGCACCTCATTCCTTACATTTTGATACATTGTCATTTAATCAATACTTCTCCATAGATTTGATCATAACAAAAGTAGCGCACTGGTCAAAATTTATACGTTCGTCCAAATGATTTTGAACTCAAATTTTAATAAATACTGATATTTTAAAATATGAACTAATAGTAAAAAAAAAAATAGTCTCTGTAAACTTAGTTAACTACTTTCCATTCATAAGACACTAATAATTTAGCAGAATAAAAGTTCAAAATGCCTTAACCTTAGACTATACATCAACTCTTTCGTTGAGAAACGCCTACGAAAAAACTTAGGTCTTATTTAAAGAGATAATACACTTTGTATAGAAATGAGGATTAAAATAATTAAATAAATAAACCTTAATATAATAAAATTATATGATCAGTCATTATATTTGGTATAATATTGAAATAAATGAACAATATATTCATTTCTATGTTTAGTTTGGTATCAATTAAACATGAATAAAAGAATAATAGCACCTTGGGATCATTTTTCGATGTTAGAATCTCGATCCTTTGAACACCCAATCTAAATATGTAATTAATTTGAATTTATTAAAGGGTTTTCACATATATAGAGATGAAAAGCTAAGTCACCGTAAATAGTATAGCTATAGTATAGCTAGCTAAACTTGGTGGTAAGTTTGGACCTCTTTATAAATGAACATACAAGCGACATTGTTTGAACCTCTTGACAACATGCCCTCAATAATAGCTTACATAGGTGGCATTGTTTTAGATTTATAGTACAAATATTTCTAGAGATAGAATATAGGGTACTTTTATGGAGAGTTTTTGAATTTTTTTTAGCACTGATTAAATAAGCTTGAAATTCTAACTCTAATTATTTAATAATTGATAACTAAGGATCAAAGTGCATCAAAGTTCAACCTCTTGATAGATCTCTCCATTGAAACACAAAAGAAATGTGAAAGCTTCCAATTCATATCGTCTAGGGTAAACATCATTTGCTGCAAATTCTAGAGTATTTATATGAACAGTCAAATAAGTCTACATGCTATGATATTTACTATTTATAAATCAGGACTATTAAATATTCATCCAATAATCTAAATCAATATAATAGAATCTACAATAATCCTATTAACTTCAGGCAATCCGGTCTTCACTCAAACGCAGCAGATGCAGGTGGTGGAGGGTCAACTAGAAACAAATCAAGAAGCTTATCAATGGATGTGTATTTATAAGAAGAATAGATCTTGGAAGCCTCAATGTAATGTTCTTCTTCCAGCTCAAAGTTCACAAGGTCTCCTCTTACAAATATACTGTGGATGATGGACACAGGAATATTTTGCGGAGAAGGTAAGGCTGCAGCATCATCACAGAGAGTTTAATTACCATTAACTTATTTAATAGTAATTATGTGAATTAACATAATATAAAAAAAAATACTATTTTGATCTCTCACTTTTGAACTTAGTCTCATTTAAGGACAAACTGCTTTTGGTCAAATTTGGAAAAGTAAAGGACTGTGTTTAGATTTTCAATTCATAGAGGACCAAAATTAGAATAAGTTGAAAATTAGAGGATTATTTTGAGACTTTCAATTTATAGTAGACCAAAATATAATTAAGTTTAAATGTGAAAGATCAAAATTATATTTTTTTTTGGCAGAATATATAAACATTCAAACAATATTTTGGCAATGACATATTATAAGTTTTAGGTTCATGCTTTTGTAATTTTCTTTTGAGAAAATAAAATGAGACAAAATAAAGATGAAAGGACAATATAAAAGCCATAATTTACAGGAGTTAGTAGACTATTTACTCAAGGATGTGAAATTTTCAATAACACTCAAATTAGTAAATTTTGGTTCAATGTGAAACTTCTATTTAAATTAAAATTTTTTGATGAAACTGTATTAGGATAGTATAAGATATTTTAATTAGGTTCAAATGTATTGATTGATAATATCTAAATTATTGATTAATAACGCATTATTATAATTACTTGATTATACAAATTCTTGCAATCTTAAACAATAATTCCAATATAAATTAATGTAATAAAAGTAATTTTTCTTGGCTTAAATAGTCATCAAATCCCTCTAATTCTATGAAACTAAGGGACAAAAATAAAATTTGAAGTACAGTTAAAGGACTAGAATAGAACCAAATAAAATTAAGATCATGAAAGTGAAACCTAAAATAAAGTTAAAGAACCAAATTAAAACCAAATGAAATAAAGAACAAAAGTAAAACATAAGTTAAGGAACTAAATTGGAACTTAATAAAATTAAGGGATGAAAATGAAACTTAAAATTAAATTAAGGAATAAGAACTTTTGTTTGCATAAGATTTAATACTTGGCAAGTATTTTGGAATACTGGATCATTATTTGTTAGTGTTACAATCATTTAGCATTGGCATTTAAAGAATCTAAACTCATTTTTTCGACAAAAAATTGAAAATTAAAACCAGGAGGTATTCAAACATCAATCTCAAATTCTTAAATGTCAATAGCCATGTACCCATCATTTTAGAGAAAATAATATTTTGGTATTCAACTTATTAATTTAATTTATTTTAGTCCCTCACTCATTTTATATTTTTAAATGGTCCCACACTGATTATAAATTATCACTTTTAATCTATTCATATGAGTCAATGGCATTTAGCTCGAGGAACTATAAATGATAACAATATTCACAGTGAAACACTAAGAGCAACAATTTTCAATCGATAGAAGACCATTTTAAAAAATAAAATTAAATAATGGACTAAAATGGCAATTCGATAACAAGTTAAGGACCAAAATGATATTTTTCTTAATAATTTTATATACTTTTTCTTTGTGACACAATCATAGAAATAAATGGTTATGTGAGTGAAAAGTCTTACTCTTAGACTGCTTGACAATGTCTTGTTCTGGAACGAAAAGCTTATTGAATTTCCTTTCAGTCTTCTTCTCCCACAGTGATATCAACTCATTTTGTGTTATAACATTGTCGGAGCAGCGATACACAACAATGCGATTACATGTTCTTGGATCATTTGCCACTTTGACGGTGTACATGGCAATGTCTTCCTCATAATTTAGGATCACTGTATATTGATAATGCAATTTCACAAGGTATTATTGAAAAAGAAAAAGGAAAAAAAATATTTTTTCAGTTCCTCACTTATCGCAAAATTGTTATTTTGGTTCCATGTTAGTTATAATGCTCAAAATGGTTTCTAACTCATTAAAAAATGTTACACTTGGGCTCCATTTTCAGAAATATATGACAATGTATCTCTTGCATTAATGATGTGGATTATAGAAAAATATGACAACGGACTCCTACATTAATGTTGCGGGTCATTGGATCAAAATCTAACAGTCTATACTTTTTCGTACATATTAAATTAAAAAATCTAAAAAAAGTATGGAATATTAGATCAAGATTCATTAGTTCATATTTTTACTATAGATTCTACATTGCCGTAGAAGATCAACTCTCAAAAACTACTATATTTAATCCCTTAACTTTAGATTTAGGGTTATGGTGGGGGGATTAAATTAAAGCTGTTATATTTGGTGCACTCACAATTTTGAGTACAAGACAAAATTTTACCATATGTTGCTAATTACTAAAAGCTAATTGTATATAAGTTTTTGAATTTATTTGTTAATTTATATAGTTTTGTTATTTTAAATATTAACCTAAAAAATAATAATCTTAGCATTACATAACAATATTATAACTGAGTGTACCAAATATTTTACCTTAAATTTGTTATTTTATTGAGAAGTAAAGGACTAAGTGTAACATCGTATGGATTTTTAATAGAAAAATTCTTGAATTTTATAAATACCTTTTATTAGTAATTTTAACCAAAATTAAAACATTTGGCTAGTACATAAAGAATCCTATTGACCCCATCAAACAAAGTGAGGCATACTTCTTAATCCAAACATATTTTTCGATTTATAAAGAATTTTTTTGGATGATTAAAAGGTCAAATTTGCTAAAATTTACTTAATTAGAAAATGCAAATGTAATTATTAATAAAATCTTTTTAAATTTCTAAAGCATTTTTAATCATCAATTAAGAGGATAAACACAAGAAAAATACCATTTTGGTCATCCACTTTTGAACTAAGTTTCATTTTGATCTCCATTAACTGAAAGTCTCAAATTGGTCATCTACTTTTAAACTTAGTCTCATTGTAGTTCTCTACAAATTTTAGTCTCAAAATAATCTTCAACGTTTCAAGATCTAACACAAAATAGTCTTTTTCTAAATAAGACAAGGAGAACTATTTTGAGTTAAATTTTGAAAAGTGAAAGACTATTTTAAAACTTTAAGGATTATAATAAAACTATGTTCAAAAGTAGAGAACTATTTTGAGATTTTCAATTTATTGAGAATCAAAATGAAATTAAACTTAAAAGTAAATAACCAAAATAACATTTTCATGAATAAATACTTTGGTTTCACCTATGCCATAAACAACAATGGTCAAATTTAATTTGTTAATATTTAATTAACTGAGAGCAAATGCAGTTAGTAATAAAATCATTTAAAAATTATAAAAAATTTTCAATCATCAATTAATTGAACTAAAATATAATTTTGGTCTCGTACTTTTTGTCGCAAGATTATTTTGGCCCTCCAAATGCAAAAAGTGTCAAATTAGTCAATTGGATCCTTTATAAGGACTATTTTGATCTTTGGAGACCATTAATTGCTGAAAGGCTTTATCTTTTATACGGCTAATTTGATACATTTCATTTTAAAAGAACAAAATTACCTTTAGAGACCAATAGTAATAGACCGAAATGTCATTTTACCCATTTCATGAATTACACATTAATAGGTGATATGAATTCCTTGCATTTGGATTTTAAAATGGTGGTGAATTTGATAGAATTTTAATTGCTTGATAAATATTTAATGGTCTAAATATTGATAAATTATTAAAACTTATTTAAAGTTTCTTCTAATATTTATTAAAGTCTAAGCCATTAAATAAATATTTAATGGTTTACATTCTCTTATAAAATCCAAAATTGAAAATAATTGAATACCTTTGGTTTCGCCAGTGCCGTAGACAACAATGGTATCTTCTTTTAAGTTTGGATGAAGCAGAAAGTTGACAAAGTAAGCAGCAAAGCAATTTGCAGACACAAAAGTGTATGGAATTCCAGCTTTCTCAGTAGCCCTTCTGATTTGCCTCTTCTTGTCAAGGAAAGCTTGAAATGGAGGAAGAGGGTTTACTTTATCCTCTTCCACACCAAAGTCTGATGGAATAAACCTCTGCAATTAAAATTCGACAAAAACTTTATTTTAATTTTTTATTTGTCATTGAATTATTATTATTTTGAGCTAAGTCATATTAATTCACTTGAAAGAACAAGAGTGACAATTTTCAATCAATGAATGACCATTTTAAAAAATAAAATAAGTAATGAATCAAAATAGTAATTCAGTTATAACAAGGACCAAATTGATATTTTTTTTAATAAAATTCTCTTTTATAACTTATACATGAAGTTGGAAATAGGAAATTTACTCTTTCAAAACTGCTATATGGGTTCTAAAATGTAAAAAATATGTATTTTAAATTAAAAAATATCAACCCTAAACATCAAGCACCAAATACTTCTTACAAGAAAAATGTCATTTTCTTATATTTATTTAATTTATTTTAAAATATTACCAATTTCAATTTCAAATATAAATTAAAATATATATATTAATATTCATTTTAATAGAGTTGTGTTGACCTATGTTCCTTTGAATTTTCGGCCAATTTATCTAATTTTAAATGTTCATTTAAAAAAATTCAGTCAGATCCAGCTTTAAATGTGGGCCAGATTAATTCATTAATGCATCACGTGCTTATATGTCATTAGAAAACATCAAAATTGTACGTAGGGTGATAATTTGGTCATTTCAGTCAAAAAGAAATATTAAATTGGTCTTTTATAATTATTTATTTTTTTAAAATTAATTGTAATAAATTAAATTTTAAAAAATTTTATTTTTTAAAATTAATTTTTTTATTAATTTAAATAAAATAATTTATTTTGTATAAAATTAAATGTATAAAAAATTAATTTTTCATAAATTTAAATTTAAAAATAATTAATTTATTACAATTAATTTATAAAAAAAATTAAATTATTATAAAATGTAAAAATAAAAAGCTAATTTTATTTTCTTGTCAATTCTAACGTATAAAAATAGAGAAAATCTGGATCACTCATTCTTTTGGCTCTATACATACATAAACGAACCATTCATTGGCTGAAATGTCAGACAATTATTGAACCAACTTTTGTCGGTTAATAATATTATAAATGTATATATAAGCGTCCCATTCGTTTTCTGAAATGTCAGACAATTATTGAACCAACTTTTGTTTTTATTTATTAGGGAGCTAATTACGGAACTGAAATAATTTTTCTTCTTGTAGAAAACAAAAATAATGTTTTAACCAGAGTTCTTGTCCATAATGTCATGATGATAAGAATATTATGTGTTTAACTTATGACATAATAATTTGTAAATATTGATAATATTTCATTATTTTAATAAAATTATTATTATATTCTTATTCATTAATTATATAAAATTAATTTAATTCTTTTAAAATTTATTAATTTATAAATATTTTAATATTTAAAATATTCATTCCATAAGATATTATTTTATATTTAATAATTAACTATACGTTATAAAATTTGAGAACATAATATTTCCGTAAACATAAAATTATCACTATTTGATAACTCATTATATCAACTTATAGATTACAAAGATGAACATATATATATATATATTTACATTCTTCAAATAAATAGTTTTAATTCAATCAGACAGAGGACACAAAGTAGTGCAACCTCCACATTAATTTATACTACTTATATTTGCATTGAAAGCAATGAAAGGAAAAAAAAAAAAAAACACAAAAGATCAAAGAGAATAGAGAAAGAAGAAAAAAAAAAGACAATTAAAGAGAATATATATATTTATTGAGAAAAATATTAAATTAGTTATTTGCTTTTATATTTTGTGATAACTTAGTTTTTTATAAATTATTTGTGTTAAATTAATTCCTCACAATTATTATTCGGTGCAAATTTAATTCTTCATTAATCCCTAATCAATAAATCAGTAGGACAAAAAAAGATTAGTTTTGCTCAAAATAGAAATTACAAAAAATTGATTTGGTATGATTAATTTGTGAGAAATTAAATTATCACAAAATATAAAATTAGAAAACTAATTTGATTCCTCTCTCAATATTTATCCAATACCTTTATATTACCAGCAACTTTGATGGCATCTATGATTTTGAGCTGATCCAGCACTTGAGGGAATGCCAGTGTGCTTATCACAATGTCTACTTGCTGAATTACTGGTACAATCTGCTCATGCTCAATTTCTCCCTGCACTTTCACTTAATTTATAAAAATATACAATTCCACAAGTTCAACAATATCTATTCAATTTACTCACAAAGAACATGTATTTTATATCAAATGGATTCTTTGCAAGTTGGTATTTTTAACTGCAGCTGCAATTGTTTAAATAATAGTCTTTATTAAATCATGTTTTTAGATCTTTTATAGCTATTACAAAAAATTTTTAAAACAAGAAAAATATTCCTGACTTATTACTAAATTGTTATTTTTATCCCTAACATATATTAACTTCTAAAATAGTCTTTAACTTATTAAAAATTATTATTTTTGGTTCTTTATGAGTTAACAAGATTTACTTTAAAAGACTACATATAATAAATATCTAAAAAGTTGGGAGCACGAAAAGTAAAAATTTTTTATTAATAAGAGATTAAAAGTGACAATTTTTAATTAACAAAAAATTATTTAAGTTTTGCAAAATTACTGATTTTGTCTTCTAAACTTTAAAAACCAACTACCAGATTTTACAGATCCGACAGTACTATGAGAGTGAGAGAGAAGAAACCTGGACAAGAGTGACACCCATAGATTTGAACTCTTCCCAAAGCTGTAACTTTGAAGGAGGAGAAGAGGAACTGAGAGGGCGAGTATACACCAAAGTTGGATGGCCCATGGAGATGCTTGCCTTCACCATATACTTCCCAAGGTACCCAGTTCCTCCAAATATCAGAATCCTGCTCTTCTCATTGCTCTCCATATATATTATTTTCTTCTCTCACCTTTCTTTCTTCCTTTGCTTTATCTTCTTCTGCACTTGTGGTTTCTGCTTCAGCATCAATATATAGAAGCGGAAAGTAATTAGGTTAGTGTCTAGGATAAAACATGAGAGTACTACATATATATATATATATGAATTGAGAAAAATATAATTTTAGTCCCTTATTTTTAACTAAAATATCAATTTAGTCTTCCAAAAATAGAAAGTATTAAATTAGTCCTTTAAAGATAAATTAATTAATTAATTGTATCTTAAATTGATATTTTAGGGACTTTTATTTTGTGGAGGGTTTTAACTTTGTATAACCTTTTTGATACTTTCCATATTTCAATGATCAAATTGATCTTATAACTAAAAGTTATGGATTATAATTGTATTTTTCTTTATATGAATTATTAGGCAATAAGATGGTATAAGATATGTATAGCTTATATTATATTTTGTTGCACCAAGCTATTACATACAAAACTATTTAATCATATTATTCTGTGTTTTTTGTCAATAAGATGAAGATAATGTCTTTCTATATAAGTATTGTTTTCTCCTCCTTTAAGAGATACCAAAATTACAAATTAAAGTCTTTTCCTTTTTTTATTCATAGAATTACATTTTTTTTTAGGAAATCAAAAGATACAATTCACTAAATATATTTTCACTGATATTTTACATTTATTATTTATGTAATATAATAAGTATTAGAAATGTTTCAAACTAATATCAAAGAATCATTTTTAAAATTTATAATAAATTAAATTGATGATTTTCAACACAGTATAAATAACATTACAATAAAAATACGAGGGATACAATGTTAAATTATAGGATTAGGTCATATTATTTTTTTTAATTTGATATTATAATTTGAACCTATTAAATTTACATATATATTATATATACAAAGTTAAATTTATTCTATATATACATTTGTTTATACATTTTTGTACATAGTAAATATACAATAACATAGCACAGCATAATTAAGATCAAATGTCAATATGTTATTTTTAACTAGATTTTAAATAATTGTCTCTAAAAACACTCTAAATGTTTTTGAGATGTTGATGAATAAAAATACTATTTATAATACTTTATAATTATGTTTTTTTCTTTTTGCAAATTGGGAGTTACATAATTTTATGCTTTATCAAATAAACTTTTTAACTTTTTCTAAAATGCTCATTCCAGCTATTTATCAAACTATCAAAATATTGTCAAGTAATGATATATGTTATTAGTGTATCTTTGTTCTACATTATATAAGTAATGAGTATATACAAATTTCTTTAAGGATATTTAAGTCATGTAATTAATATTAATATATAGAGTTAATACATAATATAATACTCATTCAATTTTAAACTTATTTTTAAATTTAAGAAGGAGAAAGTCATGATATTACTAACAACTTAATCGCATTTAGTTTAATTCAAAAGTTTAAAGGGAAGACTTTTATTTTTTTAAAATTATAATTTTTTAAAAGAAAATATAAAAAATTTTGGGCGGAGTTTTTTTTTTGTCCACTAGCTTGGTGATGATAATCAAACCATGTTAGGTATTTATTGTATAAATACCATAAAATATATAACAATGAAATTCTTATTAATATATTCTGAATTTTATAGTAAATGAATTATTAATTTATTAATTTTCTAATACATGTTTTGTTATTTATATCATTTACGAAAGCTCAAAAATACATTTTCTAATATGTTGTATTTTTTATAAAAAGAATTAATATTATCCTTGAGAGTATTTTGTTTATATGTGAACTTCAAAAAGGTTTATTTACATTTTTATAATAGAAATTAATACCTCTACCGCGTTATATATCATTTATGATATATCACACTACCCTCTTTGTGAATCACTCAAAGAAGAGGACACTAACTTATCATGAAAGATATATTGTGGTAGCAGAATTAGTGGTGGTCGCGACAATGACAATAGGGATGGTAAAGGTAATGACAATTAAATTGCAATGATGATGGTGGTACTTGAAGTGAAAATGGTCAGAGATGACAAGTGGTTCTTAATCTCGGAATTCTCACAGAGACTATTTTATTGGGGGCATATATTTAAAAAATATTTTTTCATAAAAATGGAAATAGGAAAAAATTCTCACTTAAAAAAATTTGAAAATAGAGACAAGGATCATACCCCTTGTTCATGGGTTCTTGTTCATGTCAATTCTATATAAATATTTTTTTAATATATAAATTAATTTTTGTTTTTTTAATTTCACTAGTTATTAATTTATAATTATAATAATTAAAAGTTAAAAATTCAATTTAACTTAAAATATAATTTTACTCATTATATAATAGTCTTCTACTTTTTCGAGACTTAGATAACATTATAAGATTATTTTCAAAATAAGTCAGAGCTATGATCACATTATAATAGAGAATAGGAAGTAAATATTAGAAAAAATAATATTAATTATTTTTAAATTAGGATTAAAGATAAACATAGAAATTAGAATTATTTAAATAATTTTATTTTAAATTTAATTATCTTTTATTAAACTTTTTATTTATATAAAATAAACAAAGAGTTTGAACTTTATATATATATATATATATATTCAATTTTTATAAAAACATTCAAAGACCCTATGAAAATCCACAGCGATATGGGGATGAGAGAAAAATTTTCCGTGAGGTGGAGAATAAAGATAAGAATGAGTGATATAATTGATGATATAGATAGGGAGTAAAGAGGTACTCCCCGTCCCTACCTTGCAATATTATCATCCCTAAATATTGTGTGACAATAATAGTTATAATAATTGATAATAACAAAGCTCTAACACTTATGAGTTTTAAATTTTTATATAATTAATTTAAGGCTTTTGAAAATCTAATTTATTAATTCCCTAAGCTTGGTGTGGAAAATTAGGTGAAAATAAAATTTTGAATAAATAAGAAGAAATTAGAAAAGGGAAATAAGAAAGGTTAAGGTTAAGTCAAGTGGAACTTCTACTTACAAAATAGGTTGGCTCAACTGGTCTAAACAGTGCCATTCTTCGGCCTGGGCACATGTTCAAATGCCCCTGTAGTTTCCAAAATTTGTGTGCTTTTTCTCTTTAACTTCAAATGTTTACACTAAAATGACTAAAATGCCCTTCATCCTTTCTTCCCTATACCTGTCCATTCAATGTTGTTGTGCTATTTTTGTTTTTTTGTTTTTTTGTTTTCTGTTGTGAGTGTGTGAGGAATTTTGATTATTTGAATTTGAGAATTTAAATCTATTGCATTTTAAAAAATTTAGACCATTAAATTTTCATTTAATATTTCAAATTTTAATATATCTTACATAGTTTTCAACAACTTTTTAAAATATATACTATTAAATTTTTATCAAATAATATATATTTTATCAAATTTACCTACATTTAAATTTTTAACTTCACCAAAGCCATTTTTGCATGGAGAGTAAGAGACCATTAGGTCGATCTGAACTAAGCTAAAGCTCTTCCTTCAATCTTTTGCTATTTTCATACCCAAGCCATTGTTCATGTCAAAATTGATTGGTTAATTGATTAACCCAAGAAATTAAATTAATAATAAATTAATGGTAATCCACAATATATTGAAAAATATATCAACAGGTATTGCTTCATTATGGTGCTTCCATTCTCTTTTCTTTCGCAATAGAAGATTTTCTTGAGGATTGAATGCCTTGTGGATGCTCATCTTTTCTGGGTGTTAAGGAAGTTAAGAACTTTAATCCTTAGGACACCAGGAAGGTCAAAATTAGAAAAAGTATTGTGAAATTTCTGGCTTTGGAATTTAGTACATGTAGGGAGGGATAAACTCACATACATGGTGTAAGAGTGAATCCATGCATAGTTTATTCATGGAGATTGATGGTTGGTGAACTTAATTGAGTAACTCTTACTAGTTTCTCTATCATAGAATGAGTCATTTTAATGGGAGGTGGCTTGACTTAGTAATAATTAACTTCAAAAATTTTTTTTTTGCTTTACACTATAGTTAGGAAGTTTATGGCATAGATTAGTTGAAGATAATTTCTCTTAAAAGAAAATAATGAAAAGTAATAATTTGATCCTTGGGTGAACAATAATCTTATTGGCTCAACTAGCTCAATTTGGCTCGGTCACATTGGGTCAAAGTGGCTAGACCAACTTTTAAAAACTTACATATTCGATTGGGTCGAGTTGAGTCTAATGACCAAATCCCATAGTGACAAAAGACTCAACTAGGTATTAATTTTTTATATTTTATAATTTATCTTTATTTTATTTAAACTAATTTTTTTTTATAATAAAATTTTAAAAAATCAATTCTTTTAAACTTTTAATTGTTTTTCCAAATTCTAAATTTTTTTCAATTCCTTTATATTTCTTTTCAAATCTTTATTATTTAAAATTTTTCCTTTTGAAAAAATACTTTCATTAATAAATCTTTTTTTAGTTTTCAATAAAAAAGGGACTCACGTAACTCAGTTGAACCCATCTTGGTCCTGTCACTAATCGGGCCTCGGTCACAAAAATGTGGCTGTGTCTAAAATTGGTAAAGATACATTAATTTTAGTTTCTATTTACTATATAAATATACATGACTTCTTCACATAATAGTCATTTATTATAAAAATACATCACAAAATAAACATATGCTACTTAAGCATCACTACAACTTCTTAAACTAGTGGCCCTGTATCTTGTGGAGCATTTTGTACACGTAGAATTTTGTTGGATACAAATGATGGGTAAGATAAATATCTCAATAGCTAATCACAATTGAAAACATAGAATTCCAACCTTAAAACTTACAATTTATCAAAAAGGACTATACATAGTTTATGCTACATACAAGATCACTTTAACAATTGCATAAGGACTTTACGTGGTTAATTACCTCAATATTGTTCTATACCAACATAAGGGTCTACACATAAACATACCAAATAGTTTCATCATAATGTAATTGCCATCAAACAACTACAAATTAATTGTCATCAATCATAACATAATTGCCATCAAACAATTATGGTATAGTTAACCATCAAGTAGTCCAAAGTGCAATTGTCATCAAACAATCAAAACATAATTGCCATCAAACAATCAATTGGTATAATAAAATACAAGCTTTAAGGATGACGATTAACTGCCTAAGTTTCAAGTTTATTCTTTATAAGGTGTCCAATTCCTTCTTTTTTGTTTTTTGTTTAGTTTAGACGGGGGAAGGAAAATGAAAAATGCACATGCTCTATAAAGGGTGGAACACAACTTCTAACCACTTAAATTAATGTTTGTGAGCCCTACGTGAAATAAATTTAACTAATGTTTGTTGTAACTTTTTTTAACATGTAGGGCTCACATATTTAATTCTAACTATTTTAATTAAATTCATATTTAATATGTATGTCTACGCCCATCTATTTTTTCTACATTCCTTTTGCCTACAATGAAATAAATGGTTAAAACTATATTATTTATTGACTTATTTATTTTATTTTATTTTTATTGTTTATATTGTCCTTTTCATTAATAGTATTATTATCATTGTTACTATTCTTATGGCCATATTCTATTTCAATTGGCTAATTTAATATAAACGTCCTTATGAATGAGTGTTATGGGGTGCCTAACACCTTCCCCACACTCAAATAGACTACTGAATTCATCTATGTTTTCATAGACTACTTTGCCTTTCCTTTTGTTTTAAATTGATTTTCCAAAGTTTTCTGTTAAAAATTTTGGTGGCGACTTCTGTATATTGATTTTTAAGATTCATTTTGGAAATTAATTTAAACCCTCTTTTTATTTTTTCTACCAAAAGGTCAGTTACTACAATATGTGTATTTATTTCTGCTCTAAAATAAGCATTTCTTAATAATTATACTCCTTAAGTATAAATTTCAATTATTTCATCTTTTATGTCTAATTTTTCTATTTCTTCATTTATTAATGTTTTATTTATTAGTGGTATCTTTAAAATTCCTTCTATTTGTTTTACCTCTATTGGATGTTTTTTCTGTAATATTACATATGCATATTTTTCTTTTTCCTTAGATTTTATCATTTGTCCTAATCTTGTCATAATTCCTTACTGTCTTAAATCTTGTGATGTTATATCCAACTCTTTATTTCTTATTTTATTATATTGTTTTTAGCTAAATTGCATTCTTCTTTCTACTAAACCTTCTTTTGCATTTTTATATTCTTCATATTGTTCATATTCTTGTTCACTTCCTTGTTCTTGTATTTCATTACTAAATTCTCCTTGAATCATATTAATTTCATTTTCTTTTTCGATATAGTCATATTCTGTATTTTCTGAACTACTCTCAGTCTCTATAGTCATTTTAAGGATTTCTAAATTTGAATTATCTATCTCATTTTCTAAAATTTCATTATACTCTATTGGTTATAATCCATAATCTTCAACTCTATTTATTTCTACTAAGTCTGAGGTTATTAGTATTTCAACTAGTCTATTTGTTTCATAACTTGTTTCGATTCTTGATCTTGAAAGACTTTGTCCAGTTTCTGGTCAATGTTCTTGTATACTTCTTATAAGATTTATATTTATATTTACTTTAGTAGGTGTATTTATTCTAATACTTTTGCTTCCTGGTATATTATTATATTCTAATCTTCTGGGTTTTCATAATGACATATTTCTCTTGTATTATCTGATTCTAATTGTAATTGCCTTGATATTGTTATTCTTGCAGAATCTAATTTCAATTCTTCTAATACTAGCATAAAGTTTTTTATCTATAGTTATTTTTCCTTGATTTCTTTTATAGATATATGTTCATTTGAAAATACTAGTCCTACCATTCCTATTATGCTTATTATTCTACTTCCTCGTGGCATTTTTATTCCTTTAAGTTTTTGATAAATTACTAAGGTTTAATTCATATTCATCACTGCTCTCGATATTGTGAAATTTGTATTTATTGTAAATTTTAATTTATGATTTATTAAGTTTTCATTTATTCTCCTATGATACTATTTGGTATACTATCTATTATTAATTACAAAAATATTAGAATAAATTATGAAATAATTTTTTATCGAAACTAAACTGTGTTTTAGAAAGAACTCTGCCATATTTCATGCAAAGATATTTTCTAGTGCTTCAAATGCATAAACCTTCTCCATTGAGTTTAGTTCAGCACAACCTTCTTTCATTTATCAAAGTAATTAATAATTTGTTGGTAATTAACTTATAGGATCATAACGATTTGACTATAATTTCTAAAAATAATTCCCTTAATTTCCTATAATGAACTTAGAATTCCATACTTTAATCTCTTGTTATTCTTTGTTTGTTGTTGGAGGTAGTAAATCTACTGAGCGAGATTGATAATAAGATCTTTAGAACATATAAACAATGGTCTTTTTTTAATTGAAAATATTTGGAAATACAAAGAGTACAAGGGAAACTAGAAGGTTACAAATGCAAAAATAAATTTAACAAAAAAAAAAAAACTGAAAAATTACATATTAGTAGAACTAAAGAAAGATGGAATATGAGTAGAAATTATAGCATTACTAGAAGCAAAGTATGATATAGTAGAATACAACTAGAATGTACAAACAATAATATAGATAGAAGAAGAAGACATATAAATTATCCATTTTATTGTTGGTATTGTTAATTTAAGTAAATTTTTACATAGTTTCTTGATTTTTAATATTATTTTGTTTACTTCCTCATCCCATTGCCATTTAGGTTTTTCTCCAGCTAATTTTGATATTTTTTATGTATATTTAGATAAATGTGGAATAAAATTTCTTGCTTGGTTGACTAAACCTAAACATGATTGTAATTCCATTTTTATGGTTATTTCAGGAATTTCTTTTACTTTTTTTCTCATATGTTCTTGTAATTCTACTCCATCATTGGTAATATAATATCCTCGAAATCCTATTATACTTTTTCTTAACTTTGCTTTCTTTGGTAATATATTTAATCCTTTAATTTCTATTAAATCCATAAATTTTAGTAAGTGATCTTCATGTTCTTCTTTATTACTTGAAAAGATTAGTATATCATCGATATATATGACCGCAAAGTCTCTAATTGGGATTAATAATTTTATAATATATTCTTGAAATATACTATGACTATTACGAAATCCCATTGATAAAACATTCCATTCATACAGGCCTTCTAAGGTAGTAAAAGTTGTATAGTTTTTACTATTTTCTTCTAATTTTATTTGGAAAAATCCTGATTTATAGTCAAATTTACTAAATATCTATATTCCTTTTGATAGATTAAATACTAATTCTATTTTTTTTATAAGGTACCTGTTCCTTACTTCTATTTCATTTAATTTTTTATAATTTATAACCATTCTTGATTTTTCTCTTTTTTCTGCACTATGTTTTATTACTATCATGGGAGGTGAGTAATAATTTGACCTACTTTCTTTTATTAAATCATATTTTTTCATTTCCTTGATGCGCATAGTAAATTCTATTTTATCACTTTCTATCTAGGGGTAAGATTTACTAGTTATTTCTTTGCTATAATCTAGTAGTTTTATTTTTACAACATGTTTTGATTTTTCCTAATGTATTAATGGATTATCATCATAATTTTCTAATAATTATTGTTCTGTAGTTTTTGCTTCCATATGTGTTATCATTCGATTTGTTTCTTTATTTCTATGGGCTATCATTAGAAACAAATTGAACTTCGTTTTCATTTCTCTTTTTACTAAATATTGTATTTGTTCTATTATATGGGTTTAATACTCTTATTGCCCAAGCTTCATACTTACATGGTGTTGTTAGTACTAGAGCTTTTTAGGCAACATGTAGTGACATATATTATTCTTAAAAGTCCATTTTTAATATTATATATAGTGTTGATTCATTATATTGTTATAATATTGGTATCTTCAATTCATAGTCTCTTATTTGTATTGAAATATTTTTTGCAGATAATTTTATCATATGAATTTCTTTTCCTACACTATGCATCCTAATTGGTTTATCATTTTTCCATAATTCAGATGATAATATGTTATATTTGGTTGATGTCATATTTGCTCTTGTGTCTATCATAGCATGATATTTTTTAGATTGATACTTTTCATAATTAAATTTTATCAAAATATAATAGAACTTCATTTTATATCAACTTTATTTTTTCTAATATCACTACTTGTTAATATATATTTATTAGTATTATATTTTCTTGAATTCTTTGAGGTTTAAATTTTTTTAAGAAATCTCATTAATATTAATTTGTGTCTGACTGTTATTTATTTTAGTTTCTACTCATAATTTTAATTTTATTATATCTCTTTTCTTAAATATTATAGTTTATATATATATATATATATGTATGTATTCAAATATGTATACATATGTAAATACAATACATAGTTTACCTATCATTTGTTACTTTTTAATTGTAATTTAAATAAAAGACAAATTTTTTCAAAAAATTAATAACCCAACAAGAATATTTTTTTTACTACAAAAGAAAAGGAGCTCTAGTGAAAACTAAGAAAGAGAAATAAAGAAAATTTTTCATAAACATGAAATAAAATTGTTATTTTAGTCTTTTATTTTTTGTCCTAATAATAATTTAGTTATCCACAAATTTATATTGATAAAATTAAATTTTAAAAGTTTAAAAATAATAAAAAATAATCCCTCCAAAAAGTTAGGAGGAATTGAAATCGTCTGCCATCAAGGGGTTATAGTGGACTGTTGTAGCCCATATCCAAATTGTTCTTTCTATCCTTCGTTGCCTATGTTGCCACGTGTCCCGATTTTAAATTGAGAGCATAGCACACAATCACCGCTCACTTTTTAATAATGGCGTGCTCCACAGTGGCGAAGTGGAGGGGCGGCTGATGACATGATCCCCACTTACCCATATTGTTTAAAAGTTTTAATTTATTATATTTTAAAAAATTTAAATTATTAAATTATTCAAATGTTAATATATATAAAATAATATTTAACAATTTTTTAAAATTTGAATAATTAAATTTTTGTTTAAAAATTTAAATTTTACTAAATTTACATGTATTTAAAATTTTAAATTCACGAAATTCAAATATGCCCTCAACCCCAATATTCATATTTTACATATGTAATTATGTTGTTGGCCTAATGTAAATGATTAAATTTTCATTTTGGCCCCCCTAAACTTTTTAAAAAAGTATTATGGTGACTTCTCAAATGTAAGTAAAATTCAATTATTTCCCTTTTAAACTTTTTAATCTCTACTCTTTCCTCCTTTAGAGTTATTCTAAGTTATTTTATTATATTTAGTTTAGTAAAGTCATGTCTCTATACTTTATTTTACTTTTTATTTACTTTAAGTCACTAGCTTTTGTTATTCAATTTTAACTCAATCATAAATATAGACACAACTTTGAACAGAAATTTCAATCTTCAATAGCTATGTATACTTTACAGATTTACTTCATCTTCTTTATTTTGGTCCCTTTTGTATAGTCAAAGTTTGCATATTTCTCAATCACTTGAGCTATTTGAAAACTTTATGGCTATGCCTTTATTTCATTTTTGAGTATCATAATTTATTAATTTTTGGTTCATTACTCATAGTTTATATTTTATTTATACCTAATATCTCAATTTTTTTTTTTGTTTATACATTCACATCATGCCGCACAAAACTATTGTATGCCAGCACTTTATTAATAATTTTTTCTACTATATTACATATTTTATTTATCCTAAAATAAATTAATAGCACAATTGAATGATGCTGATTTTGGATATATATATATATATATATATATATATATAAGTAATATATAAATATATATAATTTAATTGAATATCAAATTTATTTAATTCGATATATTTTTTCGATATACCAAATAATCTTTGGCCCCCTTATATTATATTAGAAGGAAATAAATTAAAAAAGAAAATACAACCTGCTCATTAATTGTTCTTGTCGCTTATTGGCTCCGAAATCCAGTAAATATGAAGATCATTGGATATAGAGCCAACGTTCAAATGTATTTATGGGATATTTTTTTCAAAAAAGAGTAAAAAATAATTATTTTTTAAAACAAAGACATATTAATATTTTAAATTATTTGTTATACAAAATGATATTTAATTAATAAAATATTAAATTGTAAGATATATAGAATAAATTATAAGATATTAAAAATAATCTTATTATTTTTCAATCAATATTGTTCTATATATTAAAAAATTATCTAAAATATTTATATGTCGTTATTCTTAAAAGTAATTAATTTTTTCTTTTCGAAAACATATCTCCCATAAACACGTTTGAATCCTTGGATCCAATGGTCTTCATATTTGTTTCCATATTGGCTTAGCAGTATACATGTTTAACAGTGATGGTAGGTGTTAAAAATAATTAAATTATTTGAGCCTTATTTATTAAGAAAAACATTATTTTAGTTTTTTGTTTTTAAATTTAGTTTTAATTTAGTCATCTACAAATTAAGAGTTTTAAAATAATCATTCACTTTTGAATATAGTTTTATTTTAATTTTTTATAAATTAAAAATCTTAAAATGATTTTTCACTTTTCAAGGTTTAACTTAAAATGATCCTTATTAGTCTTATATAGAGAGAGACTATTTTAGATTAGATTTTTAAAAGTAGAGAATTATTTTAAAATTTTTAATTTATTAAAAATCAAAATAAAACTCAATTTAAAAGTAGAAGACAATTTTGACAATTTTAATTTATGGAAACACTAAAATAAAACTAAGTTAAAAGGTAAAAAATCAAAAGATATTTTACTCTTCACTAATTACTAAATTGTCATTTTGTTTTTCATTCATTTTAGTACCTAAACTAGTTCCTTACTAATATCACTTTTGATTCCCTTTCCCCTCGTAGAAAATTGTCACTTTTAAACCTATAATTTTGAGATTATTACACATTTAATTGCTCAATTTCAACTCCATTAATTTACGTAGATAAATTAAAAGTAATAATTTCTAATAAAAAACTATTTTAAGTAATAAAATAAATTAATGACTAAAATAACAATGTAATAATATATTGATAATTAAAATAATATTTTATTTATAAATTCCTTTATATACAAAGAGAGAAAAAAAAGGTGAATAAAACATAGATATGAAAACTTTTTATGTTACATTCAAGGAAGAAATATAAAAAATTCATCACTTAATAATATTATAGTAAAAATACAAAAAATTGTATATAACTCTCGATCATTAAAGTAAACTCACTAATACTCTCTTTCTCTCATTCTCTGTACTCTCTTCTCCATGAATGTGGCCTAAGTTGAGTTTGAATTTTACATGACAGTTATATTTTATTTTTAAATGTTAAATAAAAATTTAATAATTTATGTTTATAGATAATAAATCTGACAAGATATAATTATATAAAATCCAAAGGATTAAAATTTTATCATCAATTCATTATCTTGGCTTACTCTGGCATGATCACGACGAATCCATTCTCCCTCGGTTACACTTCAACACCATAACGCAGTTCACTGAACTCTTGGCCTAGCTCCTGCCTGATTCTCACGCACATTCCTCCAAATGCACCCTCACCTCCATACTTCCCTCTTTTCCTCTGACACACTCTTCTTATCTTTACCCCAACCATCGCTTCCCTCTGCGCTGTCGTGCAACCCAACAAATTCTCTGGACACCAGTGCCAATCTTTAGAATTGGATCGTCAAACAAGTTCGCCCCATGAGATATGTGGCTGTGAGTTGAAATCATCCGAGTTAATCCCCTTTTAATTGTTGTTATTAGTATTGGAAGATGTTAAATCCGAAAGGTTGTTTTGAATTGTGAAAAAGGGACCAATTTGGTATATTTTATATGAAAAAATTAAAATATTGGCCGGTTGGTCCCTCTCTGTAGTTCAGTTGAAATGTGGAATTATATTACTTGAGTGCTGGAACTGGATTTTCGATTCTCTCTATTTCTCTCCAACACTAACACCATACTTATGTTACCCATTTGAACTGTTTAGTGTTTAGGTTATAATGAGCAGTTGCAGATTTAAACTATTATTTTAGATTATCATTTTTTTGATATTCAGGCGGTCCAAACTTCTCAAGGGACTTCAGATGTGCCCATAGTTTTTCATTCTGCGTGGAATGACAGCTCGGCACATCAATTTTTGCCTAATGAAATCCCAGTGATGTTGCCTAACCAAACCAAAATCAACAAACCAATGGTGCGATGTGATGTTTGCAAAATTGATTGTAATAGTAAGGGTGTATATGGAAAGCACATATCTGGAAAGAAGCACAAGAGGAATTTGCAGTTGCAGAATAATCCCAGTCCCAGTAATACAATATTATCAGAAACCTCTTATGTGAGTTCACAAATCCAAGCCAGTAGTGTACCAGAGTTAGAATCCAAGAAACAGAAGCTTTTGAGTGGTGGTGTAGCAGTTGATTCAGTAAGGGTCTGTACTATATGCAACATTGCTTGCAATAGTGAAGAAGCTTTTAGCAAACATTTAACTGGAAAAAAGCATGCTTCTCAGGTGAGTTGTGCATGGAATGAGATTTTGTTACGTTTACATGCCAGCAGGAGGTTATGCATGTCATATTCTGTCTCCTCTTCCTTTGTTTGGTTGTTCATGGAGTAAAATCTTTTCAATTCCTTACTTATCATGAAATTACTATTTTGGTTCATCACTTACAAAAATTCGTAAAATGGCATTTCACTCGTTAGAATATGTCACATTTAAAAAAAATATCATATTTAGTCTTTTATATTTAGAGTTTAAAGATTGGTGGAGGAACTAAATTTGATAATTTTTTTAAAAATTTAAAGACAAAGTTTGACATTTTCTAATGAACGAGGGACCATCTTATATATTTCAATTAGTGAAGGACTAGAATGATAATTTTGTGATAAGTGAAGGACTAGAAGAGTGTTTTTCTCATTGTTTATATATGTTATTCTTCAATTATTGCAGTGCACTCTTCAGTTTTCTAAGCAGGCATAATTTCTTGCATTAAACTTATCTTTGACTGAATTACCAGATACATGAGAGGATGGTTGCTTATTTTATCGCTGCACCAACTTTTGATCATGGTTTCATTAGTAAGGGTATTGTGACGCTGAATCTTGCTGCTAACTCTGTATTATAATTTGTCCTGTTTTGTGTGTCCAAGAAGAAATCCGTTATACCCTCAACTAATCTGTTCTTGATCTTATACTGCTTGGCCAAACTCCATATATTTCTTTCACCTGGGGCTGATATTTATAAATAGTTGAACCTGACATTGACAACTCTTAACATTGATATGTCAATAGGTGAAACTATTATTTGTTTTTTGATTAGAGTAGTGAGGACATGAAATGGTCTTACAGGAGAATACTAAATCTTGGAGAATTATATATGTGGGTATGTAGTAAAATATAGTAATGCACGTGCAGAGTGGTTGGCTTTGCTCTTTTTAAATTCGTAGGTCCCACGATAGCTTTATCATCCATAACTATTAATTAGACTCTTCATATTAGATAGTTTGCAGCCTTGCTCAGTTTCGCTGATCCGAATTGTTATACCTTAGTTCATTTTGGTCAGTAGCATATTTTATTAACTTCTGTGTTGAAATGCAGCTAGTGTCATGGTGGGATTGAGCATTGTTGGTCACGCTGCAGGTTCGCTTGACATCTAATGATGGGATTGCTCCAAAGAAAATCAAGGTTGCTCAACCTGCACGGTGTGAAATTGGCATGATCGATTGTAATAGTAAGAATGTATATGAGGCTCACTTATCTGGGAAGAAACACCTGAGGAACCTGCTGAAACTATCAAAATAAAAAAATGATGGTGCTGGTGCTAGTGTAGCCGGTGCTACTGCAGTGACTGTACCGGAAAATTCTATGCAACAGGTAACAAATCCAGGAATTAATACACAGGAAAAGCCAGACAACGATAAACAAGAAGGGATCGATTCACATAAACCAGGGAATGCAGTCATGTTAGAATCTCCAGAAAAGAATTTTACTGAGACAAAGATACGTAAACGTAAACTCGATGATGGGGGGCTGCAACAACTTCAGTTATATTGTGCAGTCTATGCAATGTGGTGTGCAACAGCCAGACGGCCGTTAGTTCTCACCTCGCTGGGCAGAAACATGCTGCTATGGCGAAAAAGCATGCAGAGTCAACTAGTAGTTGAGATGGTTAATGCCATGTAAACTTGGAGTGGTATATTTAGTTAGTGTTTGAAATGTGAAAATTTCAATATTCTAGGCACTTGAAAACTTATTTATACTCTAAGTGATGTTAGTTGTAAATATGTATGAATTAAGAAAATATATATATACTGCATGGCCAAATGTCTTAACTTTATGGCCAACGGAAAAATGTCTCAACTTGAAATGATATTAAAATATACTTTTTTAAATCCTGAATATTAAATTTAAAATTTTAAACTTTTAAATTTTAAATAAAAATTATAAAATGCAAAAAGAATTGACATCAATGACATTAGGGACATAGGGAAAAAATGACTGATTTGGTGCACAGTATAACGAGGCTGTGCTTTGTCCGTTTCAAGTACTTTAGCATGAAAGTATGTGTCAGAAATATTAATATATCATTCAAGGGCTTTCACCTAATATCTTGAGCTTTTTAGGTTGAAGTGGTCCTTAACAATCATAAATTAAGGGAATGATAAAACCTAGAATTCATTTTTCATTCCTTTGGACAGAAACACGAACACATTTTCCTCGTTTTGGGATCATGGTATGAACAAACTTAAACTTACTAAAAGGAAAGCCCAAGATCACTCCAATAAGTACAAACGCTCTTCAAACTAACAATATAAAACGTTGAAGAGCACCATTTCAGATACCAAGATGAGGATGCAGGATATTATGAGTGTTTTATGGCACTAAAGTCATTCTATAAATCAAACTCACTTTCATATAGAATCTTTAAATCTTTGTATTTCAAGAGCCATGTACTTGACCAACGCACAGACAGAAATAGATGAAAAATTAATTACCAATATTGCTTATTGATATCCTACCTGAAAGAAGATGTTGACATGTCAGAACCAAATAATAGAGTAAGTCATAGTCAACATTACAAGCAATCATGGCTTGCTTATACATGCTCCATTGAAAAGAATATATCATTACCCATCACCAGCAAAAGTAGTAATGGAATTGCTGAGCAGTAATGAGAATTATGAGCAATCACTATATCCATATGCCACATATTTGTAACAAAAACCCATTTCATAAATAATATTATACCACAGCTCTTTGCAAAAGATTTCCTTAAGGAATGGGTCTTATGCTGTCAATGCATGACCTTTTTTTTTTTTTGTAAAAATTATGAAGCTCCTGCACAAAACCAGGCTAATGTTGTAGTTTTTTAATATGGCAAAGAACATGGAACAACAGTACAAATAAATCTTCACATTCGAATATAGTATAAAAATGACAATATATAAGGTCACATACAAAGCACAGATACCAAACTATTATTTATTGTCATTAATACACAAAATAGCAAAAAACAATAGGGATTAGAAAATGCAGAGAAGAAGAGAATCATACCACTAGACCAAACGCCCTGTCCTTATCAGAACCTGCACTAACACTCCAACGCATATGTTTCTGTTTTGCCTCTGACAGAGAAAAGAAGAAAGGAGGGAGGAGGGTAGGACCGGTAGATTTTGGATTTAGTGGGTAGAGAGACTCTAACAAATGCAGTGAAAAGGGGTTTTGGGGTACGAGGTAAAAATGCTAAATATTTTTTAAAATTGTTGGAAATAAGGACTGAATTGGTAAAAAAATATATTTGGTCTAAGTCACGTTAAAAAAAATATTATCATTAACAAATATTTTGCCACAAGTTAATTTTTTTTTAGATAAAACATGAGATAGAACCTCATAAACAGAATTAGGAACCTCGTAAACAAAGCTAACAAAAAATATATACTATATTGTAATTTATATAATGAATTGTATTTATAAGGGTTCGGAAACTTTAAAAAAATAGGTTATTCACAACTTTATGTGCGTGTATATATATATATACACGTCGTTTCTTTCAAAGTAGAGCACATGTTTACGATACAAATATGCAATAGATAAAATCAAGAAGTCGGATTTCATAGAAGTTGCGAAACAGACAGAAAAAACACGACAGAAGAAAGGATTGATTGGTTAAAAAACTATGTGGCGAGGGTGTAAAAAGGAAGGAAGAAATTTTATTGACAAATATGACTTAAACATCCCCCACCTCTTAATTTAGAAGAGTTTAAAAATTAAGGTACTTAGTGGGAATGGTTTCCAAAACCTTCCAACAGAAGATTCCAATTGAACTAATTTATGTCACTTTAAGTAGAAAATTCCTTTTTGCAAGAATTTAAAAGAACTCAGCAATTCTTTGATTTAACGAAAAAAAAAAAAATACCCAACAATTTTCCATGGCCAAAGAGAAATGTCTTTTCAGGATCAAAAAGGGTGGTTTTGGAATACAAGTTTGTTCATCTGCATTTGGATGGCCCAACAGCAACGAAGGAACAAAGTTTTCTCAGAAGGGTTCTCTAAATCTTTGCCAAACGAATGATATGTGCATTCATGGCTATGGGATTCAGTTTCAGGTCTTCAGTCCATCATTTATTTTTATACAAATTACTCCCTCCAAATTTGTAATTAGCAATACTTGTATATTGAGTTAAACCCTCATAATAGACTAAATATACAATTTAACCCAACAGAAGGACTAGCATGTAATAAAATACAACCTTTTTAAGAGACATGTCCTCTTTTTTTTTTTTTAAATGGCCAATAAGAGACATGTCATTCCGAGATTAACTTATTTATTTTCTCGTGGGAAAGAATAAAAATGGGGCCCGACTCGTGTGTTCAATCTCACTGTGTTCGCCTCAGTTTCGCGTCTCGTGTTCGCTATGTTTTGCTCTCTCTATTCGTTCCGCCGCTCTTCACTTCTCTACCCCGCCTTTAGCCTGCGACTTTCCTGCGCTTCGACCTTCTTGCTTCGTGCCTTTGTGTCGAGCAGCAACGGAAACGGGGGGTTTGGCGTCACACAAAGATGCCCTGCGTCTATTATACATATATATATCTATATATATATATATATATCCTCTCGAGTAAACTCTCTTTTAATACATGCTTCAGATAATACATCATGGAACAACCAAGCATTTCATAAACAATATGACGGACTAATATATGAGCTTCCCTGGAGAGTTTGTTTTCTTCTGAATTAATGAGTTGTTTAGTACTGCCGCAAGGATTAAATTTCTTCGTCTTTATACAGATTGTACTCTACTAATCAAGCCAGAAAGCGCACCATTTGTACATTGATCTCGACCACATATTTCAGGGTTGTCCACATGAGTAGACTAGACACGCATAATCGCGTATCTTGTATATAACAGAAATTTAGAAACTTCTGTGCGAGCAAAAATGAATTGCCAACTCCTGGCTGACAAGAAAAAAGTTGCAACCATACGGAACAAGTAATAGCCATTCACCCCAAAAAAAATTATAAAGTAAAAGAAGAGAAAAACCGTCCCCAGCAGTGATTTGTTATAAAAGCCTCCATTATGCTTCAACCACATAGCAAAACCGTAAAATTCAATAACCAGAATGTATAATCTGAATCAATGAAGGCATCAGTAGCGAAACGAGGAATGGAGAACGCTTTTTCAGGGGCAATTTAGATGCAGACGGCAATCGGAAGAGGATCATGCAGCACAGGGAAAAAGAAATTCAGAACTTCTAGAATGAAAGAGAGAAAGAGACAAACCTGTCCTTACAGTAGAAGTCTTCCGCCAGTAATGGTGGCCGCCGCAGCAGAAATTTGCCGGCGAGAATGAGGCGGCAGTGTCAAAGTCGATAGAGGAGGACCCCGTCGATGGCTAGGAATTGATCGGGAGAGCGCAAAAGGGTAGGCGTCACTTTTAAATTTTTCATTTTTGAGTTATTATTTATTAAAATATTTGTTCCTAGAAAATTTCCATAAAAATTAATTGTTATTAATTTAACTTTATGGTATCCGTGTATCGAGTATTGTTATACATAAAAATATGACAAATTTCGTTAAATCATATATTTTGATAAAAGTAATTAAAAAAAAGATTAATTAAAGAGTTAATATTAAATATTATAACAATTCAAACATTATAAAATGGGACGCTAGATTCATAACAGTTTTTGATATTTTGCAATAAATGAGTTGCTCATATTAAATGGTAAACACTGTTAAGGAAGCCTTAAAAGAGTGCATTCTATATGAGGTAACTCAAGGATGGGCTTGTTCATCAACCATAGTGAATTTATATATTGCACCATGTAGAAAATTAAGGGAAAAGCATCAAAGATTAGCTAACGTTTAGGATCCCAAGGTTGAGAGTTTAATGCACTCGAAGACTTCGCTTAGAATAGGCCATTCAATAGGTTAACATATCTAATTTGAACCTTCAGTAAGCTAGAATATCCAGCTAAAACCCAGTAACTTGAATATCTCATTTATTTCAAGGTAGCTTGAAGTAGTTCATAGAATTGTATTGCATTTATGTCTAGGGGCTCGTTTGGTGCACAAGTGTTATGCCATTAGAAAAGGAAAGAGAGATGGAAACCATTATAATGCTAATTAGTGCAATGGAAGATGGTGTCTTGGGAATCGTACTTCAATCATCACAAGAAGAGAGAATTCCATCAGCATACGTACGGGTGGATGGGATTGTTAGCAAAGTATAGTAAGATCACAAAATTCCCCTTATTCATTCATTACTTAGCAAGTTGGTTCTTATTAATTTAATATTGGGTATTTTCGTCTGTTCAGCAAAATTCAGCAAAAAATCTTTCCTTTCTATCACCATTTTATCCTACCAAACAAACAATTCAATACCATTTATCTTTTCATTCCTACTATATTAAATATGATTTCATATCTAAAGTTTTCATTTCTTCTTCATTTTTTTCCTATCCCTTCTCCCATTCATTTTCCTTTTCCTTACTAAACGGGGTCTAGATGTTGAACTTATCCTTGTTGAGTTTTTTGTTTATAGGTTGTCAGTGTAAGGTAGGGTCCTTCGTAGAATTCTCTCCTTCGTTTTCTAGTGATTAGGGGAAACCTAGACCACTATATCTTAAACAGTTAAAGTGATTTTTCTCCTTAACTAAGCTTTTCCAATTGTGTTTGTGTGCACTCTTTCTTGTAGGTTCAACACTTGAATACTCAAATTCATTATTACTTGAGCAACTGGTATGCTTTCCAAGTTAGGATTCATTTGAGCCGTTGTCATGAGCCAAATACTTGTGTGCATGGGCAAAATATGTCAAATTTGTTGGTTTACTTTTGTTGTAAATTTTGTTCATTGGATGGTAGCTCTTAAAAACCACAGGCAATGAGTTGTAATTTCTTTTGGTTTTCTAAACATATTTTGACTGATGGACTACTGTATTTGAGAAGGAAGCTCTCGTTTGTTGTATCCATATTGTGATTGTTATGACTAGTTGTACAATTTAATATGTCTCACTTTCAAAGAAGACGGTTGAAATTTCTAGAAATGATTTTAATTGAAAATTTGAATTATTCCAAATAGTTGGCATAATTACGTAGATGCATAGTTAAGTTTGATGGCTTATAGGAGTGAGATTACTCTCATATCTAGTACTGACTTATCATTAGTTTTAGGGTATCACAACTTTTTTCATGCTCAATTGACAGCCAAATCTATTTCGAGTATATTGACCATCTTTTACTTCAAAAAGTCTTTTCCAATGTTTTGCCTTTTAAAATAAATAATTTTATTAGTGACACCAATTAAATTGACTTTTATCTTGAAAATCAATTATTTTTTATGTGTGACACATACTCTACCAACAATTACTCCTCAACTAGGGTCACCTCTAGAAAAGGTATAATACTAAACATTAAATGGAAATCCCTCTAGCTGATGGATATGAAAATTGCATGTTTGAATGGAAACATTCAAGAAAAGATATATACGGCACAACTTGAAGGATTTACTTATAATGATCAACAAGTGTGTAAACATTAATGGTCCACTGAAGCAAGCTTCTTAAATCTAGAACATTTATTTTGATTAAGAAAAATAAATCAAATTATTTGGTTTATTCTCAAAATGTGGATGAACCTTGTGCATATAAGAGGGTTGATGACATTGCAATTACTTTTCTAGTACTATATGTGAATGACATACTACTCATTGGGAATGATGCAGTGAAGTTACAATCGATTAGGCTTGATCATAATTTAAAAGCCAGTTTGACCATATGAGTCTGGCCTGAAAAAAATAAAGCCCAAACCAAAAAATTCAATAAGAAAAGCCTGATTTATAAAACAGATTGGCCTTAGGCTTTTTTAAAGCTTGATTTGAGCTCGAAATGCTTGAATGAATTTTTTTTTAATAAGGAAAAAATTTATTATTTAAAGAAAAATTTAGTGTAATATGACATATTGGTAAAGAAATAAAACATAATATTTCTTATTTGTAGGATTTATGCCAATACAACAGTTCATTTGTATATACAACTTCTTTATATATAATCTTACAAGTAATTATATCAATTATAAATGTTATTTATTTCATGTTTAAGTAACAAATTGACTTGATCATGATTTAAAAAAGCCTAATTTACTAAACAAGGCCAGCCTGAAAAACATGGATAAAAGCCCAAATAGACAAGCCTGATTGAAAATATGAGCTTGTGCATTTTTTGAGCATGAATTCAAGTTTGAATTTTAAAAGCTCAACCAAATGATGAGATCTACAAGTAGTCAAATTTTATCTTTAAACTACATTTGCCATAAAGGTCATGGGAGAAGCATTTTATATTATAGATATCAGACTCTAGAGATATAGGTCTAAGAGATTGTTTGGATTATTTCAAAGTTTATACATAGACAAAGGTGATAAAATGGTTTAGCATGGAAAACCCTAACAGAGGCCTCTTACCACTTAGACATGGTATTCATCTTTTCTAGTAAGATTCTTTTAAGAGTAACAAGGCAAGTGAAGATATGAAAAGAGTTCCATATGCTTTAGTAGTTAAGAGCATAATGTGAGTTATGTTACATATAAAACCTGAAGTGAGCCATGCTATTATTATTTTCAAGTAGGTACTAAGCTAATCCAAGATTCAGAAAACTCAATATTTGTAAAAAATTTCTTGCAATATTTAAAAAAGGACTAATGATATGTCCTTGGTAAATGGCAGCCGAGAGTTAAGAGTTAAAGGGCTATACTGATTTAGATTTTTTATCAAATGTCAATGACATAAAATATAATTTTGGACATGTATTCATATTGAATGCTAGAGTGGTCAATTTGTGGAAAAAAATATTAGTTGGTCTTGACACACTTATGTGATTGCTAATACAGTGTGCCAGTCCCAATTAAATTATTTCTTTGATGGCCCCCACTTTTCTTTATGAATGATTTGATTAGAATTGGTACACCATATCAACTACTACATAAGTGTTTCAGGATCAACTAATAGTTTTTTCGGTTTGTGTAGTGGTAAGTAGAATAATGTTGCAAATTCCACAAGTGAAGCACATTGTATTTCTACTACAAAAATTACAGAGGAAACTATATGGGTTAAGAAGTTCATTAAAGAACTTGGAGTGATTTCTAGCATTGCTAATTTAGGTACACTTTATTATATAACAATAAGGCTATTAGACAAGCAATTATGTAAGTGGAGATATTAGTATTGGAGAAGAAAAAAAGAACAAATATGATAATGTACACAACCTAAGGACTAAACCTTTGACCTAAAAGGAGTTTGGAAAACATTTTAGAAGATGGATAATTAATAGATGAATAATTAGCTTTAGTGCTAGTAGGAGATTAGTAGTGTTGGTGTCATAATGGCAAATATTAACTGTTATCATTTTATTAATTATAAAGTTTTAACATTATATCGATATTATTAACAATGTGATATTACTACAAAAAATGCTATATACCCACAGTCACTTTTAGTGAAAAACAAAAAGAGTAAAATACAATTTTGGTATTTCATTATCACAAAATTGTTATTTTAATCTCTCAGTTATTAAAATGTCCAAAATGGTCCTCCATTCATTGAAAAATGTCACATTTATCCCTACTTTTCCAAAAAAAAAAATACTAGATTTAGTCCATTAAATTTAGGGTTTAGGGTTTAGTAGAATGACTAAATTTAGTAATTTTTTAAAAAGTAGTGGACCAAGTGTGACATTTTCAATGAATGAGGGATTATTTTGAGCATTTTAATGAATGAGGGATCATAATAGCAATTTTGTAATAAGTGAGGGGCAAACTCTAAAAAAAAATAATGTAATAGCCATTACAAACAAGGTGGTTATAAATATTTTTTTTCTTTACAGGAATGGTATTACCTAAGCCCTGTTTGGTACAAGAGAGAGAGCTGCTTCAGAAATGAAAAAGTAAAAGGAAACAAATACTTGAATGTTTGGTAGCATGGAGTATAGTTTCCAAAGGAATGATGATTCCATTATTTTGATGGAAACATCTTTCCTAAGGGGTGGATGGAGTGAGACTGATTCCATTGGAATGAGATGATAATGACAAATGTACCCTAATAATAATAATAATTTTTTGAATTTAAAGGTAGTTTGATCTTTGTATTCTTCTTTCCTATCTATTACTCCATTCTTTTCCATTGCATACCATACATACTTTTTTCTTCTTTTATCTCATTTTCATTCACATTTCCTTTCCTTTTACATAACAAGAGGGGCCCTATAGCTAGTAAATAAAAATTACTTGTCTTTACTATGTCCTAATTTATAGTGGGTAAAAACTTTTGTTAAAAATTTCATTTCTTTCTCCTAAATTTTCTTAATCTTACCATCCTTCCTTCTAATGCTACCTCTTAAAATCTAACTTTCCCAAATTTTAGCTTATGAGTTTGTTTTCCTTTCTTTCTTTCTAAAAAATGCTTATTTTTTCCCTTTCTATCTTTTTCTTCCTATAGTCTCGTTTCTTTTGGATTGCGTCTTTTCTCTAAAGTTCAAATTTGCTTCCTTTGAACAACCAAGGAGACTTTGGTCAAGCTACTTCAATCAGGTTACTCTCTCTTCTAGATTTCTCATTTTAATTGGTTATATATTTGAGTGATTTGCCAATATAAAAAATTTTGTATAATGAGTTAGGAATCCTTGTCATTCAATATTTTCTTCTGGTTATAATTTGGTAATGGCATTCGTATCACTCCTTTTTGGATATTGTTCCATTATACTATTATATAAGTGTTTGCTTGCTAAAGAATTAACGCAATATGAGTTTTGCCTTGGTTCATAATATGTTGATAGACTCATCACTTACAATTCATGTTCTTCTCTCATTCATCTTCTCCTTCTTTCTCTTTTCATCCAAAAATAGGGCTCCCACACTAAGATGTTCTATCCATGTCACTACTAATGCTGTTGTCACTGGTAACCCAACTGCTTATGATATTTTGCTTTCTTATTTTTCTAATTGAGCCTTGTTAGATCTCATGTGTAATTTGTTGCTCTGCCTCTTAATTTCAAATAAAAAAAGGGAAATTCATTTTTTACTTTCCTGAGATATTATTTGTTAGGTTTGATTTGTTACTTTGATTTTTTAAATAGTTCTTGTGAACTTAGGCTTATGTACTTAAATATTAATAAAAATTGCTTAGTAATAATTTGTAGTGAAACTAGTGATGCTTTCAAACTCAAATTTGTTGTTTAGGTCTTGATGAAATATTTGTTCTTAGCAACTTGATTATATCAGTAATAGATTTCTAGAAGTTATGAATTGCGTAGTTTTTTAAAAATGTTTTGTAAACATAGTTGCAATAACTTTGAAGTTCAAACTTCAATTTTTCGAAAACCTTTGGTACAAGGGAATGCAAATGCAATTATGGCACTGTCTTTTCATAAACATTAATTAAAACACTTACAAAAGTTGTATTTTGAAAATTAAATTTTGAATAAACTAGGTATCAATATAGGGGAGTGTTTATATATAACTTTGTACTTGGTGTCTCTTTAGCTTTCAAGAGTAAAAGGAGAATGATATTAGTTCAGCAAAGAACTTGTTATTAGGATCAAGCATTTATCATTAAGCCAAAAGCTATAGATGATGGTCAAGCCGTAACTTCAAGTTAGGCTGTTAGTCTTAGACAGTTACATTCTCTTGAGACAAAGGGTGATGCTAACCTGAACAAAGCCAAAAATCACCCTTTAGTACTAGCTTGGGAGTCTCAAACTTGTGCCTTCACTCTGATCTTGGTTGTTAGGATTAAGCGCTTAGTACTAAGCCAAAAGCTATAGTTAATAGTTAGGGCACAACTTTATTTCCTTATACCTAGAAAGAGCATATAAGGAGTTGTGCATTTATAAGCGCTACAAGTTAGGCAGTTAGTCTCAGAGAATTATGTTCTCCTTTGACAAAGGGTGGTGTTAACCCCAACAGAGCCAATGCTTGTGCAAAAAGCTTTCATATATCTTCTTGTTAATGAAATAACAAAAGTTCTTATTTTGGAGTATCTTAATTCTTTTCCTAACTATGTGAATATTTGTTGTTTTTTGACTAATTATATTACAACACATATAAAGCCTCTTGTGATGCCTCAACATGTGATGCCATAGCAAACTAGAGTAAATGTAGCATCCATCATGAACAAACATTCATGCTTTGCTAAGTTTATTAGAATTATATTCACCATGAATTTTAGAAGAGATATATGTTTATTAAAAGGTATTGTCATATCTGAACTTGCAAAGTTAATGTTACTATTTTTTTTTTTACAAGCATTGACCTTCCATACTTTGCATGCATTAAGTCCATGAGCCTGTTTTATTGTTGGTAGTATTATATTTATGTTTAGAGAAATTATCCTTTTTGGTATCTCATTTATCACAAAATTACTTCTTTTGTTCCTCATTTATTGAAATGTCCAAAATAGTCCCTTACTCATAAAAAAATGTCATACATGGTCCTTTACTTTTCAAAAAATTACCAAATTTAGTTCCTCTAACAAAGCCTAAACATTAAATCCAAGGGACTAAATTTAGTTATTTTTTTTTAAAGTGAGGGACCAAATGTGACATTTTTCAATAAGTAGGGACCATATTGGGTATTTCAATTAGTGAGGGACCAACATGATAATTTTGTAATAAGTGATGGACCAAAAAAGATATTTTACTCTTTATGTTTACCTTTTTGTAATGATTACTAATGCCTTCTTCCTGTACCTATCCTTTGCATCAAATGCTATGTATAATTGTTTGGATGTCCTATTGCTAGTGATATTGATGTTTCATTTGATATGGTTAATCATTATTTTTATGACAATAACAATACATTTAAATATGTATGATTTCTTCTTTCACAAACTTGTTTCCCCCGCTCTCACCTACGAGTGTTGTCTTATAATTGAGCCTATATATTCAATATTGTATAGTGGATTCTATGTCATACAATGAGTGTTAAAAAAAGGCAAGCTCCAAATATTACTGGTAATAATATGATACTATAAAATGAGTACATATAGTTAGTTATTAGTCTTTTCTATAAAGTGACAATGATAACAAGTAGTAATATATATAAAGCAATTATTAGTCTTTTTTTAGATAAATAGCATATTAGCACTTGGTCTGACAAGTTTCCAACTATATGTCTTTCTCTCCATTACTTGGTATTAATTAAGTATTCGCATCTGATTTGTTCTCTTTGGATGTTTCTGGTTACCTTGATTTATGTTTCTTGCTTCACTATGCTTATTAGGGGTATTTAAAAGCTGAGTTGGGCAAGGCTTAAATATGACTTAGGACTTGTCTCAACTTGGTATAGCTTGGTAAGCGATTAGGTTTGGGTTGGGCTAATTTTACCTCTATTTTTATTAATTTTTATTTTCAAAAATTTTATTTTATAAATAAAAAAGTTTTTTAATAAATAAAAGATAAAAAATTAAGATTTAAAGGTGAAAAAATAGAATGGCAAAAATTTAAATTTAGAAAGTAAAATAATTAAGATTTGAAATGAATTGATAAATTTGAAATGTACTATAATTAAAAATATATTGAACTAAATTATAAAATAATATTTTAAAAAATAGAAATATAACCGGACCAAGCCAAGTAGTGATTAAATCTGGGACCTAGCCCGATGATTTGCAATTTTTTGTTATTTTGATTGAGTTCCTGAATTATTTGTTCACTCTTAATGCTTATATGCCTAAATAGATCATTCTTCGCTTTTCATCATATGATTATCTCTGATACTATTTGGCTAAAACTAAATACATCAAATTTTATTGGAAAATATTCACTCACCACATACTTAGGAGAATATAGTTTTATATCTTTTCATTTAGTAGATTTTTTTAAAAAAATTAATAGTATAATGTACTTAGAATATAAAAGCATTTTAATTTTATCTTTCTTATAGCATATCACTTTAAAAAGAATTATATCTAAATTTGACAATTGCCTATTGATATAATTGTTCAAGGCCAAATGACAGACTTATACTTTAGTATAAGTTAGAATTTAAGACAACCAATTAGGATGTCTATGGTAGCTTGACTTATTGTAAGGCAACCATTTCATCTTAGATATATTTAAATGATTTGTTAATAGAATTCTACATTTTGACATTCTAAACAGCTTCAAGATGGTCATGCTCTTAATGGCCATTCAATGTTTTCAACTTCAAGCAATTATAATCGAAAAGGTGTATCTATAAATTAAGTGAATTAAGGCTAGTTGTTATAAAATTAGATTATGCTTTACTTTACTAAATAATGTCACTTACAACACGGACATTATTAACTTTCATGTGTAGATTATAACCAATGGTTTTGAAGCATATTCATAAAGGAAATCTTTTATAAGAGCTATTTTGCAAAGCTTGAAGTATTATGCATATGTGTATTACGCTATTGACTTATCATATGTTGCCTATTTTGGTTTCATTTGTCATATGATCTGGAAAATTATTGTATAGGAGGTGATACATAGACTCATTATATTGTATGAATATTGATATGAGCACTGGTCACCATGGCAATAGGCTCAAAAGAGGACTACAAAGGATTAATGATATTACTCTTCTAGCAAGGTTGATTGCAAGGTTGTGGGCCAAAAGACTTAAATATAACTTGTAAAGCTTTGTAGGCCACTTGGTGAACAAGTAGTTTTGTGACCCACTCTTCAAGCCATGAGAATTAAATAAGCGGATGACGTTGTTTCATTATGCCAAGCATTTAAGCCTGATTAAGAAGCCTTTATTTTGTGGGTCATATTTCATATTTCACTTTGTAATTTTCCTTAGGCTTAAAGCAATTTCCTAATTTGTTGTTTCCTTAGGCCTAAAGTAGTTTCCCTATTTGTTCTTTATTCAGGCGTCAAGTACTTTCTTCATTTGATATTCCTTAGGCATTAAGTAGTTGCCTAATTTGCTATTTCCTTAGCAGTTAAGAAGTTTTCTTGTTTGTTACTTTCCATAGGCATTAATTTAGTTGCCTTATTTGATCTTTACTTGGACACTAAGTTAATGATAGGCTATATGTACTGTACAATGGCATTGTAAGACTCCAACAAGTTTTTAGTAATTGAATTATATTGAGTTTTCTGAATTCCTTTGCAAGTGAGGCACACTTTTGTTCTTTGTTGTATCAAGAATTTGATTATCAAGGTAACTTTTACTTTATGGTGATTTTGATTCTTATCCTTTCAAGTCTTATTATTTGCATTTCTATGAGCGAGTTTCTTAGGGGTTCGTTAGGTGAGAGTTTAGATTTGATTGTTGCCTGATTTGAGTGTGTATTGGCGTTTTTATCTCTTTAGGTTGTGGTTCTACATCATTTTAGTATCAGAGCACAATCAAAGATGAATTCCTATTTATCTTTTTTTTTTTTTAACGTTTAATTTTTCAATTTATTAAAAAAACAAAAAAAAAAAGAAATTAAAAAAGGGAAAATTTAGAAAAAAAAAATACAGTAAAAAAGTTCAAAAATTCAAAAAAATTTTGAGAAGAGTCTTACTCTAAATTGACTTTGCATACTTGTAGTTGCTTATTTTTGTTGCAGTTTTTTTATTGAATTCATATTATTTGCGTTTCTTTTGTGTATTCGGTCTTCCTTTAAGGTTGTCCATATTCTTCGTATAATTTTTGTTTGATCTCTTATTTGCATCGTATATACTCATATAACATACATTTGTGTTCGTGTGTTATCTTTTTTTTCTTTTTTTTTTTTTGGCCACATAATTTTGCCTATAGATTTGTGCTCTTCATTATTACTTAGGCTTTCCTTTGCTTTCCTACAATTGCTATGCTTAAGATTTTCCTTTCTTGAGTTGTTAAGTTCTGAAGTGTAACCTAAAGAACGAAGCTTGAGTAGTAAAAGGCTATAGTGTGTCATAAATGGAGAGTAAAAGCTATACATTGAGTGCAAGCACGAGGGATATTTTTTAGTGAACCATCTAAAAGAGTGTTTTGTGAGGTTATTTTTTTCCTTACCTTTTTCACAGGTTATAAAAATGTCTAAGTTTTCTCTAAGGCGGGATGGCAAGGAGGAAGTGCTTAGTGAAGAGGAATATGAAATGAAAGTAATGTATAAAGCATTGATGAGAGAGTTTAAGAAGTTGACAACTAGAATAGATGGAATTAATGAGAGCATAAATAAAGTGTCTAGAGCTAGGTCACATACCCATAGTGGATCCATTGGTAATAGAAGGCAAATAGAGGAGGAAATAAAGAGGTGGTATAGTAATGATATATGGTTGAAAGGTACAATCTAACTAGGGATAAAATGAGGGAGGCTAAGAAAGAGTGGATGAGCAACGACAATTCCATCAACATGAAAATTCCTTTATTTTACGGGAAAAATAACATTAAAGCTTACCTAGAGTGGAAAAGAAAGGTGGGTATGATTTTTCAATGTCATAATTACTCTGAGGAGAAAAAGATGAAGTTGGTCACTGCGGAATTCTCAAATTATGGTTTTATTTAATGGAATGAATTTATGAAGTCTAGGAGGAGATATGGTGAAGCTACTATTGCAACATAGGATAAGTTGAAAATGGTGATGAGGAAAAGGTATGTTTCATCCTACCATTATAGGGAGTTACACCAAAATTAGATAAACACACTAAAGGGTCTAAATCAACAGAGGACTACCACAAGGACATGGTGATGATCATGACTAAGGCTAACATAAAGGAGGATGAAATAGTAACTATGAATAGATTTGTAGGTGGATTGAACAAGGAGCTTGCTGACATAGTAGATTTGCAATTTTATGTTGATATGGAGGATTTAGTTAGCATGGTAATGAAGGTGGAGAGGAAATTGAGGAATAAGGGGTCAATAAAGGCCTATTTAGAATATAACACTAAAAAGGGTTCAAGATAGTTAAATTTTGATGACTTGAATAAGAATGGCTTGGATTCTAAAGAAAAGGGACTAGATAAGACCAAAGGTAAGGAGAAGGGTACAAGCTGAAAAGGTACTTCTTATTTTCCTTTTGATTCATCTAGGCATAGAGATATTATATGCTTTAAGTATTAAGGGCGTGGGCATATAGCTTATGAATATCCTAATAAAATGACTATGCTTACAGAGGGTGATGATTTTATTTTTAATTCTGAGCATAAGGATGATATTGGTGATGATAGTATTCCATATTTAGAGAATGCTATTAGTGATGAAAAGAATATTGAAATTATTGCTAGAGGTTAATCTCTTAATGTTAGGCATAATAATGAAGAAAATAGCCTGGAACAAAGAGAAAATGTATTTCACAATAAGTGTTTGATTGGTGGAAAGATGGGTAGTATGATCATTTATAAGGGCAGTGGACCTATTACATCCCAATGTAATGAAGATGTTATGCTTGTTGTAAGGATAGGGAAATTAAATCTGAAAGTAGTGACAATGAGCTAATGTCTGAATAGGAAGATTATATTAATGATGGAAATGAGGAATACATTGTGTTTAGTAAAACACTTGTTGTTAAAGGTGCATTAAATGTTCAAATTAATATGAAAACTTGGATAACATGAAAACATATTTCATTCTAGATGTTTGATTAATGGTAAAAAAAGGTAACTTGATTATGGATGGTGGTGGCGGTGCTAATGCTACTAGTACTACTTTGGTTAAGGAGTTAGGTATAAAATGTGTTAAGTATCCTAATCCTTATAAGTAGCAATGGTTAATTGATAAAGATGAAGTGCATTTGACTATGTAGATTATGGTTGAATCCTTAATTGATAGATATTTTGGTAAGGTTATGTGTGATGTAATACTGATGAAAGCTGGGCAGTTTTTTTTAGAGAGGTCATAACAAGTTAATTGGTGTGTAATAAATGAAGGGTATTACAATAGATATTCATTTGAGCTTCATGAATCGAAATTTATTCTTGTTTCCTTTATATCTGGAAAAGGTGCATATTGGCTGAATGAAACTTCATTCATATAGGGATTTGGGTAGTAAGGTAAAGAAAAATGAAGGGAGAAAGAAGGTTATGAGAGAGAGACAAAAAAGATAAACAGCTAATGGGCACAAATAATAAAGAGAGAGAGAGGGGGAGGAATATGCAGGAGAGAAAAAGTTAGTGAGTGATAGAAAATGTAAGAGTGATGAGAGTGATAAGAGTGAGAAGTTGTTGGGATTTTATGGAGAGAAACTTGAAGTGTGCATATCAAGACAAGAGAGCTCTGATAGTGGTTCGACTTTAGGAGATTTTTCTTCATGAAACTAACTTTTATGTAAGTGTGCCTAGTTATTTTGTCTTTTTATTACAGGAGTTTGATGATATATTGCTAGATGAGATTTCGTCGAAGCTTTATACATCATGGAGAATTGAACATCAAACCCCCAACCATTTAACTCACTAGAGCGATCTTGAGAAGACCAAGGAGTTACAAAGCAAGTCCCTAGATGATCATATAAAGCATATGTGGAAGGAACAATTCCCTAATTAAAGGAAGCCTGAAGTGGATCCAAGAGGAGTTTATGCTTTTCAAGTGTTAGAAAAGAATAATGATAATTCCTACAAGACTACTTTGTTAGGTGAGTATAATATATTTATGACTATTAGTGTCTCTAATTTATCTCCTTTTTTTATGATTTAAGATTTAAGAATGAATCTTTTTTAGGAAGGAGGGACTGATATGAGCATGGTCACCATGGTAATGGGCTTAAAAGAGGACTACAAAGGATTGATGATATTACACTTCCAAAAAGGCTGATTACAAGGTTATAAGCCAAGAGACTTAAATATAACTTGCAAAGCCTTATGGACTACTTGGTGAACAAGTACTTTCTTTAAGCCACAAGAGTTAAAGAAGCGGATGACATTGTTTCATTATGCTAGACATTTGGGCCACATTGAGAAGCCTTTATTTTGTGGGCCATATTTCGTTTTTCACATTCCAATTTTTGTTATGCTTCAAGTATTTCCTAATTTGTTATTTCCTTAAGCCTAAAGTAGTTTTCCTATTTGTTCTTTACTTAGGCATTAAGTACTTTCGTTATTTGATATTTCTTTAGGTATTAGGTAGTTACCTAATGTACTATTTCCTTAGCAGTTAATAAGTTTCCTTATTTGTTAATGTCCATAAACTTTAATTTAGTTACCTTATTTGATCTTTACTTGGGCACTAAGTTAATGATAGGCTATATATACTATCCTATAGCATTGTAAGATGCCAACAAGTTTTGATTAATTGAATTATGTTGAGTTTTCTTGATTCCTTTGCAAGTGAGGCATTCTTTTGTTCCTTGTTGCATCAAGAATTCAATATTTTATCAAGGTAACTTTTAATTTGTGGCGATTTTGTTCAAGCCTTATTATCTGCGTTTTTAAGAACAAGTTCAGATTTTTTTCTATTGCTTGAATTGAGCGTGTATTGGCATTTTTGTCTCTTTAGGTTGGGGTTTTGCATCAAATATAATTATTAGAGCTTCTTTAATATAATGGAATGAGTTTTTAGTTATTTAAAATTGGATAGTCATATATATTTACATTTCTATCTATATTAAATGAGTATCAATGCATTGAAAGACGAATAAAATGGGAATGCCAAATTAATCAAACCTTATAATTTATACCAATAACAAAATGTTCAAGGGTAAAGGTTTCAGTGATAGCAAAGTATTTGTAAATAAAAGTTTTGTTGAACTATCATGACATGGTATAGTGACAAATAAGCATTAAGTTTCAATGATATACCCATAGACTATAAAACTGTAGGTTAAGGTTATATTTGCAGTACAAAAAGCTACGGGTATAGGCATAACAAATCTAACAAAAATATAACTGTGGATATAGGTCAATTATAGCTACTCTTGATTTATTTCTTTCACCCACAGAAATTGACTGTGGATGTATGGTAATTTTCTTGTAGTATAACAGTAAGAGATAATGAATATAAGTGATGATATGATCATCTTTAAAGAACTTCTATTCCTATTAAGACTTAAATTTTAAATAGCATTTAAGCACATGGCTAGACCTTATTTTCCACATGAGGATGACCTATCCATATGTCATTTGCATAGGTTACACTAAGGTTAGCATGTGGTTACTCATAACAAATAAGTATGCACTAAGCTGACCCACCAAAATCAACTAATGGATTTTTCCATTAAAATCCTAATAGCTAGGGGTGAGCACCAATCTGGATGGTTTGGTCAACTCGGCTTGGCCTAGTCATATCAAGTTGAGTTGGCCCAACCAAATTTTGCATTATTCATCAGATAGGGGCTAGTTAAGTGAACCTAGACCTGCCATGTATTAATTTATTATTTTTTATAATTTATTTTCAGAATATTTAAATAAATTTTAGTTATGTTTAATATTTTTAAAAACTTTCGTTCTTTTTAAATCTTAATTATTTTCCTCTTCTAATATTAATTTTTTACTCAGCCCATTTTCTATTTTAAACTTTTTCAATTTCTTCTTTTAAAAAAGTATTTTTCTTCATAACAAAATTTGTAAAAAAAATTCAAAATTTAAAAATAAAAAAGAATGACCTGGCCCAGACCCTAGGGTGAAAAAAGTGCCTTGATCATATAACCAGGTTGGTTCTCAGATCTTGTTTAAATCCAGCCTAAGAACGCCCCAACCAATAGCCATCCTTAGTATAGTACAATTCTGTTTTATCCTAAGTGCATTGACATCATATGTATGCCACATTATAGTTTTATACTATTAGGTTTTAATTTTAATAATGAGTCAAACTCTTCACATTTTGATTTCTTAAATGTAATATATGCATTTAGATAGATGCTTTCCAGAAAATATATCTAAAGAATTGCAAATGAAGAGTAAACAAAGAATTGTGTTCGATTCTAGGACCATCAAGGACAATGACACTTATAGTTGCTTCATCCTACATTTAACAATATCAAAATGCTAAAAAATTGAGAGATAAAATTGAATTGCTAAAGTAGGCCTCTCTTGTGAATGTTCTTGTTTTCCTTTATCTAATACTATGCACATACCAAACACTTATAGTAAACACATGCAAATAGTTAGTAGTGTCATATTTCAAAATATGGTAAGACAAGTAAGGGATAACTAACTACCTATTTAAAGTGTTTCAAACATTAATCTTTAGAGTATATCTACTTCCAAGCTCTCAAGGTATTAATTTATATCATACAATCAAAACTTTTGTTTTCTTTTTTCCTTTTATTTACTAAAACCCTCGTTAATACATTTTGAATTACTTGAACTAATATTGCATTTTATGGCTCCCCAAAAATTGTGAAATTTTCTAGAAGTTTCCCTTCACATGTCCTTTAGATGTCTTAAGAATTTGGGCCCAAAATTAATGGTTTTTACCACTTGAATCAATTGCATTTTTTGACAAATCAGTTTGGTCCCTATTTTGGGTACCTATCTATTTTAATTTTGTTAAGGCATTGGAACAATTCCAACTGGTCTAAACTTCGATATAAAATTTTATTTAAAATTTTCTTCATTACACTTCTAAATGCCTTACTTAGTGACACACCTCATGTTATCTAATTGTTAGTACAACTTTTGTTTACCATCTTCAGTACCTTCTTTAGTGTCCCAAATTTTATGAGATTTCCTTGATTACTTCTGTAATGCATTAAGGCGCCACATATTGAGTTTCACCATTTAGAAGATTCAACTAATAAGTGCCTAAGAGAATTAAAGATCTCATATGATAACTCTAAGTAAAGACAAATAAAGTCATTTTATGAATTTTGTAAAAGTGAATTCAAAAAATCTTATTTTTATTTATTAGTATTATTATCACATTAATTAAGGGTGGGTTGTAAGAACCTAAACTTTAAAAAAGCGATTGGCTAGCTTTGATAAGAGGAGACAAAGGTCTCACATAGCAAATTCTAAGACTAAAAATAAATAAATTACACATGGATTCACTCTTACACTAGTTGTGTATCTCTCCCTACATGTATCATATTCCAAAGCCAGAAATTTCACAAACTTTTTCTATTTTCGGCCTACTTGGTATCTTAAGGATTAAAGTTCTCAACTTCCTTCACACCGAGCGAAGATGAGCATCCACAGGGCATTAAATCCTAATGAAAGACTTCACCTATGGCTGAAAAAGAGGAAAGGACACAAATGAAGCAATACCCAAAATCATTGTGACTTACAAGGATTTCCAAATAATATTGAGACTAAGGAATTTAGCATAATCCAATTTCAACTAGATTTTTGCAAATGAAGGAATAAAGAAGTTGCAGCCTGAAAATGGTGAAAGATGGAAGTAAGAACTATAGTTCAACATGACCCTAATGGCAGAAATGAATTTGGTGAAGTTGAAAATTCAAATGCAAATAAATTTGATAAAATTTAGACCCTTAGATAAAAGTTTAATAGATCATATTTTAAAAATTTGTTGAAAACAATGAAAGATTTATTAAAATTTGAACTATTGGATATTGGATCAAATTTTCTTAAATGCAATGAATTTAAATTTTAAAATGCAAAGAAATCAGATTCATCTCATGCTTATGACAGAGCAAAAATGAAAGTAGCACAACAACATTGAACGCACAAGTAAAACAGTTGTAATAAAAGAGAAAAAGCAAACAAATTTTGGAAACTAACAAGGGGACATTCGAATGTTTGTCCAAAGCGGAAAATGGGCACCGTGAAGACCAGTTGAGTCTGCCTAATCCTTAGGTAATAGTTCCACTTAACATAGTCTTAACCCTTCTTATTTACCATTTCTAATTTCTTCTTGCTTATTCAAAATTTTATTTTCGCTAAAGCTCTCCCACCCAGCTTACGGAATTACTAAATTAAAATTTTAAAAGCCTTAAATTAATTATATGAAAATTCAAAACTCATAGGTATTACAACTTTGCTATTATTACTATACCTGTTATTGCCACACCATATTCACTCACAATCATTATTGCAATTTTACTGTCACCACATTTATCATTACTATTAGCATTATCACCACTAATACTGCTACCACAATAAATCTCTTATGATAAGTCACTTTCCTCGTATTTGAGTGATTCACAGAGAGGCAAGTGATATACATCATAAATGATATATAATGTGGTAGCGGTTTGTTACTACAAAAATATAAAAAAAACTTTTTTAAGTTTACAGATAAACAAAATACTCTCAAGGATAAAATTAATTTTTTATAAAAAATACAACTTATTAGAAAATTTATTTTTGAACTTTCATAACTAAAATAAATAACAAAAAATGAAATTAATAAATTAAGAATTCATTTATTATAAAATTTAGAATATACTAATAAGAATGTCATTGTTATAAATTTTTATGGTATCTATATAATTCTCACCATATGACAAAAATAAACGCATGAGTGCAAGGAGAGTGGGATAAGATTTAATAAAAAAAATTATTGTATATGATTTTGGTAACCATTGTTGCCGGTGGCCCTACATAAGCACTTTTGCAATTATCACCTAAGATGGTTTGATTGTCATCACCAATGGCGAAGCCAAGACTTTAAATTAAGGCCAAGTTTCGTCATTAGAATTCATGCTAAAGAATGGGAATGTGAATCACATTCATATATTTAGTTGTTTTTAATTCATGATATTGTTATTGTAAAAATCAATTTAGTGTTTTTTTTTTGTTCAATTTAAATCTAAACTCATTTCCTTTCTCATTTTTATTTCTATTCCCTCACAAAAATTTTAACAACCAAACTACTCCTTAGAGGAACATACAAAAATAAAAATTTCTCCCCAAAATATTTTATATTTTATTTTAAAAAGTTATATTTTTCAAAAAAAAAAAATCTTCTCTTTAAACTTTTGAGTTAAACTAAATGAGATTAAGTTACTAGTAATATTCTAACTCTCTCCTTCTTAAATTTAAAAATAAGTTTAAATATAAATGAGTATTATATTATGTATTACCTTCTGTATTAATATTAACTTTACTACTTAAATACCAACTAGGACATTTTTATCAACTCACTGTTCATATAATGTAGAATAATAATATATTAAAAAAATATATCATCACTTAACAACACCTTGATAGTTTGTTAAATAGCTCAAATGAACATTTTAAAGGAAGTAGAAGGGGTTTATGTGATAAAGCATAAAATTATATAACTCTCAATTTGCAAAAAGAAAAAAAAAACATATTTATAGAATATTATAAATATTGTTTTATTCGTCAAATTTTCCAAAACTTTTAAAGTGTTTTTAGGGACAAGTGTTCAAGGTCAAGTTAAAAATAGCATATTGACATTTAAACTTAATTACACTTTACTCGATTATTGTAAATTTAATTTTTACAAAAATGTGCAAACAAATGTATATATAAAAGAAATTTAACATTATATAATATATATATATATATATATATGAATTTAATAGGTTGAAATTAAAATATTAAATAATAAAAAATAATATGATCCAATCATATAAGATGTGTGTAGTTGCACTCTGTTCAAAAAATTAAAATAGAGTACAAAATTATAACTTAACACTATATACATCAAACTGTTCGGATCTCCTCACTTTGAAATCCCTCAATTTTTTTTTTTTTTTTTTTAAACTTTAGAAAAGAGATAGAAGTGAATGAATCCCACCAATTCAGGTGAGACTAGTGAAACCCACTAGTCTATCTCTGTGTCGACATATCTCTCTCTTAATTGAGGCAAATTGAAGAAGCATCGAATTAGAAAAATTGTATCACTTGTACTTTATTGTAACGTTGTTTATATTGTGTTGAAAATCATCAATTTAATTTATTCTAAATTTGAAATGTGATTCTTTGATATTAGTTTGATACATACCTAATACTTATTATATTACATAAATAATAAATGTAAGAATATTAGTCAAAATATGTTTAGTGTATTGTATATTTTGATTTCTGAAAAAAAAAAAATTTGAAGAAAAAAAGAAAAGATTTTAAATTTGCAATTTTGGTAGCCCTCAGAGGAGGAGAATACACTTCACCGTATTATTCAATATTTATATAGAAAGACATTATCTTTTTCTTATTGAAAAAACACAATATTATATGATTAAATAGTTTAGTATGTAATAGCTTGATGCAACCAATATAATATAATCTATACATATGTTATACAATATTATTGCCTAATAAGTCTTATACAATTTACTCCTTAATTAAGTTTTAGTCTCAATTTGGTCCCTGCCTTATGAGTACAATCTCAATTAAGTCATATACTAATTTTCAGTTTTAATTTAGTTCCTTACTTATGAACTTAATTGGTCTCTCACTAATATAGTAGTTTATATATTTAATCCCTCATTTTTAATTAAATTTGAACAAATATGCCAATATTTATATTAGTAAATGATCAAATTAAGACTAAACTCATAAGTGATGCATAAAATTGAGATTGGATATCAATGAGAGACTAAAATAAGATTAGATTCATAAGTGTGGGATTAAATTGATATTAAAAATTAATGAGTTATTAAATTAAGACTAGACTCAAAAATGAAAAATCAAAATGGTGTTTTACTCGTTTCTTATACTACTCTCATGTCTCATCCTATATAGTGGCCCAATTGCATGGTGCAAAGTGCTTCTATATATTGATGCCCAAGCAGAAACCACAAGTGCAGAAGAAGATAAAGCAAAGGAAGAAAGAAAGGTGAGAGAAGAAGATAATATACATGGAGAGCACTAAGAAGGGCAGGATTCTGATATTTGGAGGAACTGGATACCTTGGGAAGTATATGGTGAAGGCAAGCATCTCCATGGGCCATCCAACTTTGGTGTATACTCGCCCTCTCGGTTCCTCTTCTCCTGCTTCAAAGTTACAGCTTTGTGAAGAGTTCAAATCCATGGGTGTCACTCTTGTCCAGGTTTCTTCTCTCTCACTCTCATAGTACTGTCGGATCTGTACTGGTAGTTGGTGTTCAAAGTTTAGAAACCAAAATCAGCAATTTTAAAAAACCTAAATCAGTAACCTTTTAGAAAGGGTTACGTATCATTTTAATTCCGACTTTGACTTATCAGTTTTAGTCTTTTATTATTATTTTTTAAATAACTTTTTATTAATTAAAAACTGTCACTTTTAATCCTTTATTAATAAAAATTTTTTATTTTTAGTGCTCCTAACTTTTTCAATATTTATCATATGTAGTCCCTTAAAGTAAGCCTTGTTAACTCATAAAGAACCAAAAGTAATAATTTTAATAAGTTGAAGATTGTTTTAGAAAATAATATAAGTTATGGATAAAAATAACAACTTAGTAATAAGTCAGAATTAAAAAAATATTTTTCTTGTTTTAAAAATTTTATGTAATAGCTATACAAGATCTAAAAACTTGATCTAATAAAGACTATTATTTAAACAATTGCAGCTGCAGTTAAAAATACCAACTTGCAAAGAATCCATTTGATATAAAATACATGTTCTTTGTGAGTAAGTTGAATAGATATTTTTGAACTTGTGGAATTGTATATTTTATAAATTAAGTGAAAGTGCAGGGAGAAATTGAGCATGAGCAGATTGTACCAGTAATTCAGCAAGTAGACATTGTGATAAGCACACTGGCATTCCCTCAAGTGCTGGATCAGCTCAAAATCATTGATGCCATCAAAGTTGCTGGTAATATAAAGGCATAGGATAAATATTCAGAGAGGAATCAAATTGGTTTTCTAATTTTATATTTTGTAATAATTTAATCCCTTACAAATTAATTGTACCAAATCAATTTCTCGTAATTCTTATTTTGTGCAAAACTAATCCTTTTTTGTCTTGTTGATTTATTGATTAGGGATTAATGAGGAATTAGATTTGCACCGAATAGTAATTGTGATGAACTAATTTAATACAAACAATTTGTGAATGACTAAATTGTCATAAAATATAAAAGTGAGGAACCAATTTAATACTTTTCTTGATAAATATATATTCTCTCTTTAATTGTCGGTTTTTTTTCCTTCCTCAATTCTCTTTGATCTTTTGTGCTTTTTTTTTTTTTTTCCCCTTTCATTGCTTTCAATATAAATATAAGTAGTATAAATCAATGTGGAGGTTGCACTACTTTGTGTCCTCTGTCTGATTGAATTAAAACTATTTATTCGAAGAATGTGTATATATATATATATATATATATATATATATATATATATATATATGTTCATCTTTATAATCTATAAGTTGATATAATGAGTTATCAAATAGCCATAATTTTATGTTTACGGAAATATTATGTTCTCAAATTTTATATCGTATAGTTAATTATTAAATATAAAATAATATTTTATGGAATAAATATTTTAAATATTAAAATATTTAAAAATTAATAAATTTTAAAAGAATTAAATTAATTTTATATAATTAATGAATAAGAATATAATAATAATTTTATTAAAATAATAAAATATTATCAATATTTACAAATTATTATGTCATTAGTTAAACACGTGATATTCTTATCATGACATTATGGACAAGAACTCTGATTAAAACATTATTCTTGTTTTCTACAACAAGAAAAATTATTTCAGTTCCGTAATTAGCTCCCTAATAAATAAAAACAAAAGTTGGTTCAATAATTGTCTGACATTTCAGAAAATGAATGGGACTCTTGTATATATATGTAGCCAAAACAATGAGTGATCCATATTTCCTCTATTTTTATTCATCAGTACAAAATTATTTTGTATTTTTATATTTTGTGATAATTTAATTTTACACAAATTAACTGTAATAAATTAATTTTTTATAAATTTAAATTTATACAAAATTAATTTTTTGTGTAAATTAATAAAAAATTAATTTTATATAAAATATAATTTTTTACAAATTAATTTATTATAATTAATGGTGTTATCTTTATTGCATTTATAATATTATTATCCAACAACAGTTGGTTCAATAATTGTCAATATTTCAGCTAATGAATAGTTCGTTTGTATATGTATAGAGCCAAAACAATGAGTGATCCACATTTTCTCTATTTTTATACGTTAGAATTGAAAAGAAAAGAAAATTCATTTTTTATTTTTACACTTTATAATAATTTAATTTTTTATAAATTAATTATTTATAAATTTAAATTTGTACAAAATTAATTCTTTATAAATTTAAATTTATAAAAAATTAATTCTTTTATTTAAATTAATAAAAAAAATTAATTTTTTAAAAAATAAAATTTTAAAAAATTTAATTTATTACAATTAATTTTAAAAAAAATAAATAATTATGAAAGACTAATTTAATATTTCTTTTGTCTGAAATGGCCAAATTATCACCCTACGTACAATTTTGATGTTTTCTCATGACATATAAACATGTGATGCATTAATGAATTAATCTGGCCCACATTTTAAGCTGGATCTGACTGAATCTATTACATAGTTATTAATTTTTTAAATGAGCATTTAAAATTAGATAAATTGTCCAAAAATTCAAAGGAACATAGGTCAACACAACTCCATTAAAATGAATATTAATATATTTTTTAATTTGTATTTTAAATTGAAATTTGTAATATTTTAGAATAAATTAAATAAATATAAGAAAATGGCATTTTTTTTGTAAGAAGTATTTGGTGCTTGACGTTTAGGGTTGATATTTTTTAATTTAAAATACATATTTTATTACATTCTAAAACCCATATATCAGTTTTGAAAGAGTAAATTTCTTATTTCCAACTACATGGATAAGTTATAAAAGAGAATTTTATTGGAAAAAATATCAATTTGGTCCTTGTTATAACTGAATTACTATTTTGGTCTCTTACTCATTTTATTTTTTAAAATAGTCCTTCATTGATTAAATATTGTCACTTTTGTTCCTTTCACATAAATTAATAAGACTTAGCTCAAAATAATAATAATAATAATTCAATAATAAATTAAAAATTAAAAAAAAAATTTCGAATTTTAATTGCAGAGGTTTATTCCAACAGGTTTTGGTGTGGAAGAGGATAGAGTAAACCCCCTTCCACCGTTTCAAGCTTTCCTTGACAAGAAGAGGCAAATCAGAAGGGCTACTGAGAATACACTTTTGTGTCTGCAAATTGCTGTGCTGCTTACTTTGTCAACTTTCTGCTTCATCCAAACTTAAAAGAAGAAGATACCATTGTTGTCTACGGCACCGGCGAAACCAAGGGTACTCAATTATTTTCAGATTTCGATTTTCTACATTTGAGAGAATCTAGATCATTCAATTTTTATTTGATGGCTTAGACTTAATAAATATTAAAAAATTTTAAATAATTTATTAAAATTTAGATCATTAAATGTTTATCAAGCAGTTTAAATTCTATCAAATTCACCACCATTTTAAAATCCAGATGCAAGAATTTCATATCACCTATTAATGTGTAATTCATGAAATGAGTAAAATGTCATTTTGATCTATTACTTTTAGTCTCTAAGAGTAATTTTGTTCTTTTAAAATGAAAAGTATCAAAATAGTCATACAAAATATAAAACCTTTCAGCAATTAATGGTCTCCAAATATCAAAATAGTTCTTATAAAGGATCAAATTAGTCACTTTTTGCATTTGGAGGGCCAAAATAATTTTGCGGCTAAAAGTAAAGAACCAAAATTATATTTTAGTTCAATTAATTGATGATTGAAAATGTTTTATAATTTTTAAAAGATTTTAATACTAACTGCATTTGCACTCAGTTAATTAAATATTAACAAATTAAATTTGACCATTGTTGTTTATGGCATAGGTGAAACCAAAGTATTTATTCGAGAAAAATGTTATTTTAGTTATCTACTTTTAAGTTTAATTTTATTTTGATTCTCAATAAATTAAAAGTCTCAAAATAGTTCTCTACTTTTTAACATAATTTTATTCTAATCCTTCACAAATTGAAAGTTTTAAAATAGTCTTTCACTTTCCAAGATTTAACTGAAAATGCTTCTCCCTAGTCTTATTTAGAAAGGGACTATTTTGGGTTAGATCTTGAAACGTGGAAGATCATTTTGAAACTGAAATTTGTGGAGAATCACAATGAGACTAAGTTCAAAAGTAGATGAACAATTTGAGACTTTCAATTAATAGAGGATCAAAATGAAACTTAGTTTAGAAGTGGATGACCAAAATGGTATTTTTCTCATGTTTATCCTCTCAATTGATGATTAAAAATGTCTTAGAAATTTAAAAATATTTTATTAATAATTACATTTTCATTTTCTAATTAAGTAAATTTTAGCAAATTTGACCATTTAATTAGCCAAAAAAATTCTTTATAAATGGAAAAATATGTTTGGATTATGAAGTATGCCTCACTTTGTTTTATGCGGCCAATAGAATTCTTCAAGTAGTAGCCAAATGTTTTAATTTTGGTTTAAAATACTAATAAAAGGTATTTATAAAATTCAAGAATTTTTCTATTAAAATTTCATACAATGTTATACTTGATCCCTCACTTCTCAATAAAATATCAAATTTAAGGTAAAATCTATGGCACACTAAGTTATAATATAGTTATATAATGCTAAGATTATTATTTTTTGGGTTAATATTTAAAATAACAAAACTATATAAATTAACAAATAAATTCAAAAACTTATGTACAATCAGCTTTTAGTAATTAACAAATTTATATGTTAGCAACATATGGTAAAATTTTGTCCCGCACTCAATATTGTGAGTGCATCAAATAAGAAACTTTTAATTTAATCCCCCTATCATAACCCTAAATCTAAAGTTAAGGGATTAAATATGGTAGTTTTCGAGCGTTGATCTTCTACAATAATGTAGAATTTGTAGTAAAAATATGGACCAATGAATCTTGATCTAATGTTTCATACATTTTTAGATTTTTTAATTTAATATGTACGAAAAGTATAGACCATTGGATCTTGATCTAATGGCCCACAACATTAATCTAGGAGATCCATTGTCGTATATTTCTAAAATTTGCATAATTAATGCATGTGATACATTGTCGTACATTTATGAAAATAGAGATCAAGTGTAATATTCTCTAATGGGTTAAAGACCATTTTGGGCATTATAATTAATATGGAACTAAAATAACAATTTTGTGATTAGTGAGGAACCAAAAAAGTATTTTCTTTCTTTTTTCTTTTTCAATAATACCTTGTGAAATTTGCATTATCTATATACAGTGATTCTAAATTATGAGGAAGAGATTGCCATGTACACCATCAACATGGCAAATGATCCAAGAACATGTAATCGCATTGTTGTGTATCGTTGCTACGACAATGTTATAACACAATATGAGTTGATATCACTATGGGAGAAGAAGACTAAAATGAAATTCAATAGGCTTTTCGTTCCAGAACATGACATTGTCAAGTAGTCTGAGAGCAAGACTTTTCACTCACGTAACCATTTATTTCTATGATTGTGTCCCAAAGAAAAAGTATATAAAATGATTAAGAAAAATATCATTTTGGTCCTTAACTTGTTATCGAATTGTCATTTTAGTCTATTATTTGATTTATTTCTCAAAATGGTCTTCTATTGATTGAAAATAGTTACTCTTAGTGTTTCACTTTTAAGATTGTTATCATTTGTACTTCCTCGAGCTAAACACTGTTAACTCAGCTAAAGGGACTAAAAGTAACAATTTATAATCAATGTGGGACCATTACAAAATATAAAATAAGTGAGGGAAAAAAATAAAAAATTAATTAATAAATTAAATACCAAAATAATATTTTCTCTAAAATGATTGGTACATGGCTATTGATATTTAACAATTTGAGATTGATGTTTGAATACCACCTAGTTTATTTTTCAATTTTTGGTCAAAAAAATATGAGTGTAGATACTTTAAATGCCAAAGCTAAATGCTTGTGACACTAGCATATAATGATCCAGTATTCCAAAATACTTGCCAAGTATTAAATCTTACGCAAAAGATGTTTTTATTCCTTAATTTAATTTTAAGTTTCACTTTCATCCCTTAATTTTATTAAGTTCCAATTTAGTTCCTTAACTTATGTTTTACTTTTGTTCTTTACTTCATTTGGTTTTAATTTGGTTCTTTAACTTTATTTTAGGTTTCACTTTCATGATCTTAATTTTATTTGGTTCTAATTTGGTCCTTTAACTTTACTTTAAATTTTATTTTTGTCCCTTAATCTCATAGAATTAGAGGGATTTGATGATTATTTAAGCCAAGAAAAATTACTTTTATTACATTAATTTATATTGGAATTATTGTTTAAGATTGCAAGAATTTGTATAATCAAGTAATTATAATAATGCATTATTGATCAATAATTTAGATATTATCAATAAATACATTTGAACCTAATTAAAATATCATATACTATCCTAATACAGTTTCATCAAAAAATTTTAATTTAAATAGAAGTTTCACATTGAACCAAGATTTACTAATTTGAGTTTTGTTGAAAATTTCACATTCTTAAGTAAATAGTCTACTAACTCCTGGAAATTATGGCTTTTATATTGTCCTTTCATCTTTATTTTATCTCGTTTTATTTTCTCAAAAGAAAATTACAAAAGCATGAACCTAAAACTTATAATTTGTCATTGCCAAAATATTGTTTGAATGTCGTTATATATTCTGTGAGAAAAAAATATTATTTTGATCCTTCACATTTAAACTTAATTATATTTTAGTCTATCATGAATTGAAAGTCTCAAAATGATCCTCCAATTTTCAACTTATTCTAATTTGGTCCTCCATGAATTGAAAATCTCAACACGGTTCTTTACTTTTCAAAATTTGACTAAAAGCAGTTTATCCCTAAATGAGACTAAATTCAAAAGTGAAAAACCAAAATAGTATTTTTCTCTATATTATGTTAATTCACATAATTACTATTAAATATTTAATGATAATTAAACTCTCTGTGATGATGTTGCAGTCTTACCTTTTCCACAAAATATTCCAGTGTCCATCATCCACAGTGTATTTTGTAAGTGGAGACCTTGTGAACTTTAAGCTGGAAGAAGAACATTACATTGAGGCTTCCAAGATCTATCCTTCTTATAACTACACATCCGTTGATAAGCTTCTTGATTTGTTTCTAGTTGACCCTCTACCACTTGCAGCTTTTGTGTTTGAGTGAAGACCAGATCTCCTAAAGTTAATAGGATTATTGTAGATTCTACTATATTGATTTGGATCATTGGATAAAAATTTAATGGTTTTGATTTACAAACAGTAAATATCATAGCATGTAGTCTTATTCGACAGTTCATATAAATACTCTAAAATTTGCAATAATGATGTTTACCCTAGACAATTTGGATTGGGAGCTTTCACATTTCGTTTGCATTTCAATGGAGAGATCTATCAAGAGGTTGAGCTTTGATGCACTTTGATCCTTAGTTATCAATTATTAAATAATTAGAGTTAGAATTTCAAGCTTATTTAATTAATGCTAAAAAAATTCAAAATCTCTCCGTAAAATTACCTTATAATTTTGTTCTATCTCTTGAAATATTTGTACTATAAATCTAAAACAATGCCACCTATGTAAGCTATTCTCAAGGGCATGTTGTCAAGAGGTTTAAACAATGCCATTTGTATGTTCATTAATAAAAAGGTCTAAACTTACCGCCAATTTTGAGCTAGCTATACTATTTAAGGTGGCTTAGATTTTCATCTCTATATATGTGAAAACCTTTTAATGGATTCAAATTAATTACATATTTAGATTGGGTGTTCAGAGGATCGAGATTGTAAATTACGGAAAACTAAGGGCCAATTTAGTTCATGGAAAAATTATCCCAAGGTGCTAGTATTCTTTTATTCATGTTTAATTGGTACCAAACTGGACATGGAAATGAATATAATGTTCATTCATTTAAATATGATACCAAATATAATGACTGACCATATAATTTTATTATATTAAGGTTTATTTATTTATTTATTTTCAATTCTCATTTCTATACAAAGTGTTTTATCTCTTTAAATAAGACCTAAGTTTTTTTTTAGGCGTTTCTCAATGAAAGAGTTGATGTATAGTCTAAGGTTAAGGAATTTTGAACTTTTATTTTGCTAAATTATTAGTGTCTCATGGATGGAAAATAGTTAACCAAGTGTATAGAGCACTATTTTTTTTTTTTTTACTATTAGTTCATATTTTATTAAAATTTGAGTTCAAAATCATTTGGATGAACGTATAAATTTTGACCACTGTGCTACTCTTGATCAAATCTATGAAGAAGTATTGATTAAATGACAATGTATCAAAATGTAAGGAATGAGGTACTTGTCTGATTTGATAGTTATAGAAAGTATTTATTAGTGGAACATGAAGGGAATATTTATATTATTATTTATGTTTTCAAAGCCTGGTAGGACCCTATGCTCTTATTGGTATTGCTAGTGTTGTCCTAACTTAATACAGTCTACTATTGTTAGGTTTAATAGTAAGGAACAATTAACAACAAAAAATGGTGGATTCCTGCATTCGAGACTAGGGAAATCTCCAGTGGAAAGAACAGAGCTCACAAATTAAGAATCCGAAAAGAAAACAAACATCATACACACCTCTAACGTACTCCCATGCAAATACTACTCACGCTAACAACTTCCTAAGCGCCACGCATATTATTCCCTAACCAATTACACGTGATAGCCATGCACCTATCAGCTCATCACGTAGTCACGAGTCCACTTTGGAAGCTTCTTCCCACGTACTCCTTCCCTGACATTCTGAACCTATCCATCACCTTGGTCGAATTCTTCTATGCTTCCTAGCAGCTCGCCTATTGTACCACTAACAATTGCCACCCCTTCTGCAATGACCTTACCCTCAAGGTCCAAATAAGGAAACAGCTGACGCAAGGTCTCTAAATCCTCCCATGTAGCTTCCGCGAGAGATTTGCAATGGCTCATGCATCTAACATAGCATAAGGCTCAATTAGCGATGGCTCATGCAGAGGTAGATCATTGGAAACGATATGCTGAGTGTTCCCAACTGCGACCTTTAATAAACTCACGTGAAAAATAAGATGAATCTTGGAATCATTTGGTAGCTGCAACTTGTAAGCCACTTCTCTTATTCTAGCAATTAGCTTATAGGGACCAAAATACCATTTTGCCAGCTTAAAATTAATATGCGCTGTAAGAGAATGTTAACAGTACTTGTGTAGCTTCACCCACACTATATTACCCACTTTGAACTATTTGTCTTGGTGTTTAGTGTCATAGTACTTCTTCATTTGTTGTTGAGCTCCCTCTAAGTTATGCTTAAGTATCTGTAGAATCATTGTTCTATCCAATAACTAATGATCCACCAAGGTGACTGAAGAATTTTAGTCAGCGTACAACAGTGGCGGCCTAAGCGCTACGCCATATAGAGCTTGGTATGGGGACATTTTAATGGTGGAATGATGGCTCGTATTATAAACTAACTCAACCCACACCACGTATGAGTGCCATAACTTAGGTTTAGCACTAGTAAACAAACGTAAGTACTATTGTAATCCCCTGTTAACCACTTTCATTTGGCCATCGGTCTGCAGATGGTAGGTGGTGCTATACTTTAGAGATGTACCGCTATGCTAGATAGTATAACGCCAAAAATTGCTGAGAAAGATGAAGTCTTTGTTAGAGATAATACCCTTAGGAAACCTATGTAAACGAACCACCTTGTCCATAAAAATTGTTGCCATTGTGGATGCTGAGTAATTGGGTTTGAGTCCAATGAAGTCAGTGTATTTGATGAGCCTGTCCACTACAACTAAAACTGTTGTATATCCTTGAGAAGTCGGTAATCCCACCATAAGATCCATGGTGATTTTCTCCCATGAGCTGTTTGGGATTGGTAAAGGCTGAAGCTTTCCGTAAGGTTACTGTGGGATATATTTCACTTGTTCGCAAACTGTACACCCCCTTATTTACTCAATGATATCCTTTCTCATATTTGGCCAATAGAACAAGGAAGTGATAGACTTTATAGTCTTTGGTATGCCAGCATGTCTTCCCAAAGGCAAGTCGTGGAATTCCTTCAGTATGGTATGAATTAGCGATGAGTTCTTAGTCAAATAAATTTGATTTTTGAATAAAAGGATTCTATTACTAACACAAAATCCAGGTCGAGCTATATGCATGTCCACAGATTGATGGATGGCCTGTAAGTCAACATTCTGTACGTTTTCCCATTGCAAGGCAATCCAAAAACTGCTATGCAAGGACCCTTAGGTACACATCCCTTTCTCGTGCACAATTTCCATATCAAATAACTGAGGCGAATTCACATCCCCCTCCATCCATGATAAAGCATCAAGAACGACATTGAATTTTTTGCGGTGATAAACTATCTCGTATTGGAACTCTATCAACTTGCGTAGAAAATATTGTTGGTTAGGTGTGTGAATAACCGGTTCTAAAAGTTGCTTCAAACTCTTATGATCAGTCACAATAAAAAATTTGTGACCTAAAAGGTAATGTCTCCACTTATAAACAGCCTCAGCTATGGTATATAACTCCTGGACATAAGTTAATGCCTTTCATATAATAAAAGGTAATTGCTTGCTAAAGAAGGCCAGTGGATGTTTCCCTTAAACCAACACTGCTCTAATTCCCACCGTATTAGCATATGTGTGAACTTCAAATTGTTGGAGAAATTTGGGCAATGTTAAAACAGGGGTTATGGCTACTTTTTGTTTCAGTAATTCAAATGCATCCTGAGCTTGAGAATTCCAGGTGAACTTATTCTTCTTCAAAAGGTCAATAAGTGGCTGAGCAATTGTGGCATATAGTGGAATGAATTTTCTATAGTATCCAAAGAGGCCCAAGAATCCCTTGAGTTAGGTAATGGTAGTTGGAATGGGCCAATTCTAAATGGCTTGTACCTTTTCCAAATCTACTTGTACCCCTTTAGCTGATATCAAATGCCCCAAATATTCAATAATGTCTTAGTAGAAGTGACACTTAGAGCGTTTAGCAAAGAATTGGTGGGATACCATTGTGGTCAGCACTTGTTGAAGGTGTTCAAAATGATCTTCTATAGATTTGTTGTATTCCAGTATATCGTCGAAGAAGATAGTGACAAATTTTCTAAGAAATGGAGCAAAAATCTCATTCATCATTGATTGGAAGGTGGCCAACGCATTTGTGAGACCAAATGGCATCACCAAAAATTTTAAATGGTCATGATGAGTACGTAACGATGTATTGTGAGCATTAGACTCATTCATATAAACTTGATGGTATCCAGAACATAAATTAAGTTTAGAAAAAATGACAGAGCCATGTAGCTCATCCAGTAGTTCATCAATAGTCGGTATAAGAAATTTGTCCTTAACCGTAAGCTTGTTTAAAGCTTTATAATCAACGCAAAAATGCCAAGACCTATCCTTCTTCTTTACTAACAACAACGGTGATGAAAATTGACTGACTAGGATGAATGATACCTCTTTTTATCATCTCTACCACTATTCTTTCTATGTCAGATTTTTGGAAATACGGATATCGATAAGGACACATTAACTGGAGTAGAACCATCGATCAAATGAATCCTATGATCATAAGAATGAATAAGAGGTAAACCAGTGGGTTCCCTAAATACTAATGCAAATTGATCCAGTAAAACCTGTACATCATGAGTAGACCATGTGGAAGGTGGTGTCGAAATTAAAGTCAAAGGCAACAATTGAAATATACTATGAATATGAGCAGCAGCTAACATCTTTATGCACTAGTGATGTGGCAGAGGGTCTAAAGAGAAATGAGAATGCCCCTGTATGCGAATCTTTTGGCTTCGTTGTTCAAACTCCAAATAAAGCTTGTCATAGTCCATTACCACAAGACTTATAGTTTGTAGCCATTGTACCCCTAAAACAATATCCATTCTATTAATCAGAATAACATACAAATCTATTTTTACATGATACCCTTATACATGCAAATCAACTTGAAGGCATTTGGAATTACATAACACATCTTAACCACTTCCCACTAAAATTTGAGACTGTGGAATCTCGACTAGAGTCAATTTTAGCTTTCAAGCTACTAAACTCTTTATGAAATTTAATGTACTTCCTCCATCTATCAAGATAAGCATCAGAATATTGTTACACTTACCTGTGACCTTAAGAGTCGTTGGGCAGAGATGTCCATGTAAAGCATGCAAGCTTATTATGGCTATAGGTTCAATGGCCAAATCTGCTGCTTGAGTATCGACATTAGCAGTGTCAATCTGCATTGCCATTTTCGTTTCTAAGATCGGGTCAACTTCATCAGGACTCACTAGTAGATAAAATTGGTTTTTACATTTATGATTAGCATTAAACTTTTCATCATAATAGTAGAAGAACCCTTTTTCGTGTTTAGCTTTAATTTTAGCTTGGGTGAGAATTTTAACTGGAGTAGTCGTCGATACGTTCGGCAGCTACAAGTTAGCATTTGGTTTTTGGTCCATATATGGCAGGAGCCTTAGTAACCAAAGTCGGCACCACCTTGTAGAAGTCGCTTTGAATTGCCATGGCGGCTTGGGAGACACTAAAGGACTAAGCAACTTTTCCTTATTAAAATGTTGTTCATAAAGTTTCACCAGAGATACTGTTTGAAAATATGTCGAAGGTTGAGTAATTAACAATTCGTCTTGGATGTCCTCTCGCAACCCCACAATGAAAAAACTTACGAGCCATTCATCTGGAAGCCCTGAAACCTATGTTGAGAGTTCTTTAAAGCTGGCCTGATAAGCCTTGACAGTGGTGGTTTGTTTTGAGATGCTTCAAAGCTGCTTTGAGGTCATCATATAGCATCATGCCAAATCAATGCTGAAGAGCAGAGAGGAATTCAGACCAAGAAAAACGCATATTGTTCTTATGAATCCACTTATACTAACTATTCATGGCACCTATCATATGAAGAGAAGTAGTGGTCAACCTTTGGTCCTCGAGTGTTTTATACATAGCAAAAAATTGCTAAACCTTGAATACCCAGTCCTCCATGGCAGATCCATCAAACTTCAGAACATCAACCTTCATTCCCTTCAGTAAATGAGAGTCGCACAAATTGGATGACTTAGAAGATGTCCCCTGTCCCTTAGCCACCGAAGGAACTAATTCCTGGCCACTTGCTTTACCGTTGTCAAGACATTGCAAAATAGTCTCGATAGTTTGCAAAGAAGATTCAATGTGTGACAAATGCTGATCATTAACAGCCTGTGTTACCAGTGCACTTGTTTAGTCTCATCATTTTTTGCCTTTAGGTCGCGTATGGCTTTGTCGAGTCTTGCTACTCTGGTACCCTCCACCATTGAAGAGCTGGGGTGAGCAATGAAAGCACCAATGTTAGGTTTAATAGTAAGGAACAGTTAATAACTAAAAATAGTGGATTCCTGCATTCAAGACCAGGGAAATCTCCAGTAGAAAGAATAGAGCTCACAAATTGAGAATCTAGAAAGGAAACAAACAACACACACACCTCTAACATACTCCTATGCAAATACTACTCCAGCTAACAACCTCATGGGGCCCTACACATATTATTCCCTAACCAATTACATGTGATAGCCATGCACCCCTTAGAAAGAATAGCCAAGCCCACTTTGAAAGCTTCTTCTCATGTACTCCTTCCTTGACATTCCGAACCTACCTATCACCTTGGCCTAATTCTTCTATGCCTCCTATCAGCTCACCTGTTGTATCACTAACAATTGTCCCGGCTCCTACAGATAGTACCGGTGAGTCAAGCAATGAGTGACTAAGTGACTAGACAGAGTGTCGTACGTTGTATGCTGACAAGTAGGTAGACAAACCAAAAAAAGTGTGAGAAATCATAGGAAGACTTTATAGCTCGTTTACTTCTGCTTAAAATGTCAGTTCAGATAAGCCAATAGGTACATCATTTAATGACAACAGCACGCTCCTTACTAGCTACTACTTCGACTGACAAGTGCAGAGGTAAAGTGAATTTTGAAAAGGTTGTGTTTGAAATTGAACTCACACCAGGCTATCATCAGAGAAAGCTGAACAATACGTCCAGCTTCTTGCTCTCAAAGTGAGAGTTAATAAAGCTTACAAATGGGTAAGCCTTCTTCTCAAAGAGATAGCCAAGCATGGCATTGTCTGGGTTTCAAGCTTAGATGGTGTGAGGGTTAACCTCTCCAGCACTACATTAAGGTGGAAAAGCCCCTATAGAAGCTAAAAGTAGCAGCAAAGAAGCAGTTTACAGTTCTTTCTTTATTTGATTGACTTTTCCTAGGCTCCCTTCAAAGTGAAGTTCCTTCGCTATGCATAGCTATTGCCTTGATCCTTTGGTCTGCTCGGGGAATTCCATTGATATGCTCATTGAGCAGGCTCAAAGGGAACTATTCTCGGAGGTAATTTTTTCCATGAATCCCTTGCGCTTACTTCTTTTTTAAGCTCTCTATTCTAGGGGAAATTATCGTCTTCAAAGGTTAAGGTCCAGTCGTCTGTCTAATTTCAGCCATCATTTGTCACCCTGGGTCTAGCCTTATGATAGTAAACATCTCCTATACCTTTTAACTCATGCATAAAATGGAACCAACTGCTCTGTCCTCGGCTGACTCACTTAAGCCCAGCCTGGAAGTTCTTTCTTTTTGTTTTAATGATAGTCGGTATCTGGTTCAATGTTATCTATATTGCTATGAAAGAGCCTACCTAGCTTGAGAAGGAGAATCTCGCTAGTTTGGCATGCAAGGAAGGGTTAGTGATGAAATTTCCTTCAAACCTATCAGTGTGAAATCAAGCTTGGGATCAGTAAAATTATAAAACTATAAAACCAACTGGTTTCAAACCAGGGGAATAACATCCAGAGGGCCAGAAGGAAAGAGTTAAAGCCCCGGTTATATGATTTAAGGTTAGGAGTTTCATTATTAATAAGATGCCTGACTCAACCTAGCATGACCACTACAAATGCCCTAGTTCAACTCAAGTCTTCCCCAGTATGGTCCTTGGGGAAGTCTCTCAGAGGATGACTCCCATACAATTCTTACAACAGTTAGAGAAGCAGGTGACAACCCAGTAAAGGAATCGAAGGAATCAAGGACTAAGCCCTCGACGACATATGATTTGCGGTTTCATCAAACAGGATTAAAGATTTTGAAATTCGTCAATCATAGGTAAACGCCTCTCGGCATGAATCTCATTCTGCCTCCCTTATAGATTGAAAGAAGGATTGCTCCTTTCTGAGGACCCCTTGGGCAAGTATAAGATAAGATTTGTATAAGAGAGATTTCATTTCACTAAGCACTTGAATTATCATAAATGAACGTTGCGTTTAGTACGCAGAATCTAGCAGTAGGAATGGGAGAGGGATTACCTCTCCACATTTGGTATGTAGAGTGAGCAAACTCTCCCTTACCCCTAGTAATGCTCTCTCCCGCAAGGAAGGTAATGTGGTCTCCTTCAATAAACTGATGGAAAGCTACTTTTCTCCCTGGAAAGACAGTTTACATGGTAAAATTGCCCTTCATCCATACAACAATTAGATCAAGTGTTCCCTCAATATAAAGGAAATGAGTCACCATTCGAACAACCATTCCGCCTCATAACAACCATGGTGGCTGACGATCGAAGTCCACAGAACCATGAACCTCTTACCACCAACCATAGCAGCCGACGCCAAAGTCCAAGGAACCACGATAAACGTAGACAAGTATTTTCTCCTATTATCTCTAACAAGATAAAATAAAATAATCTTTTTTATTAATTTTATATTAATAAAATATTATTATTTTATTTTTTTTGTTATTGGAAATAATAGGAGAAAATTCAAACTTCGATAAACCTTAAATAGGTTTAAATCATGTGCTTTTTCCTTTCTTCTTGCTTGGATCATGGCTCATGTTTAAAGACAAGTCTGATGTGAGATAAAGAAAAAGGTAAACAGTAAAATAGGAAAAAGGACAAAATATGTGATAAATAGAAGTGGAAATGTGGCCTATTTCTTTTTCATCTATTTATTAATATTTTAATTATTTAATTAAAATATTATTATATTAACATAAAATACTATATAAATATTTAACTATATTAATATGTTAATAAATAATAATAATAATAATAATATAAATAAAATTCAAAATTAAAATTTATTTAATATGCTATTTTGAATATTCTAATATATAATATACAATAAAAACAAAAAATTCTATTAAATATAAATAAATATAGATAATATTTTTATTATAATTTTATTTAATTTATATTCTTTAATTTGTATAAAATATATTTTGTCTATTTTAAGATTTAATATTTATTATATTTTTGAATATATATATATATTATAATAAGAAATTTTTTTCAAGGATAATATAGTAGCTTTGATCTCATTCTTTTTCATTCCATCGTTGATTTATCAAATCAAACAAAATATGACAGTCTTTATTTTATTCCATCTTATGTATAACTATAGATATATACTTACACTTTCATTCTCATTCATTTTTCATCACAAATAATTTTATCAACCAAACAAAGCCACTTCGTAAATGCGGTCTATGGACTCGTGGCTACTAATTTGAGAACTGGGGACTACATGGGAAGAGTTTGTTCCCTCATGTCCACTAGAATAGAAGAGCTAATGATGACTAACGTTTAAGCCCCATCCTTCAGTGAGTTTAGAATCAAATTATCAGGCTACTGGTGGGTATACACCCTCCGTTTATCGGAAGCTTATGTCAATTACTTGTTCTCGGCATTGGTGACAACCGGGTTGATAGATTGAAAAAATGTATTCATTGATCTGGCATCCTATTTCACCTGACTCAAAGTTCTCTAGCAAATCTTCCACTTTCACTCACATGATATTGCTGGATCGGGCTTTCACCCATTGTCTAAGATTCCCCACCTCTCGACTGAAGAAGTACGCCCAAAAACAACAGGAAAGAGAGCACTGTTAGCTTAGTGAAGTAAGCAAGCAGTGAGATGAACCAAAGCCCAAGCCTGGAAATACAAAGAAAGATAGAATGCAAGCAAGTAAGAACTAACAGATGGGTGTAGGAAGTTTGCTAACTGAACCAAAAGAAGAAGTTGTGCAACTACTTGTGAAGTTAGAAAGCCATATGAAAGGCAATATGTATATATAATCAGATTTTGTAGGAGTGCCCTTTACTTAAAAGAATCTTCGTGCTTGTCATGCTATTTCAATTTTTTTATGGTCTACCTTTTTTCTATAGTAAAAGACAAGTAATTTGATTTTCTTATTAATTATTGTCACTGTTTTTGTAAGTAGAATTACTGGTTATATATTTATAGTACAATATTTTAGACATATATATTTAAGTGTAATGTTTTCTTATCTACAACGTCAAATTTAACAAAATACTAGGTTTAATGTTAACTTCTAAACAAAGAATAGATTAAATGATAATTGTAAAAATAAATTAAAAAATAACAAAGAAATCATAAGTAAAACTTATATATCTATCACAGATTAAAAAAAAAATTCTTCAAATTTAACTATGCTATTTGTTTTGAAAGAAAATTTTATAACTGATCAATTTGCTTTTTACATAAAAACTTTTGTGCAACTTATTATTATACATGCACAAAGAAGTTTTTATGCCAAGAATATATATATATATATATATATATATATATATATATATATATATATATATAACTTGACAACCCAACAAATTATGTACATGGCGTTGTTATATCAACAATATAGATTTATAGATAGATCTCTTTGGATCAGTAATCATGCAATTCTAGGTTTCTAGCTTATATACAGATTATTGTTAGTTATAGAAATATTAGAATAAGTTATGGAATAATTTTTTTATCGAAACTAAACCAGGTTTTAGAAGGAACTCTATTTTCTTTCATGCATAGGTCTTTTCTAGTGCTTTAAATGTACAAATATTCTCCCTTCAGTTTACTTTAGCACAACTTTCTTTGGTTTCCTACCAAAATTGTAGTTATTCCATAGCTTATACTAATATTGAAGTAATTAATAATATGTTGGTAATTAACTTATAGGATCATAATGATTTGACTAGAATTTCTAGAAATAATCCCCTTAATTTCCTATAATAAACTTAGAATTCCTATAAATAATTCTATTTGTGTATTTATTCTTGCTCTAAAATAAGCCATTATTAATAATTGTACTCCTGATATATAAATTTTAGTTATTTCATCTTTTATGTCTAATTTTTCTATTTCTTCATTTATTGGTATCTTTAAAATTCCTTTTATTTATGTTGCCTTTATTGGATACTTTTTTTTTTCTTCTGTAATACTACACATATCATTCTTCCTAATATTGTCATAATTCCTTGTTGTCTTAGATCTTATGATGTTAAATCCAACTTTTTATTTCTTATTTTATCATATTGTTTCTGGCTATATTGCATTCTTCTTTCTACTATAGCTTCTTCTGCAATTTCTATATTCTTCATATTGTGCATATTCTTGTTCACTTCCTTGTTCTTGTATTTCATTACTAGATTCTCCTTGCATCATATTAATTTCATTTTCTTCCTCGATATAGTCATATTATGTATTTTCCAAACTATTTTCTTAACTACTCTCAGTTTCTATAGTCATTTTATATATTTCTAAATCTAAATTATCTATCTCATTTTCTAAAATTTCATTATACTCTATTGGTTCTAGTCCATAATCTTCAGCTCTTTTTATTTCTATTAAGTTTGAGGTTATTAGTAAATAAGCTATTCTATTTCTTTCATAACTTGTTTAGCTTCGTGATCTTAAAAGACTTTGTCCAGTTTCTAGTGGATATTCTTGTATACTTCTTATAGGATTTATATTTATATTTACTTTAGTAGTTATATTTATTCTAATACTTCTGCTTCCTAGTCTATTATTATATTCTAATCTTCTAAGGTTTTCATATTGATATATTTCTCTTGTATTATCTAATTCTAATTGTAATTGCCTCGATATTGTTATTCTTGCATAATCTAATTTCAATTGTTCTAATACTGGCATAAAGTTTGTTTTTATAGTTATTTTTCCTTGATTTCTTTTAAAAAGATTATGTTCATTTGAAAATACTAATCTTACCATTCCTATTATGCTTATTATTCTACTTCCTAATGGCATTTTTATTCCTTTAAGTTTGTGATAAATTACTAAGGTTTTATTCATATTCATCTCTGCTCTAGATATTGCAAAATTTGTATTTATTGTAAGTTTTAATTTTTGATATATTAAGTTTGCATTTAATGCTCCTAAGATACTATTTGGTACACTATCTATTATTAATTACAAAAATATTAGAATAAATTATGGAATAATTTTTTACGAAAACTAAACCAGGTTTTAGAAGGAACTTTGTCCTCTTTCATGCAAAGGTATTTTCTAGTGCTTCATATGCACATACCTTCTCCCTTTAGTTTAGTTCAGCACAACCTTCTTTCGTTTCCTACCAGAGGTGTAGTTATTCCATAGCTTATACTAATATTGAAGTAATTAATAATGTCAATAATTAACTTACAGGATCATAACGATTTGACTAGAATTTCTAAAAGTAATGCCCTTAATTTCCTATAATGAACTTAGAATTTCATACCTTAATCTCCTACTATTCTTTATTTGTTGTTGGAGGTAGTAAATCTACTGAGTGAGAATGATAATAAGATCTTCAGAATATATGAACAATGGTCTTTTTTTTATTGGAAATATTTGAAAATACAAAGAGTACAAAGGAAACCAGAGGGTTACAAATGCAAAAATATATTTAACAAAAAAAAATTGAAAATTACATATTGGTAGAACTAAAAAAGATGGAATATGGGTAGAAATTATAGCGTTACTAGAACCAAATTATGAAAAGTACAGTAAAACTAGAATATATAGATAATAATATAGAGATAGAAGAAGACACATAAATGATTCATTTTATTAGTTTTTTGTTGGTATTGTTAGTTTAGGTAAATTTTAACATAATTTCTTGATTTTTAATATTGTTTTGTTCGCTTCCTCATCCTATTGCCATTTAGTTTTTTCGCCAACTAATTTTGATATTTTTTTACGTATATTTAGATAAATGTGAAATAAAATTTCTAGCTTGGTTGACTAGACCTAAACATGATTGTAATTCCTTTTTTTGTGGTTATTTTAGGAAATTCTTTTGCTTTTTTTACTTATACGTTCTTATAATTCTACTCCATCATTGGTAATATAATGTCCTTGAAATCCTATTATACTTTTTATTAACTTTGCTTTCTTTGGTGATATATTTAATCCTTTAATTTCTATTAAATCCATAAATTTTAGTAAGTGATCTTCTTGTTCTTCTTTATTATTAGTATATCATCGATATATATGACCGCAAAGTCTCTAATTGGGATTAATAATTTTATAACATATTCTTGAAATATATTAGGACTATTCTGGAATCCCATTTATAAAACATTACATTCATACAGGCCTTCTGAGGTAGTAAATGTTGTATAGTTTTTACTATTTCCTTCTAATTTTATTTGGAAAAATCCTGATTTATAGACAAATTTATTGAATATCTATTTTCCTTTTATTAGATTAAATAATAATTTTATTTTTGGTATAAGGTACCTATTCTTGACTTCTATTTCATTTAATTTTTTATAATTTATAACCATTCTTGATTTTTCTCTTTTTCCTTCACTATGTTTTATTACTATCATGGCATGTGAGCAATAGTTTGATCTATTTTCTTTTATTAAATCATATTTGTGAACACCCCATCCTTAATTACTTAATTATTTAATTAATTGATACACCAATTAATTAATAATTAAGCAAATAAAGGAAATAAAAATGACAGATACTCAAATGACATTCTTAAGTGAAGGCAATTTAAAATTCAAAATAAATAATAGGAGAGCTTTAAGAAAAAAACCATAATTTAAAAATAAGAATTAATTAATAATAATAATAACAAATCAAAATAAAAAAAATAATTAAAAAAAGGGGGCTAAATTAAAAAATAAATTAAATAAAAAATATCAAAGTATATAATACAATATATATGGCAAAACATGATTTATATCTCAGCATTTTGACGATGGCTTCGCTGCAAGTGGACGCTGCTCTGCAAAACGTTGTAGCCGCCTCTTGCAAGTTGTTGTAGCTTGTATGAGGAAGTGATCAGCAGTAGGAGAGTTAATGATGACAGTGGCCTTGATAAAGAGAGGCTGAGAGCAGCTGGAAGGAGAGGAAAAAAGGAAGACAGGCAAGGAAGTGAAGAGAGACCGAGAGAGTTGGAAGAGAGGCAAGGAAGTGAAGAGAAACTGAGAGAGTTAGGAGAAAACTGAAAAGAAACCGAGAAAGGGGAGAGAGAAGGAGAGCATGATGGTTTTTGGAGTTTTGAACCAAAACTACAGGAGGGAAAAACCGTAAAGGGGAGAAGCTAGGTAACCAAATTTGAAACAAAAAAAAAAACAGCCGGGAGAGGCGAGGGAGAAGAGAGAAGAGAAGAGAGTCTGAGAGTTGCTAAAAGGAGAGAAACCGAGCTGCAACAGACGAGCAAGACGAGGCAGATCGTGACGAGCTAAGCCAAGCTATAGTGACAGACGAGCAAGACTGAAGCAAGTTGAGAAGCAAACCGAGTTGAAGCCGTAAACACCTTCCCCTGTTCCAAGCAGCGTGAACAGGGGCGAACAGAGGTGAGCTTGCTGAGAGAAACCAAGGGTGACGTGAAGGAGAAGAGAGAGAGAGAGAGAGAGAGTAAGCTTCTTTTGCTTCTGATGCCTTTATACCATGCTTATATATATACATTATATATGTGTTTATATATATGTATGACGAGCAAGACTGAAGCAAACCAAGCAAGACCGAGCTGAAGCCATGAACGTCTTCCCCTGTTCCGAGTAGCGTGAACAGGGGCGAACAGAGGTGAGCTTGCTGAGAGAAACCGAGGGTGACGTGAAGGATAAGAGAGAGAGAGAGAGTAAGCTTTTATTGCTTCCTGATGCCTTCATACTATGCTTATATATATACATTATATATGTGTTTATATATATATATAGATATATATATGTATGTAGATGTATATATATATATATATATATGTGTGTGTGTGGTGGGGGGGGGGAATATATAGATATATGCTTCCCTATTTTCCTGATGCTTGCTCTTCTATTCTATCATGCTCATATATATTATTACATATGTGTTTATATATATATATACTCGTGTGTGTATATCAGTTTATGCTTCCCTGTTTCCTGAAGCTCGCTCTCCTCTCATACCATGCTTACATATATATTACATATGTGTTTATATATATATATGTATGTGTGTGTGTGTGTAGATGTATATATATATATATATATATATATATATATATATACATATGTATGTATATATATATATATATGCATATAGGTGTATATATGTATATAGGCGTGGGAGTGTTCCATGTGTTTCCTGATGCTTTCATACCTTTCATATCATGCTTATATAGATATTACATATATGTTTATATATATATATATATATATGTATGTGTACATAGATGTATATATATATATGCATGTGTGTATATGGGTATATGTTTTGAAGCTTTCTTCGTCTTTTGTCATGCTTATATATATCATTACATGTGTCTATATATATATATATATATATATATATATATATATATGTATGTATGTATATGTATAGATGCATATAGGTGAATATATATTATTATTATCTTTGTGTCAATATGAGATTAATTTTTGGCTTTATAAACAAAGTTCTAAGAAAGTCATCGAATGAGAATATTATTCTCCTCGGGTGTTTAGAATCGTGTGAGATTCTGGTTTCCTTAGATCCCAAAAATTAATACATACTTGTTATAAATAATAATAATACAAAAAAAATAATTAAATATTTACTTTAATTAAATATTCCCCATTATTTATGAAATTATCATGTGAGAATATTGTTCTCCTCGATTGCATGGGATTATATGAGATTTTAATCTCCTTAGATCCCTAACATAAGTACACATTCGTTTTAAAAATAATAATAATTAAATATTTACTTTAATTAAATATTTCCCATTATTTACGAAATTATCGTGTGGGAATGTTGTTATCCTTAATTACATTGGATCATGTGAGATTTTAATCCCCTTAGATCCTGAAAATCAATACATATGTTTTTTTTTTTAAAAAAAGATATATAATAATAAGAATAATACAAAAATAAACATTTTAATATCCTCTATTATTCGCAAAATCATCGTGTAAGAATATGGTTCTCCTCGAATACTTAGGGTTGTGTGAGATTTTAATCTCCATAAATCCTAAAAATTAATACGTAGCTATTTTAAAATAATAATAACAATAATGATAATAACGTAAAAATAAATATTTTATTTTATTTTTTTTTACAAAAAGATTAGTTCTTCCTTCATAATCACTTCATTTAAATCACAAAATAAAGATTAAAATTCCAAAAAAGAGGGAGAGAAAATGAAGAGATCAGGAGAGTGGGAGTAATCAGGTTGTCGTAAATTAAAACACATAGACCAAATTCTATTCTTGTTTTGTTTATGAAAATTTATTTAATTTAAACCCTCCTGTTTTCATCACAAAAATTACTAACCATTAACCAATGGACACACCATTTCTGGTCGAACTACGTGGACTTTGATCCCAATCACGGGGTACATAGGCCTTAGGCTTTCATCCTAGGTCAAGTCCGCCCTTTTGTAAATATCTACTTATTTGCTTCTATCATTGTCGTTTTTTTTTATCTCTTCTATTTAATGGGCATGTGCGTCAATAAAAGGGTAATTGCGATGAATTCAAGGTCATACTCTATTTCAACTGACTAGTTTAAGGTAACCGTCCTTAAGGACAGGTGTTGTGGGTTGCCTAACACCTTCCCCGCACTCAAATAGACTTCCGAACCCGTCTCTAGTTGTGTAGACCATGTTGCCTTTTTTCTTTTTATTTTAAATTGATTTTCCAAAGTTTTCTGTTAAAGATTTTAGTGACAACTCCAAATAAATTGATTTTCAAGATTCGTTTTTGAGAATCAATTTAAACTCTTTTATTTCCCCTTGCCGAAAGGTCGGTTATGACAATATTTTTTTCATTTCATTGATGTGCATAATAAATTCTTTTTTATAACTTTCTATCTATGGGTAAGGTTTACTAGTTATTTCTTTACTATAATCTAGTAGTTTTATTTTTGCCACATGTTTTGATTTTTCCTAATGTATTAATGGATTATGATCATAATTTTCTAATAATCGTTGTTTTTAGTTTTTGCATCCATATGTGTTATCATTCGTTTGTTTCTTTATTTCCATGGGCTTATCATTAGAAACAAATTGTACTTCATTTTCATTTCTCTTTTTACTAAATATGATATTTGTTCTATTATATGGGTTTAATATTCTTATTGCCCAAGCTTTATGCTTACATGATGTTGTTAGTACTAGAGCTTTTTGGGTAAAATGTAGTGACATATATTGTTCTTAAAAGTCCATTCCTAATATTATATCTGGTGTTGATTCATTATATTGTTATAATATTGGTATTTTCAATTTAGTCTCTTATTTGAATTGAAATATTTTTTTGCAAATAATTCTATCATTTAAACTTCTTTTCCTGCATTACTCATCCTAATTGATTTATCTTTTTTCCATAATTCGGATGGTAATATGTTATATTTGGCTAGTGTCATATGTTCTCTTGTGTCAATCATAGCATGATATTTTTTGTATTGATATTTTTCATAATTAAATTTTATCAAAATATAATAGAACTTCATTTTATATCAACTTTATTTTTTTCAATATCACTACTTCTTTATCTATATTTATTAGTATTATATTTTCTTGAATTCTATACAATTTAACTTTTTTTAAGAAATCTCTTGCTAATATTAATTTGTGTGTCTGAGTGTTATTTATTTAAGTTTCTACTATAATTTTAATTTTATTATATCTCTTTTGCTAAATATTATAGTTTATATATATATATATATATATATATATATATATGTGTGTATGTATTCAAATATGTACACATATGTAAATACAATACATATGTTTACTCACATTCCATTTATGATTGGCTGATCGCTTACTTATCATTTGTTACTTTTTAATTGTAATTTAAATAAAAAAAACAAAATTTTTCAAAAAATTAATAACCGAACAACAATTTTTTTTTTCATACAAAAGCATAGGAGCTCTAGTGAAAACTAAGAAAAAGAATTAAAGGGAATATTTCATAGAAATTTAAAAAATATTATTATTTTAGTTATTCACTTTTTGTTATAGTAATAATTTAATTATTCATAAATTTATAATTATAAAATTATATTTTAGAAGTTTAAAAATAATAAAAAATAATTCCTCCAAAAAGTTACGTGGAACTAAAATCGTCTGCTATCGGGGGTTATAGTAGACTATTGTAGCCCATATCCAAATTGTTCTTTCTATCCTTCGTTTCCTATGTTGCCACGTGTCACGATTTTAAATTGAGAGCATAGCACACAATCACCGCCCACTTTTTAATAATGGCTTGCTCAATTGTCTTGCTCTACAGTGGCGGAGGGACAGTGCAGTTGATGACATGGCCCGATTTAGATTTCTCTATTTAAAAATTTAAATTTATTGTATTTAAAAAAATTTAAATTATTAAATTTTTATTAAATAATTTAAATTTCAATACATAATGTTTAATAATTTTTTAAAATATAAACTATTAAATTTTTGTCTAACAATTTAAATTCTATCAAATTTACATTTATTTAAAATTTTAAATTCACTAAATCCAAATCTGTCCCCACACCAAGATTCATATTTCACATATATATGTAATTATGTTGTTGGCCTAATGTAAATGATTAAATTTTCATTTTGGTGCTCCCTAAACTTTTAAAAAAAGTATTATGGTGACTTCTCAAATATAAGTAAAATTCAACTCGTTCCCTTTTAAGCTTTTTTAATCTCTACTCTTTGCTCCTTTAGAGTTATTCGAAGTTAGTTTATTTAGTTTAGTTCAATCATGTCACTATACTTGGTTTTACTTTTAATTTACTTTAAGTCACTAACTTTCGTTATTCAATTTTCACTCAATCATAAATATAGAGACAACTTTAAGCAAAAATTTCAACCTTCAATAGCTATGTATACTTTACACATTTACTTCATCTTCTTTATTTTGGTCCATTTTTTTATAGTTAAAGTATGCATATTTCTCAAACACTTTAGCTATTTGAAAACTTTATGGCTATGCTTTTATTTTATTTTTGAGTATCATAATTTATTAATTTTTGGTTCATTACTCATAGTTCATTTTTTATTTATGCCTAATATCTCAATTTTTTTTTTTGGTTTATACATTCACATCACACCGCACAAAATTATTGTATGCCAGCACTTTATTAATAATTTTTTCTACTATATTACATATTTTATTTATCCTGAGAAAAAATTATTATTATATAAAATAAATTAATAGCACAATGCTATTTGATGTTGAATGATGCTGATTTTGGATATATATATATATATATATTGAATATCAAATTTGTTTAATTCGATATATATATATATATATATTTTTTATATATACCAAATAACCTTTTGGCCCCCTTATATTATATTCCTCTCTCATAAATTAAAAAAGAAAATACAGTCTGCTCATTAATTGTTCTTGTCGCTTATTGGCTCCGAAATCCAGTAAATATGAAGATCATTGGATATAGAGCCAACGTTCAAATGCATTTATGGGAGGTTTTTTTTTTATTTTTTTTATCTAAAAGAGTAAAAAATAATTATTTTCAAAAACAAAGACATTAATATTTTATATTAGTTGTTACACAAAATAATATTTAATTAAAAATAATAAATTGTAAGATATATAGAATAAATTATAAGATATTAAAATTAATTTTCAACCAAATATCGTTCTATGTGTAAAAAAAATTATCTAAAATATTTATATGCCTTTATTCTTAAAAACATATCTCCCACAAACACGTTTGAATCATTGGATCCAATGGTCTTCATATTTACAAGAGAAAACAATCCCTCCAATAGTTGGAGGGGATTTGTTTCCATATTGGCTTACCAGTATACATGTTTAACAGTCACGGTAAATGTTGGGGAAAAAAAAAATTATTTTAGCCTTATTTATTAAAAAAAACATTATTTTAGTTTTTCGTTTTCCAATTTAATTTTAATTTAGTCCTTCATAAATTGAGAATTTTAAAATAGTCTTCACTTTTGAATATAGTCTTATTTTAATCCTCTATAATTTAAAAATCTTAAAATAATTCTTCATTTTTTAATATTTAACTTAAAATGGTCCTCATTAGTCTTATATAGAAAGTGACTATTTTGGATTAGATCTTAAAAAGTGAAAAGTTATTTCAAAACTTTTAATTTATTAAAGACTAAAATGAAACTCAATTCAAAAGTAGAGGATGATTTTGAAATTTTTAATTTGTGAAACGTTAAAATTAAATTAAATTCAAAAATAAAGAATTAAAATGATATTTTACTCCTCACTTATTACTAAATCGTCTTTTTTGTCTCTCACTTATTTTATTACCTAAAATAGTTCCTCATTAATGTCATTTTTTATTTCCCTTATAGAAAATTGTCACCTTTAGACTTATAATTTTGAGATTATTAACCATTTAGTTTCTCAACTCAAACTCCATTAATTCATGTGGATAAATTAAAAGTAATAATTTTTAATAAAAAATTATTTTAAGTAATAAAATAAGTTAATGACTAAAATAACAGTGTAATAATACTTGGAGAATCAAAATAATATTTTATTTATAAATTCCTTTACATACGAAGAGAGAGAGAAAAAAAAGGTGAATAAAACATAGATATGAAAACTTTTTATGTTACATTCTCAAGGAAGAAATATAAAAAAATTCATCACTTAATAATATTATATTAAAAATACAAAAAATTGCATATAACTTTCGATCATTAAAGTAAACTCACTAATACTCTCTTTCTCTCATACTCTCTTCTCCATGAATGTGGCCTAAGTAGAGTTTGAATTTTACATGACAGTTATATTTTTATTTTTAAACGTTAAATGAAAATTTAATAATTTATGTTTATAAATAATAAATCTGACAAGATATAATTATATAAAATCCAAAGGATTAAAATTTCATCCATCAATTCATGATCTTGGCGTACGCTGGCATGATCACAATGAATCCATTCTCCCGAGGTTGTACTTCAACACCATGACGCAGTTCACTGAACCGTTGCCCTAGCTCCTGCCTGATTCTCGCGCACATTCCTCCAAATGCACCCTCACCTCCATACTTCCCTCGTTACCTCTAACACACTCTTCTTATCTTTACCCCTACCATCACCCAGAGAAAAAATTTGTCCCCCAGGTCTTAACAATTTGCAAATTCTATGAATGTAATTGGCTGATATATAGAAGGCAAGGAAACATATTACTTGAAATTATTTAGAATGAATTACTTACAAATTTATGAGTAATGAGTTTATCTGTGACTTCTGATTAAGTACTTTTCTTAATTCTTGGGTTAGATTTACTATCTTGAGTATTTTATGCAGATTATTAAGATATACATATGTCATAATTTTATACTTCAAATTATTTTTCAGTTTTTATTAAAATCTTACAATCTAATCCATTATATGATCTACCATTCAAGGATATGCTTTCTAATTCGTGTCACAATTTGACAACTATGATCTCTATGCATTATCAGTTCCAAGCTCTGAAATGCATATGGTAAGAGAATTATCACTGATTGACCACATTCAGGAAAAGGGTAAGCATCAATCACTGAATTAAATTATGGAAAAAATTTTACAAAACCTTGAGCCACGTCCTTGAATTAGGATAGGATTTTCAGAACCAAAAACCCAATAAAGATACAAGCCAACGTCTGCTCAAGTATCTTCCTCCACAATCAATTCTACGACAAATATGCAAATCCCAAATAGTGCCCAAAATTTCATGCCCAAACTCAGCCTAACAAATAAAGGACTATGCCCAGATACAATCAATCTTCACAGATTCGAGATACCAAATGAAAATATCTTACTATTCATCAGAATTATATCAAGATGCAGGGCATCTCAGCATTATGCCAAATCCCTCCGTTTCCGTTGGCGCTGAAGAAAAAGGTAAGTAAGAAGGTCGAAGTGCAAGAAAGTCGCAGGCGGAAGAGGGGGGAGAGAAGCAAGTGGCGGCGCGAATAGTGAGAGCCAAACATAGCAGACGTGGGGCCCGACTCGTGTGTTCAACCTCACTCTGTGTTCGGCTCAGTTTCGCGTCTCGTGTTTGCTATGTTTTGATCTCTCTATTCGTTCCGCCACTCTTCACTTCTCTCCCCCGCCTTTCGCCTGCGACTTTCCTGCGCTTCGACCTTCTTACTTCGTGCCTTTGTGTCGAGCACCAACGAAAACGGGGGGTTTGGCGTAACACAGAGATGCCCTGCGTCTATTTTATATATATAGATCCTCTCGAGTAAACTCTCTTTTAATACATGCTTCAGATAATACATCATGGAACAACCAAGCATTTCATAAACAATAATGACGGACCAATATTCCCTTGAGAGTGTATTTTCTTCTGAATTAATGAGTTGTTTAGTACTGCCGCAAGGATTAAATTTCTTCGTCTTTATACAGATTGTACTCTACTAATCAAGCCAGAAAGCGCACTATTTGTACATTGATCTCGACCACAAATTTCAGGGTTGTCCGCAAGAGTAGACTAGACACGCCTCATCGCGTATCTTGTATATAACAGAAATTTAGAAACTTCTGTGCAAGCAAAAGTGAATTGCCAACTCCTGGCTGACAAGAAAAAAGTTGCAACCATACAGAACAAGTAATAACCATTCACCCCAAAAAGAATTGAAAAGTAAAAGAAGAGAAAAACCGTCCCCAGCAGTGATTTGTTATAAAAGCCTCCATTATGCTTCAACCATATAGCAAAACCGTAAAATTCAATAACCAGAATGTAGAATCTGAATCAATGAAGGCATCAGTCGCGAAACGAGGAATGGAGAACGCTTTTTCAGGGACAATTTAGATGCAGACGGCAATCGGAAGAGGATCATGCAGCACAGGGAAAAAGAAATTCAGAACTTCTGGAATGAAAGAGAGAAAGAGACAAACCTGTCCATTCAGTAGAAGTCTTCCGCCAGTAATGGCGGCCGCCGCAGCAGAAATTTTCCGGCGAGAATGAGGCGGCAGTGTAAAAGTCGATAGAGGAGGACGCCGTTGATGGCTAGGTATTGATCGGGAGAACGCGAAAGGGTAGGCGTCACTTTAAAATTTTTCATTTCTGAGTTATTATTTATTAAAATATTTGTTCCCAGAAATTTTCCGTAAAAATTAATTGTTATTAATTTAACTTTATCGTGTATGGAGTATTGTTATACATAAATACTCAAAATATGACAAATTTCGTTAAATCATATATTTTGATAAAAGTAATAAAAATTAAAAAAAAGATTAATTAAAGAGTTAATATTAAATATTATAACAATTCAAACATTATAAAATGAGGCGCTAGATTCATAGCAGTTTTTGATATTTTGCAATAAATGAGTTGCTCATATTAAATGGTAAATGAGTTGGAAACCTTAAAAGAGTGCATTCTATATGAGGTAACTCAAGGATGGGCTTGTTCATGAACCATAGTGAATTTATATATTGCATGCACCATGTAGAAAATTAAAGGGAAAGCATCAAAGATTAGCTAACATTTAGGATCCCAAGGTTGAGAGTTTAATGCACTCGAAGACTTCGCTTAGAATAGGCAGTTCAATAGGTTAAAAAACCTAAGTTGAAGCTTTAGTAAGCTAGAGTATCTAGCTAAAACCCAGTAACTTGAATGTCTCATTTATTTCAAGGTAGCTTAAAGTAGTCCATAAAATTGTATTGCATTTAGATCTAGGGGCACGTTTGGTGCACAAGTGTTATGCCATTAGAAAAATAAAGAGAGATGGAAACCATTATAATGCCAATTAGTGCAATGGAAGATGGTGTATTGGGAATCGTACTCCCATCATCACAAGGAGAGAGAATTCCATTAGCATACGGATGGAAATGGATCGGATTCTTAGGAAAGTATAGTAAGATTACAAAATTCCCCTTATTCATTCATTACTTAGCAAGTTGGTTATTATTAATTTAATATGAGGTATTTTCGTCTGTTCAACAAAAAAATCTTTCCTTTGTATCATCATTTTATCATACCAAACAAACAATTAAATACCATTTATCTTTTCATTCCTACCATATCAAATATAATTTCATATCTAAAGTTTTCATTCCTTTTTTTCTATTCCTTCTCCGTTTCATTTTCCTTTCTCATATCAAACGGGGTCTAGGTGTTGAACTTATCCCTATGGGGTTTTTGTTTATAGATTGTCAATGTAAGGTAGGGTCCTCCCTAGAATTCTCTCATTTGTTTCATTGTGATTAGGGAAAACCTAGGCCACTATATCTTAGATAGTAAAAGTGATTTTTTTCCTTAACTAAGCTTTTCCAATTGTGTTTGTGTGCACTCTTTCTTGTAGGTTCAACACTTGAACACTCAAATTCATTATTACTTGAGCAACTAGTATGCTTTCCAAGTTTGGATTCATTTGAGCCGTCATCATGAGCCAAATACTTGCGTGCATGGGCAAAATATGTCAAATTTGATGGTTTATTTTTGTTGTAAATTTTGTTCATTGGATCGTAGCTCTACAAAACCACAAGCAATACACAAATATGTCAAATTTGATGGTTTATTTTGGTTGTAAATTTTGTTCATTGGATGGTAGCTCTACAAAACCACAAGCAATGAGTTGTAATTTGTTTATGTTTTTTAAAGATATTTTGACTAATGGACTACTGTATTTGAAAAGGAAGCTCTTACTTGTTGTATCCATATTGTGATTGTTTTGACTAGTAGTACAATTCAATGTTTCATTTTCAAAGGAGACTGTTGACATTTCTAGAAATGATTTTAATTAAAAATTTGAATTATTCCAAATAGTTGGCATAATTACATAGATGCATAGTTGAGTTTATTGGCTTATTGGAGCAAGATTACTCTCATATCTAGTATTGACTAATGGACTACCGTGCTTCGTTACTGTATATTTACTATGTACAAAAATGTATAAACAAATGTATGTATAGAATAAATTTAACTTTGTATATATAATTTATATGTGAATTTAATAGGTTCAAAGTAAAATATCAAATAAAAAAAATATAATGACCTAATCATATAATTTAACATTGTATCCCCTGTATTTTTATTGTAATGTTATTTATATTGTGTTGAAAATTATCAATTTAATTTATTATATATTTTAAAAATGATTCTTTGATATTAGTTTGATACATATCTAATACTTATTATATTACATAAATAATAAACGTAAAATATCAGTCAAAATATATTTAGTGTATTGTATCTTTTGATTTACTAAAAAAAAAATGTAATTCTATAAAAAAAAAAAAAGGAAAAGACTTTAATTTGTAATTTTGGTATCTATTAAAGGAGGAAAAAACAATACTTATATAGAATGGCATTATCTTCATCTTATTGAAAAAAAAACACAGAATAATATGATTAAACAGTTTTGTATGTAATAGCTTGGTGCAACAAAATATAATATAATCAATACATATCTTATACAATCTTATTGCCTAATAATTCATATAAAGAAAAATATAATTTTAATCTATAACTTTTAATTATAAAATCAATTTGATCATCGAAATACAAAAAGTATTAAAAAGGTCATTCAAAGTTGAAATCCTCCACAAAATAAAAGTCCCTAGAATATCAATTTGAGATCCAATTAGTTATTTTTTTAAGACTAATTTAATATCTTCTATTTTTGAAAGATTAAATTAATATTTTAATTAAAAATAAGGAACTAAAATTATATTTTTTTTTCAATTCATATAAATATGTATATATAGTACTCTGATGTGACACTAACCCAATTATAACTTAATTTATTAGGTGTAAAGTGCTTCTATATATTGGTGCCCAAGCGGAAACCCCAAGTGCAGAAGAAGATAAAGCAAAGGAAGAAAGAAAGGTGAGAGAAGAAAATAATATATATGGAGAGCAATGAGAAGAGCAGGATTCAGATATTTGGAGGAACTGGGTACCTTGGGAAGTATATGGTGAAGGCAAGCATCTCCATGGGCCATCCAACTTTGGTGTATACTCGCCCTCTCAGTTCCTCTTCTCCTGCTTCAAAGTTACAGCTTTGGGAAGAGTTCAAATCTATGGGTGTCACTCTTGTCCAGGTTTCTTCTCTCTCACTCTCATAGTACTGTAGTATCTGTAAAATCTGGTAGTTGGTGTTTAAAGTTTAGAAGACAAAATCAGTAATTTTGCAAAACTTAAATAATTTTTTTGTTGATTAAAAATTGTCACTTTTAATCCCTTATTAATAAAAAAATTTTACTTTTGGTGCTCCCAACTTTTTAGATATTTATTATATGTAGTCTTTTAAAGTAAACCTTGTTAACTCATAAAGAACCAAAAATAATAATTTTTAATAAGTTGGAGGTTGTTTTAGAAAATAATATAAGTTACAGATAAAAATAACAATTTAATAATAAGTCAAAATTAAAAAAATATTTTTCTTGTTTTAAAAATTTTATGTAATAGCTATACAAGATCTAAAAACTTGATCTAATAAAGACTATTATTTAAACAATTGCAGCTGCAGTCAAAAATACCAACTTGCAAAGAATCCATTTGATATAAAATACATGTTCTTTGTGAGTAAATTGAATAGATAGTGTTGAACTTGTGGAATTGTATATTTTTATAAATTAAGTGAAAGTGCAGGGAGAAATTGAGCATGAGCAGATTGTACCAGTAATTCAGCAAGTAGACATTGTGATAAGCACACTGGCAATCCCTCAAGTGCTGGATCAGCTCAAAATCATAGATGCCATCAAAGTTGCTGGTAATATAAAGGTATTGAATAAATATTCAGAGAGGAATCAAATTGGTTTTCTAATTTTATATTTTGTAATAATTTAATCCCTCACAAATTAATTGTACCAAATCAGTTTCTTATAATTCATATTTTATGTAAAATTAGTCTTTTTTTATCTTGCTAATTTATTGATTAGGGATTAATGAGAAATTAGATTTGCACCAAATAGTAATTGTGATGAACTAATTTAATACAAATAATTTGTAAAGGACTAAATTGTTACAAAATATAAAAGTAAAAAATTAATTTAATATTTTTCTCAATAAATATATATTCTCTCTTTAATTGTCGGTTTATTTTTGTCCTCGATTCTCTTTGATCTTTTGTGGTTTTTTTTTTCCTTTCATTGCTTTCAATATAAATATAAGTAGTATAAATCAATGTGGACGTTGCACTACTTTGTGTCCTCTGTCTGATTGAATTAAAACTATTTTTTCGAAGAATGTATATATATCTATATATATATTTGTTCATCTTTGTAATCTATAAGTTGATATAATGAGTTATCAAATAGTGATAATTTTATGTTTACGGAAATATTATGTTCTCAAATTTTATATCGTATAGTTAATTATTAAATATAAAATAATATTTTACGGAATAAATATTTTAAATATTAAAATATTTAAAAATTAATAAATTTTAAAAGAATTAAATTAATTTTATATAATTAATGAATAAGAATATAATAATAATTTTATTAAAATAATAAAATATTATCAATATTTACAAATCATTATGTCATTAGTTAAACACATAAGAATATTCTTATCATCATGACATTATGGACAAGAACACTGATTAAAACATTATTCTTGTTTTCTACAACAAGAAAAATTATTTCAGTTCCGTAATTAGCTCCGTAATAAATAAAAAACAAAAGTTCGTTCAATAATTGTCTGACATTTCAGAAAATGAATGGGACGCATATATATACATTTATAATATTATTATCCGACAAAAGTTGGTTCAATAATTGTCAGATATTTCAGCTAATGAATACTTCGTTTATATATGTATAGAGCCAAAAGAATGAGTGATCCACATTTTCTCTATTTTTATACGTTAGAATTGACAAGAAAATAAAATTGACTTTTTATTTTTACACTTTATAATAATTTAATTTTTTATAAATTAATTATTTATAAAAATTAATTCTTTTATTTAAATTAATAAAAAATTAATTTTACAAAAATAACATTTTAAAAAATGTAATTTAATACAATTAATTTTTTAAAAAATAAATAATTGTAAAAGACCAATTTAATGTTTCTTTTTGTCTGAAATGGCCAAATTATCACCCTCGTACAATTTTGATGTTTTCTCATGACATTTAAGCATGTGATGCATTAATGAATTAATCTGGCCCACATTTAAAGCTGGATCTGACTGAATCTATTACAGTTATTAATTTTTTAAATGAACATTTAAAATTAGATAAATTGTCCAAAAATTCAAAGGAACATAGGTCAACACAACTCTATTAAAATGAATATTAATATATTTTTTTAATTTGTATTTTAAATTGAAATTTGTAATATTTTAGAATAAATTAAATAAATATAAGAAAATGACATTTTTCTTGTAAGAAGTATTTGGTGCTTGATGTTTAGGGTAGATATTTTTTAATTTAAAATACATATTTTATTACATTCTAAAACCCATATAGCAGTTTTGAAAGAGTAAATTTCTTATTTCCAACTTCATGTATAAGTTATAAGAGAGAATTATATTGGAAAAAATATCAATTTGGTCCTTGTTATAACTAAATTACTATTTTGGTCCCTCATTCATTTTATTTTTTAAAATAGTCCTTTATTGATTAAATATTGTCACTTTTGTTCCTTTCACATGAATTAATAAGACTTAGCTCAAAATAATAATAATAATAATTTAATGATAAATTAAAAATTAAAATAATATTTTTTTCGAATTTTAATTGCAGAGGTTTATTCCATCAGGCTTTGGTGCAGAAATGGATAGAGTAAACCCTCTTCCTCCATTTCAAGCTTTGCTTGACAAGAAGAGGCAAATCAGAAGGGCTACTGAGAAAGCTGGAATTCCATACACTTTTGTGTCTGCAAATTGCTGTGCTGCTTACTTTGTCAACTTTCTGCTTCATCCAAGCTTAAAAGAAGAAGATACCATTGTTGTCTACGGCACTGGCGAAACCAAAGGTATTCAATTATTTTCAGATTTCGATTTTCTACATTTGAGAGAATCTATATCATTAAATTTTTATTTGATGGCTGAGACTTTAATAAATATTAAAAAAATTTTAAATAGTTTTTAATAATTTATTAAAATTTAGACCATTAAATGTTTATTAAGCGGTTTAAATTCTATTAAATTCACAATCATTTTAAAATCCAAATGCGAGGAATTCATGTCACCTATTAATGTGTAATTCATGAAATGAGTAAAATGTCATTTTGGTTTATTACTTTTAGTTTCTAAGAGTAATTTTGTTCTTTTAAAATGAAAAGTATCAAAATAGTCATATAAAAGATAAAACCTTTCAGCAATTAACGGTCTCCAAAGATCAAAATAGTTCTTATAAAGGATCAAATTAGTCACTTTTTGCATTTGGAGGGCCAAAATAATCTTGCGGCAAAATGTAAAGAACTAAAATTATATTTTAGTTCAATTAATTGATGATTGAAAATGTTTTATAATTTTTAAAAGATTTTAATACTAACTGCATTTGCACTCAGTTAATTAAATATTAACAAATTAAATTTGACCATTGTTGTTTACGGCATAGGCAAAACCAAAGTATTTATTCGAGAAAAATGTTATTTTAGTTATCTACTTTTAAGTTTAATTTCATTTTGATTCTCAGTAAATTAAAAGTCTCAAAATAGTTCTCTATTTTTTAATATAATTTCATTCTAGTCCTTCACAAATTGAAAGTTTTAAAATAGTCTTTCACTTTTCAATATTTAACTCAAAATGGTTCTCCTTAGTCTTATTTGGAAAGAGACTATTTTGGGTTAGATCTTGAAACGTGGAAGATCATTTTGAGACTGAAATTTGTGGAGAACCACAATGAGACTAAGTTCAAAGTAGATGACCAATTTAAGACTTTCAGTTAATGGAGGATCAAAATGAAACTTAGTTTAGAAGTGGATGACCAAAATGGTATTTTTCTTGTGTTTATCCTCTTAATTGATGATTAAAAATGTTTTAGAAATTTAAAAATATTTTATTAATAATTACATTTGCAATTTCTAATTAAGTAAATTTTAGCAAATTTGACCATTTAATCATCCAAAAACTTCTTTATAAATGGAAAAATATGTTTGGATTATGAAGTATGCCTCACTTTGTTTTATGTGGCCAATATAATTCTTTAAGTAGTAGCCAAATGTTTTAATTTTGGTTAAAAATACTAATAAAAGGTATTTATAAAATTCAAGAATTTTTCTATTAAAATTTCATACAATGTTACACTTGATTCCTCACTTCTCAATAAAATACCAAGTTTAAGGTAAAATCTATGGCGCACTAAGTTATAATATAGGTATAAAATGCTAAGATTATTATTTTTCAGGTTAACATTTAAAATAAAAAAATTATATAAATTAACAAAAAAATTTAAAAACTTATGTACAATTAGCTTTTAGTAATTAACAAATTTACATGTTAGCAACATATGGTAAAATTTTGTCTCGCACTCAAAATTGTGAGTGCACCAAATATTACACATTTAATTTAATCCCCTTATCATAATCCTAAATCTAAAGTTAAGAAATTAAATGTGGTAGTTTTCAAGAGTTGATCTTCTATGATAATGTAGAATCTATAGTAAAAATATGGGCCAATGAATATTCATCTAATGCTTCATACATTTTTTTATTTTTTAATTTAATATGTACGAAAAGTATAGATTGTTGGATCTTGATCTAATGGCCCACAACATTAATGCAGGAGATCCATTGTTGTATTTTACTAAAATCCACATCATTAATGCAAGAGATACGATGTCGTATATATCTAAAAATAAAGATCAAATGTAATATTTTTTAATGGGTTAAAGACTATTTTGGGCATTATAATTAATACGAAACCAAAATAACAATTTTGCGATAAGTGAGGAACTAAAAAAGTATTTTCTTTCCTTTTTCTCTTTCAATAATACCTTGTGAAATTTGCATTATCTATATACAGTGGTCCTAAATTATGAGGAAGACATTGCCATGTACACCATCAAAGTGGCAAATGATCCAAGAACATGTAATCGCATTGTTGTGTATCGTTGCTCCGACAATGTTATAACACAAAATGAGTTGATATCACTGTGGGAGAAGAAGATTGAAAGGAAATTCAATAAGCTTTTCGTTCCAGAACAAGACATTATCAAGCAGTCTGAGAGTAAGACTTTTCACTCATATAACCATTTATTTCTATGATTGTGTCACAAAGAAAAAGTATATAAAATGATTAAGAAAAATATCATTTTGGTCCTTAACTTGTTATCAAATTGTCATTTTAGTCCATTATTTAATTTATTTCTCAAAATAGTCCTCTGTTTATTTAAATTTGTTACTCTCAGTGTTTCACTTTTAAGATTGTTATCATTTGTAGTTCCTTGAGCTAAACACTGTTGACTTAGATGAAGGGACTAAATGTGACAATTTATAATCAGTGTAGGACCATTTTAAAATATAAAATGAGTGAGAGACTAAAATAAAACTTAATTAATAAGTCGAATACCAAAATAATATTTTCTCTAAAATGATTGGTACATGGCTATTGATATTTAAGAATTTGAGATTGATGTTTGAATACCACCTGGTTTTATTTTTCAATTTTTGGTCAAAAAAATGAGTTTAGATACTTTAAATGCCAAAGCTAAATGCTCGTAACACTAGCATATAATGATTCAGTATTCCAAAATACTTGCCCCAAGTATTAAATCTTATGCATAAAAATGTTTTTATTCCTTAATTCAATTTTAAGTTTCACTTTCATCCCTTAATTTTATTAAGTTCCAATTTAGTTCCTTAACTTATGTTCTACTTTTGTTCTTTACTTCATTTGGTTTTAATTTGGTTCTTTAACTTTATTTTAGGTTTCACTTTCATGATCTTAATTTTATTTGGTTCTAATATGGTCCTCTAACTTTACTTTAAATTTTATTTTTGTCCATTAATGTCATAGAATTAGAGGGATATGATGAATATTTAAGCTAAGAAAAATTACTTTTATTACATTAATTTATATGGAATTATTGTTTATGATTGCAAGAATTTGAATAATCGAGTAATTATAATAATGCGTTATTGATCAATAAAATAGATATTATCAATAAATACATTTGAACCTAATTAAAATATCTTATACTATCCTAATACGGTTTCATCAAAAAAAATTTAATTTAAATAGAAGTTTCACATTGAACCAAGATTTACTACTTTGAGTTTTATTGAAAATTTCACATTCTTGAGTAAATAGTCTACTAACTCCTGGAAATTATGGCTTTTATATTGTCCTTTCATCTTTATCTTGTCTCGTTTTATTTTCTCAAAAGAAAATTACAAAAGCATGAACCTAAAACTTATAATTTGTCATTGCCAAAATATTGTTTGAATGTCTTTATATAGTTAGTGAGAAAAAATATTATTTTGATCCTTCACATTTAAACTTAATTATATTTTAGTCTATCATGAATTGAAAGTCTCAAAATGATCCTCCAATTTTCAACTTATTCTAATTTGGTCCTCTATGAATTGAAAATCTCAACACGATTCTTTACTTTTCAAAATCTGACCAAAAGTAGTTTGTCCCTAAATGAGACTAAATTCAAAAGTGAAAGACCAAAATAGTATTTTTCTCTATATTATGTTCATTCACATAATTACTATTATATAAGTTAATGGTAATTAAACTCTTTGTGATGATGCTGCAGCCTTACCTTTTCCACAAAATATTCCTATGTCTATCATCCACAGTGTATTTGTAAGAGGAGACCTTGTGAACTTTGAGCTGGAAGAAGAACATTACATTGAGGCTTCCAAGATCTATCCTTCTTATAACTACACATCCATTGATAAGGTTCTCGATTTGTTTCTAGTTGACCCTCCACCACCTGCATCTTTTGTGTTTGAGTGAAGCCTGGATCGCCTGAAGTTAATAGGATTATTGTATATTCTACTATATTGATTTGGATCATTGGATGAAAATTTAATGGTTTTGATTTACAGACAGTAAATAACATAGCATGTAGTCTTATTCGACAGTTCATATAAATACTCTAAAATTTGTAATAATAATGTTTACCCTAGATGATATGGATTCGAAGCTTTCACATTTCTTTTGCATTTCAATGGAGAGATCTATCAAGAGGTTGAGCTTTGATGCACTTTGATCCTTAGTTATCAATTATTAAATAATTAGAGTTAGAGTTTCAAGCTTATTTAATTAATGCTAAAAAAATTCAAAAACTTTCCGTAAAATTACTCTATAATTTTGTTCTATTTCTAGAAATATTTGTACTATAAATCTACAACAATGCCGCCTATGTAAGCTATTCTCGAGGGCATGTCGTCAAGAGGTTCAAACAATGCCATTTGTATGTTCATTAATAAAGAGGTCCAAACTTACCGCCAATTTTGAGCTAGCTATACTATTTACGATGGCTTAGATTTTCATCTCTATATAAGTGAAAACCCTTTAATGAATTCAAATTAATTACATATTTAGATTGGGTGTTCAAAGGATCAAGATTGTAAATTATGGAAAACTAAGGGCTAATTTAGTTCATGAAAAAATGATCCCAAGGTGCTAGTATTCTTTTATTCATGTTTAATTGGTACCAAACTGAACATGGAAATGGATATATTGTTCATTCATTTCAATATCATACCAAATATAATGACTGACCATATAATTTTATTATATTAAGGTTTATTTATTTATTTATTTTCAATTCTCATTTCTATACAAAGTGTTTTATCTCTTTAAATAAGACCTAAGCTTTTTTTAGGTGTTTCTCAATGAAAGAGTTAATGTATAGTCTAAGGTTAAGGAATTTTGAACTTTTATTTTGTAAATTATTAATGTCTCATGGATGGAAAATAGTTAACCAAGTGTATAGAGCACTAATTTTTTTTTTTTTTTAACTATTAGTTCATATTTTATTAAAATTTGAGTTCAAAATCATTTAGATGAACGTATAAATTTTGACCACTGTGCTACTCTTGATCAGGTCTATGGAGAAGTATTGATTAAATGACAATGTATCAAAATGTAAGGAATGAGGTACTTATCTGATTTGATAGTTCTAGAAAGTATTTATTAGTGGAACATGAAGGGAATATTTGTATTATTATTTATTTTTTCAAAGCCTAGCAGGACCCCACTCTCTTATTGGTATTGCCAGTGTTGTCCTAAGTTAATATAGTCTACTGTTGTTAGGTTTAACAGTAAGGAACAGTTAACAACCGAAAATGGTGGATTCCTGCATTCGAGATTAAGGAAATCTCTAGTGGAAAGAACGGAGCTCACAAATTGAGAATCTGGAAAGAAAACAAACAACACACACCTCTAACGTACTCCTATGCAAATTCTACTCCAACTAATAACCTTCTGGGCCCCACACATATTATTCCCTAACTAATTACACATGATAGCTATGCACCCCTTAGCTTATCACGTAGTCACAAGTCCACTTTGGAAGCTTTTTCTCACGTATTCCTACCCTGACTTTCTAGACCGACCCATCACCTTGGCCCAATTTTTCTATGCCTCCTATTAGCTCGCTTGTTGTATCACTAACAATTGCCACTCCCTCTGCAACGACCTTGCCCTCAAGGTCCAAATAAGGAAACAGCTGATGTAAGGTCTTTAAATCCTCCTATGTAGCTTCCTCGGGAGATTTGCTTTCCTATTCTACCAAGACTTCTTTAACTATTTTTCCAGCAACTACCAAATCACGAGCATCTAACACAGCATTGGGCTCTATTGGCAATGGCTCATACAGAGGTAGATCATTGGAAACGATATGCTAAGTGTTCCCAACTACAGCCTTTAATAAATTCACGCGAAAAACAGGATGAATCTTGGAATCATCTGGTAGCTACAACTTGTAAGCGACCTTTCCTATTCTAGCAGTCACCTTATAGGGACCAAAATACCATTTTACCAGCTTAAAATTACAATATGCTGTAGGAGAATGTTAGGTACTTGTGTAGCTTCACCCACACCATATTGCCCACTTTAAACTGTTTGTCTTGGTGTTTAGTGTCATAGTACTTCTTTATTTGCTGTTAAGCTTCCTCTAAGTTACGCTTACGTATCTATAGAATCATTATTCTATCCAACAACTGATGATCCATCAAGGAGACTAAAGAATTTTGGTCAATGTACAATAGTGGTGGCCTAGGCACTACGCCATAAAGAGCTTGGTACGGGGACATTTTAATGGTGGAATAATGGCTGCTATTATAATGAAACTCAGCCCATACCAAGTATGAGTGCCATAACTTAGGTTTAGTACTAGTAAACAGACGTAAGTAATGTTGTAATCCCATGTTGACCACCCTTGTCTGGCCGTCGGTCTACGAATGGTAGGCAGTGCTATACTTTAGAGATGTACCACTATGCTGGATAGTATAGCGCCAAAAATTACTGAGAAAGATGGAGTCTCTGTTAGAGATAATACCTTTAGGAAACCTATGTAAACAAACCACCCTGTCCACGAAAACTGCTACCACTGTGGATTTTGAGTAATTGGGTTTGAGTCCAATGAAATGAGTGTATTTAGTAAGCCTGTCCACTATAACAAAAATGTTGTATATCCTTAAGAAGACAATAATCCCACTATAAAATCCTTGGTGATTTCCTCCCATGGGTTGTTTCAGATTGGCAAAGGCTGAAGCTTTCCGTAAGGTTTCTATGGGATATATTTCACTTGTTGGCAAACTGTACACCTTTTTACTTACTTGATGATATAATTTCTCATATTTGGCCAATAAAACAAGGAAGTGATAGGCTTTATAGTCTTTGGTATACCAGCATGTCTTCCCAATGGCGAGTTGTGCAATTCCTTCATTATGGTATGAATCAACAATGAGTTATTAGTCAAATAAATTTGATCATTGAATAAAAGGATTCCATTACTAACATGAAATCTAGGTCAACGTGTCCATAGATTGATGGATGGCCTATAAGTCAACATTTTGTATGTTTTCCTGTTGCAAGGCAATCCAAAAACCGCTGTGCAAGGACCTTTGGGTACGTCCCTTTCTCACGCACAATTTCCATATCAAATAGTTGAGGTGAATTCACATCCCCTTCGACACGTGATAAAGCATTAAGAACTACGTTGAATTTTTTGGGGCGATAAACTATCTCGTATTGGAACTCCATCAACTTGCGTAGAAAATATTATTGGTCAGGCGTTTGAATAACCTGTTCTAAAAGTTGCTTTAAACTCTAGTGATCAGTCACAATAAAAAATTTGTGACCCAAAAGGTAATGTCTCCACTTATAAACAACCTCAGCTATGACATATAACTCCTGGACATAAGTTGATACCTTTCGTATAATGGGAGGTAATTGATTGCTAAAGAAGGCCAATGGATGTTTCCTTTGAACCAACACTGCTCCAATTCACACTATACTGCCATTTGTGTGAACTTCAAATTGTTGGAGAAATTTGGGCAATGCTAAAGCAAGGGCTGTGTCTACTTTTTGTTTTAATAATTCAAACACATCCTGAGCTTGAGAATTCCAGGTGAACTTGTTCTTCTTCAAAAGGTCAATAAGTGGCTAAGCAATGGTAGCATATAATGCGTGGACACCCCACCTAAACTAACAATAATAATTATTATAATAAAAACAATTAATAATAATTATTATAGTAATGATAATAAATAAAATTAAAAATTTAAAAAATTAATTAATTAAAAACAAAATTGCAAAAAGCAAAAGATAGAAGTAACATGGGAAAAACCAAATATAAAACCAAAAATATTAAAAGGAAAAATTCAAAATATATATTTGAAGTAAAGACATGATAATCATCTTGCAAAAAAAATAATAATAAAATGAATAGGGTTAACAAATTTGTGAATTAATCCAAATACAAAGAGGAGAAAAAGGCCACCTAATTAAAATAAAAATGTAAACTTGCTCACTCGCTCTCACACACTCTCACTTGCTCACACTCATACACTCCCACTCCCACATGCACACACTCACGGACACACACACTATTAAGAAACAAAAGGACACAAAAAAGGCTGAAAAAGCAAAAAAGAGCAGGAGACACGGGAAGAAAAGGAGGGTTTGTTGTTGAAAAGTGAGGAAGAAAGCAGAAAAAGAGAAGAAGGCTGGAGGCTTAAAAGGAAGGCATTACTAAACCAAGGGGAAAAAGGATAGGAGAAAAAGGAAGAGAAAAGAGGGAGGACGAACTGTTGAAAGGAAAGGGTGGCTGAAAGAGAGGGAGAGAAACTGAGCGGCAGCAACAAATGAGCAAAACCCAGACCAACCACGAAGAGCAAACTAAGTAGAGAGTTGGGGGGACCGAGAGGTTGGAGAAAGGAAATCGAGGGAAGAAAAAAAAGAGCTACTGTGAGAAACCAAGCTACAGAAAGGAGGCTGAGAAATCGAACAGCAGCAGAGAAAAATGAGGAAACACACCGTGAATTAGTGAGGGACTGAGCTGAAGCCGAGTAGAAGCAAAATTGAGCTGAGGCCGAGAAGCATCCGAACCGAACAGAGGCTGAAAGTAGCTAGAGAGAAGAGAAACCAAGGAGCACCAATAACAGAGCAAACCGAGGAGAGGGAATACCTCCCCTGTTTCAGACGCTGTGAATAGAGACGAATAGAGAGAAAGTGAGCTGAAGGTGTCTGCCAGGTTTCCTTAGTTTGCTTTTCCCATTTCTGGTCTTTCTGTCTTTAGTTTTGTTGTCTAATCTGTCATGAATGCATGTAGAAGATTAGCTATTATCTATCCTTGTCTGCTGTTAGGTTGCTTTTGACAGAGGATGAGCAAGAGCGCATCAACGTATATATATATATATATATATATATGTATGTGTCCATTTGCATCTGTGTATATTTCGGTGAGTATAAGAAACAAGAAAGAAGAGAGAAAGCAAGGGGGAGTGCATCAACGTATATATATATATATATATATATATATATATATATATATGTCTCGGTATGTATATGGGCAAGAAAAAAGAAGAACAAGAAAGAATGCATTGGTGCGCATCAATGTGTATATATACATATATATGCTCATATGTATGTGTGCTTAGGTATATATATATATATATATATATATATATATATATATATATAAGGTGCAAAAGAAAGAATGAATTGAGAAGAGGTTTTTTTTTGGGATATCTACAGGTATATGTATATCGATATATATATATATATATATATATATGTGTGTGTGTGTGTGTGTGTGTGTGTGTATGTACATGAATATATGGGTGCATGCATAGTTAAATATCCATAAGGTAAGGATAAATGAACCAGTAGGAAGTTGTTTTGTTCTCATTTTTGTCATATTTGTTATGGTTGTATTGTTTTGTTTTATTTTTTTCTCTTTTTTTATTATTATTATCATCATTGTTATTTCATTCGTTTTTATGTGAATATAAGACTAATCTTGGTCCCATAGGTAAAGTTTTATGAAATTTATCGTGTGAGAATTTTGTTCTCCTCGATTGTATGGGATTATGTGAGGTTTTAACCTCCTTAGATCCCTAAATTGGTACACATTGGTTTTTTTTAAAAATAATAACTAAATATTTACTTTAATTAAATAATTTCTATTATTTATGAAATTTATCGTGTGAGAATTTTGTTCTCCTCGATTGCATGGGATTATGTGATATTTTAGTCTCCTTAGATCCTTAAAATTAGTACACATTCGTATTAAAAATAATAATAATTAAATATTGACTTTAATTAAATATTTTTCATTATTTACAAAATTATCGTGTGAGAATATTTGTTCTCCTTGATTGCATTGGATCACGTGAGATTTTAGTCTCCTTAGATCTCTAAAATTAATACATATTTGTTTTAAAAATAATAATAACTAAATATTGACTTTAATTAAATATTTTTCATTATTTACGAAATTATCGTGTGAGAATATTGTTCTCCTTGATTGCATTGGATCATGTGAGATTTTAATCTCCTTAGATCCCAAAATTAATACATTTGTGTTTTTTTTTAAAAAAATAATAATATAGAATCATACAAAAATAAATACTTTAATATCCTCCATTATTTGCGAAATCATCGTGTGAGAATATAGTTCTCTTCGAATACTTGGGGTCGTGTGAGATTTTAATCTCCATAAACCTTGAAAATTAATACGTACTTGAAATAATAATAACAATAATGATGATAACGCAAAAATAAATGTCTTAATAAATTTTTTTATTTACAAAAGAATTAGTTCTTTCTTCATAATCACTTCATTTAAATCACAAAATAAAGATTAAAATTCCAAAAAAAGGGAGAGAGAATGAAGAGATGAGGAGAGTGGGAGTAATCAGGTTGGCATAAATTAAAACACATAGACCAAATTTCAATCCTGTTTTGTTTATGAAAATCTGTTTAATCTAAACCTTCCTGTGTTCATCACAAAATTCACAAATCATCAACCAATAAACATGCCCTTTAGTCGAACTACGTAGACTTTGATCCCAATCATAGGGTACGTAGGCCCTAGGTTTTCATCCTAGGTCAAGTCCGCCTTTTGTAAATATCTGTCTGTTTGCTTTCATTCTTGCTGTTTTGTCTCTTCTGTTTAACAGGCATGTATGTCGATAAAAGGGTAATCGTGATAAATTTAAAAGCCATATTCTATTTCAGTTGACTGGTTTAAGGTAACCGTCCTTATGGACGGGTGTTGTGGGGTGCCTAACACCTTCCCCACACTCAAATAGACTCTTGAACCCATCTTTGACTTCGCAGACCATATTGCCTTTTCTTTTTGTTTTAAATTAGTTTCCCAAAATTTTTCATTAAAAATTTTGGTGGCGACTCCAAATAAATTGGTTTTCAATATTCGTTTTTGGGAACCAATTTAAAACCTTTATTTTATTCCGCCGAAAGGTCGGTTATGACATAATGGAATGAATTTTCTATAGTATCCAAAGAGGCCTAAGAATCCCCTAAGTTGGGTAATGGTAGTTGGAATGGGCCAATTCTAAACGACTTGTACCTTTTTTGGATCTGCTTGTACCACTTTAGTCGATATCAAATGCCCCAAATATTTAATAATGTCTTGGCAGAAGTGACACTTGAAGTGTTTAGCAAATAATTAGTGGGATACCATTGTGGTTAGCACTTATTAAAGGTGTTCAAAATGATCTTCTATAGATTTACTGTATACCAGTATATCGTCGAAGAAGACAGTGACAAATTTTCTAAGAAATGGAGCAAAAATCTCATTCATCATTGATTGGAAGGTGGCCGACGCATTTGTGAGACCAAATGGTATCACTAAAAATTTGAAATGGCCATGATAAGTATGGAACGCTATCTTGTGAGCATCAGACTCATTCATATGAACTTGATGGTATTCAAAACGTAAATCAAGTTTAGAAAAAATGACAGAGCCATGCTGCTCATCCAGTAGTTCATCAATAGTTGGTATAAGAAATTTGTCTTTAACTATAAGTTTGTTTAAAGCTTTATAATCAATGCAAAAATGCCATGACCCATCTTTCTTCTTTACTAACAGCACTAGTGATGAAGATACCTCCCTTTATCATCTCTGCCACTATTCTTTCTATCTTAGATTTTTGGAAATACCAATACCGGTAAGGACGTACATTAACTAGAGTAGAACCATCGATCAAATGAATCCTATAATTATAAGAATGAATAAGAGGTAAACTAGTGGGTTCCCAAATATTGATGCAAACTAATCTAGTAAAACCTGTACACCTTGAGTAGACCATGTGGAAGGTGGTGCTGAAATTGAAGTTAAAGGTAGCAATTGAAACATACTATGAACATAAGCAGTAGCTGACATCTTTATGCACTGGTGGTGTGGCAGAGGGTCTAAAGAGAAATGAGAATGCCCCTGTATGCGAAACTTTTAGCCTCGTTGTTCAAACTCCAAATAAAACTTGTCATAGTCCATTACCATAAGACTCACAGTTTGTAGCCATTGTACCCCTAAAACAATGTCCACTCCATTTAGTAAAATAACATAAAAATCCATTTTTACATGATACCCCTATACATGCAAATTGACCTTAAGGTATTTGGAATTACACAACACATCTTGACCACTTCCTATTAAAATTCAAAACTGTGGAATCTCGACTGCGGTCAATTTTAGCTTTCAAGCTACTAAACTCTTTATGAAATTTAATGAACTTCTTCCATCAACCAAGATAAGCATCAGAACATTGTTACACTTACCAGTGACCCTAAGAGTCATTGGGCAGAGATGTCTATTCAAAACATGCAAGCTTATTTCGGCTACAGGTTCAACAACTAGATCTGCTGCTTGAGTATCAACATTAGTAGTGTTAATCTGCATTGCCATTTTCATTTCTAAGATCAGGTCAACTTCATCAAGACTCACTGGCAGATAAAATTGGTTTTTACATTTATGATTAGCATTAAACTTTTCATCACAATAGTAGCAAAGCCCTTTTTCATGTTTAGCTTTAATTTCAGCTTGGGTGAGCTTTTTAACTGGAGTGGTCATCGATGCATTCGGTAGTTGCAAGCCAGAATTCATCTTTGGTCCATACCTCGAATATGTTATGGCAGGAGCCTTATAAACTGGAGTTCGCACCACCCTGTAGAAGCCATTTTGAACTGCCATGGCGGCTTGGGAGACATTAAAGGGCTAAGCAACTTTTCCTTATTAAAATGTTATTCATAAAGTTTCGCCAATGACACTGTTTGAAAATATGTCGAAGGTTAAGCAATTAACAATTTATGTTGGATGTCCTCCCGTAACCTCGCAATGAAAAAAATTATGAGCCATTCATTTGAAAGCCTTGAAACCTATGTTGAGAGTTCCTCAAAGCTGGCCTGATAAGCCTCGACAGTGGTGATTTGTTTGAGATACTTCAAAGCCGCTTTGAGGTCGTCATATAGCATCTTGCCAAATCAATGTTGAAGAGCAGAGAGGAATTTAGACTAGGAAAGGCGCATATTGTTCTTATGAATCCACTTATACCAACTATACGGGGCACCTATCATATGAAGAGAAACAATGGTCAACCTTTGGTCTTCAGGTGTTTTATACATAGCAAAAAATTGCTAAACCTTGAATACCTAGTCCTTTACGATAGATCCATCAAACTTTGTAATCTCAACCTTCATTCCCTTCGATAAAGAAAAGTCGCATGAATTGGATGACTCAGTGGATGTCCCTAGTCCCTTAGCCACTGAAAGAACCAATTCTTAGCCACTTGCTTTACTGTTGTCGAGACATTGTAGAATAGTCTCGATAGATTGCAAAGAAGATTCAATCTGTGACAAATGCTGATTATTAACAGCTTGTGTTGCTAGTGCCGCTTGTTTAATCTCATCATTTTCTACCTCTAGGTCGTGTATGGCTTCATTAAGTCTTGCTGCTCTGGTACCCTCCACCATTGAAGAGCTGGGGTGAGCAATGAAAGCACTAATGTTAGGTTTAATAGTAAGGAATAGTTAACAACTAAAAATAGTGGATTCCTGCATTCGAGACTAGGGAAATCACCCGTGAACAAGAACGGAGCTCACAAATTGAGAATTCAGAAAGAAAACAAACAACACACACACCTCTAACGTACTTCCATACAAATACTACTCCAGCTAACAGCCTCTTGGGCCCTACACATATTATTCCTTAACTAATTACACGTGATAGCCATGCACCCCTCAGCTCATCACGTAGTCACGAGCCCACTTTGGAAGCTTCTTCTCACGTACTCCTTCCTTGACGTTCTAAACCTGCTTATCACCTTGGCCCAATTCTTCTGTTCCTATCAGCTCGCCTGTTGTATCACTAACAACTGTCCCGACTCCTATAGATAGTACCGGTAAGTTGGGCAAGGAGTGACTAGATAAAGTGTCATACGCTGTACACCGACAAGTAGGTAGACTAGCTAAAAAGTTTGAGAAATCGTAGGAAAAGTTTATAGCTCGTTTACTTCTGCTTACAATATCAATTCAATAAGCCAATATGGTACATTATCTAATAGCAGTGGCACCCTCCTTACTAGCAACTACTTCAACTGGCAAGTGCATTGGCAAAGTGAATTCTAAAAGGTCTGTGTCTGAAACTGAACTCACACTAGCCTATCATTCGAGGAAGCTGAACAATACATCTAGCTTCCTACTCTCAAAGAGAGAGTTAATAAAGCTTACAAATGGGTAAGCCTTCTTCTCAAAGAGATAGCTAGGCTTGGCATCATCTAAGTTTCAGGCCCAAATGGTATAGGGGTTAACCTCTCCAGCATTACACTAAAGTGGAAAGGCCCTATAGAAGCTAGAAGTAGCAGCAATGAAGCAGCTTACAGTTCTTTCTATATTTGATTAAGTTTTCCCAGGTTTCCCTTAAAGTGAAGTTCCTCCATTATGTGTAGCTATTGCCTTAATCCTTTGGTCTACTCGGGGAATTCCATTGATATGTTCATCGAAATTCTCAGAGGTAATTTTTTCCATGAATCCCTTGCGCTTACTTCTTTTTTAGGCTCTCTATTCTAGGGGAAATTCTCATCTTCAAAGGTTAAGGTCCAGTCGTCTGTCCAGTTTCAGCCATCGTTTGTCACCTTGGGTCTAGGCTTGCAGTAGTAAACATCTCCTCAACCCTTTAACTCATGCGTAAAATGGAACTAACCACTTTGCCCTTGGTTGAACTCATTTAAGCCCAGCCTAGAAGTTTTTTCCTTTTGATGGCAGTCGGTATCTGGTTCAATGTTATCTAGATTACTAAGATAGAGCCTACCTAGCTTGAGAAAGAGAGTCTCGTCAGTTTGGCATGCAAAGAAGGTTTAGTGAATGAAATTTCCTTCAAACTTATCAGTGTGAAATCAAGCTTGGGATCAGCAGAATTCTAAAACTACAAAACCAACTGGTTTCAAACCAGGGGAACAACATTCGAAGGGCTAGAAGGAAGGAGTTAAAGCCATGGATATATGATTTAAGGTTAAAAGTTTCATTGTTAACAAGATGCCTCAGCTTAACCTAGCACAACCATTACAAATGCCATAGTTCAACTCAAGTCTCCCTTGGTATGGTCCTTTGGGAAGCCTCTCCGAGGATGACTCCTATACAATTCTTGCGAAAGCTGGAGAAATAGGTGACAACCCAGTAAATGAATCTAAGGAATCAAGGACTAAGCCCTTGATGACATGATTTGTAGTTTCATAAGATGGGATTAAAGATTTTGAAATTCGTCAATCAAAGGTAAGCGCCTCTTAGCATGAATCTCATTCTGCCTCCTTTGCAGATCGAAAGAAGGACTGACCCTTTCTGAAGACCCCTCGGGCAAGCATAAGATGAGATTTGTATGAGAGAGATTTCGTTTCATTGGGCACCTGAATTATCATAAATGAATGTTGCGTTTGGTATGCAGAATCCAGCAGTGGGAATAGGAGAGGGATTACCTCTCCCATGTTTGGTATATAAACTCTCCCTCACCCCTGGTAATGCTCTCTCTCGTAGAGAAGGTAATGTGGTCTCTTTCAATAAACTAATGGAAAGTTGCTTCTTTCCCTGGAAAGACAGTTTACATGGCAAATTGCCCTTTATCTGTACAACAATCAGATCAAGTGTTCCCTCAATATAGAGGAAATGAGTCACCATTCGAACAACCATTCCACCTTATAACAACCACGGTGGCTGAGGATCGAAGTCCACGGAACCACGGAGCTCCTACTACCAACCACGACAACCAATGACAAAGTCCAAGGAACCACGATAAACTTGGACAAGGATTTTCTCCTATTATCTCTAACAAGATATAATAAAATAATACTTTTTATTAATTTAATATTTTTTATTAATTTAATATTTTTTATTAATTTAATATTAACAAAATATTATTATTTTATTTTCTTTTATTACTGGAGATAACAAGAGAAAATCCAAAACTCTAATAAACCTTAAGGAGGTTTAAATCATGTGCTTTTTCCTTTCTTCTTGCTTGGATCATGGGTAATGCTTATAGACAAGTTTGATGTGAGATAAAGAAAAAGATGAACAGTAAAATAGGAAAAAGACAAAATATGTGCGAAATAGAAGCGGAAACGTGGGCTATTTCTTTTTAATCTATTTTTTAATATTTAATTATTTAAAATTAAAATATTATGTTAACATAAAATACTATATAAATATTTAACTATACTAAAATGTTAATAAATATAATAATAATAATATAAAAAAATTCAAAATTAAAATTTATTTAATATGCTATTTTGAATATTCTAATATATAATATACAATAAAAACAGAAAATTCTATTAAATATAAATAAATATAGATAATATTTTTATTATAATTTTATTTATTTTATATTCTTTAATTTGTATAAAAACATATTTTTTCTATTTTAGATTTAATAATTATTATATTTTTGAATATATATATATATATATATATATATATATATTACAATAAGAATTTTTTTTCAAGAGTAATATAGTAACTTTGATCTCATTCCTTTCCATTCCATCACTGATTTATCAAATCAAACAAAATATGGTAGTCTCTATTTCATTCCATCTCATGTACAACTATAGATATATACTTATACTCTCATTCTCATTCCTTTTCCATCACAAACAATTTTATCAACCAAATAAGGCCATTTTGCAGATGCGGTCTATGGACTCTTGGCTACTAATTTGAGACCTGGGGACTACAAGGGAATAGCTAGGAGTCCGTTCCCTCATGTCCACTAGAATAGAAGAGTTAATGATGACTAACGTTCGGGCCCCATCCTCCAATGAGTTTAGAATCGAATTATTAGGCTACTGGTGAGTATACACCCTTCGTTTATCATAAACTTATGTCAATTACTTGTTCTCAACATTGGTGACAACCAAGTTGATAGATTGAAAGAATCTATTCATTGATATGGCATCCCATTTCACTTGACTCAAAGTTCTCTAGCAAATCTTTCACTTTCACTTGGGCTTTCGCCCATTGTCCAAGATTCCCCACTCTCGACTAAAGAAGTACACCTAAAAACAATAGGAAAGAGAGCACAGTCAGCTTGGTGAAGTAAGCAAGTAATGAGATGAACCAAAGCCCAAGCTTGAAAATACAAAGAAAGATAGAATGCAAGCAAGCAAGAACTAATGGATGAATGTGGGAAGTTCGCTAACTAAACCGAAAGAAGAAGCTATGCGACTACTTGTGAAGTTAGAAAGCCATATGATAGGCGATATGTATATATAATCAGCTTTTGTAGGAGTGCCTTTACTTAAAAGAATCTTTGTGCGTGGCTATTTCAATTTTTTTGTGGTCTACCTTGTTTCTACAGTAAAAAGACAAGTAATTTGGTTTTCTTATTAATTATTGTCACTGTTTTTGTAAGTAGAATTATTGGTTATATATTTATAGTACACTATTTTAAACACACACACACACACACACACACACACACACATATATATATATATATATATATTTATGTAAAATGTAAATTTATGTGTAATGTTTTATTATCTACAATGTCAAATTTAACAAAATACTAGGTTTTATGTTAACTTTTAAACAAAGAATAGATTAAATGATAATTGTAAAAATAAATTAAAAAATAACAAAGAAATCATAAGTAAAACTTATATATCTATCACAGATTAAAAAAAAAATTCTTCAAATTTAACTATGCTATTTGTTTTGAAAGAAAATTTTGTAACTGATCAATTTGTTTTTGACATAAAAACTTTTATGTAACTTATTATTATACATGCACAAAGAAGTTTTTATGTCAAGAATATATATATATATATATATATATATATATATATATATATATATAAAACTTGATAGCCCGACAAATTCTGTACATGGTGTTCTTATACCAGGAATATAGATTCATAGATAGATTTTTTCAGACCAATAATCCTACAATTCTAGGTTTTTAGCCTATATACAGATTATTGTTAGTTATAGAAATATCAGAATAAATTATGGAATAATTTTTTATCAAAACTAAACCAAGTTTTAGAAGGAACTCTACCATCTTTTATGCATAAGTCTTTTCTAGTGCTTTAAATGTACAGACATTCTCCCTTTGGTTTAGTTTAGTACAACCTTCTTTGGTTTCCTACCAAAAGTGTAGTTATTCCATTGCTTATACTAATATCGAAGGATCATAACGATTTGACTAGAATCTCTTGAAATAATCCCCTTAATTTCTTATAATAAACTTAGAATTCTTATAAATAATTCTATTGGTGTATTTATTCCTACTCTAAAATAAGCCTTTATTAATAATTGTACTCCTGATATATAAATTGCAATTATTTCATCTTTTATGTCTAATTTTTCTATTTCTTCATTTATTAATGTTTTATTTATTAATGGTATCTTTAAAATTCCTTCTGTTTATGTTGCCTTTATTGGATGTTTTTTTTTTGTAATACTACACATGCATATTTTTCTTTTTCCTTAGATTTTATCATTTTTCCTAATCTTGTCATAATTACTTGTTGTCTTAGATCCTGTGATGTTAACTCCAACTTTATATTTCTTTTTTTATCATATTGTTTCTGGCTATATTGCATTCTTCTTTCTACTATAGCTTCTTCTGCAATTCTATATTCTTCATATTGTGCATATTCTTGTTCACTTCCTTGTTCTTGTATTTCATTACTAGATTCTCCTTGCATCATAATAATTTCATTTTCTTCTTCAATATAGTCATATTATGTATTTTCCAAACTATTTTCTTAACTACTTTCAGTTTCTATAGTCATTTTATATATTTCTAAATCTAAATTATCTATCTCATTTTCTAAAATTTCATTATACTCTATTGGTTCTAATCCATAATCTTCAGCTCTTTTTATTTCTACTATGTTTGAGGTTATTAGTATATAAGCTATTTTATTTCTTTCATAACTTGTTTGGCTTCATGATCTTAAAAGACTTTGTCCAGTTTCTAGTGGATATTCTTGTATACTTCTTATAGGATTTATATTTATATTTACTTTAGTAGTTGTATTTATTCTAATACTTCTGCTTCCTAGTCTATTATTATATTCTAATCTTCTAGGGTTTTCATATTGATATATTTCTCTTGTATTATCTAATTCTAATTGTAATTGCCTCGATATTGTTATTCTTGCATAATCTAATTTCAATTCTTCTAATATTGGCATAAAGTTTGTTTCTATAGTTATTTCTCCTTGATTTCTTTTATAGATATTATGTTCATTTGAAAATACTAATCTTATCATTCCTGTTATGCTTAGTATTCTATTCCTAGGGGCATTTTTATTCCTTTAAGTTTGTGATAAATTAATAAGGTTTTATTCATATTCATCTTTGCTTTAGATATTGCAAAATTTGTATTTATTGTAAATTTAAATTTTTGATATATTAAGTTTGCATTTAATGCTCCTAAGATACTATTTGGTACACTATCTATTATTAATTACAAAAATATTAAAATAAATTATGGAATAATTTTTTACTGAAACTAAACCAGGTTTTAAAAGGAACTTTGCTTTCTTTCATGCAAAAGTATTTTCTAATGCTTCATATGCACATACCTTCTCCCTTCAGTTTAGTTCCACACAACCTTCTTTGGGTACTAGAGGTGTAGTTATTCCATAGCTTATAATAATATTGAAGTAACTAATAATATGTCAATAATTAACTTATAGGATCATAACGATTTGACTAGAATTTCTAAAAATAATCCCCTTAATTTCCTATAATGAATTTAGAATTCCATACCTTAATCTCCTACTATTCTTTATTTGTTGTTGGAGGTAGTAAATCTACTGAGCGAGATTGATAATAAGATCTTCAGAATATATGAACTTTTTTTTATTGGAAATATTTGGAAATACAAAGAGTACAAAGGAAACTGAAGGGTTACAAATGCATAAATAAATTTAACCAAAAAAAAACTGAAAATTACATATTGGTATAACTAAAAAAAAGATGGAATATGGGTAGAAATTATAGCATTACTAGAACCAAATTATGAAAAGTACAATATAATTAGAATATACAGATAATAATATAGAGATAGAAGAAGAAGACATATAAATGATTCATTTTATTGGTTCTTTTGTTGGTATTGTTAATTTAGGTAAATTTTTACTTAGTTTCTTAATTTTTAATATTATTTTGTTTGCTTCCTCATCCCATTGCCATTTAGTTTTTTCGCCAGCTAATTTTGATAATTTTTTATGTATATTTAGATAAATGTGAAATAAAATTCCTAGCTTGGTTGACTAGACCTAAACATGATTGTAATTCCATTTTTGTGGTTATTTTAGCAAATTCTTCTGCTTTTTTACTTATATGTTCTTGTAATTATATTTCATCGTTGGTAATATAATGTCCTCGAAATCCTATTATACTTTTTTTTAACTTTGCTTTCTTTGGTGATATGTTTAATCCTTTCATTGGTATTAAATCCATAAATTTTAGTAAGTGATCTTCATGTTCTTCTTTATTACTTGAAAAGATTAGTATATCATCGATATATATGACCGCAAAGTCTCTAATTGGGATTAATAATTGGGATTACCAATGGAATCCCATTGGTAAAACATTCCATTCTTATAGGCCTTCTAAGATAGTAAATGTTGTATAGTTTTTACTATTTTCTCCTAATTTTATTTGAAAAAATCCTGATTTACAGTCAAATTTATTAAATATCTATTTTCCTTTTATTAGATTAAATAATAATTCTATTTTTGGTATAAGGTACCTATTCCTGACTTCTATTTCATTTAATTTTTTATAATTTATAACCATTCTTCATTTTTCTCCTTTTTTTTCATTATGTTTTATTACTATCATAATAGGTGAGCAATAATTTGATCTACTTTCTTTTATTAAATCATATTTTTTCATTTTATTGATGTGCATAATAAATTCTTTTTTATCACTTTCTATCTAGGGGTAAGGTTTACTAGTTATTTCTTTGCTATAATCTAGTAGTTTTATTTTTGCTACATGTTTTGATTTTTCCTAATATATTAATGGATTATGATCATAATTTTCTAATAATTGTTGTTCTATAGTTTTTGCTTCCATATGTGTTATCATTTGTTTTGTTTCTTTATTTCTATGGGCTTATAATTAGAAACAAATTGTACTTCATTTTCATTTCTCTTTTTACTAAATATTATATCTATTCTATTATATGGGTTTAATATTCTTATTGCCCAAGCTTCATGCTTACATGGTGTTGTTAGTACTAGAGCTTTTTGAACAAAATGCAGTGACATATATTGTTCTTGAAAGTCCATTCCTAATATTATATCTAGTGTTGATTCATTATATTGTTATAATATTGGTATTTTCAATTTAGTCTTTTATTTGTATTGAAATATTTTATGCAAATAATTTTATCATTTGAACTTCTTTTCCTGCACTACTCATCATAATTGGTTTGTCTTTTTTCTATAATTTAGATGGTAATATATTATATTTGGCTGATGTCTTATTTGCTCTTGTGTCTATCATAGCATAATATTTTTTAAATTGATATTTTTCATAATTAAATTTTATCAAAATATAATAGAACTTCATTTTATATCAACTTTATTTTTTTTTTAATATCACTACTTGTTGATCTATATTTATTAGTATTATATTTTCTTGAATTCTATAAGGTTTAACTTTTTCTAAGAAATCTCTTGCTAATATTAATTTGTGTGTCTTAGTGTTTTCTTTCAGTTTTTACTCATAATTTTAATTTTATTATATCTATTTTCCTAAATATTATAGTTTATATATATATATATATATATATATACACATATATGTATTCAAATATGTACACATATGTAAATACAATATATATGTTTACTCACATGCCATTTATGATTGGCTGGTCGCTTACTTATCATTTTTTACTTTTTAATTGTAATTTAAATAAAAAACAAATTTTTTCAAAAAATTAATAACCTAACACCAATATTTTTTTTCTTACAAAAGAAAAGGAGCTATAGTGAAAACTAAGAAAGAATTAAAGGAAATTTTTCATGAAAATTAAATAAAATTATTATTTTAGTCATTCACTTTTTATCGTAGTAATTTAATTATTCATAAATTTATAATGATAAAATTATATTTTAGAAGTTTAAAAATAATAAAAAAAATTCCTCCAAAAAGTTACGAGGAACTGAAATCGTCTGCTATCAGGGGTTATAGTAGACTGCTGTAGCCCATATCCAAATTGTTCTTTCTATCCTTCGATTCCTATGTTGCCACGTGTCCTGATTTTAAATTGAGAGCATAACACACAATGACCGCTCACTTTTTAATAATGGCATGCTCAATTGTCTTGCTCCACAGTGGTGGAGGGACGGCGCAGATGACATGGCCCAATTCAGATTTTAGGATTTAAGGTTTATGATTTTTTATTTAAAAATTTAAATTTATTATATTTAAAAAAAATTTAAATTATTAAAAAATTTAAAAAATTTCATTTTGGTGCCCCATAAACTTTAAAAAAAGGTATTATGGTGACTTCTCAAATATAAGTAAAATTCAACTATTTCCCTTTTAAACTTTTTAAATCTCTACTCTTTGCCCTTTTAGAGTTATTCTAAGTTATTTAGTTTAGTTTAGTTCAATCATGTCTCTATACTTTGTTTTTCTTTTAATTTACTTTAAGTTATTAACTTTCGTTATTCAATTTTCACTCAATCATAAATATAGATACAACTTTAAGCATAAATTTCAACCTTCAATAGCTATGTATACTTTACACATTTACTTCATCTTCTTTATTTTGGTCCATTTTTTATAGTTAAAGTATGCATATTTCTCAAACACTTTAGCTATTTGAAAACTTTATGGCTACGCTTTTATTTCATTTTTGAGTATCATAATTTATTAATTTTTGGTTCATTACTCATAGTTCATTTTTTATTTATGCCTAATATCTCAATTTTTTTTGGTTTATACATTCACATCACACCGCACAAAATTATTGTATGCCAGCACTTTATTAATAATTTTTTCTACTATATTACATATTTTATTTATCCTGAGGAAAAATTCTTATTATATAAAATAAATTAATAGCACAATGCTATTTGATGTTGAATGATGCTGATTTTGGATATATATATATATATATATATAATTTAATTGAATATCAAATTTGTTTAATTCGATATATATTTTTTTGATATACCAAATAATCTTTGGCCCCCTTATATTATATTCCTGTCTCCATAAATTAAAAAAGAAAATACGATCTGCTCATTAATTGTTCTTGTCGCTTATTGGCCCCGAGATCCAGTAAATATGAAGATAATTAGATATAGAGCCAACGTTCAAATGTATTTATGGGAGGTTTTTTTTTTTTTTTTTTTTATAAAAAAGAGTAAAATTAATTATTTTTAAAAACAAAGAAATTAATATTTTAAATTATTTTTTATACAAAATGATATTTAATTAAAAATAATAAATTATAAGATATATAGAATAAATTATAAGATATTAAAAATAATCTTATTATTTTTCAACCAAATATTGTTCTATGTATAAAAAAAATTATCTAAAACATTCATATGTCTTTATTCTTAAAAATAATTAATTTTTTCTTTTGAAAACATATCTCCCATAAACACGTTTGAATCATTAGATCCAATGGTCGTCATATTTACAAGAGAAAACAATCCCTCCAACAGTTGGTGGGGATTTGTTTCCATATTGGCTTAGCAGTATACATGTTTAACAGTCACGGTAGATGTTCGAAAAAAAAAAAAATTTTAGCCATATTTAGTAAGAAAAACATTATTTTAGCTTTCCGCTTTTTAATTTAGTTTTAATTTGATCCTTTATAAATTGAGGGTTTTAAAATAATCGTTTACTTTTGAATATAGTCTTATTTTAATTTTTTATAAATTAAAAATCTTAAAATAATTCTTTATTTTCTAAGATTTAACTTTAAATGATCCTCATTAGTCTTATATAGAGAATGACTATTTTGGATTAGATCTTAAAAATAATCATTTTAAAGTTTTTAATTTATTAATGACCAAAATAAAACTTAGTTTAAAAGTAGAGGATAATTTTAAAATTTTTAATTTGTAAAAAGTTAAAATGAAACTAAATTAAAAAAATGAAGAACCAAAATGATATTTTACTCCTCACTTATTATTAAATTATTATTTTTGTTTTTAATTTATTTTATTACCTAAAATAGTCCTTCATTAATGTCACTTTTAATTTTCCTCATAGAAAATTGTCATCTTTAGACTTATAATTTTGAGATTATTACACATTTAGTCACTCAACTTAAACTCCATTAATTAATGTGGATAAATTAAAAGTAATAATTTTTAATGAAAAACTATTTTAAACAATAAAATAAGTTAATGACTAAAATAATAGTGTAATAATACTTGGAGAATCAAAATGGTATTTTATTTATAAATTTCTTTACATACAAAGAGAGAGAAAAAAAAAAGGTCAATAAAACATATATATGAAAACTTTTTATCTTACATTCTCAAGGAAGAAATATAAAAAATTCATCGCTTAATAATATTATAGTAAAAATACAAAAAATTGTACATAAATTTCGATCATTAAAGTAAACTCACTAATACTCTCTTTCTCTCACTCTGTACTCTCTTCTCCATGAATGTGGCCCAAGTAGAGTTTGAATTCTACATGACAGTTATATTTTTATTTTTAAATGTTAAATAAAAATTTAATAATTTATGTTTATAGATAATAAATCTGACAAGATATAATTATATAAAATCCAAAGGATTAAAATTTTATCCATCAATTCATTATCTTGGCATACTCTGGCATGATCACACCGAATCCATTCTCCCTAGTTTGTACTTCCATAACGCAGTTCACTGAACTCTTGCCCTAGCTCTTGCCTGATTCTCACACATTCCTCCAAATGCACCCTCACCTCCATACTTCCCTCGTCAGAACACACTCTTCATATCTTTACCCCAACCATCGCTTCCCTCTGCGCTGTCGTGCAACCCAACAAATTCTCTGGACACCAGTGCCAATCTTCAGAATTGGATCGTCAAACAAGTTCGCCCCATGAGATATGTGGCTGTGAGTTGAAATCATCCGAGTTAATCCCCTTTTAATTGTTGTTATTAGTATTGGAAGATGTTAAATCCGAAAGGTTGTTTTGAATTGTGAAAAAGGGACCAATTTGATAGATTTTATATGAAAAAATTAAAATATTGGCCGGTTGGTCCCTTTCTGTTGTTCAGTTGAAATGTGGAATTATATTACTGGAGCGCTGGAACTGGAATTTCGATTCTCTCTATTTCTCTCCAATACTAACACCACACTTATGTTGCCCATTTGAACTGTTTAGTGTTTAGGTTATAATGAGCAGTTCCAGATTTAAACTACTATTTAAGATTATCATTTTTTTGATATTCTGGCGGTCCAAACTTCTCAAGGGACTTCAGATGTGCCCACAGTTTTTCATTCTGCGTGGAATGACAGCTCGGCACATCAACTTTTGCCTAATGAAATCCCAGTGATGTTGCCTAACCAAACCAAAATCAACAAACCAATAGTGCGATGCGATGTTTGCAAAATTGATTGTAATAGTGAGGGTGTATTTGGAAAGCACATATATCTGGAAAGAAGCACAAGAGGAATATGCAGTTTTAGAATAATCCCAGTCCCAGTAATACAATATTATCAGAAACCTCTCATGTGAGTTCACAAATCCAGGCCAGTAGTGTACCAGAGTTAGAATCTAAGAAACAGAAGCTTTTGAGTGGTTGTGTAGCAGTTGATTCAGTAAGGGTCTGTACTATATGCAACATTGCTTGCAATAGTGAAGAAGCTTTTAGCAAACATCTAACTGGAAAAAAGCATGCTGCTCAGGTGAGTTGTGCATGGAATGAGATTTTGTTACGTTTACATGCCAGCAGGAGGTTATGCATTTCATATTCTGTCTTCCCTTCCTTTGTTTGGTTGTTCATAGAGTAAAATATCTTTTTGGTTCCTCATTTATCACAAAATTATCATTTTACTCCATCACTCATTCAAATACCTAAAATAGTATTTCATTCGTTGAAAAATGTCACACTTAGAAAAATATTATATTTAGTCTTTTGAATTTAGGGTTTAGAGATTGGTGGAGGAACTAAATTTGATAATTTTTTTAGAAGATTGCAGATCAAGTGTGACATTTTTTAATGAATGAGGGATCATTTTAGACATTTCAATAAGTGAAAAATTAAAATAACAATTTTGTGATAAGTGAAGGACTAGAAAAATGTTTTTCTCATTGTTTATATATGTTATTCTTCAATTATTGCAGTGCACTCTTCAGTTTTCCAAGCGGGCATAATTTCTTGCATTAAACTTATCTTTGACAGAATTACCAGAGACATGAGAGGATGGTTGCTTATTTTATCGCTGCCCAAACTTTTGATCATGGTTTCACTAGTAAGGGTATTGTGACGCTGAATCTTGCTGCTAACTCTGTATTATAATTTGTCCTGTTTTGTGTGTCCAAAAAGACATCCAGTATACCCTCATTGACTAATCTGTTCTTGATCTTATACTGCTTGGCCAAACTCCATATATTTCTTCCACCTGGGGCTGATAATTTATAAATAGTTGAACCTGAGATTGACAACTCTGAACATTGATATGTCAATAGGTGAAACTATTAATTGTTTTTTGATTAGAGTAGTGAGGACAAGAAATGGTCTTACAGGAGAATACTAAATCTTGGAGAATTACATATGTGGGTATGTAGTAAAATATAGTAATGCACGTGCAGAGTGGTTGACTTTATTCTTTTTTAATTCTTAGGTCCCATGATAGCTTTATCATCCATAACTATTAATTAGACTATTCATATTAGATAGTTTGCAGCCTTGCTCAGTTTCTCTGATCTGAATTGTCATACCTTAGTTCATTTTGGTCAGTGACATATTTTATTAACTTCTGTGTTGAAATGCAGCTAGTGTCATGGTAGGATTGAGCATTGCTGGTCACTCTGCAGGTTCGCTTGACATCTAATAATGGGATTGCTCCAAAGAAAATCAAGGTTGCTCAACCTGCACGGTGTGAAATTGGCATGATCGATTGTAATAGTAAGAATGTATATGAGGCTTACTTATCTGGGAAGAAACACCTGAGGAACCTGCTGAAACTATCAAAATCAAAAAATGATGGTGCTGGTGCTAGTGTAGCCTGTGCTACTGCGGTGACCGTACCAGAAAATTCTGTGCAACAGGTAACAAATCCAGGAATTGATCCACAGGAAAAGCCAGACAATGATAAACAAGAAGGGATCAATTCACATAAACCAGGGAATGCAGTCATGTTAGAGTCTCCAGAAAGGAATTTTACTGAGACAAAGAAACGTGAACATAAACTCGATGATGGTGGGGCTGCAACAACTTCAGTTAGATTGTGCAGTATATGCAATGTGGTCTCACCTCGCTGGGCAGAAACATGCTGCTATGGTGAAAAAACATGCAGAGTCAACTACTAGGTTAATGCCATGTAAACTTGGAGTGGTATATTTAGGTATTGTTTGAAATGTGAAAATTTCTATATTGTAGGCACATGAAAACTTATTTATACTCTAAGTGATGTTAGGTGTATATAAGTATGAATTAAGAAAATATATATATACTGCATGGCCAAATGTCTTAACTTTATGGCCAACAGAAAAAATGTCTCAACTTGAAATGATATTAAAATATATATTTTTTAAATCCTGAATATTAAATTTAAAAATTTAAGCTTTTAAATTTTAAATAAAAATTATAAAATGCAAAAAGAATTGACATCAATGACATTAGGGACATAGGGTAAAAATGGCTGATTTGGTGCACAGTATAACGAGGCTGTGCTTTGTCCATTTCAAGTACTTTAGGTTGAAGTGGTCCTTAACAATCATAAATTAAGGGACTGATAAAACCTAAACTTCATTTTTCATTCCTTTGGACAGAAACACGAACGCATTTCTCCTCGCTCTGGGATCATGGTATGAACAAACTTAAACTTACTAAAAGGCAGGCCCAAGGATCACTCCAATAAATAAGTACAAAGACTGTTCATACTAACAATATAAAACGTTGAAGAGCATCATTTCAGATACCAAGATAAGGATGCAAGATAAAATGAGTATCTCTTAATTATGAGTGTTTTCTGGCACTAAAGTCATGTCTACAAGTCAAACTCACTTTCATATAGAATCTTTAAATATTTGTATTTCAAGAGCCATGTACTTGACCAATGCACAGACAGAAATAGTTGAAAAATTAATTACCAATTTTGCTTATTGATATCCTATCAGAAAGAAGATGTTGACATGTCAGAACCAAATAATAGAGTAAGTCATACTCAACATTACAAGCAATCATGGATTGCTTATACATGCTCCATTGAAAAGAATCCATCACCAGCAAAAGTAGTAATGGAATTGCTGAGCAGTAATGAGAATTATGAGCAATCACTATACCCATATGCCACATATTTGTAACGAAAAACCTGATAAAAAATATTATACCACAGCCCTTTGCAAAAGATTTCCTTCAGGAATGGGTCTTATGCTGTCAATGCATGACTTTTTTTTTTCGTAAAATTTATGAAGCTTTTGCACAAAACCAGGCTAATGTTGTAGTTTTTTAATACGACAAAGAATATGGAACAACAATATAAATAAATCTTCACATTCGAATACAGTATGAAAATGACAATATATAGGTCAAATACAAAGCACAGATACCAAACTATTATTTATTGTCATTAATACACAAAATAGCATAAAACAATAGTAATTAGAAAATACAGAGAAGAAGAAAATCATACCACTAGACCATTCGCCCTGTCCTCATCAGAACCTGCACCAACACTCCAACGCATGTGTTTCTGTTTTGCCTCCGACAGAGAAAAGAAGAAAGGAGGGAGGAGGATAGGAACGGTAGATTTTGGATTTAGTGGGTAGAGAGACTCTAACAAATGCAGTGAAAAGGGGTTTCATGGGGGAGAAAGGAGAGTCAGGTAAAAATGCTAAATATTTTTTAAGATTGTTGGAATTAAGGACTAAATTGATAAAAAAAAATATATTTAGTCTAAGTCACGTTGAAAAAAATAGTCATTTACGAATATTGTGCCACAAGTGAATTATTTTCTGGATAAAACATGAGATAGAACCTCAGAAACAAAATTAGGAACCTCATAAACAAAGGTAACAAAAGTATATAATATATTGTAATTTATATAATGAATTGTATTTATAAAGGTTGGGAAACTTTACAAACAATAGGTTATTCACAACTCTACGTGCGTGTATATAAATATACACACGTCGTTTCTTTCAAAGTAGAGCCCATTTTACATACAAATATGCAATAGATAAAATCAAGAAGTTGGATCTCGTAGAAGTTGTGAAACAGACAAAAAACAAGAAAGAAGAAAGGATTGATAGGTTAAAAAACTATGTGGCGAGGGTGTAAGAAGGAAGGAAGAAATTTTATTGACAAATATGCTTTAAACATCCCCCACCTCTTAATTTAGAAGAGTTTAAAAATTAAGGTAAGTGGGAATGGTTTCCAAATCCTTCCAACAGAATATTCCAATTCAACTAATATATGTTACTTTAAGTAGAAAATTCCTTTTTGCAAGAGTTTAAAAGAAGAACTCAGCAATTCTTTGATTTAACCAAATTAAAAAACTCAACAATTTTCCATGGCCAAAGAGAAATGTCTTTTCAGGATCAAAAAGGGTGTTTTTGGAATACAAGTTTGTTCATCTTCATTTGGATGGCCCAACAGCAACGAAGGAACAAAGTTTTCTCAGAAGGGTTCTCTACATCTTTGCCAAACGAATGATATGTGCATTCATGGTTATGGCAGTTTCAGGTCTTCAGTCCATCATTTATTTTTATACAAATTACTCCCTCCAAATTTGTAATTAGCAATACTTGTATATTGAGTTAAACCCTCATAATAGATTAAATATACAATTTAACCCAACAGAAGGACTAACATGTAATAAAATACAACCTTTTTAAGAGATATGTCTTTTTTTTTTTTTTTTTCCAATAAGAGATATGTCATTCAGAGATTAAATTATTTATTTTCTCAAAAGAGAAAGAATTTAACCATACAGCTTCAATATACTTTATAAGACAAGGGAGCAGCACAACGCAAGCAAATAGCTTCATTCAAAGCAATAAGCAAAATAGAAATAAATTCTGTGGATATATCGAAAGACAGTAAGAAATATCTTTAACTAAGTTAGAAGTCCAACCATTTCTGGTAATAGACACAAGTCGTCGGGGAGATAATGCCATCTGGTGTACAATAGTTTATTTGGGGACAAACTCCACATGGAATAGAAGCCATGGCACCAGATTTTGGTTCCCCCTTAAGGCCGCTGTTACTTGTGCATCTATAACAAACTCTACCTACAGGAACAGATGCAAAATCCCCAAATCCAGTGCTCTTCACCTCAACGATCTCATCATCCAAAACCAACGCACGCAAAATCTCTTCAATTTGCTGCGTTGTAAACTCAACAGCAAAGACCCCACTCTTTCTGCTCCAGTCCAAAATTCCATCGAGTGTTGCGACTTTCTGCCGGTAAATGTGCTTCAAACATAGGTCCTTTACAAGGTTTATGAAGTCGACGTCAAGACTCCCATCATTATACCAATCGCCACCAGTGATTTCCTTCGATGGTTCAAATTCTGCAGCCATGTAGTGCTTTCTCCCTTTGTTTTGGATGTTAACAACCTCCTTTATCAGTTTCTTGGCTTGAAGCAACTTAAGGGCCTTATTGACCACATTGTCAGGGAGGTTTGTTTCTCGCTTCATGTCTCTTGTCCAGATTCCCAAGTCCTTCTTGCTTCGAATCACATTATAGAGGACACGCTCTGGATCTGTGAGAGACTCAAATGGAGGAACTACGTCTGCTCGTTTCCTTTTAAGGGCGGAAGATCCTTGCATCCTTACAAGAGAAAACAGTTGGTACAATTTAAGGATTCAGTATCAATGGGTTACAGAATTCTAAAAGTAGTTCCAACAAGAATATTCATTTTCTAAATATCATAAATCAAGTTTAAATGCAGAATGATACAGAATATTTGGCAGAAATTAGTGAATAAGTTTTTTTTTTGGAAAAATTAACATTTTTTTAATTTAAAATAAAGAGGAAGGAACAAACGGCCTCAACACCACCAACATTCAAAATTCTGCAGTCTACTTAATATTCAGAAAGTCTACTTAAATGAGGCAACACAAACTAATTATCTTAACTAGAATAATCAGCAGCCAACAGCCATTTAAATTGTACATGCAACTGCTGGCTGACAAAGGTAATAAAATCATGCAGTAATTTGTTTTGTCTCTAACTTTGGGGAAAATTTCTTGAAAGGTTTGCTTTCACCTGCTGAGATATCATTTTATCATAATGTAGACAATATACACCCTTTAATTTATAGAAAAAAAAACAAAACCTTCAAAATTTTTGTTAGATGCTCAACACTTAAAAATAACAAAAAATAATTATTCAAATACAATCAGTTGTAAATCAATCAATCTTCCATAGATTGAAAACCGCAAACTCAAAAACTCAGTGCCAAAAGCCGAAGCCAACTGTAGGAAGACTTGTGGAGGGACAAACATCTGTGGAGAAAATGCATTGACAAAAATGTTAAGATACTTCCCCCTGCGCTCCTTCCCAGCATCCACCCACCACAACCCACCAGCAGGAAAAATACCTAAATCCTCTCCTTTTTCACTTTCTCAAAATAGCTCTCATGTCATAGTCAAACAGTTTGACATACATTTTCAGCTCAAAACAATATCAAACTTAAATTTGACACAACAGAAACAGTAATCATGCTATGATAAGTATGTATGAACACGTACGGTACACACCAGTAAAACTTCACCCAGAGAAAAAATTTGTCCCCCAGGTCTTAACAATTTGCAAATTCTATGAATGTAATCGGCTGATATATAGAAGGCAAGGAAACATATTACTTGAAATTATTTAGAATGAATTACTTACAAATTTATGAGTACTGAGTTTATCTATGACTTCTGATTAAGTACTTTTCTTAATTCTTGGGTTAGATTTACTATCTTGAGTATTTTATGCAGATTATTAGGATATACATATGTCATAATTTTATACTTCAAACTATTTTTCACTTGTTATTGAAATCTTACAATCTAATCCGTTGTATGATCTACCATTCAAAGATATGCTTTCTAATTCGTGTCACGATTTGACAACTATATCCGTATGCATTATCAGTTCCAAGCTCTGAAATGCATATGGTAAGAGAATTATCACTGATTGACCACATTCAGGAAAAAGGGTAAGCATCAATCACTGAATTAAATTATGAAAAAAATTTTACAAAAACTTGAGCCACGTCCTTGAATTAGGATAGGATTTTCAGAACCAAAAACCCAATAAAGATACAAGCCAACGTCTGCTCAAGTATCTTCCTCCAGAATCAATTCTACGACAAATATGCAAATCCCAAATAGTGCCCAAAATTTCATGCCCAAACTCAGCCTAACAAATAAAGGACTATGCCCAGATACAATCAATCTTCACAGATTCGAGATACCAAATGAAAATATCTTACTATTCATCAGAATTATATGAAGATGCAGGGCATCTCAGCATTATGCCAAATCCCTCCGTTTCCGTTGGCGCTGAAGAAAAAGGTAAGTAAGAAGGTCGAAGTGCAAGAAAGTCGCAGGCGGAAGAGGGGGGAGAGAAGCAAGTGGCGGAGCGAATAGTGAGAGCCAAACATAGCAGACGTGGGGCCCGACTCGTGTGTTCAACCTCACTGTGTTCGGCTCAGTTTCGCGTCTCGTGTTTGCTATGTTTTGCTCTCTCTATTCGTTCCGCCACTCTTCACTTCTCTCCCCCGCCTTTCGCCTGCGACTTTCCTGCGCTTCGACCTTCTTACTTCGTGCCATTGTGTCGAGCACCAACGAAAACGGGGGTTTTGGCGTAACACAGAGATGCCCTGCGTCTATTTTATATATATAGATCCTCTCGAGTAAACTCTCTTTTAATACATGCTTCAGATAATACATCATGGAACAACCAAGCATTTCATAAACAATAATGACGGACCAATATTCCCTTGAGAGTGTATTTTCTTCTATATTATTGAGTTGTTTAGTACTGCCGCAAGGATTAAATTTCTTCATCTTTATACAGATTGTACTCTACTAATCAAGCCAGAAAGCGCACTATTTGTACATTGATCTCGACCACATATTTCAGGGTTGTCCGCAAGAGTAGACTAGACACGCCTCATCGCGTATCTTGTATATAACAGAAATTCAGAAACTTCTGTGCAAGCAAAAGTGAATTGCCAACTCCTGGCTGACAAGAAAAAAGTTGCAACCATACAGAACAAGTAATAACCATTCACCCCAAAAAGAATTGAAAAGTAAAAGAAGAGAAAAACCGTCCCCAGCAGTGATTTGTTATAAAAGCCTCCATTATGCTTCAACCATATAGCAAAACCGTAAAATTCAATAACCAGAATGTAGAATCTGAATCAATGAAGGCATCAGTCGCTAAACGAGGAATGGAAAACGCTTTTTCAGGGGCAATTTAGATGCAGACGGCAATCGGAAGAGGATCATGCAGCACAGGGAAAAAAAATTCAGTACTTCTGGAATGAAAGAGAGAAAGAGACAAACCTGTCCTTACAGTAGAAGTCTTCCGCCAGTAATGGTGGCCGCCGAAGCAGAAATTTTCCGGCGAGAATGAGGCGGCAGTGTAAAAGTCGATAGAGGAGGACCCCGTTGATGGCTAGGTTTTGATCGGGAGAACGCGAAAGGGTAGGCGTCACTTTGAAATTTTTCATTTTTGAGTTATTATTTATTAAAATATTTGTTCCCAGAAATTTTCCATAAAAATTAATTGTTATTAATTTAACTTTATCGTGTATGGAGTATTGTTATATATAAATACTCAAAATATGACAAATTTCGTTAAATCATATATTTTGATAAAAGTAATAAAAAAAAGATTAATTAAAGAGTTAATATTAAATATTATAACAATTCAAACATTATAAAATGAGGCGCTAGATTCATAGCAGTTTTTGATATTTTGCAATAAATGAGTTGCTCATATTAAATGGTAAACACTGTTAAGGAAGCCTTAAAAGAGTGCATTCTATATGAGGTAACTCAAGGATGGGCTTGTTCATCAACCATAGTGAATTTATATATTGCATGCACCATGTAGAAAATTAAGGGAAAAGCATCAAGATTAGCTAATATTTAGGATCCCAAGGTTGAGAGTTTAATGCACTCGAAGACTTCGCTTAGAATAGGCAGTTCAATAGGTTAACAAACCTAAGTTGAAGCTTCGGTAAGCTAGAGTATCTAGCTAAAACCCAGTAACTTGAATGTCTTATTTATTTCAAGGTAGCTTAAAGTAGTCCATAGAATTGTATTGCATTTATGTCTAGGGGCACGTTTGGTGCACAAGTGTTATGCCATTCGAAATGTAAAGAGAGATGGAAACCATTATAATGCTAATTAGTGCGATGGAAGAAGGTGTCTTCGGAATCGTACTCCCATCATCACAAGGAGAGAGAATTCCATCAGCATACGGATGGAAATGGATCGGATTCTTAAGAAAGTATGGTAAGATTACAAAATTCCCCTTATTCATTCATTACTAAGCAAGTTGGTTCTTATTAATTTAGTATGGGGTATTTTCGTCTGTTCAGCAAAAAATCTTTCCTTTTTATTATCATTTTATCCTACCAAACAAACAATTAAATACTATTTATCTTTTCATTCCTACCATATCAAATATAATTTCATATCTAAAGTTTCCATTCCTTTCTTCCTATTTCTTCTCCGTTTCATTTTCCTTTCTCATACCAAACGGGTCTAGGTGTTGAACTTATTCCTATTGAGTTTTTTGTTTATAGGTTGTCAATGTAAGGTAGGGTCCTTCCTAGAATTCTCTCCTTTGTTTCCTTGTGATTAGGGAAAACCTAGGCCACTATATCTTAGATAGTAAAAGTGAATTTTTTCCTTAACTATTCCAATTGTGTTTGTGTGCACTCTTTCTTGTAGGTTCAACACTTGAACACTCAAATTCATTATTACTACAGTAGGAGTTGTGCACCTATAAGCGTTGCGAGTTAAGCAGTTAGTCTCAAAGAGTTATGTTCTCCTGTAACAAAGGGTGGTGCTAACCCCAACAAAGCCAATGCTTGTGAGAAGAGCTTTTTATATACCTTCTTGTTAATGAAATGACAAAAGTTCTTATTTTGGAGTATCTTAATTCCTTTCCTAACTATGTGAATATTTGTTGTTTTTTGACTAATTATGGGCTTTAAATCTAAGAAGGACAATTACAACACATATAAAGCCTTATGTGATGCCTCAACATGTGATGCCACAATAAACTAGAGTAAATGCAGCATCCATCATGAACAAACATTTATGCTTTGTTAAGTTTATTAGAATTATATTCTATGTGAATTTTAGAAGTGACATGTTTATTAAAAGGTATTGTTGTATCTGAACTTGCAAAGTTAATGTTACTATTTTTTTTTACAAGCATTTACCTTCCATATATTGCATGCATTGAGCCCAAAAGCCTATTTTATTGTCGGTAGTTTTATATTTATGTTTAGAGAAATTATCATTTTTGGTATCTCACTTATCACAAAATTGCCACTTTGGTTCCTCATTTATTGAAATGTTCAAAATAGTCCCTTACTCAAGGAAAAATGTCACACATGGTCCCTTTTCAAAAAATTATCAAATTTAGTTCCTCTATCAAAGCCTAAACACTAAATCCAATAGACTAAATTTGGTATTTTTTTGAAAAGTGAGGGATCAAGTGTGACATTTTCCAATGAGTGGGGACCATTTTGGGTATTTCAATTAGTAAGAGACCAAAATGATAATTTTGTAATAAGTGATGGACCAAAAAAGACATTTTACTCTTTATGTTTACCTTTTTGTAATGATTACTAATGCCTCCTTCTTGTACCTATCCTTTGTATCAAATGTTGTGTATAAACTGTTTGGATGTCCCATTGCTAGTGATATTAATGTTTCATTTGATGTGTTTGATCATTATTTTTATGACAATAACAATACACTTAAATATGTAAGATTTCTTCTTCCACAAACCTTTTTTTCCCCTGCTCTCACCTGCTAGTGTTGTCTTGTTCTTGGCTTACTCATATTTTAATTATGTAAGCATCTTATATTTTGTTTTTCATTTTCTTAGAGACTCTTTTTTAATGAAATTGTTCTAGCTCATATAATTAAGCCTATATATACAATATTGTATAGTGGATTCTATGTTATACAATGAGTGTTGCAAAAAGGCAAGCTCCCAAATATTACTGGTAATAATTTGATACTATGATATGGGTACATATAGTTAGTTATTAGTCTTTTCTATAAAGTGACAATGATAACAAGTAGTAATATCTATAAAGCAATTATTAGTCTTTTTTAGATAAATAGCATATTAGCACTTGGTCTGACACATTTCCAACTAGACTCTCCATTACTTGGTATTAATTAAGTATTCGCATCTGATTCAATCTCTTTGGATGTTTCTAGTTACCTTGCTTCATGTTTCTTTCTTCACTATGCTTATTAGGGGTATTTAAAAGCTAAGTCGGGCAAGGCTTAAATATGACTTGTGACCTGTCTTGACTTGGTATAGCCAAATAAGTGATTGGGTCTGCGTTGGGCTAGTTTTACCTTTATTTTTATTAATTTTTATTTGCAAAAATTATATTTTATAAAAAAAAGTTTTTTCTAAAATAAAAGATTAAAAAAAAAGATTTGAAGGTGAAAAAATAGAATGGCAAAAATTGAAATTTAGAATGTAAAATAATTAAGATTTGAAATGAATTGATAAATTTGAAATGTACTATAATTAAAAATATATTGAACTAAATTATAAAACAATATTTTACAAAATAGAAACATAACTGGGTTGAGCCAAGTAGTGATTAAACCTAGGACCTAGCCCGACGATTTGCAATTTTTTGTTATTTTATTTGTTCACTCTTAATGGTTATATGCCTAAATAGATTAAGATAATGCTTGGTATTAAGAAACATTCTTTGCTTTTCATCATATTGATTATCTTTGATACTATTTGGCTAAAACTAAAGACATCAAATTTTATTGGAAAATATTCACTCACCACATACTTAGGAGAATATAGTTTTATATCTTTTCATTTAGTAGATTTAAAAAATAATAATAATAGTACAATGTACTTAGAATATAAAAACATTTTAATTCTATCTTTCTTATAGCATATCACTTTAAAAAGAATTATATCTAAATTTGACAATTTGCCTATTAATATGATTGTTCAAGACCAAATGACAGCCTTGTACTTTAGTATAAGTTAGAATTTAAGACAACCAATTAGGATGTCTATGGCAGCTTGGCTTGTTGTAAGGCAACAATTTCATCTTAGATATATTTAAATGATTTGTTAATAGAATTCTACATTTTTACTATCTAAACAGCTTCAAGATGGTCATGCTCTTAATGGCCATTCAATGTCTTCAACTTCAAGTAATTCTAATTGAAAAGTTATATCTATAAATTAAATGAATTATGGCTAGTTGTTATAAAATTAGATTATGTTTTACTTTACTAAATAATGTCACTTACAACATGGACATTACCAACTTTCATGTGCAAATTATAACAATGGTTTTGAAGCATATTCATAAAGGAAATCTTTGATAAGAGCTATTTTGCAAAGCTTGAAGTATTATGCATATGTGTATTACGCTATTGACTTATCATATATTGCCTATTTTGGTTTCATTTGTCATATGATTTGGAAAATATTGGATAAGAGGTGATAGATGGACTCATTATATTGTATGAGTATTGATATGAGCATCGGTCACCATGGTGATAGGCTCAAAAGAGGACTACAAAGGATTAATGATATTACTCTTCCAGCGAGGTTGATTGCAAGGTTGTAGGACAAAAGACTTAAATATAACTTACAAAGCTTTGTGGGCCGCTTGGTGAACAAGTAGTTTTGTGACCCACACTTCAAGCCACGAGAGTTAAAGAAACGAATGACATTGTTTCATTATGCCAAGCGTTTAAGCCTCATTAAGAAGCCTTTATTTTATGGGTCATATTTCATATATCACTTTTTAATTTTCCCTAGGCTTTAAGTAGTTTCCTAATTTGTTATTTCCTTAGGCCAAAAGTAGTTTCCCTATTTGTTCTTTATTTAGACATTAAGTACTTTCTTTATTTGATATTTACTTAGGCATTAGGTAGTTGCATAATTTGCTATCTCTTTAACAGTTAAGAAGTTTCCTTGTTTGTTACTTTCCATAGGCATTAATTTAGTTGTCTTATTTGATCTTTACTTGGAAACTAAGTTAATGATAGGCTATATGAACTATAAAATGGCATTGTAAGACTCTTACAAGTTTTGAGTAATTGAATTATATTGAGTTTTCTCAATTTCTTTGCAAGTGAGGCACGCTTTCATTCCTTGTTACATCAATAATTTGATATTTTATCAAGGTAATTTTTACTTTATGGTGATTTCGATTCTTATCCTTTCAAGCCTTATTATTTGCATTTCTATAAACAAGTTTCTTAGAGGTTCGTTAGAGCTAGAGTTTAGATTTGATTATTGCCTGATTTAAGTGTGTGTTGGCATTTCTATCTCTTTAGGCTGTGGTTCTACATCATTTTGGTATCAGAGCGCAATCAAAGATGAATTCCTATTTATCTTTATTTTTACTTCCAATTATCAATTTATTTAAAAAAAAAAAAAGAGAAATTCAAAAGAAAAGAAAAGGAAAATTTAGAAAAAAAAAATACAGCAAAAATTTCAAAAATTCAAAAAAATTTTAGAAGAGTCTTACTCTAAATTGACTTTGCATACTTGTAATTGCCTATTTTCGTTGCAATTTTTTTATTGAATTCATATTATTTGGGTTTCTTTTTTATCATATTCAATCTTCCTTTGGGGTTGTCCATATTCTTCATATAATTTTCATTTTATCTCTTATTTGCATCATGTATACTCATATATCATATATTGTGTTCATGTGTTATCTTTTTTTTTTTTTTTGCTGGTCACAATTTGGCCTATAGATTTGTGCTCTTCATTATTGCTTAGGCTTTCCTTTACTTTCCTACAATTGCTACGCTTAAGATTTTCCTTTCTTGAGTTGTTAAGTTTTGAAGTGGAACCTGAAGAACGAAGTTTGAGTGATAAAAGGCTAAAGTGTGTCATAAAAGGAAAGTAAAAGTTATACATTGAGTGCAAGCATGAGGGATATTTTTTAGTGAAACACATGAGAGAGCAATGTTGTCAAACTTGTGAGTTTAAGTAGAATCGTAAATGGGGTATAGACTCGTAACGTAAAATCGTAACATAGAATCGTAAGAATTTACCTCTATTAATAAATAGCTATTAAACATAACCAAATTTCAAAAATGCAAATAAAAATGCATACAAATATACAAAATACTATTATAATAACCTAAATTATAGAACTAGGAACTGATAACAAAATTATTAAGAAAATATACTTGAATCAAAGAACTTTTAATTATAATTAATTAGGTAGAGATTGAGTTTAAAAGTTTTTTGGAAGGCGTTGAAATTAAATTTATTAAAAGAAAATTAAAGGTATGCATTGCCATTATAATATTACTAATATAGATATTCAAAATAATTAAAATTTAAAATAATAGTAATTTTAATAGTAATAATAATGTAAACAAGTTATAGTAAATACTAATACATATATATATAATAATGAATTTTAAGCTATGCAATTAAAAAAAATTTTAAAAATTTTGAAAGTAGAGTTAACTATTTAATCTCAATGTAATACATTATTTGCTATTAATTGCAAGTAAAATGTATTAGAGTCATAATTATGTAATTATATTTGTGATATAAACTTTTTATGTTTAATGGTTGAAATAATTGAGTTGAGCTTAAAGTTAGTTAATTTTTCTTAAAAAAATTGATTGGAATGTTAGATTATTCATACTTGGGCCAAAAACTTTTAAAAAAAAAATTACTTTGGTTGACTTTGGTTAAACTCGGCAAGTTTACCCGAGTTTGACTGATTCTACCCAAGTTTGACTGAGTCTATTCCGATTCCGATTCTACAACCGAGTTAAATCGATTTCCTCACCTAAAAATTTAGAATCGGCGAGTTTAACGAGCTGACTTGCAATTTTGACAACTATATGAGAGAGTGTTTTGTAAGTTTATTTTTTTCCTTACTTTTTCACAGGTTATAAAAATGTTTGAATTTTCTCTAAGCTGGGATGGTAAGGAGGAAGTGCTTAGTGAAGAGGAACATGAAATGAAAGTAATGTATAAGGCATTGATGAGAAAGTTTAAGAAGTTGACTACTAGAATGGATGAGATTGATGAGAGCATAAATAAAGTGTCTAGAGCTAGGGCACATACCTATAGTGGATCCATTAGTAGTAAAAGGCAAATAGAGGAGGAAATAAAGAGGTGGTATAGTAATGATGATAAGGTTGAAAGGTACAATCTAACTAAGGATAAAAGGAGGGAGGCTAGGAAAGAGTGGATGAGCAACCACAATTCCATTAACATGAAAATTCCCTCATTACAAGGGAAAAATAACATTGAAGCTTACCTAGAGTGGGAAAGAAAGGTAGATATGATTTTTGAATGCCATAATTACTCTGAGGAGAAAAAGATGAAGTTGGTCACTGCAAAATTCATAGATTATGCTTTTATTTGATGGAATGAATTTGTGAAGTCTAGGAGGAGATATGGTGAAGCTGCTATTGCAACATAGGATAAGTTGAAAATGGTGATGAGGAAAAAGTATGTTTCATCCTACTATTATAGGGAGTTACACCAATAATTAGATAAACTCACTAAATGATCTAAATCAATAGAGGACTACCATAAGGAGATGGTGATGATCATGACTAAAGCTAACATAAAGGAGGATGAAATAGTAACTATGAATAGATTTGTAGGTGGATTGAACAAGAATATTGCTGACATAGTGGATTTGCAATATTATGTTAATGTAGAGGATTTAGTTAGCATGGTAATGAAGGTGGAGAGAAAATTAACGAATAAAGGGTCAACGAAAGCCTATTTAGAATCCAACACCAAAAAAGGGTTCAAGATAGTTGAATTTTGATGACTTGAATGAGAATGACTTAGATTCCAAAGAAAAAGGACTAGATAAGAACAAAGGTAAGGAGAAGGGTACAAGCTGAAAAGGTACTTCTTATTCTTCTTTTGATTCATAGAGGAATAGAGATATTATATGCTTTAAGTATTAAGGGCATGGGCATATGGCTTATGAATGTCCTAATAAAATATCTATGCTTACAGAGGGTGATGATTTTGTTTCTAATTCTGAGCATAAGGATGATATTGGTGATGATAGTATTCCTTCTTTAGAGAATGTTGTTAGTGATAAAGAGAATATTGAAATTGTTGCTAAAGGTTAATCTCTTAATGTTAGGCATAAAATGAAGAAGATAACCTAGAACAAAGAGAAAATGTCTTTCACAATAAGTGTTTGATTGGTGAAAAGATAGGTAATATGATTATTGATGAGGGTAGTAGTCCTATTGCATCCCAATGTAATGAAGATATTATGCTTGTTGTAAGGATAAGGAAATTAAATTTGAAAGTAGTGACAATGAGCCAATGTTTGAATAGGAAGATTATATTAATGATGGAAATGAGGAATATATTGTGTTTAATGAAATACTTGTTGTTAAAGATGCATTAAATGTTCAGATTAATGCGAGAAGTTTTGGACAACATGAAAACATATTTCATTCTAGATGTTTGATTAGTGGTAAAAAATGTAACTTGATTATGGATGGTGGTGGCGGTGCTAATGTTACTAGTACTACTTTGGTTGAGGAGTTAGGTCTAAAATGTGTTAAGTATCCTAATCCTTATAAGTTGCAATGGTTAATTGATAAAGGTGAAGTGCATTTGACTATGTAGATTATGGTTGAATCCTTAATTGATAGATATTTTAGTAAGGTTATGTGTGATGTAATACCAATGAAAGCTGGGCAGTTGTTTTTAGAGAGGTCATAACAAGTTAATTGGTGTGTAATACATGAAAGGTATTAGAATAGATATTCATTTGAGGTTCATGAATTGAAATTTATTCTTGTTCCTTTATCTTTGGAAGAGGTGCACATTGGCCGAATGAAACTTCATTCATATAGGGATTTGGGTTCTAAGGTAAAGAAAAATGAAGAAAGAAAAGAGGTTATGAGAGAGAAACCAAAAAGATAAAGGGCCAATGGTGAGTGACTGCACAAATAATAAAGAGAGAGATAAGAATGTACGGGGGAGAAAAAGTTAGTGAATGATTGAAAAGAAAAGAGTGATGAGAGTGATAGGAGTGAGAAGTTGTTGAGATTTTATGGAGAGAAACTTGAAGTATGCATATCAAGACAAGAGAGCTCTGATAGTGGTTCGACTTTAGGAGATTTTTCTTCATAAGACTAACTTTTACGCAAATTTGCTTAGTTGTTTTGTCTTCTTATTACAAGAGTTTGATTATATATTGCTAGATGAGATTTTGTTAAAGCTTTATACATCACAGTGAATTGAACATCAAACCTCCAACCATCTAACTCACTGAAGCAATCTTAAGGAGACAAAGGAGTTATATAGCAAGTCCCTAGATAATCATATAAAACATATGTGGAAGGAACAATTCCCTAATCAAAGGAAGCATAAAGTGGATCCAAGAGGAGTTGACGCTTTTCAAGTGCTAGAAAAACATAATGATAATGCCTACAAGACTACTTTGTTAGGTGAGTATAATATATCTACGACTATTAGTGTCTTTAATTTATCTCCTTTTGATATGTTTTAAGATTTGAGGATAAATCTTTTTTAAGAGGGAGGGACTGATACAAGCACGATCACCATGGCAATGGGCTTAAAAGATGACTACAAAGGATTGATGATATTACACTTTTAAGATTACAAGGTCACAGGCCAAGAGACTTAAATACAACTTGCAAAGCCTTATAGGCTGCTTGGTGAACAAGTACTTTTGTGACTTGTACTTTAAGCCACGAGAGTTAAAGAAGCAGATGACATTGTTTCATTATACCAGACATTTAAGCTACATTGAGAAGCCTTTATTTTGTGGGCCATATTTCATATTTCACTTTCTAATTTTCCTTAGGCTTTAAATAGTTTCCTAATTTGTTATTTCCTTAGGCCTAAAATAGTTTTCCTGTTTGTTTTTTACTTAGGCATTAAGTACTTTCTTTATTTGATATTTCCTTAAGTTTAAGGTAGTTACCTAATATGCTATTTCCTTAGCAGTTAAGAAGTTTCCTTATTTGTTAATTTTCATAAACATCAATTTAGTTGCCTTATTTGATCTTTACTTAGGCACTAAGTTAATGATAAGCTATATATACTATATTATGGCATTGTAAGACTCCAACAAGTTCTTAGTAATTGAATTATATTGAGTTCTCTTAATTCCTTTGCAAATGAGGCATCCTTTCGTTCCTTGTTACATCAAGAATTCGATATTTTATCAAGGTAACTTTTACTTTGTGGCAATTTTGATTCTTGTCCTTTCAAGCCTTATTATCTGCATTTTTAAAAACAGGTTTAGATTTTTTTTATTCCTTGAAATGAGTGTGTGTTAGCGTTTTTGTCTCTTTAGGTTGGGGTTTTGCATCTAATATCATTATTAGAGCTTCTTTAATATAATGGAATGAGTTTTTAGTTATTTAAAATTGTATAGTCATATATCTACTTTTCTATCCAAATTAAATGAGTATCAATGCATTGAAAGACGAATAAAAAGGGAATGCCAAATGAATCAAACCTTATAAGTTATACCAACAACAAAATGTTCAAGGGTAAAGGTTTTAGTGACAACAAAATATTTGTAGATAAAGGTTTTGTTGAACTATCATGACATGGTATAATGATAGATAAGCATTAAGTTTCAGTGATGTACACATAGACTATAAAATTGTAGGTAAAGGTTATCTTTGTAGTACAAAAAGCTATGGGTATAGGCATAGCAAATCTAACAAAAATTTAACTGTGGATATAGGTCAATTGCGGCTATACCCTTGATTTATTCCTTTCACCCACAGAAGTTGACTGTGGATGTATGGCAATTTTCTTGTAGTATAACAAAAAGAGATAATGAATATAAGTGATGATCTGATCATCTTTAAGGAACTTCTATTCTTATTAAGACTTAAATTTTAAATAGCATTTAATCAATGATTACACTTTAGGGCAATTATAAGTTCTAGTAAAGATTAACACATGACTAGACCTTATCTTCCACATGAGAATGACCTATCCCTACATCATTTGCATAGGTTACACTAAGGTTAGCATGTGGTTACTCATAACAAGTAAAGGTGCACTAAACTGACCCACCAAAAGCAACTAATGGATTTTTCCACTAAAATCCTAATAGCTAGGGGTAGCACCAATCTAGATGGTCTAGTCAACTTAGCCTCGCCCAATCATATCAGGTTAAGTTGGCCCAACCAAATTTTGCATTATTCATCAAGCAGGGGCTAGTTAAGTGAACCCAGATCGACCATGTATTAATTTTTTATTTTATTATTTTGTATAATTTATTTTCAGAATATTTAAATAAATTTTAGTTATGTTTAATATTTTAAAAACTTTCGTTCTTTTTAAATCTTAATTATTTTCCTATTCTAATTTTAATTTTTTACTCAGTCCATTTTCTATTTTAAACTTTTTCATTTTCTTCTTTTAAAAAAGTGTTTTTCTTAATAACAAAATTTGTAAAAAAAATTCAAAATTTAAAAATAAAAAAGAATAGATTTGGCTTAAGCCTTGGGGTGAAAAACGTGGCCTGGTCATATAACTAGGTTGGTTCTCAGATCTTGTTTAAATCCAGCCCAAGAACGCCCCTACCAATAGCCATCCTTAGTATAATACAATTCTCCTTTATCCTAAGTGCATTGATATCATATGTATGCTACATTATATTTTTATATTATTGGGTTTTAATTTTAATAATGAGTCGAACTCTTTACATTTTGATTTCTTAAATGTAATATATGCCTTTGATTATATGCTTTCTAGAAAATATATCTAAAGAATTGCAAATGAAGAGTAAATAAAGAATTGTGTTCGATTTTAGGACCATCAAGGGCAATGACACTTATAGTTGCTTCATCCTACATTTAACAATATCAAAATGCTAAAAAATTGAGAGATAAAATTGAATTGCTAAAGTAGGCCTCTCTTGTGAATGTTCTTGTTTTCCTTTAACCAATACTGTGCACATACCAAACACTTATAGTAAACACGTGCAAATAGTTAGTAGTGTCATATTTCAAAATAAGGTAAGATGAGTAAGGAATAACTAACTACTTATTTAAAGGTGTTTCAAACATTAATCTTTAGAGTATATGTGCTTCCAAGCTCTCAAGGTATTTATTTATATCATACAATCAAAACTTTTATTTTCTTTTTTCTTTTTATTTACTAGAACCCTCACTAATACACTTTGATTTACTTGAACTAATATTGCATTTTATAGCTCCCCAAAAATTATGAAATTTTCTAGAAGTTTCCCTTCATATGTCCTTTAGATGTCTTAAGAATTTGGGCCCAAAATTCATGGTTTTTACCACTTGAATCAATTGCATTTTTTGACAAATTAGTTTGGTCCCTATTTTGGGTACCTATGTATTTTACTTTTGTTAAGGCATTAGAACAATTCCAACTAGCCTAAACTTCGATATAAAATTTTATTTAAAATTTTCTTCATTACACTTCTAAATGCCTCACTTAGTGACACACCTCATGTTATCTAATTGTTAGTACAACTTTTGTTTACCATCTTCAGCACCTTCTTTAGTGTCCCAAATTTTATGAGATTTCCTTGATTACTTCTGTAATGTATTAAGGAGCCCCATACTGAGTTTCACCATTTGGAAGATTGAACCTACAATTTAGCACCTTTATGTTTTCCACTAGTATATATGCATATGTACCTACAATTTTCTTTAGTCTAATTCTCTTCACATATGTAGCAAGATAAATAGCTTTAGCAAAGAAATCCTACTCCTAATTCTATAAAAAAGGTAATGTCCTATAGCTTATAGTAATAATAGAACATCACTAACCATTGTTACACCTAAAAACGGTGGAAGAGTCAAGCAATGTGGATGGTGCAAAAAGAAAAGATAAACAAGTCAGCTTTTAAACTAAGTTAGAAATTGATTAATTAGAAGTCACCAACACAACTTTTAACAGAAAACTATTGAAATCTTAGAATCCAATGTCTATGAAATAATCAGCATTGAATGAGACTTGAGGAGACAAGAGGTCTGCCCCGATTTTAACCAATAATTGTCATAAGTGCCTGAAAGGACTGAAGATCTCATATGACAACTCTAAATAAAGACAAATAAATTCATTTATGTATTTTGTAAAAGTGAATTAAAAAATTCTTATTTTTATTTATTAGTATTATTATCACATTGATTAAAGGGGGCTGTAAGAACTCAAACTTAAAAAAATGACTGGCTAGCTTTGATCATAGGAGACAAAAGTCTCACATAGCAAATTCTAAGACTAAAAATAAATAAATTATGCATGGATTCACTCTTACACCAGTTGTCCCTACATGTATCGAATTCCAAAGTGAGAAATTTCACAAACTTTTTCTATTTTCGGCCTACGTGGTATCCCAAGGATTAAAGTTCTCAACTTCCTTAACACCCAGCGAAGATGAGCATGCACAGGGCATTCAATCCTAATGAAAGACTTCAGCTATGACTGAAAAAGAGGAAAGGACACAAATGAAGCAATACCCAAAATCATTGTGACTTACAAGGTTTTCCAAATAATATTGAGACTAAGGAATTTAGCACAATCCAATTTCAACTAGATTTTTGCGAATGAAGGAATAGAGAAGTTACAGCGTGAACATGGTGAAAGATGGAAGGAAGAACTATAGTTTAGCATGACCTTAATGGCAGAAATGAATTTAGCGAAGTTGAAAATTCAAATGCAAATAAATTTGATAAAATTTAGACTCTTAGATAAAAGTTTAATAGTTCAGATTTTAAAAAGATGTTGAAAACAATGTAAGATTTATTAAATTTTGAACTATTGGATATTGGATCAAATTGTCTTAAATGTAATGAATTTAAATTTTGAAAATGCAGAGAATTCAAATTCATCTCATGCTGAGAACAGAGCATAAATGAAAATAGCACAACAACATTGAACGCACAAGTAAAACAGTTGTAATAAAAGAGAAAAAGCAAACAAATTTTGGAAACAAACAAGGGGGCATCCAAATGTTTGTCCAAAGCGGAAAATGGGCTCCGTTTAGACCTTGAGTGTGCCTAATCCTTAGGTAATCGTTCCACTTAACATAGTCTTAACCCTTCTTATTTACCATTTCTAATTTCTTCTTGCTTATTCAAAATTTTATTTTCACTAAAGCTCTCCCACCCAGTTTACGGAATTACTAAATTAAAATTTTAAAAGCCTTAAATTAATTATATGAAAATTCAAAACTCTTTACAACTTTGCTATTATTACTATACCTGTTATTGCCATACCATATTCACTCACCATCATTATTGCAATTTTACCGTCACCACCTTTATCATTACTATTACCATTATCGCCACTAATACTGCTACCACAATAAATCTCTTATGATAAGTCACCTTCCTCGTCTTTGAGGGATTCACAGAGAGGCGAGTGATATTCATCATAAATGATATATAATGTGGTAGCGGTATTAATTGTTACTACAAAAATATAAACAAACCTTTTTGAAGTTTACAGATAAACAAAATACTCTCAAGGATAAAATTAATTTTTTATAAAAAATACAACTTATTAGAAAATTTATTTTTGAACTTTCATAAATGAAATAAATAACAAAAAATGAAATTAATAAATTAAGAATTCATTTATTATAAAATTTAGAATACATTAATAAGAATGTCATTGTTATAAATTTTTATGGTATTTATATAATCCTCACCATATAACAAAAATAAACGCACACGTGCAAGGAGAGTGGGATAAGATTTAATAAAAAAATTTATTGTATATGATTTTGGTAACCATTGTTGCCGGTGGCCCTACATAACCACTTTTGCAATTATCACCGAAGATGGTTTGACTATCATCACCAATGGCGAAGCCAAGACTTTAGACTAAGGTCAGGTTACTGGAATTTAGGCTAAAGAATACGAATGTAAATCACATTCTTATATTTAGTTGCTTTTAATTCTTAATATTTTTATTGTAGAAATCAATTCAGTATTTTTTGTTTGTTTAATTTAATTCTAAACTTATTCTTTTTCTTATTTTTATTCTCATTTTCTCACAAAAATTCTAATAATCAAATGAGTCTTTAAGAGGAGTATACAAAAATAAAAATTTCTCCCCAAAATATTTTATGTTTTATTTTAAAAAATTATATTTTTTAAAACAAAAATATTCTCTTTAAATTTTTGAATTAAACTAAATGAGATTAAGTTACTAGTAATATCCTAACTCTCTCCTTCTTAAATTTAAAAATAATTGTAAATATAAATAAGTATTATATTATGTATTACTCTCTATATTAATATTAATTTTATTACCTAAATATCTGATAGGACATTTTTATTGACTTTCTATTCATATAACGTAGAATAATAATATATTATAAAAAATATATCATCACGGGATAACACCTTAATAGTTTGTTAAATAGCTCAAATGAACATTTTAAAGGAAGTAGAAGGGTTTATCTGATAAAGCATAAAATTATATAACTCCCAATTTGCAAAAAGAAAAAATATATATTTATAGAGTATTATAAATATTTTTTTATTCATCAACATTTCCAAAACTTTTAAAGTGTTTTTAGGGACAAGTGTTCAAGGTCAAGTTAAAAATAACATATTGACATTTAAACTTGATTACACTATACTCCATTATTGTAAATTTAATTTTTACAAAAAAGTGCAAACAAATGATATATAAAATAAATTTAACATTATAATATATATATATATATATATAAATTAAATAGGTTCAAATTAAAATATCAAATAATAAAAAAATAATATGACCCAATCATATAAGATGTGTGTGGTTTCACTCTGTTCAAAAAATAAAAATATGAGAGAACAAAATTATAAGTTAACACCATATACATCAAACTGTTCGGATCTCCTCAATTTGAAATCCCTCAATTTTTTTTTTTTTTAACTTTAGGAAAAAGATAGAAGTGAATGAATCCCACCAATTCAGGTGAGACTAGTGAAACCCACTACTCTATCTCTGAGTCAATATATCTCTCTCTTAACTGAGGCAAATTGAAAAAGCATCGAATTAAAAAAATTGTATCACTTGTACTTTATTGTAATTTTGTTTATATTGTGTTGAAAATCATCAATTTAATTTATTCTAAATTTGAAATGTGATTCTTTGATATTAGTTTGATACATACCTAATACTTATTATATTACATAAATAATAAATGTAAGAATATTAGTCAAAATATGTTTAGTGCATTGTATATTTTGTTTTCTGAAAAAGAAATTTTTTTTTTTGAAGAACAAAAGAACAGATTTTAATTGGCAATTTTGGTATCCCTCAGAGGAGGAGAATACACTTCACCGTATTATTCAATATTTATATAGAAAGACATCATCTTTTTCTTATTGAAAAAAACACAATATTATATGATTAAATAGTTTCTTATGTAATAGCTTGATGCAACAAATATAATATAATCTATACATATGTTATATAATATTATTGCCTAATAAGTCTTATACAATTTATTCCTTCATTAATTTTCAGTCTCAATTTGATCTCTTTCTTATGAGTATAATTTCAATTTGGTCGTTTACTTATTTCCAATTTTAATTTGATCCCTTATTTATGAGCTCAATTGGTCTCTCACTAATATAAAAGTTTATATATTTAATCCCTCATTCCCAAGTAAATTTGAACAAATATGCTAGTATTTATATTAGTGAGGGACTAACTTAAGACTGAAAACTAGTAAACTATCAAATTAAGACTATACTCAAAAGTGAAGAATTAAAATGGTCTTTTTACTCAATTCTTATACTACTCTCATGTCTTATCCTATATAGTGGTCCAATTACATGGTGTAAAGTGCTTCTATATATTGATGCTGAAGCAGAAACTACAAGTGCAGAAGAAGATAAAGCCAAGGAAGAAAGGTGAGAGAAGAATATAATATGGAGAGCAACAAGCTGAGTAGGATTCTGATCTTTGGAGGGACTGGATACCTTGGGAAGCATATGGTGAAGGCAAGCCTCTCCATGGTCCATCCAATTTTGGTTTAAAGTTAGTGTTTAAACCCTCTCATTTCCCAAATATAAAGTTTAGAAACCAAAATCAGTGATTTAAAAAAACTGACATCGGTAACTTTTGAAAGGAGAAAAATACAATTTTGACCCTTGATTTATCATTAAATAGTTTTGATCTTTCACTTATTTTAATTTTTAAAACGGTCCTCCATTGATTGGAATTTTTTACTTTTAGTCTGCCACTAATTATAAATTTTCAATTTTGATGCCTCCACTTTTAAAATCATTACCATATATAGTCCTTCAAACTAAGCCTCGTTAACTAATGTAGTGGGACCAAAAAATATGATTTTCAATTAGTTGAATACCATTATAGGATATTAAATAAGTGAGGCATGAAAACGGTAATTCAATGATAATTTAAGGACCAAAATAACATTTTTCTCCTTTTAAAAATTGTATCTAACAGCTGTAAATGATCTAATCTAGACAATTCACTCTGCATTAAAAGTACCAACTACAAAGAATCCATTTGATATAAAATACATGTTCTTTGTGAGTAAATTGATATTGTCGAACTTGTAGAATTGTATATTTTTATAAATTAAGTGAAAGTGCAGGGAGAAGTTAAGCATGAGCAGATTGTAGCAGTAATTTAGCAAGTAGACATTGTGATAAGCACACTGGCATTCCCTCAAGTGCTGGATCAGTTCAAAATCATAGATGCCATCAAAGTTGCTGGTAATATAAAGGTATTGGATAAATATTGAGAGGAATCAAATTGGTTTTCTAATTTTATATTTTGTGATAATTTAATCTCTTACAAATTAATCGTATCAAATCAATTTTTTATAATTCTTATTTTATATAAAATTAGTTCTTTTTTGTCTTGCTGATTTATTGATTAGGAATTAATGAGAAATTAGATTTGCACCGAATAGTAATTATGAGGAATTAATTTAACACAAATAATTTGTTAAAGACTAAATTGTCAAAAAATATAAAATTGAAGAACCAATTTAATACTTTTCTTGTATATATATATATATCAAGAAAAGTGTATATATATATATATACTCTTTTTAGTTGTCGGGTTTTTTTATTCTTTCTCTATTCTCGTTGATCTTTTGTGTTTTTTTTTTTTTTGGCCTTTCATTGCTTTCAATACAAATACAAGTAGTATAAATCAATGTGGAGGTTGCACTACTTTGTGTCCTCTGTCTGATTGAATTAACACTATTTATTTGACGAATGTATATATATATATGTGTGTGTGTGTGTGTTCATCTTTATAATCTATAAGTTGATATAATGAGTTATCAAATAGTGATAATTTTATGTTTACGGAAATATTATGTTCTCAAATTTTATAACGTATAGTTAATTATTAAATATAATAATATTATTTTATGGAATAAATATTTAAAAATTAATAAATTTTAAAGAATTAAATTAATTTTATATAATTAATGAATAAGAATATAATAAAATTTATTAAAATAATAAAATATTATCAATATTTACAAATTATTATGTCATAAGCTAAACACATAATATTCTTATCATCATGACATTATGGACAAGAACTCTGATTAAAACATTATTCTTGTTATCTACAGCAAGAAAACTTATTTCAGTTCCGTAATTAGCTCCCTAATAAATAAAAACAAAAGTTGGTTCAATAATTGTCTCACATTTCAGAAAATGAATGGGACGCTTGTCTATATTTGTAGCCAAAACAATGAGTGATCCATATTTCCTCCACTTTTATTCATCGGTACAAAATTATTTTTTTTAATATTTTGTGACAATTTAATTTTGCACAAATTAACTGTAATAAATTAATTCTTTATAAGTTTAAATTTATACAAAATTAATAAAAAATAATTTTATATAAAATATAAATTTTAAAAAATTAATTTATCATAATTAATAAGGTTATATTTAAAACATGAATCAGTGTACTCAATTATAATATAAGAATATAATTATAACAATATTAATTCAAAAAATAGTAATATTACAAGGCAAAATCTTTGGTGAATGTACCAATACATTCAATTATGACATAAGGATATAATTGTAATATTATTATTATTTTAATTAATATTATTATAATTATATCCCTACATTATAACAAGGTATACTGTGTATTCAAAATTTTGAGTACATACAAATTTTTACCATAATTAATTCATAAAAAATCAAATTGTCTAAAAATAAGGACAAATTTAATACTTTCTTCTATCAAAAATTGCCAAATTATCACCGTACGTACAATTTTGACGACTGTTTTCTATTCCTATCTAAGTATATAACGCGGACACAGAGGCATGTGATGCAATAATGAATTAATTTGGCCCGCATTTAAAGGTGTATTAATTTTTTTAAGTAAACATTTTAAAATTAGATAAATTGTCCACAAATCCAAGAGAACATAGGTCAATACAACACCATTAAAATGTATATATATATATATATATATATATATATATTTTAATTTAATTTTTAAATTGAAAAATTTAATATTTTAGAAGAAATGAAATGCTTGAGAATTAAATAAATATAAGAAAAATGACATTTTTCTGGTAAGAAGTACATTGGTGCTTGGTGTTTAGGGAGATATATCGTGATATTTTTTTAATTTAAAAAAACATATTTTATTACCATGTAACAATTTCGGAAGAGTAAATTTCTAATTTCCAATATAAAAGAGAAGTTTATTGAAAAAATATTAATTTGATCCCTGATTAATCACTGAATTATTTTTTGGTCCCTAACTCATTTTATTTTTCAAAATGATCTTTCACTAATAAAAAATTGTCATTTTTCATATTTCTACATCAATTAATAAAGCTTAGCTCGAAATAATAATTTAGGATTAAAATAAATTTTTTTTTTGGAATTTTAATTGCAGAGGTTCATTACATCGGATTTTGGTGTGGAAGAGGATAAAGTAAACCCTCTTCTCCATTTCAAGCTTTCCTTGACAAAAAGAGGCAAGTCAGAAGGGCCACTATGAAAGCTGGAATTCCATATACTTTTGTGTCTGCAAATTGTTTTGCTGCTTACTTCGTCAACTTTTTGCTTCGTCCAAACTTCAAAGAGGAAGACACCATCGTTATCTATGGCACTGGCGAAACCAAAGGTATTTAATTATTTCCCTATTAACATGTAATTGATAAAATGAGTAAAATATTATTTTAGTATCTTACTTTTAATCTTAAGATTAGTTTGGTTTTTTAAAAATGGAAAGTATCAAAATAGTTCTCTAGAAATAAAACCCTTCAAAAGATAATGGTCCTTCAAATATCAAAATGATCTTCTTGAGGGACCAAATTAGTTAATTTTTTCATCATAATAGGACTTTTTTTATATTTTCAATATTTGAAGGACCAAAATGATCTTAAGGTGAAAAGTGAAGGACTAAAATTATATTTTACTCCAATTAATTGATGATTGAAAATGTTTTAGAATTTTTAAAAGACTTTATTACTAATTGCATTTGCATTCTCTAATTAAGTAAATATTAGCAAATAAAATTTGACCATCAGTGCCTACGACACTTGTGAAACCAAAGGTATTTGTTCAAGAAAAACACCATTTTAGTTATTTACTTTTGAGCTTAGTTTTATTTTGATCATCCACAAATTGAAAAACTCAAAATAGTGATTCTTTTTTAGACATAATCTCATTTTAGTCCTTTA